>JBAJHW010000001.1:340313346-341789242 GCA_037013535.1 Intellagama lesueurii | reverse complement strand
TCCCCAGCCAACTTGTTCCAGTCCAACACATCTGGAAAGCACCAGGCTCAGGATGGCTGCCAAAACCAGACTGTTCCTCTAGTCCCTTTTTTAAAGTCATCAAAGCTTTTAAAAAATATACTTTTCTGGACTACGACTTCCAGATTTTCATCAGTTCCTTTTCTGGACTACAGCTTCTAGAATTCCCAGATTCTTTTTTCTTGTTATGTGTCTTCAAGAGGCTTCCAACTTATAGTGTCAAGTCACTTCTGCTAATGGTGACCCTGATTACCTCCATGAGGTCCTGTAATTAGCAATCATGCTCAGGTCTTGCAAACGGAAGCGTGTGGCTTCTTTGGTAAAGTCCATTCATCTCACATTAGAGTATGATCACAGACGAGTTTATCCCAGTTGGAACAAATTTCTTTATACCTCACCATCGCATTTAGATCACTGCCATAATTCACAGAGAGATGATTAATTGATAAGGGAAGGTGTGTTTCAAATGTCCACCCATAACATAGTACCCCTTCTCTCTCACCCTTTTCTGCCATCATCACCATCCTCTTACCCATATCTTTCACTGCCATTCAAATCCCTTCTCTTTTTTTATGCTTAGCAAGTGACATAGCGCTAAATTAACAAGACACAGAAAGCATTTGAATGAGCACTGTAGTGCTAAATTTGAAGAAGATAATATTTTAAAATACAATTTACGAATTGTATTGCAATTGTAGTCCTTATCCGTGCAATCAGAAGGAAAGCAAAAAGAGTAGGGTTCACTCCCACATCATGCCCCACCCTGTGCACCATCAGTAATGTGATCATGACATGTTCAACTATGCCCTTAAATGACCAATATAGGCAATTACACAAGCCAAAAGCAAGACAAAATAATGTGAATGGAAATGAGTATGCAGTATATTTTGTTTGCCAACCAAATGAAATATACTTCATACTCATGCTAAAAGATCAGATCTACTCATGATCAGTGCTAACACTGCATGGTCAACAGAACAAATATTTAAAGGAACATATCACAAACAGCTGGACAAATATCTCCCTGATTGATTGAATTGTTCAATCCTCATTCAAGCGGAATGCTCACTGGAAGGACAGATCCGGAAGCTGAGGCTCCAATACTTTGGCCATCTCATGAGAAGAGAAGACTCCCTGGAAAAGACCCTGATGTTGGGAAAGTATGTATGGAATGATGTATGGAAGTGAGAGCTGGACCATAAAGAAAGCTGACCACCGAAGAATTGATGCTTTTGAATTGTGGTGCTGGAGGAGGCTCTTGAGAGTCCCCTGGACTGCAAGGAGAACAAACCTATCCATTCTAAAGGAAATCAACCCTGAGTGCTCACTGGAAGGACAGATCCTGAAGTTGAGGCTCCAATACTTTGGCCATCTCATGAGAAGAAAAGACTCCCTGGAAAAGACCCTGATGTTAGGAAAGTGTGAAGGAAAGAGGAGAAGGGGACGACAGAGGACTAGATGGTTGGACAGTGTCACTGAAGCTACCAACATGAATTTGACCCAACTCCGGGAGGCAGTGGAAGACAGGAGGGCCTGGAGTGCTCTGGTCCATGGGGTCACGAAGAGTCGGACACGACTAAACGACTAAACAACAACAACAACAGTCAACATGGCCATTTTGGCTGGCAGTGTTCTGGGAGTTGCCCATAAACTAAATTTCCCAGCTCTGCCTCAGACCTAGTGGCATCACTGCATCTTGTACCAGTGAGTTCCAAAGGCTAAACATGCATTGTCAGAAGTTCTTTCTTTCATCTTCTCTTCACCTCCTGCCAATCAATTTAACTGGATAAATCTGAGACCTAGTATCAGAGAGAGGTGCTCCATCTCTCTTCCTCTCCCCCGCATACCCTCCAGCTTCTTTATACCATGCACACTTGTATCAATCCCCACTGTGATTTCCTCACTCTTTCCTTGATCTTCTCAAAGTCTCCATCCCATCAGTGTATAGTTCTCACTCCCATAATTAGGCACAAGAAGAAAAGTACCTCATTATTCTCTGCCTTGTGGCAGAGCTGATACAGAGCCAAAAAGGACCCTTTGCTCCTCACTCCTGAGTCCCTGTACAAAAGCTGCCAATTGAATCCTATTTCAACACTGGCAACAGTACAGCGTTCTTCAGTACTTTTCTGGAACTACAACTCCCAGCATTCCCCATGCTGGCTGACTCATTCTAGAAGCTATGGTCCCCCAAAGTAACTTTTCCAACCTAAGCTTTTATGTCTTAGGAAGTGGGCTTACCCATGAAAGCTCACACTAAAAGAAAGCAGTTAGTTGTTAAGGTGCCACAACATTTTTGTCTTCCTTATTTTTTTATTTTATTTTTATTTTGGTTTTCCAAACTCTGGTCCTTAGTTCCCCCACCGTATCTCAAGCATATTGAGGAGGAGAAGAAATAGGCAACCAGCAGGGCCAAAAGCCATGAAATGCAAAGGAATGGTGGTCGAATTGTAACTCTTCAAGCCATAAGTCCAGCAAAAAGCAGCAAAGGGTAGCTTTGGTGGCACAGAGTGGCTCACCCCTTCTTGTGCTACACTGACCTTGTGGTGCAGTGGTTAAACTGCAGTAAAGGTAAAGGTTCCCCTTGACAATTTGTCTAGTCGTGTTCGACTCTAGGGGGCGGTGCTCATCCCTGTTTCCAAGCCATAGAGCCAGCGTTTGTCCGAAGACAATCTTCCGTGGTCACATGGCCAGTGCGACTTAGACACGGAACGCCGTTACCTTCCCACCGAGGTGGTCCCTATTTATCTACTTGCATTTGCATGCTTTCGAACCACTAGGTTGGCGGGAGCTGGGACAAGCGACGGGCGCTCACTCCGTCGCGTGGATTCGATCTTACAGCTGCAGATCTATAGATCTTACAGCACAGAGGCTTCTGCGGTTTAACCCGCAGCGCCACCACGTCCCAAGTAAACTGCAGTACTGCAGCCAAATTTCTGCACATGACCTAGGTTCAATCCCAGGTAGCCAGCTCAAGATTCACTCAGTCTTCCATCCTTCTGAAGTCACTAAATTGAGTACCCAGTTCACTGTGGGGGGCAATGTGTAGCCTGAATAATTAAACTATAAACTACTCAGCCAGTGCTTTAAGCACTATGGGGTGGTATATAAGCAGCATGCTTTTTTGTTTTCCTTTCTTTGCCCTTTGGCATCCTCTGCCCTGTGCCAACTCTGTGTCTGACTCCTATCACCGAAATGACATCTGCCATGTGTATCTTCTCTAAAAGGTGTGGGCTGAACTGGTATGTTCTATCTTTGTTTTATTTGTTTGTTTTCGGTGGTGGCTGTTGCCATGTGCAGGACTTAGCTCTCAAAGGGGGAAATGCATTTTCCCATCATATTTTCACTCCCGCTCGACAAAGCAAAGCTGATGCATTTTTGCATAGCAGGCAGGATTTATGAACTCTGCAGGTCTAGTAATGGCATTTGTGTTTGGCACATTATTCCAGTGGCGGCTAGGGATCCGTTTATACTGGAACCAAAACCCGAAGGCTTTTCCCACACGTCCATTCCAGGTCTGATGAGACAAAGCAAAAAGTGAGGCGGGGGGGAAGAGATTATGAGAACGCTACTCATGGTTTCAGTTGGCTTTTCATGGTAAGCCACAGTAACATTTACTCATGCGGGGGTTCAACATTTTGTCACCCCTCCCTCAAGATTTTCAAGAAATCCTTTTAAAATTGTTTTGGGAGGCTTTCTAAATTATGCTGTCGTTAAATGCTCCTCTCTGAGTTTGTGTTTAACATCTACAGCCATCCAATTAATTTTAAATTAATTTTAGCTTTATTGTACATTTTCTGTTGTATGCTGGATAATTCTTTTTACTGTCGTACACCACCCAAAGTGACCATTGGTCTGATGGGCTGTCTAGAAGTTCAATAAACTAATAAAACTCCAGTTCTGTGCTTAGCAGGAATTCTACAAAATAGACTCATTCCTTGAAATCTTCTCTTTTTTGGCTTATTAAATAGCCCAATGGCAGGACAAAGTTGTCACCTGGCAGGACAAAGTTCCAAATAGAGTAGTCCTAGAACGAGCTGGAACCTTTAGCATGTATACATTACTGAAACAGCGACGTCTACGTTGGCTTGGGCATGTCGTGAGAATGGCTGATGGTCGGATTCCAAAAGATCTCCTGTATGGAGAATTAGTGGAGGGAAATCGCCCCAGAGGGAGACCACAGCTGCGATACAAGGACATCTGCAAGCGGGATCTGAAGGCCTTAGGAATGGACCTCAACAGATGGGAAACCCTGACATCTGAGCGTTCAGCCTGGAGGCAGGCGTTGCATCATGGCCTCTCCCATTTTGAAGAGACCCTTGTCCAGCAGACCGAGGCAAAGAGGCAGTCACGGAAGCAGCAAAATCAGGGAGCTGGACAGGGGACAGATTGTATTTGTCTTCAGTGTGGAAGGGATTGTCACTCTCGAATTGGCCTTCTCAGCCACACTAGACGCTGTTCCAAGTCCCCCATACAGAGCACGTTACCATAGTCTTTCGAGACTGAAGGATGCCTAATACGAAATAGCCCAATTCATTGCTTTGTGAGGTTTGTTAGATATAGTGTGTTAAATCAAGGCAGTTGCTCCAGACACACATGTTGCAGAATAACTACAAACCTGTGTGGAAAACCTGCTGTGTGTAATGCTTGGGTGTAATGTTGGCTGCCCGTGTGTTTGCAATACACCAGTGCTGCCACCAGGCAGAGAGAGGTGATGCTTCTCAAAGTGGGATTGCTGGTTCAGCAGGCAGAGGCTGAGCAATGCAGGATCACTAGAGTTGCATGTATCACATCATCTACTCTGCAACTCTTAAACGATCATCTTCAAATGCAGAGGAGGGTGCTATCCTGTCACCAGGGACAGATGAGACGGTGCTGTCCATCAAGTCGGCTTCTGCTCATTCCATGA
Source organism: Intellagama lesueurii (assembly GCA_037013535.1). NCBI lineage: Eukaryota > Metazoa > Chordata > Lepidosauria > Squamata > Agamidae > Intellagama > Intellagama lesueurii. The sequence continues at coordinate 341,784,318 of JBAJHW010000001.1, read as the reverse complement.
CCAAGGAGTTGCATTTAGAAAGTAGCTTTTCAAAGGTCTATCCCAAATCGGTGTCAAAGCACTCCGTCTTCTGGTGGTTCTTTTCCTACTGGAACTTGGACATCATCACGGCTAACTTGAGTTTGGACGTGGCAGCTTCAAGCAATGATGGTGTGTTGCATCCAAGGCTAATCTTCCTGGGTCTAAAGCCAACAGTTTCTTCTCCTTTCTTCTGCATTTTTTCTTCCTCTTATTTTACCTTGAGTGAGCTTTTTTTTAATTTCTCATTATGTGACTGAAGTATTTTTGCCTCCCATGTTTTATGGTTTTTCATCCTGTTGCTCAAACACACCGCAGAAGAGAAATGGTCTAAGTATCCCTCCGAAGTCCTGCCAAATTCCTGATTGTGCGAGCACTTGTGTGACTAATCTCACAACCAGCAAGAACAAAGAACTGGCATGGAAGCTATGTGGTGGTGGTCCGGTTCCATTATTTCCTTTCTGCTTTGGATTTAGGAAACACGAGGCTGTGTATTTTATGATATCATGGTCTTTGTTCATTGGGTTCCATAATTCTTCATTGGTTATTCCCTAAATCCAAGAAGCATCCTGCTATACATCCTACACTCTCAATCAACAATCACAAGGACATCATGGAAAGACAAGACTCCCTGGAAAAGACGATAATGCTGGGGAGAAATGAAGGCAACAGAAAGAGGAAGACCAAATGTAAGATAGATCGACCCAGTAAAGGAAGCCAAAGTCTTGAGTTTCCAAGAGATGAGCAAACTCAGAGCCATCATTCCTGAAACGATCTTTTGGAAGCCATGACTTATTCATAGTCACCACAAGTTGGAAGAAACTTCATGGCACATAACAAAGAGCCATCAAATATGTTTTGCATCTTTTTCATCTGATTTTTTTAATCCAGGAAGAAAAATGATGGAAGAAACAGCAGGGAAAAGTGGGGAGGGCTTGTTTACATCTGGACCTTCTCAAAAATATTAGGAAAGAGCAGTTGCACAATAATAGCTTAGTATGAAAGTTCCCTTGCCAGACAGAGAAGGTAGCATTAATCGAGAGGTCAGCAACACTTCACCCTTGGCCCACACGTGGCCCACAAAGCCTTGTTTAAGCCCCCAGCCTTCCCAAAGCTGTGTCTCCAAATCTGAGGAGCAAAGTGGGAAGATCTCTTCAAAACAAGCAGGAAATACTAAATATCAAATAAATATCAAATATCAAATAAATTTATTGCCATTGTAAGTATATACATAGTATACACATACAATGAAATTCACACAGACAGACACCCAGAGACCAGACCCACATGCACACACATAAAAAATCCCCAAACACTCCCCCCCACTAAAAATCCCCCACTAAGAATACAAACATCTACACCGCAGGCCAAGTAACACTGTCCAACTATTCACTACTGGTGGTCTTTAAGCTCATTATTAAGTGCAATTATAGCTCTGGGATAAAAACTATTCAGAAAACGTGTGGTCCGAGTCTTAATTGTTCTATATCTTCTGCCAGACGGCAACAGTTCAAAAAAGTTGTAAGCAGGATGGGAAGAATCTCTCAGGATGTTGTGTGACTTCCTCAGACAGCGGGATGTGAAGATGTCATCCATCAATACTAGATTTAAGAGGAAATCAGTTTCATATTTGTTGGGTGGGCATGGCCTGTGGTGGTTTCAAGGTGAATTGGCCCCTAGACCTGCCAAAACAGTGCATCACTGGACTAGCTAGACCAATGCTCTGTAAGTCATTTACCATAACTTTATGTGTTCGCATATTTTATTTGTTTATTTATTTAAGATATTTTTATCCCACCTTTCTCGTTAAAAAAGACCCCAAGGCGGCTTACATCCTTGGAAGACAATATTTAAAGCTGAAGACAGTGAGTATACAACGGTGGTTTACATTATTGAAATACAATATTGAAAGCTAAGAACAATGAGTATAAAGAAGCAGCTTAGTCTCTCCTTAACATTAAGCAGCCTTTCACAGGAAGTCTTGATATGATCTGGTTAAAAGAAACCAGCCAATTAAGAGCGATGTGACAAATGAATCTGAAATCTTCTCCTGATTTGAACACTTTATGCCAGATGATACATTTGAATTGTTGAAACATGTCCTCAGTTCAAAATCCTTCTAAACTAACCTTTTGAATACATAATTGCAAATTTCTGGATGGTTTGTATGTTGCAGTTGCTGGTCTCATGGCACCCTATAAATCAGAGAGAAAGGGGACGATTTTGTTTGTTTGTTAGATTTATGAAATGCCTCATAGAACCATTCCTTTCTACAAATTTAGATATTGTAATAGAATATTAAAACAAATCATGTAAAATGCAGCATAGCATGGAGCACCAAATGTATACATACTGTGAAATATAACATGGATGACAAAACCTGATGCATCAGAGGAAAGGGCTAAAATCGAATCACAGGGAATGGCAAAACAGAGAGAGAGAGAGAGAGAGAGAGAGAGACTCCCCTGTCCCTGCAAATAAATTTGATTTCCTCATTTTCTTCTCCACAGAAGTTCGGTTTACAAAACAGAAGAAGGATTCTCAGTAAGGATGGATGAAAATTTCCAGGAAGAAATTACCTCTGAGTCTACCTTCAGTTGATGAGTGCTGCTTTCTTTCTACCAGCATGTCGAAAGGTCAAATCACATGTTAACATAAATGCCTATTTCCAGGATATTACAAGGTTTTGCTTCCAGGCATGTAATTCCTTCAGAGCCAATGAAGCCCATGTTTCATCTTTGACCTCTTAAAAGAATAATTAATAAACATGTGAACTGTATTGTTTAGTTTGGGGCCTCACTTGGGAAAGGAGCTTATTTTGCGGGAGCCCTGCAACTCCCAGAATTCCCCACAGTTAGCATGGTGGGAAAACAAATTAGCTTTTCTCAACTCTGGGCTTTTCCCCCCCCCCTCCAGAAATCATAACAACAATCAGGAAAAGTCTTCCCTTTTATCAGCCAACTGGAAGTTGGGTTCAGTTACTCAAAGAGAAGGGCAGGTACTCTGTCCACGATCTCAGAAGCATTCTTGTCTTTTCCAGTTTTGATGTAGTAGACTTGCATGGAAGAAAAACACAAAAGAAACTCTCTTTCTCATTTTTGTGTTCTTTTGTTGATCACTGGAAAAGAGTCGCACAACACAAATAATTTGTATTAACAAAAGAAAGGCACATGAACCTTTCATGTTTCCTCCTTCAAGTAACCTTTCTTCCACCCTTTGTCTAAATATCTGATAAATTTTTCATCCAATAGCATTGGGGGGGGGGGGCTATTACAAAAAGGGCTGTCAACAGCCAATCACAACGTCTGGGGATCAGCAAGAATCTTTAGAAGGGTCTGGTCTATATATATATGGTTGATTATTTGCTTTTTTTGACTAATTTTAAAGGGATTTTAAGGACTTTTGGAGTGCCAGAAATATGAATGGGAAACCTGAAATGAAAGGACTGGAAAAAGACTGTCTGTTTCATATAAAACAAAAGGACTGGTGTGCAAAAAAAAAAGAGAGAGAGAGAGAGAATGGAAAAAGGCACCCTTGAAAGAATCCCAACAAAGGAAATAGGAGCATTTTCACCATGCACATCCCTAATGTAGAAAGGACACTCATTCCATCTAAAGGGACATGAGACAGTCCTGTGAGTTCAGAGACTTAGGCAAACTGTCCGTGTTCAAAATTATTGCAAAAGTCTTGGCAGAACCAGGAACAGAAAATAGGCTGGGTAAATATTCCAGAAAGATTCTCCATTTCCACTCCTCCAGAACTCTGATAGAGAGGCAGACTCTCTATCAGAGGCTTTGGGGAGAATCCCAAAAAAACTGGTAGTGCCTACCTGAGCACTTCCTGTCAGAGAGGTTGGCAAGTCTTTGGGTCTGAGTCCCAAGTCCGAGACTTGAGTCTTTGTATCCCAAGTCCAAGTCTTTGGTCCCAAGTCTCGAGTCCCAAGTCTGAGTCCCTATTAAATACAAGCTTTTTCCCCTCAGGGAAAAAACGGGGGGTGGATGGGTTCAGAGTTGCAGGTCAAGTCTGAATCATCTAAAAAAAAAAAACCTGAGTGGGTCAAGTCACTAGTGTGACTTAAGCCCAACTTGACCGTGAGTCTTGCGATTTGAGTTCCCATCCCCGCTTCCCATTTACTTTTACTTTTAGTGGTCGAAAATGGCCATTTCCAGGTCCAGAGCAATCCATGGCTGGGGTGAAAAATGTGGCTCCCAAGAGTCTATATAGATGATATATGGGACTGGATGAGCATGGATAAACTAAAGCTTAGACAGTTACACTGGAGGGGAGTCATTCCACAGACAAAATCATATGGAATAAACTCTGGCTTCCAGACTTCTTCAGCCAGCACCAGCCATATTTTGCTAGAGGATTCTGGGAGTTGAAGTCCAAAAAAATATTAACTGCCCCAAGCCCTGTCCTGCCCTCTAGGACAGCAGGAAACCACATGTTGCTCCACTCAATGTGAGAATCTCTTAGGTATTTTCGGACTAGTATGATATTTTCCCCTGACCCCCAACTAATCTCTCCCGGGCTAGAGAAACCTACGTATTTTCTTTTCTCATCGGACTTGTTTTCCAGGAGTTTCTGCCCTCCTCCTAGTTTTTTCCAAGTTCCCTACAACCTTTCCTAAGCTGCATCAAACAGAACTGGACATAACAGTCAACTAGATTTAGATCTTTGGTACAAGGCAATGAAAATCCCAGGGAGTTAAAGCCCAAAAGCCAAGAAAAACCGGCCTGATATACAGCTGTGAGCTTCTGACGCTGGACACCAAGTTGAATGTGAGATCGTGAGGCAGATAGAGGAGTCATCCAATCATGCATCTTCGTGGCACAAAGCCTGCCTATTGTGCAATAGGTCACCACCCAAATGACTGTGTTCAGTTTCACACTGGAAATTCTAATCAGATGGATCAATCTTGATCTTGGATGGGCCTCTTGTATCTTAAAGCAGCAGCAGCCACTAAAGAAGAAAAAGAAGGATGTTCACTGCTTCTTCACACCTCAGAAGGACTGTTTTTAGTGCTCCCTTCTGCCAAGCCAAATTAAGGATTTTCTGTTTCACAGGACTACAGATCATGATTAAAAATGAATAATAGGAAAATAACTTGGCATTGGGCTAGCTAGCTGGCTAGCTCATGCCACCTAGTGGTACCCAGCGGGAAGATTCCAGCAAGGGAGAGAAAATATTTCAGAAGGTAATTCATCTGGAGGCTCAGTCACAACCCAGAGGCAGAACTTAGAAGGAAATAGTTACAAATAATTGGGTACATGTCAATGCCTATTCCTTCCAATAACTAAGTAAAATTGAATTTTGTTATAGTGGCAATACAACGATGAATAGCATTCTTTTTTTTCTTTCTTTCTGGGCAGCATAACGGTAACTTTTAATTACTTTTCTAGTTACAGAGGCACGGCCTCACTCAACGGTGGAGGAGGAATACCACATGCTTGAAGTGCTGCTATCTGGTCCTCTGTGCAGATGTTGAAGGAAGAATACAGTAGGAAGAAGGAAACTACCTTTTGCACCACTAACTAGTGGCTTGTAGCAGTGGTCCCCAACCTTGGGCCTCCAGATGTTCTTGGACTACAACTCCCAGAAGTCTTCACCACCACCTCTGCTGGCCAGGATTTCTGGGAGTTGAAGTCCAAGAACAACTGGAGGCCCAAGGTTGGGGACCACTGGCTTGTAGGATTCTGATTTTTATTTAAAAGGATCTTTTCCTGAAAGCAGTTTTTGATTTCCATGGTATATTAGAACCTGAATGTTCTCTTCAAGCGGCAAAGAACACTTAAGGAAGAAGAAAACTTTCTTTTGTGTAGAAAGACAGGGAGAAAGAGGTCCGCTGCTCAAACCTCAGAATACACATCTGGACACTATTAATAATTTTTTAACTGGGTTGTGTGTGGACTCCAGTCATGGTTCTCCTCTTGCCTAATCTGATAAACTTTCAGTCCAGTCCTCAAAACCAGAGAGAGTTTATATACCATGTTTTTGAAATCTCAATTAACAAAGAAGACAGCTGAATGAAGTTAATAAACAGAGAAATCAACTATGTGCAGAGATAATAATTTTTTTTTCTTTCCCTGGGGGGAATGTAATTAAACTGAAAAACACACAGCAGATTAGACTGGCATGACTTCATCGATCTTCCATAAGACAGAGAGCAATTAAAGCTGCTTCTCCATCAAGAGAATGTGAGTTATTGATCATCCTGTGTCGTTTACCCTTCACACGGTAGAGCATTGTTGGCTGGGATTCAGAGTTCTTTTCCAAAAGATGATTGCCGAGACCAGACCCCTTGGAAAGCAGTTTGGAAACTGTAAATGGTCCAGATTCAGAGCTTAGAAAAGTTACTTCTTCAGACAATCACTTCCAGAATCCTCGTCAGCCAAAATGAACAGTGTGAAGTTCACTGTGAAGACCATTTGCATATATCGATAAGAAGTTAAGTTCATTTATTGCACTTATTGAATTCATGGATATTTTATAAAAATGCTTTTGACACGTTTTTAATGGTGACTTTTTAACATTGTTAGGCATCTCTCTTTTGTTAATACTACATCTTAAGGCGTTTTTCATTGTAATAAGAGACCACCTGTTTGGTGGTTTGTGATGGTTTGGCGGATGGTCAAACAGGTGTTCCACAGTTCGACGCCCCGTTCCCTCCAGCAGGTGCCCACTCAGAAGCAGCGCCCAGGCTTTCCTGCCCTCCTCCTTCTGGCACTGCCTCTGAGTGGGTGCCCAACAGAGGGGATGGGGCATCCAGCCTGTTTGACAATCCACAAAACCAGCGTGAACCACCAAACTGGCAGTTCGTGTCAATCTCTAATTGTGATTATTGTGTTGTTCTAACCGACTGTGAGTCACTTGAGTCTCCTATGGAGAGAAAGGTATCATATAAATGAAATAAATAAAAATAATAAGCAGTTTAGATTTCTGGTTTTAACAGGATATCTTTGAATGGGTGTGTAATTCTCCTACTTAAATTAATGTGATTTTAGGGGTTTTCACCACATGTTTTTATACAGAGAGTGTGCAAAGAGATGTTACAGGTAGCCCATCATTAGAAGAAGCCCCTGGCTATGCTGGATAGAGGATTCTGGGAATTACAGCACGAAAAAGTAAATCTTCACAGCTCTGGACTCATGGGAGCTATATAACAAGAGGAGGACATTTTTAATTACCAAAAATCACCACTCCCAGGATGATATTACTTTTCCAGGCAGGATTTTAACAGTCATTACTGGGTCGCTGAATGCCATTTTTAAGTTGAGATAGCTTTTAACATTTTACCTGTTTTAAATTATTCAATTGCATTTTAATCAGTTGTATAATTTAGCTGTTTTAAATGTATAACTTACGTTTCTATTCTATTCTATTCTTTTTAGTTCTGTTAGCCACCTTGGGTCCCCTTGTTGGGAGAAAGCTGAGTCGGACTTAAGTCTCATGGGCGGCTTGACTCAAACTCAACTCAGGGTTGTTTCTCAACAACTCAGACTTGACTCGTGACTCAGTCTGATTATTCCAAGTCATGTTTTCAAGTCCCTATTCTTTTAATGAAAGACACCGTAAAACCCGGAAGAAGCTTTGCAACACTCACCAGAAGATGCTGGAGAGGCAGTCAAACTGCGACAAACAGCAGAGGAGGACGTAGCGATGGGGAGGGAGGGTTTTTGAGAGGGTGGAGGGTGAAGGGGTGAGGGAAAGCAAGTCAGGCAGGGCAGATGGGACCCAAAGCAGGTGGTTCACAAGCTTCAGACCTCCACACACACCACAGAACCCAACCACTCCCTCACTTTTTTCGGGGGGGGGGGAGTTTGTTTTTAATAGGGACTTGGGGCTTGAGACTCAGGTAAAAAAGGTAAAGGTTCCCCTTGACAAATTTGTCCAGTCGTGTTCGACTCTAGGGGGCGGTGCTCATCCCCGTTTCCAAGCCATAGAGCCAGCGTTTGTCCGAAGACAATCTTCCGTGGTCACATGGCCAGTGCGACCTAGACACGGAACGCTGTTACCTTCCCACCGAGGTGGTCCCTATTTATCTACTCGCATTTGCAAGCTTTCGAACCGCTAGGTTGGCGGGAGCTGGGACAAGCGACGGGCGCTCACTCCGTCGCGTGGATTCGATCTTACAGCTGCAGATCTATAGACCTTACAGCACAGAGGCTTCTGCGGTTTAACCCGCAGCGCCACCACGTCCCACAGAGACTCAGGACTTGATACCAAAGACTTGGACTTGGGATTCAGACCCAAAGATTTACCAACATCCCTGAGAAAGGCATCCTATAAATAAGACAAATAAATAAACAGACAAATAAATAAATATTACCAGCACCAGCAACTTTTGGTTAACTAAACATTTCCTTCTCCCATGCTGCAGCTCCCACGGCCAGTGGCATAGCACGGGAGCACAGGAGCAGTTGTCCCGGGCGCAGGATTTGTAGGGAGCGCCACATTGCCTTGCCCCATGCTACACTACTAAAGATGGGCATGTTGCCTTCTCCTGTTGCCTTCTCCTCTTCATCCTCTGTCTCCACCACCATCTTGAGACACAGCTGTCCTGGCTTCCCTTCCGGTAGCTGGGCCTGCTGTCTCTGTACAAGCGTCCACCTATCTGCTGATCATTGGGCACAACATTTCAATCCATTTTGGGTAAATTTCAATTGATCTGTCATCGCCATCTGTGGGGAGTTTGTTACGTGATATTTGTTTATGTTTACGAGGCTTGGCTCGCTATTATGTTACTGCTACTTTTATTTTATGCATTATTTTATGTTCAACGTTGTCTTATATGTTCCTCTGCAAGCGGCACAGAGCAGGGGTTTGCCACTAGATGAGTGGGATGGAAGTCCAACAAACAAACAAACAAATAAATAAAACAATTATTTCTTCATTCCTGATACTCTGATCATTGCTCCAATCAGCAATCCTTTATTGTTAATACAGTTGTTGTTACCAAAAGGTTGAGAGATTTTCCAGTTTCCTTTAGTAGCTAATTCTGATATCGTTCACTGGAATATTTCTATAAAGATACAAATCAAAGAATACTTCTTTTAGTGCTAATGATTGCTTAGAGACTGGCATAACACTGGAATCTCTATAAAAACCCTTGAAAATAACATTGAAAAGTAACTAACTGCTAGTCCTTATGCAGGAGTACTTACCTAACTTATAAGTTACTTATAAGTTACTGATTACACCTAGAAGCTATACTACTCATCACCCAAAGTAATTAATTATATGTAGCTATGTAGTATTTACTTTCTTGTTCTGTCCAGAATACACCCTTTAAAATCAGTATGACTTAAGCTACTTATGGTCAACAACTCTAATTTGTTTCAGTAAATAGAATCAGCTTTAGGTTTCACCCATAATTATTTCTTCAAGCTTTCCCTATGTATTTCAAATCAACCTACCATGCATCTTATGGATAATGCAGAATTAATTAAATCAATTTTGTGTTTTATTCTATCATTTAATGATCCCATACACCCGTGATTCCCAACCTTGGGTAACCCAGGTGTTATTGGACTGCAGCTCCCAGAAACCCCAGCCAGCACAGCTGGTGGTGAAGGCTTCTGGGAGTTTTAGTCCAAGGACAGTGGTTTAGGTCTCTGGCTGCCTAGCCAGAGACTAAGAGTTCGATTCCTCAGTTTGCCTCCCTCGATGATCCATGGGGTCCTTTTCCAGCTCCGCAGTATGAGGATGCCCAAAAGACGCTCAAACTCAGACTTGGACCAGCAGCATAGAGACAGAATTAAAAACCTTCCCTCCTCGGTACGTATAGGTGACACAGCATCGGCCACTAGAGGGCGAACGCGCGCTACTACTAGGCCATCACCCGAACAGACTCAGAAATCGAAAGCGAGCATCGTGCCGTTTTCCCCGTAGGCCCCGCCCACCAACGGCCTCCTCCATTCATTCGCTCCTTCCTCCTCTTTCGTCTCTTGCGCCGCGCGAAGCAGCCAATGGCGCGGCAGCTTGTTGCGGCGGCCCAATCAGTTCGCGGCTTAGTCGGAGGCGGCCCCTTTCCCCTGGTGTCATGGCCGCCGCCTGTGCGAGGGGTGGTTTTCTGTTGAGGCGGAAGGCGACGGCCGGGCTGCCGAGGGTCGTGGCGGCTTCCCAGGTGGCCGGCGCTATGAGGCCCTGGTTGAGGGCGCCCGTCGGCCTTTGGCCGGCGCGGCTGAGGATGGCTAGAGGCCTGTGGAGCTCCGCGAAAGGCCCTAAATCGCTGTCCGTGGACCTAGGGAGCAGGTGAGGAACCGGTCAGGCGGCTCTCTGCCCAGCTGGGGGGTGGGGGGCTCGTTTTCGCCCCTCAGCTGGGCTTGGGGATCTTCTCGAGCCAGCCCAGAGGTCTCATTCCAAAGAAGCGTGAAGCTAACTCCTGAGGACGTACAGAGTGCCTTTCCCTTTAAGTGCTAGGAAACCCCTGGCCGTTTAAGCAGCAAAAAAAAAAAGGGCTCAATAGGACGTGGTGCGAAACTCTGAACCGAGATTGCTTTAAGAAGGTGCAGTAAACGAAGGGACTTGCAAGCAGGTGGAGGGGATGTTGTCCTGACCGCTGACTAGAATCTGAGGAAGGGATCCAGACATTTTTGGTTCTTCGTTTTTTGCTTGTGAAGTTGAAACACCGCTTCCAGACACGTGTGAAATAGGTTTCTCTCAGCTGAGCGCCTGGAGGATCTCCCTAAAGTCAATGAATGTTTTACTTGTGAATTCTGCATTGCATTTTATTCTATATGTCTGAAGAAGTGGACCTTATCCCCAAAAGCTCACATTAGAATGTAAGAGTTAGTCTTTAAGGTGACACGTGTTGTTGTTTTTTTCATTTCTGTTTTGCCTAATACCGAGGATCTGTGGAAGCATATTTAATCCGTGGAAGCTTCTGGGGCAGATAGCATGCCTCTCAATTTGGCTTTGAACCCCAGGACTTTTTGAAAATAAACACACATTTCTTGTAAAGTTGTAAAAGCTGAACTCTTGCTTCCGTTTTTGTTCCCCCCCCCCCCCCGCAAAGTTCCAAAAAAATCCTGTGTGGATTCACTTGAAGTAAGTAGAAAATTTGACAGGAGGGGGCAATCTGGAGAAGACTCAGGAATTGACCACCTTTGTCACCGCTTTGTGTGGTGGATTTTAAACTTCATTTTGGTGGGCTTTTTGAGCCAATGCTTGGTTTTGAATTGTTTGGCTTAATGGCAGGTTTTATAACACCTTTTCCTGATGCAGAGTTATGGAGCTTATCTTACCTGTAACTTTTTGGTAAACCATTAAGGTATTGCCCAACCTTGCACTTAGTTGCTACAAATGGATCACAAGATTGTTTTCTGTATTTCTTGTTCTGTTTTATAGTTTTGCATATGTGCATTTCTTCCCAGGCACTTTCCTCTTTTCTGTGGTTCAGGATTTTTCATGCTTTAGTTATGGTTCACTCGAAAGAGAAGGGGAAGTGGAAGACCTAACGTGAGATGGATTCACTTTATAAAGGAGATTGTGGCCTTGAGCTTGTAAGATTTGAGCAGGCTTGTAAAAGATAGTACCTTTAGGAGGTCATTAACTGATAGATCCATCATCATACAGTAACCGTTTAACACACTTTAATCAACCTATCTTTGTGTTCCTGGTTCCAAGGCTGCCACTGATATTGTGTGAAAAAATTGCCGGCTGGTGTTTGCCCAAGAAAAAAAAAATCATAGATTTTATCTTTAATATTCAGATTTTTTAAAAACTTCTCAGGATGTCTAGTGTATGGTATACACATGGGGTTTAAATAAAAGATTCAATTTCACATACACCGACCTGCCTTTCACTTCTATTGCCCCATTGTTTTTGGGCTACTGAAATAAAAATAGCTCTGTTTCACACAACACAAAATGTTGGCTGTATTTGGTTCATAACCCTATGTGGAAAATGGACTATTGGAAGCGTGTAGTCATGGAGCAGAACGTTTTGAGTTGGAAGCATTTTGTATATTTTGCTTTTCCTGTGTGGAAAGAACATCCTTGTAGGGGACAAGCATGAGAGGGTAGTGTAAGTGGTTGGATGTACAAATGAACATGTAGGAAAACATACACACTGAGCAACCTGTACTTGGCAAAGCCAGAGTGTGCAGTCAATACACTTTGTAATAGGTTTAAATTTTTTCCCTGCAGGATCGCTTTTTCAATGGATGCTCTCAGATAGTGGACTGCTAGCTAAAATGCATTGTACAGCTATTAGCCATTCTGAAAACATATGGAAAAACGTGAAAAACAAAGGAGGGCTACATATGCAAGATGTTATCTGGACCCCCTGTAAAACTTTGTGAATAAAGGAGGGCAATTGTAGAAAAAAAAAACATTAGTAAGAAGTACCTAGAATATATTCTGTTCTTCCTGGTAGTTCCCTCTCTCTGCTTTCTTGCTTCCTGTATCTCTTTTGAGATCATCAGTTCCCAGATAAACAGAACTAGATTTGGAAGGGATCCCAAAGGCCATGTACTCCAACCCCCCACTGACAGGAAATAAGACAGAGTATATTATATAGGAACAGAAAGCCTTAAGTAGGTAAAGGTAAAGGTTCCCCTTGACATTTAGTCCAGTCGTGTCCGACTCTAGGGCGTGGTGCTCATCCCCATCTCCAAGCTGTAGAGCCAGCGTTTGTCCGTAGACAGTTTCCATGGTCATGTGGTCAGTGCGACTAGACACGGAACGCCGTTACCTTCCCACCGTGGTGATACCTATTTATCTACTCGCATTTACATGCTTTCGAACTGCTAGGTTGGCAGGAGCTGGGACAAGCGACAGGAGCTCACTCCGTTGCGTGGATTCGATCTTACGACTGCTGGTCTTCTGACCTTGCAGCACAGAGGCTTCTGCGGTTTAACCCGCAGTGCCACCACGTCCCATAAGCCTTAACTAAAGTAGGCTTAATTTCTTTTTCTTTATTTTTTAAATTCTGTTTTCCAGGACACTGGAAATCTCTTCTGGAAAACTAGCCAGATTTGCTGATGGATGTGCTGTAGTACAGGTAGAAAACCTTTGTATACCTTTACTCTGAGATGTTTGAGAAATCTTACGAGTTTCAGAATAGACATGCATCTGCTTACTACTGTGAAATCAAGCAGTGTGGTTAATACCTCTTTTCCTTTTTCCCTTTAAAAATGTAAGCTAGGTGATACAGCAGTGATGGTGACAGCAGTTAGCAAAACAAAGCCTTCTGCATCTCAGTTCATGCCTTTGGTGGTAAGTATTATAAGGAATCGTACTGAAGTGCTGCACCTAGTATGTAACTGTGCTTATAATTACAGAAATTTGATATCCTCTAAATCACTAAACAAAATAGTAACCATAACATTATTTCATAGTTCTATGTGGACCAGATAAGCTGGTGTATTAGTATGTCTGTACGTATTAATAAAGTAAGTAATAATAATACTGTCTCTCCTTCATAAGGTTGATTATCGTCAAAAAGCTGCTGCAGCAGGAAGAATTCCTACAAACTACTTGCGAAGAGAACTAGGTCTTACAGACAGAGAAATTCTTACAAGCAGACTAATAGGTATGCCCTATAAAGATTGACCTGTATTCTCTCATAACTATTGCAATAATTTCTTTGAAGCATCAGAATGACTGTTTATAGTTTGTTTACTGGATGCCTAGCACACCAACCACACCTTTCTCAAAAGAGAGTGAATTTAAGAAAGACAACTGAGGAACAAGAGGGGTTAAAACGTTAAAACAATTAAATTGAAAACAATTTGAAACAGGAACAAAGAAGATAACACGTCCAGCGGACAAAAAGCTACTTCCTGTGCGATCTTTCATGGCCAAAATAGCTTAAGGCCAGCTGGGCTGATACTAGGCTGGCCAAAGCTCTGCTGAATTCAAATTACCCCCCAGCACAGGGATGTTAGAACTAACTTAGGAGTACTCTTACTTTGATCTGACTTTCCGCTAGCGTTGTTGCTGTGGGCTGAAGGAGGCTTAGGTCCGGAATAACTGTTTCCATCCCACCTCTGGCCTTTTTGAGCTCCTCTAATTTTCCCCCCCTTTATTTATTTTAAACATCATCATCATCATGTGCCCTTGGGTCAATTTTGACTTACAACGACCTCTTTCAGGGTTTTCCAGGTTGAGAGTACTCAGAAGTGGTTTACCATTCATTTCCTTTGGGGATGTCCCACTTTATATTGCAAGTTCTCAGGGAGGATTGCAGAGCCACGTAAGACAGTTTAGAATCCTACAATCTTGAAAGCAATTTAAAATTAAAACAGTTTAAAACACATACCATTAACATTGTTGCATCAAAGAAGCATGCTTTGATTTGGCATCAACATGATGTCAATGTTGGCACCAGTCAGTCCTCCAAGGGAGGGACATTCTGCTGTCAGTGTAGTACAACTGAGAAAGCCCTCCCTCATGTCTTCACATAATGCACAGTGTTCAATGCTGAGATGCAGAGGAGGGCCTCCCCAGCAGATCTTAGTGATCAGGCAGGTTTATATAGGGAGAGGCACACCTTCAGATATCCAGATCCCAAGCTGCTTCGGGTTTTATAGGTAACCATCAATGTCTTGAACTCAGACGGCAGAAGTACATTGGCAGCTAGTGCAGATCTTTCAGAACTGGTGTCATGTGGGCTTTGAAAGGTGTTCGTGTTAGCAGCCTACCTAGGATCGCCCTATATAGAATGTGTTGCAGTAGTCTAAGTTGGAGGTTACCAGGGCAAGGTTGCGCCTCTCCAGGAATGGTCATAGTTGGCAAACCAGTTGAAGCTGGCCCCAGACGCTCCAAGGCACTGACCTCACATGAGCCTTCAGTTAACAAAGATGAATCCAGTAGCCTACACATCTGTTCCTGCAGTGGGAGAGCAACTCTATCCAGAACAGGGCTCCTAACCCAACCCATGGACCTGGGAACCACCAGACTACAGACAACAGTTGCTTGGTTAGTTCAAGGAAGAAGGATTTCCTGGATCCCATGATTACAGGCTTTTTGGAAAGCTGTGAAGACCTATCTGTTTTCCTTGCCTTTTTCTTGACGGTTCTTTATTGTAGTGTTACTGGTTTTCGTTTCCCTTGGGCTTAAAACAGTATGAAAATATTTTAAGTAAATTGAATCTCCTCATTATTTTTATTTACTCTTGTTTTACAGATAGATCAATTAGACCACTGTTTCCAGAAGGCTATTATTATGATACACAGGTAAGTTACTTTAGTCAGTTACTCCTTTTAGACTCGCTATTAGTATGCTGTTGATGTTATAGAACTATGAAATGGCGGTTTTTTATTTTAATGCTATTTAAATATCATGGGCAATGTCACTTTATTGTTAGACCTGGCCTCCCTTTAAGAGGCTATAGTGATAAAGCATTTCTCTTTTCCTTTCATACAATACTAGAAAATTGCATATAGCTATCATGGCCACACTTGGAAGCACATAGCATTCTCCAATTTTACATGTGAAACTTGGATGGGAGTCCAAAAGTTTAATTGAGTGGAAACTGTTCCTTTTCTCTATTTTTAAACACATATCATAAAATAAATAACATCAGTATTGAAGCATTATTAGCCCAAACTGAGCAAATGTAAACAATAATAAAATTATGAGCAGTATACGAAGGGTATTTGATCCTAATCAGGTCGGTAAAGTGTGGCATCAGAATGAGAGACTAAGTGTCAGGATGTAGAAAAATATAACTAATCTTTATTCTGATTTTAAAATGCACAATGCGTTTCGACCTTCTTCGGGAGCGATGTATAAAAACAGAAATAAATTATTTATAAACAATGCCGAAATACATTGAGCATTTTAAAATCAGAATAAAGATTATATACATTTGTCTACACCCTGAGATCTAGTCTCTCATTCTGACTTCTGATACCATTGGATGTACGAGTTCCTTGTGTTTTTGCGGTAAAGTCTGGAGCCATTATTCACTGTCCGAAAACACAAACAGATTGTGACGAGGCAAGCGAGAGGAACATGAGACTGCAGCCAGGTGGGCATCAGTGAGTGATAGTGGCATTCAGTAAAGTTGGTGCCATAATCGAATGGATCCTCCTGAAAGATGTGGAAGAGCATGGGGGAGAAGGCAGCCCTTATCCACGAGTTCTTGAAGACGCTCCATTCATAAAGTAATTGGTTTTTGCTTATGGGTAGAGATGGGCATGAACCATGCCGAACCAGCAGTTTGTTTCCTGGCCAAACGGCTGATATGCGGTTTGGTGCCCTATCCCCTCCAGCAGGCACCTGAGTGGGTGCTGGCTGGAGGGAGCAGGGCACCAAACCAGTGGGTCATGCCCATCTCTACTTTTGGGCCACAGATCTGTGGAACATTTAATTGCACAGGCTTTCCACCCTATTTTGACAGAGTATCTGCTGCTCAGTCACTTGACTGATTTCTCTACCATTGCGTAATTGTTGTGCATGCAGCAGATGACTTGACAAAGGGGAGAAATGCTTGCCCAATTACTCTTCTGCACCTGTGGTTTTTCTTTTTCCATAACAGGATTTTGGCCATGAAAACTACCTTGAAATACCACTGCAAGAAACCATGTTTTCCCTTTTTTCTTGTACCAGATCCTTTGTAATCTTCTGGCTGTAGATGGTGTCAATGATCCTGAAGTCCTGGCAATCAATGGAGGTAACGATTTATTGCAACCTCTACCCTGTCCCCACCCACTGAATATGTAATGTTAATGAAATGAACAGTTTCAAATTTTAAAAATCTTATTACTTTTAGCTTCCGCGGCTCTTGCTTTATCCGATATTCCATGGAATGGTCCCATTGGTGAGTAAAGATGTTAATGTAGAAACACAAAAATTTTTTTAAATGATAATATGTTTCAGAAGAAAAAGGGTAGGCTAGTCTTACTAAAGTGTTAAAAGCAAGATAAGTAAATAATTCTCAAATTCATATACTATGATGACTAGAACTCTGAATTTTAGTAGAGTTAGAGAGTTTAGTTAGAGAGTTTTAGTTTAGTTAGAGAGTTAATTTCATTGTTTTTATTATTTTCATTATTTTTCTCTCCCAGGATTGTTATTAAGTAGTAGTATTAAGTTACTGCTTTGAATATGTTTTTAGTATTGCTTTTGTTTACCATTTCTCCGAGTGGTATTTGTTTAATCCTTTTAGTATTTGTATACTTACTGGTTTTAGCTTCAAATGTTGACTTTTAATGATCTTGGGTCCTTTTTTAGGAGAAACATGGGGTAAAGAAATTAAATAAAATAAATTTTAAAAAGAGTTTGAAACAACTGAGAATATGAATATTTCAGAATATATAGAAAAATGGGGAAATACTTGGAATATAAAACTGCTTTAGAAACTGCAATTTCAGAAGCAATTTGCTGTGCATCAGATAGGATGATGATGATTACTACTACTACTACTAGGATGGGGAGCTGCTAAAAATGCTGTGAGAACTATATCCAGAATTGCTTTTTATCTTGCCCACAATATCCTGTGTACAGGAAGGTTGCCTTACTGGCAAATAACAGCCAGCTCAAGCAGCAGTGCATTTACTTGTTTAGATCGTTACAAATCTACTCCGTATCGATAGTGAGAAGAAGCAAGCTGTGATTTATTGACATGGATAGAGTTTAAAACAAGAAATCTTTACTTTCCCATTCATAAAGAGCAACTCAACTCGGTGTCTCTAGTTAATTTAAGAATATTGTGATGCAGAAAATGTTTTTCTGTGATGGAGAACACATTTTGCTCCCATCCATGTTGTTGCTTTTCAATGTGTTTTTAGTATTGATTTTATTTACCATTTTTAATACGATACTTGTTTAATTCTTTTTAAATATTTGTATACTTACTCTTTTTAGCTTTTAAATATTGTCCTTTTAATGATGTAAGCTGCCTTGGGTCTTTGTATAGGAGAAAGGCAGGGTAAAAATATTTTGAATAAATATCGTTAGCTTAACACCCCCAACGTAGGAGAAGGGACAGAATAAGCCTGCACTTGAACCTTCTGATATTCCTCCTCTGCTGTTGAGACCAAGCCCTGTAACTGTAAAAATAAGTAAAATTTATAACTATATTATAAAAGGACTGAAATTAGTTATCAAATGACTTATAAGTTAATATACCTATGCTTAATTATCAGAAAGTATCGATGATCAGTAAGTTGTTATTGTACTGGTTACTTCCAAGCTTTGGTTGGAAACTTGCATGCTTGAAAGAAAAATGTCAGGAATAAATTACCTTGACAAATACTATCCAACTTTTTGCGTCAACCTTTCAGCGTTACAGGGACTTTTGACAAGCAGTTGCATGAGCTCTTGAACTAGTTTTGTTTCAATTGCAAAACATAATGAATGGACTCTCTTAACTTCTGGAGTATCTCCTTAGGTGCTGTAAGAGTAGGACTGATTGATGGAGAACCTGTTATTAATCCTACTCGAAAGGAAATGTCTTCCAGTACTTTAAATTTGGTGGTTTCTGGAGCTCCTTCTAGCCAAATAGGTAAGTAATTAAAAATCACTCTTAATCGTCAAGTGTCCAGAAAATAATCTGAGACTGTTCCAAAACTAAGCATTTGTCAAACTGTTTGTTATTGCTTCGAGATCTTCCATAAGTCTCTTGGAGGACCAGTTTATGCATGCCTGTTCATTGGTGATTGTAGCATCAAGCGATGACTCACAGTTGCAGATAGACCTCCTATATTGGCTTGAGTAGCTTCAGAATTATTTCTGGTTCTCATATGGAGTGTTGAGGGAGAAGTGAAGTCCATGAATGTGTGAACTCAGATTATTCCTGTGATCAATGCTTTACTGTATCTTGTATTGAGTTTGTTAGTGAAACTTCAGCATCCATAGTGTTTGTGCCAAAGGGGGAGGGGGATTGGAGTAGTAGTAGACGGAGTACATTTCAGGCAGATTTATTGGAGCTGGTTTGGGAGAGTGAAGTTAGAAGCTGCAGGATTGGAGTAAGAGGGGACAGGAAGATGATGGGTCAGTAGGGAAAACATGGAATATATAGTTTGTAAATGGGAGGTGTTGGTATGTAGACAGATCTGCAGATATTAACTTACCTGGATAACCTGCCAAAATACATAGTCTAAAGTTAATCCTAAAAAGTAGTGAGAGAGAAGCTTTCTAAGAACAGAGGGATCAAGCCAAGAGAAACTTTTTTTAATGTGTACAAGTCATTACTTGAACCTGCAATACTGGGCATCCGTTTTCAAAGCACACACTGGCCACTTGGATTTCTTTAAGATCAAGTAGGTAACCACAGTATGTCAGTTACAGACTTTGGTGATGATTGATTTTCATCTTGTTCAAAATGCATACAGAGGGTTTGGTAACAATTCTGCTGTATAACTTAGTCGAGGAAGAGAGCAGTCACAATAATGTGCAGCATTAACAAAAGCATGTAATCGTAAAGCTCACTAACGGTGTGCTAGGCCACACTTGAAGCATACATAACCACACTTAAAATATGACATGTTTGGTATATTTTAAGACATATGTTTGGTACATTTTATGTGTGATTGTGCATGCCTCCAGTATGGCCTGACATAATTTTAATAAGCTGTACAATAATAACATATTTGTTAATATGTTATTTTAGAGTATCTTTTAGAGTATCTTTTAGAGTAAAAGTATAGATACTTAGAGTAAAAGTATAGATAGATAGAGTAAAGATACTTTACTCTAAAAGTATCTTTTTTAGAGTATCTTTTAATTGTATTTTAATTGTTTTGTCTTTTTGTTGTATTTTTATTGTATTTTAATTGTTGTAAGCCGCCCAGAGACCTTTGGGTAGAGTGGGCGGCATATAAGGTAAATAAATAAATAAATAAATAAATATATCAGGCAAAAACAAAACAAAAATGAAAAAATAAAAAAGACAAAAATGTTGTGGCATATTAAAGACTAAGTACTATATTTTAAGGTGAGCTTTTGTGGACAGGTCCACTTCATTAGACATTACAAATCCCATTCTCATGTCCGAAGAAGTGGACTTGTCCAGAAAAGTTCACATTAAAATATAGCAGTTAGTCTTTAAAGTGTTTGAATTACTGTATTTTAGTTTTGTGCATTGATTAATTGACTTGCAAGATATATAAAGATTTTCTGGGTAATGACTTTAAGGTATAACTTTTTTCTCTCTCTTATTTTCCTCTGTATTAGTGTTCTGACTGCCTTATCAGTGTAATCTGAATTATGTTTAATGTCTTTTGCTGGTCTTGGACAATAATAATAATAATAATAATAATAATAATAATAATAATAATAATAATAATAATAATAATAATAATAATAATAATAATAAGATTAATTGACTTCCATCTCTCAATTTGAATAGTTATGTTGGAAGCATCAGCGGAAAATGTATTGCAGCAGGAGTTCTGTCATGCCATCAAAGTCGGTGTGAAGCATACACAGAAAATAATTCAAGCCATACAACAACTGACAAGAGAGCAAAAGGTTACAAAGAGAACGGTCCAGAAATTATTCACTGCTCCTGAGGAGATTGTGGAATATGCCAAGAAGTAAGTGAGCAACCAATACATTAATGCACTGGCTCAAGTTGTTGCTGCTGTTTATATGTTACAAAGAAATACACCTACAAGTGGAGTCTTTGGGACTCCGCTTTTACATTGACTCCATGACAAGCCTGCAGTGTAGGTAAAATATGTTTGTTGAAGTCTTGGAGATACAGCCTTTCCAGAAATCGTTGAAACTGTGGCAGTTAAACTGTTTGAAGGAAAAGCGGAAGAGGCTGTTAACCATTAATAAGTCACAACTAGAGTAGGCCACTTAATCAGTGGAGATTTGTTAAATCAGCTCCTTCTAAGTTCCATTGATTCAGTGGCCCTGCTCTAGTTGTGACTTACTGCTGGATTTCAGACAGAGTATATTATGGCTGAAATCCTGCTGCATAGAGTAGTAAGTTTCACTAGAGTAGGCCCATTGAATCTATGGGGATTTATTGAGTCAGCTCCTCTGTAAGTCCCATTGATTCAAATGGGCCTACTCCGATTGTGATTTACCATGCTAAAGTAAGTGGCAACTAGAGTAGGCCTATTTGAATCAATGTTGCTTATGGATGAGTTAAACTCTCTAAATGCCCATTGATTCAGTGGGCCTGCTCTGCAGGATCAAAATCTGTGGAGTGAGAAAAGCCGACTACTGCCGAAGAGACAAAACATTCCCTCCCTCTGGGCCTCTTCTATCAGCCCATTTTTGCCCTGGAAGTCTGATTTCCGTCCCCTTGGATGTAACATATTTAGTTTCCCTGATCAGTGCCAGGCCATCCCACTCTACACACATAACAGCTATCAGACTACCAATGCTGGATTGAAATTAGTGACTTCACCGTGTTAAGGTAGAAGTTGCTCTTGTTTTCTTCCAGAAATCATGAGCTATTTGTTAACCTTAATATTCATGTTTACTTTGTTCCGTCTTATGTTAGCAAAATCTGGTGGGTGGGTGTATCTTGCAACTCCAGATGGGACGGTGGGGAATAGTAGGCCCTTATTGGCAGAGTTCCTGCTGCTCCTTGCTCATCTCAGTGATTTAACACAAAAATAGGGGTGGCTTTTGGGTGATCCTTCTGATTGTGTTGACGGGATAGTTTAAATGTGGAAACTGCTGCATATATTAATGTAGTTCTCGCCGTGGTGAAAGATCGCTCTGCAATAAAGAAACAGTGGCACCAAGTAGCTCAGGCTTTCATACATCAATGTTTGCAGGGAATGGAAGAAGGAGGAGTTAACAGAGGATATTAAAGAACTATGCTCTTTTCACTTTCCTCGGGGGGTCATCGTGGTCTTTTGATCTCATTGTGTGTGTCGTGTGCTGTCAAATTAATCCCAAATTATGTCTGTCTTTGTAAAGTTTCCAAGGTAGCTGACATATGTAAGGAGTGGTTTTACCATTTTCACACACCCTCCAGTGTGTTTCAGTGGCTGAGTGGAGACTTGAACCCAGGTCTCCTGAATCTTAATATACACTCTAGTCACATGCTACATTGTTTCTCTCTGATTTCATTAAACAATCCATTTGCCAAATGACAGTTTCATTTGCCAAACAGCAATGTGACCCTCACAGTCACTAGAGATAAATAACCCGAGCTCTTATTTACCAACAGAGTTGTTGTTTTCTTGATTGCATTGGGAGAAGAGCCAACCTGTGTAGCTTTGGACCGGCTACGCAGGCGTAGAGCACCCCAAAAAGAAGGGACTGTTGAACTGCTTCTGAGTACTGTGTACATGGAAAACCCTGACAAGGGTCACCATCAATCAGAATTGACTTGAGGGCACAGAGTCATTGTTACAGTCCGTTTCAGGATGTGTGGGATGCTTCTATAGATGTAGTTACTTATCAGATGCCATTGGATAATTGTTTAGGCATAGCCTTGTCTGTATTTGAAAATTATGGAAATGAGCAATTTTTAAAAAAAAAAAACCTTCTTCTCTCCCACTTGCTCTGCACAGCCTTGCATCAGAAAAGATCACTGCAGTGTTTTCAGACGTCACCCATGAAAAAGTGAGTAATTAAATTCATTTTGATAGAGAGAACCCAACTCTTCAGGGTTTTTTTTTACCATCTGTTTTCAACCTGTTTAACACATCCAACTCCGTTTAGCTATTTGCACTCTGAACATCTTACTCTTGTTTCATGAAGTGCAAATGTGCATGTAAGAAGTGTTCCCTGCCTCTTGTCCTTGGTAGCCAGCACACTTCTGCTGTGCAGTTCCCTGGTGCTGTGGTCCAGAAGTACCTCTGAAGGCTGCAGGTCCACTGATCTGCTCCCCCTTTTCACAGAATCACTTGAGATAGGGAACAGAAGCCTCTTGTTTCTTCATTCCTTTCTAAGTTTGGGAGGAGCCTGCATGAAAGCCTATGTACAGAGGCAACAAATATTCCTCCTTGGTGATCTCAGCACGAAGGGGTTATGTGCATTTGATGCAATGTATAGACATTTGTCTATCAGATGAAATATTCCATGGATAATTCTGTTGTCCTTTTCGTTTAAAACATTTATATCACAGTCTAGTATGACATGGCTCATAGAATGAAATCTTTAACAAGAAGAAGCTTAACAATAAAAATGTTTAAAATTAAGGTTTGGGACAGATTATAATGTCTTGGCCTGGCACTGAAAAGATGATAGGTTTCAGATAAGCCTTTTTAAGGGGCATTTCATAGACAGGCACCACTGCCAATAATATTTTTTCCTTGTAAAATAATTTACCTCTAGCAAAGGGGGTATCTATAGAAATGTCCTCATTAAAGATCTTAAAATATGGGTAGATTGATATGGAAAAGAACAGTTTCTTTAGTTATTTGGACTTTTATCTTGACTCTCAGGCAATGTTCCCTCTAAGCTGCGTAGGTGTGCGGCTGTGCAGCACTGCATCGGAGCCTTGCACCCGCTGCCAGTGTTGCTGCCCATTTTGTTGTGGTTATGGCTGGAATCCCACCCGTGCACAGAGGGCAGGGCCCCCGCCCAGCACTGGTGGAAAAATTAGAGGGAATGTTGCTCTCAGGTATAGGTTGTGGGTAGCGGTTCAGAATCTTATTTTAATTTTCAAATATTTGGAGCCATAATACAGATCTTGCTTTCTAGATTTCCAGAGATGAAATGATTAACAAAATCAGACTTGAAACAGAAGAACAGTTGAGAGGTTAGTCATCACCATTTAGACTATACATAAAATGTACTTTGCTATGCTTTATCAACACTTGAATGCAGACTTCCAAAGAATAGCAAGGAGAGACAAGAGGGCCTTCTTAAATGAACAGTGCAAAGAAATAGAGGAAAATAATAGAAAGGGAAAAACCAGAGATCTGTTCAAGAAAATTGGAGATATTAAAGGAACATTTTGCGCAAAGATGGACATGATAAAGGACAAAAATGGTAGGGACTTAACAGAAGCAGAAGACATCAAGAAGAGGTGGCAAGAATACACAGACTAAACAACAACAACATCAACACTTCTAATTCTGGCAGACAGAAGTATATCTATAGATCTTTTTTTTTTCAAAGACAACTGATACAAAAAGTTACTTCTGAGTCTCAGCCATACCACACCAGACTACAGGTGAAGCTAGCCTGATGAAATGTGTTTGAGCTTTCTATAAATCCCTGCACAGAAAGAAGGTTGACATTCTATTTTTGTGTGAGTAAAGTCCTCAATACCTGTCTCACTTTATGCCATACCTTGGATAGCTGTCAACTGTGATGGTATACCTAAATTGAGATACCTACCTACCTACCTAACCAACCAACCAACCAACCAACCCCACCCACAGAGGGATAAAGAGCTTTATATATGCCCACATCCATACACACTGTGTGTCTAGGCTGTCACATCAATAAGTTCTAAGGGTGCAATCTTACACATTCTTTCTTGGAAGTGAGTCTAACTGAATTCAGTCTACCTGCTAAGAGAGCGATTTTCAACAGGTGGTACACATACCTACTGGCAGTGCTGTCTTTTCTGACCCTGCCTGGCACAGATGCTTCATCTGTCACACGTTGACGTGCTAGGCATAACTTAGGGTGTACAGTGTTTCTCCTAATCTCCCAGTCCCTCATCTACTAATTTACCAGAAGTGGGCTTTTTGTTTCTCTTGGAGTGGGATTCAAGTTCTTTGACAGAGGGATTGATGAGACTGATGTAAGATATGAAAGACTGAGAGACACTGCACTAGGAACCATTGAACAGCACCCTAAGCTCGTATTATTGTCCCCTTTGTGTGTTCTGCATGATATAGAAGCATGTGCTCTCTCCCTTCCTTCTCCCTTGCCCCCACCCTTCCCTTTATGACCTTCAGTGGCACTCCAGATTCTCTTCTTGCACCCAGTACTTGCTGAAAGCAAAGATACACAAACAGCATTAACAGCTCCTATTGTTTTAGGTTCTTGGAGCATGCCTCCTTTCAGTTACTAAATTTATAACAATTGGGGGGGGGGGGAAGAGGCACAAAAAATCTTTGAAACAGCTACATGTTTGGGGAATTTTTCTGTATCTTTATCTTTTATTTGTGTGTTTTTGTTGGGAATATAACTACATGAAGCTTGTGTTTTTACTCTTTTATCTATAGAGAAGTTCCCAGGCGCCGAGCCTTATGAGATCGTAGAATCATTTAATGTTGTTTGCAAGGAAATCTTTAGAAATCTAACTCTGAATGAATATAGAAGGTAAGTAGGGGATGTGCTGTCACTGTATTGCAACATGTTCGTCCACAGAATAGGAGTGCTAGGAGCCCAGAGGCAGGATGACTTTTGCACAAGCTTATGATTAGCCTTGCCCACCAGCAGCATGTGCACGGTGGTCATACTCCTTCAGTTTCACTGTGCACGTCAGATTCTTAGAAATACATCCTGTGTAAGACCTGTATTTCAGTTTGATACCTAATGCATGTTCTTGGGGTGGGGTTAGAGTGGCAAGTCATATTCCTGCTTTCTTGCCACATATTGGATCTATCCAGAAAGTTTAGGCTCTGCAGTAGACTCTTATAAAATCAGACTAGAGGATTTTCTGTATGTCACAGTTAAAGAAACAGAAAACTGTCCTGTTTGTGAGTTTCTTGACTTCATTCCCATAGGTGTGATGGTAGAGACTTGATGTCACTCCGAGATATTTCCTGTGAAATAGACCTGTTCAAAACCCTTCATGGATCAGCATTATTTCAGAGAGGTCAAACCCAGGTACAGCGTTTTTTGGTCCTTTTTGAAATGTTAATGTAGTTCAGAATTGCTTGGTATGCAAAATGTTTGTTTATGATGATCCTGTATATTTTAGTTCCTTTTCTGTATTTCTGGTTACCAGTTGGGGATTCTGGTCAAAAGTCTGAAAAGAGATGCATTGCTCAACGTTTGAATCCAAGCATTTTACACAGCAAGGGTCAGGTTTAATTTTCTCGTAGGCTTCATGTTGTCAAATAGAAGAAGGCATCTGTTTGAAACTCTGAAGGATTGCTGGCCGTCCTTTTCTAAATGAACTCATGATCTTACTCAGTGAAGTCATTAAAATAAAATAAAGAAACCCAGGGTTCAATCCAGCAATTTTAAAATTGTATTCATTTCAGTAGAAGAGATCTTAGCTTTGTTCAGAAATTAGTGGTTACTCAGTGTACTCAACGTTGTATCTAAATTTATATGGTTTTGAATGAAGTTAATAAATGAAAGTGCATCTGCCCTGAATATTTGTATTAACAAAGGTATAAGTAAGTGTAAGGAGGGCCTTCTGAAGTATATTCTTTCCCCCCTCTTACTTATAGACACTAATTTCTCTATATATGGTTTATATATTTAGCTGTTCTGATTCAAGGCTAAAACAAGGGTATCCTTTGCCTCTGTCTCTTCCAGTCACACAAATTATTGAAATGTCTTTCGAGCTAGGAAATCCATGTCCTCCACAGGGTGACAAAAATTGTTTTCTAAGACCATTGGCTGCTGGTGGTGAAAGGTTGTGCCCAGTCCCTTGCAATAAATGTGGCTCCCTCTCCAAACCCCAAAATCCTTAAATAAGAGCTCTGAAGACAATGAAGAAACAAAATGACAGAATTAGAGACCAACAAGGTTTTGGGGGACGAGGACCATTATCTGATTCTGTGTATCACTTATGTGTTTCCCAGTCTTTTTGGAGTCATGACCCCCTTTTATAATAGCCATGTAACCTGAAGCTTTAAACAAACCAGGGGTTTCTCTCCGTATGCCTATAAGTAAGCGAACAAGTTATTCTATAATGTCTTATCTCTATGTTAGACACCGTAAGGCAATCCCCCAGTAAATACTTGGCGACCTCCTTGGGGTTTGCGAGCCTCAAGTTGGGAACCCATGACTTAACAGTATAGGTCTTACATAGTTCTTTGCTTGTTGGACATGGTTAAGGTGGTGCAATAAGCCCCAGCTATTAAGCTGTAATGTGGTAAATGGTAGCCTTACCTCTACTAGAGCAGGATGGCATTGCGACAGCTGTGTTTCACTGAAGTGGATTCCTACCTTATTGAGATTTTTGATATGCTGCAATAGTGATAAAGAGAATCAATCTTGCAATAGATGAAAATACTATTTGTAAGTGGAAACGCTACTGATGAGCAACCTGAGTGAAAAAACAGTACAACAATAAGAACAAAATAATAAAACAATCACGAAATCATACACATATTTAGGAAAAGCAATTGTTTAGACCAGAGGTCTCCACACTACGGCCCATGGGCCACATCCGGCCCACCTTGCCTTTTTATCCGGCCCGGTGTGCATGTGTACATGTGGGCAGGTGTGAGCGCAGGTGGGCGGGAGTGCGTACGTGCATGCGCATACGCGCACATATGTGCATCTTCCTTCATCCCTTGAAAATGTGGAGCATATATGATATGGCCCTCCCGCTGAAAGGTTTGGAGACCCCCTGGTTTAGATTAATAGTCTTTTTTTGAAAAAATGTTGGTGCATGTCCTTTTCTAAGCTACTGCAGAATATTTTGAAATAAACTTAGGGTCTCTGCAGAAATGCAGAACCATTCCTAACTTTCGCTGTGCATATTTATAAAATTTAACTGTGCATATGCTCTGCATCACTTTTAAAAGCGGTGTTGTGTGTGGGATGTGCATGTCAGTGAATGAAAAGGTCCCTGTGGGCAAACTGCCTAAAATAGCAATATCTATGAATCAGACCTGCTGCTCTGCTTAAATTAGCAGGTGGTAAACTTTATTTTTGTTCCGTTTTTTTTTTCCTTTTTTCTTCTCTACTGAAAACCAGTTCCTCAGAAGTGTATGTGACTGCAACTTTTTCTGACCTATAAAAAGTTAGTGATAGTAGTACACATCAAACAGCCTCCGTGGCTTCTGCAACTGAAGCACAAGTGAGGTGGTGACTTTCTTCTGTAGAGGATGTTCAGAAGACTTTGCCTGCCAATGTTTTCACCCCTTCTGGGTCACTTTCATCAAATGGGACTGGAAAGTAATGTAAAATAAAGGGATAGCAAACCTCACAGCAAACCTAACATGTGGACCAGCAAATAATCACAGGGAAGGAGGTGGAGGAGGGAGAGAGAGCAATGCTTGAAGTTGTTACCTTGAAATGCCGACATCTTGCGTATCTATGAGTTCCATTTGATATTAGCACAAATATTCATATGAGGAGCTGTGTTTTGCATTACCTTCATCCTACACCCACCAAACTGCGATATTTTTCTTTGTTGTGTTTCTAGGTTCTCTGTACAGTTACATTTGATTCATTGGAATCAGGTGTGAAGTCCGATCTTATTACAACCGCCATAAGGTACCTGTCACCATTTCTATTCTTTCCAACCCCTTTTCTTGGTCTTGACAACAGTAGTATCTTTGGGATCTTTGGTCGTAATTTTCAAGGAAGTGAAGGGAAGCCATCTCTCCGTGGCTGGAACGTTTGTTTGGCATTCACAAAATCCCAGATTCAATCTCTGGCATCTTCAGTCAGAAGCCTCTAGAAGGTTCTCTGCTGGAGATCACAGAGAGCCGCTGCCCGTTGGGAAACCTAACCTGACCTGGGATAAGGGAGCCTCCTATTAAGCGCCTAGTGCATTCAATGCAGGCTTCCTCAGAAGTAAAATTGAGATGTTCTCTTGAAAGAATCCAGACCAATCCTACCATTCAAAATAATATACAAGACATGTCTGTTACATAACCAAGCCAACCTCAGAAGTGTGTCATGTAGCACTTGATCAGAACCACACTGTTGTTTAGCCGACACTGGTTTGGCTGAACGGACATGGTCCTCCTTACTGTGTTGAGGGAAAACACAATGACACAAACGTCATTGAGGGAATGACGGAAAACATGAGCTCTTTTCAACTCATGGTACGAAATCATGGTTTAGCTGATTTTTTTTTCAACCCTGCATCCTCCAGATCCCATCCTTTTACCACTGGCTGCACTGACTAGGAGTTGTAGTCTGATGCATTTAGAGAGTGCTGGGTCGGCATAGGCTGGTTTCCTGTTGCATATGATCTTAACCGATGGCTGGTAACTTAGAATTGAGCAAAAGTGTTATTTTGCATGCTTTCTGATTTCATAAGGAACCACTTCTACTATGGCTTAGCTAAAGGTACATGCTTAATTGAATAATCAGTAAAATAATCAATAAAATAACTCATTTATTTATATGCCATTCTAAGATCTGAACACTGGATGTGAATGTGTGTAATCCTGTTTATCCAAGATCACTTCCCATTGAAGCACCCAGAGGTCAGGCTCAGACCTACTTATTTAACAATATAAACGCATTCTGTGTCCTCAGATGGCTCTCTGATCTCTGTTACGTCACTCAGGGCTCCCTGGGACATGAGCCACATGGGATTTTTTTGCTACACAAAAAGGACGCGGTGTGTTTCCTAGCTCATTGAGCAATGCAGCTAGGTTGTACTTTTAAAGCATGACGTCTTCTGAAGATTTCAAAGAATTTGCAGGCCCAACTCACCGGAAAGAAACACTCCTAAAATTGAAACTTCTCAGGCTCTCATAATAAATAACTCACACCTCATGTGTAGTCACCCATATTCACGAAAAAAAGACAGGATAGACAGCTTTATAAAGCTATTCATGGATGCATTAATTATGTGCAGCTTATCTAGCTTTACATAACACTGATTTCTGTTTTCAGCGGAATAAAAGAAAAAAACTTCATGCTCCATTATGAGGTATGATAGACGTTGTTCTGCTTGAGTTTTTTTTTAAAGCATCTGTGCTTAATCATTAGATGTAATTACTTAAAAACCTAAGGCTGTCTCCACTTTAATATTCTTAACAAAGCATGTAATCTGGATGAAAAACCTGTTTTTGTGCCTAAAGGCAGCATTCATAGTATATACATACCCCCTTTCTAGTAAGCCTTCGATAGCCTATGCATTATTTTTTGACAAGGGGAAACAACCCCCACTGCTGATGTGCCTTGTTCTGTGTTTCTCGTTCGGTTTGAGAGAAGTTTTTCTTCCTGAGCAGACAAATGGAGAACCAGCTGTTTCTCCTTTTGATTGTTGTGGCTTTTAAAATGTTAAATTAATTTGTTTAACCTCTTCTGCATCTTCCTCTGCAAATGACTAAATAAGTTTCATAGCCTGCAGATTTTTATACTTCTTGATGAATTGAGGAAGGGTTGCCTTAATATGAATACTCATGGAAAAGGGCATTACACATTCTTTTCTTTCTTTTGTAGTTTCCTCCTTATGCAACTAATGAGACTGGTAAAATTTCAGGTGTAAATAGAAGAGCGCTTGGCCATGGTGAGTAGAAGCTAAGGAAGCTGAATATTTACACTGCAATGAAAATATTCTTTGTATTTATTGTAATTTTTTTTTATCCTTAGGTGCACTTGCAGAAAAGGCTTTGAAGCCAGTGATTCCCAATGATTTTCCTTTTACGATAAGGGTTACTTCAGAAGTACTGGAATCAAATGGTACCTATCCATCCATCCACCCATACAAGGGAGAGAAGACGAGAGGACTGTTCTCTCTCCTTTTTGTGATGTCTCTGTAACTTGTTTAGTTAAAGAAGGGTAAAATTTCAAGGAGTTTGCGGATTTCATAATGGATCCCCTGTTCTTTCTTTCCCCTTTAAAGTATAGGTTTCTAGCCCATTTAATGTTAAAATTCAAAAATCCTGCAAATTTACACCTAATCAGTTTGCCAGTTTAATCTAAAGTGGCTACTGCTGGTGCTGTAGATGTCCAACAATTGTAAATGTCCATTTTGCTGTCAGGAAACTTACCCATATGTAAGTCAGCTAATTTGGGGGGGGGGGGGGGGAATAACTGCTCTAAAAAGATTGTTAGCGTAACATACAATCTGTATCTATAGGATCATCATCAATGGCCTCTGCTTGTGGTGGGAGTTTAGCACTGATGGATGCAGGTATGCAATTCACAATGATAAATTTGAATTTTGTATGGCTTTGCACATGAAATGGCATTAGAATAGTATCAAAAGTCAAATCTTTCTCTTTTACTGTTAGGTGTTCCAATATCGTCTGCTGTAGCTGGTGTGGCTATAGGTTTAATTACTAGGCCTAGTTCTGAGAACAATGGAGACATAGAAGATTATCGTTTGCTAACAGATATTCTGGTAAGACTTCCTTACTGAGTCTGTTTCTTAATTTGAGATTATAGTAGTTTGGAAAATCTGTACCTTGCACCTAAGATCATCAGCATCCTCCACCGAAGTAATTAAAATTCAGAATTTAGAGATTCTCCCTATGTAAAGATTGTGTCAGCATAGGCTTCAGTTATAAAGAAATTGATCTACCAACTGCAATGGATGTTATAGCCATTTAATATGTTCAGCACTGGCATGTAAGGCTGTTTAGTCTGTGAAACCTCTAGTCTTGGAAGATATTTCAAATGTACTTGTTTTTCAGGGAATAGAAGATTATTTTGGTGACATGGACTTCAAAATGGCTGGAACAAATAAAGGAATAACTGCTCTACAGGTATAATTTTCCAATCCCCTTAATTCCAAGAAAAGATATTCTAGCAAAAAATATTCTTGTTAGAATATTTAAGTTCCTTTCATTTTGTATTATTAGGCTGACATCAAGCTACCAGGAATACCCCTCAAAATTGTGATGGAAGCTGTTCAGCAAGCCACAGGTAATTATAGGGTGCACAGAATGCAGTTTTTGGCTTATTTCTGGGACTTGTTAAAGTAAAAGAAGATTGATACATATGTATATTGGCCAAAATCCTGTTGCACAGCTGTGCGCACACAAGGTTGCGCCCACAACAGTTGCAATAACGCCAAGGGGGACATTTTGCACAGCTGGTCATGTCAGGGAGGCATAACCAATTGCACAACTGAAGAGCGCAGTCCTACTGGCGTAACTTTACATTATACTGGCATGAGCAGGATTTTTCTCAAGGTTAGACTCAGTTGTCTGTTTAGGTAGCACTCCATGCAGATAGGCTTTCCAAATAAGAGGCTTTTATCTCTATATACTACAACAGTATTGTCTGGCAAATTAGGTTCCTTATTTTAGCCTGTGGGGGTTGAGCTATAAATACATTGCTGGTGAGAGTTGCTAGCTATGCCACACTTCATGGTTGAGCTTTCTTCATGCACATTCTAGTGCAGCGATGGCGAACCTATGGCATGCGTACACGCAGAGCCCTTTCTGTGGGCACGCGAGCCATAAGTCACCGGATCGCTACTTCCCTTCCCCCCCCCCCCCCCGCAGCCAAACTTCAGGAGGAGGCTGCAGCCGCGGTGCTGGCGCTTCGACAGGCGACGGGTCAGGATCTGGAGCATCTGGCGCTGGTGGCAGATCCGGAGTGGGGTCTTGAGGCACCTCCGTACCCGGGATTCCCCCTTCTGCCACCACTTCCGGTTCTGCTGCTACGGCACGCCGCACGCTGGGTTTCCCCCCCCCCCCCCCAATTTGGGCACTCGGGCCCAAAAAAGTTCACCGCCACCGCTCTAGTGCTTAATCTGAACCCATTAAAAATATCTTGCTTTGAATACGTATCTATATTGTTAATGCATACACCTGAGTTATAAAGCACTGGGCTGTAGAAAGCCTGCCATTATACACTGCGGCAACTGTGATGTATTTTGAATCATGGTACCATATTTGCAGACATTTATTGGAGTTTTTTAACAGAAAAAACCGATCTCGTCTTAACTTTTAAGTAATTTGAGGCTAGGAAAAATGAATAAACACAACAGAACACAGAGAAAAGCATTCAGCAGTAAAGGTGAGGGGTCTAAAAACATGCCCACAATTTTATTGACATCTGTTTCAATGCTATATACTATACTGTATGCTTGGTGTCTCCAAAATGTTTTTAAAATTACGCTCTCCTCAGTCAGATCTTCTGCATTCCCATTCTCCTGTTCCAAATACAGAAATCTCAGGGGAATGGCAGTAGTGATTTTGATGCATGGGGAAAGATCCACCCCTTTTTTGAAAATAGTTCTGTTCCTTAGTAAGTAACTTAGCAATGTAATATTAGTTGACTCTTTCTTGGAAATCTGACTCTAGAGAAGCAGAGAGATCTTAATGGACAAAATCCTGTAATACAATTGGCATAAGTGGTGAATTGCCACTAATTAAGGCATTTGTGTAGGCATTTGCTACTGTTCATTGGGTTGCATGACATGCTACACAACAGCAAGCATCTACACTGGCTTGCAGCAATTTGCCACCAAGATTTAGGCCAACTGTGCTTTAAGGGTGGGAATAACTAGCAGGTTTTTGGCCGGTCTACAAAGAAAATTAACAACGTTCGAAAAGTTATTGACTGACTTAACATAATCCACAGAGATTTAAAATGTAGGCAGTATTGATAAATGTGTAACCCAGAGCTCTGAAATAGAGGATTAGAAGAGGAAAAATGACCCACATATGACATCAGACTGTTCATTAGTCAAATATAGTGCTGAGGTATTCCTTGCGCATAACATCAGATAAAACTTTTAAGCTACCATTGTATTAAGTATCCTAATCATTAAATGATTTTAATTGCTTGGATTAATTCCCTTTTATGCCAATTGATTGATCAAATAAATTTGAATAAATTTTCATATTATGAAACTTTAATTTGATATCTTATTGGAGTATGAACTTACACTTAATAAAGAAACTAACTGTTCACTGACTATAATCCAGTAGTAAATCATTAGACTAGACCCACTGAATCAGTGAAATTTATGAAGGAGTTGACTCATCAGTTCCCCACAGATTTAATCGGCCTACTCTAGTTGTGATTTACTACTCAGTTTCAGCCATTGTTATCATGAAAGACCATATTTAATGTTTTCATTCATCTTTGTAACTGTGTCCTAGTTAAAGTTGAATAGCCTTTAGAAAGCTATAAGAACCAAAAGTGCCTGCAGTTGCAGTTCTAGCAATTAATCAGCTTAAAATTGTAGCTAATGTACCTGCCAGTTAAAAGTGATTAAAGTTGCAGGCCTACTCCATTTGGGAAATCATCTTTTTGAATTCTGAATTTTGATTATCTGCTTTGATCTTGATCATGAATCTTAGTCTGTTTCTTCTTCCAGACAAACTGTGGTTTATGGCTAGTGAACTGTGTCACCCAGCATGCTTGCTGTTTCTAAAGAAAGGAAGTTCCTCTCCTTTCTTTGAAGAAAGGATTTCTGCTTTATTTGTATCTGCTGTCTTGCCTACTTATAGAAAACCCAGCCAATTGCTTATGCGCAGCCAGATGTAACTAACTGTATCAGAGAATGTATTGAAATAAATGTGAGGTGTTTGTCTTTTCTGTGCAGACTCAGTATTTAGGTGGCAGTGAGGACATTGCAATTAACCTTGAACACTATCTTTTTATTTGAAAAAAATCAGAAAGGGGTGTGTGTGTGTGTGTGTATAGTCGTAAAAGACAAGAAAGATAGCATAAGAAACAAAAGAGGGGTTTTGGAGTAAGAGTGCTTTATTGCACAGTGGGCTTAAGCTGTTTGAAATGTGACATCCTTTCCCTGGGGGCAGATAGGCTTTTAAAAGCCCTGAAAATAATACACAGAGTTGGATATAAAATTCATTGCTCTTAATGCCCATATGAAGCACAGGACTGGAAACTTTGCTTTTTGTTTAATACAGGTCCTGAAAAGTGCCTCAGAGCTTTCCTTTGCTACAAAGGTTGGCTTGGTTAGTCATGTTAGGAGCTTAACAAAAGAAGCTTAACAAAAGAAAGAGGCAGCTTTCCTGTTAACCAACTGTATTTTCTTTATTTGAATTAGAAATGTCTTTTCTTTTTCCCCATAGTGGCAAAGAAAGAGATCTTGCAAATCATGAACAAAACGATTGCTAATCCCAGAGCAAAGAGAAAGGAAAATGGACCGCTTGTCGGTAATAACACACACGTCTAACTGGGGGATTGGGTGGTAGGGAAAGGGGACTGACTGTTTGGTTTGTCTCTGAAAGAATGAGTATATTAAAGAAATATCTTTCAGTAGGGAAAGATGCAGTCTGAGTACAGTCAGTGCAAAGACTGTTTATTGAGTTCCCACAAGAGGTCTGTCAGAGGTTGGTAGGGCACAGGAGAAGACCTCTCAGAAGGATTTTGGAGCCTATGCAGGCTTGTATAGGAGAAGGCAGACTCTCAGTCATCTGTTCCTAACTCCAGAGCTGTTTAGGGCTCTCTAAGTCATGACGTCTAAGGGACGTGGTGGCGCTGCGGGTTAAACCGCAGAAGCCTCTGTGCTGCAGGGTCAGAAGACCAGCAGTCGTAAGATCGAATCCACGCGACGGAGTGAGCTCCCGTCGCTTGTCCCAGCTCCTGCCAACCTAGCAGTTCGAAAGCATGTAAATGCGAGTAGATAAATAGGTACCACCTCGGTGGGAAGGTAATGGCGTTCCGTGTCTAGTCGCGCTGGCCACGTGACCACGGAAACTGTCTTCGGACAAACGCTGGCTCTATGGCTTGGAAACGGGGATGAGCACCGCACCCTAGAGTCGGACACGACTGGACTAAATGTCAAGGGGAACCTTTACCTTTACCTTAAGTCATGACCAGAAAGTTGTTGGGATTGTACCTGGAGGAGATATTGTGGCTATTGTGACCTAGGAGTCTCTGAGTTCTGTCAGCCTGTGGAGTGCTTTAGGGATGGTGTGGGAAGGAGAACTAGTGAGAATCCTCTCCAGCAGGTACATCCTGCTAGCAGAGCTCACTCATAGGAAGCACTCCTATCAGCAGAAGAAACCGATGGGACCCCAGAGAATAAATAAATCTCAGGCTTCTAAATATGAACGTTTGTTTACTGAGCCAGGAAGAGTGGGTGAATTACAGCAAACTGGCCCCTTAGTCTCATTATCGCAATGCAGCTGTAACTTGAACCTCTGCATTTCAGAAACAGTTCAGGTACCTTTATCGAAAAGGGCAAGATTCATGGGCCCTGGAGGATATAATTTAAAGAAACTTCAGGCTGAAACTGGTGAGTTTTCCATTTTTAAGATACGTACATTTACTATACTATGTTCATTTCTGCTGGGCATGGGTTCTTCATGTAGCAACCCTGAAGATGCAGACACACAAAGGAAGTGAACTCTCTGATGGAGTGGGGCTTTTGCTCATATCTTAGTCAGAGATATTCAGATATAGGACATATTTTAATAAAATGAATGAGTAAACAATGTAGCTGATACACATGATAGTGCTAGGAGGTGTTGAAGGCAGCAGGAAGAGAGGGAATATGACCTGGATTGACTGCACGGCCTTGAGTTTGCAAGAGCAGGGCTGTTGAGAGGATCTTTAAGAAGTCACTCATTCATAGGGTTGCCATAAATCAGAGGCAGCTTGACAGTGCCAAACAACAACAACATGTGACAGAAATGGTAGGTCCCGTACCACTGTTTTTTGCAGCTGCCAAGGCACCCTTGTCTTAACAGACCTAAAACACAGTCACTTTCCCCATGAAATGTTTTATAGTTGAACAATACACACTGGAGTCAGTGAGAGCCAATAAAGGTTTCCATGTTCTGGTGGTGATGGGTTGTGGTTTGTCTTGCTGCAAAGGAGACTGTTTTCAAGTGGAGAGAAACAGACTAGTAAAGGATTAGACTATAGCACAAGAATGGTAATGTGAGGTTTTCAGGCCATGTGTGGTACCTAGGACTATTTCTGTAGCATTTCTGTGACCCCCACCCAGCAAATCTCTTATCTCCTGATTTTTAAAAAATTGCAGGAAAATTGCTCAAAAAGTCCCTTTGAAGCTCTTCTAGGGGATGAGGGGTAAATTTCACCACGTCTTCAGAAAAGGTCCCAGTATTTCCTGGGCCCCCAAATCCCTTCCAAATGTGAAATGTTTTTAAAGAATAATTTTTGACCATAGAAGGGAACAAGGCGGCTTTTATTTAAAAAAAGATTTTTTTTAAATTAACCCCACTTTTTCAGTTAACAAATACCCATTTAAGCAACTTTTACAGTCCATAACCTTTCCATTATTATTGTTTTTTAAACACATCAAATGGGCAGCTTAGATTCTTTGGTCGCACCATTCCCCTTGAGTTCTTCCCTCTTGGGGAGGGAGCCCTCGGATTGCTGCCAAATCTGAGAAAGGGCCCTTGGCCCAACTGAGACTGCCCACCCCCATTGTGTGCAAAGGAAGAAAACATTCTGCCCTGTCTTGCGTGAGTCATTCCCGTCCCTCCCCAGCTTGGTTTAGCCTCAACGACAGTTAAGGCCAACAGGGTTCCCCAAGTTAGCTGGGTTCAAAGTTTGGTTAAAATGGGAAGCCAAGATATAATTTGAACAATTTGGTGAAAGGGGTGAACTTTCCAGAGCTTCTGACTGAACTCCGGATGCTGTGCAAGAGACTGGGTTGTTATTTATTTACAATATATCAACTGCACTCCTGTTTAGTAGCTAAACATTTAATGCATAAAGTTCAGGATTTTTTTAGAATAAATGTTAATTCTATGCACTTTTCTATTCCAAGGAGTAACTGTTACCCAAATAGATGAAGAGACTTTTTCTGTATTTGCTCCGATACCGGCTGCTATGCACGAAGCACAAGAATTTATTACTGAAATCTGCAAAGATGATGTAAGGGCATACTGTACTTTAATAACTTTTTAAAAAAAAAACATTTTATTCATGTCTAAACATACAAACTTAAAAAACATTAAACATCTAACAAATAATTAACCAAAAAAACCACAAGTAAACATCCATCCTTCCCCTATGGATCAGAGATTTCACCGTCGTCTAGTCATCAGAGTATCTTCAAGGGATTCCGGTGAGCACTGGTTCACTATAGACTAATTTTCTCCCTAAGTTCCTGTCTTTTTCTGGGCCCAATTATATATCAACTTCCAGCTTTGCTTTACAAAGTCTCTTGGTTGATCCCATAGTGCCTCTGAAAGCATGTCTAGTTCTGCAATATCCAATAGCTTCTTTAATCACTCATCCATCATTGGTGTCTCTACATTCTTCCATTTTTTGGGCCCAGAGTAACCTAGCTGCTATGAATATATACAGTAGACTATATTTTATTTTCTTGTCAGTAATTTCTGGCATTATATTCAATAATAACATTTCAGGTTTAAAACTTAATTTAATAACTTTAGGTGTTTATCTTTATGAGGAAAAGTTTCTATCTGCCTTTCAGGGCAGGGATCTTTCTTGTATGCAAAATAGTTCAGTGGTTTAGCTATCTGGTTGTGGAGCCAAAGGTTGGGAGTTCGACTCTCCACTGTGCCTTGACAGGGGCTGGAGACTCAATGATCCCTAGGGTCCAAGATAAGAACCTTCCTTTTCCCACCTTATGGCCTTGTGTAGAAGTGACCTTACAGCATTTAAATCAGTGGCCAGGATCCAAAGAGCTACTGTAAATAAGTGAAAGCCTTTCTTGGGAGCCCAGTGCAGAACTCTGAATTTTTCTTTGAACAGCTTCCTCCATGCCATATCACACACTTAAAGGACTTACAGGCTGGTCTCTTTTTTCGGAAGCGGAAGGCTGAGGAGGCCCTGGATTTGCAGGACTAATTTTTGGATCTTCAACTGTGTATAAGTTTGTCACATTTTTTCTGCTTATGAACCTTTCTTATCCTTTCTCTTTTTCCACAGCAAGATTACAAGTTGGAATTTGGAGCTATTTATACAGCCACGATTACTGAACTGAGGTAACCAAACTATATTTCAAAGATGATCAGATGTAGTAGAGTGTGTGTGTGTTTATGTTTGTCTGTATGTATACACATACATACTTATACACAATCTCTGGAAATAGCCTTTTCAGCTTTTTTGTACGTAACTAAACAGTTTCTTAAATAGGCACTTATTTCATTAAGTCTGCACTAGCATGTCAGGCAGAAACAAACTTCTGAGGAAGTGGACTTACAGCATTTAGTCCTTAAGGTAGTACAATGTTTTTGTCTTTGTTTTTTCTTAGTCTTTTGTTTTGGGCCTGATATATATGATTGAAGAAGTCACAAAGCAGAAGTTAGAAGCTAGTGGTGCTTTCTAATTAATTATAGAGGGGGAATTTCTGCATTCAGCTGGTGAAGAGATTGTTTTAAAGCAGCATAGGCGGCAACTTACAAGCTGTCATCTTAGATGGGATTAGAAGTGCAGTAAAGAAAGGATGTGTAAGTATCTTAATGGAGCTTATCTTTAGTCTGATATGACCCTCACCTCATGATGGACTGATCCTGCATGCTGGTCAACCACTCATTTTTGTAAAATGAATTGGGTATTACTTTGCTATTGTAGCCACACACAAAGGAATTAGGGAATGGAGGAGTAACAAATTCTACTATCTCTTAATTCGAGTCCCATAACTGTGGTTTAATACTATATACTCTGCAGCCTTTTTCATGGGAATTAAAATCAAGATGAATAAAGTGATTGCAGTGTACAGTAATGAATCCAGAGACGGGGAAACTTGTTTGCACGTCAAGGAATATCTCCATATGCATGAAATAAATTCTTTTAATAAAGAGACTGGAAATGTATAACCTCTGTCATGCCCTAGTCAGGATGCTAGGTGAAGCCTGTGGGGAGCTGTAGTCAGTTGCATGTGAAAGCCACCTGGTTAGGAAGGATGCAATACATCATAAATAAAATTCTTATACAGTTAGATGAAATTAGTTCATTTTATAGAAGACAAAATAAGGATTGAAATGGGATTAGCTTTGTTAAAGAGCATTTTATATGGGTGCATTTCCTCCTGTCATGTCCTACTGAACTAATGAAAGTTTCATTTTTCTATGCAGAGATTCTGGTGTAATGGTAGAATTGTATCCAAATATGACTCCTGTTCTACTTCACAACTCTCAACTGGATCAAAGAAAGGTATTTTTGTTTCAGTTGAAATACAGTACTTAAGTTACCTCTTATGACTGGTGCTATTTCTGTGCCAGAGATGTAGCATTAACTATGTGAACCTGTGCCTGTGGATCAAGAAAGACCCACTTTGGGAGGTCCTAACAGAGAACAGTCAGATTAAGCAGCCATTATTAACTTCATAAATTTATACTTTTAAAGTTTGTTCCCCATGCCCTTATTTATGTTATATAAGTTCACATAAAAGAATTCTGTCTATGGTGGCCACTTAGGAAATTTTGCAACTGCATGCTAATATCACACAAATGAGAGACGTAATATTTGGAAATCAGTTGTCCTTCAGTTGAAATGAATGTCGCAGCAAGTGCTTTTATTATTTTTTCTGTTGGATTGAAAACATGCTCAAGTGGTTAAAAACAAATTTCATAATTGGAACATTCTGTTCTAGATTAAGCATCCTAGCGCTCTTGGGTTGGAAGTTGGTCAAGAAATTCAGGTAACGTTTTAAACCTGTAAAACATAAAAAATTCCCTACGTGGGTCTTTGATTTTTTTTAAGAGGGCAAGACA
This sequence comes from Intellagama lesueurii, assembly GCA_037013535.1. Classification (NCBI taxonomy): domain Eukaryota; kingdom Metazoa; phylum Chordata; class Lepidosauria; order Squamata; family Agamidae; genus Intellagama; species Intellagama lesueurii. The sequence goes on along the minus strand of JBAJHW010000001.1, from coordinate 341,744,009 downwards.
TATTACTTCAATCTGTGACTCAACAAGCCAAATCAGAAATTACTACCTTTTGCAAATCTGGCATCTCATTAGATGTGTGATCATTTAGTACTACAATATTCATCTGTCATCTTTGAGGTACACTGGTAGGATGAGGTGGAATGGTAGGAGACAATGGCTGCAATCCTGTTGCTTAGTGTTGTAACAACTAGAGTAAGCCCATTGAATCAGGGGTGATTTGGTGAGTCAGCTCCTCTGGAAGTTTCTTTGATTCAATGGGCCTATTCTAGTTACAACTTACTATGCTAAGCAACAGGATTTCAGCCATTCTATTCGACTCTGGACATTAACAAACCTATTCACTGAGATGCCAGGAGCCAGTTCATTCAGACAGAGCCCCTGCTTAGAGTTTTTATTTGCATTGTGTTTTGGGGAAGAAAAGAAATAGCAGAAATCTCTTCCAAACAGCAGGCTAAATCCTGGTTCCTTTTCTCAGTGTTGTTATTATGTGTTGCCAAGTTGTTTCTGATTTATGGCAGCCTTAATCGTCTTTTTGAGGTACGTGAGATGATCAGTTTGTTATTGACACCTCCTGCTAAGTTTCTGTTGTTGAGTGGGGATTTGAATACAGGATCCCATTCTGTCTACTCCATGATACTGGCTCTCTTTTGCATTACTAAAGTACAAACGAGATAAGACCTCTTTCCCAAATGTTTTTTGCATGAGAGAAGACCATTGGTGGCCATAAATAACAACTGGCTAATAAGGTGGTTCAACATTGTGCCTTTGGATAGTGTCCTCCGTTTCTGATTCCACTCTGTATTGACCCATAGGCCAGTCTTTCCACCATTCTGTTTGGAACATATCATGTAAACCTCTTTCAGAGCAAAAAATAAAAAAAAATCACAAAGGCTTACCTGCACAAGGGTTTCCACGTTTGTGTGACTGATCTAGACATTTAGAGAGGAATCCTCAATTACTATATACACATCACACGTGTCTTCAGAGAAAAGAAGAGGAATCCTTTTCACCAATGGGGTTTTCAAACCATTATCTCTGTTTTGTACCTACAAATTAAAACAGTAACCTTACCACAGGCTGAGATCAATCTCATTTCTTCCTGTGATCAGGTGAAATATTTTGGACGAGATCCAGCTGATGGCAGAATGAGGCTTTCACGAAAAGTCCTTCAGGCTCCAGCTACATCTGTTGCTAAAACGTTAACTGACAGGAACAGTATAGTAATGGGAAGTGCAATTCCAGAATCTGCTTATTCATCATCATCATCATCATCATCATCATAGCAGTTTATAAAAGCATGGGATTGCTGTTGGACTTAATCAGAACTGTGGACTTTGTAAAGAGACTGAGTAACTGTTGTGGAAGCATAGATTCTGATCATGCAGGTTTGTATACACCATAGACACATTTCAAATTTTGTATAATTATAACTGAGGATGCTAGTTACTTTTCAGTTATGTTTTTTTCTCTCCCGTGAAGTTTTTCCTTTGATAAGATATGTCCATAATATGTCAATAATAGCACCATTATAAATCAGGGGAAATTTCTGATAGATATTTCAAAGTATTTGGAATGGTTGCTTCTAGAATATATACAAAAAGAACAGTGCCTGATTAATTTATTGCTAAGAGGTGTTTCAAAGACATACACACATGCTCCCCATTTTCTTCTGTATGTTGATCTGCTTGCAAGAATGTTAAAAAACAAGGGGGAAAAACTCGTACACAAAAAACTTTTTAGGGATGAGATCAGGAAATGTCCCCTGAAATGTTTTGGAATATACAGTGAGAAACCCTTTTAGGAGAATTCTAAGTCTGTCTTTTCTGTTAAAAACTAATGGGTGGGGGAGAGATTCTGAGAGTTGCGAAGTTGGGACAACTGTGTGACGACTTGCAAATAAACTTTTTAACAAAACGTATTTTTCAGCTTCATTTGAAGTATTCTGTTGGAATTTTGACTTGACGGCACTGCAATTTAAGTATGTTGTGATGGATTTCTAAAGGCATCTCGAAAAAAGGATGTCAGTAAAATTAAATGAGAAAAGAGAGATGGAGCAAAATGCTGTGGTACTTTTAGAACTAAGAAATTTGTTTCATTATGGGCTTTCATAGATCAAAATCTACTTCCCCAGGTAGAGGAAGTGCAAATACATGTTCTCTATATTTATCTGTATCCTCATGTATGAGTCCTGCCAACCCCATTTCCCAGGGACCCAGCAGCTGAGGAGTCCCTGGTCAAAAATTCCATGGGTTTTTGTCACTCATGGCGGCTTTTATTAAAGGCACAGAGCCTCTACTGCCCCTTCCTCCTTGTTCGCAGGAGGTTGAGTTCACACTCTTACCCCTTGCGCACAGTCAATCCAACGGGGACCCCAGTTGACTGAACTGGAGTCCCTGAAAGTCCAGTCTAGAGAGGGAGGTGGGAAGTATGAGTCCCAATCTGGGGTGAAGCCCTTTTAGGGATTGTGAGAAGGGAAGCAAGGGAAAGAAACCCCTCGCTGGAGTGCCGTCCCTTCCACCAATTACAGAAAGGGAGGTACAGACCTCGCCTACTCCATCCCCGGTTACAAAAGAATAGAGGGGTACCGACACCCGGGATCTAGAAGTCAAAATGTGCGGGTTAACGGTGGCCGTTCAAACAGAGGAACATTTGGCGGGAATGGGTAGGAAGAAGAGGGCGGAGATTGAGGCGGGGACAGCCGAGATAAAAAGGGAGGAGAGGGGATTGCCTCCAGGTTGGGAATGGATCTGGGCACAGGATCCTTGGACCGGAGAATGGGAAAGACTCTGGGTACCCAGAGAAGAGGTGGACTACCGTTGGAGACGAGAGGTTCCCCCGTGTCCGTCTTACTGGGGTGAGGCTGAGGCTCGTGAATGGAGAAGGCGACTGAGAGAGGAGAAGGAAAAGGTAGAGAGGGAAAAACAAGAAAGATTGAGATGGAGAGTGGAGGAGGTGCGGAGGAGGAATTCCCCACGAGACCCTGGTCCTTATTTGCCGGTACCCGAGATGCGGAGTGGGATGGAGCAGGGGAGGACGAGACCATTCCCTTACTAGAAGGAGAGGACGTCGAGATTCCAAAAGACGATCCCCTCCATGGTTGGCCGGGTCCCTGGAATCCAGAAGAAACGGACCCGTTTTTGAATGAAGCGAAGAGACCCTTGTCAGGCCCGTTGGCGACAGGAGAAGTGTTATGGAACAATTTTGTGAATAAAGAATTCTTGTTAAATACTCCAATAAACCTTTTCCCTGTTGTAAAGTTACCCAAGTCTAAGGATGTTTCTGTGGAGACCCAGTTCGAAAAAATAGAACCCTCATAGGGATGGCTAGTAAAAATGTGTGATGAGAACCAGGCTTAGCAGCTTTGCTTCTTTGGGAGCTTCCTTGGCTATGCCAGTTGCTGCTTTCATCTCCAACACTGAAGCTGGGTTGGGGTAGGTGTAGCTCCTGTTGGGTGGTGAAGAGGCCAAGACTGAGATGGCACTGAATCAGCTGGGGGTTGTGTTGTCAGAGCCCCTTCCCCAGCTGAATGGGCTGAACAAGAGGAGGTGGCTCCACTTGTCCTCTATCCATTTGCATCTCCATTTAGGCACAGAAGATGGGGTCCCAGTGCTTGACTGCCTTGTCTCATGTCTTCCTCCCCCTGTTGTCCTGCACCTGTGTTAGCGCATCCCCGCCATCTAGGGGCCCAGGAGACTCACTCTCTCCTTGGCTCCTCTGGGCTTGTGGGGTACGGCCAGACAGGCTTCTGCTTCTGCAGGTGCTGGAGGCAACCCCCTCACACCATGACAAAGTGACAGTGGTTCATTAACAAATGAATTGGACTTATCAAGACCTGTTAATTCAAGTAATTAACATCAGAGAGGGCCTGTGGGCTGCTAACCCCTGCTTAGGAAAACAATAAACAGCCACAAACTGTACCAAAAAATAGAAACAGATTAATTAAAGAAGGTAGTAAAACTTGCAATTATGAGAACTCTTATTACTGTAAGTTTATTGTGCTATTACTAAACATAGAAATTGTGAACATTAAGTTGTATGTGATGCTCTAAAAAAGCCATCTCTCCCCTTCTCATATTAAAAAACACACCCTTATCATATACATAGGGAGATGCACTCTTAACATTTCTATAACATACATTCTGGGGACACTTAGACAGGAACAATACACAGGAATTATTTTTAAAGAATCTTAAAATGGAATCATAAGAACATAAGAAGAGCCCTGCTGGATCAGGCCAAGGGCCCATCTAGTCCAGCTTCCTGTATCTCACAGTGGCCCCACCAGATGCCTCTGGGAGCACACTAGACAACTAGATACCTGTCTCCTGATACCACTCCCCTGCATCTGGCATTTTGAAGTACCTTTTAAGCCTGGAGAGTATACATCCCCATCATGGCTTGTAACCTGCAATGGACTTTTCCTCCAGGAATCTGTCCAATCCCCTTTTAAAGGCATCTAGGCCAGATGCCATCACCACATCCTGTGGCAAGGAGTTCCACAGACTAACAACACGCTGGGTAAAGAAATATTTTCTTTTGTCTCTTCTCACTCTCCCAACACTCAATTTGAGTGGATGTCCCCTGATTCTAGTATTGCGTGAGAAGGAGCTTCCCTCTATCCACTTTATCCATCCCCTGCATAATTTTATACGTCTCAATCATGTCCCCCCTCAGGTGCCTTTTCTCTAGACTAAAGAGCCCCCAACGCTATAGCCTTTATTATTATTATTATTTATTTATTTATTTCATTTATACCCCGCCTATCTGGTCTTGCGACCACTCTAGGCGGCTTCCAACAACATAAAACAACAGATAAAATCACAAAATTATTACATAAACAATTTCCTCATAAGGGAGGTGCCTCAGCCCAGTCATCATTTTAGTTGCTCTCTTCTGCACCTTTTCCAGTTCCACTCTGTCTTTTTTGAGGTGCGGCGACCAGAACTATATGCAATACTCCAGATGCGGCCTTACCAGTGTTTTCTACAATGACATTATAATGTTGGCTGTTTTATTTTCAGTCCCTTTTTTAATGATACCTAGCATGGAATTGGCCTTCTTCTCTGCCGCCGCACACTGGGTTGACACTTTCATCGAGCTGTCCATCAGCACACCAAGATCTCTTTCCTGATCCATCACAGACAGATCAGAAAGCTGATAACTAAAGTTTTGATTTTTTTTGCCCCAATGTGCATTACTTTACATTTTCCTATATTGAAACGCATTTGCCATTTTACCTCCAATTCTCCCAGTTTGGAGAGATCCTTCTGGAGCTCTTCACAATCCCTTCTGGTCTTCATCACCCAGAAAAGTTTCATGTCATCTGCAAACTCGGCCACCTCACTGCTTATCCCTGTCTCCAGGTCATTAATTAACAGGTTGAAAAGCACCGGTCCCAGGACAGATCCCTAGGGCACCACCGCTTTTCACCTCTCTCCATTGTGAAAATTGCCCTTTGACACCTACTCTCTGCTTCCTGGTTCTCAACCAATTCTCAATCCATAAGAGGACCTGCCCTCTTATCCCCTGACTGTGGAGTTTTCTCAGCACCCTTTGGTGAGGGACCGCGTCAAATGCCTTCTGAAAATCCAGATAGACAATATCCACTGGTTCGCCCGCATCCACATGCCTGTTGACCTTTTCAAAGAATTCTAAAAGGTTTGTGAGGCAAGACTTACCGTTACAGAAGCCATGCTGATTTTCCCTCAGCAAGGCTTGTTCTTCTGTGTGTTTTAAGATTTTATCTTGGATGAGGCTTTCCACCATCTTCCCTGGAACAGACGTTAGGCTAACCGGCCTGTAGTTTCCTGGGTCCCCCTTCCTTCCCTTTTTAAAGATTGGCGTGACATGTGCTATCCTCCAGTTCTCTGGCACTGTGTCCATTTTAAGGGACAAGTTGTATATTTTAGTTAAGAGATCAGCAACTTCATTTTTCAGTTCCTTAATAACCCTTGGGTGGATGCCATCTGGGTCCGGTGACTTATTGATCTTCAATTTATCAATTAGGTCTAAAACATTCTCTCTTTTAACCTGTATGTGATTTAATTCATTAGTCAGGAGGGCCATTCGGGCAGCGGAATCTGTCTAAAGTCTTCTGTCATGAGGACAGATGCGAAGAAATCATTTAATTTCTCTGCAATCTCCAAGACCCTTTACCTCCCCTTTCTCTCCTTCACGATCCAGAGGGCAAACGGATTCTCTGGCAGGTTTCCTGCTTCTAACATATTTAAAGAAGGTTTTATTATTCTCCTTTATATTGCTGGCCATACGTTCCTCAAAGTCCTTCCTTGCCTTCCGTATCATCATCTTACATTTCTTTTGCCAGAGTTTGTGTTCCTTTTTATTTTCCTCATTTGGGAAGGATTTCCATTAATGGAAGGACCCCGCCTTCCCCTTCAAAGCCTCTCTAACTTGGCTCATTAACCTTGCCGGCACCCTCTTAGTTGAGCCCTTCTTTCTTTTCGGTATACACTTCCGCTGGGCCTCTACTACCGTTGTTTTAAACAGGCTCCATGCACTCTGGAGAGATTGGTTTCTTTTTACCTTCCCTTTCAACTTCTTTCTAACTAGTTTCTTCATCTGAGGGAAGTCCGCCCTTCGGAAATCAAGGGTTTTTGTGTCAGATTTGCTTAACACTCTTCCCCCAACATGCATGGTGAAAGAGATCGCAGCATGGTCACTATTCCCTAGTGGCTCAGTGACATTCACGTCCCTAACCAGGTCCTGAGTACCACACAATATTAAATCCAGAGTCACCTGTCTTCTGGTGGGCTCCATGACAAGTTGCTCCAAGGCACAGTCATTTAGCATGTGAAGAAACCCAGTCTCTCTTTTGACCCGAGCATGCATTGGCCCAGTCAATGTGAGGATAATTAAAGTCCCCCATGATTACAATCCTGTCCCTCTTGGACACCTCCTTGATTTGTCTCCTCATTTGATTTGGAGGATGATAGCACCCACCCACACCCACTATCACATCGCTCCTTGGGCCTGGCAGTTTAACCCACAGTGATTCTATGATGGAGTCAGACCCGCCATCCATCTCCATTCTGCTGGATTCTACCCCTTCTTTGACATAGATGGCCACCCCACCTCCAACACACCCATCCCTATTCCTCCGATAGAGTTTGTAGCCTGGGTTTGCGGTATCCCACTGGTTCTCCGAATCCTGAAACTTTCAGGATCTGTGGTATTTACTACTCTAGTTTCATAGCATAATAATCTTCCAAGTGATTTTCACTTAGAAACCCTGCATAAATCATAGTTAACAGTAGCTAAAATGAAGCTAAGAAAATGAAGTGGAAGCTGATCTCTACTATCCTAACAGATGATGAATCAAGCATAAAATATTTAAGTGTCTATTGCTGTGAGAATCTGAAGAGGCAAACAGACTATCATTTTTCATTACAATAAATATAACTAACTGAACATGAGAACATTTAAGTTTTTAAAAATGGTTTATTCAGTACTGCATATTGAGACTTCAAACTCTGAATGTCCTGTCTTAAACTCTGAAAGCTACCTGATTGGGACAGGCGGTGGAGAGGTCTTCATGCGATTTTTTATTTTTGTTGCTGTTATCTCCCAACAAGTCCTTTCCAACTTACAGCAATCTTATGAACCAATGCTTTCCAAAATGACCTGTTATTAAGAGCCCTGCTCCAGTTTTGCAAATTAAACACTGTTGCTTTCTTTACTGTGTCAGTCCATCTCATCTGAGGTCTTGCTCTTTTATTGCCTTCAATTTTTCATATCATTATTGTCTTTTTTAGTGACTCCAGTTCTCTCATGATGTGTTCAAATTATGATAGCCTCAGTATAATCATTTTAGCTTCTAGCGAGAGAGAGTTTAGGCTTTATTTGATCTAGAACATACCGTATTTTTCGCTCCATAAGACACACCTGACCATAAGACGCACCTAATTTTTAGAGGAGGAAAACAGGAGTAAAAATATTCTGAACCAAAGAAGATTCCCGGGGCCTGCTGTCGGGCTTGGGTTGAGGTCGGGAGGGTAAAAAAAAAGACTGGTGGAGGGGAGGAGGAGGTGGCTGGAGAAAGAAGATGCTGCTCTTCGTGGAGGTGAGTGAGTGAGTGGGGGTTGCGCCACGTGACTCAGGCGGCGCGTGCCCGGCAGCCCTCCCGCCAGGTGGGGGGAGGGGGGATAGGATTGATACAGCAAATATCTGCCTCGTCGCTCACGCGGAAAGGAAGCTTGCATTCGAGGCGCCATCGGGGGTGAAGGGGTGTGCGCGTGGAGGGGCGGGGGGAAGTCAGGCGGCGGCGGCCCAGCAGTCGCAAAGGGAAGAGAAGGCAGCCAGCTAGCCGGATGGCGCTCCCTGGCGCTCCATAAGGGTGAGGAAGATCACGCGGCCGCCGGGCGGGTAAAGTGGTGGAGGGGATTTTCTACGTTGGCTTAACGAGGGTAACTTGGGAGAGAGAGGTTTGTGGGTTTTTTTACAGTATTCGCTCCATAAGACGCACACACTTTCCCCCCCACTTTTTTGGGGGGGGGAAGTGCGTCTTATGGAGCGAAAAATACGGTACTCATTTATTTTTCTGGTGTTCCCTGGGCCAATTTTCATTTCTTCATCATCTGAATTTAATCTAGCTTTTCTGATATGTTCTGCATGTAGACTGGGGAAGTAAAATACACCCTTCTCTAACACCTTTGACAGTTGGAAACCATTCTGTTTCTCCATCTTCTGTGTACATTGTCCTGACAATGTCCTGACTCTTGTCCAGAGTGTGATCAAGACAATGAACTGTTATGGCAACCATGTCTTTCAAAATGATCAGTAGCTTTTAGTAATCCACACAGTCAAAAGATTCTACTGTATTCTATAAAGCAGACTTATCTTTCTTCTGAAATTCTTTCATATGTTCCTGTAGCCAATATATCATTAGTAGTGTGAAATGCAACCAAATGCACCACTGTCCTTTTATCTTAGAGCCTTATATGAATATTTTACCATGTATTATCTGTATTCTGACTCTTGCGTCTGATGAACATGTTCCAGAAAAACTTGCATTAAAATATAGCAGTTAGTATTTAAGGTGCCACAACATCTTTTTTTTTTTTTTTGCTTTTGTTTTGTTCTGTGTTGTTGAAAAACATATAGTAAGTTTATCCATACAGTATTTTAATGTATTATTTATTTATTTATTTCGAGTGTTTGAATAGTGCCAGGCATTACTCTGGGCTATTAATGTTTCCACTATCTGCCCTAGTTTTTGATCAGGTTCTTCATTGTGGAACTTTGTGCTGAGCATTTTGGAGAACAGTAAAAGTGCTGGAGTGAATTTAACTCCTATATCGCTTAGCATGCAATTAGTCTTTAACAACCTGCTTAAAGCATAGCTTAAATATGGTATGGTACTTTAGGCCAAGATCATTCAGACTATGGTGTTCCCAGTTTCTTCATATGGATGTAGAAGTGGAGTCAGGGTTGGAAATGTTGTTATGTATAGAATGCTAAAATAACTAAGAGGAGTGTAAAAAATGCACCCTGAAAATGTACATTGTTCTTTAACAAAATGAGGTTTGAGCAGCCATACAGTAAAAATCACTGAACAACAATCAGCTAGCTATCTCCATCAAAGTCATCAGAGGGAAAGCAAGGTCAATGTAAAATAACATTGCAGTCACAAAGTAAGTAGCTCAATGCCTTACTGCTGTGGTTCCCAACCTTGGGTCACCCACATGTTCTTGAACTACAATTCCCAGAAATCCTGGCCAGCACAGCCAGTGGTGAAGGCTTCTGGGAGTGGTAGTCTAAGAACATCTGGGGACCCCTGCCTTACTGGATCTATTTCCTAGCGAACTAACACTTGAGCATGGACATATACATAGTGATAAGGAAAACAAGAATATTGAGAAAATCATGAACCATGAAACTCTTAAGAGTACTTAAACTGCAGTTGTAGGAAATTGGAACTTAATCAGATTTATTCATAAATATTTTGCTTACCTAGTGGGGTCGTACCCAAGCAGACTGATGTGGAAGCAAATTGCTCCTGCTTCCTTGCAAGGCTGCGCTGGGAGTAGCCTTCCTTTACTGGCTTAGCAAAAAAAAAAAGTAGATTTTCCTAGAAAATTTAAGGGATCTACGTATTCAGTTGATTAGCAGTTGAAGAGAAAAATGAACAAATGAGGGAAATATAAATAAAGGGGAAGCACAACAACAACACACACACCAGATACCAACAATTCAGATACCAGACACCAAGGAGAAATGGCAGCCCAGAAACCATCAGGCAACATACAGCAGCAGCAACAGTTCAGAACAGACAAGGACAACATGTATTTCTACTGTTCCCACTCATCTTCAAGACAGTAGCCAAGCTTAGGGTCGAGGCAGCATAAGCCACTCTCATCACACCATAGTGGCCCAGACAACCTTGGTTTGCACTTCTACTACAGTTCTTCCAGCACCGTTTCTACCACCTGCCCAACATGTTGGATGTTATACACCAGGACAACAGTCATCCTTGCCACCTGGAGTGACATTGCTATGTCTCATGGCATAGAGAATTTGAATCCCAGCCAATTCCCACTCGTTAGCTGGGTCTTATATGCTGCCACGAAGCCATTGATATGGAAAAGTTATCAATCTAAATGGGAAGCTTTCTCCCTGTTTGCTAATAGCCAAGAGTTCTCCTCTTGAATATGTCGTACTTCAGAGATCATAAAATTTATTTTCTTGCTTAAGAAGAAGGGCTTGTCTTCCTCAACCATAAAAGTTTACCTCTTGGCAATGTCTGCATTGCAGTCTGCTCAAGACAATGCTCTCTTTGTAGAACCAGTTTGCAAAAGTTCCTTAAAGGCCTCAGAAATCTCCTTCCATGGGTTTGCCAACCCACACCAGTGTGGTCAGGACTCCTGGTCCTTTCCAACTCATGCACCCACCATTTGAACCTCTGACTACCTGGCCTATTCGCTTACTTACCTGGAGGACAGCTTTTTTGGTTGCTGTGACTTCAGCCAGGTGTGACTTGGAACTCTGTGTGTTGCGTTCTGACTCTCCTTACTTGACTTACCACAAAGACAAGATTATCCTTCACCAGGATGTTTCTTTTCTGCCTAAAATTGTATCCTTCCACCTTAACAAGGATCTTGTTCTACCCTTTTTTTTTTCAAAATCCATATTTTCCCTTGGAGCATGCAATTCATACATTGGACGTGAGGAGAGCAGTAGCCTTTGGGGTGGATTTGATTTAAATTGCTATTTAAATTTTAAAAATTGGATTTTTGACCATTAATTTTAAAAAAAGGTGTGTGTGTTTTTCATTCAAATTGTGATTTAAATAAATTTGATTTTAAAAATCGTTGATTTTTATCCACCCTGCTCCTACCTCTCCTGTACCCCACCATCACACCTTTTTCTCTGTGATGGCAGTCAAAAGCAAGAAATACCAGTCTCCTCCCAGACAGCCACCCACTGGCAATGGAGTGCATTCACCTTGTCTGCAGGATTGCGAAGGTACCCCCTCCTCAGGTGTTAGAGGTCCTTCTAGAAGGGCACTGGCCACTTCTGTTGCAACCTTATACGGAGCTCCATTTCACGACATTTGCGAGGTTGCCTATGTCAGCCTACAGTCTCCCATCCATGTGATCTGCAAAGACCACAAAGGAGAACGACAGGTTGCCTACCTGCAACTGTGGTTCTTCAAGTGATCATTTGTCGAGTCACACTACACACCCAAACCTCCATGCGGTGCTCCATCTAACTTTGGTGCATGGGAACAAAAGTCTCCGTGCTGGACATGGTTGCATATGTGCAAAAAAATGAACCACTCCACTTGGGAGTGCTCCAGACAGACTCTGCGCATGTGCAGGTTCCCCATCAGTGTGACTCCACAGATGAACCGCTCAAGAAACAACAGTGACAGGTAGGTAACCTGTCGTTTTCTCTCCTCCCAGCCTCCTCCTTGAGGGAACATTCTGAAGAAAGAAGCACCGCTGGTCACCAGCAGGCCCTACACAGGTTCTTGCTCATGAATAGACCCTCCGTGCAAGAAACCAATGCTCTCTCGAAGCCCAGCACTCCAACTGATGAGGGAGTGCAGAAGACTCCTCACCATTAGAACAAGCGGCGAAGAGAAGCCCAATGAGGCCAACTTGGCCTCTGAGGAAGGCCTATGCTCTGGTGAGCCCAACATGTCTAATCTAGTAAAGCAACTTTCATTTTTGCAAATGAAAACCCTGTAAGTATTCTTGTTTCAATTATGTAGGGTGTGCAGGGTGTCAGAAGCGCGTCTACCCTCCTTCCCTTGAAGCTGCGTTACTACGGCAACGCGGGCAGCCGCGCGCACAGCCAAAGGCGAAGGCAAGGCGCTCTTCCCGCCTTTCGCAGAAGGAGGCGTAATGCGCAGGCGCAGCCCCCGCTCTTCTCCCCCCCCCCTTCTGCTCTTCAGGTTTGACGGCCCTCGCTTTCTTTTCTTTTCCCTTCTCGGCCGCCGTAGCCCCTGCTAGTGGAGCCCGTGCGCAGGCCTTCCGCCCCCCCCTCCTCCTCCCTCGTTCTGAGAGGAAGAGAAAGGCAGGGACGGGACAAGCGTCGGATTACAAGATGGCGGCCGCGCCGCGGCGGCGGCGGTGGTGGCGATAGTAGGAGTTGCTGCTGGGGCTGTTTGGTCGGGGTTTCGCTGAGGCGGAAGAAAGGCAGCGGGCCCGGGCGCCATGAGAAGCAGCGAGTTAAAGGCCTCCTGAGCGACGCCCTCGTCCCTCCCTTCCCCTCCGGCTGGACCGGGCTCCCCGCCAGTGCCGCCGCCGCCACCATGTCGGACACCCGGCGGCGGGTGAAGGTCTACACGCTCAACGAAGAGCGGCAATGGGACGACCGGGGCACCGGGCACGTTTCGTCCACCTACGTGGAGCGGCACAAAGGGATGTCGCTGCTCGTCCGGGCCGAGTCGGATGGTGAGGAGGGGAAGGGAGGGAAGGAGGAGGAGGCGGCGGCGCCGTGGCGGTTGGGCTGCCTGGGACAATAGAGACCGGGGAGGAGGGGGTGGGTGCGTGGGAAGCTCCTCAAACCCGTGAGTCCACGTACACACACACCTCTGCCTTCCCCTCCCCCATGGCAAACGGGGACCCCAGTTGCCCTCCTCTACCCTCTCTGTGGTTTCGGGAAAGGGTTTCCAAAACGGGGGCTCTCCAGGTAGCTGGAGCATTTGCGCACCTCTTCTCGCCTCTCTTTTATTCCTGCCCAAGGCAGAGTTAACTGGTGTTTTTTTCCTTTCTTCCTCCTCCTCGTCCCCCACCTCGCCTCACTTCCACCTCGCAAGGCTCACGGAGTCTACTGCCTGCCTCTGCACTCCCCCCCGTCCCCAAAAGCTCAGTGTTGATGAGCTCTTTGGGACCAGTTTTTGCCTTGTATAAATTGCCCTGTCTCACAAGGGATCCTGTATAGAGAGAGAGTGCCTTGATTTTTCTTCAAAAGCTAGAAGAAAGGCATTCCTAACCCCAGCTATCCAAATCTTGATCAATGTGCCTGGCATAAAAGGAAAGGAATTAAAGTCATTAAAGAGAAGAACACTTACCTATTCAAAAGTGGCTGCACTTTAGTTACCTGCAGGAGATCCTTACTCACCATAGAGGACCATACCAGTGGCTGTTTATAATCCTGTCGTAATGCTATACTTTATTTTTTTCCCCCTGCAGAGCTCTTTGTACTAGATACTGTTAGTCCTTCCATTTCCACCCTGTCCAGGCATGAATTTCTTTTTCAGAATTCCTCTTTGATCCCTGCATTTACAAAAAGCCTTGCTGCGAAGCTCGTCCCAAGGAGATGACCTGTTCAAAGGCATTCCAAAGTTGATTCATATTTCTTTCAGTTCATTAGCCTCCTCAAATGACCAGTTTATTTCTGCACATTGTCTTGTTTCCCTGCACATAACTAAACACTTTCTTAATTCCAGAAGGCAACCCATGTTTAGCCTGCAAAAGCCATGAATCTTGTGGCACCTTAAAGGCCAACATATATGTTGTGCTTTGCACCACAGCAGTTTGTTACTTTTTCTCATAAGAAACAAGAGCATACTATGAAGGGATACTCCCATTGCTCCTAGACTACCAAGTCCCCTATTCTGATGTCTGTTTGAATACATAGAGTATTGGCTTATAAACTTTTGTGTATAAATTCTTAATGTCTTAGTCTTAGGTACAAGATACTGTTAGTTTTATTTTCATCTATATATCTCTAACTGCATGTATGCGTTGTGTATTGTAGTCTGATAGAAAGGGGGTTTGTTTTAGAAGACAACAGCATGGTTCTCTATACAGGTTTTTAAAAGGAAGGTTTGAAGTCTTACTGTAACAACTTTTATTTCTTTAAAGATGAGGAAAGCAGCTTATAGCAGAAAAAAATATATTGGCAGTGTTGCTAATGAACAGGTGTTAATGTGCTAAATAAACCTTGCAAGAGCTGGAAAAGATTACTCAAGAGTGGTTGCCATGATACACGATTGCTTAGACACATAGTACAGAGTTTTAGGGTTACTGAGTTTAATTTTCTGAATATAGCTCAAGAAATGTATGTTAGCTACTACAAGAAGATAGGAACATAATAATCTTAGGTGGGTAAATTCAATCAATTTTTTTATAGTTGACCAGTTATATTCCTATGGATATTTTTACTTGTATGGCACACCATTGTTTTGTTTTAGGTGTCCTCCAAAAATCAGGCTTCTTAATTAGCTTATAGAAGTAGGTGTAGTTTTTAAAATCTCATCTGCATTTAGTTTTATTTGTATGAAACTTCCTGAATGGAACATGAGGTTTTGAACCAGATACTGTTTTTAAAAGACATGGGGCATGCCTGATTTTTACGAAAGAGATTGAGATAATTTATTTTGCTTAGATTCCTAACTAATTTTTCTCATCTTTTCAGGCTCGTTGTTGTTGGAATCGAAGATAAATCCAAACACTGCATATCAAAAACAGCAGGCATGTGCTTTTTTTTCTGTATATTTTAACTGTCCTTCTGTAGTACAACGCTCCCTCCACCCACTTTTCACAAAAGTCACAAAAACCACATTCAGCTCTCATTTTGAGGCATGTTAAGACTTGTCAAATATGGGTTAGTTATACTTTAATGTCAAAGTAGAATAGATTTTGATATAAGTCAAGAAGTGCATGTGTGTGTGCTCAGCGTAGGCAAGACGTGAAAATGCACTCTTTTGTTCTCTTAATTTGATAATCAGCAGAATTAACCTCTGCTGGATGAGGTCTAGCATTGGTTTACCTTCTACTGAGAAGTAACTGGTCTTTGGTGGATACATCTTAGATAACACTGGCCAAGAGAAGTAACAACAGAAGAATATGTATATGCATATATCTCAACATTAGATTTCCGAGGTAAAGGAATAAAATAGTTTGTCATTGTATCCAGTTCTATTCATATTAGTATGTTTCATTTTAACCAGAAAGGTGTCATTTATGTTGTAATGTATCTGTAGTTTACTTAATACTGCCCTGCCCCATGTATGACCATCCAGATTAGACGGAGGTCTCCAGTCTTTTATTGCAGCTCACTTGGAGTTTGTGAAAACATCAGATTCTGTTGCTTGTCTGCAACTACAGAATTAGGGACTGGTGAGTCCATAACAGGCTGCAATACATGGGTAACAGTCTACATCTGGTTTGGTGGATCACAGTTTCTGCAGGCTTTACTTAATATTTATCTTTTAATTTCCTTTCTGGTAATTATTGTTTTGCACCCCTATGGTTTCCATATATTCATTGAACCCTTACTGGATTATTTGGGGTATTTAGAAAATGTTGTTATGATGGACATTTGTCTTAAGGTTGTTTTTGCATGACAGATAACTGCTAATTGAAACCCTCAATTCATTCCTTTTGTATACATGGCCAAATGAGGAATGTGTAGTTAACTTGATCATAGCTGCAATGTTCATAGACTTTCTTATGACAGATCTGAGGAGCTGCTGGTTATGTGCCTGAATATGTGACCCACTTGCATGATTCAAACCTTGTCACATCGTTGCAATAGTGTAAGCAGTTAATGCACATAAATGTAGAACAAGATACATGCCACAGATCTCTCTGTCTGAGCTCTGTAGTGTTGGAATCATCACTGGGACAGTTTGTCTGTGACAAACTGAACTTAGTAAACCAATTTTGGGTCAGGAAAAACAGCCCACAGTCATTCCCTCCTTTGAATTTGTGTAATTCCTTGCAAACCCTTATTGATAATTGCTTCATAGAAGGTACACCACATGCTGACTTTACATCATGTTTCCTGGCTTCTTTAACCTGATTTGTTAACTAAAGTAAAAACTGAATTATTTCCATATAGTCAGGCATCAGACTTCAAAACAAGATTGTTCAGGAGGCCGTGCAGTCAGTTCTAGTGCTCTTTTCATTCTTCATAGGCCATGATCCATAAAGCCAGGGAGGAGAGGCCAGACCCAACCATAGAGTTAATTTCTTGAGTTGTCATAATAATCTTCACTTCAGTGAGAAGAGGCCCTGTAAGAACAGGAGTTGAATCCTTTCTTCAGCCATTAACATTCTGAAGACCAAACAGTGCAGAGATGAAAAAAATTATACCATGCATGAGTAGCTTATTCTGTTTTCCTGTAGTGCTTTTGTTGTTGTTGATTTAAGAGTCAGCAAATTGCAGTTGGTGGCAAATTGATGCATGTTTAAAAGCTATCATAGACATTTCCTGATGTGTGCTAAGTCACGTGACTTGTAACAATAACAATGGCCTGTGCTAACATCTTAGTTTGTGTCAGTTTACCACTGAGATTTATGGTAGTTGTGTTACACTGGCATAAAACCATTACAGGATTTTAGGTGATGTCCTTCAGATTGCTTAGTGTAGGTATTTCAGGAAAACCAGTGCTCCTTTGGTCTTCAAAAAAACAAAAGCAATCATTTTGTACTGACAATTGGAATATATATCATGGAGAGTTTGGAAAGAAACTGGGTGACAAAAGATGTACAAGTAGAGATGGGATATTTGTATTCGTCTTCCAGGAGGCTCGCCATCCCGCCTACTCGCTGGATTGGTCAGCAGCGCAAGGAGGCAGGGAAGCTCCAGCTGGGCTACTTCCGCAATTGGTGCATTGCAAACAATGATGGTTGCGTGCTGCGCTGCCATCAGTAAGTGGATGGTCCAATTCTGGGGGGAGGATCCAATCAGCTTGGCCACCTGTGGTGGCAATACTCTTATTTGTCTCCCCAGGAGATGAATATGAATGTCCCATCTCTATTTAGTAAAGCTCACTTTATTTTAATGGTGTGTTCTGAGCATCATCAGTAAAACCAAGACATGAATTCCATGTCTTCAGTTGGATCCGTAAAAAGTGAGCCAGCTTCTGTGCCTTTCAGGAATTCTGCTGACTTCATTTGAACTCTGCTGGCACAGAAAAGTGTCTTGCATGGAACAGAATAGAGGATCAGGGCTCAAATAAGTAAATCTTGTCTATACATAGGTGTATAGCAAGGCTTGAGTACAAACTTAAAAATACATACGTTGCATTTCCTTGTTATTCTTTACAGCATTAAGTATATATATTTGAACTCGGGTGTTGGACATCTGAGTACATTGAACAAGAATAATTAGCTTATAGTTTATTTTTGGTAATGAACCAGTGCTCCTTTCTTAGTGTGTCTAATTTCGTCGTTAGAATTTTTAGGACAGCATATATGAAGCTGTTTTACATGCTGAATTTATAGTGTGAGTGCTATATTGTAATTGACTCTGCTTGTTTTAAAATAACAGGAGCATTTCTAGTGAAAAAAAAAAGAAAAGCAGCAGCGCTCTTTTATTATGTGTGCTCGTCCATTTGGAGGTCAGTTCCCAGCCTTCTAGTGTGATGAAGGGCAGGTCCCGGAAGGTAGAGTTGATTCTCAAAACAGGAGGCAAACGTATATCCACCCCTGTGTCCCCAAATGGTTAGGCACCAAAAGAAGCCTATTGGGAATGTTTTATTGTTTTATTCAGTATTTTTGGAAAGAGTCTGAACATCCTAAACCCAAGCAATCAGAAATGGAACTGATGCATAAGCACTGATGGAAGTAAGTTTGTAGTTAAACATTATTGATACAAAATGATGAAAGTAAGTCTATAGTTAAACATTATTGATATAAAATAGGTATATAAAAAGCTTACCAGCTCAAACATTAACTGAAATTATTTAAACAGTAATTTTCTAAAGATGAGTTTACGTTTGTATTACTGCAAATAATAACAGCAGTAGTATTTTATCTGAATGTAGCTTGTTTTTTTTAAATTAAATCTAAGAAAACAATATACGGTAAGGTTAAATTCAGTTGTTGGCACCTGTAGTGGCCCCTTTGAATCAATGAATTTTCAATAAGTCTTTGGTTTTGCAAGCCTCATTGATTGAGTGGTTAAAAGTAACAATGGATTTTCCACATGGTCTGTTTGAGTATATGCAAGATTGTTTGTTTTTCTGTTAGATTGCTTTTCCCAAGGGAATAATTATGATTAATTCATTTAAAATATACCTGTCCCTCTTCTTTTGAATCTCAATAACGTAGTACAGCGTAGGTACTCTGCACTTTGCTTGTGTTGTTGGAATCATTTAATTGTAGCCTTTAATGTATGGTAAGCATGCTTTTGATCATACCACCATTTAAAAATCCACTTTTATAAAACGTAACTAGAATGTGTTATTCCAGACTGACATTTTTTCTTGAGAATATTCATTATTTATTAAGTTTATTTAGAGGTACTGTGCTATGTTCTTTGACGCCTGAGAAAAGCTTTCTCTTCGAGCTCTTCCTGGCCTTTTCCACATTCTATGAACAAAATGATCAGAAGAAAATAATGTACCTGTGTATCTATACATACAAATTGAAACTGTACTGTTAGCTCATCCATCTACTAAGGTGCTTCTGGCAGGATTGGATAAATGCCTTTTCGAGGTAGCCAAGATCCTGCCTCTTCGTAATATTACCTTCTGATACAAAAAAGTATCCACAGTGTGCACTGAAAAGAATTATGCATCAGAAACTAGTGAATAACATATTATGAAGGCCTTTCAGCACTCAGTAGGTACTAACAAATTTGATAAACAATTTTTGCAAATTGGATTTCTGTGAGAAAACGAGATGAGATGACCTCCCTATTCCATCAAGTATATTTTTTCCTGAGCAACACATGGAGTTTGTCCATTGTGAGCGCTTGGTATGGTATTTTAGACCAAAGCCTACATACTATAATACAACCGTGCCTAAATAGGATGCTGTAAAATTGCTTATGGATCACAGAAGGTATTTTGTCATGAGAAATCTGGGTTTTCTTTCCTGTTGGGAGTCTTGCTATTCCCTACCTTTTTCCATATTGTTTCATCAGGAATATTAACCACCTCCCTTGTGCAGTTGTAAGAATAAAAAACATTTTTGTGATAAATTAATTATATGGACATCTATACATGTGTTTCTGTCCATGGAGTTTTCTTGGCAAAGATCCTGGAGTGGCTTGCCAGTTCCTGCTCCGTGGATCGCATTTAGTCAGAACTCTCCACTATGACCTGTCCATCTTGGGTGTCCCTGCACGGCATAGCCCATAGCTTCTCTGAATTACTCAAGCCCCTTCGCCACAACAAGGCAGCAATCCATGAAGGGGGTGGAATCCCTGGAAAAGACCCTGATCCCTGGAAAAGACCCTGATGTTGGGAAAGTGTGAAGGCAAGAGGAGAAGGGGACAACAGAGGATGAGATGGTTGGACAGTGTCAACGAAGCTACCAACATGAATTTGACCAAACTCCAGGAGGCAGTGGAAGACAGGAGGGCCTAGCGTGCTCTGGTCCATGGGGTCACGAAGAGTCGGACACGACTTAACGACTAAACAACAACAGCAATACATGTGTTCGGTATAATTTTAACTACATAGCTAGTTTTTTAGCCTTTTAGGCAGACATGTGTAACAAAAAATTAATAAATGGAAATTCTGTATTTTGCTATCGTCTCAGTACGTGATTGGTTTTTAAATGTTTGATTATCAGTGCTGCATTTCAGCTACACTGGAAAGACATTGTTGACAGTATATGTTGTAAAAAATTTGTTTTCCTACATAAAGTGTATTTTCAAGATATTATAAACTGTTGCTTGTTTAGTGTCCCTGTATAAATTCATGTACACTGTCTATATTAATATACATTAAACTGGAGAATTAATATTGCTAATTAAATATCTGTTCCTCTAAAATTTAACTGTTTGGGGGATATCTTAGATCAAGTTCAACAGAAGCAATGGAAGTCATTTTGTTGACAGTTTTGTGAACCTTATGTTGAACCCAGTTGTGTCACCATTATAATTGTGTACTGGAATCAAATAATGAGTATAGTCTTTCATTTTGAAATAGGATACTTTGATTGTTTGGTCTGAAGCAGAGAATTATGATCTAGCCCTGAGTTTTCAAGAAAAAGCTGGCTGTGATGAGATCTGGGAAAAAATTTGCCAGGTAAGGCCAATATTCGAAAATTCTTTCCACACTTTAATTTACCTTAGAAAATCGAACCTGAGAAGTAAGGTACTACTGGCCCAATTAGCTGCATCTTTATGTATTTAAATGTAGTATAGGAGCAGAATTTCATGGTGTTGGGGCTTAACTTACTGTATAGTTGCATCTGTTCATTTGAGAATAAGGTTTTCCTATGGAGAACAGTGTTTTACATCAGGATTTCTCACTCTTTTACCTTTTAACCTGCAGCAAATGTATTTTTGGCATTAAAAGTACATATTCCAGAGAGCCGAAATCAGTCCAGGCTTTATTGGCACAAGTATCTTGGAAGTAAAGTCCACCTGAAAACGTGCTGTGATGTGCATGAGTTACAGTTGCACATTTAAATGCTTTAAAATGTACTTAGACATACAACATGTGAACCATCTTTAATATGACTCTTAAGCATAGTGTAGTCCTTCATCTGGAATTACAGCCAACATTTGATTGTCTTATATGGTTACACCTGGTTGACACACAAACAATACTATTAACCCTTTGTCAATGAGTCATGCTTAGAATTGCTTGTATGTATCATAAGGAATACATATACAGTTCCTTTGACTGTATAATCTGTTATGACAGCAGAGCCAGGCATAGATTATTGGTCCTGCTGCGTTTCCAGTCAGTTCACAATATATGAGAATCTTATCAGTGTTACTGGGATTTTTGTGTACAGTAATCAACAGAGATATTGTCAGGTTTTTGGGTTTGAGTCCTGAATCCGAGTCTTTGGTACAAGTCTCAAGTTTTGAGGTTTTGGTACCACGTCCTAAGGCCCAAGGCCGAGTCCCTATTGATTACAGGCTTTTTCTTCCCAGAAAAAAGGGAGGGGTGAGTGGGTTCTGAGTTGTGAGTCGAATCTGAGTCTTTGGAGGGGGGGAAAACAAGTTGAGTCCGAGTCGAATCACTGGTGTGACTTAAGTCTGACTTCACAGCGAGTACCATGATTCGAATCCCCACCCCTGGTAATCAAGTGATTGGTTTTTCTCTTTTTTGGTCGCCACCCTCAGTTACCAGTGTGTTTGACAGTGAATCAGCAGTTGTTCATGTTCTGTTTTAGGTACAAGGTAAAGACCCTTCAGTGGAAGTCACACAGGACCTCATTGATGAATCTGAAGAAGAACGATTTGAGGAAATGCCTGAAACAAGTCATTTAATTGATCTCCCTACTTGTGAACTCAACAAACTTGAAGAGATTGCAGACCTTGTTACCTCAGTTCTTTCATCACCCATTCGTAGAGAAAAATTAGCCTTGGCTTTGGAAAACGAAGGCTACATTAAAAAATTGCTGCAGCTTTTCCAGCTTTGTGAGAACCTAGAAAATACTGAAGGCTTACATCATTTGTATGAAATTATTCGAGGAATTTTATTCCTCAATAAAGCAACTCTTTTTGAGGTTATGTTTTCAGATGAGTGCATTATGGATGTTGTGGGATGCCTTGAGTATGACCCTGCATTAGCTCAGCCGAAAAGGCATAGGGAATTCTTGACCAAAACAGCAAAGTTTAAAGAGGTCATACCTATAACAGACTCTGAACTTAGGCAAAAGATTCATCAGACTTACAGGGTACAGTATATTCAGGACATCATCTTGCCAACCCCATCTGTTTTTGAAGAGAATTTTCTTTCTACGCTTACTTCTTTCATTTTCTTTAACAAAGTCGAGATTGTCAGTATGCTGCAGGTAAGTAAACTTGGACAGTTGACTGGATTACCTTTTGAAGATTCCAGACAAGCTGGATTTTAACAGGAATATATCTTTAATTCAGTATTGTGTGTTTTGTATGCCTTTGTGCTTTGTTCGTTAGTTCATGTTGCTGCCTCCCCAAGTGATATGGGTTAGTTTCATTCTTTGCTATTCCATCTCAGTTGTATATTCCATGGGTCTTTCATAACCCCGGCATATTCCTCCTAAACCAGTTGTTCTGCGTCCTGACTGTTCTCTGTGATGTGAATGGCAAGTGGTAGTGGCCTTAACCTCCTGACAGACAATAGTAGTTTCACCAGGTTTCAGGTTGTTTTGCTGTGTGCCATGTTAAAGCAAAAGCTGTCTTTAAATGGTGATCGTATTTCTGTTATTCTTCTTGGTGTGCTTATAAACAGTAATTTATGAACTCTTAACACATTCTCTGAACATTTTATACCTTCTGTTTAAGAAAGAATGTGACTCTGTTGCATTCTCTGCAAAGTAATATACAGTAATATGACTCGGGGGCTAAATCAGAAATAATGCCAAGCAGTTGACAAGCTTAACCTTTAATACATACCCCCAAACCTGTGAAAAAAAGGAGTAGTTTCAAAAATAAGAAACAAATTTAATGCTCACTGTGTGTAACCTTAATTGTGGGGGAGAGTCCTATAAATTTTGATACTGGATTAAAATGAAAAACTAAACTGACATAGAACTAGAGAGATGAATATAGGGAGCTGCTTTATGTCAGATCAGCCCGGTTGTCCATCCAGCCCAGCATTAGTGTTGTGACTTAGACAAACTCTTTAGTTCCAACTGCTACCTCATCCTCTTTTTCTTTTCTTTTTTGGCTGGTGCACAGAGATGTCTAAATGAGACTTCTGTTTGATCCTTTACCTGTTTGGAAAGTGCTAGAATTATTAGGAAAGCCTAGTGGAGTTGTTAGGTACTCCCAGTTCTCCTGATATAGGGCTCACAGTGGACATGGCAGTGCCAATAAATGAAAATATCGGTCCCTTTCTTCCTACTTGTTCTAGTGTTGCTGAGTTTCCAGGTGAGACTGTTGGAGTTTGATGATATTTACTGTATTTTCAGCCTTTGGGACTGTGCAAATGTTTTATAGTACTTCTGATGACTCTGAGGGAAACACAAGGCGTTTGAAAGATTTTACTATTCCAGTAATCAGATAAGAAACCTGTTGTGGCATATTTTTTAAATATTGTGTTGGGCAGTAACAAAATTTTCTCTGTCACATTAATTGCAGCGTATAGAAGTATTCTGAGTCAGTTGCCTTGTTAGTTGTATAGAACTTGATCTCTGTGTTTTTTTTCACAATTGTGTTCAACTCAACATGAAATTCATCTGGTTAGTAGTCAGTGAGAAGATGGAGTTTTGACTCAGTCTTACCATGATCATATGATCATTGTTCCCTGTGTTGCTCACTACATGACAGAGTAATTGAGCTCATACCAAACATGGGACATAAGCTAAGAACAGTGGAAGGTACCCTGATTACTTTTGAATGTATTTCTGTTACACATAATAACACTGCTATGAGAGTTTGAAGAATGTATACAGTTAGACTTCCCTGGAGTGGGAGGAGATGGGAAATCAAAGCCGGGCTCCATTTGTTACTTGAAGTAGTCAGAATGACTAGTGGAAAGAGTGTGAAAATATTCTCACCCTGATGATAACATTACAGTTTGTGTCACTGTCCTTTTTCATTTCTCAAGATTCTTCTGCTCGTGTGGTGGGAGGCTGAGTGGTGTTCTGTTTTCCTTGATGTGCTGGGAGGCTGAGTGAGAGGGGTTTTAATCTAAATTTGGTAAAAGCTGAAGTAGGAACATAGGAATCTTCCTTATGCCAAGTCAAAGCACCCGTCCCTCTAGCTCAGTATTCTCTTCACTGATTGGCAGGGATCTGCATGTCCAACAGAAGTCTTTCTCGGCTGTCCCTGGAGAGGCAGAGAATTGACACAGGAGCTGTTTCACCTGCTGAGTGTGAGTTCTGTCTCTTCTGCAAAAGCAAGGGTGAAGAAGCAACTCTTTGAGTACTGGATTGTATGGAAATGATGTCAGGGACTTGGCCACATCTTTTATGTCATGTCCCTAGGTATTTTCTCATGATGTTAGAAGTTTCCTAGTTGCAGCATTGAGTCTAACTGGCATTGCAGCTGGGGAGCCATGGTTGCAGCCCTTAGATCCAGGCAGTGGGTGCAGGATCACTCCAGAAGCCCACTCAGCACATTGGGTAGCTTCAGTCACTCTGAAGCTTCCTGGTGTTATCTCTGATTTTAGATGAAACAACAACAAAATTTTTCTTGCATGCTGCTGGCCTCCCCATTCGGAATATTTTGGAGGAACTTCTGTTATCTACAGTTGAAAGAGACTGGGGAAGGAATTCCACAGGGGATCTGTCTTTGGTGAAAAAGAGGGCATCTCTGAAATCCTTTATGGGTCAGTCTGAGACCACTCACAGGCTGGATGTCGTCTTCTGCTGCCCTAAAGCAAAATAGCTTGTTGGACCTTGTGGTGGTGGGATTAGAATCAGTGACAAGATTCAGCTTCCTCTGTCTCCTGGGTGGTATATGCTGTGCCTTGAATATTGCAGTGGTGGTAGCAAACAGGAACACTTCCTGCCAACTCCATTGGTGTAAATACCTCATTTTCTTTTTAATTCAGACTGTTCATTCCTCACACAAGTCACTCTAGTGGTGTGATCAGGCTACTACAGTGTATGATTGTTCAGTGTGCAGTAATTAGTGTAGAACAGTGGTTCCCAACCTTTTTGCCTCCACGGACTGGTTTAGCATGGGGGGGGGGGCAGGGGGGCATCCGTGCATGAGTGGGAGGGGCTGTGGGTGGGATCATGCATGAGTGGGAGGGGCTGCAGGCAGGGCCGTGTGGGTGTGAGAGGGGCTGTGGGCCAGGTCGTGTGTGCGTGGGAGGGGGCGTGCGTGAGTGGGGGGCCGTGGGAGGGGTTGTGTGATTGGGAGGGGCCATGCGTGCATGGGAGGGGCGTGCATGCATCTGTGCATGCGGAGGGGAGGAGATTTGTCTCCGCAGCTCAGTCCTGGCAAGGCCACGGACCGATGGTTGGGGACCCCTGGTGTAGAACATAGTGACCCGCTACCTTGTAGGAAGGGGTAATCTGCAGTACAGTGTGTGAGCACCTGCCCTGGTTTCATTTGCCTTCTAAGCATGATATAAAATGCTCTTTCTTAAATCTACAACATTTGAATTCCAAAATTAGCAAGGTTGCCTGTTTCCCCCGTGTTCTGCTCTGACCACTGGGACTGCCCCAGTTCCCTCTTGGCCAGATTGCTTGTGACCCAAGTCTATCCTACAGGAAAGTGTAATTTGTATCATGATGGCTGTCATGTCTTTCTTTGCCCAAGTATGAGCAATTTCCACTAGCATTGCAAGTACCTACTGCTGCTCACAAGCAGAGTGAATAAAAATCAATGTGTTTTTTTTAAAAAATCAATCTAAATCACAATTTAAATCCATAAAATTTAAATCCATTTTTTATTTAAACCATGAAAAAAATCCAATTTAAAGCATTTAGATCGTGATTTAAAAGTTTCATTTAAATCAAATCCACCCTATTGCAAGGCCCTTCTGTTTGAGTTATTTGAGCGGAGGCTACACTGGTCTTGGGTTTGAGTTTTAACTAGGGTGAAGAAGCAGGATTAGGTGTTGTTCATATTTGGAATGGTTCTGTGCTTGATCTGTAACTCATAGCTTGGTTTTAGTCCTACTGAAGACACGGTTTCTGTGACATTGACTGGGATAAACATCTAAATGCATAGTAAATGAACTATAAATGTTACAAAATTAGGCTTGGAGCCTTTCCTTGGCATGCTCCCCTCCCCCGTTCCTTCCACCACCCACTTGTCTTCCAAGAGCAGAACACATGGAAGATATTTTCAATACTTGCCAACAACTGTGTTTTGGAAACAGTTTCCTTCTTTATTTTGATTCTTGTTGTTGCTGCTGTGGCAACATGAAATTGGTGTGCTTTTTGAGGTTTCCTACTGCCTCCAAGCTGAAAATGGAAGATCATGAATGATGAGATGTTTGGCAGATCTGTTTTCTGATTGACATCATTGTGAGCAGCAGTAGGCGGAAAGAAACATATATAGAAGCACATACAGGATCTTTCTTTTATTTCTTTTGTGGCTGAATTCCAAATAGCTGCTTCAGAAATGAAAGGTGTTATGCACACCTACAAAGTGATTTTTAGCTTTCTTTTTTGAACAGTCCTCCCAGTGCCCATGACATGTTGTAAGCTGGCCTTGAAGCTTGCCAATGTTTCAAAGGCAGCCATGGTGGATTGTGAATTGAGAAACAGAAGCCCAACACTTATCTGTTCATGCACGATCACTTCATTCATCTGCAGAAGCATGCTTAGACAGACAAAATGTTTGTAAAAAATAAAAACTAGTTTGTCTTAGGTGTTGTGCGACTATTTCTCTTCATGCACAGTTGATGTGTGACTTTGGATCTTCTCTGACGTCTGCTTGATGTTTTGAAAATTATCCTCATAATTTGTAGTACCCATTCAGCCAGAGAGAATAGGAGTTGTTATCTTGGGCTCCCTTTGTGGAGGTTGTTTTGGTGGCTGCAATAATAATTAACCAGTGGGTGGAGGAGTTTGTTTAAAGGTCAATTTGAAATGTTAACAAATGGATACATTGTTGCAAAAAGCATTGTTGCAACTTACAGAGAAATTTGTTTTTTGGATAAATAAATAGTTATATTGCTTTCAACGGGTTTTGCTTTTGGTTTTTTCCCCCCTTCTTTGATACATTGCCTGCCCACGTTGGCTTTTTATGTGGTGATTAGGTGGCATCATTTGATCCTTCAGAGACTTGGGTTATGGGACTTGAATATCCACAGAAGGGAATTTCAAAACAGCCTTGACCTAGGACTTTGTTCTTCTTGAGCTCTAATATTGCTTTTTATTTTAACACCACAATAAGACTATAAAGCACTGGAAAAAGTGAACATGGTTTCTGTGGTAAAGTTCAGCCTTGTTTTTAATGATTTCCCTGGTTGCTGAATCCACACGGGCAAGTGTCAGAAATGTCCTCCAAGTGAACGAGCAGCCTGGCAATGGAGGCCCAGTGCATTCTGTTTCTCCTTTGTCAGCTCACTTGTTTTCTGTACTGACTGTGAAGGAAATGAAACTCCTGTCTCTGCAGCCGCAACCAAAGCACATCGAATTGCAAAACGGAAACAGAGCACTCCATCTCTCCTTTGCCAATGCATTGCTGTTCTAGATTTTTAAACAGTAGTGGCTCATCCTTTGAGTAAGAAGCAGGCAAGTTAAACATTTAGCCACCCAGAGTAGACTTCGGTCTAGATGGGCAGGGTATAAATCGAATAAATAAATAAATATAGGCTATTACTTTTGCAATGAGAGGGGCTTAATAACAAGGCTGACACACTGTTATATTAAGGTGAAATGCTTAATCAGTGACTAAAATAGAAACGTCTGTTGCTGTCAGTTGATAACAGTATAGGAGTCCTGAAGATGGTACATCATCATTCTGTGTTACAGTATAAGAAGTTTGAAATGTAGAAACTGTGACACACTTCAATTGTTTTACACATAAATGAGTTTTGGTTACATTCCTAACTGTGATCAAGAAGAAATGAATAGAACAACTTGTATCTTGAAAGTTGCTTCACTGGAAATATCAGCATAGGTCTAATGTTGCTTTACAAAACATGGAGCTGCTATAGCATGTATTCATGGTCCATATGGCTCTCATCTAGAAGCTCCAGATTAAGCGGTGAATTGATGGAGGAAGATGTCATGAGTATGACAGCCTCTGTCACAAACATTTAGTTGAGGTCAGAAAACCCAGGAGGACAGCTCACCAGCTTCTATGGCATGTGTGTATCTTGTCAGTTTGGCATATGATGCATTTCTAAGAGGTAGACAGACACTAAAAATAGCATACAAACTGCAGTCAGATAGAAGGAGCTTTTCGGCTGTTTGAGGAATGGGTCGGTACAAAGTATACAGTGGCTTCAGAACCCATTTGTACAATTCCTACTCTCAATTCTGAAGTGAGTTTCATCTTTGTTTTGGTTTAGCAAAGTTGCATGGACTTCTAAGCAGCTGAATGGTTTTGGGGGTTGGGGGCTGGAAACATCTATACAATATAAAAGTTGCCCCATTGCTATGCTGTCTCAGAATTGGGGAAGATTGATGTGTTATGAGACAGTTAGCAGGTTTAATCAATATTATTTTCACAACATATTTGCAGTTCTGCATTTCTTTTGAAGGCTGAAGTTCTATAAAGGGTGTTGCAATCTGTAACTATACCTACTGTTTCCTTCTTTAAGTATATTAAACAAAGACAAAGCAGGTGTAATATTTTTACAAGAAGCTCATCAAAAAATAACGTTTTAATGAAGTTAAACTAAATTGGACTGGTATTTATTTAAAATGGTGGCTGGATAGCTCACTGAGTTAGGTATTTGGCTGAGGAACCAGATTTCAGTTGAATATCAGGAAAAACTTCCTAACTGTTAGAGCAGTACAGCAGTGGAACCAATTACCTCGAGAGATGGTGAGTGCTTCCAATACTGGAGGCATTCAAGAGAAACTTAAGACAACCACCTGGCAGATATCCTTTGATGTGTATTCCTGCATTGAGCAGGGGATTGGATTTGATGGCCTTATAGGTCCCTTCCTACTTCACAATTCTATGATTCCCCACTGTGCAAGAGTCAGCCCATGTGACCTTGGGCAAGCTTAGTCCCAGGATGCCCCCAGACAGGAATGGTAAATCACTTCTGAGTATTCTCTACCTGGGAAACCCTGACAAAGGATAATCATAAGTCAGAACTGACTTGATGGCACATGCTTATTATTATTAGACAATATTCTAGCTTAACTTTCTTTGCCACATTTGACTGTTCACGCACCTACCCACCCATCAGACTTAATAGCACCTGTGAAAGTGGTGATGAAAGTAATTAGTATTAGGGAATTAAATAACCTTAAAAGAGAATGAGAAAAACATACAAAATCTTGAGGGTGAAATACAATTGCTGTAAAGAAAATATATAATAGATAAGGATTTTTTAAAAAGTATAGCAGAGATATTGGCAAAAAGGAAAGATTTAGAGAATATTGAAATGGAACAAATCAGAGAAATTTAATATACCTGAGAAGAGAGTATTTTGAGTTTAGTAATAAAAATTCAGGAATGTTGGCCAGAGCTGCGCAAGTTTAAAATGCTAAGAATCTTATTGGAGCAATTAAAAGTGATAGAGGAATAAAATGTAACTTGATAACAGATGAAGTCCTTCCAAGATTTTTTAATTTTTTTTTTAACACTGTGGGGAGGTCACCTCTGGAAAGAATTAAGGAATATATAGAGAAAAATTGGGGGAATAGACTTGAAGAAATGGATAGAGCTGTAATGGAGCAGCCAATAAGAGAAGAATGATAGAGGAAACAGTAACTTAAAACTAGGGAAGACACCAGGAATGGATAGATTGGGACCAGAGTGGAGATGGGCACGAACCTGAAAAATGAACCAGAAGCCAACTGGAAAACTAAATCAGTTCGCATTTGGCTTTCAGTTCATGCCCAGTGGGCGGGGGTACCTTCTCCTGTCACACTGCCGTCACTGTTGTGAATGATGGTGGTGGCGGTGGTGGCACATCCTTCTAGGAGGCGAGGAATGCCCTGATCAGCTGATAGGCAGGTGCATGTGCAGAGACAGTAGGCCTAGCTGCTGGAAGAGAACCTGGGCTTGCTGTCTCAAGATGGTGGCAGAGAAGGAGAAGGCAGTAGGACCAGGTTGGGAGTTGACGACGGCAGCCGAAAGAAGGCAGCTGGGCATCCATTTTGCCAAAGCAAAACGAAGCACTGAGTGGAAAAAAGTTTGATGCTTTGTTTCATTTTGTCAGAATGGGTTTTTTCTGGTTCGTAGTTTGGTTTGTGCCCTCTCTAGATCAGAGTATTATATTTTTTTTTGAAAAATCTTAGTACTTAAAGTCCCTTTCAATAAAATAATGGAAGGAGATGAGATCCTGTTATCCTGGAAGCAATTGATTATCGTATTAGTCTCAGAAACCTTAAAAGTGCAGAGCTGGAAGGGACCCTCTGGATCATCGAGTCCATCCCATGTCTTGGAGGCATAGTGGAAACTCAAAACTCCCGAGCCATGCCTGTGCAGCCGGATGCATAAACCACTGAACTATCTA
Source organism: Intellagama lesueurii (assembly GCA_037013535.1). Taxonomy (NCBI): domain Eukaryota; kingdom Metazoa; phylum Chordata; class Lepidosauria; order Squamata; family Agamidae; genus Intellagama; species Intellagama lesueurii. Next base: position 341,713,585 of record JBAJHW010000001.1, on the reverse strand, counting down.
GCAGTTCAATTAATTTTTTTAAAAAATTACTGACCCTGAAGCTTATAGACTGATTTCTCTAAAAAACCAAGAGGCTAAGATATTTACAGTGATATTAGCAAAGAGAATGCATATTTTTATTACTAAGAAGATCAGAGTAGTTTTATGCCAAGAGAGTAAAATGGAATAGCTAAACAAAAAAGGTAAAGGCAGGTATAAATTAAGTTCATTTTGAAGGCATTTGATTTTGTGGAACGGTTAACATTAAAAACAATAATTGAAGTATTGTGTTTTGGTAAATGTTTTAAAGGAATAATAGAATAATTATATTCAGAAAATACTCCAGCAGTACTAGTAAATGATGAGAGAACGGAACAGGTGTCTTTATGCCAAGGTGCTAGACAAGGATGGCCCCCTTTCCCTGGTTTGCTGTGGTGATTATAGAAATATTAGCAAATGCTATCATAGAGGTTAAGGAGACTCTAGCTATTAGCTAAAACAATACCTTACTGACAATAGGAAATCCTTTAAAAGTTATGGTGAGGGTAAAACTACATTTAAAAGAACTTGGAGAGATAGCGCAGCTACAGATAAATTGGCATAAATCAGAAATGATGGTGTTCAATTATAACAAAGAGGAAAGAGAGGGGAAAAATAGAAAAGTAATGGATGTTAATATCTGAAGGACTGTCCAGGTTTTAGGTATAAATATCCTGATTAATTTGAAAATATTGAAAAAAGAATTTTAAAATACTGGAACAAGTAATTAAAAATAAATTTGACGATTTAAGGAAAATTGGGTTGTCAGCATGGTAAATGTAGGAACTTACAAAATATGAAGGAATTGTATTAGAAAAGGAAAGCAGAGGTGAAAACAGTGCAGTGAAGGATATATAGTAAGTAAAATTTATAATGTATTATTGGAAGCAGAAGATCAGGAGGACTTACTCAAATCATGGGAATTTGATATGGGAGAAGAAATAAGCTGTAGTGCTTGGCACAATATATATAGAACGTTAGAATACTGGAATCCATGTCAATAAGGATAAAATAAAATGCTTATAAGTTAGTTTGAAGATGGTACTTAACTCCGGTGAAACTAAACCAAATATATGGTAATTTTTCTAAGATGTGTTGTAGAGGGCGCCAGAAAGTAGGTACTTACTTTGATATGTGGTGGGAATGTGAGAATAAATTTAAATTTTGGCAATTTGTTTTTAAGGAAAGACATCAAGTAAGCAAGTTAAATATAGCTGTATGTCCTAAAATAGTGCTTTATCAATATTTGAAAAAAAAGTAGGTAGTTGGACAAGTAAAGAATTAGTTTCCAGTTAACAGCAACGAGATAGATTGTTGCTAGGAATTTGAAAACAGTGTATAATTTCCAGTTAAGTGATTAAGATAGGGAAGTTTGGAGTATACGTATCAATGTTAAATTTACATGTAATATAGAAGTTAAGAGGGGGTAACTGATAGACATACATTTATAGATATATGAGAATTTATTGATTTCATATTAATTAAAGGTAATGGACAAATGCCAATGCAAGAGTCAGTGCATATGTGGAAAGGAGATGGTTTTCCACAAAGGTATAGGTGGTTACTTCCAAATGGTCCCAGTCGTGGAGAATAATATGAATTTCTTTCTTTCTTTCTTTCTTTCTTTCTTTCTTTCTTTCTTTCTCTCTCTCTCTCTCTCTCTCTCCCTCCCTCCCTCCCTCCTTCCTTCCTGTCTGTTTTAAAAGTATGATTCGTATAGTTTTTCTATAGGCACGTTTTTGACAAAAGTCATACTTAATAGTAGAGAATGGGTTTGATATAATGCACTTTACTGTGTTCTAGACTTATGAGGTGAAATAAGGTGATTGAGAATGAGTCTAGCATCAGTCTGTTGAATCTGCTGAATCTGCAATGGCTTTTTTACTGTTTTGCCTTTTAGGACTGTCTAAGTCACACATACTTTCTTTCTTGGACATCATTTAACTGGATGTTTTGTTATGTTTGCCACCTTCAAAAGTGCACTTTTGAGTAGAGGTTTTTGAATAAGGGTAAAATTTGAACTTTCAAGTGACTTCTAAATCTAATCAGCGATAAAATGTTTCTAATGGTACTTGAGACACTACATAAAGCAAATATTATTTATTTATTTATTTATTTATTTATTTGATTTATACCCCGCACCATCTGGCAACCAGGCCACTCTGGGTGGCTAACAACAATATAAACAGCAATATTAAAAACGATAAAAAATAAAATAATTACATACTAGATTGCACTCAGATAAGGCTAATATCTAACTACTAACTGTAGTCTGAATTTTGTTTAATTTCATGGATACTTAAAACCGTTTTTAAGTCAGTGTTCTGTGTCACCAGGTTGTATTTGATCAATATGTGTGATGGAATTGTATTTAGTACATTTGAAATTATATTCTTCACATCAGTGGTGTTTTAAAGCAGTATGGTGTGATTTGAAAAAGAGAAAAAGATTTGTAAATGCATAACATTTTTCATATTAGAAAAGCATGAAAGCATAAGCAAGACAGTACACATAAAAGTGTTACTTCTGTGATACACAGAATTAACCCATTGCAATCATTTTATATTGCAGTTATGAAAACAAAAGTCTTTGTATCATAAATGTGTAATAACTAATATATTCTACAGGAAGATGAAAAGTTTTTGTCTGAAGTTTTTGCACAACTAACAGATGAAGCTACTGATGATGACAAAAGGCGTGAACTGGTAAGCCTGGTTTGGATTACTTTCACTTGTGAAGATGTTATATACTCCAAACTCCACTGCCATCACAATTCCAGTCCCGTAAGAGATTTTTCCTGATAACAGCAGTTTCAAGGGGCTTGCTAAAGAGGACCATTTATCCAGTTTAATTGAAATACTTGAGCACATATGAAAGTTTGTACTGCAGTTAATACAAAGTAGAGAACAGCAAGAGAATACAGTGGCCAAAATCCTCTTGCAGAACTATGCAAATAGTGTAACATTTGAAGGCAAATTAAGAAATCATCATAGACATCAGTTGTGTGCACAACGCAGTATACAATAGATAATGACTGGCTTCAGTGATTCCTTAGCTTAATGCAGTTTGTCTCCAAAAGTTGCACTTTTTGTATTGTGCCAGCATAATTAAGCAAAAGGACCGAGCCAGTAAAAGAAACTTTGCTTCTATGTTCATGAAGAAATGGATTGTAATCCATGAAAGCTTCTATTGACATAATTCTGTTAAAGTTACAAGACCCTGCTTTCTCATATTGTTTTACACGCTTACACATAAATTGTTCAGAAACACATCTAAGATTTTTACATACACATTAAAATATTAATCAGAACTGTTTAGAAGCATGGGTATTATATATGTGTGCATGTCAGAGGTTCAGGTTCGGCAGCATTTCCTATCAGTTCACATTCAATAGCAGACTCAGATTTCCTGGCATGTAGTCTGTGGAATCACCACAGTCATCACTGTTTATGTGTGTCTCCACAATGCAACCATGGGATCCAGGACAAGTTGCCAACATGGAACTCCAGCTGTTGGATTATTATTCGTTTATTATGTTTTTGTGATTGTTGTGATTTATATCTGGAAATGTGAGTGCATGTTACTCATGGGAAAAGAAGCTGAGGAACCCCCAAGATTGCACTTTAGAAGCTTCGTATCTCACATCCTTTATGTTTACTAGTGTTCATTGTTTGGTGACCCTTTCATTTCGAGGCTGAATCTTGGTATAACAGATATAATCCAGGCATATGATACAGATTAATTCCTGGATTGTGTCTGTTCTTCCAAGACACATTTATTTTGAGTCTTGGAATAATAGGCACAATCCAGGCATCAATCTGTATCATAGCAAGCAGCAGGATTCTCTGCTGCAGTGCCTTTTCTGGACATTTTTTCCTTTTTAAAAAGTGCAGAACTCCCATCCATGTATCAATGTACAAATAGCTTTGCTATAATTTTAACTTGTCAAGACTTGAATATTTCAAAAAGTTGAAACACGTAGATGAACCGCATGTTCATGCGCTGTGGGTATTGCAAGATTAAGAACATAAAGGCTTAATTAGATAAGCTATGTTTATTCAGTAGTGCTTGATAGCAATTCATCCTAGGGCTCTCTCTGTTCATAGGTGTTTGGGGAAGAGTTGATTAATAGAGACAGGATTTTGGAAGTTGCTTTAAACAGAACTACCTGACATGTACATTAAGCCCTGATTTTTGAAACCTTTATGTTTCTTCTGCACCACCCCCAGTTCTATGATGCCCAACCTTATGAAGACTTCTGTGGGAATTGAAAGCTACCTTATGTTTGTGATATTTTAGTAGTCTAATAAAAGGTATCAGACACCCTTGTTTTCAGAGATAGAATAATGAAACTTTCCTTCTAGTTTGATGCTTTTGCTGCTTATATTGCCTCTGCAAGGTATATTCTTCGTATTGAGTAAATTGAGAATTAGAGTGCTAATGTTCACATACTAGCAGTGTATTGGTACAGTGGTGCCTCGCTAGACGATTGCCTCGCAGGACGAGGAAATCGCTAGACGATGCCTTTTTGCGAGCGCTACTGCGCTTCGCAAAACGATGTTTCCCTATGGCGATTTTCGCTAGACGATGAGGTTTCCCCATAGGAGTGCGCTGACTAGTGGTGAAAAGCTGTCAGTGCATTCCTATGGGGACCCGCACTCGCTAGACGATGTTTCCCTATGGGAAATTTCGCAAGACGACTGCGTTTTCCCTTGGAACGCATTGAAGCGATTTCAATGCATTCCAATGGGAAAACGTGCTTCGCTAGACGATGTTTTCGCAAGACAGCGATCTTCGCGGAACGGATTAACATCGTCTAGCGAGGCACCACTGTATTCTATTAATTTTATTCTATTAATACTTCTTTATATCCTGCAGGTTAACTTCTTCAAGGAGTTCTGTGCATTTTCTCAGACATTGCAGCCTCAGAACAGAGATACTTTTTTCAAAACTTTGGCAAAATTAGGAATTCTTCCTGCTCTTGAAATAGTAATGGTAAGTTGAAAGTGATGCTTCCATTATGTCAGTAATTTGTTTTAATATTTTTGAATATTTGTGAAGATCTCAGAACTTTTCTGGACTTCTGATATTAACATTACTCCTTAATGTTTGTGGAAAATTTGAGAAAGATACATATTAAACACAATTCACATACGTAATGTACATTGTTAAAGCTCATTTAATCTACAGAGATATGTAGGTACTCAAATCTAAGATGCTTTTCTCGTTCTGGAATCACTGAACATTTACCTAAGTTTAACAAGTGTGTGGCATGTGTATATGTAAAACTAAGGTTCCATGTTAACTTTGTAGGAATCCATTCTTCAAAAAGCTTCCATTTTATCAATATGGGATATTGTGTTTCTGTATCCACAATTCAAAATACCAGGAAATGATCTGACATTGCTGCACAATATTGTGCCTGCATTGCCAGCAGGAAAAAAGGATGCCAAGTTTTACATAGCAAGGGGTAGCCTGAATGTTGACAACACCAATGGCAGCAGTCAAGATGGTCTACAGGACGCCCTCTCGTGCTCACGACCATTCACAAAGCAAGGGGAAATTCCAGAAGCTGACTCCATAAATTAGCCACTTCTCACCCAAACACAAAGCAATTGTCAGGAGTGTTTTTCAACAAGTCTCTAAGGTTCATAGGAATAGACTTACTGTCATTTCAATATTTAAAATAAAAACTTGACTGAATTTTAATTTGCTTTCATTTTAGGGTATGGATGATTTGCAAGTTAGATCAGCTGCTACAGATATATTTTCTTATCTGGTAGAATTCAGTCCATCCATGGTCCGGGAATTTGTTATGCAAGAAGCCCAGCAGAGTGATGATGTAAGAAGGATGCAGCATAATTATATGATATGTTCCATGTATAAAAATATTAGCCCTTCTGAATACCAGGGTGTTTATCCTGTCAAGCCAAAATACTAGTTTCCCACAGCGTTATGAGAACATCGATTCCTTCGCTTTATAGTTCCAACAGCAAAAAAGTCTAGATATATTAATAGCCAGATTGCAATATTATATCACAGATGATGCTAAACGATGATGTAGTGCTACATGAACAATTCCAAGCAAAGCATTGATCTTCTCTTCCTTCTTCTCTCACGTAGCTAGCAAGGATGGCTTTGGCAGAGTTTAGTTTCAAACTTGGAAGGATTCCATTTGCACCCTGAGTCCTGGTGTATGACACGTGTCAGGTGTTAAAGGGAGGCCTCTTCAACCCATGCAAAACTGGCTTGTTTTGTCCTAGGTTGCTTGATTCAGATGTAACACTAAGTTGGATTTGTTTAAAACTGAAACTAAACATAGCCAAAGTTATCTTCATGACCATGACGTGATAGTGGAGGAGGAGTAAGCAATCATGATACTTTGCTTCATCTCATTCAGGCTTTTCTGTTGTCCTTTGTTACTTTTAAATGTGTTTTTTTTTTAAATATTAGTTTTAATTTACCATTTCTAATATAATATTTGTTTAATTCTTTTTAATATTTATATGGAGTTTGGTGTCACCAATATGCAGATGACACCCGATTCTATCTCTCCTTTCTATCAAAATCAAAGGAAGCTGTTTTGCATCTAGGTCAGTGACTGGTGCCAGCAATGGACTGATGAGGATGAATAAATTGAAACTTAATCCAGAAAAGACAGAGGTGCACCTGGTCAAGCGAAAGGCAGATCAAGGAATAGGGATTCAGCCTGTGCAGCCTCCCTCTGAAAACACAGAGGTGCAGCTCTGGGGTGCTCCTGGATTCATCTCTGAGCTTGGGTGGCCATGTGTGCATTTGCACAGTTAAAACTAGTGCACCAGCTGTGCCCATTCCTAGAGAGGTGTGATCTGATCATGGTGACATATTCCTTAGTTACATCCAGGCTGGATTACTGTCATGCATGTGGGGCTGCCTGTGGAAAATGTTCTGAAACTTCAGTGGGTTTTTGAAATGGATTTTTGTGCCTTCTGTATATGGGAGGACACGGGGAGGAGGGGCTGGTAGCATTAAGAGGGCTGTAGCGTCATTTCTCTGACTTGTGTCTACCTTGGTTTGCAATTATGAACCTATTCAGGAGTCATTCTGGCCTGAAAAGTGGGTCTAAAAGAGAGGTCATAGAAGGATTCTTGTCTCTGTTGGAATTGCAGCCAGGGAAAATAGTTCTGAAGTGTATACTAGAATCAGGAAAGCCAGACGGCTAAAGCTGATGAAGGTCCCAGCAAGTGCGTGAGGACTGGGAGTCCAGAGCTTGTGCCAAGAACATTAATGGCAGCGTTTGCTTGTGGTAAAGAGGCTGTTTATTTATTATTTACTTAATTTATATACTGCTCGTCTGGTTTCAAAGGCCACTCTGGGCGGTTTATAACAAAATCAAGCAAAACGAACAATAATCAACAGTTACAATTAGACTGCAAAAAATTATATCAACGTGAACCTCAATTAACGTAAGAAATATACATAAACAAAACATTATAACTTAAAATGCAAGACATTCCTCCTCACCTGTTTTGCTTCATAAATGGGCTTGCCAAAGTGGATCTCTTGTGTGCAGAAGTTGCTGGGGGGGGGGGGGGACACACAGTGCCATGATCTACTCTTAGTAAACTTCTTCTTTTTTAAATTTTCTTTTTATTATTATAGTAAACTTCTGAAAGGTCTTAATTTGTCTTGGTTTGTTACAGGATATCCTCCTCATAAACGTAGTTATTGAGCAAATGATATGTGACACTGACCCCGAGCTTGGGGGTGCTGTTCAGTTAATGGGACTCTTGCGTACTCTAATCGATCCTGAGAACATGTTGGCCACAGCTAATGTAAGAAAATGGAAAGGGGTAAAGAAACTTTACTGTCTAAGAAACATGTTGAATATGACCTACTTTGCTTTCCGCACTCATTCTCTTTCCTCTCCTATTCATAAACTGCACAGTGACCTTGCAGCTCTGGCAGATACACTTTGAAGCATGGCTTTTCCGCTCTTTAAACAACATATGTACCATTGAGTTTGAGTGGTAGTTTTAGTTTTCAGACATGTCTCCTGTAGCATGGTGGTTGTTTTTCCGTAGTCTGTATGTGCCCCTTCTCAGCTGCATGGGGCTCCATTCCATTTTTTCTTGAGTTCCAAATACAGTAGTACCTCGGTTTGCGAAACGGATCCGTTCTATGTGACGTTACGTAGTACAGAAATTTCGCAAACCGAAACGCCAATTGCACTACGAAAGGGGCGGCACTATAGGCGCAATGCGCCCTAGGAAAACCCTTTCGTAGTGGAAAAAAAAAGAAAACAACGTAAACCAGGGCTTTGTTTCTTATGGATTTTGGTTCGTAAACCAAAAATTATGTAAACTGAGGCGTTCGCAAAGCGAGGTACTACTGTATCACATACTAGCAGAAATGTTACAGATGCTTGATTGCTGTGTTTGGTGGCCAGATGGGTGTTATCCGCCCTTTGATCAAACAATAAACTTTGCTCCAATGATTGCTGCCGAGAAGATTGAAAAGGCATCAAATACACTATATATACATGTATATGGGCATGGGTAATACGGTTGCCTAAAACTTTAATAACATGTTGCATTCTAGTGCTGCACAGTAGAGAGCATGGGATTTTATCTTAAAAGGGTCAAGTTCATGTTTTCACATGAAATGTAGAGGTTAATAGCTAAACATGTTGTCTTTAAGCTTGGTGCCTGAAAATATAGGTAAAGGTAAAGGTTCCCCTTGACATTTAGTCCAGTCGTGTCTGACTCTCGGGCGCAGTGCTCATCCCCGTTTCCAAGCCTTAGAGCCAGCGTTTGTCCAAAGACAGTTTACGTGGCCAGCGTGACTAGACATGGAACGCCGTTACCTTCCCACCGAGGTGGTACCTATTTATCTACTCACATTTTTACATGCTTTCAAACTGCTGCTAGGTTGGCAGGAGCTGGGACAAGCGAGGGGAGCCCACTCTGTCGTGTGGATTCGATCTTACGACTGCTGGTCTTCCGACCTTGCAGCACAGAGGCTTCTGCAGTTTAACCCGCAGCGCCACCACGTCCCTTTTTGCCTGAAAATATAGTTAAGCCATAATGTTAAAATACATGATGGCTTTTTATTTCGTGTTGTGTGATTGTCAAGAGAGAATAAAAACAAAAATGGTTCTCCATCAGCAACATCCATGTATAGTAAATGTATTAGTAACTGTTTAAAAATATTTAGTTGTATCAGTGTTCACTGCATATGTAGATTTGGTGATATTGAACATAAAAAAAGTAAACAGTGGCCCATACAGAGGGACATCCCCTTCTCTTCTGCCCCATACCCTGCTTAGCTGCATGGGAATTGTAGGGCAATGACATCCATTCTATTGGTGGACAGACACCCATAGACTACCTTTTCTCAAGTCAGCTAACAGCACATTTTAAACCCACTAGCAGTAAAACAGTTTTTAATGGGAAATGAAGAACACAACTCAGTTTAGCAGCAGCCATATATCAAGAGCCATTTAATTAAATCTTGCAGCTATGAAAAGCTGGAGTCATCAACCAGTTGAGAAAATTAAAAATCTGTGATACTGAGAAGGCAACCATTTGCATTCTATGCAAACAGATAAGGGAAGGAGACTCGATAACTAAGGTACCGCTATTAAGAAGGCAGCCTGATCCTAGGCTGTCATGCCTGGGCAGTCTGATTTTAACCAAAGAGGAATGTGGTGCCTTTCAGCTCTTCATGCGTCATCATTGGTTTCTTTTGTTTGCTTCCTTTGTGAGCTGCATGACTTTGTACGCTCTTATACTAGTTGCTAATATACTTAGTATTTTGTGTTTCAGAAAACTGAGAAAAGTGAATTTCTCAATTTTTTCTACAACCATTGTATGCATGTCCTTACTGCTCCGCTTCTGGCAAATACATCAGAGGACAAAAATGACAAAGGTAAGATCAGAGGTCAGGTTGGCTTTTCTGCTTTATTCCCTTTATTCACCTCCCATAGTAAACATGCCTGATGGTGCTCTATGAAGTTTGCGAGAGGACTATGTTTTGTTGGATTCTGTGAATCAGTTAATCTGTGCCAACGCAATGCATGTTTTTATGTCCTAGTTACATAAACATGGATTGTTTTCTCATTTGCAGAAGTTTCATGGAAGAAAATTACAGCCTTGTTAATGTTAATGTTGTGGTTCTACCCTGAGCTTGAAAGGGCTAAGTTTTGAAACAACAGTCCCAGAACCCCACTCTTCCCAACCTACTTGGTCACTAGTCATGCTGGCTAGGGAATTCTGGGAGTTTTCATTAAAACAACTGTTTTAAACTCTGGCATAGGAGTAGACCTCTGATACTAAGAGTTGATGCCTTTTCCAAGGTGGACCAGCTCAAATGTAATTCTATCGTAATGGCTCAATTTAGACATAAATTAGGCTTAGGCCTGGGAGTTCTCCCCTCCTGGGGTCCAAGAGGATGATAGGTTTCCAGTTTTGAATCAATCACCTTCCTTTGACATGTGCAATTTAAGAAGGGTTGCAACTTGAGAATGAGGCAAGGTCTGCAACCATGCTGTGAGCCTGGTTTTTGTTTCATAATTTTGTTTTTGAAAAAATCACAGTTTTCTGTGGCTAAATCAAAGAGAACTGGTTAGTTTAAGATCAGGTGCTTCTCCTCTTTGTGAGCTTGAAAGAGGAGAAGGAAAGAGCAGGATCATGCAAGACTGAAGCTCATGAATGTATAGATACATTGGGAAACCAAACTGCTTTCTCTGAGGCATTTAAGTTCTTCAGAAAAAAACCTTGTTAGTTCTTTGAGAATTTGAAAGCTTTATTTTTTAACCTGAAACAAAGCAGAATGGAGAGCAGTGACTTCTTTTAGATTTGTAACATTTGCAGACCTATCCATGACCATGGGGCCAATTTGTGTAGCTGTTTTTGTTAGGCAACCCCTTTTTACTGCCTGTACCCATTGGCTGACTTAATCCTGGTTGTGTGACATGGAGTTACAGACAAGAATGGCGGGGCTTCTGACACTGTGTTTCTGGTCCCTATGTGGGTTGAACAGTTGTTCTGCCCTGAAATATAATGTATATCTAATGTTCTGAAATATTTTCTGTTTGCCACAGTAATTCACTTATGCTATAAAATCTTTTCCATTTTTCTAAGATGCGGTAGTTGGAAGCAACAAAACTAATACGATTTGCCCAGGTATGTGGGAGTTTTTGTTATCTTTTCTGAAAATCTTACTTAAAGTTTTTGCTTTATCCAAGTCCCAGGGTAGGGGGTAGAGGGCAGAGAGAGGAAGGGATGACCATGCAGTTATGCAAAGCACTGTGAACTGGAGTGATGTAATTAGCCAGCATTTATACTTGACGGGTTTGGGGAAGGCTTTTAAGGCAGACACAGCTTCATTATTACAAAAAACAACCACCACTGCCCTTTTATTATTTGCACAAGACAATTTTCTTAGTGGTTTAGTTTTCAGTCTTTGAGCCCTTACCAGTGTGTTTGTGTGTGTGTCTATGGTAGCCGCATCAGTCTGTGTAAACGTTACAGGTAAAAGCAAAAAATAAAAGAACAAATAAAAAAAGACAAAAACGTGGTGACGCCTTGAAAACTGTTACATTTTAATGTGAGATTCCTAACATAGCAACAGTTATATTTTAATGTGAGCCACGAAAGCTATAACATAATATGTATATTATATACATATAATATGTAACAGTCAGTCTTTAAGGTAAAGATTTTTGTCTTTGTTTAATTTGTTTTATGTTTATTTTGCTTTTAACCTATAATCTTTGTATGTGGTTTGTCTAGGGCAGAGGTCGTCAACCCCCGGTCCGCGGCCCATTGCCGGTCCGTGGCTTGAGCCCGACCAGGCCGCGAAGACAGACCGCCCCCCCGCACGCACTCCCCTCCCCACAGCTGCTTTGCGCACGCATGCCAGCGCTGGCGTGAGCGCTCCCTCACCCCTTCACGCATGCGCCCATGCGCGCAAAGTAGCTGTGGGGAGGGGAGGGGCGGCGGGAGGTCTCTCTTCGCGGCCCAGCGGCGACGGGGGGGTGGCCAAGAGCCGGGAGGCAGAGCATGGCCGGGTGCTCCGGCTGCTCGCCTCCCGGCGGGCTCCAACAAGGCCGGGGTTGGCGCTCCTCGCCGCCCTCAGCAGGCCAATGCCGCCACTGGTGCCTCCAGCTCCGGAACCAGCACCAGCGGCTGCATTTGAATTTCCCACAGAGGGCAGCAAGGAGCCCCGCCGCCGGCCTCGTTGGAGCCCGTCGGGAGGCCAGTGGCCGGAGGGAGCACCCCAGCCATGCTCAGACTCCCAGGCTGCTGCCGCCGCCGGCGCTGGCACGCGCTCCCTCACCCCTTCAAGCATGCGCCTGTGCGCAGGGGCGGGGTGGGCGCGCGGGTGGGCAGGCGCTCCTGCACATGCGCGAAGCGGTGGGGGAGCGTGCGCAATCCCCCACTGCTTCGCACATGCATCCGAGAGTGCGAGCGTGAGGGGCTGCCCCACCTCCCTCAGAGGCTCAGCCGGTCTGCCGTAAGAAAAAGGTTGATGACCTCTGGTCTATGGTACACAATGGTAATCTCTTTCATACAACTTTAATGGGAAACACCATGGTCATTGTAGTTTGGTAAGGTGCTAAGAATTTTCACCTAGAGATGATAGATGTTATCCTCAGAGCCACAGGTCCCAAGAGACCCTTGGAATAAGCCATAACTGTTGATGTAAATGTGACAAGTAGAGCACTTGATTCTGTGAAACTCCTTCAGCTTGACTGATGCAGACTGTATGGAAAAGCAGAATCCTGTTCTTCCCAGGTGCGAGGCCACACCAAGCACAAAAGTGAAATGTCCAGCCAGAATTGCTTACTACAAAAATATAGGGGTAGGAGCCAGTCTAAAAGAGTGCACAAGGGTCTGTGTCAGGTAGCAAGTAGCATCCCCTTGGTAGTACCATGCTGCTGTAAGGAAAGAAATTGATGGGAAGGGACAATGTCGATCTATTCAAATAGTTCTTAAAATCAGAGTGCCTCCAGAATTCGGTTGGTATTTTTAAAAACCAAGTTATTCCAGATTCATTGTATGAAATAGTTATTTGGTGAATCAAATCAAGAAAACAGTGACTTGATAGTGTTTCTGTGATACTCTTTTCATGTGGCTGAAGTTACAGGGCTTGGCTTTCATACTCTGAAGAAATCACATCAACTCTTTCCACTTCCTGAAGTATTCAGGGCACCACTGACCCACCGCAAAACACTGGAGAGTCAGGCCTTGAGTTCGGAACAGCAAGGCTACTTTCAGACATCAAATTCACTCATCTTTTGATTGGATCAGTTTGGACTGAGTCCATCTCAACCCAATACATATTTGTATGTTGCTCCTTCACATGTCTTCCTAGTCTTCCGTGGTGTGGAGGAGAAAAGAATGTGACCTCTGAAGTCAACTCTTAAAGAATGACCCAGAATTAGCCAGCCTGTTGATCCACACAGCCCTTTCCCAATTTTATTTCCATTTACTTAGATGCGAATAAGAGCTTCTTCCCCAGAGGTTCCAGCAGACCTTTCAGATTTTTCCCTGTGTTTTTACTTGATTTCAGAAAAAAACGAGGGCTTCTCTTATTACAGCAAGGTTCAGTGGGATAGCCTGTTGCAGCAAAAAACAATGGGTTGTGGGGCGCCATAAAGATTAATATATTTTATTTGCTACAATATTTCACGGACTGTGGCCCATTTCTTCAGTTGCATCTGAAAAAGGCACATCCAAAAAAACTTCTGCTAAATAAAACTGTTCAGTCTTCAAGGTGCCACAGGACTCTGTAGAATTATTGTGGATTTGTGTTCATTTTTATGAGGTTTTTAGTGATGCTAGCAAATTCACCGAAATAGCTAAAAATGTTGAACGGCTCGAATCCTTGAATCGTGCTTTATGAACCTTGTTTTGAGGCAAAGACTTGTGCATGGTTCTTGGTGTTCCCCTTACTAGACAGGATATCAAGTTTGAGGAGAGTCATATTGTTAAAGCGGAAGGTGAAAAACAGAAAAGCCATCTAATGCTAGAGGTTACATTCTTTGGTAAAGACAGAAAAGTCTTTCTTATTCTAAAATTGTGATTGTGCATAGCCAGGTATCACTATCCCTGGAGCATTCTCATGGATTCTTCATACCTAACAGTTTTTGGTTTATTTTTCAGATAACTATCAAACAGCACAGCTGCTTGCCTTAATTTTGGAGCTGCTCACTTTTTGTGTGGAACACCACACATATCACATCAAGAATTATATTATGAACAAGGATTTGCTGAGAAGGGTTCTGGTCTTGATGAATTCCAAGCACACCTTTTTGGCCCTATGTAAGTAACAAGTCAGATGTCTTAGAGATATAAGTAGCTGCTTTCTGCAGATGGTTGATGTCGTCATCTAGAAACAAGCAGAGGACAGATAAAGTACAGATTATTATGTATACAGAGGGTATTGCAGGAGCACAGAAAATTCTCAGAATGTGGTATCTGGTTGTTCCTGAGAATGGCTGTGCCTCCTTTTTAAGTTTAATTCTACACCAGCTTTCCCACTGCCAGAACCTGTCATTGGTAGTAGGCACTGAGGCTTACAGGAATTAAAATCCAAAATATCTGAAGGGCACCAAGTTGGAGAAGACCGATTTATAACAAATGTCAAAAGCCTGTGACCAATGTCAGGTCATACCTTTGGATCCACAAAGAAAGTGCTGAACAAGATTCTCAATAGTCATAGGGTCTTGTTCCTCGTCGCGATCACCAGAAGTAGTATAAACTTATGCAAAATGAGATGACCTGTTTGAATTTGCATAATTTAGACATGTCATAATTTAGCATTTCTTGTTGCAGAATCTGAATTCCTTGGTAGAATTTTCCTTTAAAATTCAAGGTGTACACACACACACCCCAGATACTCCACTATTCAGTGTGCTGTGATAGTTTCAGATGCGTTTCATGAGAATTCTTGATCCCAGGATGAATTCCTGTCCTGCTTTGAAATAAAACCCTTGTTGTAAAGCATGCCCTGACAAGACTGAGTACTTCTATTTTGTGCATTGGTTCAGCAAAACTCTTAACTCTAGTTCTGCCACTGCAAGGCCAATCAGTAGTCAGCTTCTTGGGTGAGAAGGATTCCCTTTCCCAAGCTCAGCTCTGCAAAGCCTGGGCTTTCGCGGAGAATGTGTCAGTTCCCTTGGCCATTGAAACCGGTATACTAGCAACGGGTGCTTCTGTGTTTCAGTCTGTCTTCTACAGTACATGTTTCTGATAGGGATGGGAAACTTTGGCTTGGAAGAGGAACTGAACGTCCTCTTGGTTGCACTGCTTGCTAGGAGTGGCCTCACTGCTTCATGGAAACAGTAGTCTTGCTACTGATTCAATTCTATGGGGGAGTTTCTCAATTAACTACCCTTCCCATGGGGCAGTGAGACGATTCCCAGCAAGCCATGCTACTGAGGGTCATTCCCTTTTGCTTCCCAGCCAGCGCATGTGTAGTGAAGCAGATAATGGCGGCAAGAAGACTTCTCTTTTGCCTTTTTCTTTCCCCTCTCTCAGTCCCAGAAGTTTGCCTGGGGAATTCTAGACAACATCTGGGGCTGTAAGCCTTATGGTTATGAAAATTCTGTATCTGGTTTCCGATGCTTCTGCACAGAAACTGCAAAATATTGGGTCTGCAAATTGCATTTGGGCTTAATGGCCAACAGGTGTTTCTATTGTAAGTGGATGTATACCCAACAGGGCCTCTGAACATATGCAGAACAAATATCTCTATTCAGTGAGCAAGTGGAGCCTGCTCCCTTCATACAAAGAATTGCAGAACAGTATTGTTGCCCCATAGTCCATGTGTATCTCTTTCTGGAAGTTCAACACAGCTTCTGTCTCCATCCTGTGTCTACCTAGATTGAGCTGCTGCATAGCTCGGTGGTTAAAATATCTGGCTGCAGAGCCAGAGGTTGGGAGTTCAATTCCCACTGGGACACCTTGACAGGGCTTGACTCAGTGATCCATAGGGTTCCTTCCAGCTCTACAGTTCTAAGAGGATGATGATGATGATGATGAGATCCCAAGCTTATTTTATGTCAGAATAGAGTCCAGGAGGAATCCCACTTTTCCAGTAGCAAACATAATTTCCCTTCATGAAGAAAGATTTTCCTACCAGCTTCTGTTCTTCGCAAACTACTTTAGGCAAATCCTTTTTACCATAGTGAACATATGAGTGAATCCCTGGTTAAATGTACTGTATTTTGTACTACCCATGAAATCAGAAATTTTCGGATTGTGTAAATGATCACATGCCAGTGATGTGGGAAGAAATTGTTAAACATGAGCTTTGGAATAGAGAAAGGAACACGCTTAAAATGCTTATTAACTTTGTAGGTGCTCTTCGTTTCATGAGGAGGATAATTGGCCTGAAAGATGAATTTTATAACCGTTATATCACCAAAGGAAACCTCTTTGAGCCAGTCATAAATGCTCTTCTGGATAATGGAACTAGGTACAATCTCCTGAATTCAGCAGTGATTGAACTTTTTGAATTCATTCGAGTGGTAAGTTTTTTGGTGGTGAATGGTTTGCACATTCCAAAATAATTCTTTTAGACGGAGTATGCCTGTAAATTATGTCTGCTAAATGTGCACAGAGCAAAATAGACCAAAGACTATAACGTCAGGAGCCTTCTCAAGATGTGCCATCACAACTGTGATAGCACGTCGTAAAAAGGTCCGAGTTCCCCATCCTCTTGGTCCTTCGCCTTCTGAGGAAACTGAATGTTGTGTTCATTTTACAAGGGACCTCAATGAGCTTCTTGTCTTCATGTTAATGCAAGTGTGGGAATTGCCACCCAGATTTTTAGAATAACGATTTCAGTGGCTTCCAAAATTATAACTTTCCATTTAGTGGCTATTCTTCCTCCTCCCTAGTCTCAAAATAACAGTTGAATATAGCCTGCATGAATCCAGGAGGGAGGGTCAGAAAAGAGGGCGGGTGCAGCCCTAGACAGACGAGAGTTCCCCATTCCTGCTTTGATGATTTCCTCACAATCTTGAATTTAGGTGAAAGGAAGCTTCCTTTCCTTTGCAGAAATAAAATAATTGCAAAATAAAATTAACAGTGCACTTCAAGTGGAAACACTAGAAAGCCAGACCCACAATAGTGGCAGTGCAATCTTCAAAACTGCCAGATTACAGCTAGCTAGACGTGGTGGGAAGCCTGGATGAATTGCAATGGTCTTCTTCGTGTTGGGGAAGCACCAGGTAAGCCGTCTGGAAGAGGCAGTGTAGAAAGGCCACTTACTGGTTCTCACTTGGTCCATTTCAGTTGGCAGCTCAACATGGACAGTGACTCCAAAGGAAATCATCAGACTGTGTCAGACTTTGTTTTCCTACAAGGGGAAATAGCTAAGAGATGATGGGACATAAATGAACCTGAGCCAGAAACCTGTTTTGTCTTGAGCCGTGTTTAGGCTGTAAAGTGTCTGGTGGCCCTTCAGCATGGCTGTTATGATGTGCAGGAGTGTGACTGTTTGAATTACAGTGGTGCCTCGCAAGACGAATGCCTCGCAAGACAAAAAACTCACAAGACGAAAGGGTCTTGAGAGATTTTTGGTGCCTCGCAAGACGGGCCGTCTTGCGATATTTTTCGTCTTGCGAGGCGCGTTTCCCATAGGAATGCATTGAAATTTAATTAATGTGTTCCTATGGGGGAAAAAAAAGTCAGAACCCGCCAAAAAAGTCAGCAAAAAGTCACTTCCCAGGTAGAGTAGACTGAGTCCAGCTCCTCACAGTGCGTTTGTAGCCCCAGAACAGCCGGAAAAAGAGTGCCAAACAGCGAGCAACCAGCAGGGAGCCGGCAGCCATTTTGTGTTAGTCTCCCTCCTGGCCCCCTCTCCCCGCCTCTCAGCTGATCGGCGCTGGGTCTGAGAGGCTTTTTCCCTGCTAGGCAAGCCTCAGGAAGCCTGTTAGACCCAGCGCCGATCAGCTGAGAGGCGGGGAGAGGGGGGGTAGCTGAGAGGCGCTGGGTCTAACAGGCTTCCTGAGGCTTGCCTAGCAGGGAAAAAGCCTCTCAGACCCAGCGCCGATCAGCTGAGAGGCGGGGAGAGGGGGGCCAGGAGCAGAGACAACCACAAAATGGCTGCCGGCTCCCTGCTGGTTGCTGACTCTCCGCTGTTTGGCACTCTTTTTCCGGCTGTTCTGGGGCTACAAACGCACTGTGAGGAGCTGGACTCAGTCTACTCTACCTGGTAAGTGACTTTTTGGTGACTTTTTTTTGGTTTCTGACTTTTTTTTCCCCATAGGAACGCATTAATTAAATTTCAATGCATTCCTATGGGAAAACGCGCTTCGCAAGACGAAATTTTCGCTAGACGGCACTAACCGTGGAACGGATTAATTTCGTCTTGCGAGGCACCACTGTATTCAGAATACAAAAAAAAAGGGGGGGGTAATAGACATTGTCTTGCTAGAGCAGTTCCCTGTGTTAGCTGTAGAAGCTCACCCAAGTGTGTTCTGTTGCCTACATCAGTTTTGATTGTAGCTGCCAAAGGAAAGGTGCATTTATGGCAGCTGAATAAGCTAGTTGCTGTGAGGTTCACATGAGCAGAGCCCAGGTTTCTAATGCTGTTTTGGTAGTCCCTCTGAATGAAATGATGCCTCTATTCCTTCCCTCCTATCTTGTTTCTCCCCACAAAGATTTACTTGTCATTCAAGCACAAAACATTTGCAGAAAAAGAAAAAAGCGATATGGTCCTTATATACCATTCAAATACAAAAGTGGGTTATAAATTTATTAGGCCACTAAAATCTCACACGTAGAAGCTAGCTTTCAGCTCTACACTAGTCTTCATCGTGATGGGCATTACAGTGCTGGAGAGGTGCAAAAGAAACATAAAAATTTCAAAATCCATGGGCAGATATGCAGGCCAGGTGTCTTTGTTTAAAGCAAGTTCCAACATGGGGGCTGAAGAGTCAGTTCAAAGGTGGTGATTTTCAGATTTCAAATATATACATACAATTTCTTTTAAAATTGGATCAGTAAAACTGGTTGTAAAAGTCCATGTTAGAGTTAGTATTATTTTAATTTAAATTCCTGTTTCATAGACACGTTGACTTACAAATCTGTTTTTAATCTTTTACTTGCTTCTTTCCAAATGCTCAGGAAAGGTAGTGTGTTCGCCTTATAGAAGGCCATTTTTCTCATCCCAGAAGGGACTTCTTTGGTGTCTGAAAGAAAACCTTCCAATCCAGTATTTGTACACAGAACTATGCAAGTCCTGCTTATGCTGAGAGATTAGCCACAGCTGTTTCATAGGAACAAAGGAAGCTGTCTTATTCTGATTTGGACCGTTGAGTCAAAAAGCCCAGTAGTGTTGATATTGACGTGCAGCAGCTCTCCAGGTTTTCCAGCTGAAGCCTTTCTCATTCCCATGTGGAGATGCCAGAAACCTAGCTTGGGTCCTGACTTTATACAGATTATCTCAGTGACTAAACTAAAGTTCTTCCCTGTTTCCCCTTCTAGATAGCAAAAGAATCACCCAGAGATGGCAGTTTTCACAATGCTAATGGCAGCCTGATGTTTTTCAGACGCACCTCTATAGCAGAATGCTATAGAAGCTTTGTTAGAAAGTTCAGTCTGAACAGAAAGCTGTTCTACAGGTCACAGTGACCAAATTATTCCACACCACAACTGCTATTGGATATTCATATACAGTCAACCCTCGACTTACAAACTTAATCCATTCCGGAAGTCCGTTTGTAAGTCGAAAAGTTTGTAAGTCGAAACCAAATTTCCCATAGGAATGCATTGAAATTTAATTCGTGCGTTCCTATGGGGGAAAAAAGTAAAAAAACAATTAAAACAAAGTCACTTACCAGGTACTGTAGATGAGCCCGGCTCCTTACAGTGCCTTGGTAGCCGCTGAACAGCCAGAAAAAGAGCGCCAAACAGCTGAGAGCCGGCAACCAGCAGGGAGACGGCAGCCATTTTGTGCTAGTCTCCGCTCCGCCCGCCGCCTCACAGCTGATCGGCACTGGGTCTTAGAGGCTTCCCTGGGCTTGCCCAGCCCCGAAAAAGGCAGGGAAAAAGACCTGGAAATAAAAAAATGGTGCTTTTCCCCTGCCCCCGGGAGGCTTCTGAAAGCGGTGCTGGTGGCGGGGGGGCGAGCGGCGGGGGGGGCAGCGGGGGGGAGGGAGGTTCCCTGCCTTCCCCACACTTTTTTTCTGTGCGTAACTCGAGGGAAGTCAAGTCAACATTTTCCTATGAGAGCGGTTCGTAAGTTGAAATGTTCATAACTAGGGCCGTTCGTAAGTCGAGGGTTGACTGTATCTGAAAACTGCTGGCTTCTAATCTCCCATGGATAATTTCATTTGAGAAATCCTTAAAAGTTGCATTTGGAGAAAAACCAGCAAGCTGTGATGATTTGCATAGTCCCTTTTCTGTATATCACTGTAAACTCTGAGGCGACTGTTCTGTGAACCTTGTTGCAGCAAGTAAATGAAGTGTGAACGTAAGATTTGGATCATATTATCTTGATGTTAGGAAGTGGGCTCCAGTTTATTATGCTTTACTAAAATAAAGTTTGGCAGACTGCACTCCTGTTCTCACTTACCAGGGAGTAAACACAGTTCTTTTGCTGATTGTGCTTCTTTCCTTGGTAATCGTTTTCTGTTGTTACGCTTTTAAACATGTCTTAAAATTGTTTTGATTCAGTGCTTTGCTTACTAACACAACTTATTTAATCATTTAATAGCTTTTTTGTAAGGGCAAGGGTTGGGAGGCTCAAGTTCAAGGAAGAAGTTGTGGTCCTGTCGGTTTTATAAGTCCGGAGTGGACTGCGATTTGTAGACGGTGGACCTCTGGTGTAAATATTCTCAGATTTCTCCCCTACATTGGGTAGCACCCACGTGTGCGTGGATGCATCCACCAGAATGCCCTTATATGCACAGGCTAGAGGTGGTGTCATTCTTTTTTGGGGGTAGAGTGGGACTCCAAATCCCAGAACTCCCAAGAATTCATCAGGCAGAATTTTGGGAGTTTCAGCCCACAAATGCATATATGCAGATACCTTCATTGCAGTCACCTGGATAAAGCTGTTATCCTGTTCTTCAAGGCCTTCCTTTCCTGCTGGAGAACCATGCACCTCCAGGAAGCACTGGGACAGCTTTGCAGCAGGAAATGAAGGCTAAAAGAAGATCTTGAAGGAAGCTTGAGCCTTCTCTGGGTGAGTGACATGAAAGGGTTTGCAGGTATTTGTCGCCGACTGGAACTCCTAGGATTCTGCCTGGGATATTCTTGAAGAATTCTGGGATTTTGGATCCACCACCACCACCACCATCCCACCCACACAAATGGCACACCCCTAGCACAAACAGAAGCTGTTACTTCAGGAAAATATTTCTGAATAAACATGTAAAAACATTTGAAGCTTAAATCGTTTCATCTTTTTTTCTTATTGTACATTCTAGTGGGAAGATAATAAGTTGTTTGTTGTACTAAGAGAGTTGCATTGCTATTTCTCATCTTCTCCAGGTAGATAATGTTAAACTTTGTTTTGCCTTAATACAGGAAGATATCAAGTCTCTTACTGCACATATAGTTGAAAATTTTTATAAGGCGCTTGAATCCATTGAGTATGTTCAGACATTCAAAGGATTGAAGACGAAATATGAGCAGGAGAAAGACAGACAAAGCCAGAAACTGAACAGGTATCCATATTGAGACAAAAACACCTTGAATGCCTATCGTGGACTTCCTGAAATATTACTGTTCTGTTAATGATGCTGTTACATTCACATTTTCTCTTGCAAAGATTGTTTGGAACGTAACAGTAGGTTTTTATTTGCTCACACAATTCTGTGTTTAATCAGCTTCTGTCTCCAGTACATCCATCAGATTTTGGAACCTTCGTATTTTGTTTCTTGATTTGTTTCAAAAATCGTGTTCCTAAAGAGGGGTGAAGAAACTAGATTTACGCTGCAATTACTGGGAAGGATTTCTTTGTCCTAGTTAACCTAAGAAGTCCTTCTAGTACGACTTCCAAATGCCCCCTTAGTGCTAGCTATCTGAAGGGCAGCATACGGGTCATGTAATATTTGGGGGTTGAAGAAGGGCCCCATGTTTCCTCATGAGCATGTTGGAATTTTGTCAAGGGGAACAGAGTCTATTTCAGCCCACAATTACCTGGTCAAAGAGATGCCCAGGTGTCTTGGAATACCTAGGAGGTCCTCGCTATGCCTGTGGCCCATCCTCTGTGTAGAAGTGGCTGTTCATGCCTTCATGCATTGTTATAACTTCCACTTTGCAGAAGAATTGAACATGGCTCTCTTTGGTCTTTCTCAGTCCTCTCAGCATGGGAATATTTGAGATACGTTGGGGTGGGCATGGGCACTTCACCTGTCATGGTAAATATTTGTTACTTAGATGCTGTATATACATCAGAATAAACTGTCCTTGCCATTCAGAAGGCAAAAGAGGGTAAGATAGATTTTTTAAAGATAGCGGAAGGAGATCGTTTTGATAAGGCTAAAATGAAGATGTTTTCCTGGCATTTAAACATTTTTGGGTCCCAGCTGGTTTTCCCATAAAGTGCTGGATTATATGTACCTAGTTTTATATAGACAGAAACAGCTGCCTTCAGTCTAGTGCAGAAATGACTTACTGCTCCTTCTGTTGGTCCCAGAGGAGGAGATTGGTATTTCTTAGAGCAGTGGTTCTCAACCTTTGGTCATCAAGATCTTATGAGCATTAATTAACTCCTGAAACTCTGACCATTGAACATGCTGCCTGGGGCTTCTGAGAGTTCAGGTCCACAACATATGGAGTAACAACAGTTAAAAGAAGCTCTAATCTTCCTTAGAGAAATACCAAGATACTAGTATTCTTAGGGAAGATATACTTTGGATTGCTTCTTGCCAGCCAACCAATGTTGAACGTTGTGTGTGTGTTTTACAGTGTCCCATCTATACTGCGTAGCAACAGGTTTCGCAGAGATGCCAAAACCTTGGAGGATGATGAGGAAATGTGGTTCAATGAAGATGAGGAAGAGGAGGGGCAAGCCATAGAGAAATCCAAATCAGAGGATGATTTTCCAGAAAGTTACGAGAAATTCATGGAAACAAAAAAAGGTACCTTCCTCAATTTTTGCAGCATGTCATGAGTTTTCTGTGTGAAAACTCTCAGGGCAGAATTTGGAGAACTTGTCTTGCCTAGGCCATTTCCTCTCCTTGGTGCATTCTGCCCCTGATCTCTCCCAGGTTGCCACACTCCTTTCTGTTTCCCGAACCTGAAACTCTTATACCACGACAGAGAAAGGAACGTTGCTACTTAACATGAAAACCTGTTCCTAGTGGCATTCACAAACTCAGTCTCGGCTTACTGGCTGCTGTACTGATGCCCTGAGTTCCAGAAGTGCTGACTAGAGGCTGCCAGCCAGGGCTAACTGCCTACTTGGAAGGCCTGACCTCATCATAATAAGTGTAATATGGTTTCTGGGGTTCACCATACCTGCATTACCACTGAATTAATTTTCTCCAGTTGAAGTGTCACTTGACTTAAGAGGGGTTAATTTGATATTTGTGTATATTTTTGGCTTCCATAGATAAATTTTCTCATGGTTAACATTTCAAAATCTTTCCTCATCCCCCATTAGCAAAAGAGAGTGAAGACAAAGAGAACCTCCCCAAAAGGACTTCAGCAGGTGGCTTCAAATTCACTTTTTCCCATTCTGCCAGTGCAACGAATGGCGCCAACAGCACCAACAGTAAATCGGTGGCAGCTCAGACTTCACCAGCAACTTCAAATGGTTCCTCTTCCAAGAATGCCAATTTGACTGCCGCAGTCACAGCCGCAAAGGTGAGACATTTGTGGAAACAATTGTGGGGCACGGATGCAGAGTTGAAACCCGTATTGATGATGGAGTGGGACTGTGCCTCCCCCATCATCCTATTAAGCTGCAGTCAAAATCCAGAAAGAGGCCTTTCTCGGTGTATGTGAAATGAAAGTCACGGAAACACATAGTGGGCTTTGTCTGTGGAAGTCTCTTACCTCGTACCCTTTGTGATTCTGTACAGTTTGGTCTTGCACAAAAATACTAAAAATACTAAGAGCAGATTCTGTTCAATGTAAACATACTGTTATTATCTGCCAGGGCTGCTTTATCTCCTGCACATGGATATCTTAGCCTATGAATTACGACACCAGTATTTCTGCCTTCTGTACATTTTGTTAACAGTGTTTGCAGAAAGCTTTTTGGCATATTTGGAGTCTTGTGAGAGGGTGTTTTGTTTTGTTTCTGCCATAGTCACAAGAAGGCTGTCATGGATGGCCTGCCCATTCACAACAGAATGACTGCCAGACTTAGAAGCCAAAGAGAGGAACATAGACAGACAAGGGAGTGGGGGAGAAACCCAAAACTCAGGGCAAGTAGAGGAGAAGCATATCCATGTGAAGACACAGAGAAAGTACAAAAGTATTTCATAGCCAGAGAGGGAATGATTGCGCAGAAAGAAAATGGACACCTTCTGCTCTTTCCTTGCCCCCTCTTATAATTTCATCACTCCATTTCTCTCCATCCTCCCAGTACTTTATTTCAGTCTGTCTCTAATTGCCCCTTTCTCACCTCTAATAGGGAGGGAGAAGCACAGAAGCTCATGAGGAGTCTTGAATGCCCTTGTGACCCTTGTGCCGTGGATGGCGGCCTTAAATTCATTGAAATTTTTGAAAAAACCCTAAAAGCCACTCACAGTTGTCTTAGTTAATCCTACCAGGGGAATACATATATCATTTATAAGTCAGCTGCCTATGTAATATTTTTATACAATAGTAAAAGAAGTGTTTTATATTAAATACAAATCAATCTAAAAATAATGTAAAATCCTTCCATTTTACCCCTTCTGGAAGATAGCAATGCCAGGCACTCTTCTACAGCGAGGGCTCATGCATTGGCCAGTGGAAGGCAGGTTGCAACAGTTGTTTATGCCCCAAAATTCTTACTATATGTGAGCTTATTTCCTTTACATTGAACAGGGAAGTTTAGTTGGCCTTGTGGATTATCCAGATGATGAGGAAGAAGATGAAGAAGAGGAAACCTCTCCAAGAAAAAGACCTCGTCTTGGCTCTTAAAATTTTGAAACAAACTCCAATTGAGGGCGCTTAAATCCTGGGACTGAACTAGTCTGACTCGGAAAGCTTTCTTCCTGGAAAATACATGAGAATACAAGGAGTAGCAAAAGAAACTCAGCTAGAAGGATTTAGTTCTGAGAACACCCACTTCCAAAGAACGTCATTTCTTTCTAGTCAACAAGTCTGCCGTTGAGGCTGTTAAATATTCAGCGGGAATGGTGGGTTAGCGATCAGCACCCGGACGACAGCTTGCTGGCAGATGGATCATTTCCGGTTCTGTGAGGGGATGGGGATGGGACAAGTGACAAGTTGTGTTATTGCAGGGTTCCCCCAGTCTGTATCCAAGCTAGAAGGAAATTGTAAGGCTTCATTTGCAAATTTAGTCACATAACTTTGTAATGGTGCTGTCCATTGTGGGGTTTTTGTTTTTTTAGCAATTGCCTCTTTTAAATGATTATTTCTAGTTTCATTTTTTTAAAAAATCTGACTTTGGGGGACCATTATTTGCACAGTGAGCCAACTTATAGAGGGTAGCACCTTGATATGTAGTGCATGTTCAGTGGTAAATTGGTTCCCCTCCCCCCCCCCCATCCATAGTTTGGAAGGAAAAGAGAAGCCGGGTTTAAAATGTAAGATGACTTGAAACAGCTGTTTAAGGAAACTGGTATCATATCAGGGGTCATAAGTTTTGAGTGGATGGAGAAATCAGGAAACCCTAGTACTTGAAATGTCATTTGAGTTGGAACTACTAATGGCATTTTAAGGAAGCCAACCTGGAGTTGCTCCTGCTAGCTTCAAAAAAATACTCTCAAGCCATCTGCATTTCACATTTGCAGGAGTAAGAGCTAGTAGAGTGAAATGACGTGTGAAGGTTTTGAACCCTACTATAAATTGAGGAGTATAGTCATTTTTTTCTTTTTATCTATAGTGATTTGGAGTGAGATCAGCATGCAGCACATTGAACCTAGAGGGTTTAATACTAAGGCTGCTTCTTAACACATTCCATGTATTTAAGCAAATTTCAAAAAAAATACCTTAGATAAATTGATGGAGGCAACCATTTCGAGACCTTTTTTTATTTTCAGAGCAAGTGAACTGTAAATATTTTAATGTTAGTTTGGCCATATATGATCTGAGATCATGTAGAAGAAAGAGTTCCCCAAACTACAAATTGTGTTAAGAGTGATATGAACAATGAAACCAGCAGCAATCCATTATGATAGATCACTCTTGCAATGTGTTATGGGTCCATTTCTCCTGACAGTTACTGACAGTTTTTCCCTGTTTTGGAGATTTTGTAGTTACTTTTGATTTTAGCTATTGTTTGCAAAAGATGGGCTGTCTGTGTAGATATATGAAGTATAGTTTTTCCATGAAACAGAAGTTTATTTTGTACTGAGAAGAAAAACCACTGTACTTGTTTTACACCATTTGTATACATGTGGTAATATTAATGCTGAACTGTAAAATTCAGGAATTAAAATGTGACCCTGTAATTCCATAATTATTGGTTTTGTTTGGTTTGTTGTAAATGGTAAGTTAATTCTGATTTTGAAATGTGGCCATTTTAGAGGATTTTAATGAGATAGTTATTTGTACAATTTAATCATTATGTGCAACTGAATCAGATCTTGCAGACAACGCAAAGGAGGTCCTGGGTTTGATTCAGTGTGCTGTGATGACTGACAGTTTGTGGCCCGAAGAACATCTCTCTGCCCAGTGAGGGCTCCAGGCAACCAAGAATGGGGTTTGCTTCTCACTTCAACTAACCTTCTTGGTGAAAAAGTACGTGTAGGAGCAATTTGGCAGGTTCAGCTGACTTGCTGGTGTAGGCTGACCCTCTTATGTTCGGTTTGTACACTCTTGACAAGTGTTCCCTCCAGTCACACACAGAGGTAACAATTTTCCCTAAAGCGCTACGATTTCCCCAAGGAAACAGTGTAGTTTCCAACTTATCTGGTCCATTCCCAAGCTTTTCAAGAATTCGCTGAATTCCTTTTTCACAGGATGTTTCAGGAGCTATAAAATACCTGCCAATCCTCTCATGAATCACTTCCGTCACACATATAAACAAGTGTTATTTTAACAATCCAAAGCAAACAAGAGGTGACGTGTCAGCCAGTATCTGAACACTTAACAAAGCTGTGAAAGATGTATTTGAGCTCTTCCCTTTCAAGTTACATACGCTGTCTCAGGTGTCTTGGTCCTCACTTCTGCCACCATCATTTCCATTTGTATGAGGGTTACTTTTGCCACAGGACAGCCCCCATTGTGAATGCCTGGAGCCCTTCACTTTTTTTAAAGAAAAATATTACATCTGCCAACATGTCTCAGTTAAATACTATTTTAATAAAAAGTTACATGAAATCTGGATGGTCTCTGTCTTTATAGTCTTGTCTGCAGTTTGATGGAACTTGAAACAATTCTGATTTAAGAGTGAGATATAGAAGTCATGGAATAGGTATAATTGAGCCAAGCAAAGTAAGGTGCGATGTACAAAAGTACTATAGCAAGAACTGCTGGATAGCTCAGTGGTTTAGACATCTGGCTGCAGAACCAGAGGTTGGGACCAATGCCACCTTGACAGGGTCTGGACTCATGATTAGAGATGGGGACGAATCAAAAAAATGGCGATTCGTTTTGATCCGTTATTCGTCAAGGTTAGTGAATCAACGAATACAAATATACGAATATTCTTCGATGAATTGATCCGTCGATTCATCTGCACTTTAAACTGCTATAACACTGGCCCCTGATGACCTAGAGATACCAAATTTGCAGGGAAGCTTCCTCAGACTCCTGAAAGTTTGGTGAACATTGGATCGCGGACCCCAGAGTTATATAGTCACAAAGAGGAACCCCCCAGGAAAGCTCCCCCCAGGTACTTAGAGACTCCAGAATCACAACGGAGCTTCCTATGTCCCCAACATGCCTGCCAACTTTGGTGAAGATTGGATATTGGAACTCCCGAGTTTTTCACCCACAAATTGGGTCCCCCCAGGAGAGTTTACCACACGGCACAGAAGCCCATGGCATTGAGGGAGTTATATTTAGCCCCAGCAGAATGAGAGGTCCCTTTGGCAGAGGCATGCATGAGGCATCGAGTTTGTCTTCCGCACAGCACATTACATTTGCCAGTGAAGTAGAGTTTGCCCTCAGGAGGACTGGAGGCAAGGAGGTATTTGGCAGCACAGCAGGCATTTTGGCTCCGTCGGGCACTGAGGAAGTTGGCAGCAGGAAAACAGGCTCTTTTAGCCGCATCAGGCACTGAGGTAGTTGGCAGCAGCAAAGTACCGTGTCTTGCCCCATCGGGGCACTGAAGCAAAAGGCAGCAGAGCAGACTCTGGTCTTCTTCAGCAACATCAGATTTGCCTGCAAAGGAAAGGTTTTTGCCCCCAGGAGGCAACTGAGGTTGCTTGCAACTTCCAACAGCACCAGCAGCACCATCAGATGAACAGGGTTGGTGCTATTAACAGCGGTTAATCCGCGGGGCTGTCGGAAACAGATCAGCTCTGCAATCTGAAGCCGGATGATGGGGCGACAAAGATGCTCATTTAGAACTGGAAAGCTGGGGATTGCTTGCAACTTGGCTGCTGAGACCACCTGGATATGATAAAGATAGCCCTCAGAGGTTTGGGGGGGGGGGCTTAGACAGGTCGGTCCCATTGGCACGGGTTGAAAACCAGACAAGCTCTGCTGTCTGAAGCCGGGCGATGGGATGACACCTGGACAGGCTTTGGGTGGGGCTGAGACAGGCCCTCTTTGGCATGGGAGACGCCCAGACATGGACAGGCTTTGGGTGGGGCAGAGCCTGGCCTAGGAGACTCACCTGTCCACCAACGTCTAACTAGACTTGCTGACAACCTTCAAAGAAAGATGCTGGGGTTGAAAACCAGATGAGCTCTGCCATCTGAAGCCGGGCGATGGGGTGACGCCTGGACAGGCTTGGATGGGGCAGAGCCTGGCTTTGGGTGTGCCAACATGGCTGGACAGCCCTCTGTCTTGGCACATTATGGGCGTCACCCAACACTTTGCTCTTGTACACTTTAGTTGTACAAGAGCAACTATTTATTCATTTTTCTTACTGCTCAGTCTGGGTCTGCCAAGAGAGCTGGACAGCCCTCTTCGCTCGTTCGGGGGTGCCGGGACCAGCTCTGGGTGTGCCAGCCAAAAGGGTTAGATGGCCCTCTTGGCACGTTCGGGTGACGCGCAGACAGGCTTTGGGTGGGTGGGACAGAGCCTGGCCGCGCTGCTACTACAGCGGTTAATCCGTGGGGCCGCTGGTGAGCTGAGCTAATTCGTTTGGGTAGTTTGTTCCAACTTCTGCCTACCTACTGAGTTGGCATGGGACTGAAAGCAGTGTGCGTTGCCCCATCGGGCACTGCGGTAGTGGGCAGCAGCAAAGTACCGTGTCTTGCCCCATCGGGCACTGAGGAAGTTGGCAGCAGCAACGCAGAGTGTGTTGCTGCATCAAGCACTGAGGTAGTTGGCTCCAAAGTAGGCGGGAAAGCATGTCTTAATAGGCATCGGGCACCGAGGCAATTGGCAGCAAAGTAGGCTTTGCCCATTGGGTGTGTAGTGGCAAAAATCTTCAACATCGATGAGCAAGAGGGTGGCGTTTGCCATCAAGGTGGCATATGAAACACAAGCCTCCAGAAATAATTATTTAGTCAAGTATGCTGTTTTTGACTACCAGGAAGGGCTTGGGTCAGCCCAGCCCTCTTGGCACGGGGAAGCCAGGAGGACAGCTTTGGAAAACCAGATGATCAGCTCTGCAGTCTGAATCTGAAGCCGTGAGATGGTGTTGTTTGTTTTGTTATTGATTAAGAAAAGGGATGGTGGTGGTTGTTGGCACAAGATAAACTCTGCAGTCTCAAGCTGTGCAATGGGGCGATGCCTGGACAGGCTTTTGGGCCCCATCAGGGCAGCAGCAAAGTAGAGTGTGTTGCCCCATCGGGCACTCAGGCACACGGCAGCCGGAAAGCAGGCTTTTGGGCCCCATCGGGGCACTGTGGGAAAAGGCATCAGCAAAGTAGAGTGTGTTGCCCCATTGGGCACTCAGACACACGGCCGCAGGAAAGCAGGCTCTTTTGGCCTCATCGGGGCACTGAGGCAAAAGGCAGCCGCAGGAGACTCTGGTCTTCTTCTTCTGCAACATCACATTTGCCTGCAAAGTTACTTAAGTTTGTCCCCAGGAGGCAACTGAGGTTGTCAAAGCAGCAGCAACAGCAGGAGAATAGGGTCCGACTGCAAGGTGCTACTAACAGCGGTTAATCAGGGTGGCCACTGGGCTTCTCGAGCGGAATATCAGCAGTTCGAATCCATGCAATGGGGTGACCTGAGCTCTTGTCCCTTGTTCCTGCTTCTGCCTACCTACTGAGTTAAACTGCTGCTGAGCCACTAGGCTTGTTGATCGGAAGGTCTGGCAACCTACTCAGGCAGTAGCCCGAGTGGACTTTAGAGCACTGTGTTGGCATGGGACGGCCAGACAGGCATTGGGTGGGGCAGAGCCCGGCCCTCTTGGCACGGTGATGCCTGGACAGGCTTGGGGGGGGGGGGCAGAGGAAAAGGAAGAGGCAGAGGCAAAAGGAAGGAAGCAAAAGGAAAGAAGACTCTTGTCTTCTTCAGCGCAAAGCTAGTTCAGTTTGTCCCCAGGAGCCAACTGAGGTTGCACAACTGCAGCAACAACAGCAGATGAATAGGGTCCAAGGTGCTACTAGCGTAACGGCAGTTAATCCACGGGGCCGCTGGTGAGCTGAGCTCCCGTAGTTTGTTCCAAGTTCTGCCTACCTACTGAGGCTGTAGAATAGCTAGGAAGCTGGAATGAACAGTCTGCCAGTTTTGGGTGGGCCTGAGACAGGCCCTCTTTGGCACAGGGGACGCCCGGACAGGCTTGGGGGGGCTTGAGACAGGCCTGGTTGGCGCTTGGATGCCCAGACAGGCTTGAAAGCAGACTCTTGCCTTCTTTGGGAACATCACATTTGCCTGCATAGTTAAGTTTGCCCCTAGAAGGCAACTGAGGTTGTGCAACAACAGCAACAACAGATGAATAGGGTGGTGCTACTAACATAATGGTGGTTAATCCACGGGGCCGCTGGGCTTCTCGAGCGGAAGATCAAATCCATGCAACGGGGTGAGCTGAGCTCCTGTAGTTTATTCCAGGTTCTGCCTACCTGAGGCAGTAGGAAGCTGGAATGAACAGCCAGGAATTAGGAATGAAGCCTGAGTGGACTTTGGAGTACTAATGTAGCCCTTTGAATAAGCAGACAGGCAGGCAGAAAGAACTTGGCCCGATGAGCCAACTTCACCCAGCAGTCAAGATTTGGAAGGCCCTTGGCCCAATTCTTGGCACAGAATCAGCAGCAGGCAAGCCCAAGGCAGCTGTAGAGGGATGCAGGGTTTGGGGCCAACATGGCCCAAGGAGGCTGGAATTGATGACCGGTGAGGTGGGGGGATGCCCGCACAGGTTGCACATAGCAGCAACATAGACTGTGGCACTGCAGGTTAAACCGCTGAGCCACTGGGCTTGTCCATCAGAAGATCAGCACTGCAGTTTGAATCTGTGCGATGGGGTGAGCTATGTCCCGTTGCTTTTCACCTAGCTTCTGCCAGACTTCTGGGGCAGTAGAGAAGGCTAGGAGGCCGGAATGAACAGGCATGAATAATTGGAATGAAGCCCAAGGAGGCTGGAATCATGAAATACGTATAAATATGCATTTCCGAGATTTTTCAGAATAAATGAATCAGCGGATACTGATCCTGGAGATAGGGAGGGACATGTCACACACAGAACATCTCAGGAGGAAGGAGCACATTGGTCAGGTTTGGGTGGGGCTGAACCTGGCCTTCTTGGCACGGGGACGCCCGAGGAGGGTAGGACGCTGAAGTCAGCAAGCAGCATTTGAGAATCAAGCCTGAGTAAGTTGGAATGAGCACACAGGCCTTTTGGAAGTGGAAGGAGCTGCAGGACTCGGAAAGCTGTCATGTAGCCAGCAACGTAGACTTTTGGAGTGGACCCATCGGGCACTGAGGAAGTTGGCAGCAAGGTAGACAGTGGCGCTGCGGGTTAAACTGCAGTGCTGCTGAGCCACTGGGCTTGTTATAGGTGCTGTTGTTGTTGTTGTCCATCTTGGTATGGGGGATGCCCGGACAGGCTTGGGGGGGGGGGCAGAGCCTGGCTCTTGGGGAATCAGTAGCACCAACAAGAGAAAAGGGTCCAAGGTGCTACTAACGGTGGTTAATCCGCTGGGCTGTGGGGCTGTCGGAATCTGAAGCCGTGTGATGGGGCGACACCCGGACAGGCTTTGGGTGGGTCTGAGACAGGCCTAGGAAACTCACCTGTCACTCACCACCAACATCTAACCAGACTTGCTGACAACCTTCAAACAAACAAAGATGCTCGTTTAGAACTAGAAAGCTGGGGGGATTGCAATTTGGCTGCTGAGACCACCCGTATATGATAAAGATAGCCCTCGGAGGTTTTGGGGGGCTGAGACAGGCTGGTCCTCTTGGCACATTCGGGATGCCAGGACCAGCTTTGGGTGTGCCAACTGCCAAGAGGCCTGGCTGGCCCTCTTGCCACGTTTGGGGATGGGGACAGGCTTTGCATGTGCCAAGAGAGGGTTGGCTGACGCTCTAGTCATGTCCGGGGGTGCCGGGACAGGCTGTGGGTGCGCCAAGAGGGTTGTCTGGCCCTCTTGTCATGTTTGGGGGTGCCGGGACAGGCTCTGGGTGTGCCAAGAGAGGGTTTAGGCTTGGATGCCAAGAGGGCCAGCCTGAGTCTGCCCCAACCAAAGGCTGTCTGCACATCACCCCATCACCATATCACCTGGCTTCAGATTGCAGAGCTGATCTGGTTTAACCCGTGCCAGGCAGCAGTTTCCTCCCAGTCAGGGAGGCAGAAGGTGGAACAAACAGCCCGCCGGGACTACGTCACCCAGCAGGCAGGCAGGGAAGCAGAAGGTGGAACAAACAGCCCGCCGGGACGTCACCCAGCAGGCAGGAGTTCAACACTTCTTGGCCTGCTGGTCTGACTTGATCCAGCAGGCAGGCAGGCAGGTACGACTTGGTTGGAACTTGGCCCGAGGAGGCGACTGGAATCGGCAGCTGGAGTTCTGCCTGAGGGGCAGGTTTACAGGCCGGTAGGCAAGTAGGCAGGTCTTTTTTTTTTTTCAGGAGGACTGGAGGGTGGGCAGGTGGGCAGGCAGGTGGGCGCAGGCAGGCAGGCGGTGTGTTAAGGGAGAGACTGTCATTGGAACCCTACCTCTTTTGGTTCAGTGAGGGGAAGCCCAACAAGGGAAGGTTCACCTTGATGAACAACAGTCTCTCCACAGTAACGGGATCCAAACACGAGCGGCATGGGCGGAGTATGTCTCCGAGATGGGAAAACGCGCTCGCTCTGGACGCTCGTGGGGGGGATGGAAAGGAGGTCCATGGCCACATTGGACAACTCCGGCCATATGACTAGTTTCCTAGCCCAGTAATGGAGGGGATCTGACTGGTGGGGCTAAGGGGGCTCAGCCAGATATTCCCGCACCATTATCTCTGCCAAATCTTCCTCAGCTGGCTGTCTTTCCTCTGAGGCAAGTGCCAAGGTCACCACAGAACTCCAGTAATGGTGGTGAATGGAGCCTTCACCAGGTGAAGTCCTTCCCTGTGGTTCGGGCAAACCACCCTGCCCCTCGTGGCCTGACGTTCCCGTTGCCCTATGCAAGCGTTGTGCCCCCAATGCCCTGCGGACCTCAGTGGAGAGCTCCGTTCTCCACTCCTCGAGGTCTGAGGTGCGTGCTGCCAAGCCCCCCTTGATTCGAGGATCACACAGGCAGGTCATGCGGTAAGCTCTATCGCTGTAGACAGGATGGAGTCGCTTCTGCACGCCTGCCTGCAACCTCTTCACCAAAGCCCTGGTCCGTGGAAGGAGGGAGGATCCTGGTGCCACAGCAGTCTCCAGGGACCGATCAAGGGCATGAATCGGGATGACCTGCCCCAGGCTTGTCGTATAACCACACAAGATGTCCATGGTTTCCAGGAAGGGCTTGAGCACCTCCACCATATGGGAGAGGGCCAGCCAATCTGTGGCACTGATGCCCACCTCTCTCCCCCCCCGGGCAGAATGGGCATGGAGGACATGATGTCCTCCAAAACGGCCTTCTGCTCCACCAAGCGGGACACCATGGTGTAGGTGGAGTTCCACCTGGTGGGCAGGTCTGTCAGGAGAACGTGGGTCTCCTGACCCAACTCCTCCTGCCTCTCACGCAGCCAGCAGGCAGCTTTCAGGCTGCAGGAGAAGTGGCCCACCAGTTGGCGGCATTGCTCCAGGAGTGCCCGCATCTCCCGGGTGCCTATGTCCCACTCAGGCTTGACGTGGCTGCCCAGGCCAAGGGCATTGCACACCACAAGGTGTAATTTGTGCACCATGCATATGATGCCCTCAAAGCCCGCCGCGGTCAACGCTGCCAACATGTTCCACCCAGCATCTGTGACCATGTGGCCACAGGTCACCTCCCCCTCCGGTGCCCACTCCTGCAGTGCAGACAGGAACTCATCGGCGATGTTCCTGTCGCCTGAGCTTCCATGTGCCGCGCCTGCAGCAGAACGGACCTGTAGCCTGGGGGCAGGGCAAGGGCCTCCCCCTGTGGCCCTGTCGCCGATGCTTTGCCACTACTCAAGTCCTCTGGCTGCCACCAGTGGGCTGTGAGCGAGAGGTAGCCATGCTGACCTCCGCTCCACAGGTCCACTGTGAAGTGCACCTTGCGCCCCTGTAGCCGTGAAAAATGGTCACGGACCACCTCCCTCACAGAGTCATAGAGGGAGGGCAGCACTCTAGAACTGAGAGTTCTCCGTGAGGGGAGGTCATACCAGGGGGCAAAAAAATGCAGCAACCGGCGGAAGGCTTGGGATTCCACAATGGACAGTGGAAGTCCAAGCAGGGCGATCGTCTCGGCGACGAGATGAGTGGCCACCTGCTGGGCCTTACCCTTCGACCGCCAGCTGAGGGTCATGGCGGACCCAATGGGTGCCACTTCGTGGAGCATGGCCTGCCTCATGCTCCCGGCCCCAGAAACCCCTGTGGCTACCCTTTTGAAAGGAGGCGCCTCCTCCCGCCTCCCTTGGAGCTGCTCTTTTCCCTCTCCCAGATGGCGCGGACGAAGTGCCTTCCCTGGACAGGAGCCTTAGGTGGTGCCTTTCCAGATGCGGAGGGCGGTGGAGGACAGATGCCTGGGGTCTGACCCCCTCCGGACCACCCCAAGGCAGGTATTGCAGCGTGCCAGCCATGGGTCATCGCTGAGCGCCATGAAATGATCCCACATGGCGCCTCTGCCACGTTTGCCCAAACAAGGACCCACTGCCTGCCCCTGACTGCTGACCTGGGAAGAACTCTGTGTCCCAGGGGTGCTGCTGGTCTGGGAGGAGGGAACAGATGACTCTGGGGACAGGGGGGGGGCTGTGAAGCCTGTCCTGCCGCTACTGGTTCCAAATCGGACTGGGGATCTTTGGAAACCAGTAACTCCTCAGATTCCTCTAGGAAGAGGAACGGCAGTTCTTTTGGCACCTCTGGAAGCTTTGGTTCCATGCCTGCCTGCAAGACCACCGGAGGAGGGACAGTGGCACTGGTTATCGTAGACGTGGTTGTGCACATGGTGGTCGTGATGATGGTGCTGCTACCTAGCCTGCGTAGCTTCACAGCCTTCTTCCCCTTGGATTGCCCCTGAAGAAATCCCTTCATTTTCTACTGCCTGCCTAACAAACCAACTAAACAAATAAAGCAATGGAGATTGAGGAAGGAAACTAATAGAGGGTCAGAGAGTGTGTATAAATTTTATTTTTAGAATGATGGTGGTGTAATTCTTTTACTAAAATGTGACCTGCCTGCCTAAACAAAGCCCCACCTCAGTATAATGTAATTAGGAAAATTCCCCCCCAACCCACTGTGGCGGAGAAGCCAAAAAAGTCCCCAAAAAGCCCTGCCAGCTAAGTCTCAGTCAGACACCCCCCCCCAAATAAGTTTTGGAAGAAAAGGAATGATGGATCCAGCCACCCACCAAATTCCCTGAGAGACACAAGCCTCTCTAAAATGAACTTTTGAAAACTGAATAATCCTCCCACCTAGACACCCACACACCCACACACCCCCACACACACACCCACACCCAAATAAGTTTTGGAAGAAAAAGGAATTATGGATCTAGCCACCCACCAAATTCCCTGCGAGACACAAGCCTCTCTAAAATGAACTTTTGAAAACTGAATATAAAGGAA
This sequence comes from Intellagama lesueurii, assembly GCA_037013535.1. Lineage (NCBI taxonomy): Eukaryota > Metazoa > Chordata > Lepidosauria > Squamata > Agamidae > Intellagama > Intellagama lesueurii. The sequence goes on along the minus strand of JBAJHW010000001.1, from coordinate 341,677,223 downwards.
AAGAGATTCCACAGTCACACGACGACAGCTCCCCCCCCCCCACCGGACGATACATACACACACACAAGCCTCCAGGAAAAAAAAAGGTTTGATTGATTTGAATTTGAAATGACGCCCTTCCAAAGAAGTAGCCTAAGCTACCTGAAATCCCTCCCCAAATTTCCAGTAAAGTTGATTATGATTAATGAATGATGATGAAAAAGAAAAATATGTCTTTGCTTTGCTGCCACAAAACTGAAACTGCAAGAGCACCAGCAAGCCAGCGAGCAGCAACTGTTTTCCGGAGAGCATGAACAGAAGTGGAGAACAGCCGGACAGGAAAAGCTTATATGAAGCATCTGTAAAAGTAGATACACCTTTCAGCAGCGCTATTAGCTGCCGGGCATGCCAAACCAGGATCTGTGTCCTGATTGGCCAGAGCTTCGAATTGGCACCAGCAAGCTCAGAGAGGCCCCCAAAAGGGGTAACGAATATAGACGAATATGAACGGATCGACGAATAAAACCGAGGAAATATTCATCAAGCCATAGTCATCCTGATTTAAAATTTTACAAATACGGATCGACGAATATATGACGAATTGGCTATATTCATCAGAAAAACTGATCGGTTTTTATATTCGTCCCCATCTCTACTCATGATCCATAGGGTCCTTTTCAGCTCTGCAGTTCTAAGATGATTATGATGATTAATTTTATCATTATGCTGTAGTGCAGCAGGGCTGGACAACTTTGCCTTTTTTTCAGACTACAGCTCCCATAACCCCTCACCATTGGCTATGTTGATGAGGGCTGATGGGAATTACAGGCCAAAATAATCTAGAGAAAAAAAGTTGGCTGCCCTGGCAGTATAGGCTCACTTAGACTATGTCATAATACACCAGTCAGTATTTTTAATTTTGGCGCGCATGTGACCTGTACAGCCTGCTACAGATGTGCATGGCAAAAACTTTCATTTTTATTTTTTTTGTGCACAGGACTTTTGTACAACACAGAGGAACACCAGTCATTTCTTCAAGTTTTCCTGTGCTGCACTGCTACACCAGAAAGCAAAGGCAAAGCAACAGCACATCAAGCAGGCAGCACAATTTGCTGATAAAGCAAAGACTGACCACAACTCCTTACTCAGTTACAACCAATCCAGGCCCTTTTACCAATCTGAAATTCCTGCTCTCCCCAGATGTTCTGATTGGCTGACTGCTGACAGCAACCCTAACAATGCTATTGAGTCCCTTTATCGGGAGAAAGGTGCCCTATAAATAAGAAAAATTAATGGATGCTGGGTGATTGACAGACAACAGCTGAAGGAAAAGTTTAATGAAAGAAACACACACAAAAAAAACCCTACACAATTTTGTGTACCCTTTTCTTGAAACAAATCATTTGTGTTTAAGAGCTTCTCTTTCAGGAATTAATAAAGGAACCTGAGAGTGAAAGTAAGAGCCTCTCGTGACATTTTCCTTTTGTTTTTAAATAAAATAGTTACTTTTGTTCTAATTCTAGGCTTGTGTAGCAAGTGTTAAAGTCTGTCATGTATAAAGCCAATTCACTAATTCTTTTAAAGGTGCATACATCACACACTGCAATAATGTGGCACTTCTTGTCCCCCATAATTTTCATTATACATGCAGTGGGGGAAAGCATGGTAGCTTTGCATTATGGCAGGATACAAGTAGCCATGACCATGGTAAATCAGTGTGTGCCTGTTTATGCGTGATTGATTTAGGTTACATCAGTTTAGCTCCCACTGAAATCAGTGGGCAAAACAGTTAATCAAAACAGGCAGCTGTGTGAAATCGTGGTAACAAAGAGGTATCATATCCTCATCCAGAAATACACCATGGAAATGATATAAAAGTAAACTGCTGAGTAATTAATGCTTTGGAACAACCAATACTATATTTTAGGAAAATCATTCTGTAATTAAGTTACTAATTTTTTAAAAGGGCAAGAAAAAGTTTAGCATGCTTGTACTATATAAAATCGATTTAATGTATAAGATTGCTTGTAAGCAAAGAATTCAGTTCATGGTTAAATACTGTATATACTAAAAGTAATTCTTATTCCCAGCTCCTCTTAATAGCAGTTTCTAAGCTATCGTTTATTAATGACTTCTTCTTTTAGTTTTGATGCAAGGATTCTCTTCTTTAACAATCTTTGTTCTTCCTCTTCTGTCATTCCCTAAAAATAAAAAACAAAATTATAGCAACTATGTGTACCTTGGAGGACAAGACGTACATGAGTGCATGGCACCAAAGGACTACCGCAGCATCTGCCCTCTGCCCTCTGTCCATCAGGATGCTGAGGGAAAGCTCATGTCCTGTGTAATCTAAACCAGTGGTCCCCAACCTTGAGCCTCCAGATGTTCTTGGACTACAACTCCCAGAAGCCCTCACCACCACCTCTGCTGGCCAGGATTTCTGGGAGTTGAAGTCCAAGAACATCTGGAGGCCCAGGTTGGGGACCACTGATCTAAACAGAAAGAAACAATTCCAGCCATCAAAAACTGAATTCACCTCTTTAGAAGGTAACTGCTCTTCCTTCTGTTCTGTAGTATTTTGTGGTGGCAGCATACTGGCTTTTGACTCCTTTTTTAAGGCCATCAACGCATCTCGTTTCTGCTTTAGATAGTCTTCACGCTCCCTGAGCTCTTGTGCTCCAAGTTCTGATAATTTCTAGTAGAAATTAAAAGGCCATTTCACTACAGTTTGTGAAACGCTTTTTTAATCTATTAGACAAACATTCAAAGACATAAGGTATGCTGTGTTCTTTTAAAAGCTGTTGGTTTAACTGTAAACCTAAACTGAAACATCTCCAGCACCAAAAGGCCAAAGCAGATGAGAAAAACGACAGAAACGTTTGTTAAGATCCTCCAGTCACAAGCACTAACTGACGCCTCCCCCTCAAGCCAGGTCGATCCGGGTTCTTCTACCTGGGTTGCTGCTGTGGTCCTGGCACAAGAATCTTTCCCCAAAGCTTTTCCCCACCTCCCAATCCTGAAAGTAGATCTGAATGGGGGCCTTGGAGAGGAGATGGACAAAGAGGTAGACAAATGCAGATCCTCTTCCTCTGATTCAGTTTGAACTTAAGAAGGATTTGTGGGCAAAGGCTGTTCATTTTCTAAGGCAATCACTCCAAATAAGTGGGAGAAATAAGCTATGAGTTGTAAATCTCAGTATTTTATGAATTACGATATCATCACATACCAGCCACAGATCCATTTTGCAGCACTGGGCTGCGCACCCCCTGGTTCCAGATAAGGCACTGACAAAGCCAGACACTCCAGCAGGTGTACAATCCATCAACTGGAGGCAACAGCTCAACCCCACCTCCCTGACAAGTGCAGTTATTTGATAAGCATTCCCAGGACTATCCTTTATTTTTAGGTGCAGTGAGAACAAAGTACTTATGGTACTTATTTCCACCTTATACACTAACTCCCTCCTGTTGCTTAAATTCTACTTGTTTGCATATATTGAAATATATATCCTCTTGTTCATATCTACCTGCTCTTCTTTCAGTATCTTCACAGTTCCAACTACAGTAGTACCTCGGTTTACGAACGCCTCGGTTTACATAATTTTCGGTTTACGAACGGAAATCCATTAAAAATAATGCCTCGGTTTACATTTTTTTCCGGTTCTTTTCGGTTTGCGAAGGAAGTTTCCCCAGGATGCATTGTGCCTGGAGGTTTCTAGTGCCACCCCCGTTCCTATGGCAATCCACGTTTCGGTTTATGAATTTTCCGCATTACGTAACGTTCCAGAGAACATATTAATTTCGTAAACTGAGGTACTACTGTACACTCTTTCTTATCTGCTGGTCTGTCACTGGAACTCACCAGCCTCAGCACCTAACTGGATTATTCCATTATTACATTTAAGCACACTGTAAAAACTTCCTTTCCATTCTCATATTTAACTTATCAGGCACACTGATCTCCTCGCCCTGACACCTTCTGTTATGTTCTTTCTTGTCTAGTTCTTGTCTAGTTCGTAAGCCAGAAGTCATGGCTTTCATTTTATATCCATAACATTTAGTTCTCAAAAATAATGATATAACATTATAGAAGTAGTATTTCTTACCAGTGTAGGAATAAGATTTCAAACCATACAGATGAAATATTAGAAAGTAATCCAAAATTAAATATTAGTTACAAAAGTGGTATTTGTCCAGATATTTTCTACATAAAGCCAGCAACTTACTCGTACTTCGATCCCGGGTTGCTTTGCTACATATTCAGAACCATTTCCAACCACCTTGCAACTATTTTCCTTTGCTTTTACAGAGGACAGTTCTCGGGTAGATGGACCCTTGTGTTTTGCCTCTGGACCTAAATTTACATAAAGAGAAAAAATAAACCAATATATTTTTGCTCGCTGTTAAGGGTGAAAGACCTAGAATCTTTATACTTTGAATGCTTTAATAAAAATTCATGCAGGCCGCACAACAAACTTTACGCTTTTTTAAGCCCATCATGTCAAGATCCAAAACCCAACTCTCTTGCTACTGGGTCACATCTACTAGGATTACAACTACAATGGTAAAGAAACATCAACTGCAACCTAAAATGAATAAATGTTGGTTTGTAAGACACTGTTTATAACAGCACAGAATTCTGACACCAGCTCTCTATAAAAGCAGCAGGAAGGAGATACTTTTCAGATGCATTTTAGGAAAAAAGTCGAACAGCAGTATTACCTAACATTTACCTCCCAACCTGCTGTTTCTAGGCATGCTATGTCTCAGGCCCGTATTAAGATGACAAAGTTTGGCAACTTAAACAGGACACCTAGCTAGACACCATAAGCCTTAACCTGTGACCTGTTTAGTAGTTTTACCTTTATTTCTCTCTCTGAAAAACATAAGGAAGATGGAACGTTATATTGTTATGATTTTAAATTGTCATATGATATGTTGTTAGCCGCCCAGAGTAGTCTATATGACTAGATGGGCGGGCTATAAATGTAATAAATAAATAAATAAAAATAAATAAATATTGTGTTGCTTTGGGGAACATATTCAAATCCTTTACCCATATGTGACAGATTTTCCTTCTCAGAAAAACAGGCATTCAAAACAAATTGGGACTTGAAGTATGTTATCTAGACCATCTAGACCAAAGGTCTACTCTGGGCGGTTTACAAATTTAAAAACAATAAAACCACTAAGCATATATTATAAATACAAGGTGGCTTTTTCTTCTCTTGGGAGAATCCAAAACTATCTAACCATGGGCAGCATGTTTAGCCATTTAAAGATACCCCATTAATTTCTTGTGAAGTAACAAACAAGTGGATTTCGATCCTGCCTGGGATCTGATGAATTACTATAGCAAATGGCCAACTTGTGCTTTTTCACAGTTCATGGGCATAAAACATAAAGTTTGATGTCAGTTCAGCTGATATATCAGAATAATCCCACAATCTGTGTCATGAAGAGGAACACACATGGCTGGGTTTTTTAAGGTATGCATGTCAGATGCTTATAAATAATCCTACCTGATGAAGTTTTTGTAGTCTGATCCACATACTCTTTAGTGTCAGCACTTTCACGTAAATGTCCAGGAGATTTCCGGGCTCCTTCAGATGATATCTGTTTATCGTGTGACTATCAATTTAAGAAAAAAACAACATTCAGTAATACATTTTAGGCATTACAAAGCAACAGACACAGCGAAAGCTGTAGAAGTGTTTTTCTGGTCAAGATGTGGACTTCCGGTTTGACGCTGCAACGAGACAGCAACAGGAGGACAGAGCTCTGTCCCCTGGGCTGAATTCCGACCTGTTTGGGACCCCCCCCCAGGGAGTTAAAACCACCCCAAAGAGGTGGTGAAATGGGGGAGAAGCCTGTTGATCACGGGGGTGACGGCGCTTATCCCCGTTTGATCCGGGAAACTCCTCAATCAACCAGCGGGCAGAAACAAGCAGCTGGAAAGCTTGCTTGCAAGTCGTCAGCAGCCAGCAGTTGAGAAGCAATAAACCAGCTTAATTAACATAGTCTGTTATCATTGGGTGAGAAATATTTTATAACTATATGGCTTTATGACTATCCCTGGATGAGACAATTCCCTATAACAGAAATAGTGTCTTGTATCCTCAACACTTACAGAGCAGCAGTGAATCTGGAGAGGAAGAGACGCAAAGAAAATAAATTGGACACTAATTAGGCAATTATACTTCAAGGAAGGACGTTTGGTATTATTTTCGTGTTAGAAACTTAAGAAATCTTTCTCTAATTAGTTAACAACCCTGGAGTTATACTGGCTATGTTTTGGCTACAATTATTTACAGCTATCTACAGCGTTGGCAAAAAGCCCAGAACTGGTGAGCAAGTGACCTTCAGCCTCCAAGCGAGGGAAATTCTTCACATCTGAGACTGGATTTAAGTTTAACCCTAAAGATGATCAATCTACTAAAATGGACCTATGGAAGCAAGTATTGATGGAATTGGACTGATTACTACTAAGCAACTGGACAATTTTTACTTGGAATACAATCGTTTGATATCTGGGACATAATGCTACAACACGAAAAATTCTGGGATGAAACAAAATCCACCCTTCAAGCAATCTTAGAAATAGTGAGATTCCACAATGAAGAGACAAAATTATTCAAGGAGCAGCTAAAGAAGGACTATAGTCAACAAGAGACAAGGAAGAATGTACAAGGAAATGAGAGGGTGGTGGATGATGTATGCCAATCAAAGGAGGGGCTGGAGGGAACTAGAGGAGAACATTTAGGAGATCTGATTTTAACCATGGAGCCGAGGAGAGTTTTAAGTGTGCTAAGGGAAGATAAGGGGAGAGAACCAGCAGATTTAACCAAAAATAGCCTGGAAGATCTATTGGAGGTAGATCAAGTGCTAAAAATGATCACAGATGGTACAAGGGACGACAGAATTTTTAGAGAGATAGGAATAAGAATTGAGAAAAGACAAAAAAGAGGAGGAGTTACTTAGAAAGATGTAAAAGGAAAAAAACATTAAGGTGGCCTTCAACGTGGAAAATATGTATACACCTAACTTCTGGAATTGTAAGGAGACATCTTATATATTAGAAAAGGGAATCAAACTGAAATAAGGGATTACTAATCAGGGTTAAGACATAACATGGTGGCTCTTAAAGTAAATTGAAGCTAGATATAAGAAGAGGTAAAACAAACAGTACTTAATTAACATATATCAGATATGATATCGATATAGACATGACAGAAAATGTGGAGATAGAAATGGCTAAACAAATATATAAAGAAAATCTATATAAAATGGTTTAGATAATCATTTATCATGTGTTAGGAATCTATTTAGTTATTGGTTGTTGTGGGTTTTCCGGGCTGTTTGGCCGTGTTCTGAAGGTTTTTCTTCCTAACGTTTTGCCAGTCTCCGTGGCCGGCATCTTCAGAGGACAGGAGTCAGAACTCTGTCTGTGCTCTGGTGCAGTTTGTTGGATAGTTGAGTATTTATAGCTGTGGGATCAGCTTTTGTCCTTTTCAGGAGATTGGGTGATTATGGTGATCAGTGTGTTTTTTGTTGTGGGTGTATTGTTGTGATAAGGGGGAGAGATGATCTGCCGCTGTGATTGATGGGTGTCGTTAGCTGGTCTTTTGTGTGCAGTCATCACTGGTCCTTGTGGCTGGGTAGAGTTCGTTGACTTTTTGCAGACTGTATTTTTCAGTGCTGGGAGCCAGGCTTTGTTGAGTTTTAGACTTTCTTCTTTTTTGTTGAAGCTCTGCTGGTGTTCGTGAATTTCAATGGCTTCCCTCTGCAGTCTAACATAATGATTGCTGGTTTTGTCCAGTACTTCTGTGTTTTGAAATATAATTTCATGTCCAGCTTGTTTTAGGCTTCAACAAAAAAGAATCCAAGGCAGACCTTTCAACATCACAGTAATTCAAGTTACTAACAACAAGGCCAGTGGAGGTGATAGCATTCCAGTTGAACTATTTAAAATCTTAAAAGATGACGCTGTTAAGGTGCTACACTCAATATGCCAGCAAGTTTGGAAAACTCAGCAGTGGCCAAAGGACTGGAAAAGATCAGTCTACATCCCAATCCCAAAGAAGGGCAGTGCCAAAGAATGCTCCAACTACCGTACAATTGCACTCATTTCACACGCTAGCAAGGTTATGCTCAAAATCCTACAAGGTAGGCTTCAGCAGTATGTGGACCGAGAACTCCCAGAAGTACAAGCTGGATTTCGAAGGGGCAGAGGAACTAGAGACCAAATTGCTAACATGTTCTGGATTATGGAGAAAGCCAGAGAGTTCCAGAAAAACATCTACTTCTGCTTCATTGACTACGCAAAAGCCTTTGACTGTGTGGACCACAGCAAACTATGGCAAGTTCTTAAAGAAATGGGAGTGCCTGACCACCTTATCTATCTCCTGAGAAATCTATACGTGGGACAGGAAGCAACAGTTAGAACTGGATATGGAACAACTGATTGGTTCAAAATTGGGAAAGGAGTACAACAAGGCTGTATATTGTCTCCCTGCTTATTTAACTTCTATGCAGAATACATCATGCGAAAGGCTGGACTGGAGGAATCCCAAGCCGGAATTAAGATTGCCGGAAGAAATATCAGCAACCTCAGATATGCAGATGATACCACTCTGATGGCAGAAAGTGAGGAGGAATTAAAGAACCTCTTAATGAGGGTGAAAGACGAGAGAGCCAAAAATGGTCTGAAGCTCAACATCAAAAAAACTAAGATCATGGCCACTGGTCCCATCACCTCCTGGCAAATAGAAGGGGAAGATATGGAGGCAGTGACAGATTTTACTTTCTTGGGCTCCATGATCACTGCAGATGGGGACAGCAGCCACGAAATTAAAAGACGCCTGCTTCTTGGGAGGAAAGCGATGACAAACCTAGACAGCATCTTAAAAAGCAGAGACATCACCTTGCCGACAAAGGTCCGCATAGTCAAAGCTATGGTTTTTCCAGTAGTGGTGTATGGAAGTGAGAGCTGGACCATAAAGAAGGCTGACCGCCGAAGAATTGATGCTTTTGAATTGTGGTGCTGGAGGAGGCTCTTGAGAGTCCCCTGCACTGCAAGGAGAACAAACCTATCCATTCTAAAGGAAATCAACCCTGAGTGCTCACTGGAAGGACAGATCCTGAAGCTGAGGCTCCAATACTTTGGCCATCTCATGAGAAGACTCCCTGGAAAAGACCCTGATTTTGGGAAAGTGTGAAGGCAAGAGGAGAAGGGGACGACAGAGGACGAGATGATTGGACAGTGTCATCGAAGCTACCAACATGAATTTGACCAAACTCCAGGAGGCAGTGGAAGACAGGAGGGCCTGGCGTGCTCTGGTCCATGGGGTCACGAAGAGTCGGACACGACTTAATGACTAAACAACAAAATTTTGAAGCAACCCATGAGAACTTGGTGCACAGCCGGAGGAAGATGAATTATCATTGAAAGCTCACTGTTTGTTTTTTGGTGGTCTAATAAAGGTATCATCTATTCCTGCATTTGTACTGCTCTGCTTGGCATCTGTCTATAAACATGTAGTTCCTTTTTAAGCTCTACATGTTAGGTGCTTGAAAATAATCATATCCGATGGTAGTTTTGTAGTGTTATCAACAGACCCTTTTTTGTTCCAGAACTTTCATTCAGATAGCCTGGAGATTTGTGTGCTCTATCAGTTGATTTCTGTGAATGGTGTTGTGTAGGAATACCCACCTTTGCTCCTGGTTCTGCCTGTTACCCTAGTTCCCTTCCCCATGGGCTGCTGCTATGCCTTCTGCCCCACCTAACAGAAGTGGCACCAGCTGCCATTGCCTTCTGGGTTACATCTCTTTAGATTAAAAACCTGATGGCAGGGACTTAACAAGGGAGTATCTTGCTTTTATTAATCTGTAATCCTCTCTGGAAGCCCTTCCAACTGGTGGATACAAATGCTTTGCATGAATAAAACTCCACCACACTATGCAAGCAAGACTCATTTTCCAGCAAGGCTGCACCCCAATCAACATACGGTTTGCAGGCCATGTACTCTCTCCTCCTTTCCCAATACTAGCCATTTTAGCCACTAGTACTTGTAGATGAAGTGACTACTTTGTACTGTTATACTGTTAGATCATGTCTGATCCTCTCTATTTTGGTGCCAATGTACAGCAGAGTGCCATCATGACCAAACTATGCAAAAAAAGAAGAAGAAGAAGAAGAAACAACTGAGAGATGCAAAAATCAAAATAGTATTCCTGTTTGTCGTGAGAAGGTGTTCATAATTTCATTACGCCAGCAAGGTCTACTGAAAAACAGCTGTGTTCTAAGACAGAATTTACAGACCTATTAAGCATCAGTGAATTTATTTGAAGCCAAACATACCTCTTGGGTTTGAGTTCTTTTCTTTTCTTGTTCTAGATCATATTCTTCCTTAGATTTTCTGAAAAACAGAAAACAAGGCAGTGTGCTTGGATCTCTTCAGGGACTCACTGTGCGCTAGCAATCGGCTTGTTCAACAAGCGCGATCACTTCAAAACGGCACATGGCCCTGACAATCATGTTCCTCAGGCACCTTCTTGTTGCAATTCCCTTCACTATCTCAGGGAAGGTCACGGAATATGACAGATGAGCCCTTTAAGTTCAAAGGAATGTTGATTTTTCTCTGGTTTGCCTATTAGCCAAATCCCTGGGAATGAAGTCAGAAGTCCATTCATCCTGAAAGGTGGCCTGCACTGGGACCAGAAATAAATTAGTCAAAATCCACACCACCTCTATGTTACATCAACTCCACACAATCACCAGCAACTACCGTATTTTTACGTGTATAAAATGACACTTTTTCCTTAAATAATTTGAGAAAAAATTGAGGGTCGTTTTATACCCGGAAGGCAGCTCTTTACGGCTGCCTTTTGCGAAGGCATGGGGTTTAGCAAAAAGGAAGAGGAGGCGTTGCTCCCTTCCTTTTGGCTAAGCTCCGTGCCTTCTCAAAAGACAAGGGCGTGCGGGGCTTAGCAAAAAGGAAGGGGAGGCGTTGCTCCCTTCCTTTTGGCTAAGCTCCGTGCCTTCTCAAAAGGCAAGGAAAAGCGGCAGTCACTTTGACAGCCGCTTTCCTTGCCTTTTGCCAAGGCACGGGGCTTAGCAAAAAAGGGAGCCCTTTGATCCCTGCTTTTTCTAATTTGGGGTTAGAAAAGGGGGGGGTCATCTTATACATTGGGTCGTCTTATAAACGGAAAAATACGGTATCTTACACAATACCAACTAGAAAAATGCAGAACTTTTCTTATGAAAGGATGAGAAGAGTGAGTAAATAAATATGCAATTTTCATCCATTCCTAGGGACATACCCAGAATTGCAAGCAGCCTGAGTATTATAGTTCTCACTCTCTTCTTGACTATTCAGGTGTACATAGTAAACAAAAATCCAAAATAATTCCATTATTGTTTTAAAAATTATCTAAGCAACCTCCATGTAGGTGTACTGGAGGCAATTTACAGTATATTATGAGCAAAAGGAAATCATTTGGCTCCCAGAAATTTAAAATAGTCAAGAGTGAGGATCAAGAAAAGATGGAAAGGGAGAGACAAAGATAGCAAGAGAAAATGTAGTTACACTGTATGTAAGGAAATACGCATTGTTCTTTATCTAACTGACTCTGAGTGGTTTCAAACAAGCACACACAACATACCACATAATATTAAAATAAACCAGTAAAAACACCAAAATAATAATTGCCAAATATACTTAAAAGTCAGTTATAGTTGGCAAGGAAAAAAAGTGAGGGAGAAGCCAAAGATCTCATGAAAAAAGTATGTTTTGCAGAGCAACTTGGAGAGAAAGGTACATTCTAAATATATTAGAGACATTTTCTTTGACAATCTTTCTCCATTCTACGCATGGGAGCAGCGTAATTGGCAAAATGGATGTAGATTTCGAATCCAAACCTATGAAGTTTACTCAAAAGTAAGGACTATCTGTTTGAATGCAACTTCCTCAAGTACATACATGTAACATTAGATTCATTGAGCAGACAACAACCAGAAATGTATCCCAAAAATCTGGGCTTTCATTCATAATTTTTCTACTCTAAGCCTGAGGAAGTGAATTTTATTCACGAAAGCTTATCTTTAATGCTTAATTTTTAGTGGTCTAAATAAAGATATAGCCTCTTCTACTTTTGGATTGCATAAAGGACCACGTGGCTACGTCTATTGTTTTCTTGAATACAAGAAGATTTTAAAAAACATTCACCACAAATTCAGCCAAGCAGAAAATCCATTATGCATGGAATCAAGTATTTTTCACTGGATCCAGAAAAGCACTAGCAGAAGGAGGAAGCAGAAGATGTGTTTGACATAATCTCACTCTCTCTTTATGGCTATGCTGGAAAGACCTCCCAAAAATCTTCTCCAGAAGATTAATGGGCCTATCTGAATGAGGTAGGCTCTATTACACAGATCTAGTGTCTTCACACAATTTTCGATCCCCATCTTTTGTGCCACAATACACCTTATTCACAAGGTTCCCCTGAAACACAAGAAAAGGTTTTAAGGTTTTAATCTGAGGAGGAGAAAGGCAGAAATCAACCTTTTATCTTCTACCTTTCATCAGTATTTCTCTGGATTTAAGCCTATGCACTGAGCGTTACATAGTAAAACCAAAGCATTGTAACGGTGGTTTCAAAAACAAATAATTCAAAGCTTTAGAGCAAGCCTTCAATTTCTGAATGCCTCTTCTGCAAAGATAAAGCACCAGATCTGTTAGCACTATGCTTTTTAAAAAAACAAACAAACTATGACACCTCAGTTAATGCAACAGAGGACAACCTCTTCCCAAGCACTGGGGGCTATGAAGCATCTTTCTGGGAAAGAGACACATCCTTCTTATTCTACAGTTCCACTCAAGCCTAATTTTGGGGAGAAACAGCTTGCATCTCATAATGTTACAGCACTATTCATTCATTCATTCATTCATTCATTCATTCATTCATGCATTCATTGCATTTGTATCCTGCCCATCTAGTGACACAGCACTACCCTGGATGCCTAATAGCAATAAATAATAATAACAACCCACCCACCAGCATATATTCCCAGTTATAAAACCAACAAAAAGGCACTAAAGGCAATGGCAAATAAAACTCATTTAAAAACAAATGGGTCTGTGAAAATATTAAAGGAAGGAGATGTTACCAAAAGCTCAACTTTCACCTATTTCTTGAAGGTCAGAAGGGAGGGAGCTTGGTGAACATCAACAGGCAACACATTCCATAGCAGTGCTGCCACCACTGAGAAAGTCTGGTTCTTTGTGGTAGCTTTCCAGGAATCTCTGGGGTGACCACATGCAAAAGCGAAGCCTGGATAGATTGGATTCCCCAGATGGAGCGTCTCTCCCTAAAATAATCTAACAGGTTATGAGAGGGGTTTCACAAAATCAACCAAGTATTTTGGTAATATCATTCAAGAATTGTGCCAAATCTCTACCATCAAACAACAATGTGCATTTATGGGAGACACTGTAGCCAAATCCAGACAAAAATCAAAAAGAAAATGTATTTTTACCTAAGAACCTCCCTTAATATTTTCATTTCTTCCTCTTCAATTTCGGTGTATGCATCAAACCCGTCTGTCAAACAGTCAGGTAACACACCTATTTAAGAAAAAAAACAACACACAAAATGCAGTAAAGGATGAAATATTGCCTTTTGCAGATTACATTGTCTGATATCATTTTTAAAATCAAACATGAGCCAAAACAGACAGAAAATCCTGAGAATACCGTCTCCCCGAAAATAAGACCTAACCTGAAAATAAGCCCTAGCATAATTTTCAGGATGCTCGTAATATAAGCCCTACCCCAAAAATAAGCCCCAGTTAAATGAAACCCTGCCCTCCACCACTGTGCAGCAACCAAAAGAAGATGACATGACTGTATTTGAATAAATGTAGATTCAAATACATGAAAAAAATAAAACATCCCCTGAAAATAAGCCCTAATGCATTTTCTGGAGCAAAAATGAATATAAGACCCTGTCTTATTTTCGGGGAAACACAGTACATTTTGACTCATTCCACAGGATTGCCACAGGTCTTTTCTGAATTTGTGAGAAATCCAAAGATGTTCTGCTGCCAGAAATCTTGGTAAGCAAATTCAGAAACAGAGCATTTGAAAACTCAAATATCCATAGGTGTTTTTATAATTGGCTTAAAAGAGAAACAGATCACATGGAGTAATATACATTGCTACTTTCAAAGCTCTTTCCCTGTTCACCTTTTTTCTGTTTCTCTTTTCGAAATGGCTACAAATGCAGCTCCTTTAGAAATAAAAGAGAGAGATAACAATAGTTGTTCGTTCACCCCATGAACTAACTCCCTCCTGCAATTCATCTGGTCCCTTTGCTGGCAATTTTTAAAAAGTCATTAAAAACCTTGTTATTTAGGCAGGCGTTCCAAAACATTATACCTGCGGATTCAGCTGAGCTTAGCTTACTTGATCAACTCTGCCATTTAAAAAATTTTAAATGTTTTAAGGCAAATGTATTGTTATATTTTTGACTGCACTGTTTATTAAAAACTTGGCTCTTCAGGCAGGCCTTCCCTCCTGTCAATACTTGACTTTATTTTTATTATAATTTTTTGTTTTTTCCATCTTGAGCATTACTAACATGATTGTTTTGAACTGTTTTAACTGTTTTAGTTTTATAATGTTTAATGGAACCCGCCCTGAGTAGACTTTGTCTAAAAGGGCGGGATAGAAATCGAATAAATAAATAAAAAAATAAAATATTTATATTTTATTGTTTTTATTTTCTGTTCTGTTAAATTGTATTTCAATTATGTTGCCTGTGTTTGTTGTAAACTGCCCTGAGTGGCCTTTGGCCAGATGGGCAGTATAAAAATGAAATGAACCGACGAACGAATCCCATCTCCTGCTACTTAATAACAAAGGATGAGGTAAACTGGAGACAGCTTCCTGCTCCACTCCGACTGTCCATGTGAGCACTACCAGGTACCATCCAAGGGACAAGAACAACAGCAACTCAAGAGAGATTAGCTGACCAATTTACTAGCCAGTAAACAGACAGAATCTTTCAACAATTTTCTTCCTCTTCTGGCTTTTTGCTGCTTTCTCAACTTGTCATTAACTGTCTTTTCTGCTCATCTGGTCTTATGTATCTGCCTCTTTCATGGCACTTTTTCTTTTACCTCTCCTGCCTCACACTGACTCTCTCTCTTGACTTCTCCTCATACAGCCCAGTGAAGATGCACATCCTGGAAAAATTGCAAGCCAAGCCTTTTCACAATGAATGAACACATGAGAAGACAATCTTCTCACTGAACTTATCTTACCATTTCGTTCCTGAATTATTCTAATAGCTTGTAACTGCATTTCAATGTTTTTCTGGACCATCATCTCTTTGAACAATCCAAAATCTTCCGCTGCCAATACTGGCTGCAAAATGGCCTGCGTGGGAAAAGTGTTTAAATCTGACAATGCCAACAAATTCACTGTTCAACTGATTCAAAATAATTTCACTCCCACATTACTACAGTTATCAGGAAAAATGTAAGTAAAGTTATTGCAGATTAAAAACCAAGACACATCTAGCATTAACGTTACAATCCTATAATCACCTACCTGGGAAAAAGTGGCACTAAATACTGAATAGATACGCATATAATTGTTCCATAAGTGAACAAGCTATTCCTGTCAGTTACATCTTATTCAACTAGTGTAACAGAGGCAAAGCATCTTATGGGCAGATCTGCAGGAATCTTTATTAACAGAGTGTAACAATGATAAACATTAAACCGTGTGTTTAACAGTAATAAACGTAACACACACATGCATGACTGTGCATGCACACACACTATTCTCTGCACCTCACTAGCCCATTGACAAAAGAATAAGACAGGTATAAAAACCAAATATTACGTTATAAAATAAAGCAATCTTCTAAGAATAAGCAGCTGGGGCACAGACACTAGCCAGACAGTAACCAGGGTAAATCTGGAAATAAAACTTGTTAACAGCAAAATATTCCCCTAAATAAAGACTCCAAAATAGTGTTAATCTGTTGCGTGAAAGATCCCAAAAGTCTGAAGCAAAACGTTTCATGATTATATTACATATATAATAATATAATGAAAGAAGGAACTCCAGAACTTTATTCTAAATTAATTAAAAGAAGATTTACCTGTGAGGTACGAGTCTTGGCAAGTAGTGACGTACAAGCTTCCTGGAATTTGTCTTCATTAATTCCAACTTCTTTAAGGTAACTGTCTAAGAGCCTTTCAACCTGCAAAATAATTATCAAAAAAAGAATCTTCTATAAAGAAGCTTCTATACATTTTTGCTTTTTTTGATGGCAGCACGAGAGCAAGACATGAATTCTCAGATTAAATCAGTCATGTTTTCTTCTCACATACTATATACAGAAATCGCAGTCACAACGTTTTTATGTTTATAACTATGTATGTTAGTTGACTTGCCTTGGTGCTGCCATTTCACTCTGCTTCTCAGTAACAACAAAAATAATGTCTCTTATTTATACAGCAACATTGCAACCTGTGGGCTATGTTTGGACCTTCAAAGATTGTCTACCAAGGACCTACAGTATCTGTAGGAAGTCAAGATGTTCAATACTAAAGGACAATGAAAATCTTACTGCTTAAAAAAGACTCATTGTTAGAGCTGGTTAACAGTTCTTCTGCAATGAATCATTAGTCAACTAACATTTCAAAATGCAACAATTTATAAAATGCCAAAACAGATATAGAAAGCATTTCCAGTTCATCAGTGTGATTTTTTTAAAGGTCAAAAACAATAAATAATTATTACTCACTCACCAAAGCTTTATATTCTTGATGAATCTCAGTGTATGACAATTTGCTTTCTTCTTCATCATCAAAAACTGAAAAGACAATGTGATTTCCAATCAGTTTCTAAAATATTCTGCATATATAAGGAACTTCAAATTATACTCCTAGTACGGTGAAATTTAATTAAACTAATAAAGCCATATCTGAAAATTATTTTAGCTCAATATATAAGTATTTCCTAAACTGCACGTAATTTGTTCTTTATTTTCTGATGTATTACATCTTCCACAATTTCACTGGATACCCAACTTGCTTCATTCAATATCTGCCAAACACCTTTGCCCCCAATCTTCTTGGTCCAGTTCTTCAACCAGTTCTTCCCTACTCATGTTTAGCCTGAGCATCCTCAGGCGACGAGACTCACAGCTTGACTCGACTCGGCTGTTTATAGGAGGGAAGGGGAACTTCCACCCAGGAACCTGTTCCCCTGGCATGGCCCACACACTTTCACAAAGCCCTGTCTGGTTTCCACTGCTTTCTATCATTCTGAGGTGGGCAGAAACCTGACTCTTATCTCCAATTTTTATCAGTGATTTGGAGGAAAACAAAACCTGAAAACAAACAGCATCAAAAGGCAGGATTTTGGGATGGAGACAGGAATCTAGTCTGCTGGGTCAAAAGATTTCTCACAGTAAAATGTCATAAACAACTTTCTGCACACAGATTCCAAAAATACACACAAATATGTTTCAAGTATTGACAGAACTGTTGTTAGTTTCACTTAATATATATATATATATACATTAAAGGAAGCAGAAAGCTGCCTCAGTGACAGCCTGAACAAATATATTACAACCAAACAAAATCTGTCCTTGTGAGCGTAGTAAAACACTACACAGAAATCCTAGAAATGAAGTGATGAAAATTTAGTTAAGCAGCTCAGTCACTCCAACTAGAGAAAGGATTCAGAAAACAAAGCAATTTATGCTGGAGGACTCTCACAGATATAGTTTCGTTTTGCCTGTGGGAAAGACATTCTTCAGTTAAGGAGAATTGGATGCCGTTTTTGAAGACACCATTCAAAATGTTTCTAGCCAACTAGAAATGCTGTCTTCCTTTTCTCACTGATCTTCTCTGAACCATCGACTCAAGTTGTTAAGTTACCGTGCACTCCATTCATCCCAAGAAGAATCCACTAATAGCAGGAAAGCAGTCGAATTATAGCATTTTTAAAGACTACTTTTAGCTTTAATAAAGAACAATGCTGCTGTAAACTATATTTCTGCAAAGCATGTACTGACACATTATTTTATATAACCTACACCAATCAAATTGTATCTTATACTTTGTAGGCCAGTGAAGGGCACTTGGTAACCAACTGCTGTGATAAACTGAATGTAAGATTTTTTTTAAATGAGAGGAGCTCTTTCTCAAACTGGAACTGGCAACTCCCATTTGTCAAAGAAGGATAAAAACAAGAGATCCTCCTCTGAGATCATTTTGTCCCCGTCATGTTGCAATGTAGAAGCTTTGCAATATAAATCTCTATACCCCATTTTAGAAAATATACTAATTGCTTCAGAATAAGTTTGGGGAAGAACATTCCCCTGAAAGCCAGACAATAATATATGACATCTTGTGGCAACATTTAGTTGCAAGTTACAATACTTGTTCAATCAATACCCATCTTTCTGGACCCGGTACAGTAATACACACAGGAAATCTGTTCATATCTGCACATCTCCAAAAGCAAACTGTTCCAAAAGAGTTTATATTTGCAGTATAAGGTCATCAGAAAACATGCGAAGGCAGGGAAGGGCAACTGTACCATTCCAGCTGCTGCTGCACTACAAATCCCAGAATTCTTTGCCACTGGCTACACTGGCTAGGGATAATGGGAGTTGTAGTCCAACATCTTCCAGCAGGCGACACTTTGCCCAATCCTGCTCTAGTATTTTGTACTATATTAAATTTTAAGTAGGATCTCAAAATATTCCCACTGTTACCCATTCTCTTCTAAACCCTCAAGTTCTAGCTATGACTCAATTTCTCATCCTCTCTCTGTCCCTCAAACATAGAAAAATACAAAATCACCTTTTGCCTTCCCATTTTTTAGGGAACCAGAAGAATGAGGAGTATAGGAATTATCTGCCAAGAGCAAGATACGAAAATGATTCTGTACATTGAAACTAGCCATGATACATAGCTAGTAAAACTAAAAGTGAAAGTGTTCTTATAGATTTATCAGCTCACACAAACCAAGAGTAATTCTGATGTCATTTAACCAGCTTTCTAACAGCTTCACTAAATTCTATAGGATTATTTTAACTGGTTTCAGAGTTGTGATTTGTGGGTATTTGTTTCTTCCAAGATCTATCACAAAGAAATTCATTATTTTCCTAAGCAGCAACAGAGAAAGCTACTTGTTATGTATTAACAATTTTCATATCCTAACTCCGTATGAGTGTGCTTTGCAGAATAGGAATGGGTCTGTTCATACTATCAATCACAGGATGCATACAGTGAGAAAAAAATTCCTTCCTTCCTTCCTTCCTTAATTAATTAATTATGCCTGGCAGGACTAAGTTCCAAATAGAGTAGTCCTAGAACGAGCTGGAATTTTTTGCATGTATACATTACTGAAACACTGACGTCTACACTGGCTCGGGCATGTCGTGAGAATGACTGACGGTCAGATTCCAAAAGATCTCCTGTATGGAGAATTCGTGCAGGGAAAGCGCCCCAGAGGGAGACCACAGCTGCGATACGATATCTGCAAGCGGGATCTGAAGGCCTTAGGAATGGACCTCAACAGATGGGAAACCCTGACATCTGAGCGGTCAGCCTGGAGGCAGGCGGTGCAGCATGGCCTCTCCCAATTCGAAGAGGCACTTGTTCAGCAGGCCGAGGCAAAGAGGCAGTCCCGAAACCAGCAAAATCAGGGAGCTGGACAGGGGACAGATTGTATCTGTCTTCAGTGTGGAAGGGATTGTCACTCTCGTATTGGCCTTCTCAACCACACTAGACACTGTTCGAAGACTTCTATTCAGAGCACGTTACCATAGTCTCTCGAGACTGAAGGATGCCTACTATTTATTATGCCACCTTTTTCTCAAAGGAGACTCAAGGCAGCTCATACAAGCACATAAAGGAGGACCATTATGCATAATCTTACCCTCCTCTTCAAAACACAGTGAGAGACGGCACAATGTAAAGACTTCCCTGAAAAAGGAATAGTCATATTTTGTAATCACCATCTCATTTATTTACGTATTAATCAGCATAATTCTAACACACTCCGTTTTACGGGCTTGATCAGTAAAACCACATCTGAAAAGCTTAGAACAATTCAAATATTAAAAAACTAGTTAAACGTAAGTTTTGTAACTTTAGAAAAAATTATTAATTCAAGCAACAGGGTCCTTTTCTATCCAGATGTTTTTGAAAGGATATTGTTATTGTTATATTTGTCAAATCGTCCTTGACTTATGGTGACCTCCTGAATGAGAGATCTCCAAAATGTCTTGTCCTCAACAGCCCTTCTCAGCTCTTACAAACTCAAGCCTGTAGCTTCCTTTAGAAAGTCAGTCCATCTTGTATTTGGTCTTCTTCTTTTCCTGCTCCCTTCCATCTTTTCCAGCACTATTATCTTTTCCAGAGAATCTTGCTTTCTCATGATATTCCCGAAGTAGGACAACCTTGGTTTCAACATTATTACCTCCAGAGATAGTTCAGACTTGATTTGATCTAGGATCTAGTTTGTTTTTCCAGCAGTCCAGGGTATCCACAAAGCTCTCCTCCAGCAAGACATTTCAAACAAATCACTTTTTTCCCCCTGTCAGCAGTCTTAAATGTCCAGCTTTCACACCCATAAATGGTGACTGGAAATATGATAAGTGTGGATGGTCTTGGTCTTGGTCTCTAGTGACACATCCTTATACTTGATTATCTTTTCTAGTTCCTTCACTGCTGCCCTTCCGAGTCTCGGTCTTCTTCTGATTTCGTGGCTACATCTCCGTTTGGATTGATGACTGAACCAAGGTATAAAAAAATCTCGGATTATAACCCATCCCAGTTTCACATGAAAAGATCAATTTCTACATTGGCATGACTAAGATATAAAACATGCCCAACTTTTTAAAAAAAGACTGTGGGAATAATTTCTACCTCCTTCAAGAATTCTTGAGGAAACAGGAGAGGCTGTACTTATACCCCATCTAGCCATTTTAGGGAAGGAAGGCTTTCCTGCCTTTTCAAGCAAAAGAAGTAATTTTTCAATTCAGTGAACAGAGGAAACATCCTGTCAAGAAACTGATGGGGCACCAGATTCGGTGAGGAGTGGGGTGGGATTCTTTCTTTTCTCCAGCTGATTTTTCTTCCCCTCCCTCAGCGCAACAATACGGCAAAAACATTGCATCTATTTGAACGTGGGAGGGGGGATTCTGTGCTTGTGCCCCCCTCTTTGAGATTTCTCAACTCATACTATGTGTGGGGAAGGATATTTACTTTCTCCTCTGTGTGTAGGTATGTAAACACATCTTCCTTCTACCCATTTTTTTCTTTCTTTTGTTCATGAATTCTTCCACTTCTTTGGGTTTTCGCTTTCTTTCTGTCTCAACTGTTCTCTCTCCTTCCCTTCTTACTTTCTCTATTCTCCCATTGTTTTACAGCCATCATTTTCTCTGTATATACGTGTGTAAGAGAAAAAAGGGACAGAAAAAGGCTAAAAGGACAGAAAAAGAGGCACTGCTTTCACCACCATGTCTGGGCTGAGACCATCAACAACAAACACCATTTACCATACAATCTCACCCAAACAGGGTGCTATAGACAGCCTCAAAAACAACCCCAACATAGTCTTCAAAGAGGCAGATAAGGGCGGCACTGTGATTGTCGTAAACAAATCAAGCTGCACACAAGAAGCTGAGAGACAATTTTCCAACTCTACATTTTAACAGCTCCTAACCACAGACTTAATGACCAAAAATCTAAAGGAATTACAAAATTCCTTATGAAAAACTTCCCTGAAAACATATGTGAACAGGGTGAATGCACTGATCATTTCCTGGATTGACTATTGCAATGCTATCTACGTGGGGCTTCCCTTGAGGCTAACCTGGAGATTACAGCGGGTCCAGAATGCAATGGCCAGACTGGTGTGCAGAAATTTGACCACATCACTCCAGTTCTGGCTCGTTTCCACTGGCTAACTATTGTGTCCCAGATCAGATTTAAGGTTTTGATGTTCACGTATAAAGCCTTATATGGTTTGGGACCACACTACCTGTCGGAACTTATTTTTTTCAATGTAATCTGCCTGACCCAGCAAGGCTTCCCAGACTAGAACCCATGAGATATTGGGCCTTCTTCACAGTGGTTCCAACGTTGTAGAACCAGCTCTTGGCAGCCCCCTTCTTGCTAATATTCAGAAGGCAACTTAAAATGTTGCCATTCAGGGAGGCTTTCCTCACCAACTCTATTTGATTTCGATCTTACACTCCTTGTTCTGCCATCATTTAGATAATTGTTCTTGGTGCCGTTTGTTTTTATTAATGTATTCATTTTTGTTAAATTATTATTTAGTACTGTATGTTTTAACAACTGCTGTAAACCGCCCAGAATAGTGCTCTGCATTAATGTGGTAGCATATAAATCAAATCAATCAATCAATCAATATTCACAACTGCAAATAAGGCACTAGATAGGAAGGGGATGGAGAGCCATATTCTATAGCTACAAAAACTGAGGAAACATGCTACATACTGCACAAAAGTAAAGAAGCAGCTGCATGCTTTTGTGCTACAAAGGAAACAGTGTTGAAGGGTTATTTTATCTTGCAGGTTTTAAGATCTTGGAGAGGGGCAAGGGCTCGATTTCAAAACATTATGTTTAAATACACTTCTTTTTAAGCTAAATTAGCACAGGCTAGGTTTTTTACACACACACACAGACACAGATTCCTGGGGAAGTGAACACGGCCATTCCTGTGTGAAGGAGAATTCGCCATGTTTAAGGACAGCCCTGCTTCCTCCACCCCCAACCGGAGCCCTGAAACTCCTCCCCATCTACGGACGCTTTACAAAACATAACAATGAAGATCCACAACAAAGCCCATGTGAAGCAGAAGCATGGCAACTCGGATTCACTACTTTCGGGCTACGAACCCATTTCGTGAAACGAACGGGGAAAGGGAGAACCAGGCGGAGGATGGCCTTCCAGATGTGTCCCACATGGATGAATGGGAGAGTTTATGAGCTGACCCGTGCCTCCATCATCCATCCATTTCGCTTCCCCAGCCTCTCCCGCTGGGGCCCGTTGAGAAACACGCAAAGGATCGGATAAATCTCAATTTAAAAGCAGCGTTTAAAAGGAACGCGGGTGTGTGTGTGTGTGCAGGAGACCCATTTCAAGGTAACGAGTAACGATGAGGGAAACGCAAGTGGGGGCCAGAAGGAAGAGGGGAAGGGACTCTCCACAGAAGCGCCCAGCCCAGCCCCTGCGCGTCTCTCACCCTCGCACTTTTGCTCCACGAACTCCAGGACGGGGATGGACCAGGCGGGGCTGCGGAGGAAGCCGGCGATGCTGTCTACCACCCACTCCACTTCAGCCTCCGCCTCCCCCTCGGCCGCCATCTCATCGCCCCTGCCCTGCCTTCGCTCCCTCACGAACACGGGGCGCCCGGGCTCGGGTGGCAACCAAGAGCGAGCATGCGCGAACGCAAGGAGAGAGGGGGGGCCGAGAGAACCCCGGGGCAACGGTTAAGAGAGGATGAGAGGGAGGAAAACCGCTTGAGTTCCCGTCGCCAAGGCAACCGGCGTCACAGAAGGCAACCGAGAGGGCGGGCCGGAAGGCGGTCAAGCCGATCAGCGCCGCGCAGGCGCCGAGCCACGCCGCGCCCCCTTTCTTCCACTCCCTGTGTATTCGATCCAAGCTCTCCCCGCATGTGAAAGGAAGGCGCGCGTGCGCATGACCCAATGGGGGGGGGGGAGAGCCTCTTCGCTCCGTCGGCCGTTGAACAAGGCACGTGACCAGCCGCCAGAGTGGGGCGCGCGAGGTCCATAGAAGCCCTAGAGCGCCGGCTAAATCACGTGGGCTGAGCAAGGCTCGCTGCTGCTGCGCTCCTCTTGGACATTGTTCTTTTCGCCTCTCTGTGAGGAGCCCCGAAAAGTGCACGGGGGACCTCATGGCCGGCCGTAGCGTTAGACAGAATGGGCTGGGTGGCTTGCTTGTTTATTTAAAATATATTTACCCCGCCTTTCTTCTTGAAAAGGACCATTAGGTAGCAGATGCTGAGAATGGGGAAAGAACTGATTTAGTTAATTAATTTAGTTCGGAAGGAACAAGGAAAAGGGCGTGTGGTTCTGGAATTTTACACAAATGTAAGAGTGGTGCACCTTTTATTGGACCATTAAAAAAAATAAAAACAAATTGCAAGCTTTCATGGAGAAAATCCTATTTTTTCAGGCTTAGCACAACCCCTTTATGGATAGTGGAGAAGAATTGTACACAAGAGTCCAAAAATTTGTGGTACATGTCTGTGAGCGTTGCTGTCACTCCTCTGAGGCTAAGGTCTCAAGCGTCTTTACAGCATAGTTTGGAGTTTTGTAAAATGGTGTGTAAAAATTCCAAACCATGCTGTAAAAAGGCTTGAGGCTGCAGCCTTCATAAAAGTTATTTTATCCCAATTTTTCACTTTATGTCTATATCACAGTTTACACCGTAATAAAGTGTCCTAGATCCACATATTGTTCCACTTGGCCTGTATATTAGTTGTTGCACATAATAGTTGTATTGATATTATACCATTAAAATTCTTAAACCCAAGAAGTATGTCTATCAAGACTGGTTTGATGAGGAAATTGCAAAATGTTTTAAACAAGGACATCAGTTACATAAAGCATATCAACTCAGCGAATCAACTGCCAATAAAGCTGCTTTCAACAAAATTTGTCCTAGGTTGCAGTCCAAACTGAGAGATGCAGAACTCCTAGCTCAGCAAGAAGGCAAGAGGAGATTCGGAACTGTGCTGATCGTGGAGAAACTAATTATTTGAAACAGTCAAAACTATCTTTGGTCCCAACCTGACATGATCTCTAAAGCCAGCACTTCTTTCAGAACACTTTGATCCTCTGTGTGGAATCGATATGGAATAAATCTTTCTGTAAAGCTGAAGATGTACAAATATGTACTCTCTTCTTTATCGAGAGGAGACTTGGACTATCTATCAATCCCATGCAATAAAATTCCAATCATTTTCATTTCATCTGTCTTCAATTAATTCTCAGCATCAAATGGCAGGATAAAATCTCTGCCACTGAAGCCTTGGAGGAAACACAGATGACAAACATCTGTCAAGCTTTAATAGACTGGCCTTGCTGTCAAGGTATCAGTTGAGTCTCTCCCAAAAACAGGGAAGGGGGGGGGGGGAATCATGCACAGGATGGCATCCATACATTTCATTTCCCCAGCCTCTCCTCTTCCATAAACGGACACTTGGGTTCGTTTAGAAACATACAAAAGATATATTAAACAAGCTTTTCATAAGTTTTTTGTTGTTGTTTAGTCATTAAGTCGTGTCCGACTCTTCGTGACCCCATGGACCAGAGCACGCCAGGCCCTCCTGTCTTCCACTGCCTCCTGGGGTTTGCTCAAATTCATGTTGGTAGCTTCGGTGACACTGTCCAACCATCTCGTCCTCTGTCATCTCCTTCTCCTCTTGCCTTCACACTTTCCCAACATCATGGTCTTTTCCAGGAAGTCTTCTCTTCTCATGAGATGGCCAAAGTATTGGAGCCTCAGCTTCAGGATCTGTCCTTCCAGTGAGCACTCAGGGTTGATTTCCTTCAGAATGGATTTTCATAAGTTACAAGCCTATATATTTAAGCATTTGTGCCTACAATTTTTACATAGCTGTAAGACTTTTGGATGTTTTCAAACTTTGAAGTATTTCTGTGCTTATGGAACATAGATAAGCAATGGAGATAAATAAAAGTTGTAGAATTAGACAACCAGATGCTGACTGGAATCATTGCAACAATTAAAAGACTTGATACTCAGATGGATTTTGACATGATTGGAAATTATTGTCTGATTTAATTCTGGAATTAACCCATCATTGGGATAAATGCCAGGTGTGAGGAACAGGGGCTTTTGCTTTTTTCCTAGAGGTTTATAAAGTTCTGTAGGGCTCTTGGGAAAACGTTCAGACGTCAGAATCTCTGACTTGGCAATACTCATATTATCCCTACTTATCACCCCTAATTTTGTTTTCTTGGCATTGAATGACAGTCCCATGTTATTTTCTTCTGTGATCATATCTAACAGTATTTGCAAGTCACCTGAGCCTCTGGATATCAGGACTATGTCACTGATGTATCTGATACTATTTAAGTTTCTACAGCCTTTTGGAGACCACTGATTCATAGAGTCACCTTAAAGTGAAAAGCAATTTGGTAGAACACAACACCCAAAATCCCCTTGGCTCAAGAAACTAGACTGCCAAAAAGCAAGATGGAGTTTAAATTTGTCATGGGACAGAGGTAATGGAGAAATTGGCAATTTTTCACTCCCAGCTCTCAATTGCCTCAAGTGAGTTCCCAAAGTCCCATTAGCAAGCTTAAAGCAGAAAAGGATGGAGCAGGGCCTCAGTCTTTACATCAGCAAAATAGGAGAACACCTTTTTTGTACTAACTTAATCTGAAAATACAAAAGAAGTGGTTGTTAATTGATACTCATAGAGGAGGTGTTGGTGTATGCCTGGGCATGTGATTTTTGGCTTGTTAATTAGCTTCAACTGGCAGCCCACAACTAATGCTTGCATGAAACACTAACAGGATTTAGCTATTATGATAGATTACTACTTTTTATTTTGTTTTAACTGCCAGGAAGCAGAGAGAGAGTTGTGAAATTTTTCAGCTTTGTGTGCTAACACAGCATGTCCTGATGTTGGGACTACATACCTTAACATTAGTGAGGGGGACATTTGCTGCTCCACCTCAGGCAGCAAAATGTCTTGGGTTTTTCCGGATGGAGGTTACAGCTAGAGATGGGCATGAACAACTGGTCTGGAAGTTCGTGCCAGTTTGATTCTCGGCAGAACAGATGTTAGGCGGTTCTAGCACCACCTCCTCTGAGGTGGTGCTAGAGCCCTACAGAGGAAGTGGGGGCAGGGAGGGCAGAGCTGCCTATGAATGGGTGCCCACGGGAGGAGTCAGGGATGGGAAGCATCGAACACCTATTCAGCCAAGAAATGAACCGACAGAAACTGCCAAACCAGCAGTTTGTGCCCATCTCTAGTTGCAGCACATAAACACACAAGAGTGTTTTGCAGATTAACAGATCTATTGTGCCATACCTTTAATAAAGCTTATAGTGAACATTTCCCCTGAAGTGTTACCCTAATTATAAAATAATATGCCATGATGACTTATACATTGGTGCATAAAACTCAAACTCATTTGGATGAAAGAAGTTCTACTCAACCAAAGTGTCTCACAAAATAAATCTGGTACCTTTTAAAATACCTCTCCCTCACTCTGTTAATACATATAAGAGCCAGATAGCAGAGAGCTCTTTGAACGAGATGTAACAATAAATATGTTACATCTTTAAAATATCTGAAGTGTTCTCAGTAGTACTATTCATCATGTAAAGCAAAGCTCTTTCTGTTCACCATTAATTTCCACCTTTTCTTCAGTGTATTTTTTTTTCTTGTGCCATTAGTAGGCACAAGGGTGTATTCAAGTTAAGTTGTGTTTATTGATTACCTGTGGATGAACTCAGGAAGAATTATGCAGGAGTATTCATACAGCTATGAGGTAATGCTGCCTCCTCCATTGCAGTTTTGGTTGGATGGCCACCTGCCAGGGATGCTTTAGCTGTGGTTTTCCTGAACCATCAGGTTGGAGTTGATGACCCTTGGGATCCCTTCCAGCTCTACAATTCTGTGATTGGATGAACACCAGAATACTAGCAACTGTTGTTAATTTTAGCTCTTGTTAACCGTTACGATTGGTATGAGGAAGAGCACTTTGGTTTTTAATGAGTTTTCAATTTCATCATGGAGGGGAAATAATCTTGGATACAAAATTGTCTCAAGATAAAACATGCTTCCTAATTTGGAAGGAAGTCCTAGCCCAACAGTCTGAAATATTCTACGGATCCATGAAAATCATGTTGCTGTTCCTTTGCATCACCAGTGTACAACAGAGTGGGCAGCTTTGGGGGCAGACACCTGGCTATTCCTAAACCACCAGAGTGCTGCAGCCTGCCACACAGCCATTTTTTTCTTTTAAAACTGGGATGAGCAAAGTGTGGATCTTCAGATGATGTTGGACTGCAGGCAGCTGTGTGGAGTTCCCGTCCAACACCATCTGGAGACCTTCTACTTTCAGTTTTGCAGTTGCTCTAATATGAAGTTTCTTGACAGTTTTGATGAGTTCCATGACCGGGACATAAAAACTAAAATAAAGCACAATGAAAACAAAAAGATACTTGAACAAAGATCCAAAACTATAATGTTTAAAAATAAATTAAAAAGTTAAAACTAGATAATAGTAAAGTGTTAACTCAGTAGAACAGAATAATTTCAACATATTCAAGAACGAAAATATGCCATCTCATTGTTAAAAGAGGTGGCAAGATGACTGATATATGCTACCGATAAGTATAAACATTTAGGATATAACAGCTAACACAACATGTTCTTCCATAACAACTTTCAGAGAGGTATTAGTCTGCTCCAGAAAAAAACAAGAGTCCTGTGACATCTTAAAAGATACAGCATAAACTTTAATGGTCTAACAGTCTAGTTAATTTTTCTGTACTGCTTATCAAGATCATAGTTTTGTTCCCTTATTTTTGTTTTGCGTATTGAGCCACTTCCTTTTTCAAAATCAGCAAATCTCGCATATTTGTTTCTCTTTGTTACCCTCATGTATTGGGCAAGAGTCGAAATAAGAGGATCTGTCGCTCACGTCTTTGCCCGCTGCTAGCGTGACGGCAGACCCACGTGCCCAAGTGCCCAAAGTGGAAAAAAAGAACAAAACAAAAAACAAAACAAAAAACAGCAGGCGGCGTGCCGTGCGGTGGCGGAACTGGAAGTGGCGGCAGAAGGGGGAATCCCGGGCACAGAGGTGCCTCGAGACCCCGCTCCGGATCCTGGCCCGCCGCCTGTCAAAGTGCCAGCACCACGGCTGCAGCTGCCTCCGGAGGTTTGGCTGCTGGGGGGGGAAGGGGAGTAGCGATCTGGCGACTTATGGCTCACGTGCCCACAGAAAGGGCTCTGCGTGCCAGATGTGGCACGCGTGCCATAGGTTCGCCATCGCTGTTCTATAGGGTTCTATATAACTTCTCCCTTCTTATTTCCACACCAGTTCTCTGTGGTTGCACCCTATCTCAAAGATTTGTCTTCTTCTTAAGCAAGCCCAGTCTTTTCACACCCAAAGGTCATACCTGTTGGTGGGGAAGCATACATCTATGCATATGAAAACACACAAACACACCCCAAATTGTCAGCAGATAACAGGAAACAGCTATAGTGGTGTGGAAGATGAAAAACAGCAAACACCACCACCCTCAGCAATCTCCACCAAAGTAGAAAACTTGCTCCATAGCTACAATTAGAAAACAACTCTCTTAAAAGATGGGTTGCTGGAAGTTCAGAAAAAGTTTTTCACTATTACCTACCCCACAAACAGTCACCACTGCATGTCTCTACCACTTAGTTTCCCCCATAACCAAATACAGAGAAGATAATGGATCTGCTAGTAATGCTGAAATGACTATTTCATTTAGGGTAGCAAAGGGTTTGAAAGAGAGTCTTTCTGTCTATTATTCTATCCCATTATACTATGGGAAGATGGACGATTTAACTAAATTGGAGTTATTTTTGAGAAGACGTGCATAGGATTGCACTGCTACCCTGTTTCCTCGAAAATAAGGCAGGGTCTTATATTAATTTTTGCTCCAAAAAACACATTAGGGCTTATTTTCAGGGGATGTTTTATTTTTTTTCATGTACAACAATCTTCATTTATTGAAATATAGTCATGCCATCTTCTTCTGGTTGCTGCACAATGGTGGAGGATGGGGTTTCACTTAGCTAGGGCTTATTTTTGGGGTAGGGCTTATATTATGAGCATCCTGAAAAATCATACTAGGGCTTATTTTCAGGTTAGGTCTTATTTTCAGGGAAACAGAATTGATGCTTTTGAATTGTGGTGCTGGAGGAGACTCTTGAGAGTCCCCTGGACTGCAAGGAGATCAAACCTATCCGTTCTGAAGGAAATCAACCCTGAGCGCTCACTGGAAGGACAGATCCTGAAGCCGAGGCTCCAATACTTTGGCCATCTCATGAGAAGAGAAGACTCCCTGGAAAAGACCCTAATTTTGGGAAAGTGTGAAGGCAAGAGGAGAAGGGGACGACAGAGAACGAGATGGTTGGACAGTGTAATTGATGCGACCAACATGAATTTGACCCAACTCCAGGAGGCAGTGGAAGACAGGAGGGCCTGGCGTGCTCTGGTCCATGGGGTCACGAAGAGTCGGACACGACTTAACGACTAAACAACAACAACAAACAAGATTGTTGTACATGAAAAAAATGAAACATCCTCTGAAAATAAGCCCTAATGAGTTTTTTTTGGAGCAAAAAGTTAATATAAGACCCTGTCTTATTTTCGGGGAAACACAGTAATAATAATAATAGTTGTGTTCCTGGGCATGTGCCAGACTGCATGTCCAAGAATGCAGCCAGCATCTCATTCATAAACAGTCATTTGCTGCCCCTTATGCAAGCGTAAATCACCTGAGCTGATAGCAAGTTGTTGTTGTTGTTGTTGTTGTTGTTGTTGTTGTTGTTGTTGTTGTTGTTGTTGTTGTTATGTGCCATTTTAACTGTGAGGAAAAAAGACTTTGGATGTATGTTGTGGTGGTGGTTTTTTCAGCTTATATACTGCTGCCTCATAGTGCTTGTTATAAACACTCTCTTGGCGGTTTATAACATAATTATGCAAGGAAGACTTTGCCACCACTCCCAGCGAGCTGAGTACTTATTTTACCAGTACTTGGAAGGATGGAAGGCTGAGTCAGCCCGACTTTACCTGCGGTCCAATTCCTGGCCCTCCAGAATCTTGGCAAGAACCTTAGCTCTACCCTGTCAGTGGCTAACTGGAGTCATATTTGCCTATCTCTGTTCTGTGTGTGTGCCCATCTGCTTTGTGAATCCCAAGAGTTTGTAGTCATTTAACTTTTCCCAGGCTTTATTTTCTGTGGGTCTGAAACCACCAACACCAATCCTCCCTTTATTAGTTCTTGAGTAGAGATGGGCACGAACCGAACGGCGAACCAGAAAAAAAACAACAAAACCGCTGGTTCGCTGATCGGTTCGTGACCTGGTTTGGGGATCCCATTTTGCTGAAGCAAAATGAAACTTCAAACTTTTCTTCCCCTTGACCCTTCGTTTGCCCTGGCCTACCTGCTCCTACCACCACCACCTCGTGCATGCTCCAAGGCAGTGACCTGTTTTTCAGGACCGTGCCCCTCTCTATTCCTAAGCCTCACAAGCTTCTACATGAATCCATGTACATTCACACATACATTCTCTCTTTCCCTCCCTCCCTCTCTCCCCCACACACATGCTATGGGATGTTGTACAGGTCTTTGTGGACACTGTGAACTGCCAACAATTTTCCTGTGCTATTAAACTCTCTCCCACCCCTCCACAACCCTCCAATTTTATGCTTAAATACACAGATCTCCTGTCATCATCTCCTCTTTGGTCTTAAAGTGCATGTATATTAATGCAAGCAAATTCAGGAAGTACATAGACAATACAACACTCAGTGTCACATTTTCTAGAGGGCTTCTTTAAGCAGAAGGGAAGAGTGCTCATTTGAACTGCAGCAGCAGATGGCCTGACTTCAGGCATGCGAAGAAATTGTGCCACACTACTTAGAATCATTCTGGGACCTCTTGTTTAGAGGGGATCAAAAGAGGTTAACAAAGGGCTATAATCTTTTGTCATGACATACTGATGAAAGCCTGAAAGGAATGAGACAGGAGGAATTAATGGGAAGTACAGCAGATATTTAAAGGGCGGCCATTAAAAAATGAGGAACAATAGAGATTTTCTCTTACAGCTGCAGCTGTATCATTAAATCAGTAGTTTTAAGTTCTAGGAAAGAGACTTGCATAACATATTAGAGGGGAAAAACAAACCAAAGCCCCAATGCAAAACGTATGCCCCCGCTGATTTTGCTGATACTAAGGTTTTCTGCAGAACGCTCTCTGCCTAGAAAAACTGTGAAATGAGCTTAAGTGGAAATTTGTAAGGAGAAAATAGATATTTCAGCATGTTTTGTTCAAAATGGAGCCCAACTGGTTCTTTACTGCTCAAATTTATTTGAGTTTTTTAAGGATACACTTCAGTTTTGGGCGGTACAGGACCATGCCTTTTCCCCCCAACAGTTGTCTGCCCGCCCCATTCAGCACCCTTCTTGTTCCTCCCTCAACTCTATATGTCTCTCTCCAACATTGTGTCTTAATTTTTTTTTCTTTTGTACCTACATTTGCACATGTGAAGGAACAATTGCTTTTTTTATTAAACCCATATTTAAAGTCATACATTATAGAAGGAGGCAGTGGCGGTGACATAGTGCCCAACACACCTATGACAACAGTGTGCAAACCCACCCACACTAAAATAACTGCTACTCACACAGCCTAGTGGCACACCTCCTGGCCTGCCCACTCACTACAGATACAAATAATAGACCCACCCCAAAACAACAAAATATACACCTTTAACAGAATAAACAGACAGTAAATTAACTAAGTAACATTACAAAAAAATAAGTCAATCAGGGAAAGCACCACACACACACAGAGGAGGAAAAAATATGAACAATTATTTAAAAAACCAACACAACTCCCTCTTCCAAAAACCAAGAAAAGCAAGCAAGGAAATAAAGGCAAAATATACAATCAAAGCACCCTCCAACTACAGAGAGATATTTCTCCTCCATTCCATTTGATACTTTCTCTTCTTTTTGAGACCGGCATGCAGGCCAGGCAGCAGCGAAAATAATGCAAGAAAGGACTCCCCCTCTAAAATATATATATATATATATATTTGAGGGGGAGTCTTTTCTTGGATTATTTCCTCTCTCTCTCTCCAAAAAGAGAGATATCCCTAAAGAAATCAGAGGATTTCCCCCAAAAAAATTACCCCAAGGAAATGCACTGGCACAGGAAGGCTGCCTGGCAGCAGCAGAAAGTAACCCCTGCCAAATCCCCCTCAAAAGCAAAAAAGCAAAAAGAAAAAGATTGAAAATGGAGGCACTGGAAGCAGGCAGGCAGCATTCCAAGATGGAAGGCACCAGGAGCTCAGCACACAGTAATCCACAAAATGACTGAAACAAAGAGCACTCCTCACGAGGTTCTAAGTCCTTTTATAGATTCAAAGACCTGCTTCATCCAGATGTTATGATTGGCTGTTGAGAGTTCTTGGTCTGCTATTGGACAAAAAACGTCTCAGGCACTATGAATTGATAGACAAAGAGTGAAAGGGCATGAAAGGGGTACACAAAAGAGGGACAAAAAATAAACACAAAACTTTTGTGTACTTTTTGTAAACATAAAATATTTTGTGTTGAAATAACACAAATTACATGAAAGATAGTCTCTTTCATACTTTGGTGGTTTTGTTTAGAAATGAAAGGCCCGTCTCTAATAAGGAGGAATAACCAGGGTATTGCCATGGCTGCTTCTACCCTGTTTTCCCAAAAATAAGACCTAACCTGAAAATAACCTCCCAAACAAATTGGAAGTGCAAGGGGGGGGGGGGGGGGACAGGATTGCAGCTGGAGATAGATAAACAAATAGTCAAGGAATGCCTTACCACCTTGAACGAGTTCAGATCTCCAGGGCTGGATGAACTGCATCCGAGAGTACTGAAGGAACTGGCTGAAGAACTCTCAGAACTACTATCCATTATTTTCTTGAAATCATGGGAAACAGGTGAGGTGCCAGAGGATTGGAGGAGGGCCAATGTTGTCCCTGTCTTCAAAAAGGGCAAAAAAGAGGAACCTGGGAACTACAGGCCAGTCAGCCTGACATCAATCCCAGGCAAAATTCTGGAACAGATTGTAAAGTGGTGTTTGTGCAAGCACCTAGAAAACAATGCAGTGATAACTAGAAGCCAACACAGATTTGTCAAGAACAAATCCTGCCAAACTAATTTGATCTCGTTTTTTGATCAGGTCACCTCCCAGATAGACAGAGGGAATGCTGAAGACATAGTATATCTTGACTTCAGCAAGGCTTTTGACAAAGTGCCCCATGATATCCTGATTAGCAAGCTAACTAGGTGTGGACTGGATAGATCAAGTATCAGGTGGATACACAATTGGCTACAGAATCGTACTCAGAGGGTGATGATTAATGGGTCCTTCTCTAACTGGGAGAAGGTAACTAGTAGGGTACCCCAAGGCTCAGTCCTAGGCCCAGTGCTCTTCAATATTTTTATTAATGACCTGGATGAGGGAGTGCAGGGAATGCTTGTTACATTTGCAGATGATACCAAATTGGGCGGAATAGCTAATACCCTAGAAGACAGAAACAAAATTCAAAATGACCTTGATAGGATGGAGCACTGGGCTGAAAGCAACAGAATGAAATTCAATAGGGATAAGTGCAAAGTACTGCACCTCGGAAAAAGAAACCAATTGCACAGTTACAAGATGGGAGATACCTGGCTCAGCAAAACTACGAGCAAGAAGGATCTTGGAATTGTCGTAGATCCCAAGCTAAATATGAGCCAACAGTGTGATGTGGCTACAAAAAAGGCAAATGCTATTTTAGTGTGCATTAATAGAAGTATAGTTTCCAAATCCCGTGAGGTGCTCGTCCCCCTCTATGCAGCACTGGTTAGGCCTCACCTTGAGTATTGTGGCCAGTTCTGGACACCATACTTCAAGAAGGATGCTAACAAATTGGAACAAGTTCAGAGGAGGGCGACAAGGATGATCAGGGGGCTGGAAACCAAGCCTTATGAGGAAAGGCTGAAATAATTGGGCATGTTTAGCCTTGAGAAAAGAAGACTGAGGGGTGATATGATAGCACTTTTCAAATATTTGAAAGGCTGTCATACAGAGGAAGGGCAAGATCTGTTCTCGATCATCCCAGAGTGCAGGACACGCAACAATGGGCTCAAGTTAAAAGAAGCCAGATTTTGGTTGAATATGAGGAAAAACTTCCTAATTGTTAGAGCAGTACGACAGTGGAACCAGTTATCTCAGGAGTTGGTGAGTGCTCCAACACTGGAGGCATTCAAGAAAAACTTAGATAATCACCTGGCAGGTATGCTTTGATTGTATTCCTGCATTGAACAGGGGGTTGGACTTGATGGCCTTGTAGGCCCCCATCCAACTTCACTTTTCTATGATTCTATGACAAGCCCTAGTATGATTTTTCAGGGTGCTCGTAATATAAGCCCTACCCCAAAAATAAGCCCCAGTTAAGTGAAACCCTGCTGTCCACCATTGTGCAGCATTGTGAAGCAACCAGAAGAAGATGACATGACTGTATTTGAATAAATGTAGATTGTTGTACATGAAAAAAATAAAACATCCCCTGAAAATAATCTCTAATGCGTATTTTGGAGCAAAAATTAATATAAGACCCTGTCTTATTTTTGGGGAAACATGGTAGCATCTGATAGCTGAAGTGTTTGCCTCACTCATTCAATGGTTGGGTCAGCCAAGCTGGCACCCTTCCTATCCATCACATTATATCATGAAATCACCAAGTGAATAAAAAGTATTTTGACTTAGTTTTCCTTCTATCCTTGACTAAAGTCAGCTGTGGTGGAAGCAAATCCCTTTGGTTAAGAAACCATGCAGACCAGCTCACAGCTGGATTATTCTGAATTGTCCCTAGGGATGTTCAAACATCTTGAAGGCTGGCTCTGTGTATTAAGAGTATTAAGAGATTCGTCCTTATCACATTCTATTTTTAGCTGAAAGGTCCATCACTAGGACAGTACATCTTGAATTATTTACTTCAGAAGTATTAGAAGTTTTTTTAAATACTTAAACGTATTGATGACAGTAAATGCATCTCAGGCTCAGAATTCATATTTCCAATGCTGTATTTGAACTCTCTGTAATTTTAGACAAGTCAAAATGGAAAGAAACCTTTAACTTTCGCATGAAGTTTCAGTTGTTTGTTGAAAAAATTAAAAACTTCCAACTACTGGAATTGTATTGGTTTTTCAGATAATAAAACATCACCCTGAGAGTCCTTGACTGAAGGGTCTTAGAAGAATGTGTTGATAAATAAATAACAAAAATGCAGTCAGCTGTAGCTTTTCCATAAATATCTTCTACCTCATTTTCCTGTCCTCCTGCCCTCCTGTTCAATCTGCAAATGGTGTTCTTTTAACAATATTTTAAAGGAATTCAGTGAATAAAAATGTCACATTTATGTAATGCTTTGGAGCAACTGAAGCACTCCACATACATTAGCGAATAGCATAATTAAATGCTACATCAGATTTGTTGCATCTAACCATAAGATCTTTCTTGTTTTGCTGATATGTAATTACACAAGATAGCTCAGTGGTTTAGGTATCTGGTTGCACAGCTAAAGGTTGGGAGTCTGATTCTCCACTGTGTCTCCTGGGAGAAGAGCCAGCCTGTGTGGCCTTGGGCAAGCTGCACAGTCCCAAAGTGCACCCAGAAGAAGGGAATAGTAAGTCACTTGTTGTTGTTGTTGTATTTTTCTGTGTATAAGACGCCCCCAATGTATAAGACGCCCCCTACTTTTCTAACCCAAAATTTCTTTCTTTGCAAGAAAGTGGAGGGGGCAAGCGATTCCTGCTTTCCCCCTCCACTTTCTTGCAAGGAAAGTGGAGGGGGAAAGCAGGGATCAAAGTGCTTTGACCCCTCCCCCCTTACTTCTGTGTATAAAACAACCCTCGATTTTTCCTCTAATTATTTTAGGAAAAAGTGTCGTTTTATACACGGAAAAATACGGTATTATTATTACTAGGTACAGTCAAAATTATAAAAACATTGACTGTTATTATATAACAGATACAAATTTCAACCAAAAACCTAAGTATCTGTTAAATATTGGCACAGTATGTATGCTGTTCCTAATATTGCTGGTCTTTGTAGCTATGATGGTGTGATTTCTGAAATCTGCAACCGCTTAAGTACTGTGTGAAATTTCTTGATATTGTTCCCAAAGCCCTGATGACTACGGGGACCACTGAAGTGTGTTTCATCCACAAACAAGATGTTTTGATTGCCAGGTCTCTGTACTTTGTTAATTCAACTGATCTGCCATGCTTGTCAAGGGATGGGGTTACATAAAAGAAAATTCCATTGGGATCAATATAGAACCTCCGAGAATTTAGTTTTTTAAAACTGACAGGAAGGAAAAGGTTTAAGCCTCTTGTGATGGGCCTCATCCAGATTACAACCCCACATGCTTATTAAAAAGTAGAGGGGGTGAATCTTACAGTTGATAGCTGCACATTTAAATCTAGTTCTACCGTGTTTCCCCGAAAATAAGACAGGGTCTTATATTAATTTTTGCTCCAAAAAATGCAGTAGGGCTTATTTTCAGGGGATGTTTTGTTTTTTTCATGGATATCTACATTTATTCAAATACAGTTATGTCATCTTCTGGTTGCTGCACAGTGGTGGAGGGCGGGGTTTCACTTAACTAGGGCTTATTTTTGGGGTATATTACAAGCATCCTGAAAAATCATACTAGGTCTTATTTTCAAGTTAGGTCTTATTTTCGGGGAAACAGGGTAGTTTAACCTTGATCCTTAGCCACTCATACTTAAATGCCCTACAATTATTTCATCAACATACTGTATCTCAGACCCACAAAATCTTTGGTTTTTTTTACTAGAACTGTGAGATGCAGTAAGTGGAACACATTGCAAAAAACATCATTAGAGACTAGTGACCCAGGGATTTGAATGGAAGAACAGAACACACCTCAGTATCCTTTCACTCAAAAATCCACATCTGGTTAACCCAATCTTTCTTTGTTTCAGCTGTTTAATTTGGAGGTAGGTTGTATAATTGTTTTGTTCTAGCTGTTGGTACATGAGGATTCCCAGTACTGTGTAGTGGACAGAGTGAAGGACTAGGACTCTGGAGTACAGGGTCCGAATCTCCACTAGGCCATGGAAACTCACTGGAGGAGCGGAACTGGTAAAACTACTCCTTAAATGTCTCACTTACCTTGAAAACCCTATTAGGGACACAATGACTCAGTTCCAACTTGACAGCAGAGGACACACACAGTCACATTGACACATAACTGAGAATCAGACATACTTGCCCATCTGTTGCAATTCACTGAGATGTCTATCAGTAGAACTCGATTTATCTTCTACTAATGCCTGTGTGTTAGGGAGAATAGCAATATATGCACATCAGGGGGCCAAGGTTGCAAGGTAATGCTTTTCCTATGAATACTTAGTGGCCAAAATCCTGTTTGTGTAACTTTGTGTGATGGAAGCTGATGACATCATCAGCTTGTGCCACTTAAATTTATATTAAATTCATTCAATGCTTCCTATCCCCGTTTTAGTCCCGAGGCTCTCTAGGATTCCCTTTTGCTCTGAGGAAGCCTTTGGGAGCCTTGGTATAAGGGGGAGGTTTAATCATAAAAAACTAGCGCAGGTGGTCCTGATCCCACCAGTGGTAACCTAGTGGCAATTTTGGGAAATTAAAGCACCCCCGTTTCTCTTGAAGCTCCCAAAAGTCTTCCCAAGAGTGAAAGGGATCCCTAGGGAGCTTTGGAACTTAAGGTGAGGATTTTAAGTTTTTAATTTAATTTAATTAATGATACCAGTCACTGGATGATGACATCATCTGACACACACAGTTGTACTGGTCAAACCAGAGAACTACAGCCAGGCTTACTAGCAAAGGAGGATTTCAGCCTGTGTTTGAATTATTTATTTAGTTTTATTTATTATAAGTTATTTTAACATGCCCTCTGCCTGATGAAATTAAGGCAATATATAAAAGGCTTAACACACATGATTATGCCAATAAAGCCTGATAATATCTCAATAAAAACACACCAGAAAGGCAGCATTAGCAAAACAAGTTAGAAGGCTGGGCCAATGAATACGTTTAGCCTGTCACAGCTTTAACACGAAAGGTATTCCAGAGATGGAGTGTCACTACAAATAGGAGTTTTTTCCTAGTTTCTACACGAAGAAGTTTCATGGCAAAGGAACCTGGGGAAGAGCCCCCTATGAATATCTTAATAACTGCGCAGGTACAGGGAGAGATGCTTTTTAAGGCACCAGAGAAAATGTCAGTGTTATAAAAGGTGATAACTATGAACATTATTTGGCTAAAGGGGATAAAGTACCTTGGATAACATATGTAAAGTGCAGGGTAAAATATGGACTGAATTCACAGAACCCTTAAAACTGGAGTCATCAGCACCCACTACTGAGAACTGAGGAATGACTATGACTTGGACCTCATTACACTGGACACTGTTTTGGTCATCTCTTCTATGGCAGCCAATAATAACTGGAGCATGCAGTGACTATCCTGTCCTTAGGAAGTGTTTTGGTGGCAACCTCAAGGTGGCATCTCCCGGCAAGGTAAAGAGGGGCATTGAGGGACTGGCAGAGTGGAGGCAGCAGCCAGCACCGAAACAAAATTCAACTGTCAATTTGGTTAGCTTTTTTTTGTAACTGGAAGTGTGGGGCACCATTTTATCCTTTGCCTAAGCGGCCAAACATCTTGTGTTTGCCCTGAGAGCAAGCTGGAGTAAATTACCACACAGTAGCTTCATAAATTTCCCTAAGTATGGTGTTACAGTGAGACAAAAGAGAGCTGGAACTAGATGTGCTTGCAGGCTGTTTTCAGTAGGAGACGTTCATTTAAACTAACTTCTCCTTTGATACAGAGGCAGGAGGCCACACACATTTGCTCACAAGGTGATCATGTGCTAGTAATTTTTGTCGACAAAACCGATTAAATGCTACTTTGAAATTTAAATCTAGTCCACTTGATTAAAACAGGTAGAAACAAGTAAGTCCCTTTCATTTTGCCACTCTTTAGAAAATGCCAGCTCCTGTTCAGAATTGAACTTCATGGAGACAACCAGTCTAATCAAGCTCAGATGAAGAAATGAACTCGTTTGCCCTCTTTTAGAGAAGCCATTGTAAGTTTTATAGTGTTGGGCAGAAAAACCAGTGGTGTGTGAAATGGCCTAGAACAGATTTACAATGGAGGAATCTAAAAATAAAATCCACAACAGTAGGAGAAAATTAAATAACTCCACAGCTAGTCTTTGTGTTCCTCATCATAATTACCATCCCATACAATTTCCTCGGGTCATTATTACTTTTTTTTAAAGAAAGATTTTAGAAACTTGACACAACATCTTCTTCAATCTGGCCTGAACTTCTTTTAAAGAAAGTACGGCAGCTTTGCAACAAAAGCAAACTATTAAAAAACCACAGAGTGACTAGATGGAAAAACATTTACACCGCATGGGAAGGAATCCAGGAACAAACTGGACCACAGAAATGACAGGAGTAGAGACCTAACTGACAAAGCAGAGTTATAAATTAAACATTGGAAATCTATAAGAAAAAAAATATTTAGCATAGGTGTCATAGAAGGCAATATTTAAAAAATTTGACATATCTCAGGTGCTGTTGAGTTCTGATATAAAGGGGGGAGACCTAAGAATATAAGATAAAGAAATGTTCAATGTCTGAGGGAGTGATGGTTGTTGTAAGGAATTAAAATATGGCATTTTAAAACATAAAATGGCTGCTAATGCAGCAAGAGAAACGGAGGCTGAATAAAAATAGCTGAGGACTCAAACATTTGCACAGTGATTAGAGTGGATTACATGTTTTATCTGGAGCACCCATCATGTTTTTCTGAAATTTTAAGCTCAGTGGTAGAAATTGAAGTTTGCCGTGATTTTCCAGAGCCCTTGCCCTCTTTTCTTTGTGAGTTCTCATAACATGAAGAGACCTTGCTAGTAGGTCTGGCAGTTCTCTTGTTTGACCAGTACAACTGTGTTGTCAAGATCTATCAATCTTTAGGTGAATGCAAGATTCATGATCAAGATCATCTTTAAAAGGTTAAAAGAAGCAAGGGAAGAAAGAACTGGATGGTCACTGAAACTCTGGAGGAAGTGGAGTTTAACAATCTCCCTCCCTCCTCCATTTTTCCTAGTATAATTCCCTTTTTTTTCAAACCCCACTGCGGAAAATGCACACCTTGGTTTGTCTGTATGAGAGACATACAGATCAAAGATAATGCAGTGCAGGATCACCTCCAGACTAGATGAGTCTTTGGCAAAATACCACCTGATAAGGCCACTTCTTAAGATGGTGGCCCATTTGACAGCAGTGGTAGACTGCTGCGAAGCCTTCATTTTAAATCTCCAGTAATTCCGAGAGCAGACTCAACACAGAGCTGTTCCGGGGCCTTCTGAGAAATTTGAAAATATGTCATCCCAGATTCAACCATGGGGAGGTTGCAGGGGGGAAAAAAATATAAGGGCAGGTGAGCCCTACTCTAATTGGACAGCCTTGGCAACTATTTAAGGATGTTGTATGCTGACTCTGTGTTAGAAGGTAAGCACCAATACCTCTGAAAAGTAGTCCTGAATCAGTATGTGAGGATAAACAGAAAAACAACCAGGTAGACCTAGGTACACTCCCTTCATGCCTCTCTCCGTAAATACTGGGCATGTAGATTGCTGTTCAAAGGTTCTACTTCCTACCTGCTTCTTCTCCAAGAAGTGGTGGTTGTTTGTTTGTCCTAGAGGGCAATAGCCTCATGTGTCTGCTCTATAAGAGCTGCAAGCACACACCTGCAGTTATGTGAAAACCAATTTTGCAGGTTTTTATAAACAGACAGTGTGACTAGATGGCCCAATTATCCCCACCTGAATCGGTCTGGATTGTGCTAAACAGGGTAACTTTGAGATGTGATATGTAGTTTGGTGAAATCCTTGCATCCACATTGAAGGACTGACCACACTGTGCCTCAAGAGACCCTGTTTAGCACAATCTCTAGACCAATCTTCTTAAGCAGCCTAAGCTACTTAATGTTCTTGAGAAATTGGGAGCTCCCTTGCTGCTCGCCTGCAGAGGGGAAGAGAGAGGAAGTTTTCCATTTCTTTTTAATTGTTACTCACCAACACTGTACATCAGTGATGCTTTGTAAAAAAGAAAAAAAAGCCCTTTGCAAAAAGCCCTTTCAAAGCATTGCTGATGCATTAGCAACAATTAAAAAGAAATGAAAAAATTCCTTTCCCTTCCCCCTCCGCAGACAAGTAACAAGGAAGCTTCCCATTTCTCAAGATATTAAAGCATCTTCAGTTAACAGACAATCAGCAATTTGTTCTCAGTCATCATACACACTGGAACTGAACCAAAACAGAGCAATCCAACCCACACACAAAAAAGTAACTCCTGAGAAGGTCCCAAAAAGGTGCATGTGGCATTAGTCAGGGCAGGCTGGTTCACAATGGCACATATGTCATGTGGTCGCTAGGAAAAAAAGTGAACAAGCCTGTCCTCAACCGGACCAAACTCTGGGACAAATGCCTGTCTGATCACTTATGTAGGATCACTTCTCTTCTCATCTATCCCTGAATTGATTCCCAGAAAAATTTAAATGTACATTTATTTTTTCAACTATCAGCTCCCAAAGTATTTGTTTTACTGATGGTTATAATTTGTGCCTTGGACTAATACAATCCCCAAAGACATTTGAAAAAGTAAAATATTGACCAGTTGCAACCAGCATCAGTTCCACAGCATCAGTTACAGAACATGTAAGTATGAATGAATGAGTAATGAAAACAAACTGGTTCACATCCAGTCATTAATCATGGCATTTGTGTCAGAGCACAAGGAAACTGAATCGAACAAGTCCCATTCCATTTAATTTTTCATTCATTCTAAAACCAATGGCCAACCTTACTTGAAAGCCATCTAACTAGTTTGCCAAAAGACAGCCCGCACCCCCAAGTATCTTTGGATAAGGACAGAAGGAAAGGGTTTTTTTGTTCAAAGGATGCCAGGAATAATCTTAGAATAATCTTAGAACTGCAGAGCTGGAAAGGACCGTATGGATCCCTGTCAGGGGATCACTTTGAGCCTTTTTACAATATTAACACAGAAATCTAAAATTGGTGTTCCTGTATTTGATAAGGTTCCAATTCTAGGAGAAAAGTGAAAGAAAGAAAGAAAGAAAGAAAGAAAGAAAGAAAGAAAGAAAGAAAGAAAGGGCCACAATCCAGAGAAAATAAAGCACTTTGCCACCCACCTCAATGACTGCAATAAAACAGGAACAAACCCTTAACTCTCCCACTGAAACCACTAAGATTTCAAAACTGCAGTTTTACATTTATGTCAAAAAAGTGCAAAGTATGTCACACGTAAATTCCCGTAAAAATAAGAAAAGCTACATCTCAAGAGAACATCAAGGATTGGAGAAGGACAAAAGAAGAAACCACGTCACTTCTCTTTTCCAAATCTTCTTCCAAATGCTTTTATACATGGATGGTTCCTATTGTATATATGCACTCACATACCTGCTGATAGATTCTAATGTAAGAAAACGTTGTGGGGCTGTGCTGGGTGGGGGAGGGGAGCTGGAGAGGAGAAACAACCCAGCCAGGAAGGGGTTAAACACTCCCTTCTCCTTTCTGCTCAAAATAATCCCCTGAAGCTGTTTCTCATTAAACAGACCAGCTCTAGAGGGTTCATAATACACATCTGTGTACAATCTATATTTTGTCTTTTAATTTCCGTGTGAAAGGTGTCTATTTAATAAGGAATTGCATTCAGTGTCCATCTGGGAGCAGTTTTACCATGTCATGAGCTAGTTTCATGTGCTGGAAACAAACTGCCTATCACACACATGCCTGTAACAACACTCTACAGGTTTGTGTTGCCATTTTAATAAGAAGCAGATTTTCAGCAGAAACATTGTGAGAATAGGCAGTAGCACAGTCGGGTAATTTTAGACTCTTAGCTT
Organism: Intellagama lesueurii; assembly: GCA_037013535.1. Lineage (NCBI taxonomy): Eukaryota > Metazoa > Chordata > Lepidosauria > Squamata > Agamidae > Intellagama > Intellagama lesueurii. Next base: position 341,633,376 of record JBAJHW010000001.1, on the reverse strand, counting down.
AATAGCATTAAAGAGGAGCCTTCTTCAGATGGAACAACAAAATGAGTCTTGTGGCACATAAAATACTATCTTTATTTACCATAAGCTTTGAGGACTGCAGTCTGCAGTCTATGTCATCAGATGCATGATGATACGTATTTCTAATTCCGGTCAGAGCCTTCATGAAGCTGATGATTTTCCAGTCTATATGGCTCAGTTTTATGCCTTCTATTGCAAGCACTTGGTTAGGAGTGGGGAGCCGGCTTAGTCTGTTACAGAAAACAACAACTTGTGACATCCTCATGACCAGTCAGTTATTTTGCAAGCTTTTGTGGACTGCCACACACTTCATCAGAGGCATCTAACCAATGACATGATCACAAAGAGGTTTGTCCCCGTCTCTTGTGAACTTCTTTATATGGCATCTTAGCCTTTAAATCACTGCCACAGTTCACAAAGAAATGTTTAATTATCCCAGCAAGGTGCATTTCAAGTGTCCACACATGGGATAGCCCTCTTTCTTCCTCACCCTTCTATGCCATTATCACCACCTTCTTCTTCATTCCTTTCACCAGCTTTCAAATCCCTTGTTTTTAACATTTAGGGAATTAAATAGTGTTGAACTGACAAGACATGGTAAGCATTTTAATTAGTGCTGTATCAGTTTAGCGCTATACCTGTACCTGCTAAACCAGAAGAAAAATATTTTAAAATATATAATTTACAAATTGCATTGCAGTTGGAGTCCTTACTAAAGTCAGCAGAAGACAGGGGAAAGGAATATGGTTCATTTCCATACCCCACTCCACTTTCTGCGCCATTTTTTATGTCGTTTGGACACACCCAGCAATGCCTCTAAAAAGTCAATATAGGTGATTACACAAGCCAAAATCAAGACAAATAATGCTTGTGGAAATGCTAAAAAAAACACACAATTCTTCCTAGCTGAACAAAATATGCCATACACACTCATGCCAAAAGACTGAAGAGTGAGGAACACAAATACCCATCTAGTCACTCTCTAACATGGCTACACTCTGAAAACTTCTTCACATAGAAAAATCACATACTTTTAATGTTGACAATGAAGAAACTGAAATAGTTATTTTTTAAACGTGAGCTCAATCATTAACAATAATAGAGAGTACAGCCTATAAATCAGAAAACTGAGTCTTGGAAGGGCAGCTATGAAAGAACTAAAGATAATAAAATCTAAGGATATGTCATGTGAGACCAAAGCCAAGATCATCCATACTGTGGTGTTCCTGATTACTATGTACGGATGTGAAAGCTGGATAGTAAATAAAGCTGACCAGAAAAAAAAAAACTCAATTCATTCAAAATATGGTGTTTGAGGAGAGCTTTACATCTACCATGTACTGCCAGAAAGACAGATAAGTGGGGGCTAGAGCAAATCAAGCATCCACACTCTCTAAAAATAACGATAAAATTGAAGCTATCATACCTTGGGCACATCATGAGAAGACAAGGCTCACTGGAAATGACAATAATACTGGGAAAAGTTGAAGACAACAAGAAAAGATAAAGACCAAATAGGAGATGGTTTGACTCAATAAAGGACACTGTGGCCTTGGGTTTGCAGGAGCCAAACAGGGCTGTTAATGATAGAACTTTTTGGAAGACACTGGTTCATACAATTGCTGTAAGTCAGAAGCAACTTGACAGCACATAACATGTTCCTCAAGTTCAGGTATGGTTTTAATTCCTCCAACTCAAGCCATTAGGAAGGAAAATATCAATTAAAACTCAAAACTGGTATAGATTTGAAGTCTGTACCAGGAATGGATCTGGATTTGGCAAATCTATAGGTGCCCCATTATGGAGCCTATAACCAGCAGAAACACTTCTTGTGGTAGACCCTAGACCCACAGAAGCTTACATTAAACTGAAGAGACATTGATATGATGATGCCACCCAGTTTTATTACTACCCTGAACAACAACAAAAACTCTTCTTTAGATATGTTTTCTTTTTCTTTTTAGCAAACAGAGCTATCTTATTGAAAATTATATATAATAGACTGAATAATATGACCTCTCTTTTATATATTTTCCTGTAAAGGAATTGCAGTATTACATAGCAGCTGCTGTTTGGTGTCTAAGGATGCATATTCTTTTACGAAGACTTGGAGTATCCACATATGCAAATACGTTGAGTTTTCTATCCAGCTTGGCTGCTCTTTGTGCTGGAAATCATCTGAAGTTACCAAGGCAGCAATTAGAAATAGCCCATTCATTTCTTCTTTGGGATGTCACAATATAGATTTCCCGATGTGCAAACACAGGCGATCCCTTCTGAAAGATCTGGGCCAAAGTGACAGTAAAAGCATCTGCTTCACCCAGGAAGCTCTGATGCATAGAGTCTGAGTCTACTTCTGTTGTATGTAGGACTCATCTTCAACTTCCTATATACTCTATTGTGCTGGCAGCCACATAGCCTGCCTGCAAAGAATGAATGCATTGAGTAGGAGATATGGACAACTATGGGTAGGAAAGAAGGGATCAGATTAGTTGGTGGAGGTTGCAAGAGAGAGATTGTTTGACTAAGAAGTTGGGAGACACTGGGTCAGAGAGGGAAGACAAAGAAACGGGCATGGGGTAAGTGATAGAATGGCCACTTACTGCCAGGAGGATAAAAGGAGGAGACAGATGTGCATTAAATGGTTAATATCTTAATTTATATTTATAGGTGCAAATTTTAAAGTGATGCTTACAATATAAAGTAGAAATGTCATGCATCTTGCCATGGTGGGGAAGACTGTGACTATTAGGTAATCTGACTGCTTTCTCAGCCTGCCTTTCAAATGGAAGTTTTGAACTTTTGGCTTTAATCTAGTTGTGTGATTAGCAACAATGCTATTTGTACTTGTTCTTTGCTGCTGCCTGTTGTTGCTGTTGTTGTTGCTGCTGCTGTTGCTTCAGCTTATATACCACCCCATAGTGTAGAGCACTCTCTGGGAAGTTTACAACAAAATTGACATTTTGCCCCCCGCCCAGCAAGCTGTGTACTCATTTTACCAGTCTCAGAAGGATGGAAGACTCAGTCAACCTTGAGCCGGCTACCTGAACCTGTCAGGATCAAACTCGGGTCATGAGCACAGGGCTCACTGGTAGAGTGCTTTCCAACCTAGGAGGCTCATCTTCCAGCGCTATCTCTTCTTTCATTTTGGACTGCCTCATCATAGGGTTTTCATTGTAAAGAAAGTTTACCATTGCCACCTACTGTGCAGTATCCCGTTTCCCCGAAAGTAAGACCTAACCTGAAAATAAGCCCTAGTATGATTTTTCAGGATGCTTGTAATATAAGCCCTACCCCAAAAATAAGCCCCAGTTAAGTGAAACCCAGCTCTCCACCAGGGACTCATTGTGCAGCAACTGGGACTGACTCCGTCTCGTCTGCGCGGGCCAGTGGGATTCATATTTCCCCCTCCCTCCACCACCTCAACAAGCAAGTGTGTTCCCGAAATGAGACAGAAACCGTCCGGTCCTGCGATGGAAGGGGTTTGAGGCCAGTTCATGTTGGGGCCCTTAACGCCAACATCAGCACAGCCACCACCGCTCCCCCCCCTCCCTGGAGGGAGTCACAAGAAACTCAGGACAGAATTCGGGGTTTGGAGAGTTATGACGATGTTCCAGAAGAAGATGACATGACTGTATTTGAATAAATGTCAATTGTTGTACATTAAAAAACAAAACATTCCCTGAAAATAAGCCCTAATGTGTTTTTTTGGAGCAAAAATTAATATAAGACTCGGTCTTATTTTTGGGGAAACAGGATACTGACAAAAGGCACCTTGAGTGACACAGTGATTGTCTGTGAAAGATCCTCCACCAGCGTCATCTTCAGCTACTGCTGCCGCCCAGTAGCTGTCCTCCAGACGTTTCTCTGCCCCATCACCATTGGAACTGTTCATTCACTTCTGCTAATGTGGCTGTTACTCCAGAAAAGAGTGGAGGCATCTTCATCTGGTGCTTCAGCTGTGAACATTCCACCTTGGGTGATCCTGGTAGGAGTCCAGACTCATAATGGAGTCTTGCCTCCTAACTGCGTTGTTCGTAGCTTCCCTGACACACTCAAACCTCCTCACCACATTAAGGTGTGCATCCAAGGCTCCCTTTGGCTCCTTTCTGCCCCATTTTTTTCACCACTGCCTAGTAAATGCAGAAAGTCTCTGTATGTCAAGAATGAAGGAGAAGGCTTGATAGATCTGAAGGTTTCAGTAGAGACTTCATATTCTATGTAACATTTCCCCTTTTGTCTCGCAGTTTGGTCAACTTTGGAACAGGCTGGGTTGTTCCACTTTCCAGTGACCACATGATGTGCAGGCAGTCATGAATGAGGTTGACCCTTCTCCATGCCCACCTGCACTTTTTAGGTTCCTGGCAGGGACTGCTGTTTTTTAGTGCAGGTAGGATCACTTGATTTTGGTTCGGTCCCAGCATGTCTGTGATCCCTGGTACTGAACCAACATGGATGGCTTAGCTGTCACTTCACTTAAGCTGCTGCAGGAGCTGACCTTCATGAAGATGGCAAGCATGCCACTGATTAATAAATGCAAAGCTTCCTCACTCTTTTGCAGGGAAGGAGACAGAAGAGGATGCAGAGGATTTTTTTTAATCCAGTGGTAAATCAGTTGACTGGAGTTCAATTCACCACCATCCATTTCCTTACCAAAAATAAAAAATAACAAGCCTGCAGCTTTACCCAGAGGGGGAGACAGGAAGGGACACGAAAAAGATTTTTTGGGGGTCATATTTTATTTCCCTTTAAAGGAAGGAATGAGCTAATAGGGTTGCTTGAGGTACAGTGTGATTTCCTGCCCCCAAACTACCCGATGCTTGCATGTTGATGCAAGAATCACCCCAAGTGGCATACTGCACCTCAGAGACCCTTCTTCATGTGATCCAGCCAAGGACAATTTGGGTGTCTAGTGGCCAAGAAGAAAGTGCCAAATCAGGATTGCAGCTGAATGTTAAGAAGAAAATTATGACTACGGAAGAACTACACTACTATTGTCAATAGTTAACAATGAAGAAATGGGGATTTTGTACAACTTGGTTCAGTCATCAATCCAAATGGAGCCAAGAAATCAGAAGACTGGAACTAGGAAGGGCAGCAATGAAGGAACGAGAAAAAAAAATAATCTAGTGTAAGGATGTGTAATTGGAGACCAAGACCAAGATCATCTACAGTCTTGTAGTTCCAGTCACCATGCATGGGTGTGAAAGCTGGACAGTTAAGAAAGCTATCAGGAAAAAAAACCTGATTTGTTTGAAACATGGTGCTGGAGGAGAGCTTTGCAAATACCCTGGATTGCCAGAAAGACCAACAAGTTGGTCCTAGAATGAATCAAGCCTGAAGTATCTCTGCAGGCAAAAATGTTGAAACTGAGGTTGTCCTACTTTGGGCACATCATGAAAGGACAGGATTCTCTGGAAAAGACAAGAATGGTGGGAAAGATTAAAAACAGCAGGAAAAGGGCCAGCCCAAATATGAGGGGCCATGGGTTTGAGTCTGCAAGAGTTGAGCAGGGTGGCTGAGGGACAGGACATTTGGAGAGTGCTCATTCATAGGGTCACCATGAGTCAGAGGCAACTTGATGGCACATAACAATAACCGTGGCACCCTTAAATAATTAAATTTATTTGTGCAGCTGTACCCATATTGCCATTTTCTTTGTTCTCATACAAGTTTTAAACAACAGATCTATTATCTCATCAGTTCAACATATGGAAGGTCCTCAGTTTTTATTTTACTGTTTTCAGTTACTCTTGTTGATCTCAGGCATGCATGAAGGTGCAATTGCTGAAGATATTTCTTTAGACCAACAATCTGCCACATGCGGTGCTGAATATATTTTGTGTAGCTAGAATGTGTGCCTCTCTCATAAAAGAAAAGGCTAAAACTTTGTGATCTCCTATAACCTATACTGGAATAGGTTCTATATTTCCCCAAAAGAACTGCAAATAAGCTATCCTGGCATCTTGGTAATTCTTGATATGAATATTCACTGGATTCAGTTTCCCACCCTTCCTGTTTACAGATATAGAGTGAGATATTCCTTCACAGTTCATCTGGGTTGTGTCCATAATCATGAAGTTCTATATCAAATCAATCTATGGTACCAAAATACGCAGTACTGAAAGTAGGGTATGCAAACCTGAGAGCAGTAAGCTTGATGTTGAAGTAACAGTGATCCAGTGGTGCTGAGCAATACTGCTCTGACATTGAAGCCATTGATCCAACTGAAGTTAAGTAAAGACTTATTGGTATCTGTGCAGCTCAGTTAGTTGGAGGGCTTACTGCAGAGCCAAGGGTTAGGATTTCAAATTTCCACTATCCCTTCCAGGAAGGAACTAGTTTATAGCACTTGGAGCATGTAGGAGTAGGTGGAATTATATGCCATGCTACCTGTGTGGCCTTGTGCAATTCTCAGAAGGAGAGACTGTTGAAGCACTTCTGAGTACTTTACAACTTGAACATCCAGGAAAGGATGATGCAAGTTAGAACAGACTTAACAGCACATAGTTAATCAATCAATTAATTGGACTGCACTGGTTGATGGTTCTTGTCATGTCTATGTCCAAACACAACCCTCTGTTGTCCTCTATTATCTTTTGCTACCTGGCATTTACACTGGACTTGTGGGTTTGCTCCCTAATATGGAAGACTGTAATGTCAAGATGAAAGTAATTGAACTCCACTGTAATTTCTCTGGAATTATTCTTTACACAGAGATCTTGAAATGTACCAATGCTAATTAAATGTTCAGCAAGGGATATTTTGTATCATACTTAGCTAATCCTTAAAAATGATCAGATTCAGGTGTGCCCTTGCACCCAGCTCAAACACGAGTGGGAGCTCAGTATGGATGGAGACGAATGAGCCACATTCAGGAAAGTTGTAATACAAGATTATTTTCCATAATGTAAACCAATGCAGGCTACTTCATCAGAAAAGGACTACAGGTCTCCTAATGCAGAGTAAATGCAGAGTACTGAAGATTGGTACTTGAAGTGCATTCTGAGTTTCAATTTGCTGCAGTGCCGAAAAAGCCATGGTCTGCATGGTACTAGGGACATAGGTTTTGAAACAGCTATCTTACCTGAAGAAATCAGTGTCAATGGCTGGACAATGACTGAAACCAAAATAGATCTCTCTTGCTCTTTTTCCTTTCTCGTCTCCTTCTTTAGTCTCTATTCACTCTGAAGCACAGATTACCCTTTCTTGAACATTTATTATCTTTGAGTAGATTCTGTTTTCACTAGATGTTGTCAATATCAATGTCAGTTTGTCTGATACTGAAGCCACTGTTTACACCACCAGAATCAATCTTTCTTCAACCAACTGTGTAGCAATTGTGGAATCTAGCGTTGCCATAAAGAATATTTGAAAGCAGAACTTTCAGAAAAAGGTAGACGCAAACAGTAATGGTCAATTTTGTGCAGCCAAATCTGCAGTTTTAAGTGATTTCTTCCCAAAAATGAAGTTAGTTTGACTCTTTATTTCTAACTTCCACCTTAGTGTAGCCTTAGCAGATCCTGAGTTGAGATTTCCTCTCCAAGGCAGAACACTTAATGTGGTTTTCTAAATAGGTGATTTTCCCCATGCACACAACACACTTCTTGAGAAGGACAGCAGACCTCATGAAAGAAAAGATGTTTGTTCTCAGACAATATCTAGAAGTAGTGTGGCATTTACTAACAACAGTACCTATACTGTGGTACATATGTAATAACAAAAGCAGCAGTAGTCCCCCTCCCCAAATTCCCTCAAAGGGAGGGTCTTCCCTTTATTGTACTATTTATGAACAAGTGGGTCTGCCAAGCGTTGGTATTTATTTCTGTAAATGTAAGGTGTGCACCTAAGTGATGGGAGACAGCATCCAAAAATTGTTGATAAATGTTGGACTCCATTTCTTTCTTATTTGAGATGGACATTCAATACGGACATCAAGAAACAAATACTCTAAGGTTCATATTTTAATTTTCTCATTGCTACCATACATATCAGGTTCTTCATTTATTAATTATTAATTATAGTTGGACAATAGAGAGAGCATATATATGTTTTGTATTGTTATACCTTGTGTTGCTGTATGTAATTTACTTGCAGTCGGGGGTGCAATGAAAGTTAAGTATTTTATGCATTATGTATTTGTATAATTGTAAAAATCCCCAAATGCAAAGACAATGTGTAACATCAAATAACTTCTCAGGTACAGTTATTCTGCTCTGCTTCTTTTTCTTATATTGATACCTGCATTTAATTTACTGAAGTAACTGTTTTGATTCCCTGTTCTTAAGCCTCTTTTAAAATTCCTTGAAATGGAAAGTATGGGACATAAATATTTCAGTCAATCGATAAATAAAATCCTTGCTAGTAGCTGACCAAACAAAATCCTCCCAGTCTGGAGGGTGCACCAACAGATTTTTTCCTACCTCCACACATTCATTACTCTTAGTTCCCCTGTTACAGAGGTCCAGACAAGCCTCTCTTTCCTGTTTATCTTCCATCCCTCCCTACTGCTTGGACCAGACTCCTGTATCCAACAACACTGTGTATTCTATGTTCTGTGTGGATGAGTAGTCAGCTGCAGTCTCACCCTAGTCTGCTTGCTGGTGTTTGCTACAAAAAAGGGAACTTGTGGTTGTTGTTGTTTTTAGCTTCCTCCTTTTTTGTGACCTAAAAACTAAAAAAGAACATTTGTCCAAACTTCTCACATGGATGGATAGAAACGGCCCTGTTATTTCAAAACTCCACCAGTTCTGGCCTTCCTAAAACCTCATCATTTCAATAGGGAGAGAGAAAGAGAGAGAAGAAAAGTGAAAGCGTTTGAATTTTAATCTTAGATTATATACAGTCAACCCTCTTTAACCACAGAAACATTAACATTTCCCTGGAACATATGCCAGAGGTGATTTTGCTGGAGAAACATCAGGGAAGAGGAAAACAGCCTCTTTCTGTTTGTTTCTGATGAGATCAGCAGACTTTTTCCATAGTGACATAACAGGGTTTTATGTCTGCCAAAGCTAACTTTGATGGCGGGCAAACTGAGAAGAAATGTCTACCTGTGTAATTTTTAAACAAACTCTCACTTTTGATAGATAACAGTAAAGTATTTCAGTTTTCATTACATGGTTGATTTACATAAGGAAGTTTAGGTACAAAAATGTAACATACACACCTTAAGCTGATGAATAAAATGTAGTTTTTATAAGGAAGGTAGCACTGTTTGGCCAGTTTGTTGCAGGAAGAAGGAATGTAGCTGCAAATTGTTTGTTCTTATGTTCATGGAAACATGAAAAGGGCATTTGCAAAGTTTTGAGGACGTTTTCCATTACTCCCAGGCAAGTAAATGATTCATATATTTTTACAGCTTGTTTATACTGTCATGCTAATATGCATGTATTATAAGACGGGTGTGAGAGGTAGGACGCCAACTGAACTTAATTGTTGTCATGTCAATTATCCTAATCTCTCCCAACATATTCCTATAGCGACCCATCTCTTTTTGACCAGTCCTGCATGTAACACACCCTGCCTTTCATCCAATGATCAATCTAGAATTGGATTCATTGTCTCATCCCATGTCTGTTTAGTTTACTTGTTGTTGTTTAGTCGTTTAGTCGTGTCCGACTCTTCGTGACCCCATGGACCAGAGCACGCCAGGCCCTCCTGTCTTCCACTGCCTCCTGAAGTTGGGTCAAATTCATGTTGGTAGCTTCGATGACACTGTCCAACCATCTCATCCTCTGTCGTCCCCTTCTCCTCTTGCCTTCACACTTTCCCAACATCAGGGTCTTTTCCAGGGAGTCTTCTCTTCTCATGAGATGGCCAAAGTATTGGAGCCTCAGCTTCAGCATCTGTCCTTCCAGTGAGCACTCAGGGTTGATTTCCTTCAAAATGGATAGGTTTGTTCTCCTTGTAGTCCAGGGGACTCTCAAGAGTCTCCTCCAGCACCACAATTCAAAAGCATCAATTCTTCGGCGGTCAGCCTTCTTTATGGTCCAGCTCTCACTTCCATACATCACTGCTGGAAAAACCATAGCTTTGACTATGCGGACCTTTGTCGGCAAGGTGATGTCTCTGCTTTTTAAGATGCTGTCTAGGTTTGTCATCGCTTTCCTCCCAAGAAGCAGGCGTCTTTTAATTTCGTGGCTGCTGTCACCATCTGCAGTGATCGTGGAGCCCAGGAAGGTAAACTCTGTCACTGCCTCCATCTCTTCCCCTTCTATTTGCCAGGAGGTGATGGGGCCCGTGGCCATGATCTTAGTTTTTTTGATGTTGAGCTTCAGACCATTTTTTGCGCTCTCCTCTTTCACTCTCATTAAGAGGTTCTTTAATTCCTCCTCACTTTCTGCCATCAGAGTGGTATCATCTGCATATCTGAGGTTGTTGATATTTCTTCCGGCAATCTTAATTCCGGCTTGGGATTCATCCAGTCCAGCCTTTCGCATGATGTATTCTGCATATAAGTTAAATAAGCAGGGGGACAATATACATCCTTGTCGTACTCCTTTCCCAATTTTGAACCAATCAGTTGTTCCGTATCCAGTTCTAACTGTTGCTTCCTGTCCCACATAGAGATTTCTCAGGAGATGGATAAGGTGGTCAGGCACTCCCATTTCTTTAAGAACTTGCCATAGTTTGCTGTGGTCCACACAGTCAAAGGCTTTTGCGTAGCCAATGAAGCAGAAGTAGATGTTTTTCTGGAACTCTCTGGCTTTCTCCATAATCCAGCGCATGTTAGCAATTTGGTCTCTAGTTCCTTAGTTTACTTAGAAGCCCCCAATAAAGCAACAGCCACATTTGTATGCAACAATAAGCCAGAATTCTGCAGTCTCACTTTGAATTCCGCCTTCCTAATTGTATCCCCAAAACTTCAGCACAAACGTACGTATTTCCTTGATGGTTCTGTCAGTGTTGATATAGGGACCCAACTGGTATCTAGGTTTGTGACAGGATTGCGTAGTGGCTCAAAGTGCCTGGGGCAATCTTGAACTGGCCTGCCAGCTGCTAGACTGCTAGCTGGAACACCTTTTAGAGACCATATGACACCAGTTCTGAAAGAATTGCACTGGCTGCCATTATGTTTTCAGAGTTCAAGGTGTTGATGATAATACCCTATAAATCCTTAAACAGCCTAGGACATGGGTATCTGAAGGACCTCTCCCTGTATGCACTCGAGCAATCACTAAGATCTGCTCTGGGGAAGGACCTTCTCTGTATTCCACCATCCACTATGCAAAAACACATGAGACGGCATTCCTGGGTGTAGCACCCCAGTTACAGAATGCTCTCCCCTTAGAAACTTCACTGGTACCAGCATTACCCTGGATGTTGTCTGTAGACAAGTTTGGCCTGGGAGAGGGAACAGTGGGCTAAGGGCTGCAGATCATTGACAATATGCCTCAGTTGGGAGCTGTAGATGACTACTAATGGTATTCTGCTGTTCTGTTTTGGGCCTGCTTTGCAGCAGGTTACTCCTGGACACAAATCAGGCTTTTAAAAAAAAACATTTTGACTGAGTAGTGTAGTTTAAGAAATGTCTGCTCTAACTCCTTGAGTTCTGAGTGTCTGATTCAGAACAAATCTGATACTGGAGAGTTTGGCTGTAGCCAATAGAGTTGATGGTATCATTGTTCCTTTATGTCTACAAATTCATGAGCGAAAGAAATTCCATAGTATTTTCAGACACAATTATATACTGTATACTGTTGATGGACACAAAAAGCTTAGTGGCCCACTTATTCGTGCTGTTTCAAACATTCTTTTGTAGTTATTATCAAGAGCAAGAAGATTATTGGCAGTTATTTGACTCATACGTCTCCAAAGCTTTACTCTAGCCCAAAACAACCAAACCTTACTTGTGCTCCCACTTCCAGCCCCTATTTCATCTGGAGCTTTCAAGAGCTGATTTCTGACAAGAAATTAGTCTGTCTGCTGATAACTGTAGTTAAGATTGAACAAAAATCCAGTCTGATCCTGCCAAAGGAATCTATCAAATCTGGGTTAAATCATACTATTAGCTTTCTATAGAAGAAAGGGTAGGGCTAGGCTTCTACAACCTGTAATATATTTTTTTGTTTTCCATTAAGACATTTCTTCATTCTTGAATAACAGAAGTCAGTGAAAAGGATCCCTCCCCTCCTCCACTTTCTAATCTTGAAGAATTAGGATGTTTACAGCTTCCAGATATTTGGGTTAAAAGCATAATCTGTTTAAGTATTTTACCCTACTTGGAATTTCTTCAAACATTTCTTTTCAGCTATGTCTAATCATCACTAGTTCATTAGTTTTCATTCACCAATTGGAAAGCTCCATTGAACCTAGATAAAAGCTATTAAGGAGAAAACAACCTGTTAGAGTTATACTCCTTTGCTCTGTGAAGAAATTTGATCTCTTGTCTCCTTTGATATTTTGTAAAAACAGAATACAAGCACTTGTGACTATTAAGTACATGTAAATCCCAAGGTTAATGCAGTGCTGGGGAGTTTAAGAATGCCAACCATGTAGGCAAATTAATTGACTTGGTTCCATTTGCCTTTACGCAGCAACTTATTTTCTCCTCTGCATTTTAATGCAAAAATCTGATTTCTTACAGGAATGCAGGTACAGAAATGCCTTTGTTACAGTGATAATCTGAACCTGTATTACTTTTGACTGTAACATAGGAATGTTACCAATTGTAGATATCCTTTGTGGATGTCCTGGGAACCCAGGGCTCAACTAGATATGAATCTAACTGGTTCACTAGCAATCACGTATTAAAAAAGAATGGAGGAGCAAGAACCTCCAGATGTGTCAGTATCACAACGGGTGGAGAAATAAACGTTTTCTTCCTCTTCTGTTTTGGCAAAATCTGCATCAAAGACCTTCAGTGTTCACTTTGGTATATTCAAACATTTGGGGTATATGTCTTTGGGGGCATTCACAACCATTAACTAGATTTGTCAGCATTTACATATGATTTTTGACATTTGAAATCTAATGAGTGTCAAATCTTATGTTACAGTACCACAAAAATTACTACAAAATAAGGCAGAAACATTATAGTTGTTTCATGGGCGTAACGTGGCATACATATAATCTTGCAGAAACTACGCAATGCTACATCTAGTCAATAGATGGACTGGAGACTGCCTGGAAATCCTAGACATTGCTTTGAATTCCATGTGGGAAAAAGAAAAAACGTAAATTAAAATATACACAATCCAATAAATAAATTTGGTCTTTGGCAATGTGTTTCCTCAACCACATATGCTCATATATTGCCTGTATTAGGATCACAAATGCATCAAAAGTCAGTTGGTAGCAGCTGGTCATGAATACAATGCCTCCAACATACATGAGCAATGATAATACTATCAGCATACTAGATGGCTTTAGTTATGTACAAAAGAGTGGGAAGAACTCAAGCTCAAGCAGGGAAATGATAACCAGAATTTACTGAATTTGACATGGTTCACACACAGCAATTTAATAATAATAATCCTAGAACTGCAGAGCTGGAAAGGACCCTATGAATCATAGAGTCCAGTATTGCTTTTACACACGATTTTTATTTATTTATTTATTTATTTGATTTATATACTGCCCTATTAGTGCTAAAGCACTATTCTGGGCGGTTTACAAATAGTTAAAACTACACAAAGCTAAATACAACATAAATACTAATGGGAAAGGTTTATGACCATTTCCTGATCAGGAAATGTTTCGTGCACAATACTAGGAGTGATTCCAATGACCATCATAGGTAGAATTAATGTTCTTTCTGAAATTGCTGCCAGATCTGTATAAATTCACTTCATAAAATAAATTTTGCCACACAAATAATATATAATTACTGAAGTGTTTCAGGGTCATTGGTGTGCTCAGATTTGGTTTTGTTTATGATTGTTATCATATTACATCTGCGGCGACTGAAATGTTTGTCATTATGTTGGGGAAAATGGAAAGAGATGCTACACACAGGAGAAACACACAGGCCTTGAAACATAAGGCATCACAACTATCTTTGTGTCCTCTGCCACAAGGACCAAGAAGAATCATAGGGCGCATTCAGCAGAATTATAGTCTAGAATCTTTTATTTGCATAGGGTCTGCATAAGTTGCCACGGCTAATTCATGAGGTGCTATGCTGCATTCTCTTGCATTCTTGGCCGTGTACCCAATTGTGCAATCAAGATGCACCCCAACATCTCATCACTTAGCCATAGCAAGTTACATAAACCTTATATGAATACCAGTAAAATTCTTTATAATGTGAGGGACACTGTACCTTTAATTTACCCATTTATTCTTTCAGGCCCTAAGAGTTAATTGATACCATTAGTACAAATAATCATGAAGGAGACGATTTTGGATGGAATAGCTAATACCCTGGATTGGAAGACAAAAACAAAATTCAAAATGATCTAGATAGTCTTGAGCACTGGGCTGAAAACAACATTAAATTCATCGGGATAAATGCAAAGTACTGCACCTAGGAAAAAGAAACCAAACTCACAGTTACAAGATGGGAGATACCTCGCTCAGCAATACTACAAGCAAGAAGGATCTTAGAATTGTCATAGATCACAAGCTGAATATGAGCCAGCAGTGTGATGTGGCTACGAAAAAGGCAAATGCTTTTTTAGTTGCATTCAAAGAAGTACTGTATGGTCCTCAAATCCTGCGAGGTACTCATTCCCCTCTATTCGGCACTGGTCTTGAGTACTGTGTCCAGTTCTGGAAACCACACTTCAAGAAGGATGCTGATAAATTGGAACCAAGTTCAGAGGAGCGCAGCAAGGATGATTATGGGGCTGGAAACCAATCCCTAAGAGAAAGACCGAAAGAACTGGGCATGTTTAGCCTTGAGAAAACAAGACGGAAGGAAGAGGGAGATATGATAGCACTTTTCAAATACTTGAAAAGCTGTCATACAGAGTAGGGGCAGAATCTGTTCTCTATCATCTTCAAGTGCAGGACACACAATGGACTCGAGTTACAGGAAGCCAGATTTTGGTCGAATATCAGGAGAAACTTCCTCACTGTTACAGCAGCACAACAATGGAACGATTATCTCAAGAGGTGGTAAGTGCTCCAACACTGGAAACATTCAAGAGAAATTTAGACAACCACCTGGCAGATATCCTTTGATATGTATTCCTGCTTATAGGCCCCTTCCAACGTAATGATTCTGTTTTCAAGGGAGATTGTAGCTGAAGGAGGAAACGTTAATTTCTTTTTGAGAAACTGCAAGATGTATATGTTTGTGTGTGTGGAATTCCTTCCATTGCTAACCCTGGTAGATTTTCCTTCTAAACTTGACTTTTATTTGTTACTTAGTCTTTTGTTTATATTTTCCCATCTTGATTAATACTATTATTGTCGATTTAATTGTTGTTTTAACTGTTTTATGAATAATTTTATTGTAAGCCGCCCTGAGTAGACATTGTCTAGAAGGGCGGAATAAAAATCTAATAAATAAATAAAATAAATAAAATAAACTAAATTGTGATATGGGAGGGCAGGTTTCCAGGGGATCACAATTAGAACCTGAAAGAATAACCCTCCTTCCCTGAAAGCTGCAATACTCCAGACTACCTCCTTCATAGCAATTAAGTTTAGGGGGGGGGGGGAACAATCCTTCCAGTAGTCTCAGTTGGCTCCTGTAGTACTGATTCCACTTACTATGATGGCAATAACAATGTTTTCCTGTTTAAACTCCAGTGTGACTTGTTTCCAGTTATAACTGGGTTTTTCTAGTATAAACCAAGGTGTACATTGTTTACAAGCAGACTGCTCCCCAGATGCTTCCAGGAGCATAATTTCACATGTTGTTTCCGGTGGGGGGCAGAAAACAAAATGCATGAGGAGCATGCACATTGATTTAAACAAGAACATTTGTTGTTGCTGCACTTCACCAGTTCAGTAGGGGTAGAACCTCTGGAGACCCCACAAAATAGCCATGTTTCCCACATGCAACAGATTTTATCTCCTTTCAATTGCCTTCTAGTCCTTCTATCACCATCCCTTTGGATTCATTTTGAACTTTTCCACCCACATAATTATTTTATTATTTTGAACCCATTGCTGTACACTAAATTTTGAATTTAACTGCATTATTGATGAATGGACTGTTTAACTGAGGAAAACTGCCTACATTTTGAAGCAGGGTTTGAGTGTGGATTTGAAAATTAAATGAGCTGATTTGTCCCTGGCTTGCTTTTGGGTTAGTTATACCCTGTCTAATTTTTGAAATTTGACTTTGGTGTATGTGTGTAAGACAGAAAGGGCACTTGAAAAAAAAAATCTACCAGCAAACCTCTCATTTGCATTTTTTTGCTCTACTGCAAATTAATTGTAATTAAAAGGGAACTCCTGATTTGAAATTATCTGGACCAGGATGCAAATTAGCCAGAACTTATCTTTTATTTTTTTAGATTATCTGAATGAGCAATTAATTGTCTGGCTTTGCCTTTTGTTAAATTTAAATGAATCCTGCTAATTATTCTTTATTTGCATTTATAGATGTAAATTAGAATGGGCAAATTTTGTGTCCTATAGACTCAAGCCTGACATATTTTAAGTGCCTAGCAGGTGACAAAACCCTGGTCTACTATCCCATCTCGGTGGAGCTGCATATGGTATAGGAAAATATGGCTTTCACTGTAACAGATACCCTAAAGATACTTTACCACTATTTTCTCCCAATAAAATCAAATGGAAATCACATATTTGTGAGGAAGTAAAGATACACATATAGAACATGAAAACCTTACTAATCAGACCAACAGGTGCATCTAGTCTAGAAGCTTGCCTCTCTGAAGCCTCGAAAAAGTCTACCGCCCTGATCTATCTTTTGTGGTTACAAATGGTATCAAGTGGCACACTGCCTCCAAATCTGAAGATTCACATAAACCTGTTCATACACACATCTTCTGTGAAATCTCCTTTTACATTCTTAAAAACTCATTACCATTATCACACCTTTTGGCATCATCTTCCATAAAGTCCTCATGCCCTGTAGGAAACACGTAAGCTTTGACAAAAACGCCTTTGGGATTTCCTTCCCGTCTAAGCTTCCTGCTCACCGTCTCCTCCTCCCCATATTTTATAAGGATACTAGCTTGCGTAGGCAGGTATGTGTCATTTGTCTGATGAAGCAGACTTGATTCCATTAAAGCTTCTGCCACAATAAATGCCTGAGGCTCCAAGTTGACATACTCTTCTGTCCTTTGTTCATCCTTTAAGTGTCAGACACTGGGGGCAAGGACTGTGTCCCAGGCATCAGCCCATTTTTCTTTAATCCCTAGGATTCAGTGAGAGCTGTTAAGAACTGAGTCCGCTGGCATCTGCATTGCTGCACATGCATCTTTCACCTTGGTCGTCCTGCACAGGCATCCTTTACCTTGCAGGAGACACACCCATCCTTTGGATTTGGACTCTAAGTGCACCAACCCTGCAGTTGGTCAGGAGCAGCTTTTCGGGACTGGACCTTCCCAGAGCCCTCCTTATGTCATGCACAAGGGAGGGCTAAAGTGTACATAGGGGAGGGGATCTCCCAAATATTTCGGGTCACCTTCTTTTGTCTGCTGGAAAAAAAACCCCTCCCGCAACTAACGAACTGCTCAGGGTTATGCTGAATAAGAATAAAACCCTCTTGTTCCTCAAACCCTTCGCCCTCTTTTTTTTTGCGAATTAACCCACCCCGCCCTTTCCCCCCCCACACACACACACCTAGAGTAGCCCCCCTCGTGTCCCTGGGAATCTTTCACACGCGCCCGCTTTCGCACGTGAATAGGGCTGGGGGAGAATTTCGTAGGAAGCCTCTTTGCCTCAGAAAGCCCTCGCAAGGAAATAAATCTCTCCCCAAAACCACAAACCGGAAACCTAGCAGGGCATCATCTATATGAGGCGGGGAGGGGGGGGGAAAGGAGAAACGACACCCGTCATCCTTTCCCTTCAATAAATCATCCTATCTTTCTTTCTTTCTTTTCTTTTTTTAATTTCGGCATCCTTGAGCGCGTTTTCTCCTCAGAGGAAACTCGCCCATCGTCTCTTTCTCCCTCTCACCTCCCTCCCTCGCTTCCACTTTTCCTTGGCTCGCGCCCGCCGCCCGTTACTGCAGCGGCGGCCAGCTGGTTGGCGCGCGCCCCCCCCGCGCGCGCGCCCTCCTCTACCCGCCGCCCATCCCCTCTCTCTCTCGCGCGCGCGCGCCATGCAGCGGTTTTCTTCCTCTCTTTCCGCCCTCCCCCCCCCCGTTCCTCCCTTGTTTTTTCCCTCCCCCTTAATTCCTCTCCACCGGCGGAGGGATCCATTTCCAAACCGCGCGATTGAAAAAAAAAGGGATGGGGAGAGGCGGAGAAGAAGCGGCAGCAGCAGCAGAGAAAAAAAAAACACCCCCCGTCTCTCGCGCGCTCGTGCCTACTAGGAAGCTGCGGAAGGATCTCTTCACAGTTTCTTCTCCTTTCGGAAAGAGGGGGGGGGGTTTGGGGAAACAGGCCCGCGCGCGTGCGTGCGCGCGTGTGTGATGCGGCTCGATTGAAGCCCCGCGCGTAGCCGTTACTTGAGAGGGGAGAAGGCAGTGGGTGTGCACCCGCCTGAGGGGAAATTCGTCCTTTAGCTTGTGGAAGGGAAGAGTGGGGCTGTGAGGGGCCAAGAACGAAAAAAAAGAAAAAGGGAAAGCTTTGGGGAGGGGCTGCCACTGAGATACGGGCGAAGGGGAATAAAAGGGAGCCAGCCAAGAGGAAGCCAGAAATTAAGGGCAGGAGGGAGGGAGGGAGAGGCGGGTAGAGTAGAGGAAGCTGACTGACTTCGGGTAGGGAAGTGAGTGAGGGGCTGGGAGGGCGGTGAGTCACCCAGGAAAAGGAGGCAGCTGCAGGGAGCGGCACCCTCTCTCAGCCGCCTGCTCACAGAGGCGGTGATTTTGTGAGGCGATGAGATGAAGGGCGACCTGTGAGGAAAGGGTGGGGGTGGGGGCCTGCCTGCCTGCCTGCCTTTCGCGGGGGGGGGGGGCTACAGCTCAGCTGCCTGTTTTCCTAAAGCCCCTCTCAAGAGCATCTTTTTGAAAAGGGAAGTCATAAGGGTAGGGTTTTCCCCGGGACAGCTTGGGGGGGGGGCGCGCGCGCGTGCGTGAAGGTGTCAGTTGCGGGGGGGGGGCGGTGTTGGTGGATGGGAATCAGGGTACGAAAAAAGAGAGATTTCCTCCAAGCTCGAATGTAAAGGAGACTTGTTGGAAAAAGGGAGGGGAGGGGGAATGCGGTTGGTGCTCTCCGTGTCACATTCGCGCTTTTCCGGGGGTGTGTGTGTGTTTGAGATTAGCTGGGGACGATTTCTCTGGATTTGGGGGGCCCCTCTGCATGTGTGCACGCTTGCTTGCTTGCTGGTAGTGCTGCTGCTGCAGACTGGAAGTTTGGGGGTGGGGAGGAAAGTGAGGGTTGTGTGGCTGATGTAGGATCGTCGTAGGGTCTCTTCTTTTTTTTCCCCCCCTCCTTCCTCTTCTGCTTAAGAGAGAAGGAAGAAGAAGGAGTCGGTGAGAGACATTGGGGCGGGGGGGGGGGAGCAGAAAATGAACGTCGTCGGCCTCGCGATCGCTCTCTTTTTGGACGAGGTGGATAACGAAGCGTCGGTTGTTGCCGTAGCCCTGATTACTTTTTGAATTTTATCGGGAAGCCAGCTGGGATATACTTTTTCTTATATTGAACGGAATTGCTGCAGCTGAAGGAACCTCGTTACGCCGTCCTGCTTTTAAAAAAATATCCATGCCTCTGGGTTTTTAAAACTCTGCAACAACAAAAATGGAAAACGAGATATTCACACCTCTGTTAGAGGTCTTCATATCCAGTCCTCTTGTTACCTGGGTAAGCATTTATACACTGGTCACTAGCAATCTATAGAATGTGCTGACAGTTTGAGACCAAGTCAGTGTGTTATCACAGTGGTGATAATTATGTTCTAGGTTAAGACGTTTGGACCGTTAGCTGGAAGAAATGCAACCAACTTGGAAGAATATGTTGCGCTTGTGGATGGAGTCTTCTTGAATGAAGTCATGCTCCAAATGTAAGTTGCCTTATTCCTCTGCTTTGTTGCCTAAAGAAATGTGTAGCATACTGCTTTTAATAGTTTGTCTAAGAATGTATTTAATTTTGTGACCATATTTTTAGATGATCTAAGAATTCCATTCAAAGCCTTAATGTAGTTGCGTTATGTGACCCTGTTTGATTTTGTAGCATACAAGTGTGCTGTTTCTCTGTGATGCTGCTGAATTTCTGTGTGTGATTCTAGCAGAACTAGAGACACCGGAAATACTGGGCAGAAGTAACTTAGAATTATGTTCAGCAAAAGATTAAGGAGTGCGCCTTTCATGGGCATAATAGTAAGCTGTGTCTATTTCAATGATATGCTCAACTCCAGGGGTCTGTATTTTTGCTGCAAAGCCTCAATTTACGCTTATGTGTTTCACAGGATCATTGTCTTTCCCAAATATATAGGCTTAATGTCAGTGCCTTTATTTTTGATTAACTGTATTTTAAGACAAAACACAATTACATTTGTGACCTGGTTCTGCAGGCATTTATTTGGAAGTTGATCCCTTTAATTTCAGTTGATCTTACTTCCAGATTAGTTTGCCATTAGAGTCTTAACTGTTTTGTGGTACAGTACACAATGAGAATGTGAGGTCTTAGAAGGCAAGTGTTTTTGTTGATTTTTATTAACATATCTACTTGTATGATATAGAGGAAGCAATGCTTATGTTGCTTTTTCAGCAGAAATGTATTAATTGTAGTTTCAGGGAAGAAGGCAGTTTTGGGGAGCAATGTGTTTATAGTCGGATAACAGTTATCATAAGAGATTTACCTCCTTTTTGGTGAGAGGATTTACAATAGATTTGCAGGCACACTTTGGATCTCTGTTGCCTACATGGGAGCATTAAATTTAGGCTTAGTCCTATCTAATGTATTGTGCTATTTGCTTGCCCAAGAGTTATTGCTCACAGGCTAGTGATACAACATGTGGGAATCATCATACATGAATCAACATCTGTGAAATGAATGAACAGTACAAAGATGTTGCTAAACCTTTCCTGCTGCAGTGCATTCAAAGACTATGCAAATAGGCATTCTTTCAGTTAACAGTGGGTATGCATGAATAAAGCTAGTGTTTGGTCAGCTTAATTGACAGAGAAAGATTAGAGAATACTGCTTGGAAGCTAGAGGTAACAAGATCTTTGTCCATCGTGGACATTACATAATTGGATGATTCTCTCAAATGGTCAACCCAAATTCAGGTATCAAGCATATTGTAATGTTCTCAGGTTTTTCTTTTGTTACTGTCTTAACAGTTGTAGAGATAATGAGAAAGATTAGCTGGAGATGGTCTTGAAGCAGAGGAGGAGGAGTTTGAATCTTACCCAGGAAAACTTTTTCCTTTCCCAAAACTCTCTAGTAATAATTTGTAGTAGTCCAGGCATGGCAAAACACTTTATCTGTTTTGTATCTGGAAGTTGAGTCATGGCAACTAGACTTCGTTCTTACTCATCTAAGTAGCTTCTTCAGTCTGACGAGGGTTGGTAGGAGACCCCTGATATATCCTCCACGTTGGTTTCACTTCCCCCTGGTCTGAATAGGCTGGTTAGGTGGACAAAGGATGGGAGGTTGAGTGAAAATCCCACTTCTGCACTTCTCGCTTTATCTGTTTTGTAGTTGCACTGTTGTTTTATCAAGATTCGGATTACTCTTTGTCACAAGCTCTGTGGGTTTAGTGTGCCACTACAGTGATCTTATTTCTGACTTATGGATCCAGTTGGCTTTAAAAATGTGTGGAGATGGCAAGAGGGAAAGAAGAGAGACTCTATACATTAATACTGATGTTATATTTAATTGCCTAGTCTAGTTTGAAGGCTAACTGAGGCTGTTGTTAAAGTAGTGCCTAGGAGATATTCTCATGAAGTTTTCTGTGTGGTTACAAAGAACATGCAAGTGCTGAAACAGCAAAGGGGCTATCACAATGACAGAAAAATAATTCTGGATATAGCCAAACAATGCCATATAATTTGCCTGAAGCCTTGTAGTGTAGCAATGACAGTGGCAGTATAAAGTCTTTTCTGATATCGTTGTGTCTGAATAATGGCAACTTCTTGGCATTCTTTAAAGGGAGCTGTTCTGGGAAATTATTTTTCAGCTTATTAGGTGGTTTGACAAATAATGATAATCATACCACCTTGGCTTAGATGCCTCATTTAGTCTACAGATGCTATACACTTGATGTATCAAACGTTGACTTGCAAATACTTTCAAAAGACTGTGTATGGAGAGGTGTAAAATGCCTCCCAGACTCTTGTACATATTTTTTTTCATAGCCACTACATTCCCCTCTCTGGTGCTCCTTTAGGACCACTCCCACTTCAGTGTGTGACCTCACCTGTGTAGTGAGCTTTATACTAAAGTGTTGTTTGGCAAATACGATTTCATTTATATGATCATATTTCATAGCCATTTTAGAATAAGGACCAACTTTGAATGGTTATTGTAGATAAATTTGTTCTGCAGATGTCTCAGCCAAAGGCTTAATTATTTTTTTCCTGACTAAGCCACATGTTGTGGTCACTTGACCCTGCCTGTCTGTCAGCTTCCCTACCTGAGCAAGCCCCTCCCACCAGCATTTTTAAAGGAAAAGGCTACCAGGGAGCTTGCTGTCTTGACGCTACTACTTAGAAGTATTACCTTTCCCAAAAGAACAGTTGATGCTGGCAGCGGGAGAATGTTTGCTGCTAGGTGTTAAGGACATACAATTAGGTATAGATGTCCTGTCCAACTTCTCCCTGATGGTTTTTCCAGCCTAAGAGGAGAAGATACTGATCTGGCCTTGTACATTCAAACTTCTTTAGGCTTTATTACATAGCTGTCAAACAGTTCCCAGGCTTTCATTCAGCCCTAGAGCTCTAATAGACAATCCTTGCCCATCTTTCAAGATTGAAAATTGAGAGGAAGGCTGGTTTCTCGCTGTCGTCACCAGAAGACTGTGCTATGGGGAGTACATTGGTTGAAGCTTAACTTAGCCTCTTGTTTGTAGCTCCTGCTGCTGTAAAATCACTAAAAGGGAGTATTCTTTCCATCAGGGAAAGAAGCGTAGTTAATGAAAATGTTATTCCTTATTTAGGACCGAGTCATAGTCCAGATTATAATTGGTCCAGTCTTGTCAAACATTTGGATCAGTTTATTTGTTTGAATCAGTTTATTTCAGTACTTACCCCAGGATTTTGGTACAGTTAAGCCACATGCTGCCTGGTCCATCTTTCTTTGTCGTGCTTGATGAAGGGTAGAACAAGCTTGTTCTTGGAAGACATCTTAATTAGTGAGGCAATACATTTTACCTATTGGAAGGTGAACATCTTTTTGGTGATGACAGCAGCTACATTTCTCAAAACAAAACTGTTAAACGAGATTGACACTAACTAGTGCAGATCCATTTCCATTATCTCCTTATAGGAAAAAATAGTGTTCGGTTGTGACACAGGTCTAAGCAGTTGTGTACGAGATATACATCTTGTATGTTTTTCAGTTAGGTTTCTGGCCAAAGACTACTTTAGAAGCTGTGGTAGATTATTCTAATTCAGATGTCAACAAGAGAATATTATATTACTGTTGGTTGATGCTGTAGACACTAGATGTTCATCAGATACTGGTTGATGTTGTAGACATACCTTCTTTTTGGGGAGTTTTAACAATAAATTGACTATAGATGTTGACAGTTAAATTGTTATTCTAGTAGGATCTGAGCTAAATGGAACCTGTTTATCCCATAAGGTGTATAAAAACATGCTCTGCCTGCATCCTAGCTGATTTCTTAGCATGCTGAAAGAGGCAGACACCCTGCCTTGATGCAGGCTCTGTGCCATATTCAGATATGGCTGTCAGCTTCTGCCGCTAGGGCAGACAGTTTCTTCATTAGGCTATAATTTTGACTTTTTAAAGCGCATAGAAATCTGGCTTTTTAGTCTTGTATCCCTTTAAGGCTGCAATGGAGGGAGTTTTCTGTAAGTATAACAGTGCAGTTATATGAAATGAGTGAATGTTATAGTTTGGACGAAATCTTTTGAGATATTTTGCAATTTCAATGCTTTTCCAATATATCTGAGCATTAAATATAATACAGATTTATTTGTTACTAATGTGTATTTTTACTCTGTTGAGTTTCATACCAATACTCCAAACGAAAACACGCCCATCTGAATAGCAGATATGGGCAAAAATTGTAGTCTTTCTTATACTGTGGTGACTGGAGCAAAGAGTTCAGATCTGGCAGTCTTAACTTTCAGAATCCCTGTTGTGCTGCTGTTTGAGATTGGATAACTCCATCTCAGCCTAATATCTCATAGTTGTAACTGTGCACCCTTTGGAACATCAGCAGATACAGACATAAGAAATAAAGGTGTATTCTGAGCTAAATCAGAGGGTCATTTGAAAATGATGTCCTTATCTGTATTTGTCAAATTTAGGATTGTAGCTTCTGTAGCTAAATCAAAGCTATTGTCTGTGAAAGAGCTTGCATCTGAAAGCTGGCTTCATCACTCTTCTCTTAAATTAGATTCATGCTGTTGAGTGTCTTAGAGAGGACTGCATTTAATAATGCAGGGACCAGTGGTAGAAAAGTCCCTTTCCTTGCAAATGATTATTCTTATCTGATGCAAAGAAATATAGAAAGGAGAATCTTAGCAGGAGATTGTGGAGAACCAGCAGGTTTGTGAGGAGTAGGTGCTCTTCATCAACAGCTCTTCCATATCTACCGTGTTTCCCCGAAAATAAGACAGGGTCTTATATTAATTTTTGCTCCAAAAAACATATTAGGGCTTATTTTCAGGGGACGTTTTATTTTTTTCATGTGCAACAATGGCAGGGTTTCACTTAACTGGGGCTTATTTTTGGGGTAGGGCTTATATTACAAGCATCCTGAAAAATCATACTAGGGCTTATTTTCAGGTTAGGTATTATTTTCAGGGAAACAGGGTATATCTGCTACTTCTGTTACTATGGCTCCAATAACAAAAGAAAAACAAGGCAATCCTAAATGTATTCTTATTTAATTAACCTATGATGAGTACATTTTCAATGTTCTCTTTCTCTGAAGTTAAGAAATCCTTCCAAACTCATTCATCAAAACCAGTGTTGAGGAAAAAGTATATTGGCTTCCTGTGTACAAATTAACGGTGCTGTCATATAATCTTTCAAGGCAATTTGCTTTTACACTTCAAGCCATTCCAGCTATGTTACTTTACTTTATCTTATCTTGCCAATATTATTGTCATCCATAGATGACAGAAGTTGGCTCTTGCTTCATAGCAAAGAGAAATCTGCATGTTTTCATTGGTGGTAGCAAATAATTAGCATTTTTCTAGTTTTCTCATAGATTGATTTGTGGAGTTAAGATTTCCCTAGTCTTGGATAAAGTCAGTTGCCATAATATCTTGAAGATCTGTGATTCAAGTAGTCTCACCACTGATTCTGATCAAAATTATTCCACAACACCAATGTGTTCATAGTTGCTGTGCCTAGTGTATCATCTAGTGGGCAGCACTGAGCCTTTCTGTGCCTTTCTAGGCTAGTTCTTGGATGATAAACATGTGGCCTGCCACTAGGGCTGCATGTGAAACTCTGGTAGAACATTCCAGAGTTATTCCGCTTCTAACATAGTCTTCAAGAGCCAAAGCTTATTTCCATGTCACAGTGAGGCAGCAGAGTAAGACTGGGGAGGCCATCATGACAGGCTTACTTAATAGGTGTGGAAAATGGGTTTTAGCTTACATTGGTTTGGTTTAGATTAATTTTAGATTTATATTTATGGGTGGGGGAGGGTTACTTCTTTCTGAATCAGAGAACAATGAAAAGCCATGAAAATACAACCTTCTTTTAGTACAGACACTCATTGAAGAGTAATGATTAAACTTAATGTGGAAACATGGCATTACATGTGTGGTTATACATTACTGAATAAGAAAGTATATATTTTTGCGAAAACTGGCATTATATAAGGAGTTTAGCTGTAAACACATTTATCCAGGAATGCCCACTAAATTCAGTGGGACATATTGTCAAATAGATATATTTGAGGTTGTGGTATGAATGACTAAGACAACTTACTCTTTCCATTACTCAGTGCAAGTACCATCTTAATAATTATAAAACAGATCTTAGTAATTTTATTTTTAGAAGGTTTGTCATAGTAATTAATCGCCAAATTCCTGTTGCTTAAATTGCACTAGTGTAGTAAACTATACTTGAGTAAGCTGCTGTATAAAACATTGAATGAATGGGGATTTAGTGAGTCATCTTCTCTGTAAGTTCTTTTGATTCAAATGGGCCTACTATTACTGCACCTTGCTGTGCTAAAGTTAGTCACTGTTAGAGTAGACTAATTTGAATCAATGAAACTTATGGGGGAATTGACTCACCAAATCCCCATTGATTCGATGGGCCTGTTCTAGTATGATTTACTACACTAAGTAACGGGATTTTGGCTATGTTTTTTCCGTTGGTATATAACTTATTAAACCTTTTGGCCCCTGGCCCAGATTAGCATGACTTTGGTATAGGCACTCTTACTTTCTTTGACATGAGTCTTCAAATATTATGCCTGATTATTTAATTCTCCGCATTTTAGATTTAGCTAGCCTTTTTTAAAAAATGGATTTCTTCCTTATTTGTTAGTATTTGGATGGCTTGCTAGTTACAGAGTTTTGAAGGTTGCAGTGATGGTTTCATGATAAATCCAAATAACTACCGGTAAATACCCTGTTTCCCCGAAAATAAGACCTAACCTGAAAATAAGCCCTAGTATGATTTTTCAGGATGCTTCTAATATAAGCCCTACCCCCAAAATAAGCCCCAGTGAAGTGAAACTCCGCCGTCCACCATTGTGCAGAATTGTGCAGCAATCAGAAGATGACATGACTATATTTGAATAAATGTAGATTGTTGTACATGAATAAAATAAAACATCCCCTGAAAATAAGCCCTAATATGTTTTTTGGAGCAAAAATTAATATAAGACCCTGTCTTATTTTCGGGGAAACACGGTATGTTAGGCAATAATTGTAAACATGCTTTAGAGAGTGCACCTCACTGAACATATTTGGACCTGAAGTAAACAGGCACAGGATTGCACCATGTAGCTTGACTGGAGGTCAGAAGATTCAGAGGTTTTATTACACCTTTTAGTTTCCCACATATGGTTCAGCACTCTGTATCCCAAATGGACCACTGCCTTCTATGCCATAATTAAAGAGGACTGAGAAGCAGTGCCCTTAGTAAAACAAAGGGGTTGATCTGCTCATGGCTGTTTCCAACATCAGTTTCCTGCATTCTATTTAAGTTGACAATACAGATCTAAGAGAGAATGGAAATTGCCAGAATGTACAACAGAGTCTGTTGCTGTTGTTTTTGTTATTAGTTTGTATTTCTTATATTTGAATTTGAAATAGTCTGAAAGACTTGTTCAGTAAAGTACTTACAGCTGAGTCTGAGGGAGGGATGTGAATAGCAATGTCTGGTAATTTGGATTAAGGGAATGTTTGGTCTTGCTAGATATGTCAGAGGTTTAGCTGTTTTGGTGGGTAAGGCATAGTGGATAGGAAAAGGGTCTAGCTTCTAGAGAATGTTTGGGTCTGGATGAAGCTGGCAGAATTGCTGCTGAAGACATATTAGTAAGTGAGATGTGGGAGGATAGCACACTTCTGGAAATATTTTTACAATCTAACCATCAACTCTGTTAACCAGTTCTTTCCCATGTGAAGCCAGGTGACTTGTGGTGGGAAACTGTGGGACATTTGCTGGGTTGGGAGGTCATATCTCAGAGCCACTTGACTTCTGAAGGTTAAATTCTTAAATTCAAAGAGCATATCTCAAAGCTACTTGACTTCTGAAGGTTAAATTCTTAAATTCAAAGAGCTTTCCATAGCATTGAACCAGAAGGATTATTTTTAGATATCAATCTAGTGTTGAAGGCAGTGCATCTCTGACTTTTCTAACACTAGAGGAACATTTCCTAATCCCCAGTGGCTTCTACTTGTCCATCAGGATAACAGTCCTACCACACCAGAAACCATTAGGAAAATATGGACCAGAGATGGGGGGGAGCAGAGTAAGAAGAAGCTTTGTTCTGCTGCTGAATCATTCAATTGAGACCTGTCTGGTAAAGAGTTACAGAAGCCAAAGTCTGAGACTTATGTATTGGAGAGAAGAGATGTCTTAGAATGAATGACACTTGCTTCTGAGTAAAGCTGCCATATAAAACATATTCTACATAATTGTGAAAAAATTGGAATAATGTTACAGTTTAATTGTTCAGTTGAGGGATTGAAGAGACATGGATCCCTTACAGAGGTTTTTATCAAGTGCTTAATAATTTGAATATAATGGCTGAAATCCAACAGTAAGTTGCTAGAGTAGGCCCATTGAATCAGTGGAGATTTGGTGAGTTAACTCCTCTTTAAGTTTTGTTGATTCAATGGATCTACTCTAGTTGAGACTTAGTATTGGATATTAACCAATGAATGTTAACAAACAGTCCCAAGCATCTGTTTAAAATAGTCTCCCTTTCAGCTGCTCATCATATAAAACTTCTGTTCAGTCAAACATTCCAGCAGCACAGATTTGATTTCTGTTATTGTTTTGTGCTGGTGGATTACTGTGGAAGATTTATGAGGCTCCCACTAGTTGCTTACATTTTTCATTATAGGTCAATGTTAAGATAACTATGCGTTAATTCCACATCTCATAAATGTATTGAAGACTTGTGTTAAGTCAGGTAGTGCCTTCATTAATATTTTAATTATTTCTTCATTTATGGAGATCATTGATGCTCAAAGTAGACTCTTTCTCCATACTCACTCTAGATCCAGAGTGAAATAAAGTACAGTACGAGGAGACTGAGGAGCTGTTGAAAATGACTTCTGTCAGCAATAGAATGAAGGCCAAACTAGGCGCAGTAGTTGCAGTCATATAATAAGAGGCAAAAAGGAGTCCAGATTGAAACAACAAAAGCTGTATAGAAATTAGAGGTGTCTGCTTAAATGTTTCCACGCCCAACTTTTATCTCCCCCGAACTCCTTTTGACTCCATAGCTATCACTTCTGGTATCAGAGTTCACCTGATGAAAAAGAAGCGGGGTGAAGATTCTGAGCTCCTTACCCATACTGTATGTCTATTTACTTTAAATAAGAAACCTTGAAATTCCTCTTTCTTGATCAGAATAGTTCTCAGTATAAACAAGGAATACTGCCACTGTGATATTTAGTATGACGCTAATGTTGTAAGGAGAAATTGACAGTAAAAATTGGTTAGTAGTGAAAGTTGTAATTATGGATTCGGACTAAAAGATGAATAATGTTGCATTGATTTAACTTTGTGAGTCCTAGATTTACCTGTACATACTTACTGATTTACCTTGTCAGTTAGGATCTAGGAAGCAATGTTATTTTAAATCTTGAAGGACTCTGTCATCAAAGATTATTTCAATCAGTTGTATTTCAGTACCTTCTTAACTTTAAATTCGTAGTGGAAAAAAAGCACTTTAAAAAACCCCCAGCTCTGCATGTTAAGATGAAAATGTTATAACTAGACTTCTTGTGTCCACTTGGCAGTGACTTGCTCTTGGGCTGGCAGACAGAACACATGTTTGTTTTTGCTGCACAACATTAGAAATACAAGTTAGTATATTATAGAAAGGAACACATGTAGTAGTTGAACTGAAACGGAACAATAGTGAAACTGTATGAATGACGCATTTGTGTTGCTCTGAAGAGGCAGCTGTTCCAATTAATATAAAAATATTTCCTGGAGTTAAATTTCTGGCTTATGTTTCAAAGACAGTACTGCTGCCCTTTTCTCTAGCCATTTGTTGTTGCTGGTGGTTCTAAGATTATTGTTTTTTCCTATAAATGATATTAAATTAGGATATATTAAGCTGTAACCTCATTTTGGTCTTCTGATTTTAATACTTCTGTAATTTTCCCATTCGGCATTAAAATGTATAAACCCATTACCTATTTTCTTTTCTTATTTTTATCTCTTGGTAACTTAATGGATAGTCTATCATGGTGTATCCATAGCAAGTAATTCAGTGTGGGCTTTGGTAAAATGTGTTGGTATCAGAGAATGAGGAAGTGGAATAGAACATTTTAAGAGACCTGTAAAGATGTACGTTTTGTCATTAACAACCCCCCTCCCCAACTCTGTAAAGTGTGAATGATTCAGAAGGACACATAGAGAAATTGGCCAATAGTCTTATTGTAAGTTTCTGCTGGTGTAACTTTCAGCAGCAAATAATTGCAAGTTAAGAGTAGAGATTTCATGTTGGATATATGATTGATGTGCAGTAGGAAATGCTTGCAGTAGCTTCTTAACTTGGAATAATTTGCTCCTGATAATTGAACTGCTTACATGCCACTAGCAGGCATAACTAGCAGGATTTTGGCCATTGTAACTCTAATGCTGATGCACATCTCCCAGGCTTTTTCATATAAAGAAGGCACCAAGTCGTAGGAGAGTGAGAAGAGTGAATTTCATAACTTTGCTCTCTAGTTGCTAGTAACATTGAAGGGACCAGGACTGTCAAATCCCAGTGTTTTGGGGGATTGATGTTACAATATTTTTCATACACTTTAACCATAGAGCAAGGGTGAGCAACTTAGGTAATTCACTACAGTACCTTAGACTGTGACTTCAGTTATCCCTAACCATTGATTAAACTGGAAAGAGATGGGAGAAGTAGCAGTCCAATACCGTTTTGAGGGGCACAGGTTTTCCATCCTGGCCCTTCATCTGGCACATAACCTTGTGAAATATGTTTTTTTTGACTAGGGACAGCTCTGTGACATCTACCATTTTCATAAAACAGCCAAAACAAAACAAAACAACCCCCCCAAAACCAAAAACAATTTTAAAAAAACCTCAACAAAACATCCGGGATTGGTTAATGGGAAGCATATTGCTGGTACCCATGACACTTCTTCTACCACAAACTCTACGTTTATCCTTCTGAACTTCTGCAGAATTCCTGTTATGCCTATCATTTTGGAAACAATTGTCTACAAAAATCATAGGAGATAAGTTGCAATTCTTTTCAGAAATCCCCAAGCTGTAAAGGATGCTTTTGCATAAAATTCCCTCCACCACTTCTTGTGAAATTTGAACTTAGTCACATTAGAGGGGATAGTTGTTTCTAAAACAATTTCATCCAGTTCTACTAAGAGATGACACTGGCAGTTCATTTAAAATCTCTGTCTCTCAGAAGGTCCATATATGTATTATAAACCCTGTGTCATTATTTGTTTGATATTTGTCCAGAGTATTGATCCCATTAAGTTGAGTGAGATATAAGTGTCAATAATAAATAAATAATAATAAAAAATATTTGGAAGACCTAAGTGTGTCTTAAAGAGCTACTATGATTGCATTTATCCAAATCTGAAAAAAATCCGTTTTGCAATTTAGAGGCTCTGAATCAGTCCAGATCAAATCAGGCTATTTTCTGTATCATTGAATTGGGGTCCAGATCAAAGCTAGTAGTTGTGCATGCCCTCATTTGGTATAGTTGCGTATCTGGCTGTGAGAAATGATAGAATAATGCTTGTACTTACCACAGCCAGAAGTAGATCAAATGAACATTATCACATAACCCTAACATATAACACATTTATATATGGAACATTTCTTATACATCTGATCCTGTCTTTTAGCATATGCTGCCTCCCTAGGCCAGTGATGCTCATTGTCACTGTGCATGAATATTCCCCTCCCTGCATCTGCATTCTTGATGGGAAATTGTGGGTGAAATGACTTTGAGTGGAGAGTTCCGCATCATGTGTTATACCTTCTCTTTTTTCTTTTGCTTCCCATGTTATGATATAATGCCAAGACACCAAGACAGGATTATAGGAAGCACCTGGACAGATGAAAACTTAATAGTAGTAGGGATTGTACTTAATGAAAGGAAGTATTGATCGTTACAAGTGTAAGAGAATCATATTTTCTTTTTGTTTTACTTCAACTTGTTATTTTTTCTCTCTTTATGTGACAGTGTCTTCCTAATTTTTTTCTTGTTAAAATATTTATGTAGCACACAAACTGTAGTGTAAACCATCACCACCCCAGTTTTGTTTAAGTATTTTAAGATTTGGCATTAGTTTCTTCTTATGTGAAATTAATCAAAGAATACTTTTTGAGCCAAGCTTTGTAGTGAAGTGGCTTGTGTTGTGACCCATCCCTTAAGGGAAAATGATGGTGTTACCTACTCAGGCATAAGTGTGAATGAGAAACTTGGCACATGTCCTTAAATAATCATGTGCCAAAAGTCTGTATCGCCTCATAGATTTTTTTAAGCATGACACTATGTTTGCTTTCAGAATCATCATTGGAGAATCATTTGTGCTTTCCTGCTTGGAGTATCTACTGGAATAAATTTTTGTTGTCATGGATCTGTAAAGAAGATGACTTTCCATACTGGAAAAGTTTCAACCTCCTATTAGACTTAAAACAGCCATTTTCTATCAGACAATCTGCTGTGCAAAATAGCAGAAGTTTTGGTCTTTTGGATGTGTATTGGAGAAGTATGTAAGTTAGGATGTCAAATTATCAGGTACCCTAGCTGCATTGGGTTGTCCCAGATGTGGTTTATATGACAACCAACCAACAACCCTATGGATCAAGTCCAGCCCCTCTCAAGGAGGCACAGTGGGGAATTGAACTCCTAACCTCTGACTCCGCAGCCAGAGACCTAAGCCACTGAGCTATTCAGCAGTTCTAATTTTGTTCAGTTATCTTAAACTTTATGACAATTGGTTATATATTGATATAAATTACTTCTAATATTCCATCTGTCATCACCAGCTCTATTGATACATAGACATAGTCAGCTATCTTGTAAGAGTTCAGTTTAGATAGGGATGCATTCTTTTCTTCCTTTTTCTTTTTATTTGTCTTTTCCTTCCTCCTCCTCCTCCTCCTCTTCCTTTGGATGCCAGCTTCCAGAATTCTCCAAGAATTCCTTTGGCAGAATTCTGGGAATTTATATCTACAGACACGCACTTGCACATACATTTCATTCATCTGGAACAACCCTGTTTTACAGGCTGTCTCTGGCCTACCTCCTGTACAAAAAGGAAACCAGTGCTTCCTGGGAGGCCTAAGTCTTTGTGGGAAGTATTATTTTTTGAAGGTGTCCTAATGGGTAGTAAGGCTTTCTTTCATTTAAAAAATTGAATTTGAGAACCCAACTACTGTGTTTTCAATCTTATAATTATGTTTATATTATATCTAGCTTGTGAAAGTACTCAAACCTCTGCTTGTCATGTAGGACAGGAGTTCTTAACTAAGTGAAGCTTCAGAATAACAATAGAATACAACTTTCATACGTCCTACCTGCCAGAGGTTACAGTTTGTAAACCACAGGTGGTTAATTAATTGACTATAATCTATCTTCAAGATAATAGTTTTCAGTGAGGGCTGGATATGGTCTTCTTTAGATTTGTAATAACAGACAGAAGTGAGCTTGAACTGCTAATAAAATATATTATAATTTATAAGAGTACCTGAAAGCTGGATAAAGCTGCTTCTTTTCCAATTCAATTTTTAAAAAGGTGTCACACTGGTAAATTTGAGATAGTGTATGAGTGTCTTGGCGAAAACCTGCCATGTTACTCAGGGTTATACCATACACTTGGACTCCATGTAGGGAGTGGATTAACCAAACTGGTTACCCAGAGTGCTCATGTTTTCAGAAAGTCTGTTTTTCAGTGTCATTATGGCAGCATTAATGAAGCACTCCTCAGGCAGATACTGTTATCCATTCCTACTTCCAACAAGTATGAATTTTCTAATGTATGTTTTTGTCTAAGCGCTTAAAAATCTTAAATGTTGCACATTCCATTAATCTGTGGTTTCTCCTGATATGCTAGTGTGACCAATGAAAAAGGAAAGAAATTGTTGATACCCTGTTTCCCCGAAAATAAGACCTAACCTGAAAATAAGCCCTAGTATGATTTTTCAGGATGCTTGTAATATAAGCCCTACCCCAAAAATAAGCCCCAGTTAAGTGAAACTCCGCCATCCACCATTGAGCAGCAACCAGAAGAAGATGACATGACTGTATTTGAATAAATGTAGATTGTTGTACAAGAAAAAAAAAAAACATCCCCTGAAAATAAGCCCAAATACATTTTTGGAGCAAAAAATTATATAAGACCCTGTCTTATTTTCGGGGAAACACAGTATATACAATACAATCAGCTTCTCATATTGTATTGTAGCATCTTTCATGTTTATAGAATGGTTGTATGTGCTTGCTTGCAGACACACTGTGAAGCATTGTTGAAAATTCCAAAAATAAGGTTTTAATAATATGAAGAAGTGTTTATCCTAAGACCTTCAAGATACAGCATGTTTCCAAAGTAAAGTTTTTTGTTGTTGTAGTTTTTTCGGGCTGTTTGGCCGTGTTCTGGAGGTTTTTCTTCCTAACGTTTCACCAGTCTCTGTGGCCGGCATCTTCAGAGGACAGGAGTTAGAACTCTATCGCAGGGGTCCCCAACCTTTTTCACCCCACGGACCGGCTGGGGAAGGCGGGGCACATCCATCCGCTTGTGTGGGCGTGCTTGTGCGCATGCGCAAACGGCGGCACGGTGCTTGTGCGGGCGCTCGTGCGCATACGCAAACGGCGGCGCGGCGCTCGCACAGGCACGCTGGAGCGCCCGTGCAGGCGCAAACAGGCTGTGCGGGGGTGAATGCGTGCGGGGGTGGGGCGGGAGGTCTGTCTTCGCAGCCCGGTCCGGCTCAGGCCACGGACCGGCACCGGGCTGCGGACCGGTGGTTGGGGACCTCTGCTCTATCGAGTTCTAACTCCTGTCCTCTGAAGATGCCGGCCACAGAGACTGGTGAAACGTTAGGAAGAAAAACCTCCAGAACACGGCCAAACAACCCGAAAAACCTACAACAACCATCGGATCCCGGCTGTGAAAGCCTTCGAGAATACAAAGGTTTTTGTGTTGGTATTGCAAGCCTATCAAAACAAAAAGTGTTTGTTGCTTCATATGTGTCAGTTTTATTTATGCAGCAATACAAATATATTTCAAAAATTAAAAATTTAGTACAGAAAAGTCAAGACTTTGTCATTAAGTACCTTCAGTGAACAGATGGCAGGAGAAGACACAACTGGCTTTCAGTCTGTTTAGACTTAGAAATCTGATAGCTTAATGGCTTCATATTTATTTGTGATAGATTTTGTTGAATGAAAAAGATACTTAATCCCTGATTATGTGATGGCTGAATCTGTATCTTATAGCACTGATAGCTTTTGAGAAATAACAGACTCCCCTCCATTTCCTGTGCATTTTAAGCTAATGTGGGTGCTGTTGTCTGTTTTCTCCCCAGTTGAAATTAATGTAACTTGTCATATGTAGGTTCCTCTTAAATGTAAAATTGCTTAAGGCTATATTTTACTGTTGGGCTTCCTATTGACTTCTAGACACATTTGCCCTATTTTACTAGGCTATTTGCCAGTGAAACATTTTCATTTTCTACTTCACAAAAGGAATTATACATAGCTATATGTAGTATCTGTTGCCTTTGAATATATGTTCAGTGTGACTGCCAAGATTGCCACTGGGAGATTTCCTTTTCAGTAATTCCATATATAAGAGGGTTATTTTAGTACTAAAATTATTACAAAAGCAATAACGTTGCTCTTGAGTTTTGAGAATATGTTTTGGATTTTTAGTTTATTAACACCAGATTTGACATTGGGTAGTTAATTTGATTAAAATAATTCCCTAGTATAAAGAATGAATCTCTCTCTCTATATATTTAAATTTTTTTAAAATTTAAAAAAATTAAGCTTCCTTTTTTTGAAGAAAAGGTTATGGGTCTATATGTTGTAATGCTACCTTCTATGGTTTCTTATAGGTTTCTTCCCTGTCTTGCTATTTGAGGTGTCATGGGGTGAACCTCAAATATGTATGTATGTCATATGCTGTATCTCTGAGCTGTGACTTCTTTGTAGTTACAGTGGTACAAATAATGGTGTTGCCATGATCAAACTCAAACAGCACCCAGCCCTCAGTCTTTGAGACAGGGCTGTGCAGAATTGGTATATTTTTCATTTTAAAGAGTCCTTACTACTGAAATTTTGGAATGTGGATTTTATATAGAGTTCACATTTAGCCCAGGCTATCAATACAGGTAACAACAAAAAATTTTGGGAGGTGGTTTCGGGTTCTTCCGTCTTCAATAAGAACTCACAGGACCTTCCCTATATACCAGCTGGGACATAGGAACAGCACTTCTTGGCCATTTTTTATGATAGCTGCAAGTCCACAGTGCCAACCGATCTGCTCCTACCCAGAGATCTCCCGGAATGGTCCCCAGTCACAACTAGCGAAATTAAAACCTCATAGGACACCATAGAACTGAAAAGGCACCGGGTCTTGATGCCTTTCCTCCGGAACTGCTAAAGGCTGACCCCGATTGGTGGGCACCTGTTCCTGCTGCTCTATTTACATCTGTTAATCGATCTGGTATCATGCCTAAAGCATGGACACAGGCCATAGCGATTCCCATCCATAAGAAGGGTGATAAGAAATCCCCTGCAAATTATAGAACAATAAACCTTCTTGCCATCACTGGAAAGTTGTATGCCAGCTACTTACTCCACAAATTACAAGACTGACTTCTAGACCAAGATATCCTGGGCCCTGAACAAGCAGGTTTTAAGGCAGGAAAGTCTACACTAGACCATTGTATGATCCTATCACATCTGACCTCCAAATACGCTTCATACCATAACACTCATCTGTTTGCAGCTTTCTTAGACCTAAAAGGGGCCTTTGATTCCATAGACAGGGATATCTTATGGCTAAAGCTCTCTATGCTGGGCATTGGTAGGAGGCTCCTCTTTCTGATTCAAAAACTCCATGCGGGCGCTACCTGTTGCATAAAAATGTTGATGCAGGGGGCCCTTTCTAATCAGATTTTCTCCAACAGAGGAGTGAAGCAAGGCTGTGTTCCGACGCCAACTCTGTTTAACTTATTTATTAATGATCTTGCCCCACTCCTACATAGTATCAATGGCCACAGCCCCAAACTAGGCCCTATACAGATTCCAATCCTATTATATGCGGATGACATGGTTCTCCTGTGTCTCCTATGCAACCCTATGTCTCGAAGTCGGCCAACACAGGATTGAGACCCTGGCTTGGCTCAGATTCTTTAAATAGTGGGTCAGAATCTGTTTCTTCTCAGCCCAGGACATTCTGTTCCAAGCGCTGCTTTCTGATAGTGTATTTCCAAAAGGTTTGGCCCTATTTCTCAAGAAAATCAAGACTCTGGGGTTGTCACCAGATCTGCTGGGTTCAATACCCCTATCCCAGGTATTCCGTACAATCAAAAAAAGAG
This sequence comes from Intellagama lesueurii, assembly GCA_037013535.1. Classification (NCBI taxonomy): domain Eukaryota; kingdom Metazoa; phylum Chordata; class Lepidosauria; order Squamata; family Agamidae; genus Intellagama; species Intellagama lesueurii. The sequence goes on along the minus strand of JBAJHW010000001.1, from coordinate 341,595,946 downwards.
TTCTGGATATTGAGGGGCAAACCCTGCATAGCGCTGCACAAAGGGTCTATTCCCCACTATATTTTCAGTTGCCCCTCTTCCATGGCAGAAGACCGAATTACCTCTATCTCTTAGATCAGCGGTCCCCAACCGTTTTGGAACCGCAGACCGGTTGGGGGGTGGGCTCCGTGGGGGGGGGCAGGGGCATCCCTGCACTTGTGGGGGGGCATGTCGTGCTTGCGGGGGGGTGTCGTGCTTGCGGGGAGGCGTGTCGCGCTCACGCCCCCTGTGAGCGTGGCACGCCCCCTGCGAGCGCGACATGCCCACCGTACGTGCGGGCAGGGGGCGGAGACTCGTCTCTGTGGCCCAGTCCTGGGAAGCCCACGGACCGGCACCGGGCCAGAGACCGGGGGTTGGGGACCCCTGTCTTAGAGCGTCCCCAAGACCGATGGGCATTCACCTTTGCTAGGTGCAATATTGTACCTTCAAACATAGCACAGGGCAGATATATGGGTTTACCCACGGAACTGAGAGTCTGCCCTTGTGGTCAGGGAGTGGTCGAATCCTTGCAGCATATGTTGTTTTACTGTATCTTGTATAAGGATATCCACCTGTCTTATCTGAGCACTTTCCTTTCCTTCCATTCTGGATGGGACAACCTGAGAAAAATTCGACACCTCCTAGGTGGCACTATTAAGGAACTTACCCTGATAACAGCCAGATGCATCTACTCCATCATGCAGAGGCGACACAGCGTGCTGTCGCAGAATGCCGAGCCCTAACTATGTTATTTGGCTGTTCCCTGCCACATGTTAGCTGCTGAATGTTTTATTTGCATCTTAGTGTGTTTTAATTTTGTACAGTATGCCAATAAAGGTTTCTGTCTGTCTATATAGAGTTCAGCTAATGTAGACTTTCCATATTTGAAAACATTTTTGGCAATAACCCAAACTAAGCAAATTAAATCAGATTCACTCTTTACATTTCTGTAATTTCGGTGTGTATTATTAAATCAGAGGTTTACCAGAAATTCATTTGGTTTAAAATGTTGTTGTTGAAATGTAGTGTTGTGCAAACAGTTTTTCACTCAAACAGTAGGACATTTCCCTCTTCTTCCTTGTATCCTCTTGCATCCTTCCTGTATCTTCTCCACAAGGTTCTGCAATCCTCTGAAGCAGATTTAAGGGTTTGCGGGTGATCAAAGAGAGAAGAATTTCTCCTTTTCTGTTCTGCTGGTGATAGTTGGCTCCTTTTTTGGGAGAAAGGTGGGGTGTAAATAAGAAAAATGAAATGAAATTGAACATCATTTGAAATTTTATTGAATTATTTTGTACAATGATTTCTTTATAAAATTACCTGTTATTAATATTTAGGGATGCTAATTAAAAATAATACATCTGTATATTGTCTCATGTAATATAAAATTATTATGCTTAGCCAGTAAGTGCCATTTTATATAGGAGTATATTTTATCAGATGCTCAAACTGGGTCTTTGGAACTTGATTGAAAACACTTTTCCATGTGCCATAAGCATGCCATATTCAATTAACAGGGCAATATCAAAAGGCTATCCTGAGAGGTAGCAGTAGTGCTTTATTAATCCCCAAGGGCCAGAAATTAATAATTTTGCATTGAGTGAGTTCTGCACTATTTTCTGAACATGTTGGAATTCCACTGTGCTGAGGGTTAGCAGTAGGGTTAGCATGGTCACTCAGTTAGGGCTAGGTTTTGTGTACATCTTGTTGATGTTGTTTCGACTTATATATTGCCCCATAGTGCTTGGAGCGCTAAAGGCGGTTTATAACATATAAACAGCAACTGCCCCCCCCAACAAGCTGGGTACTCGTATTACAGACCTTGGAAGGATGGAAGGCAGTCAGCCTTGAGTTGGCTACCTGAACCTGTCTGGATTGAACTTGAGTCGTGAGCAGAGGCTTGATGGTAGTTCTGCAGTTTAACCATTGAGCCACGGTCACATGTCTTATACAGTCAACCCTCGACTTACGAACGGCCCTAGTTACGAACATTTCGACTTACGAACTGCTCTGATAGAAAAATATAGCCTTGACTTGCAAACTTTGCTTCGAGTTATGAACCGAAAAAGTCATCTTAGGTTAAAAGGAAAAAAAAGAAAAAAATTCTGCCCCTAGTGGTAGGAACGGATTAACCGGCTTTGCATTAGTTTCTATGGGAACTAATGCTTCGATTTACAAACCGCCCCTCGACCTAAGAACCAAAAACAGCCGGAACGGATTCATTGGTTTTCAATGCATTCCTATGGGAAATGCTGATTCGACTTACGAACTTTTCGACTTAAGAACGTCCTTCCGGAACGGATTAAGTTCGTAAGTCGAGGGTTGACTGTATGTCCTGAATCTGGTCAAAATTCCAGTTTCCTCTCTATTTGGGATCAATATGCTATCAACCATAGTAGGTTGCTTCATTCATTGAAAAGCACTATGGTTTTTTAATCAGAAAGTTTTAAATTGAGTGGGTAATTGTGAGGGTTGGTAATTTATTGGGATAAATTTTTACCCACTCTTTTTGGGGGGGGGGGTTGTCTCTTTAAAAAACAAACACCTGCACATGACAGGGGACTGAAATATTGGGACGTTGTTTTCAAACGTTTGTGCTGATGTCAGCATTATAGAGCACCTACATTTTAGGTCTAGTTTTATGTATATTCTTCAACAAGATGTGACTCTGGGAGACTACAGTATTTCATCCTGCAGCTTGAGAGTTACAAAAAAGTGTGTATTGGAGCTTGATGCATGAAAATCTGCAACATATTACTACGAGTAAAATAAATGAACAGACAGTGTAGCACTTACAGCAAAACTTTTATTGAAGTCTGCTGTTGTATTTTGTAAAAAAAGTTTCATGTTTCATGTAACATTCTAAAACGAAAACCTCACCAGGTAAATTCTGCATTATTTTTGAAAAGATTTTGTGTTTTAGATGCATTATGTCATTAGCAATGGGGTATTAATAGTAGATATGTTCTTCAACTTGTCATAATTGATATGACTGTCAAAGAATTCCCAAGAAATATACTTTAAACCAAGGAGTTTTCAGTAAAATTTAAAACTGTGGCATATAAATATCTAAGAACATTATTTTAAAAACATAAATTTTAAAAGACCTCCCTGCCTCAGTTGCCTGCTGACTCACTAGTTTTCAGCTGCCTGTGTGTTGCACACAGTGTTGAAGAGGATGCTAGTGACTAAATTTTGGACATGGTTGGAGGAATCCAGTGAGCTGGATCCATTTCAAGCCATTTCCTTTTGCTGGATTACTGGGTGGATCATATTTTTTCATAATTTAAATAAAATCGAGTTTTAAAATTTAAATCATGATTTGATTTTTTAAAAAACCATTGATTTTTATTAGAGATGGGGGTATTCGTATATGAATACGAATATCCCTGCACAGGTGGAAATAACGAGGGTCCAGGCCCATGGGGCCGGACTGTCCACTCACGATTTCGCTGTTGATGCAAGCTCGTCGGACCTTCCTATTGCACCGTTCTCTGCAATCGATTACCTAGTCCTGGCGGGAGGCGGGATGACAAGCCTCTCTGCTAGGTCGGAGAGTGGCTAATCCATTGCGGAGAACAGCGCGATAGGAAGCCTCTGCGGATCCAGCAGCAGTGGCGAAATCGTGAGTGGACACCCTTATTTTTCCACCTGTGCAGGGATATTCGAATACGAATACCCCCATCTCTAATTTTTATCTATCCTGCTGGATCATAATCTTAGCATGTGTATCTTTTTCTTTCTTTCTTTCTCATATGTACCAATCTGGGCTAAGTTACAAGAAAACTCCCTTTTGTTCATTTGCTGCTTCTTCATTGCCTCTGTGGATCACACAATTGAGTTTGTGTCTGCGGAGAGTCAGTCTTTGGGACTTTCCAGGGCTGAGCTTCTCCCTCCACTGTTTTTGGTGGGACCCCTGCCCACCCTCTCCATTATGTATAGTATGCCCAACAGACTGCCTTCAGTTCCTTATTGTCTGCCAAAGTGATCACAACTCAGAATGTTTGCTGAAGTTATTTCGTTTCTTTTTCCTCCTCCTTTACTCAATTTCCCCCCAATATTCATGTTTTATTTTGCTTTTCTGTGTTTTGTTCTTTCTTTTCCTTTCTTTCTGTATTCGTCTAATCATATTGGGGGGTTTTTCCACCCCATGGTAGGCCTCGTCCGACTGCATGGCTGCTAGGCCCTGTTCAAAAAATGTCCTTCATGCGGTGGCAGTATTACCCTCAGAGACCATCACACTCACTGCTTTTTTTGGCCTTGGTGAACCCTACCTTTATCAACTTTGCACAATTTGCAAGGGCTTTATAAAGCAGGGCCTCCACCTTCTCAAATCCAAATTTTAGCTCTTCCTTTGGAATCAGTCCCTGAGTGCAGCAGAATACAGTGGAAGCTCGACTTACGCACGGCTCCACTTACAGACTTTTCGAGTTACGGACTTCTCCAGCCGCAAAATGTCACTTCGACTTCCAGCCGGAGAATTGACATAAGAACAGAAATAGGCAGGGGGAAAAGGCGGGCAATTCAACTTTCTAACTATAGGTGGTGCCGAGGCTGCTTCTTTGTGCTGTAGGTCTGTCGGCCATTACTGTATATAGGGTGTGTCGCAGTTGAGAGAGCTCCTGCTCTCTCAACTGATGAGAACCTTTGAACACGAAGGCACGGATCTACTCATGAGTAAGCACCGCCAAAGGCGTGGGTCTACTCGCGAGTAAGCACGGGAGGCTTCAGACTGGTAAGGTGCTGCTGTTTTTTCTTTTTAAAAAGTTGTTCTGGGTGGGTTTTGGAGGGTAGATTTGGGCTGGGGGGTATGTTTCTGTGTTGTTTTGTTTTTTGGTGATTTTTTTTTAATTTATTTTTTTTGCAGTCCCAGCGTGGGACTTGCTCCACTGTTGCTGTTATTTTAATTTTTTTGGAGGGGGGTATTTTTTCCTTCTGCCGGAACGGATTAATAGGTTTTCAATGCATTCCTATGGGAAATGGACCCTCGACCTACAGACTTTTCGACCTGCGGCCACTGTTCCAATACGGATTAATTCCGTAAGTCGAGGGTCCACTGTAGGCAGCACAAAACCAGTCGCTCCATACCATCTTGCTTGCCCTCCCTAAGCAGATGGCTCAGAAGCAAACACTATCACTGTTTGTGGTGGTATCAGCAGCTCCAGTTTTGATAGCTGCAGTATGAAACACCAGTACACCTATGTCAGTAGCATAGGTGCCATGGAGGGCGGTGACGCATTGTACCACCTTGTTCACTCCAATGCTGACCCTCAACAAACTGGACTTTCTGCCAGCATTCCCATCTCAGTCATCATGGAAAGGCAGAGATCCTGAGCCAGTCAAACATGCCTCATCAAAGCATCCTTAAGCCTGGTACCTTTGGAGGCTAAAAGGCCCAAGAAGGCCAAGGGCAAAACATTCTAAGAGAAACTTTCTAAGCGCAGGCAAACATCTCTAGTTGTCCTGCCATTGGCTACAGCCACTGCTGCTCTGAGCATAGAGGCTGTTCAATCACCTCTGCCACCTACCCTATTCACTACCATGCAGACTGTCTCTGCTCCAGTGCCTGCAGTGGTGTCTATGTTGGCTTCCGCTATGCCTGTAAATTGACCTCTTCAGCACTGACCCTCAGACTTTCTTTGACTTTGGCCCTTAGCTTATCTTCAGCTTATCTTTGCAGTTCATTTTATATTCTACCTTTTAACAATTTTATCCATAAAAATACAGTAAAAACACAAATGCGAATTCTCAGCATTTTATCCTGGGAAACAGTGAAACAGTTAAAACCAGTTGGTTTATAACTGAAACTTGACTACGAAATGTTTGCCTGAAGAAGTGAGATTTTTATTTTCTCCTGATGGCTTATAAGAGATATGTTGCTGCTGCTCCGTTGGGATTTTAATACAAAGCCTGTTACTGCTACAGATAAAGAATGCAGCATAAATTCAGTATTTGTATAACATCTAATAACTACTCTTTGATATGTCTCCCTTTCTTCTGTCTGGTTGAGTAGATTGTTGATCTTTTTCTTTGCTGTTAATGTAATCAACAAGTTTAAGATTCTGTCTAGTTGGCCTTCTACTGAGACTACGAGAAATAACTATGCTTCTTACAGTCTGGGAAAAGTTTTCTTCTTTGTCTGCATGTCTTGGACTCTGTTGTGTATGTAAGATTCTGTCTTAGCTGATGCCAGGAAAATCTCTAAAGAGATATTGCTCTGTTTGACAGTAACTACTAGTAGAAAAGACCTTCTGCTATAATTGATAAATAACTGTTGAAGGTAGTTGCCTCTTCATTTGTAGTTTCACAAGAATAAAATCTCCACAGATTTTTATTTTTCTATATATTTTCTAGTATATGATATATTAAAATCTTTGAACAGATAAATGATTACTAATGTCCAATAAGAATAGGTGTGGCTTTACCACTTATGACAAATACATCTTGCCTGTCATTTTCACAGTGCTCTTAACATTATGCATAGAATTAAGAACATAAACCACTCACCTAATCTAGCAGAGGTTCTGCTAAATTTATATAATCTAATAATTTATTATATATATATAAAATCTCACCAATATTCTGTTTCTACTAACCAACATAATGTTTCTTAGAATTCAGCAGGCAGCATGAGGTCAATAAATCTCAAGCAGTATGTGAGAGCAATAAAAGTGGAGGGGGGTTGGACTTGATGGCCTTATAGGCCACGTCCAACTCTGTTATTCTATGATTCTACTATTGTTTTCCAGCAGCCATAATTCAGAGATATGGTGCCTCAGATCCTGGAGTATGTAATTCACTTGAGGTCATTGTTACTGGCCCTTTTAGAGCAATGTTAAATTGGTAGCTATCATCACATCATATAATAGTTAATTCCCTAGGATGTTACTTAAGTATTTATGCTTTCATGTTATTTTGTAGAACATACCATATTTTTCCGTGTATAAGACGACCCAATGTATAAGATGACCCCCACTTTTCTAACCCCAAATTAGAAAATTTGATCGCTGCTTTCCCCCTCCACTTCCTAAGCCCCGCGAAAGAAGGATCAAAGGGATGCAGAAGTGGAGGGGGAAACCAGCGATCTTAGGAAGTGGAGGGGGAAACCAGCGATGAAAGGGCTGCAGGATGAAAGGGCTACAATCCTGCAGCCCTTTCATGGCTGCTTTCCCCACCACTTCATAAGTCCCACGGGGCTTATGAAGTGGCGGGGAAAGCAGCGATGAAAGGTCTGCAGGATCGTAGCCCTTTCATCCTGCAGCCCTTTCATCGCTGGCTTCCCCCTCCACTTCCTAAGCCCCATGGGGTTTATGAAGTGGCGAGCCCCTGTGGGGCTTAGGAAGTGGCGGGGAAAGCAGCAATCAAAGCGCTGCAGGATCAAAGGGCTGCGATCCTGCAGCCCTTTCATCGCTGGTTTCCCCCTCCACTTCCTAAGTGGCGAGCCCCCGTGGGGCTTAGGAAGTGGCGGGGAAATCAGCGATCAAAGGGCTGCAGGATCAAAGGGCTGCAATCCTGCAGCGCTTTGATCCCTTCCCCCTTACTTCCATGTATAAGATGACCATTAATTTTTAGTCTAAAGATTTTAGATACAAGTATCGTCTTATACATGGAAAAATACGGTAACAAAAAACAACAGTATATAATGAGAAGATCTAAGAGTTGTTCCTCAACATCTTTTCAGACAGATTTAAATTGTTTATTACCTATACATTTTTCTTTTTGCTTCTTATTAACTCCACATTGCATTTTGGAATGATTTTTCTCTTTTGTAAAGCAGCAGTTCCGACAGTAGTCTCCATCAGAGGAAGGATACTGGAACAGAACACTATTAATCTGAAACACTAGTCTGTTTCTGTATTATAGATAATTTCTCTTTTTATTATAGAGAAATGGGAGGAGGGTGAAAGCTAGGGTAATATGCTTCTAACCTTATGAAGAGCCTTTTATGTCCTTAATGAATGCTAGATCTTAAGTTTTTATTCATTTCATTTAAAACATTACCTTCCTCTGAGGTCACATTTCCTAACTTACTGGTGGTTGCAACTTGCACACTACTTGTCGGCTGAAGACTTCTGGCCTATGGAGTGTAGTGTTGGAATTTAGAATTGGATACAGAAATTGAGGATCAGTTATTTGTTCTTATTGCCTTGTTTCTTGGCTGTAAACTATTAAGGAAGACTATTCTAGAATGCTGGAAATCAGTACTGATAAGCATTGCAGAAATGTTTTGCGTTAACTAACATAGATGGCAGTATTCTCCATTGCCACTCCTGGTGCTTAATGACAACATATTTGCATTCAGAAAGGCAATTTGGAAGTAGGATCCCTTGGTCTTCACAGTGCATACTTCTTTAGGAAATGAATGTTTAGCCATGACATAATTTTCCTTATGTATTCAACAGGAAGAGGAGAACAGATATTTTAGGGCGCACAGAAGAGAGGAAATACATCTGTGTATCATTATTTTAGGACTGTCTCCTTTGTTCATTCTTGTGAAGTGCATTGTCCTTGCATCCACACATCCTGCAGTGGAGCTGAGGCTTTAGGTGTATTGCTGTCCTAAAACAGGATGTACAACACAAGTGTTATCACTAGTCCATCTTTTTGTTGTTGTTGTTGCAGGCCTGGGATGTTTGTTTATGGGGACAGTGGTAGAGCCCCATGATATACATGTCTAAAAATATGAACTGTGCTCAGTGTGCTTTAATTATTTATTTTATTTATATCATCTTGTTTGGTCCTGAGACTCAATATGTCTCTTTGGACACTACCAGTTCAAAACATTCAAAACAATAAAGAAAATGTATAGTACATTCAAACAGTAAAAGTGGAGGAACTGCACTTCTATGTTTTTGTGCTGCTTTCCTCAGCAGGATGAGGTGGAAGAAGGACATCCTGGAACTCACTGTTTGCTCCAACAGAGTGTTTTTTCCCCAGAAGCACCTATCTGTAGACATCACTTCATACTGACTATAAGAGTCTGACTGCCTTGGGAGCAAGGAGTTGTCTGCTTCCCCACTGTATTCCCATTTACTTCCCTTGCAGTGCCATTGACCCGGTGATGTAATGTTTCCACCAGTATAGCACAGCCTTCCTCCAGCACAATGGTATCATTACAATATGTAATTTCATTATGCTAACAGAACCCTGTGTTCTCTAAGCACCGAGGAATGGTTTCATAATCCTAAACCATCAAATAGGTTTATTGAAGGATAGGATCATTCTGTAAACTCTCCACTAGGAGGGGTTAATCACTTTACCAAAATAAATTTAGCCATGAATTAGAAAGGACACCAGCTGTAGATGTATGTTTAACTTGTCTTAATTTCTCCTGGAAACTAAAATACAGGCCAGCTCTCTGCTTTTCAATTCAGTGCATTAAAAATGTTTAAGCTTAGCTTGATTGTGCCCTAAGTATTTGTACCCCTTGATTTATAATCAATTTATATATTCATTTTCCTTGTGATCATGCATGACGTTCATTTGGTTTGCATGCATCTAACGTCAGGCTGTGGTTGACAATCTTAAGGGTCACATACTACTTCCTCTGCATAACTGCTTAATCTCCCTTCTCAACGTTCGTGTTTGCTGCAAATACAGGCACAGTGATACCTTTAATCGACCTGTTCCAGTATTTGTATTGTTTCTACGACCCTGTGGCTTTTTCCTGATTATTCCATGTTTTCTGCAGTTAGCTATTACATCCAATCTGAGCAGTTTGTCCTATATTGTATATTTTGGTGTTTTATAGCTGAGTGGAAATTAACCATATTTGTATATAGCTGTATATTTGTTCCTAGGTTTGTAATCAGTGATTCAGATCAGAAAAAAACATGAGTATAAAAATAGTTGCTGATTTTGAGGGATGAAACACTTTTACTTGGGTCCTTTTGGGGAGAAAGGCAGGATAGAAATATTTTAAATAAATAAATAAATACTATCACCTGGCTTCTTTCTGTTAATGATTACTTATCCTGTGAGTCTTGTTCCACATATTCTGTGAATTCCACTACCATTGAAATTAGCTCAATATATCTATTCAACTTAATTTAATGTATCTTTAGCATCTTCTTCGCTTGATGGTCTTAAAAATATGGAATTGGGGACACATGAAACTATAGTCCACACATTTACAACCAATATTAGATAATCTGGTTCTTTAAACATTCAGTATGTGGAAGGTTTGTCAGTTTGCAATTTCAGGACCTACTTTGATTGAGTTGTGGTTATGGCTTAAGTTTCAGTTTCAGATATCTAAGCTTTTACGTTGGATGAAAAGTAAATTGCTATTTGCATATTTCAGTTAGATGGACATTCCTGTTTCATTAATTTTATTTTATATTTCAGCAACCCTAAAGCAACTAGTCAAAGAGTAAATAAGAAAATAAATAATGATGCATCACTTCGAATTCAAAATTTGTCTATTTTGGTGAAACAAATTAAATCCTACTATCAGGTAAGCTCTTTTTTCTTTGTTTTAAAGTGTTAAAAGAGTTATATTTTAGGGCAATAATAAAAGGAAGCTGGCAATTACAGACCCAGCCTTCCATATTGATTACTATGAGATATAATGATAAGTTTTAACAGGCTCATAATTATTTTGAAAGAACTGAAAATATTCTACTACTAAATCTAGTGATACTATGGACAATAATCTGTACTAAATGTACTTTTGCTTTTGTTATAGTCTACTTTGCCTTTTCTGTTTGGTTTTTAAAGAACCAAATTATATGTGTAATAATCATAATTTAGAACTGCAGAGCTAGAAGGGACCCTATGGATCACTGAGTCCAGCCCCTGTCAAGGAGGCAAAGTGGGAAATTGAACTCTCAACCTCTAGCTCTGTTACATTTATATCTTGTCTTCCATATATCTGTCTGTCTACAACTGTGTAAGGTAGATTAGACTGAGAGATAGTGATGGGCCTAAGGTCACCTAGGCATCATCTAAGACAGTGATTCCCAGCCTTGGGTCCCCAGGTGTTCTTGGACTGCAGTTCCTAGAAGTCTTCACCATCAACTGTGCTGACTGGAGTTTCTGGGAGTTGCAGTCCAAGAACACCTGGGTTAATTAAGGTTGGGAACTACTGCTCTAGGACAAGTGGTAGGGATCACTTTGGTAGCAATTTTAGCAAAGTGTTATAGGATTTTCATGTTGGCATTTGGATTTTGCTTTGGAATAAGTTAAAGTAACAAATTATAATTTGGTTAACAAAGTTGCTATTCAGTGAATGAGTTGACTAGTAATATGAAAAAAAAATCAGTATCCCTGGTGGAGTGGGGGTTTGAATCTGGGTGGTAGTCTCTACACAAACCACCATGCTGGCTAGTCTGAGGCTGACTAGTAATTGTTAAGAGGCACAAGCAACATCTCGCCTCTTCATCTAAGCCAGTGATTGGTGGCAAATGACTGCCTCTTTTGTTAGTTCTGGCTAGACTGAATGCCTGAGTCACACTGGGTTCAAGGAATCCAGGTTATGAACTTTACTGTCTACATGTCCTAATACTGGATAGATGGTGGAATGAATGTAGTAAATTGACAATAGCATTGCTCTGTGTTGGATCTATTCTATTAACTAATAGCTAACCCTTCGCCATCATCTCTTCGTCCTACTCCCCTCCTATCCAGTTGCCATTCAGTGACAACTAGCATTCTTCTCTATAAGCCACAAACAGTGCAATTAGAATTGCACTGCTGTCTCGGCACAAATTGTCTCAGGCTGGATCATCCTAAACAGGGTTACTTTGAGATGTAGTATGTCATTTGGGAGTGATCCTTGCATCCATGTACAAAGATCAGGTGGTTTTAGAACAGGAAACACACCAAAACCTCAAGTGAACCTATTTAGCCCTTCCTCCTTTAGAAAGAAAGAAAGAAAAATAACAACCAAAAAATGCCCTTGTTTCTTCCTCCATTAGGTCTGCCTCAGAACTGCGCCCTACCTCTGTAGAAGCTGTCAGATTTGACAGCCATAGGGAACCACCAATGGAGTAGGCGCCAGCTTTGTCAGCCATTTCCCTCCCTTACACTTCCTTGAATATTCTACCTGGAAGTAAGCACAGGGTTCTGCAGAAGGAAACCTAGCCTTCAGAGCTCCTTCGTTCAGATCACAGCCTGATTCTGGGGAACCCATTTCCCTCCTCTTTCCTCTGCCCCATTTCTATCTATCTTACAACACCATTGAGGTGTTTTTTCTGGGGCAGGTGTCATTTTAAAAATAAAAGGTTCCAACAGGGGTGACATTCACCATACACTTTATGCCCTTAAGCCTCTGCTTACAATGAAATCTGTCTCTAGCATGACTAGAGGAAAGTCTCCTCCTCCATGTGGGAATGAGGTGGAAGATTTCCATTTTTTTAAAAAAATCCCTGTAGTATAGTGTTGAATTGGCTGACCAACTGATTCAGTGCTGTCTTATAAGGACTTGGGGAAAAACTTTGCAAAAAAAAAGAAAGACTGTTTCCTTTTCTGTCTCCCCCTCCACAGGGGAGCAATAGGAAATGGTCAATTAGCAGCTTAAGCAAAGTGACTGCTTAAGCCATCCACTTTGGTTCACTCCTAGTGATCACACACGCTGGGACCGAACCAAACTGAAGCGATCCTGCCAGCACCAAAAAAAAAAAAAGTCACAATGATTCCAAAAAGATGTCAGTAGCCATGGATCAGGGAAGAACTGATTTGCCATTGTCCATATATTGTGTGGTCATCAGAAAAGGAGCAAACCAGCCCATCCCCAAACTCTGGGACAAATTCCCATCTGATTGCTCCCTCACTTTAGGGAGAGCTTGACTATAGTCATGTCTCCCTGTGGGCATTTTCACAGTGTGTATTTCTGCATGAGATGGCCAGACTACCTGGAGGCATGTAGCTTGATTGCCACTCAGTTTAAATGACATTTTCCTCTCTCACATAGTTGTGGTGTTTCAGAGCCAGCAGTTATGAACAGTTGCTGGGTATGAATGTTATTTCCCTTGTTATGTATTTGTTTGGAAATGGCTTTTGTATCTTGCTGTCTGTTGTTTTAGTGCTGAGAAAGGACTACATCTTCCTGTGTTTAAGCAATTTCTGAGAAAGTGTTTTAATTTTCAAGAGTTAATGTTACACATACAGTGGTGCCTCGACTTACGAACGTCCCTACTTACGACCATTTCGAGTTACTACCAGCTCCGGCCGCAAAATTTTGCTTCGACTTGTGGCTGAAGCTTCCAGTTACGATCAAAAAAAGGCAGGGGAAAAGGGCGGGAAATTCAAATTGCTAACCGTTGGTAGGCGAAGAGGCTGCTTCTTCGTAGCTCTTTCGCCCCAACGGTTAGAGTGAGTGCAATCAGAGGAGGCTTGGGACTGCCTGGTAAGGTAAGGTGCTGCTTTTTGCTTTTTAAAAACTGTTCTGGGTGGGTTTTGCAGGGTGGGTTTGGGCTGGGGGGGGGGGTTATGTTTCTGTGCCGGGGTGGTTTTTTTTTTTTTTTTTTTTTTTTTTTTTTTTTTTTTTTTGCAGCCCCAGCGTGGGGCTTGCTCCGTTGTTTATTTTTGGTTTTATTTTGTTTTTAAGCACCAGCACCTTCGGGGCTTGCTCTGTTTATTTTTGGGTTGTTTGTTGTTGTTGTTTTTTGCAGCCCCAGCGCGTTCCTATGGGGCTTGCTCCATTGTTTATTTTTTTTATTTTTTTAAGCCCCAGCGCCTTCGGGGCTTGCTCCGTTTATTTTTATTTATTTATTTTTAAAGCCCCAGCGCCTTCGGGGCTTGCTCCGTTTATTTTTATTTATTTATTTTTTAAAGCCCCAGCGCCTTCGCGGCTTGCTCCGTTTATTTTTGGGTGTTTTTTTTTTTAAGCCCCAGCGCCTTCGGGGCTTGCTCTGTTTATTTTTGGGTTGTTTGTTGTTGTTGTTTTTTGCAGCCCCAGCGTGTTCCTATGGGGCTTGCAGTGTTTTATTTTAATTTTATTTTTTGGGGGTATTTTTTTTCCTTCTGGAACGGATTAATCGCGTTCCAATGCATTTCATTGGGAAATGGTGCTTTGACTTACGACCATTTCGAGTTACGTCCATCTTCTGGAACGGATTATGGTCGTAAGTCGAGGTACCACTGTATCTAAAATCCAGTGTTTTGAGTTTCTTTTTTTCATTCACACTCCCCATCCCATTTCTTTTTATGTTAGATCAGTGGTTCCCAACCTTGGGTAACTCTCAGAAACCCTGGCCAGCATAGCTGATGGTGAAGGCTTCTGGGAATTGCAGTCCAAGATCACCTGGGTTACCCAAGGTTGGGAACCACTGTCTTAGATTGTAAAGGCAAAAACTTATTGGCCTTATTGGTCTTTATGAGACACACTGGTAGTCTTTTTCAGCTAAAGAGTGGGGCAGAAGTATTTTAAATAAAGAAAATGCAAGGACAGGATTTAAATTGTCATCTCTTCTGCATTCATAGTAGCCATCTAGCTCTTACATCAAAGCACTTAGGCAGTATCTACCTTTATATGAAAATAGAGAGGCAGATTACTCCAAGCAGCCCATAGGTTAGAGGGCTGTAGCAAGTGTCCTTGCCTTTTATACTGTATGACTTTCGTATACCAAAGGAAAAATAAACTATTCTCTCCCTTTGTCCACAGTCAAATCTCACAGATGTTTATACAGATGGTAAATTATATGACTAAAAGGCTTCACATCAATCTATACTGGTGAAAACTGGGGCTCACCTTATGCAGCATTATTTTAGGACTTGTAAAAATGAAAGTGTTTCCTTTAATATCTGAAAGGGTTTATCTTCCTATAAGCTTTAATAATTATATGGATAAAACCTAGATTGATTCCAAGGAATATTATGATTAGAGTGTCAGGGGATAGATAAAATGTTCTCTTGCTGTATCTGTATATTCTGCTAGTTTCAAATGGAGAGAAATATTCCTATAATGTGTTGGAAATGCTCTTGATCTTTAATTATATGATATTGCTAATTTATATAATCATATTTTTCTGACATAGTGTTCATTATATTATGGTGTTTAATTCTGAATTTGAGCTCAGTCTATAGATACATTACTTAGCTTTGGTTAAAAAAACACACACAAGAAAAAAAAAAACATTTACTAGTACGGAAAGTATAAACCTGAATTGGTTATATTCAATTCAGTCAAGAACTTCACACCCTTTATCAACATCCCTGGGTGTTTTATTGTCTTATTATGTTATTTAGTTGTGTTTTACCAACACTCAAAATCTTACTTGGCTTTGTAAAGTAGGTTTTCAATTTCTATATAGCTTTCTCAATATGTTTATATAAATGTTGAATAGAACATGTATTTTTAATCATACAGAACATACATAAAATTAGACATTTGCATTGAACATACAGCAGAAAGTCTTATGCTGCCAGATTTATGTATATGTTAGCAGCTGCTGCAATAGATGTCCAGATGTTTGAGAGAATATATATCAACGCTAAAGAATTAGGTGCTGTCTAGACTGGGGATTTGCCCTGATTACAGCTCTCAATGTCTAGAATAGATTGGACGGAGAAACTCGCATGAAACTATTCACAAAACATTTTATATTATAGTTGTTCTTAAAAACAGATATATTCAGACCTGGACAACACTTTATAACCAATCTGTGCAAAATGTTGATGTTCCTGTTTTGAAAGTTTTGAGACAGCATGTTCTTGTCTACATGCCATTGCATGCAATTCTAAATCCTCACAGTTCTAAATCAATGAATGTCTTGTCAAGAGGTGCTTTTGAATTTGGAGACAATGAAAACACCAATGAAGAAAAGTACAAATTCCAAACAGCCTAGTAACAAAATAAACAGTCAAACTAAAAGAATGAAGACCCCCTCTCAAAAAACCCCCAAATGGGGAAGATGTCTCTGAACACTTCCTCCTAAGCTCTGTCTTCAGCATCCTTTTAAATGTTGTCAAGTAAGAGCCTGACAGATCTCCAAGAGAGTCTGTTCCACAAGGATGGGGCCACAACTAACAACTCAGTTTCTGGTAACAACCTTCTTAATATTTCTAGGTATGGTCACTCTAAGAACAGGGCTTAGGAAGATTGGATGGGATGATCAGAAGTTCTTAGAGGGAGACATTCCATTTGTTCTAACAAACATTAGGCAGTTGAGGTTCAGCAGTGGTTAAAACTTCAAAGTTTCACTCCTTTGAAGTCAAACCAGCTTTTCTTTTCCTTTTTGAGTAGAGAGACAACAAGGAAGTAAGGTACCAGTGTGTTTCGGTTATAGCTCTGCAACACAAAGAAGAGGAGCCTGATGAAATGTCATTTTGTGTGGTTTGGTGGGAGTAGGAGGAAGAATTGAGTGAGGGATGTATGTCAAGAAAACTGTTCCAGTTCAGATGGCGCATTAGCAGTGTGGCTCCTAAGAATGTGGGGAGCCATAAGTGTGAAGGAGCTTCCCATATTGTTTGGCTTTTGTCCACCATGGTAGGGAGAAAATGTTTGTGTAAAATTGCAAATATTTCTTTGTCACTTTTAACGCTGCATGAATTTGTTGGTGAGCTACTTCAGACAAGCAGCCATCTGCTTTTTTCTGTTTCAGTTGCAGTCCTATTTCTGAAGGAGACAAATATTTCAGACATATACAGTAAGAGGGAACAAAGTTGAATTTGGATTCTCTTGTGTACAGTAGCTAGGCAGAAAAATAGACTAGATTTTAACATGCCATTAATACTGGAAATGGTCTTGCAATCTTTCAGATTTTTCCCTCTGCAGCATACAAACTCACTGATCACTTTCTGTGTATGAGTTTAGTGGGTTTTTTTGGTCAGAATGATGCCTTTGATGTTACTGTTGCCATAGAATCCTGGAATTTTTTCAAGCATCTATCTCATATTAAATGCAATATTTTGCTGTTCAAATCCAGTGAGGTTGAAGCAGGTCTATGTTTTCCCAATATTTTATTGTCAATTGTAATGAAGAACTGTGAGATAATTGTTTGCAATAGTTTGTATGTAAGGAAATAACATCTAAAATTACTTAGTTTGCAGCCAAGTGAAAGCCAACCTGCATGTAGAATTTTTTTTAATTCCAAGAAAAGTTACCATGTTAGGTGTTTGCAGCACAGCTATTAATGGAGACCTCAAACATGTAGAGCGAATACAAAACCTAATGTTAAAAAAAGTAAGTTCTTAACAGTTAAACCTTTAAAGCACGTAAGACCTTGGGACCTGGATATTTGAGGGTGTGCCTTTCCCCATATATACCTGCCCAGTCATTAAGATTTGCTTAAGTGGGGGGCTCTGTCCCATCACTGAGAGCTGCACATTTTGTGGAGTTGAAGGAGAGGACTTAAGGTGTGATCACATGGGGAAATAAACTGCTTGTGAAGCAGTCTGGTGCAATCAACTTCCCAGCAATCATGCAACATATGAGGAAAGAACCCAATCTGTGCCCACCCTGGACCTTTTTGGCCCACCTGTAGGGTTCCTGCTTTGGGGCTGGACTGGAGCAATTCCCGGGCAAATGGCAGGATTGCTTTAAGGGAGATTCCTCCAGTTAAAGTAACCCTTTCCAGTGCAACCAAGTGCGCACTTTTCCAGCCATCTGGTCACACCCTAAGTCAGCTGTAAAATGCCAGATATGGAAGACCCTGACCTTGGAAGCCCAACTGGCACTGACACCAATTCTGTTTTGGCACCAAGTGAAAACCTGGTCGTTCATCCAATCGTGGTAATTAGAAAGATTAAAGTTTGATTTTGAATCCTTTCATTCCTTGTCTTTTTCGTAATTGTTTAGTTTTTATTGTACAGTGGTGCCTCGCTAGACGATGTTAATCCGTTCCGCGAAGATCGCTGTCTAGCGAAAACATCGTCTAGCGAAGCACGTTTTCCCATTGGAATGCATTGAAATCTCTTCAATGCGTTCCAAGGGAAAACGCAGTCGTCTAGCGAAAATCTCCCATAGGGAAACATCGTCTAGCGAGTGCGGGTCCCCATCGGAATGCACTGACAGCTGCACTGACAGCTTTTCACCACTAGTCGGCGCATTCCTATGGGGAAACCTCATCGTCTAGCGAAAATCGCCATAGGGAAACATCGTTTTGCGAAGCGCAGTAGCGATCGCAAAAAGGCATCGTCTAGCGATTTCCTCGTCCTGCGAGGCAATCGTCTAGCGAGGCACCACTGTATTTTAAAGTTTTTCCAAATCTTTTAAAGATTTTAATGTAGTCCAATTGTTTAGCTGTTTCAATGTGATTTCATTTCATATACGCTATCCTGCAGTCTGTTAAGTTATAAATATTTTAATTAATAAAATAGTAAAATATAGATCTTACATTGTTTGAAACAGTTAAGAGACTAACACTATAGAATGCTGGTGTATATTCTAAATCAGAAATGATTGTTTTGATTGGCTTATGTTAAAGCTATTTTTGGTTTTAATTGTCTATAGAATGTACCAGTCATCTTTTCTGTGACACTTCGAAATGTTTATACTTGTTTCCATAGGATACATTGCAGCAACTGATTATGATGCCTTTGCCAAATGTCTTAATAATTGGCAAAAATCCCTTTTCAGGTAAGTCTTGTATTAATATGTACTCCTGTAAGCTTCCTAGCATGAGGGAAGAGGGGAATATATCCATTACAATGAGTTCTGAATGTTTAATAATGACTTTGTATAATGTTTTCAAATGTTCTAATGGCTTCACATGCATTGTTGAGTTATAATGCATACAACAATCCTGTAAAATAAATTGGTATTATTCCCCAGATTGTGATGGGAGTACTGAGACAGAGAAAGACAAGGTAGTTTGTCTGAGACTGCTCAATGAGTTGAGGACAGAGGGAAGGTTCAACAGAAATTTGACAGGTGTAGGCCACTGTGCTAATATTTTGTGTTTCAAAGAAGTGTTACCTCTTTCTTACGTTCCAAGAGGATTGAATCTGGACAGAACTAACTGTTCAGGAAAGGCTGGATAAGAATATAGGCACATAACATCCTCTAGACTAAATAATACTCTCTAGAATGAATGACTACAGCATTTACTGCTGCCCTAGTTCCTGCTATATATAAATAGGCTTTTAATCTGTTCTACTCCATACTTGTAATTATCTATTGATTTACTGATTTGAGCTTTTAGTGCATACAAAATGAGGACAGCAAAAAGGGAAGAATATATTGGGATTGCTAAAATATTTAGATTTTCAAAAATCCTTTAACTGAATCGGTAAAAAAGTAATAATTGAGGATAAATGGCCAGTATTTGTAGTGGAGAAGGTGAAACTATTAGAAATCCCAATGTTCTGCACCTAACAGTGTAAAAAAAAAAATCTAATCCCCTTTTTATGTTGTTTGATAGTAAAAATACACTAATTTTGGCTGCGATTGTTAGCTAACTAATTGTTAAACTGCAAGTACTGCATCTTTCTCCTTTGTTTAACGTTGGGTTTAATCTCACATTTAACTATTTAAACAACTTCAGTGCTCATATCCTGCCTCAGTGTGATCACACCCAGTTCCTCCCTCTCACTGCATGTGGTATAAACAAATTTAAGGCAGTTGGAACCAGATGAGCAGATGTCAGGAGATGTGAGTTATGTTTTGGCACAAGACCAGCAGTCATTATGGTGATATGAAATTAGTTAAAGCCTATTGGTTAAGGAACTAAGTGGCCCACTTCAACGAGAATTTGTTCAGACTGAGGGAGGGCAAAAGATTTAGGAGCTTTATATGATCTGGTGGCATCAAATCAAACCTATGGTGTACCTCACTTCTCCAGTTGACCAGCTAGATCAGGAGAATTATGGACAAAGGCATGAATATTCAAGCTGGAACTATTTATAATACTGTCTTCCAAGGTTCCCTGTAAGCTGGGCGCGCATGCGCGCCTCTTCCTCCCTCCATGCAGCTGTCTTCCCCCTCCGCGCAGCAATTGTGTTAGGTTCCAGTCATGACGGAACCCAGCGCACGGGGGAGAGTTGCGCACACAGGAACAAAGTTGCATGTGCGAGAGAGGTGGAGCCCCGCCAGCAGAGCTGAAAGTTAGAGGGTACATTGCTGTCTTCTGACCAGCAATCCTAGAAACCTAGTATCTTACAGTACCTTATATCAACTGCTGGTGATTTTGGCAGCCAGATACTTTCCACTGTGGTTTGTGAACTGTGCAAGAGCATTGTTTAAATGCACTGTGTACAAAGAAAGCACAGGCCAGCCAGCAGGGCACTTTCTTTTGGGTAGGGCTAGAGGAAATGTTGACTAAGATCATGGCCACTGGTCCCATCACCTCCTGGCAAATAGAAGGGGAAGATATGGAGGCAGTGACAGAGTTTACCTTCCTGGGCTCCACGATCACTGCAGATGGTGACAGCAGCCACGAAATTAAAAGACGCCTGCTTCTTGGGAGGAAAGTGATGACAAACCTAGACAACATCTTAAAAAGCAGAGACATCACCTTGCCAACAAAGGTCCGCATCGTCAAAGCTATGGTTTTTCCTGTAGTGATGTATGGAAGTGAGAGCTGGACCATAAAGAAGGCTGACCGCTGAAGAATTGATGCTTTTGAATTGTGGTGCTGGAGGAGACTCTTGAGAGTCCCCTGGACTGCAAGGAGATCAAACCTATTCATTCTTAAGGAAATCAACCCTGAGTGCTCACTGGAAGGACAGATCCTGAAGCTGAGGCTCCAATACTTTGGCCATCTCATGAGAAGAAAAGACTCCCTGGAAAAGACCCTGATGTTGGGAAAGTGTGAAGGCAAGAGGAGAAGGGGACGACAGAGGACGAGATGGTTGGACAGTGTCATCGAAGCTACCAACATGAATGTGACCCAACTCCGGGAGGCAGTGGAAGACAGGAGGGCCTGGCGTGCTCTGGTCTATGGGGTCACGAAGAGTCGGACATGACTTAACGACTAAACAACAAAGAGGAAATGTTTGGTTCTAGGTGGTGTCAGAATGAAATTTATCCTTATCGCTGATGTGACTTACATGTTTTTTGTCACTTGTCATCACCATTGGTTGAACATGTTTGCAGACAGCTGCTCATTAGGAAACTCCAAGAAGACTTTAATATCTCCATAGTTCTATTGTATACTCTCTTGCAAGGTTTCTTGAATTACTGTCCCCTGCTGACTGGATTCTGAAGAAAGTATGTGGTAACCTTCTTGTATCCCAAGCACTCTTTCATAAAGTTCCTAGACACTGAAATTCTGGCCTCTTCAGTGTTCTACACACCAACAGCAGAATATAGAGTTATAGTTCCAGCATCGGAGAAAGAGGTGCCTCATCCACATGGCCATGCAAGAGCAGCTCTATATGGCTCAGCATTGTATTATAACATTATCCCATAGCTTCTTCCTTCCTTCCAGTAGAACAGATGATGTCTTGGTATATTAGTTGCAGGGGAACATAAGCAGCAGAGTGCTGCTACTTGTGGGTTTCCCGCACCAGGTGAGCCCCTATATAACAGTGTGCAACTACCGTGTTTCCCCCAAAATAAGACAGGGTCTTATATTAAATTTTTCTCCCAAAAATGCATTAGGGCTTATTTTCAGGGGGTGTTTTTTTTTTTCATGTACAACAATCTACATTTATTCAAATACAGTCATGTCATCTTCTTCTGGTTGCTGCACAATGGTGGAGGGCGGGGTTTCACTTAACGTGGGCTTATTTTTGGGGTAGGGCTTATATTACGAGCATCCTGAAAAATCATACCAGGGCTTATTTTCAGGTTAGGTCTTATTTTCGGGGAAACAGGGTAGGTAGGCATCCCATATGATCTAGCACAGTGTTACAGCACAGTCTTGCATACAGGAAGAGAATCTGTTTAACACTTACCTACAAATGCACATATAGTATATTGTTTTAAAAATATTTTCAGAACAAGGCACTGAAGAAGTAAAAAAGTTGCTGCTTCTCTTGCTTGGCTGTGCAGTTCAGGTAAGTCTGCTTATTTACTGAATTGTTCGTTATATTCATACTCACCTGACTGAGCTTAGCTTGTGGAGATTATATTGTGTCCCGCATGTTCCTGGTTCAGTGCAAAGTTAAAGTAAAGAGTTGTTGTGATTAAGTACTTGATCTGATCACTGCTAACCTAACTCTAGGCACTCCGCCTAGAGTGGTCATAATTGACCAGATAGGCGGGGTATAAATGAAATAAATAAATAAATAAATAAAAATAACCTTTGTTAGAAGTTTGGTATTTTTTCTTGCACCTATTGTGTAAGGCCTGAAGAGCTTGCAGGTGTGGCTTATGAGCGAGGCTTGGAGAGGCAACTTAACCCCAAAATTTCATGTGGTGGTCCATTGCTCTGGCCACAAGCTGCCTGTGTTAGGCAGTGCTTATTTACAGATTGCCATTTGGGAATTCACAGCCTTTAAATACAAGCCATTATTTAAAGCAGTGATCCCCAACCTTTTTCGGTTCGCGGACTGGCTGGGGAAGGCGGGGCACCCCTTGCGCTTGCGCGCATGTGCAAACAAGTGCTCTCTCTCGCCTGTGCGAGCGCCGCACTGCCGTTTGCGCATGTGCGCGAGCGTGCACACGGCACTTCTCTGGGCGCACTTGTGCGCATGCGCAAATGGCGGCGGGGCACTCGCACAGGCTACAGGAGTGCGCGCGCGGCTGTGCGGGGGTGAGTGCATGCGGGGGGGTGGGGGGGTCTGTCTCGGCGGCCCGGTCCGGCTCAGGCCCCGGACCGGCACCGGGCCCCGGACCGGGGGTTGGGGACCTCTGATTTAAAGTATTATGAATCCAAAGGAAAAAGCAGTAGGGATGAGTTTGAAACTGATCAATGAAAATAAAAATCCTACTTATCCCTTTGTTGTATAGTAGAAGCAGTAAAACTGGCCTTACTATGACATTGTCTCAGTCTTGTAAGGTGCAGAATTGGGTATAATGCCTAATGACTCTTGTCATTGATAAATCTGATGGTCAAATGTGTCTAAAATAGCTCTCGTCATAAAGTCATTTGACTGAAGCAAAGGTACCTAGTGAATAACATATATCTATATAACTGGTGGCTTCTCTTTTATATAATGTTGTGATATTGAGTTAGTTTGTATAAATGAGTTCTTTTGGAATTTCTCAGATAACTGAGAAAAAAGTTGAGATATGTACATTAGAATTCATCATTTAAGCCATCTGTAAATCTTTATTAATCTGCTTGTTTTAGTGTCAGAGGAAAGAAGAATTCATTGAAAGAATCCAGAGTTTAGATTTTGATGTGAGAGCAGCAGTTGCCGCCCACATACAAGAGGTATTATTTTGTTTAAAATAATTTGTGAATGTATTCAGTAAAGCAATTCTTACATCCAAAGGGATTTGGAGGAAAGCAAGTATCTTGGTTATCATAACTAACATTTATACAGGCAGCATGTTAAAAAGAACATAGTGCAGTTAGAATTCATCTGAGGGCAGTCCCTACGTGTTGAAGCCATTGTAGACCTATTAGGATAGGCATTGTGGAAGCTCAGTGATCTAAATCGGGGGTCTCCGAACTTTTTACAGTGAGGGCCACACCGGATATTTTCAAAGTTTTTGAGGGCTGAAGGAACAGGAATGTGTGCACACAGCCTGGCCACCCCCCAGCGCATGGACGCACGCACGCCCCCCACGCACACACAACGCACGCATGCCCGCACGCACGCCCACCACCTGAAGGCAACGGGCCGGACAGAATGGCAACGCAGGCCGGATGTGGCCCATGGGCTGTAGTTTAGAGACCCCTGATCTAAATGGTCTCCTGAGCCTTTTCTGGAATTGTTATGCTAAAATGGTTACAGTTCTCATAGGCACCTCAATTGAATTTGAAATTCAAAGGTTACCTTGCCTGTTGACACAACCTAAATGCTGTCTCATAACTCCTGGAGCCAAGGTGACTCCATAGTTTTCTGAGGGCCATTAAGCAAATGGAACAGTAGCTGAAGTACAGGTAGGGGGAAACTTGGAACATTGTATTAAAGGCAAGTGGGAGTCTGTTTTGTCATGCTAATAAGAGAAAGGAAAGTTTATTTTCCTGCCATCACTTATCTGCTCAGTATTATCTAGATGTTCCTTTCCTATCTGAAACTTACACCAGTCTGATCAGCTAGATGTGATATATCACTTTGAAGCTCACTATAGCTGGTCTACAGATAAAATTGCTCTCACATCTCCTTCAAGTTGGAAACCTGTGCTTAGGTCAGCGGCTATTCTTGCAAGCTGCTAAAGCTCTATTGTATTGACAAAATCTATTCCTAAAATCAGACACCAGAGTGTGACACTAATCCCTTCCCTGTAACCACTAGGAAGAAAAGGAAATTTACTGGGAAGACAACATTCCTATTTCTTAACCTAGTGGTTATAATGGCAGGGTGCTCAGCAGGATGTAGAAGTGCAGTTTCATCTCTTGTTAGGATGTACACACGGTGATAGCAAAAGTAAGATGTCAGAAATTAAAAGTATTCCAGGAAATATTGAAATATTTTAAAAACTACAGGTATCTTAAGCTTTAATTGAAATTATTCACATTGTTCTGGAAGTGGAGTATTGGTAACTGTGTTTTGAAAGATAAGCATTAGAATATTTGTTTAAAATGTTGCTGAAATCACTCACTTTTTCTTTATCATCAAATACATGTAGAGGATAGACCTGCATTAGCTTGAGGAAATATTAGGCTTGGGCTTTGATAGTTCTTGGGGAAGAGTGTTTCAAAGCTGGAGAGCAGCCAAATATGTGTTTGAGGTGTATTTGTAATAATAGTGTAAGGGAAGGAGAGTGAGAAAGGCATGATTCGGGAAAAGCTGGAGAGGTGCTGTGGGGGGGAAATGATTGCAGTGGAGACAGTGTTCAGGAAATTGAAAGAAGAGCACTACTCGAGCAAGTGAAAGTACTTGGAAAATGAGTGGAAGCCTTTGGATTCAGTGCAAGATTACCAGCTGAAGGGGTATCAGTGGGACAAGGATGGACAAGTTCTGGATGGAGAAATTGATGAAGTAACACTTTTATCAACCTTAAAAAGCCAGAATATCTGCTATGGGAAGACAGTGACAAAATGGTATATGCAATGATAAAAAAATGATAAAGAGTACCATAATCGGGTTTATTGCATAATAAAAATTGAATGATGCGTTCTGCTATTCTTTGCTGATTATGACAGCTTCAAAATAGTAGTTAAGGAATATTTCTTTCATAAAATTAAGAGTCAGCAAAATTTCTGTTTGCTGATTCTTAATAGAGCATTAGAGGAATAAACTGAGATAAACCCCAGGGGGCGAGCAACCAGGAGTTTGACATGGGAGTAATATTAAGAAAAGGATCTAGTGGAGAAAGAGACAAAAGAAAAGGGAGACCAAGGAGACACAGGTAGAGAGTCATATACTAGTGGATTTTCCCAGCATCCTTCAAGGCAGAGAAGACAAAGCAAAAGGTACTCATAGAGAAACAGAAGAGAGTAAAAAAGTAAAAGGAATCATGGAAGGAATAGGCACTTCTGTGGTGGTGACCTGCAACGTGTGTGCAGTGTTTATCTTCATCCTGAGAAACAACATGATGTACACATGCAGCAACTGCAAACTGATTGTAGTGTTGGAAAAAAACAGAACTGGAGCAGCCAGTGGCCACACATAAGGCTACAAGAGAAGGTGAAAAGTACATAAATAGAACTTGAGCAGCAGCAGCCAAGAGAGACACTGGAGGAAGAAGAACAGCAAGAGGAGGAGAATGCTAAGAAGAGGATAAACGTGGAGGAAGCACCTTGGAAAAGGGTCACATTTAGAAGCAAAAGAAGGCACTCTTCACCAGTGACACTGCAAAACTGCTTTCAAATTCTTGAAGAGGAGTCTGACAGATAGCATGCAGAGGAAAACATACAAAAAACCTTGTGGAAGGACATGAGAGAAACTGAAACTCAGCCAAGGAGAGTCACTAACCCACACTCTACAAAAAGAAGATGAGAAGAGTAGTTGTAGTAGGAGATTCCCAACTGCGTAGGATTGAAACTGAAATATTCCAAGAAGATCCATGAACCTGCTGGGTATACTGTGTCCCCTGGAAGATGGATCAGGCATTTGATAGAAAAATTGCCATCACTCATAAAACCCATGGATATACATCCCTTTCTTCTCATCCTTGTGGGAACAAGTGACACAGCCAAGAGGGAACTGTGAAGAAATCATACCAGATTTTGAAGCTCTGGGAAGGAGACTCAAGGACTTTGGGACCCAGATAGTTTTCTCATCCATCTCCATACTCGGAAGAGGAATAGAAAGGGAAAGGGAAATACTTAAGTGAATAACTGGCTATGAAGGTGGTACTGATGTGAGGGATTTGGATTTTGGGAGCATGGGCTTCACTTCCTGGAAGATGGACTGCTGCCAACTGATGAGTTGCACCTCACATAGACTGGAAAGAATGTGTTTGGCCTCAGCATGAAGAACTTCATCAGGAGGGCTTTAACTGAATTGGAACGGGGAGGGAGATGCAAACTCAGAGGTAAAAACAGATGTAGGCTATTGCACAATAAGAGGAACAGGAGAAGCAGCTCTAATGGGGGCAAATAGTAGTCTTCATAAAAATGTATGACGGAAAGCAGGCCACAAATCACACAATCTCCAGTGCCTATATACAAATGCCAGGAGTATGGAAGACAAACAAGAAGAATTGAAAATCTTATACGAGTTATACAACTTGATAGGGATAACTGATACTTGGTGGGATGACTCCCATGACTGGAATAGAACCATTGAAGGATATAAATTGTTCATAAAGAAAAGAAAGAATAAAAAGAGAGATGGAGTTGCTTTATAGGTAAAAAATGCATATTCTTGCACAGAAAAATAAAAGTATGAGCTTAATTGTCCCATGTAGAGTATCTGGATTAATATGGAAAAATAAAAGGAACACAGTAGTTGGAGCCTATTACAAATTGCCCAATCAAGGAGAAGATGAGGACGAACCCTTTGAAAAAACTAATTGCAAGAATTTCAAAGAGCCAAGATCTATTAGTAATGGGAGATTTCAAATATCCTGATATCTGTTGGGAGGCAAATTGTGCCAGACATGGCCCTTCCAAGAAATTCCTGGGTTACTGATAATTTTCTTCTTCAAAATTTGGAGTAAGAAACTAGAGGATTAGCTGTCCTTGACTTGAGATGACTTGGTGGATGAAGTGGCAGTAAGGAGAACTCTAGGGGAAGTGACCATGTTCTACATGAGTTCTTGATTTCATAGGAAGCAAAATGGAAGAACATGTGTACACTGGATTTTAGGAAACCCAATTTTAATAAACTATGGACAATGATAAGTAAGATCCCATGGCAGGAAATCCTAACAAGAAAAGGAATCCAAGATGGCTGGGAGTTGGAGCAGTATGACAGTGGAACCAGTTACGTACCTTGGGAGATAGTGAGCACTCCAATGCTGGAAACATTTAAGAGAAAATTAAACCACCATCTGTCAGATCTGCTTTGATTTGGATTCTTGCATTGAGCAGGGGGTTGGACTTATATTCACCTTCCAAGTCTATTATTCTGTGATAAGTAGGTAAATTAAGTATGAGTAGCTTTAATGTCAAAACATATGTAATTTGATCTAGGTCTATAATTATAACACTAAGGATAGTGTTTTCTTTCACAAAGCAGACTGTTTTATGTTAGGGCACACTTAATTAGATCTTTTCCTTCTCCTCCTCCTCCTCCTCCTCCTTCTTGTAAGTAGTTCTTGTTCTAGTTCTATCAGTTAAATCAGGAGTGGGAACTTCCAGTGGTTGTACTGGCCCTCCTGAATCTGTTGTGAGTTACACCACAGCATTTCAGCAATGTAGCAGAGAGAAAAGGGCCATAGTTTTGTTATGGGGAGCAAGAACCTTGTTTTTAAGCTGAATTGCACTTTTCAGATCACTGAATTGTTTACTCTAAAAAGCATATTTTCCCCCCTTCAGCAAAACAGAATTGTGGGTAATAAAAATAGGTGGGCATGCATAAAGCTGGTGAAGTGTGTGTCCCCCCCCCCCCCCCCTCCGCATTTAAATCGAACAGTTTCACTTCATTGAGATCTTATACTCTGTAGGTAACTCATAATCAGGAAAACGTGTTTGACCTCCAGTGGATGGATGACAGTGCTTTGTCCCAAGACTATATTGAACCTCTCCTTAAAAATATGGCATTGCATTTAAAAAGACTAATAGATGAACGAGATGAGCACTCTGAGGTATGTGTTTTGCCAGTTTTTCATTTTGTTCTTTCAGAATGTTTTTAATTATTAAGGAAATGGAATGGGTACTGTCACACACACAAAGATGTAAACTAAGGAATGCTTTACTAATATTGAGACTGGAACCTTTACCTTTTGTGGCTTGAAGCTGTTTAGTAGTTCTAAAATAATCTGAGATGGGGCAGGGTTGCTCTCTTCAGCAGCTTTATTTTTTTCTAACATTTCACTGTTTTTAGGCTTCTTCTATATAAATCTTTATTTTTAAAATATTGTATCTGTTTTTGCTCTCTATTCTTGTTTTTTTGCTTCTGAATATTAAATATTCTCTTTCTGTGCTGGCCCTTATGTTTCCATCTGTTACTTTTCTTCTCACTAACAGTTCCTCTCTGTTCCCAGGAACTTGGAGACCTGGTGACTGTCATCTTTAGTTTTAAGATATTTTAAAACCTGTATTTCACTCATGTCTGTTTGAGGATATTCTGGCATTTGTTTTTTCATTAGATTTCTCCAGATGTGTGAAGCTTTACTATCATGTCTGTTCTCTTTCCCTTTTTGTTTGTTTCATATTTTAGTGTCAATGAAGTTGGCAGGACAGCCTTATTTTCTTGTGTCTGTCTCTGTATTTAAAGCCTAGTGCATTCTAGGTCCTTTATAAATATTACAGGAAAGATAGCTGGGTGGAGTGAGTGAGTAAGCAAGTACGTGAGTACTCCATTTTAATCAGAAGAGACCTTATAAACAAGGGAAGTACTTTGATCAACTTCCACAAACTGTTCTTCTCACAGGTCAAAACACAGATTCTGACCATGCCCTATATAATAAATAAATAAATATATCAGCATGATGCCTTCAGAGTCAGTATCATCCCATCTACTGGTAATAAGCCAACAGTTCCCACCTCTGTTTTGGCCAGTTAGTGTGCCTCTCTCAAGATCTGGCGCAACATCATCAGTGATGCCTGTATGCCTTAAGACATCAAGACTGCTGTAAGTTTCATTACACTCTCTCCTGTAGGCAGGTTCTAATACACTTGACCTTCAGAGTGTTTCTTAGAAGAAGCCTCTGTGCTGTCATAAAAAAATGCTATAGGGTGAATGTCTCTCAGAAAAACACAGGGCTCTTTTTCCAGTATTTTCATGATACCTCCCCCCCCTCCACAAATGTGAGGGATTCTGTTCTATCTGCAGTGTAAATAAATGAATTGTTACATAAAACCCAGAGCTTTGAATGCTTGCTTTGACTGCATCACTCCTGCTCTGGCAAGGAATGGTTATTTCCACACCACAGTTTACCCAGCTTGCTGCTGTTATCTCCATTTTGTGTCCTCGGCTAATTGTTTCAGTTTAAAATGCTTTCTGTTGACCTGGTTACTGCCAGTGTAGGACACTAGTTGTCATCTCTTTGCTTATGATAGTAGTGATTGTTCTCCCATATGTCAACAATTGTCACACCCTCTCAGTCCTGTTTTCTGACTAATGTAAACCTCACGCTTATCCTACTGAAGGATTTAGAACATTGTGTCAATGAGGAAAAGTCTCAGATCTTTTTTCGTGGTGAGTAATCAATTCTTAGGGATTCACATAGACTCTTGTCCTTGACACAAGATTTTTGCCTTGAGAGGGGGCTGTGATCTTGGCAATGTTGGTTCATAATATGTTTAAGGCCCCCTTTTCTAGTGTCAGGATTTGGTGGATTATCTCAACTTGTTCATGGAATTGCAAACACAAATGGGAAGTGTTGAACTGAGACTTCATGATTGCTTTGAAATGATAGGATTACCCTCACATGATCGTCTGCCACCCTGCAACACTACATGCCATTTCTTTTTGTAGCAGAGCAGGAGTGGGCTACAGATTGTGAAGGGACACTTTCCTTCACAACTGGTTGGAAGGTACCTTTTCTTTCTGTTACCTCGTTTGTGTCTGCTGTCGAGAATGGTGGTAAAGATAAAGGAGGAGGATGCAAGGGCTGTTCTTACAACAGCGAAGACTGAGACAACGAGTTCACAACCTTGCTACTTCTGCCTTGTGAAACTTGTTCGCAACTTTCTGTCCTAAGATAGTCTGTGTTCTTGAGATCTCAGTACTGTTTGCTTAGCATTGTGGAGCATCTGTCTGAGGTAAGTTTCCTCCTCAAAATCTGGACATTTTACAGGCCTCTACGAAACAATCTACAATCAAGACAATTTTACGCTATGAAATGGACTGAATTTTTCAAATTTTCTCAGGGTGCATTTTTCAAATTTGCTTAAACTTCAGGAATGTAACTCATTCTCTTGTTATGATGCTTCAAGGGCTTTTTAAAAACTACTCCAGCAAGTCTTATCTTCAATCAAAGCATATGTAGCAGCTATTATGGCATATCAACCTACTGACCTCCCAAGGTGTTCATTATTTTTCCACCCTTATTAATACAGCTTTGTCAGTGGTGTGTCTGAAAGGTATTTCCTAGTGAGCATTTGCCAGGAAGCAACGTGTTCTCAAATGTTTACATTCATGTCTCATAACAGAGTGGATGTAGCGATGAGATTGAAAAGCTCATTAGGTCAGGCAGTTTCGTCTTGGGTTCTACCTTGACATCGTCTCTGTTCTTTTCCCACTTGTTATACTCCAGTTTTGGACTTCCACTCTTGTAACCTATGTGGTCAGTGATCGGGAATGCTGGGAGCTATGGTCAAAAACATCTGTAGGACTCTAGGTTTGGAAAAGTAGTGTACCCATCATGGAGTTCTCATAATTTCAGTAAATGGTTTAGTACGCCTAGTCATTAACCAAGCATTTGTCAGATCATATGGGCAGAACCATATATTCCTGCTTTAGAAATGTTTTGTGACTGTTGGAATGCCCCACTTATTATCATTTTAAAAATAGTTACTTGTTTTGGACATTTTGACTTGAATAGGAGAATTAAGGATATCTCTGAGTGAAGTCAGTGATACATAAAAACTGTCGAGTTGGGGCTGAATTGTACATCAGATGCAATGATCCCTCTTGCTTAACTCATTGAGATAGTACATTTGGTCTTATGCAAAAACTGTTATATTCCTGTTTATACACACCTGTTTGAAAACCATTTTTCTTTTTATAACTTAGACTATTGTAGAACTTTCTGAAGAACGGGACTCTCTTCATTTTCTACCTCATGCGTCAGCAGCACAATCGCCTTGCGGGTCACCAGGCATGAAACGCACTGAAAGCAGGCAACACTTGTCAGTGGAGCTAGCAGATGCCAAAGCAAAAATCAGAAGGCTTAGGCAAGAGCTGTAAGTACACAGTGTTACAAAATACTTAGAAATACTCTTATTCCAAGTTTGATCCAAGGCTATAACAAACTTGGACAAATGTTACGAAGTTTTATCAGAGGTAGACTCCTGCTGTAGTCACTATAAGGAATAAAAAAGCAGGAGATTATGCTTATTTTATTTTATTTTATTTTTTAAAATAAGAGATCACTTCATGTTCAGTCACACTGGTACTGCTTTAATTTCAGTGAAGCCTCAATTAGAGTCACACTATGACTCAGGCTAAAATCCTGTTGCTTAGCATAAGCCAAATTGTAACTTGATCCATTCCCTAACTAAGCCGCCTCCTGTTGTGCTTTTTCACTTTTACATGCATACCCTGTCTTACTTTCACTTTATTTCCAAATACAACTCTTTATGCTGTACTAGATGTCAGTCTCGGATGTTTCTTAGACATTGTTAGTAGTTTATGAGGTGGTATTAGAGACTGATCTGGTCCAAATGTAATAATCTTCAGTCTATATATCTCAGTGGCTAACTGAGCTTAGATTTTTGAGTTAGAAACTCCAGACTAAACAATGGTTTTCTGGTTTGGATATGACTACCAACTGTCTTAAATTAGTATTATCTCCATAGCAACATCAGGAAGAGGAGGGTTTGTGTTAAGCAAGTGACTTTTCCTTGAGTTAATAAATAATTTGAGACTAGAGATGGGGGTATTCTTATACGAATACGAATATCCCCCCACAAGTGGAAATAACGAGGGTCCGCCCCCATGGGGCCGGACTATCCACTCACCATTCCACCGCAGATGCGCACTCAACAGAGCCTTCCTATCGCACCGTTGTCCGCAATGGGTTAGCCACTCTGCGATCTGGCAGAGAGGCTTGTCATCCCGCCTCCTGCCAGGAGTGGCTAATCCATTGCGGACAACGGCGCGATAGGAAGGCTCCGTCGAGCGTGCGTCTGCGGCGGAATGGTGAGTGGACAGTCCGGCCCCATGGGGCTGGACCCTCGTTATTTCCATCTATGGGGGGGATATTCGTATTCATATATGAATACCCCCATCTCTATTTGAGACTATTACTTCTGGACTCATCAGAAAAGGAGTCCCTGGAAATCTTGCCGACTTTGTTGTATTTCCTTGTGCAATTATTAAAGTTGCCCATCCTTGTTTCTATTGTAAGCAAGTTACCATAGCCATCACAGCCAGGTGGCTTTGTGAATAGTTTGTTAAAGCAAGAGAAACAGCTGTCTGTTTACTTAAGGATACGAGTGCTATATATTACATGTTGAATATTAATATTGTGAATTAAAATTGTGTTTTTTGAATGTGTCTTGAACATGTTGGTTCAAGATATAGAGTTGACATGTAAACCATATGTTTGAATGTTAGGAGCCATAGCACCATACCAACAACTTCTCTATGGAGAAGATGAAAGCCATTATTGTCAATATATTCCTGAAGTTCAGAGAATAACCACCACTATCTTCTAGAAAGAAAGTCATCACTTTACTGGACAGCAAATAAATGCTGCTATTTCATATGGGCAGACCTTTTGGGATTCAGAGCAGGCGGTGCACTTGGGATCTGTGCTGGACGAAAAGCAAAAGCTGGCAAAACTCACTGGCAAAAGCTTCCTGGTAGCTTAAGAGTAAATGTTGGCAGGGTTTGTTGTTGTTGTTTAGTCGTTAAGTCGTGTCCGACTCTTCGTGACCCCATGGACCAGAGCACGCCAGGCCCTCCTGTCTTCCACTGCCTCCCGGAGTTGGGTCAAATTCATGTTGGTAGCTTCGGTGACACTGTCCATCCATCTCATCCTCTGTTGTCCCCTTCTCCTCTTGCCTTCACACTTTCCCAACATCAGGGTCTTTTCCAGGGAGTCTTCTCTTCTCATGAGATGGCCAAAGTATTGGAGCCTCAGCTTCAGGATCTGTCCTTCCAGTGAGCACTCAGGGTTGATTTCCTTCAGAATGGATAGGTTTGTTCTCCTTGCAGTCCAGGGGACTCTCAAGAGTCTCCTCCAGCACCACAATTCAAAAGCATCAATTCTTCGGCGGTCAGCCTTCTTTATGGTCCAGCTCTCACTTCCATACATCGCTACTGGAAAAACCATAGCTTTGACGATGCGGACCTTTGTCGGCAAGGTGATGTCTCTGCTTTTTAAGATGCTGTCTAGGTTTGTCATCGCTTTCCTCCCAAGAAGCAGGCGTCGGTTAATTTCGTGGCTGCTGTCACCATCTGCAGTGATCGTGGAGCCCAAGAAGGTAAAATCTGTCACTGCCTCCATATCTTCCCCTTCTATTTGCCAGGAGGTGATGGGACCAGTGGCCATGATCTTCGTTTTTTTGATGTTGAGCTTCAGACCATTTTTGGCGCTCTCCTCTTTCACCCTCATTAAGAGGTTCTTTAATTCCTCCTCACTTTCTGCCATCAGAGTGGTATCATCTGCATATCTGAGGTTATTGATATTCCGGCAATCTTGTTTCCGGCTTGGGATTCATCCAGTCCAGCCTTTTGCATGATGTATTCTGCATATAAGTTAAATAAGCAGGGAGACAATATACAGCCTTGTCGTACTCCTTTCCCAATTTTGAACCAATCAGTTGTTCCATATCCAATTCTAACTGGCAGGGTTTAACCAAGTCCAAATGGTTATATTGCAATTTATCCCCCCCCCCCCCGCCTTCCAAAGGGATGCATTTGACAGTCCTGATCAGCGGTATGTCCTTATGGCATTTTTGCATTTGTAGAGCAGAATCAAAGCCCTGAGGCCTAATATTTTTAAGTGATCCAAATAGATATTAGCTGGAGACAGGAAACTACAAAATCTGCCATCTAAAACTACTTATCAATCCAATTATCAAGGTTAAGCAGTGTTTTTCTTCCCTTTTGTCACTCCGGATGTGTGAATTCCAAATTTGAACTGGTCAGTTACCATCTTCTAGCCATTTCATGTGTATCAACCACTGTTAAACTTCACAAAGAAAGTAAAATTGAGGTCTTTGTACCGTAAATATTGTTTCTGGAAACAAACTAGTATCATGATTTGTTTTACCATTTGAATGATTTATTTGCAGTGTATGTTGCAGTGATAATTGGCAGAAACTTGTTGGGGATAGCTTGGATTCAACACACCATTTTGCACCCAAACAGATCTACAGTATGGCTCTCTGTAGGTGCTGTGATAACCGTGTTTGCTATCATTACATTATTGTGTTCTTTAAAATATTTTATGGATATTTTAAAACAAGTCAAATATAGTAATTAGCTGCACATTCCGAAAATCAGGGCAGCGATTCAGAAGAAATGTATCCTGATTTTATTTTGTGGTTGTCAGTGTCAGCCTTTGTGCAACAGCTGTAGTATAATTGATTAGCCCCCTGCTTCATTTTCTCATGTATTCCATATGCTCACTACAGCGTTTTTTGCCACTTGAGTCATGAGAGAGTGTGCCTTTATGCCAGTGCCTGAGGTCAACCTGATGATATACCACTCAGTAGCTATTAATGGTGTGAATGCCTGCATCAGCAGAATATACCTCCTAAGGGTTTTGGAATCTGGCCATATCCCTGTGTATTCACTGGTTCTATCTCATATGCTACTCATCATCAGAGAGAAACCTCTTGGTTCTCAAAGGCCTATGCTGGGTTTGAACTTATCATCATGCAAATCTGAGAAGAGTTAGAGGATATTGTTTCGTGGTATGAGCTACAGAGACACCATTCAAATTGCAGCCCAGACATGATAACTGATTTGTCTTAAAATTGTTTACTACTATTCCTGTGCCAAAAGGCCCATCTGAAATCTTAGTGGTCCTTACAGTTCTCCACATAAAGCAGTCTGAACACTAGATAGCATACTAGGGATTATAAAAAGGCTACAAAAAAGGCAAATGCTATTTTAGACTGCATTCACAGAAGTATAATTTCCAAATCCTGCGAAGTGATAGTTCCCCTCTATTCAGCACTGATTAGGCCTCATCTTGATTAGGCCTCATCACACTTCAAGAAGGATGCTGACAAATTGGAACAAGTTCAGAGGAGGGCAACAAGGATGATCAGGGGGCTGGAAACCAAACCCTGTGAGGAAAACTGAAAGAATTGGGCATGTTTAGCCTTGAGGAAAGATGACAGAAGGGTGATCTGATAACACTTTTCAAATACCTGAAAGGCTGTCATAGAGAGGAGGGGCAGGATCTGTTCTTGATCATCTTCAAGTGTAGGACATGCAACAATGGGCTCAAATTATAGGAAGCCAGATTTTGATTGAATATCAGGAAAAACGTCCTAACTGTTAGAGCAGTAAGACAGTGGAACCAATTACCTGGAGAGGTGGTGAGTGCTCCAACATTGGAGGCATTCAAGAGAAACTTAGACAAACACCGGGCAGATATCCTTCGATTTGTATTCCTGCATTGAGCAGGGGGTTGGACTTAATGGCTTTATAGGCCCCTTCCAACTTCACTAATCTATGATTCTATGATAATGTTTATATTTTCAGGACTAATTCAACATTTTTGCACTATGTTACTAGCAGGTTTACCATAGTCTTTCGAGACTGAAGGATGCCTAATGAATGACTAGCAGGTTTCAGATATATAAGTCATTCAGCAAACATGACGGTAAGGTGGACTTCAGAAGGCTTCATCTTATACTAGGGAAAGCCAGTAATAGTGTAGAATTTACTATTTAACAGACCTATACAGATACCAAGAAAATACCATACTCTTGTGAGTTTTGACTAGATCATCTAAAATTGGCAGAGCTAATTGTTATCTATGTTCATATACCTTTCCTCCTCAGCTCTGCTCACAAAATAATGCATTTTAGTCATCAAGAGCATTAGAACACAATAGAAGAAACAGATCTCATTTTCTGATGACTGGATTATTACATGTCTGTTGAAATAAGCCTGCCCGAGATATTCTATAAACAGCTGCACTAAGAAAAATTAATGCAAATTGCTGTAATTAATTTGACTGACAGTTAATAGCTTAAATAGTGAATGCTGGTGTATTCTGTGTAATTAAAAACAACCCCTTTTGCACTTCAGATAAAGAACACAACTGGACGCATAGGCATCACTGAGAGCGTTTAATATTTTTGCAATAGGCTGGATTTATTTACAAATAAATAAGTTTGTTAGGCATTAAATACTAGATATATATTAACAATTAATAATACAATCTGCTATATGGCTACTCCAGCGTAATTCTCACTGAGGTCAATGATTCTAATCCTTAGGCTATGTAGTAAACACTCTTACTTGGGAATAAATCCTATTCATGTGAGTTTTCATCTGAGTAGACAGATACAGGATTGCAGTGTGGAATACAGTGGGTTTAGCAGGCTGTTAAAGGAAAATACTGCATATTTCATCTGCTACATATCGCATGGAGCCTGCAACATTCCACAGGCATCATCTGTAAGTGTTAGTTTTCAAAACAAACTCTGTCTTAAAAAAAGAAGAAGTTCTGTATTGCCTTAGCAGAACATGGTCTTTTTGTAGATAGTGTTTATTTTTAAGACTAACAATAGCAAATTATGCCTTTAGGGTATTGCAGACTCCATGGGATACGTAGCAGATGAAAGATGGGTTAATTTTCCTTTAACTATTTGCCAAACCCGTTTAGTCCACAAACACTTATTGAAGCAGAGATGGGCAAACTGTAGCCCTCCAGGTGCCATGTGAGCACACTGATGTGTATTCAAACCAGCATAGCCAGGAGTGAGAAATGTTGAAAGGTGAAATTACATGTAGATTAATACAATTTTCATCTGTTACATGCGCAAAAATCCAGAAGGTGACAACTTGCCCACCCTGTGTTAGGCAAAGGGTTAATTTTACTCATAAAAAATATCAAAAAATCACTGTCAGTTGTCTCAATCCTGCTGATGGCAATCCAGCAGCAATTTTTGACAAAGTCTTTCCTCTATCCCAAGGCTCCCAAAAGCTTCACAAGAATAAAAGGGAGTCCTAGTTTGCCTCAGAGCCCAATAGTGGGAGTAAGAAGCTTAAATTTAAATTTTACATGCTCTGAATGATGGTATCATGTCCATCATTATAATGATCAATTGGTTGTGAATAAAGGTCATGGACAGTCCTAGGGGATGACAGAGATACTACTGGTGGTTGTAAGGTCATTGTCATACATGACAAGTAGTTTAACACACCTAATGTGAGGAAAGTCTTTAAGTCTAGTGTAGTGGTAGAGTACAGCTCACAGCTGGATAATATTACCCTTCTTCCTTTGAATTGCATGAACCTGAACAACATGGTTTTGATTATACACTGATTTTTTTCAATAAATAAATAAATAAATATTCAAATTAATGAACGAACAAATGACTATTCAGTAAACACTGAGTATTCACCCATAACCCCATGGGTTCAACAGTGAAGGTGCCAAAGTGGTCTACTTGTCCCCAAACACATCTCTAATTCAACCTTCAGATCGGGGGTCATAAGGACCTTTAAGGCTCATGACACACTGTACTGTATGGAAATAATTATCAACACTATGGAAGAGAACCCTGACACAGAGAACTCTCTCACTCTCACTCTCTCTCTCTCTCTGTGTGTGTGTGTGTGTGAGAGAGAGAGAGAGAGAGAGAGAGACTCAGCTGTTTATGCTTTGTAGTTACATTTTGTGGGGTGTAAGAGTTATATTCAGATTTTGAACTGCATGGGAGTCCAGTGCCCCTAACCCCCGTGTTGTTGAAGGGAGAAGTGTACATTGGATAAAATGAAGCAAGATAGAGGAAATGTGAACTGTATTATTAGTACTTGACATAAATTTTCAAAGGGCCGGTTAACATAAGCATCCTGGGAATGGTAACTTCCACTGCACAAATCAATTACCTTTTCAGATGATAAAGCAGTGTTTCCCAACCTGGCAGTCATTGTTTCGGGGAGACGTAGGTCACCTTATATGTGTTGTAGCCCTTGTTAAATCATTTCTTCCTTGACCTTTCAGAGTGGGATATTAAAATTAGTTTGTATGTATATGTATGAGAAACAGGCCCTTTGGGAGAGAAAGAAGTCTCTACTTTCTGAGAAGGGATGATCGGGAAACACATGAGCTTCATTGCTGTTTTAAAAGAAATAGGGAAATGGGTTTGGGAGAGGAACATAATTGGAACAAAGAGATGGAGAGAGGGTTTAATAATCTTGCCTTCTGTTTCTTTATTGCTGCTTTGTCATCCCTGACCCCATAGACTTTCTCTATGAAACATATGTGTCCAAATGTTTATGCCCTTTGAGGAAGGGTGCAGAAGACACAAGAGGGTAAGATTTACTGCAGGGAGACAGTTTAGCAATTTTCCACCTCTTGTTCACTGTTTGACTCCACCAGAACCAATAGCCTGAAAAGAAAAGAAAAAGAAAAGAAAGGAAAAACTCTCTCTGAAGGCAAAAATGTTGAAACTGAGGCTGTCCTACTTTCAGCACATCATAAGACAGGATTCTCTGGAAAAGGCAATAATATTGGGAAAGGTTGAAGGCAGCAGGAAAAGAGGAGGATCAAATATGGATTAGCTCTATAAAGGAATTCACAGGCTTGAGTTTGCAAGAGCTCAGCAAGGCTGTTAAGGACAGGACATTTTGGAGAGCACTTGTTGATAGGGTTGCCATAAATTGGAGACAATGTGATGGCAAGTTAAGAACAACAGTTGGGGCTTTCAGGCATATAAAATGTCATTAACCTTGGTATGAAGACAGTATAACTCCATTTAGTCCTATCTTTGTTGTTCAGAATGTAAAATTTATTTGTTTGTTTCTCTTTAAGTGAGGAAAAGACAGAACAGTTACTGGATTGTAAACAAGAACTGGAACAAACTGAAGCTGAATTCAAGAGACTGCAACAAGAGGTTTGGAAATGTGAAATTGCTTCTTAGGCAGCTGTGTTCAGATCAAGTATAGTAATTTGTGTTACTGTATTTAATCAATGCTAACATGCATTAAGCTAGTACTCTGGATTAAAGTTCATAGTTAAGCATTGGCCAAAGAATATTAGCCCAGATTACAACATTACTAGGGTTATCCCTCATATTTGTCACTTGTACATATTTGTATCTAGCATGACTGAAATGATGCCAACCAAATTTCACTTAGAGCTTTTTTCTGATGGATGCAGATTCCATTGTTTTTCATTGAATTTTTTGGAAACTGTTTCTGTCTATAGAGGAAGACATTGAGAGTGGCGTGAACTTATATTTCACTCCATACGCTGTCCACTTTTCACATTCCACCTGTCTTCCCTATAAATTATAATGATTTGTGTGTCTTATAGCACAGTGCATTTGGAAGGGGATGAAAGATTAAAACTATACAGAGGCAAACAAGAAACAATGACACAAAAATTTAGTCAGGAAAGATCAGCCTAGCTTTTATATAAGGTATTACTTATGATATTTGCATTTAATCTTACAAAAACAGCTCTAAGTCTTTTTTAATGGTAAATAGGAACTAGTCCCCCCCCCCCCCCAACACTT
Source organism: Intellagama lesueurii (assembly GCA_037013535.1). Taxonomy (NCBI): domain Eukaryota; kingdom Metazoa; phylum Chordata; class Lepidosauria; order Squamata; family Agamidae; genus Intellagama; species Intellagama lesueurii. The sequence goes on along the minus strand of JBAJHW010000001.1, from coordinate 341,556,056 downwards.
TCCAGACCAGATGGAGATAATCAACAACCAACCATGTCTACAGTTTCCAAAGGAATAACTGTATAGCAAAAACAGTCCTGTGGTACTTTAAATTTATTACAGCCTGGACTTTCTTGGACTGTAACCCACTTCATCAAATGTGTGAAGTGTTATACAAAATGTCAGACATAGACACAACACACATGTTTTGGGTGGGATTATAGACAGTGAAATCAGAGGAAAATTAAATATAGTTCTGACATTGGCCATTCACCAATGTGTTGCTGCTGAAACGTACATCCTGGCAGTAGGTAAGTCAGTTAGCATATGTAGGACAGAATCCTGTTGACGTAACTTTGCATAGGTGTAATCCAGATCAGGCATTGGTAACATTTAATTTACACTAATTAAAAGCTTCCTTTTCCATTTTAGGTTCCAAAGCTTATGAGGGCTCCCTTTTGCCTTGGGGAAATTTCAGGATGGGGGTGGGGGGAAGAAGTTTTAAAAGTAAACAACCGCCAGATCTCTGTTAGCAGTCAAAATCCTTCTGGCGGTGATTTTTGGCATTTAAAACCTCCCCCCTCCATCCTGAGGCTTCCCCAGGGCAAAAGGGAGCCCTCATAAGCCTTGGAACCTGAAATGGGGGGATAGGAAGCTTTTAATTAATGTAAATTAAATGTTTCCGGGGCCCAATCTGGGTTACACTGGTGCAAAGTTATGCAACAGGATTCTGCCCATAATCAATTACCTTGATTCAGTCCTCTGTTAGTAGATTATAACTTTCTAATGAACTGAAACTTGGTAATGAAGAAACCTGGCTACCCATGTGATCAAGGGAACATTTTCTTTAATGGTTGACTTGGTGAACTGAAGGGTCTCTCTCATCACAATAATATAATTGTGAGAAAGAAAACAGTTACACTGGGATCATCAAATAATTAAGTTCTTACATTCTGTTCCCAGTAATGTTATGGATACATCTGAAGTGCAGTGCAGAAATGGTGAAACCCTTTGAAACAAAGCCATCAGAAATAGCTCCTTATAGCAAGTTTTACCAAGAAGATAGTGATATGTAGTCATGTTATGGTTGGCAAGAAGCATTTCTTACAGGCATCTTTTGTTTCTTGCATTGCTTCTTAATACCTTCAGTATTCTAAATATCTCATATCTTGATACTAATGTGTAGTGTCTGTTTTCTCTTCTTCAAAAGCCCTTTTTTCCTAAATATATTAAAAATTTAACTTCGCCTTGTTTGATAGAATATGAATTTGCTTTCGGATGCCCGTTCTGCCAGAGTGTACCGAGATGAACTAGATGCTCTTAGAGAGAAAGCAATCCGGGTTGACAAGCTTGAAAGTGAAGTCACTAGATATAAAGAGAGGCTACATGATATTGAATTCTACAAAGCCAGAGTAGAGGTAACTTAAAATGTCATTGTTCTTGTTAAAACCTTTATTGACTTCATATATGTCAGTTTCTCAGGTGAGTCCAGGTTTGCCTTGGCTCGGACAGAATTGTATGCTGATTTATTGGGTTTATCTCTTACGTCAAATTAATAGATATAAAAGAAGGAATACATGATGATGAATTATGTTATCTAGGACTAGATGATTGTTGCCTGTTTGCACCCCTCAGCAGGATCCTTCACTTAATTAAACTGTTCCTCTTACTCTCGACATGACAGATTTGCATGATATTAGCACTTATCAAAATACTTGATGGTTATCTTTGGAATGACCAAAAACTATCAAGAGAAGCCCTCTGTCCTACATTACCCCCTACAAGAAGTTTATAGCTGGTCACACCTTGGTGAAGTCGGGGCTTGTCTAAAATCTATGAGGTGGACTAATATCACACTGTTGGCAGACCGTAAGTCCCAATACCATAGCAATGCACACATTGCTTCATTGTTTGAGACTGTTATCAAAGCCTGGGTTTTTGTACTGGAGTTTGGTGTTTAGTTTGTTACTTTTCAATGATGGAGATGTTGATATTAAAATTTAAAATCTTCTTCTGTGGGTTCTGAAGATAATTCTGAATATTATTGTCAGTTTCAGCTCATGACCTACCTAGAATTTCATTTGTTTAAAATTAGATCCTTACACAGATCTGTTAAGAAGCTTTTATATAAGCAATGCATTTTTTTACCATTTTTGTTCACTGTATAATATTTCCAATTTTTAGAAACATTTAATATTTTATGTTTTGTTGACCGTCTGTTTCATGTTTATGTCTGATTCTGGTAGGAGCTAAAAGAAGATAATCAGGTATTGTTGGAAACAAAGACAATGCTGGAAGATCAGTTGGAAGGAACCCGGGCCCGTTCTGATAAATTGCACGAGTTAGAAAAAGAGAACCTACAATTAAAGGCTAAACTACATGATATGGAGATGGTGAGCATACAGGATGAAACCTCAGATGTGTAGGTTTTGAAAACAGAATTATTATGAATCTGTTGATTCTGGCAGCTGCTTATTTTATTTGTGTGTCCTTCCTGTTTAACTGGAAAACTTTCACGGTCATTCACTGTTTTCGATATTTTTAATAGAAGAGTGACATATGATACGCATGCGAAAATAGGCAGTACCTTTGTAGACCACTAGAAAATCATCACACAATAAACCGAGCTTTTGTGGATTAAACACCATTTCATCAGGATTGTACCAGTGTGAAGAACTTAAAGTCTAAAACTTAAAAGTTCAAAAGTACATGGCAAGATGGTTTTTTGCCAGGAAAGTTGCTCTTAGATGTTAAGTCCAGCAATTCTTGGCAATTTGCCAGGTTTTCTCCCTTAGATGGAGGTAAGGAATCTGGGTGCTGTTTTATGGTTGCAATTTAGGCAGCCAGTTCTACAAACAAAGAAGCACAGGGATGTGTGTATACACATCTCCCCATTTGGTCAGATATGTTTCTGATTGGACAGGGTGGTAGTGACATAGAAAGCCTGAGTCCTCCAACTGAGAATTGGGGTGATAATTTAGTAAACGCACTAGGTTTAACCAATTGATACACAGTATTTCTGTCTTTATGTCAGAATCTTTTGAAGATCTTGAAAAACTGAAAATAAACCTTTGAGTACTAGCTTCTCCCAGGAGAATTGGCTTGTACTGCTGATTGGGCCTGGATGAGGTGGAGTTTCACAGGTGGACTTTGGAGATAAAAGTTTTCTCCCTGGTCCACCTGGCAACTTAAAACCATTCTTTGGCTAAGCTGCTGGCAGTTCCAGATGATCTCCCTCATCTCCCATTCTTGCCATGATTTTGGTCAAGGTGTTACTGGTTAATAAGAGTCCATGGTTGATGTATTATGTTCCAGGTTTGATACCTTTTTGCTGTTTCTTATTGTCTCACAGTTTTTCTGATGGGGAATTGGGCCAGATCCACCTGGGGGGTGGTGTTCAGAGGGGGCATGTATGCCCATTATCCCCATTTTAGAGATCCTTAAGGTATTTTGGGATGAAGCATTCAGGGACATGCCCAGTTTGGGGGCTTTTTATCCTGCTTCACTCTCAGAGGGCAGAGGAACCACACTGTGACATGTTCTGTTATTCCATGATTATATCATGATTATCAGTCAGAGTTCTGGGAATGGTGGCTGCTTGGTTAGCAGGCTGGTTATCTGATATCCTAATTCGTTGTCCTGTGCTGTGCCAAGGAACTGCAGGTGTAACCAGTAAAGCTGAGACCATTTTGATGTCAACTCAAAAGCAAGATTGAAAGTTGTCAATTGTGCAATTTTCAAGGATACCTCAATGCTATAATTCTTTTCATCTCATAATCAAATTGTCTAGATATAAGTTTAAATAGGTTGTTTTTGCACTGTTAACACTCATTCCAATTCCTGTAAGAATTAAAAGATTTTCATGTAAATAATATTTAAGGAACGTGATATGGATCGGAAGAAGATTGAAGAACTTATGGAGGAAAATATGACTCTAGAAATGGCTCAGAAGCAGAGTATGGATGAATCACTGCATCTAGGTTGGGAACTTGAACAGATAAATAGATCATCTGAGCTTTCTGAAGGTAAATAAAACTACTGTACTTTTTTCATTGAGCGGAGAAATGGACAACTAAATCTTTCAATTATTTCACAAACTGGTTGAGATATTTTAGCCAGTTGAAGGTAGTAAAAGGGGAACATAGATAGTTGTAGTGAGTTAACATCTATTTGAGCTCACTGATGGGACGTAGCTACTGCTTATTCATATTAGCATATTTTTAGCTCTGGAGCTGTAGCCAGACTCAAATCAGAAGTGGGTTTAGATGTGGCTGTGATGTAAGCACAGTTTGCTATAGCTGTCTAAAACTGGGAAACCATTCATTGCAGGTTTTGGTGTTAATAGTATTTTATTTCTGAAAGTAAAAAAAAAGACAATTGAGGTCCTCCTGCTCACCTTTTTTTTGTTAATATTTGTTGAGAGCTTTATCAGTGAGAGAATAATGGGAGGTCACAGAGATAATGTGAATTCCAAATGAGAAATACATAACAGGTAATAGATGGAAACTTTTTGTTTTCTTTTGTTTTCAATCTGATAGTACCGCGAAAGTCACTTGGGCATGAAGTAAATGAACTAACATCTAGTAGGTTACTGAAATTAGAAATGGAAAACCAAAGTTTGTTGAAGACTGTGGAAGAACTACAAAATGCAGTAGGTTCTGTAGAAGGCAGTAATTCAAAAATACTGAAAATGGAAAAGGAAAACCAAAGACTAAGCAAAAAGGTACCAGTTATTATATATGTTGTCATGAATTGCTCTGTCACCACAGAGAGGATCCACTTACCACTCAGTCACACTACCCTTGTACTACCTGGTATGGGTGCTTGCCAGGCAGGTCAGTGCACTAATGATTGGAAAAGCTTCTTGTGAGTCCCTTCTCTTTAACACCCTCTGAGTCACGTGTTCTGTGGTGCTTCAGGGAGAACAAAACAAGCAGGTTGTTACTCCTGGTTCAAACCAACCAAGGAAGGTAGAAACTTGAAAACCTACAAGAATACTCCAAAAACATCTGAGTGCATAAGACACTAGATTTAGTATCTTCAACTCCTCCAGCTGTCTAAATCAGCAATCCCCAACCTTTTTCGGTCCGTGGACCGGCTGGGGAAGGCGGGGCACCCCCGCGCTCATGCGCATGCGCGATCAAGCGCTCTCTCTCTTGCATGAGCGTGCATGCGCCTGTGCGAGCGCCGCACCGTCATTTGCGCATGCGTGTGAGCGCTCGTGCACAAACAGCAGCGTGGCGCTCGCACAGGCGCGCTCTCATGCACATGCGCAAACGGCAGCACAGCGCTCGCATGGATGTGCTGGAGCGCGCGCGCAGGCGCAAATGGGCTGTGCGGGGGTGAGTGCGTTTGGGGGTGGGGCGGGAGGTCTGTCTCAGCGGCCCGGTCCGCCTCAGGTCACGGACCGGCAGCGGACCGGGGGTTGGGGACCTCTGGTCTAAATGACAACACAGCTGTAAATTTTTATTATTTTATTGAAGAAAGTTTACCAAAACATATAGGTTCAGCAAAAGGCTTAATGACTCTAGTAAAATCATTATAACGAGAAGCAGATCCATGTTACAGAAAATAAAAGCCATTTCAGAGTTTCAAGCAATTAGGACTCATTGCCACAGAAAAAAATCTATCTGATTCTAGGCTATACTTACACATAGCATAACAGAGTTCAGCTTGATAGAAGTTAAATATTGAAGCAAGCATGAAGTTTATTGCTACATACAAGCTGCTGCCCAACGAAACCATTGTTCTATCTAACCTTATATTCCATTATCTCCCCATGAGCTGGCTGCAACTTCAGATGAAGCCAATTAATAGGTTTCTGCTACAAGAGCACTCCCAGGATCTCCACAGGTATAAACAGTCCAAACAATCATGAAAAGTTAGACTCAGGTTTCTTCTCAGAAGATACTCCAAAGTCATAGATAAGGCGAGATGTCTTTGCCCAGTTACCCAAACATGCTTTCTTAGTTAGCTCAGCTCAAGCAATTTAAGATTTTAAAAGAAAAGAGGAAAAGAGGATGATTAACCCCTTTTCTACTGGTTTCATCATATATGTTTGAGTAAAATTAGAAAGCTCTTAAGTCCTAGAATATTATTCATATTTCTACGAATGTATTCAAATATTATGTCATTAACAGTGTCAATATTAAAGTCTCTGTAAGCATTCTGTCTTGAACTTTGTTGTGCCTTCCTGTCCTGTTATCACACTACAGAGAATCTTTTTTATGTTTTACTACTTTATGCATGGGTTGTTGTTTCTTAGCCAAAGGGATTTGTTTGTCAAGCAGCTTCTGAGATAAATCAGATGTAACTGTCTTATCTCTTCAGTACAGCCTTAGCCTTCCAGATGTGTTAGATTATCTTTAGCCAGCATTGTCCTAAAGGAGTTGTGACATCTAGGCAGGACACCTGCTTGGGGATTTATTGTTTTGTTCATTTTAGGAAACTCTTCATGAAAGGTTTGATACATTTATTGGGGCATCTTCCCTGTTTGATGCAAAGGGGGAAAAATTAAATATAAGCTGGTCCCTGCTATCTCATCATAAGAATGAAGAAAGATGTGCTGTAATTGAAAAAAATAATAATTGTAAATCAGTTCCAAAAAGGGCCAGTGTAGATAATCCCTCAGTGTAATTTTCGGAAGCTTCAACAAACATATTCAAATGATTTCAAGGACTCCAGTATCAGTTTTTCTACAGCAAACTATTTTCATTTACTACCCTTGTAAGTTTGTAGAAATAAAAGAGTTGTGATAGCTTTTCAAAATAGGCATCGTTGCCACTTCAGTGTGCAGTCTTGTAATTTATCTTGTTTATATGAAAGTTTTCTTTCTGTGAAGGGTTTGGTAAAGCAATAAATATTAAACTTCTGTGTTCAGAAGTTAATATACACTCACACATAAGATTTAACCTATTTTTAATTTTGTGTTACTGTCCAGCTGAAAGGGCTTGAAAATGAACTAGCTGAAGAAAAGCAGAGTCTCCAAAATAGTCAGAATCTTAGCAGAGATCTAATGAAAGAGAAAGCGCAGCTTGAGAAAACAGTTGAGACTCTCAGAGAAAACTCTGAGAGACAGGTAATCTAAAAACATTTGTTTCAATGAGGTTTGGGGAATTTCAGACCCTCTAGATGTTGTGGGACTCCAACTTCCCTCAGCCTAGCCATCCTGTGAAGGGTGACGGATGTCATAGTTTAACAATATCTGTAGAACAGTAGGTTTTCCGCCATTGGTTTGAATGGTCAGAACATTTTACATTTTAAATATTGTGGACTATACCTGGTTGTGTCCCTCCACTGCTTCAGTAGAGATTTCTCTGAGTAGAATATGTGATAATTCATATGTTCTCCTTTATAGTGAAGCACCTTTCTGCTACCTCCAGTGCTCTTCCAAATGGTTTCTCAGTCTTAGAAACAGGTGGCTTGGGGGATACAGGAAAGGAGGAGGGTGGAATGGATGGGCATTTATCCCGTAGTTTAGTCTGGGTTGGGAATGGGCTACTTTGCTTCTTTTCGTGGTGACCACATGACATATGTGGCATTGAGAATCAACCCGCTCCAATCGATGCCTACTTACACCTTTTTGGGTCCCTGTTGGGGCTTGGATTGCTCAATTTTGGCTCGAAAGCATCATCACTGGACCAAAATAAATGGCTTAAACTGTTTAACAATCTTGAAACTGGAAAGCTTCCTTCCTGCCCCACTGCACAGGGAGAAGGGAGAGGAAGTTTCCCTTTTTTTTTTTTACATTGTTGCTAACACATCAGCAGTGCTTTGACTTTTTTAAAAAAAAGCCCTTTCAGTGTATCAATTATGTGCTGTGTCAGTTAGCAACATTTCAAAAGAAATGGCAAGCTTCATCTCCATTCCCCTCCGTGAGAGAGTGGGAAGGAAATAGTCCGTTTCTCAAGATTATTAAGCAATTTAGGCAAGCATGGAGGAGAAGACAGGGAAGAATTTTTATTTTTATTTTGCTTTTTGTTTTTCTTTAAAGGAAAATAAGATTGGTCTAGATCTTGCTAAGCAGGTTACTGGTTTTGCAGTGTGGTCAGTCCTTACATGTGAATGCAAAGATAATCTTAAATGAGTTACCACACATCGAAACAACTCTGTTTAGCAGGATCTAGATTGGTCCAGGCTGGGATAATTGGACCATCGTGAAGTCAATAGAAAATATAACTCTACCTCCATTCATAGAAGTCTTTGCTGAATCCAGAAGACTTCTGCCTGTGCTCTGGCAGAATTGGATATATACTGCTCCAATTCATTGGGAACTACTCCTGATCTTGCATCCAAGGGGTTCACTTGTCAAAAGTTAGGTCTCCAATATGGGCACTGTTGTCAAAGGAAGTTCTCCCTGGTGATAAAACTCACTTCCTTGATTAAATGGGAATCCATTGGGCTCCTTCCTAAAAGTTGGGCTGGAATTTAGATTCAGTAGGAATGGCACGAATCAGATCCTTGCTTAATGTACAGTTATGGTTTGATTTAACACTTAAGACTGAAATTATATTGCATAAATTTTAGTTAATATTGGAAAGACTTTTGGTAAGCTGGTGTCTTCATAGAAAATATTTTGATCCTCGTTCTTATTTAAATGTCCATTTCTCATTTTAATTAATTAGATTAAAATACTGGAACAGGAGAATGAGCATTTGAATCAAACAGTAGCTTCCCTTAGACAGCGATCTCAAATCAGTGCTGAAGCAAGAGTAAAAGATATCGAAAAGGAAAATAAAATTCTCCATGAATCTATCAAAGAGACAAGCAGTAAATTAAATAAGATAGAATTTGAAAAGAAGCAAATGAAGAAAGAGTTAGAGCATCATAAAGAGAAGGGAGAAAGAGCAGATGAGCTGGAGAAAGAAGTTCATCACCTTGAAAAAGAAAATGAACTATTACAGAAAAAAATTACCAATTTAAGGATTACATGTGAAAAAATAGATGCTTTAGAACAAGAGAACTCCAGTCTAGATGCTGAAAACAGAAAGCTGAAAAAGACATTAGACAGCTTGAAAAATCTCAGCTTTCAGTTAGAGTCCTTAGAGAAGGAGAATGCTCAGCTTGATGAAGAGAATTTAGAGCTCCGAAGAACAGTTGAATCTTTGAAGAGTGCAAATATGAAGATGGCTCAGTTAGAGCTAGAGAACAGAGAACTTGAAAATGAGAAGGGACAGCTTCAGAAGAGCCTAGAGCTTATGAAAACATCATGTAAGAAGACCGAACGGTTAGAAGTCAGCTATCAGGGTTTGGATACAGAAAACCAAAGGCTACAGAAAGCCTTGGAAAACAGTAACAAAAAGATCCAGCATTTGGAAAGTGAACTACAAGATCTAGAGACAGAAAACCAGGCCCTACAAAAGAATCTGGAAGAACTCAAAATCTCTAGTAAACGCTTAGAGAAATTAGAAAAAGAAAATAAACTTTTGGAGCAAGAGACCTCTCAACTGGAAAAAGATAAAAAACACCTAGAAAAAGAGAACAAGAGGCTTCGACAACAAGCAGATATTAAAGACAATACATTGGAAGAAAACAATGTGAAAATTGCTCACCTAGAAAAAGAGAACAAATCTCTCATTAAGGAAATTGCCATATGTAAAGAAGCTTCTGTTCGACTAAAAGAAATTGAAAAGGAAAATAAAGAGCTTGTAAAAAGAGCCACCATTGACAAGAAAACACTTGTTACATTGCGGGAGGTAATGTTTTCTACTTCAGGATATACTAATGTTTTGAAGGGTGATGAAGTAGTAAATTCATGTAGTACTTTATTCAAGAGGTAGCAGTGCAGCAAAAACAATAAAAATCCTGAGCATCTTTAAGGCAGATATTTTTATTTGATATATAAGCTTTTGTGGACTTTGAACCCATTCTGAGGTGCATCTGAAGAAGTAGCTGTAGTCTCTGAAAGCTTATGTCCAATAAAACCTGTTTGCCTTAAAGGTGCCGGAGGACTCTTGCTGGCTTTCTAATAATGTAGTTGATTATAAATGGTGTTTTTAGTTTCCTTGTGCCATTTTCTAGTGTTAAAATTTGGGGTTGCTCCAGATTTATAAAGAAGTAATGACAATTTATTTATTTTATTAGATTTCTACCCCGCCCATCTAGACCAAAAGTCTACTCTGGGTGGCAATCAGTTCAGTTTGTATCAGTTTTTGTGCTTCTCATGTCATGGGCAACGCAAACATTTTTATTTCTTTTTTCCTGCATTAAGATGGGAATTCCATGAGTTCACTCATCATACTGTATGCAATATGTGCTTCCATTTGTTTACTTTGCCATGAGGTCTTTGATATGTTGCAGCATTGCTTGGAAATAGAATTTTTAAAGTTTTTTATTGCTCATAGTAGACTCCTCCTGTGTTGTCCAACAATCGGTTTGCCCTGTGTCTCCATCTCTTAATGTTTATTTGTACGTAGTTCTCTCTAATGATAATTAGTTGGTTCCTGCTCACAACTCCCTTCCCCCAGCCATCATTTCCTGTGCAGCAAACTGGAAATGATTAGTGATTAATTGCCCCTTAATTAGCTTCCGTTTGCTCAAAAGAAAGCAAGGCCCAAAATTTCCTACTTTCCTACTCATTTAAGTCTCTTTACCGTGCTGTTCCTGATTCCAAACAAATTGGGATATTTTGAGCAGATATGAAGTAGGCAGGGTTTGGCTCCTGCAGTAGGCAGAGCCACTGGTGGTTATAATGAGATGGGCACAAACTGGAAAGCTAACCACAAACCCCCAAAAAACAGTTTGCGGTTTGTTTTTCCAGTTCATGCCTGGGAGAGGGGAACCTACCTTCTCCTACCTTTGCCTTCTCCTCCTCTGTTGCTTGCCTGCTCCTTTCCCACGGGCCCCGTCACCTCCCTACCTGGTCCTGACACGCTGACGCAATCCTGAGAGAAAGTGGGCCCATCTTCCCTTCCAGGAGCTGGGCCTGCTGCTTCTGAACATGTGCCCACCTATTATCTGGGCGGCAGGCCTGGCTTCCAGGCGTGCTGGCAGCACAGCAGTAGTACACTCCTGAGAGACAGTGGGCCTGGCTTCCCTTCTGGGAAGGGAAGCTGGGCCTGCTGTCTTTGAGGATGGCAGTGGCGCTGGAGGAGGAGGAGGCAGCAGGACTAGTTACAGAGGCAATGAGCCTCGTGGCGCAGTGGTTAAACTGCTGTACTGCAGCCAAAACTGTGCTCACGACCTGGGGTTCAATCCCAGGTAGCGGCTCAAGGTTGACTCAGCCTTCTATCCTTCCGAGGTCGGTAAAATGAGTACCCAGCTCACTGGGGGGGCAATGTGTAGCCTGCATAATTAACTTGTAAACCACCCAGAGAGTGCTTGGAGCGCTATGGGGCGCTATATAAGCAGCACTCTTTGCTTTAAAAAAAAAAGAGAGAGGGTTGTGGGAAGGGGTGAGTGGGCATCCTCTTTTGCAGAACAAAATGAAGCACTGAGGGCAATAAACGCTCGGTGCTCCTTTTTGCTTTGGCAAAACAGGACCCCCAAACTGGTTTACGAACCAAACCATGAACCAACCCAATTTGGGTTTTTTTCTGAGTTGCAGTTTGGTTTGTACTCATCTCTAGTTATAACCTAGATAAAAAAATGTTCAGCAGAAATAATGGAGACATATAACATGAATTCAAATAAGTTTTACTAGATAGCGTTTTCACACAACAAACTGCTAATGCTGTAAGTGATAAATGAAGACAAAAATTTTTGTCCCCTTGAGAGAGCTGAAGGTGTTTCCAGAAGAGGAGTCATTACATTTTTAATTTACCACACCTCTCACTTGTTCAAAAACCTACAAAGTCTATGTGATAGCAGGTGGCTGGAATAAAAGAAACACATGTAAACCCCATAGAAGGAGAAGACCTGTCAAAGCCACCTTTCTACGTTTTAAAGAAACATGTCTTCTCTGCAGTAATCTTTAGAAATGCATTATTTTCATCCAGTTCATATGTGCTATGCATTTTATTCATTTATTTATTTAGGATTTGGTGAATGAGAAGCTGAAGACACAGCAGATGAATAATGATTTAGAAAAGCTTACACACGAACTTGAAAAGATAGGTTTAAATAAGGAGCGTCTTTTGCATGATGAGCAGAGTACTGATGACAGGTATGAGTGTGGAAAGTATCTTTGGGATGGTTTGTGAGTCATTCCGCTTCTTTTTTTCTGTACCAGCTGTTCATCACAGGACGTATCGTTGAATGAATCTTGAATTCCTGATGCAATGTACTCTTCTTCCAGGCTCCACTTTTTGCTGCAATGTTGTTTTTAAAGCAATAAAGTTATTTCTTGCAGTGTTTGTAAAGTTTTCTTAAAGGGCATATCTGCTTACTTAAAATATATAAATTATTTGCAACAGCAAATAAATCTGATGAACATTATGGAAGTGGTTCTAGAAGTCAAGATAGTGTTGTAACCAGCTTCCAAAATAATATTGTATCCCAGTGTATTTTTTAAAAAAAGTATTAAAATGGCAGCACTAAACTGTGTTGCCAGATGAACAAGTACAATAATGCAAATATATTCAGTTATTTAAAAAAAAGGTCCAGTAGTTGAGGGCCAAGTCCAGACTTAGAAGAGTACTTACCTTTTGTCTGGACAAATGTAATGCTGTACAAGATTTGGGACAGAACATCAGAAAATGCCAGCATATTGGATGAACTGTTCTTCTTTTGACACATAACAGATTGGTTTAAAAAAACACCAGGTTCGAAATATTCCAGATACATCATCTTCCAAACCTGCTAAGCAGAAATGAAATTTTTAAATTATAAATTTATTCTTGTTTATTACTTTGTTGTCATTATTCCCAAAAATGAAAATACTATTGTAATTGTATCATTAAACAGCAAATACAAACTTTTGGAATCACGGCTAGAATCCACCTTGAAAAAGTCCCTTGAAATTAAAGAAGAAAAAATTGCTGCTTTGGAAGCTCGGTTAGAAGAATCAACAAACCTAAATCAACAGTTGCGCCAGGAACTTAAAACAGTAAGGAATATAATATTGTCCTCTTTATCTGGAGACATAAAATCCTCAGCTTGATTTTTCAAGTAATAGATAATGGGAAAAAAATGCCTTATATTATTTTTTTGATAAAAGCTTTAAAAAATTTTACATATGAAATGCCCATTTCTTATATTAGAAAATGTTTTTTAATAGATCTGTGGGCTTAAAGCTAATTGTTAGACTTAACTAGAGTACACCCATTGAATTTTATAAGTATCATTCTGTTCTCCTTGAGACTAGCATTTTGGTTTAAGTTTTTCGCATCATTGGCTTGGAAGAACAAAGTGCATATCAATTATGCTTATTGAAAATAAGAATTTATGTTCTTTATTTATTTATTTAAAATATTTTTACTCTGCCTTTCTCCTAAGAAAGGATCTAAGGCGGATTACATCATTAAAACACAATATTAAAGCTAAAAACGGAATTATTCAAATACTGAATTAATTCATAACATTATGTTAAGAATGTTAGGTAAAACATTACTAAAACAAATTTAGAAGCAACACAATGCAAACCATCTCATTTTAAAACCTCTCCTCATGTGAGGTATGTTAACTTCACAATGTGTAACTGAACCAGCAATCCATTTGGAGATACCAGCAGTTAGAGCAGATAGCTAGTAGCAGAAATTATTGCACTGAACTACAATCAAATGTCACAAATCATGCCTCATTCACGTAAACTATCTAATAGTAAACCTTTACCCAAAGAGGGAGAACCTGCTGTCAAAGAGACTACATAATGAAATAAAGGTAGTAAATTTCCCTTAGTTCCAGGGATAGAGAACAAAATATGCCCAACAGTCCAGTCCACCTTTGCAGGTGAGCTTCCCTTGGAAGTCTGAAGTGAGAGTGAATCAGGGCCTTGAGGCTGTGTGCCAGTTGGATTCATTCCTTGGAATGGGGAAGTTAAGCTGGCTGCAGCCTCAGCTTTGGCCTTGAAGAAGGTTGCTCCAAGTGCTACCCACATCTCAAGCTTACCGTTCAACCTGTTCGTCACAGGTGAAGCTGGAATATATAGTTCAGCCAACCACTGGGAGAGCTGTTCCTCCATTCCTGATTGTCTGCTGCATATTAACACAGTCAGGATGACAAGCAGCAGCCAAAGCCAGTTCAGCTGGTGTTGAAGGAGTCACTTCTAATGTAATCTGAATCCCTTTTTTCATGTAGAATGTTCTGTTCTTCTGCACTCTGCAAAGTGGGTGGACAGGAGTAACTTAACTATGCATTTAGCAGTGTATTTTCAGATGACTATATAATTATTATTGTTTTAAAAATAAGTCATTGCCATATTCTTTATAGAATAATGCGCTGCTTTCCTGGTTTAGTTAATAAAACTTTTTGTTGTTGCAAGTTGTGACACCCCCTAGCCTCCCTCAGCTGGTTGCCACTTTTCACCAGTACACAGGGATTCTTATCGTTGGATCTGACCTTGTTACTACCCAATTGGATACCCAAGGTGCTCCTTCACACGGTTGTCTCCACTTATTGGTGGCACTGGAGCCCTTTCTTTAACCTCCACTTCACTCCACTCTGGAAGGTCTTTTCTTAAACCTTTTCTTAGAATGCAAACTCTTTGGAAACAGTATAACCACTGGATTCTAAACCAAAACCCTTTTAAAAGATAAATTTTTATTCTGTTCTTTTTTTCCTCTTGTTTGAACTGTGTTCAGTCAGCCAATATGGGTGTTTACGTGATAACTGCTACCAAAAAAATAAAAAGATGCTTAATGAAAAAAATGTTTTTATTTATATAAAGGATTGAAACACAAAGGGTAGCATGCAGTCACAGTTAAGTCCTTAACTAAATCTAGGCTTTAGGTAGAAGAGGAATTTCAGGGATAACTTGAGTGCAAGGAAGCATAGTGAAGAATGGTCAAAATGTACCTGTGCTTCAGGATACAACACCATATTAGGTCATATTCTTCCTCTAGTTGCCATGCACATGCTTTGCATATGTTTTGAAACAGAATTTTTAACTTGAAAGCAACAAGGCCAAAGTACTTCTTTAAACAGTATGTCCCATTAATTGACACCAAAAGATGGTGGTAGCTTCTTATTATTTTCATTGGTCTGAGTAATGATTCCTAGATGGGAGAAAAAAAGATTATTTTAAAATTTATACTAGGAAACTACCAGACTATAAGATCATTTACTGTGCTGTGTAGTTGTTCAGTGCTGGAGAACACAATCCTATACATGTTTATTCAGAAGTAATACTCACTGGCCAGAATCCAGTTGAGAAAAAAACTATACAGTCAATTTGTCCTTCATGCATATTGATTGATGTTGATGTACACAACTGGTCACATGAAGGCGAGCCTGCTAGAATGAGGGAAATGATTACATAGTGGCCCTTATGTGATTAGGTAAGCAAATTGGATTATCTACAGTAAATTCAGTGGCACTTGATCTCAGGTGAGTACAGGAGTGCAGCTTGAAGCATATAGAGATTGATTAAAAGTGCAATCCTATGTATGTTTCTTTAGATGCAAGTCTCACTGTGTTCAGTGGAACTTAATCCTTAGTGTGTTTTTCTTTAGCATTGCAGTGTAAAGGGCTAAGTGCAGAAATGGCTGAGAAACATAACTTGCAAGATAATTGTGAGTGGTGTGTGTAGCAGAACCAGAGTTCTACTTGATTTGTGACACATTTGTCTAGATAATAACTGCCTGAGATACCAATGGCAGCATTTTTCACTGTTTTTTGTTCTGGCTAGAGTTTGTGGAATTTGGATTCTAACATCTGGAGGGCCATGTTATGTCCCATCCTTGCCATTTCTGCAACAGTGTCCCATGTCTCAGCTTGTATCACAACAGTAATGGGGAAACATATGGCCCTCCAAATGTAGCTGGACCATACCTCTTATATCAGTAGTCACCACTGATAGCGCTAGTTAGATCTAGTGGGAATTGTAGGTCCAGTGTCACTGGGGAGGCACATTCCCCTCTCTGACAAGAATCCGGTTTCAGAATCTTATTTTACATATCCAGAATTGAATTAATTAATTTTAGGTGAAAAAGAATTATGAAGCCCTCAAGCAAAGACAAGAAGAAGAGAAAATGGTACAGAATTGTTCTGCAAGAAGCAGTGAGGAAAGTCACCCTGTCAATAAATGGGAAAGAGAAAGTCAAGAAACTACTAGAGAGCTTCTGAAGGTTAAAGACAGATTAATTGAAGTTGAGAGAAATGTGAGTAATATTTGGGATTCTTTGAATATTTGTCACTTAGGTTTTAAATCTGTGTATTAAATTGTCAAGGGACGTGGTGGCGCTGCGGGTTAAACCGCAGAAGCCTCTGTGCTGCAAGGTCAGAAGACCAGCAGTCGTAAGATCAAATCCACACGACAGAGTGAGCTCCCGTTGCTTGTCCCAGCTCCTGCCAACCTAGCAGTTCGAAAGCATGTAAATGCGAGTAGATAAATAGGTACCACCACGGTGGGAAGGTAACGGTGTTCCGTGTCTAGTCGTGCTGGCCACATGACCACGGAAACTGTCTATGGACAAACGCTGGCTCTATGGCTTGGAGACGGGGATGAGCACCGCGCCCTAGAGTCGGACACGACTGGACTAAATGTCAAGGGGAACCTTTCCCTTTCCCTATTAAATTGTCAAACAGTGTATTACATTTCCAAACTGTGTACTTGGGGTCTGATGTTGGAGCAGATAAAGTTGATGTTACTTGTCATGTTAGTTGGGAAATTTTTTAACTTCTACATCTGAAGAATGTAGACAGGTTGTTTGGAATGGTGAGTGCTGGCTTCTGTTTATTTGATCCTTGTCACTGCTAGCCAATCAAACCTGACAAAGTGGAACTGCTGTCATTTTTAAAATGCTCCCTTACAGAAAGAGATTGTTCTTTCCCGTCTAAAGTAAGCTGTTACAAAGTACCTCTTAAAGAAACCTGTCCTCAACCCAGAAGCCCTGATTAATTATAGGCCAGTCTCAAATACGCTATTAGAGATGACACAAACCTCAGAGGTTTGTGCCGGTTCATTGGAACAACACCACAGGTGCCGCTCGTCTCCCCCCCCCCCCCCCCCCGGCTTCACTAGTCCCAACAGGTGTGTGTGCTTCCTCCTCCGCCTCCTCCAGCAACCACCCACTCAGACAAGGAGGCGGGCAGGGATTCCTGCAGCGCTGCCTTTGAGCGGGTGGCTGCTGGATGAGGCAGAGGAGAGAAGCACACGCTTCCTGGGACTGGTCAAACACGCGAAGAGGAGGAGAAGATCAATACACACCGGCTGGTGGATGGGGGAAGGTAACGTGTGGCATCTGTGGTGCCGTTCCAATGAACCGGCACAAACCTCTGAACCAAGGTTCGTGCCCATCTCTATTCACTATTTAATGTAGTTGAGAAGTTGGTGGCCTTGTACCTCCTAAGCACTTCCGGATGACATTGATTATCTGGACCCCATTCTATTGGACTTTTGACTGGGATGTGGAACTAAGAGTGCATTGGTCACCTGATAGATAATATAAGCCAAGGTCTAGACATGGGGACTGCAACTTTAGTAGTTCTTCTATAATTTTCAGCCCTGTTGATAGTGGTACAGAAGAACTACTAATGTTGCAGTCCCTGTATCTAGTCCCTAGCTTATATTATCGATCAGGTGACCAAAGCAGTCTTAGTCCCACATCCCATTCAAAAGCCACACTGAATGTCTGGGTTGAGTACTGGGAAGACGGTGTTGCAGTTCTTCCTGTCCGAGTGTACCCAAAAAGTGGTGATAGAAGACAGTTTTGACATCATGGCCATGGCAAGTGGTGTCCCTTAGGGATCTGTGCTACCCTCTATGAAATTTAATATCTACATGAAACTCTGAGAGAGGTTATTTGTAACTTTAGAATACAGAGTTGCTGATATGCTGATGGGTGGTGACACCTAGGTCTTGTTACCTACCACAGAGTGAGCAGTCACTATCCTAGAACAGTGCCTATGTTTGATAACATGGTAGATGAGGATGAATAGGCTGAAATGAATATCTGAGTATATGGAGATTCTGTGGTTGGTTGAAAATCAGACTCAAAGACAGGGATTCAACCTGTTCTAGAAGAGGTTGAACTTCCTGCTGACTGGTCAGGTTCATAATCTAAGAATATGCAATGTTCCTGGTGACAAGGGGTGCAGTTGCACATCTCTGCTTAGTGCACAAGCTGCAGCCTTCATTGAGTACCCCTGACCCGGGAATATTATTTCATGTCTTAGTTGTATTATGTGACTACTGCAATGCACTCTACATGGGGCTACTCTTGAAGGAGGTCTGGGATCTTCAGTTGGTGCACCTGTTCTGAGTTTGATTTTAACTTACAAAGCCCTAAATGGTGTGGGACCTAGCTATCTAAGGGAGTACACATATCAGCATGAACCTGTCCAGATATCTAGAGGAGCCTTCAGGAGAATACCATCTGCAGAGGCATATGGGAAAAAGCTGTTGTCTGGCTGAACAAAGGCCATATTCATAATTCGAGAGGTTGGCTACATTCTTACTGTGAAACATGTGTTGCTATAGAGCGGGAACACAGCAGTGCTTTCAATGAAGGCCAGTGCCATTAGGCAACTTCAGATGTGAACATCCGTGTCCTCCACAACCTTGTGCTAGACAACACCTAAGCCAGAGCTTGCCTTCAGAGCCAGAAGCTCCAAAGAAATCCACTCCAAAACAAGAACTGTGAATACATAAGGACAAGGAATACATTAAAAAAGCAGTGATAGATGGTTGAAAGAAGATAATGAGAAAATTGTGCGCCTGTTCTATAATGTTAATGACTGTCATTACAAAATCCAGGCTGGAGGCAAAAGCAGCATTTACAAAGTGCACATCAAGGATACACCTTGTCAGAACAGAATGTTGCAGACCATACGTGCATCATATGGAAAAACAGTTGTCATACAATTGAAAAGAGAATGAGTAAAAAGGGAAATTGGAAAATGTTTATGTAACCAAGAGCATTTGCCAAAAGAATGTGGCACCCCTTAAACCAATAATAAAAACCATCCAAGTTATTTGCACTAGGTATTATCAGAAAATAATTATGAAGCAAGAAGACATAAGTGATAGATGTAGGGTCTGTCACATCGACAAAAACAATTAACCATGTCATGTTTGGATGTCCTAAGCTAGGAGCAGTGGATTATATGTGCAGGCATAACAAAGTTACAAAGATAATTTTTCAGCAGTTAGCTAAATCTTAAGATTACTCACATCTTTTCCTCCATATGATAAATTCCAGCCATCTCCAGTTTTAAAAAAATAAACTGCTCTACTATAGTGGGACAAGTAGTTACCACTAAGAAAAAAGGTTGATTTTAGTAAGCTGGATATCATATTTCTGGATATGTAGCAGAGAAAAACATGTCTTATAGAAGTTGGTATTCCATCAACAAGCAACCTAAAAAGTACAGAAAGTACAGAAATCACAAAGTGCCAAACATTTGGACAAGAAATTAAAAGAATATGGAAGCAAAATCAGGCCATCCTCCTTCCATACTGAATTTCAGAGTTGTTCCAGAATCTTTGGTTAACAATTTAAAACAATTGCTAATTTGCTTCCTGAAATCCACATGTTATTTCACCCACACATTTTTAGGACTTGATTCCTAATGTTTAAGCTTGAACCTTTGTTCTGCCCCCATGCACTAACAATGCTGAGAAATCATCATCATCTATCCAGTTACATTCTTTTGCATTAATTACTGGAAAGGAACAGGCTGGTGATATTACTAGTTTTATCAGTTGGTCTGGAAGGAGAGCAGCTCCCCATTTTACAAAGACACAGACAGAGTTCTGACTCCTGTCCTCTGAAGATGCCGGCCACAGAGACTGGCGAAACATTAGGAAGAAAAACCTTAAGAACACGGCCAAACAGCCCGGAAAACCCACAACAATAATCGGATCCCGGCCGTGAAAGCCTTCGAGAATACACTTATATTACCTCAAAATCTAAACCAGAGTGCTGGAAATTCCTCTAGAGCAAGTTTGCAAGCAGTGTGAAGAACTATGATGGCAGAGAAAGAGAGAGTTCCATTGCATTAGTTCAGTGATACGCAGTCACCGATGGGACTGAGAAGACATCTAGGTTCAACAAAGGGCTTTCATATATATTTATTAAGCATTCACTTTCACTCACTTCCCATGTCTTCCTGAAATTATGGAATCTTCTGATCCAGTCTGCTATATAGACTATTCTATTTGTTTATTTAGAAGTATATGCTGTCCTCCATCAAAAGATCTGTGGGATACAGTTTAATAAGTCTAAGCAATGTAATAATTTAAAAATAATTTAATTTAAAACAGCTTCAAGTATATAAAAACAGTTTAAAACCATGTATCGATAACTGGGCTCTGTGGCCTACTTAAGTCAGATGTTTAAACCCCAATGAATTTGCTGAAGATCCACATTTTAGCTTGGCACTGAAATGAGGCCAGCATTGGCACCATATATATGCCTATAA
This sequence comes from Intellagama lesueurii, assembly GCA_037013535.1. Classification (NCBI taxonomy): domain Eukaryota; kingdom Metazoa; phylum Chordata; class Lepidosauria; order Squamata; family Agamidae; genus Intellagama; species Intellagama lesueurii. Next base: position 341,535,617 of record JBAJHW010000001.1, on the reverse strand, counting down.
CAAACTATGCATCTGTCATATTTTCACATGCTAAGTATAGGTTTGGACACTCAGCATTCCTCCCTATTCTCAGATCCACCAACTTATTATTAATGGTAAATACAATACAGAGGCCCAGATCCTCTTGTCTAGTTTCACAGGAGTAATACAAATGGCATAATTTCTGAGATGAATTGCCTTAAGTTAAGAGATCACTGTAGACAGTATCTATTGCATATGCAGTTGAGTGTCTCAGTGTACAACAGATACTGTCTATTGTGAGAAGTATGGCAGAATTCCTTAATTAGATTTAACCTATACTTCCAACAGCATTATTTTTGAAAATAAAATCCTGTATTAACTAGGAATACGTTACACTGAAGAGTGTTTACCATTTGTAATTGTGTTACATTTCTTTTTGGTTATTCCTGTATTTAGCGTATGCTGTGTGAGAGGTTGACAGTGACTGGGTTTAGGTGCTGTTTCATCTTCTTTGTGAGCATTTTGAGTGACTGTTACAGAACAATGCTTGTGAATAACAGATGTGAAAACTCAGTGGTCCAATGGTATCGGATGATAAAACATGTTTTCAGTAGTCTGGTTTCTTTTGGTTTCCTTTGTAGACTGTACTTAAGACAAGTGAAGATTTATAAAATCCATGGATTACCTTGAAAATGCAACTGTCACACTTCTTTTCATGTATACTTGTGAAGGTTGTGACAATTTATTGCAAATTCACACTTTGCAATTTCAAGAGAGAGAATTACTGCATGTACATGAATTGGCTTTCTAATGGACTGAGCACTGCTGGTCTCCATATTTGAGCAACTTTGGTGTAAGAGAGATTTGCATATTTTGAACACATTTTGAAGTGCCTTCCCAAGTGTTCTTCCATAATTTCCCTTACTTTAGCAATCTCAATTTTTGTTCTTAGGTAAAATCTAACTGGCTCTGTGTCATCCAATATCACAGTCAAAACAAATTGTGTAACTTAGTACGTATGCAGGTTTGCTTATATATTTTTAATTTTTCTTATTATAATATTTGAATGCTGCTTGCAGACTTCAGAATGTTTTGGCATAGAATAGGACCTTGAATATCATCAATGTTTTTGCTTATTTAGATGGTGTGTACATATTTTTTTGTTTCTTTTTAAAGAATGCAACTCTGCAGGCGGAGAAACAAGCACTGAAAACACAACTAAAGCAGCTTGAGACACAGAACAATAATTTGCAAGCTCAGATTTTATCACTTCAGAGACAGACTGTTTCCCTACAGGAGCAAAATACAACCCTGCAAACCCAGAATGCCAAGCTTCAGGTTCCGTTTTCATAAATTATGTTTATTTTACAATCCATCAGCTGTAGCTTGCAAGTGAACACCTTGCTGTTAACAACACTGCAGTAGTAATCTTGTTAGTGCAGTGTTTATGTGAAATATCCTTTTACAGTGGTGCCTCGCTAGACGATGTTAATCCGTTCCGCGGAAATCGCTGTCTTGCGAAAACATCGTCTAGCGAAGCACGTTTCCCCATTGGAATGCATTGAAATCTCTTCAATGCATTCCAAGGGAAAAGTCGTCGTCTTGCGAAGATCGTCCATAGGGAAACCTCGTCTAGCGAGCGCAGGTCCCCGTTGGAATGCACTGACAGCTATTGACCACTAGTCGGTGCATTCCAATGGGGAAACCTCGTCGTCTAGCGAAAATCACCCATAGGAGACCATTGTTTTGCGATCGCATTAGCGATCGCAAAAAGCCATCGTCTAGCGATTTCCTCGTCCTGCGAGGCAATCGTCTAGCGAGGCACCACTGTATATTGAATGTAAGCAATTTAACAGGCAGTATCTGTACTGAAGTAGCTCCTTTAAGTGTATGAGTTTGTTCAATGTACTTAACTCTGAAAACTATTTTTGTGTCAATCCTTATTTTATTGCTTAGAAGCACTGTATCACAGAGCAGACTGTAGAGGAGGTATGGAACAGGAAGGTGGCTTGTATCAAATCTGACTGTTTGTCTATCTAGTTTGATCGTTCAGTTGGGGCTCTGATAGAGCTCTCCTGCATTGTCTGCTACTCTGTCCTTCCAACTGAAGTTACTAAGAATGGAACCTGAGGGCCCTCTGCATGTATAAAACTTCAGCTCGATGTCCAACATTTACTAACTGAGGCAGAGGGGAACTAGATTTAAATCTGTTAACTGTGCTAGCCTAGACCAGGCTTCCCCAAAACTGTCACTTTCCATGTTTTTTGCTCCCATCATCACTGACAGTTGACCATGCTACCTGGGGCTGAGGGAGACTATTGGCTCAGAGATCTGGAGGAGTTTGGGGGAAAGCTTATTTGGACAAATCGTTGACCTGAGGTTCATAAGGACTTTGTTATTCATTGTCCATTGTCACTTTTGACAATTTCAGGTGGAAAATTCTGCTATTAATTCACAAAGTACATCACTTATGAATCAGAATGCACAGCTGTTGATTCAGCAGTCTGCCTTGGAAAATGAGAATGAGTCCATAATCAAGGAACGGGAGGAGCTGAGGTCATTATATGATTCGCTAGTCAAAGATAATGAAAAACTGGAACAGCTTCATGAACGGCAAGCTGTTGAATATGAATCCCTAATTTCCAAACATGGAAACCTTAAATCAGCACACAAGAATCTTGAAGTGGAACATAAGGATTTAGAAGACAGGTGATTACAATATAGTAAATCCATCTAAAATGCTAGACTCTAAATCCTTAAAATTAATATCTTTGTTGAAAGCAAAATGTACATTTTTGAATCGTTTTATATAATCTTATTTGACAGATATAATCAGTTGCTGAAACAAAAAGTGCAGTTAGAGGAACTGGAAAAAGCTCTCAAAGCAGAACAAGAGAACATGCTGCTGCAAAACAAAAGGCATGAAACGGTAGCAACAGATTACAAAAAACTTTGTGATGAAAATGATAGGTAAGAAAACTAAAATGCTATATTATTTTCTGAATATAATGTTGTAGTCCCAACTTCTGATGAAAACAGATGGGAGAGGGATTGAGCTAGCTTCACCCTTGCAAGCTCTGCTGCAGGCAAAAAGCCCCTTTAGCAGTTCTGGAAAGAATTGTGGACAGAAAAGTGCCATATGGTGCTGCCAAGAAAAATGTGCTCTTAAGAGGCAGTGAACTGTTTGTGCTCTCCAGCTGATCATGACACTGAGCATATTGGAGCCCACTTAGCCCAGCCTCATCTGCACTGTGCACACAGCTGAAAGCAGGCAACTGATGTCTGTTACCCCATGACACTATGTCTCCTGTCAAAAAGAGAGTTGCCTTGCCTCTGCAAAGACTTAGCCACCCTAAACATGTATCACTATTTCCTAGGATATACAGATACCCACACATTGCAGCAAAACAGATTGTTGAAGTCAAAAGTATGATACTTGATCTATGTCTGCAGAGCACTACAAGATTTAGAACACCCCTTGGTAGATTGAGTCTGTGGTGGTCCATCACAGCTGACATTTATCCCTGAAAGGTTTAATTCCTGTGTGAATCAGATAACCTTGTCAGTTATATCAGTGTTCATCTGGGTACCAGCGTATAAGTCGTTTCATAGTTGAAATTATTCAAGGCAACATTAGTTTATTTATTTCTGCAAGCTTTATGCATTTACATTGCTTCTATGTTCCATATGTATAACAATAAGTAAAACATGTAATTTTTAAGAAGTAACAGGCATGTTACTTCAAAAACCACTCTTACGAATATGAACAAAGCTATAAGTACAAATGCTTAAGAATATATGAAGACTGAACATGTTAAAAGGAAACCAAAATATATTTCAGTTTTTAGCTATAAACGTTACGTATAAGAAATTAATCTTCAGTTGCAGGCAAAAAGCAGAGAGTACAATTCTTGAAAAAGTAAAGAATTATATATTATTTGGCTTTTGGCAATTCAAACACACATAAATGAAAACAGCAAGTTTTCTAAGCATTCACCCAGCCATCTGCCAGTTTAAATCTGTGGAGAAAAATCCATAATTTGCTTGTCTGTGTGGGTTGTCAACTGCTTCTACATGGTGTCTGATGATTTCTTCTTCCTCCCCATTCCCCAGCTTCATGCCTTGCCTTTTTCTCTTGGCTTGGCACCTTGGCCATGTTACACTAGTCCTTTTATACAAATAAGACATATATATTTCCCTATATTTGTTGATAAGTATATTCTTGCCTAACTTGCAGTTACCAGACCAGTGTAATTTCATATAGACTTTGCGGGACTGGAGAACATTTGCTGATTAGAAAACTAAACATTCTGCTTCTGTCTCAACCCTAGAAAAATTCATAAGTTTTGCTAAGTGGTTTGCCAAAATAGCAGGCTGCATTCATTTAAATTGTGTTTTCCTAACCTGGAGAGCCAAATAGCCTTTTACATGTATTTTAAGAGAACTTCATCAGAAATTAGGACTGCACCTTTAAAACTCGCAGTCTTTCCTGATGGGTTGTGCCTTGTTGAGTGCTGACTGGTTGAGATGAGCCTTTAGGAGACTGTTCAGTCAAACTGACTGTTATACCTTCCACATTTAAAACATAGATGGCCATATATCTCTGCACTCTTAGAGTCTCACTAGGCAGCATGAAGATGCCATCCAAATGTGTAGACGTAGAAACAAATTAAAGGAAACAGTGTGCCATATGTCACTGGAGTATCAATGAGAACTTCTGTTGCATGTCTGATCCCAGAGATACAGACATAAAAGGGATAACATTGCTGGCAAGAAAATGATGCAAGAGCAGGATATACATGTTTTTTTGAATATGTGCTTTAGCTTTTAGTGGCTTCAAGGACAGAAAGGGAATTTTGGAAGCATCAAGATCTAACTAAGGCTGCAACGCCTCTTCTCTGAGGTTCGACTTACACTTTTTTATGTCCCCTGTTGCCTCTTCATCCATTTCTGACCAGCAGGGTTGCACAGCAAGTGGATTAAATATAGTGGAGAAATTTTGCATTGTGAAATTTAGAATGAACTTGATCTCAAATCCAGTGCATAAATATTAGAAACTTTTCATTTCGTTAAATTAGCAAAGGACAGTAAACATACAGCATTTTCATAGAAACTGGCCGTAGGTTGTCACAATGAATGTGATTATATTAATAATGCAAATCTCTCCTAACATTAATTTGATTGCAATATGATTCATGCACACATTCTTTGCTAATAGTTATTAACTTAATTTTTGTTCATTTTAAATTTTAGATTAAATCATACATATACCCAGCTTTTGAAAGAGAATGAAGTTCTCCAAGTGGATCATAAAAATTTGAAAACACTACTAAATAATTCTAAACTAGAACAAACACGATTAGAAGCTGAATTCTCAAAACTCAAGGAGCAGTACCAACAGCTGGACATCACATATACAAAGCTAAATAATCAGTGTGAGGTAATCATTTTACTTTACTTCAATCCTGTGAAATCACACAAAATGCAGAAATAATTGAATCTTGTGCAGTAAAATGCCTGTTTCTGTGGGTTTACTAGGATAGTTTAATTTCTACTGTCTATAATTAGTTTTAACTGTTTTGAAGATGTCTTTCTGTAAGTAAGAAATAGAGTAGTCTTTAAGTCTGTAGAAACACTGAGATTTTACAAAGACCTTGATGATGCAACCTGAAAAGTGGGTAGATTTGAATCCAGTCAGTGGAATCATCTGTGCAGTGCTCTGCAAGACCCTAGCACTTTCCAAAGTGGCACTTGCCACCAGTATGTTGATAAGGTGCCCAACTGTATCTCCCCATCTAAATCTAAGGCAGCTGTTTGGAGTCTAAACTGGTGTTTGCTATCAGTAATGGCTGAGGGGAAAGAAAATGTTCCTGACAAGACAGAGCTGCTCCTGGTCATTTGAAAGGCTGATCAGGAAATAAAGGTGCAAGCTATGTTATACTCCTGCTGAAGATGTAGGTTTACAATTTCTGCAGTGACATAGTTCAACTTAGTACATTGGTTGCACCCATTCCTTGATATATCTCATCTGTCCGTGATGAAACTTGTCTTTTTTTATATCCTCTTTGGATTTTTCTAATGTGCTCAAGATGGAGCTACCTCTGCAGAGTATTTTGGAAACTTCAGCTGGTCCAAAATGCTATGACAAGATTATTAACTGGAGCTGGTTACAGGCAGCATATGCTTCCTTGTGTTAATTTTGCTGGCTACCAATATGTTTCTAGAAACAATTCAAAGTACTTATTATGACCTGTGAAGCCTTATATGATGTACCGTATTTTTCCATGTATAAGACTATACTTTTGTCTAAAATCTTTAGACTAAAAATTGAGGGTCGTCTTATACATGGAAGTAAGCTGAGGAGAGAACAAAAACAAGTGGAGGGGAGAAGGGATCAAAGCGATCCTGCCGTGCTTTGATCGCTGCTTTTCCCCTACACTTGCTAAGCCCCGCGGGGCTTAGCAAAAGGAGGGGGAAAGCAGGGATCAAAGGGCTGCAGGATCGCTTTGATTGCTGCTTTCCCCGCCACTTCCTAAGCTCTGCGGGGCTTAGCAAAAGGAGGGGGAAAGCAGTGATCAAAGGGTTGCAGGATTGCTGTGATCGCTACTTTCCCCTCCACTTTGTAAGCCCCGAGGAGCTTAGCAAGTGGAGGGGGAAAGCAGCGATCAAAGCGATCCTGCAGCCCTTTGATCGCTGCTTTCCCCCTCCTTTTGCTAAGCCCCGGGCTTAGGAAGTGGCAGGGAAAGCAGTGATCAAATTTTCTAATTTGGGGTTAGAAAAGTGGGGGGTCATCTTATACATCGGGGTGTCTTATACATGGAAAAATACGGTATGTATATGCTGTCTTAAAGACCATGTTCTGTCATACAAGCTAGCCTTGACTTTGAGATCTATAGGAGTGGAATAGGTCTCTCTTTCCTTCTCTTGGTGATTTTACCATCAGAGTTACATTTGGAAAGGACAAGAGAAGGCTTTTGTGGTGGCTACTCCAAGAGAAGCTAGGCAGGACCTCTACCTGTTGATCTTCCACCACCTGTTTATTCAGGCAGGCTTTTGGCAACTGAGTGGCTTAGCATAGGGAGCTGCACAAGGAGGCTGAAATCAGCAAAATTGCCCTCTTTTATAGAAAGAGTGTTTCAAATGAAAACTGGAAGTGTTAGGAGAAAGCCTGGGTTATCTTGAAAGGACGTGTTTTTCCACTGGTGCAAATAACACTACGACTATTAACAGATCCTGCTGAGTGCTCTCCTTGATTGGAAGAAAGGCAGTTAATAGTCATCTCCATTTTCTAGGTGCAAACGTCCATTACTTAATTCATTTTCTGACCATTTCTTTATTTTGAGTTTTATAAAGTTGGGGACATGGTCTGTAGTAAAATAATGTGTTTTGTATACTTTTAACAGTTACTTAGCCAGCTAAAAGGAAACCTGGAAGAAGAAAATAGACATCTACTCGATCAAATTCAGACGTTAATGCTGCAAAACAGAACCTTGTTAGAACAGAATATGGAAAGCAAAGACCTTTTCCACGTTGAGCAAAGGCAGTATATGTGGGTATCAAAAAAAATGTGAACTAGCTGTACACAACCTAACTGCAGTTAGATCTTCATATAGAAATTTATCATGGAAACATTAATTAATACATCCATTAGCAACAATTTACTCCTAGCTCAGTGTTAGTCATTGGTGTTCTCTGTAGAAGTGTGTTCAGTGTTGAATGCTCTTGAAAACTGTTCCTTATATTGCCATAATCCTGAGGGGGGGGGACGACAGATTTCTTGTGATAGATTACAAGTATTCCGTCCCTTCGCTTAACATTGCTGCCTTGAGAGAGTTGGCACTGATTCCACATACATGAAAAAGATCTGGGCATTTATTGCGTAGACATACAAACAAACCTGAAAATTCACTAAAGTACTTGAATTTAATATTCAAAGAAAATATATTTTCACAGAAACACATGTGCCTCTGAAATATATATTATTCTTATTTTTACAGTGACAAGCTAAATGAATTGAGAAGACAGAAAGAAAAATTAGAAGAAAAGATTATGGATCAATATAAATTCTATGAACCATCTCCCCCCAGAAGGTAATACATGACCACACATATTTTAAGTCTTATGCTTTCTCTCCCCCCCCCACCTCATTTGACACAGTTTCAGCTTCGCTGACCTCACAAGAAAGGTTGTCTGTGCTAGTTAAAGAAGGAAGCAAATTGCTTTAAAACATAACAGTGCCAATGACTTAATTCTAAATGTAACATTGCTCTTTCTTCAAAAGGAGAGGCAACTGGATTACTCTAAAAATGAGAAAGCTTATAAAATCGAAGAAGGAGGTTAACCGAGAACGCCTCAAGTCCCTGACTCTGACACCAACTCGCTCAGAATCCACTGAAGGATTTCTTCAGCTGCCACATCAGGACAGTCAAGATAGTTCATCAGTGGGCTCAAATTCACTTGAAGATGGTCAGACTATGGGGGCTAAAAAAAGCAGCAGTGAGTAAATTGTCTGATCTTAATAAGGAGTAATAAGTAGTATGTTTACAGATGAGTTAAAAGGTTCAAAATTAAGAGAAAACATTTGCTTAAAAAGTAATGTGATCATTCATCCTTGCATGGTCATGAATTAAAAAATAAGTCCTACAGCAGAGAAATGATCTTAATGTGTATTTTAGGACAACAGTATTTAAATACACAGAAAAATATGGTCCAAGCTGAATTTTGCAGGTAAAATTCATATCTCCTTTACCCGTAACCTTTGCTTTTTTCTATGCTGTCTCTTTTCATCCTTTCATAACACTTCTGCCTTATGTGTCTAGGTGTCCCTGTTAACATGCTTCCTTATTAAAGTTTTTACACTGCTGCTGAATTGATTCTGCTTCTCTGCATGCTCATGCACATAATGAGGTCTTCTGATGGAGTTGTTACAGTGCAACACTGACTAGTATTGCATGGAAGAAGCCCTGCTGCACCATCTGCCTCCCAAAACGGCATGGTGATGCACAAATCTAGACAGCAGCTTGATGAGGTGTTAGCACTATGTGGGAGTCTACCCTCTGTGATCACAGTATATTTTCTATGGATGCAAGTGGTACAGCACTGCAGTATCTTTTCTCTCATTCCTTATCTCATTCCTTTTCATCACACTTTACCATCACTGCACTGGACTGTGAAACTACACTGGCAGAATGTGTGTGAAATTCATCCATTAATCACATCTCATACTAGTATAGTTTTGAAATGGAATAGTGCAAGTGAGATGTTTATTGTATTTCACTATGATTTCAAAATATTCAATGCAGAATCAGAAAAGAAGGCAGTTCAGGCTGCAATACTAAGCCTGATTACTATGTTAAGGCCAGGATAGCAGATTTCTGCTGATTATCTAACAGAAAAATCCATTGTACAAGATGAATACTTACCCTGAAAGGGACCTGAGTAAATTATCCGTATCTTCCTACAATAAATGGAACATATATAAGTTTTTGTTCATTAAGTGAACAATTCATAACAGTGATAAGAATTGTTACACTGGAAAGGTGGGTTTGCGATGGATGCGCTGCATTTTTACTCATTTAATGTCTTTATCTTTTTATATGCATATTTAATTTATTTCTTTGTGCATTTCTGTTAAAAAACATTCCTACTTTTATTTCGACATCTGTGTAAACATTAAATCAAAGTTTCTGTTTTACAGTAATTTTAACACTTTAGTTGATGAATAGTTTTTACAGTCCTGATTCATTAGTGAAAACTGATAACCCATGAAATACTGTTAATTCCTTCTATCTAGAAATCTCAGCATTTGTTTTATGATCTTTAGAGTGGGAGAGAGAATAATTTTTTATAACATTTCCAGAAGAGGTGGCGGTGGTTTTATTAGCTTAAGAGTTCTATGTCTCAGTTGAGGTCTAAGACTAGTTCAGTGCTTATCTGTCATTAAATCTAGTCCACAGTTGCTGTCCACCAGCAACAGGAATCTTACTTTCCCAGCCTGAAAGGGGCCTTGTTTGTGCCTAGTGATCTAGAGTAATCAGCTGTTGTTCTCAGATTTCTTCAATAGTGCTGGCAACATTACTGAGATACTTCTAAATACTGGAACAGTCAATGTTAGGGAGAACTGAGAAAACAGGGATGTTGTGGTTTTGTGTAGCTTAGTGTTACCAGATATAGAGAGCTAACCAGGCTGGTTCTTTCTCAGAATAATCCTGCTGAAGAACTTCTTTGTTTTCCTTACAAGTGAAACATTTTTATGAGGCTTATTACAATGAAAACCTGTTTGTGGCTGGCTTATTTTAAAATATAATAGCCAGAATCCTATTAGGTTTCATAAGGTAAACCCAAGATTGCATAATGTTACGGATATTGTTTGATTGTTCTGGCTGGCTGCCACATGCTTGGACATACTCAAGTTGTATGCTTGGTTGAGTACTTGGTTGTTTGCCCAAGCGTACAACAGACTGTCAGAAAACTGTGGGAACCACTTGTCCAATTTTCCTTATGCATATGGTATTTTTCAGTAGGAATCCAGCCAGTGTTCTTCCTTTTTTAATGTTTATGAGAGATCTCATGGGTTATGACAGAACGCACATGTGAGGTCACTCCCAGAACCCACACTGAGGCCTGGAGAACTGAAATACCTCATTGTATTTATATCAGGGCTTGATATAAATGGTCATGCATAAAGATGGACTTATAGTTGTTTGTCGCCCTGTGTCATCTTGGAACATGTGTGTTTTGGGTGAAACTGAACTAATTGCCACCCATCATTTTTAAAATCTGTATACGTTAGGGGATTGTTTTTCTCACATTTTGCCTCTCCTTCCTTCACCATGGTGAATGCGGTGGAATAGAGAAATCCTTGCTAGTTTCACGAAGTTATTTCACTATCAGCCTCCTTTGCTTTACAGTGAAACTGACATTTTATTGTACAAGCTGAGATGGTTTCAAAACTGCTAGGAAAGTGCACATTTTCCCTTTTCTTTACATCTTTGTCATTTTCCCCTAAGCTTGTCAGTTTCATCTGAAGAGCAGAGTGGAAGATAGCCAGGGTCTTAGGGCTAGAACAATACCCTATGCATGACAAGGAAGTCTAGTTGCTGGGCATTGTCAGTCAGGTTGCCAGGTAGGCAGTTGGGAGGAGTGATTTTCTCCTGTAATGAAGGGGATACTGGCAGAATTTAAAGTGGGAAAGGCATAACTTCTGAACAGTGGGAAAGTGCACTTAGTAAAGTGGATTAAGATTTCTGTTGCCAGTAAATCTGGAGCTTCTAAATGCGTAGAGGTGGAAGAAGCATCAATAATTTAAGATACATGGGTGACACCATTTTACTGGGAGAAAATAGCAATGCCTTGAAACAACTGCTGAAGAAGGTTGACAAAGTGCAAAAGCAGGATTACAGCTGAACATAAAAAAAACAAAAATAATGATTATAGAAGAATTAAAACGTTAATGTTGGCAATGAAGAAAGTGCAATTGTTAAAGGTTTCCTATATCTCAATTCAGTCATCTAACCAAATGGAGACTGCAGCCAAGAAAACAGAGTAAGGGGAGCTATGAAGGAAAAGATCTGTAAATGTAAACATATTTTGTTGGAGACCAAGGCCAAGATCGTCCATCTTGTGGTATTCCTAGTTACTATGCATAGATGTGAAACCTGGACAGTGAAAAAAAAAGACAGGATAAATTGTTTCATTCAAACTATAGTTTGGGGAACAAAGTTTACAGATATCATGGCTTGCCAGAATCGGTGGATTCTAATGCAAATAAAGCTAGAACTCTCACTAGAAGTTAAAATGTTTAAACTGAGGTTGTTGTGGACATGTAATGAGAAGACAAGACTGACTAGAGAAGACAAGAATGCTGTGAAACATGAAAGACATTATAAAGAGGAGAAGACCTAGATGGATTGACTCAGTAAAGAAATCCATAATCTTGTTTGCAAGATCTGAACAGCACTGTTAATGATTTTGAGACACCATAGATTGTTAATGGCTTCATGCCATTAATTCATTGAGGCACCATAGATTGTCAATGGCTTAATGCCATATAACAACAAAATGCATATGATATCTAGATTTAAATCTCTTACTGCTGTTTCAAACATACTTATGAGAAAAGATTTCAGTCACTTAATTTTCACAATTTCCAACTTTACAGTGTTGCTTAATAATGTGGTCTCAGGTTCTGGTCCAAGCCAGATATCTAGGTAAATACCAAGGGTTCCTGGTTAAATCAAGTTATCTACACTCATTTCAACCTGGCTTCAGGCCTGGCTGTGGGCTTGAACTTTGGTCACCTTGGTGGATTACCTATGCCAGGAACTGGACAGAGGAAGTGTGTACCTCTTTGGTCTGTTGGACTCTGAGTGGCTTTCAATTGACTTAGAATCTTTCTGGGCCATATCTCTGGGATGAGAATTTGAAGACACTATTTTACAGTAGTTTTGGTCTTTCCTGGGGAGTGGGGGGGGGAGGGACTCAGAAGATGGTGCTACAGGACTCCTGTTTGATGCCCTGGGTGTTGGCCTGTGGTGTTCTTCAGGGTTCTGTTTTGTCCTCCATGCTATTTAAGGTATATATGAAACCATTAAGAGAGGTTGTCCAGAGTGTCACCAATATATAGATGACATTCAAATGTATCTTTTATTTTCATTGAATTCCAAGGTCTCAGTTATAAACCAGTGCCTAATGTCAGTAATGGACTGAATAAGGACAAACAATTTGAAATTTAATCCAGACAAGACAGAGGTGCTCCTGGTCACTTGAAAGGCAGATGTGGGAAGTGGGATTCAGACTGTATTGGGTGGGGCACTCCTCCTAAAAACGTAGGTGCATAGCTTGACTAGATTCATCCTTGAGTCTGTATACCCAAATTGGTTTCATAGGTTGTGGGGGAGGCAGGGAGCAGAACTGGCAAGTAATAGTAGGTTTAGGGCCTGGCGTGCTCTGGTCCATGGGGTCACGAAGAGTCGGACACGACTTAACGACTAAACAACAAGTGCACATATACAGATTTCCTCTGCAAGTGCCTCTCTTGTAGTACACAATATAGTGCATGGTGTAACCAGTATGATATAGTGAATATTAGGATTCAGGAAACCTGGATTCAAATCCTCATTTGGCCATGGAGACTCACCCAGTGGGTGACATTGATAAAACCACTCCTTAAATATTTGGCATACCTTGGAAACTGTATTAGTAGTACAGATACTTCTTTGAGAGGCTCCTTCTGTAGAGTCTAAAAGACAGTGAGACTACTGTTTTTAGGCTGCATCTCCCAGGATTCTACCTGGTGGAATTCCTGGTGGATTCTGGGAGTTGCAGTTCAATAGAAATGAAAGTCACATCCCTAGTTGCAAATCCATCTACACTTCCTGGGAGAAAGCACTAGGGAATACAATAAGATTTTCCTGAGTAAACAGCTGAAAAGGCTCAATTTCTGTTAGAAGTCTTTCTAGTCTCCCACAGTGTATCAACCCGCAGAAACATAGAAATAAAAGAAAAAAGTTGTTGCTTATGTAAAAAGGATGGGCACTCCCTACCCCATTGTTCTGTGGCCCCGAGACTGTTATTGACTGCTGGTGCCAGAAGTGGATGGAGACATGTCAAAAGAGAGAGAATAGAATTCCTGGAAAAAAGAAGGGTTAACACTCGCCCACAGATCCACGTCCTCCCATGTTTTAACAGTTTTTCTAGCTCCGTTTCCTATAGGTTTTTTTAATAGCAACATCTCACATCTATTGCCACATCTCCTCTCTCTGGCTAAAGTGGCTCATTTTCATGGTAACTTGGGAAAGAAACAAAGACAGTGGAAAGACTTATTTGGCTCACCTTTCTGATGACGCGTTTGCACAAATACACACTCGTAGCTTGTGCTTGAATGGTTGGTGATACCACTCTGAAATGTGAATGTCTGCTAGTTGCATGGCTCTTGCATAAGACCTCAAGCCTGGCCACTAGTGAAAAGTGAATTGTTCACATAATTTAAGGTTTAAAATTCTCTTTGCAGATACTGCCCATTTGATTTTAATGTTTCAAAACTATTGCTATTCTTCCCTTCTTTCTTTTGCTCATCATTGTTTTGTTTAATACCTTCCCCCCAATAAGCAACATGATGTATCACTTAACCAAAAGTTTTTACTTAAAATGGTAATATGTCAGATTATGAGGTTTCCGCATTTCATTCCAATAATTTCTTGATAGGTAGCATATGGTCAGTTACTTCATCAAAACCAGGGAAAATATCACGGCTACTGTTGTTGGCAGTTGAAAGAAGTGAAATGGGTGAAACAAAGCAATATTTAAAATAGGCAACTAATGTGGAAAAGATGGCAACTACATGGAAACAAGAAATGAAGGCAGTGCTTATTAAAATATGTTTTATTAAATAAATTAGCACTTTTGGAGATACTTTTCCGATTTATAAAGCTGTTTGAGAAGTTATCATTTCCTACCACAAAACCAGCACTTTGTTTTGGATGCATTTTTGGTTTTTTGCTTGGTTTTTCAGGCACGTAGCAATTCTGAACTGTGAAAGTTGCTTACAGCCCTCAAATATAATCTCCAGTTTTTCTTGGGTTGCATTAGAAGTTTCACAGTGGAGGCTTCATATTCCATTGCCATTCAGTAGCATAAGGTTAATAGCTTTTAGTAAAGTGCACCTAGTGGAAGCTCAAGCATTCATTTCTTTCCTTAGTTTCAACATTTAACTTCCATCTGTTCTTCTCCCCTTTTTCTTTCATCTTCCCGTTTCCGTTTTTCCTTATGCTATGACATAAAAGTGGTTGCACTGAAAAGACTGCCCTTTTTGAGGAACAGACCGAAGGAAAAAGACAAAATGAAGGCCTTCTACCGTCGCTCCATGTGTAAGACTTTATGACAGTTCAGCTTCTTTTTAAATGGCTACTCTGACTTCTAGTACTAATTTCACTAACCATTCCTTGGACTGCGCTGTTTTTCCTGTTTTGCAAGGTGCAAGTCCTGCTATAATACAAGGAGCTGAAGCAGTGTTTCTAAACACCTTGACACTCACTTGTGCATCACTGTTGGGGTGTATAAAATTGTGTATTCATATGCATACATATGTTTACACATAGAGTGAAACGTTCATACGTTTAGGTTATGGAAGTCACTGGAATTTGAACATAATATATACACATTTATGTATATATATATATATATAATAATAATACAGTGCCCTTAACACATTTGCAGATTTTGAACTGCATTCCTAATAATCACTTTTAAAAACACAAATACATATCTTATTGTTTAGTAAAATGCTCTTGAAGAAGGTGGGGGAAGTGATATGTAAAGATAGCTATCACAGGATGCTTTTATTTTGGATCCTTCTCTCTAGTCTCATACAAGATAGTCTATTCCTACAGAAGCCTGCACTGAAGAATCCGTTATTGTCGCCAACACTGACTTTGTATTAGCACTTCTGCTCATCTTATCCTATCCATTCCATTTTGTCATTGCAAAACATATCAGAGCTTCTAACATATGTTTATCTATTATATAGCACTTCAGCACAAGCATGGCGGTTGTAGCTAATAAAAAGCGATTGCAATCATCTCTAGAAGGCGGCTTTGGCTTTTTAACACTTTTCATTCATTTAGCCAATTGCATGCTGTAACTTGTATGGACTTGTGTACTGTAGCTTTCAGTATGTGTTGATGCTGAAATAAACATGAAGCATTTTACAGTGCAAAATAAGAAATTAAAGAACATTGAACCATGCTGATTCATTTGCTTTCATTTGCATCCCAGCCATGAATGACCTGATGCAGTCCATGGTCCTAGCAGGAGGACAATGGACAGGTAGTTCTGAGCATCTGGAGGGTCCTGATGATATATCTACGGGTAAAAGGAGAAAAGAATTGGGATCTATGGCCTTCTCTACTACATCCATCAACTTTGCAACTGTCAACTCTGCTGCAGGCTTGAGATCCAAGCAGTTGCTTAATAATAAAGGTATAGGTAGACCCTTTTCACAGTGTGGTGTGGTTGTGTTGGTAACAGTAGCATTGTTAGAATCTGTTTGTGTTCTCTGTTACAAATTCTGAATTGCAGATTTGTGGAATAATAGAATGGGGAAGAGATGCTGTACTTGTAGACTCCTTTGGGAAACATACAATAGCAACCCATCATACATAAATTATATCATAATGTTTTGTATACTGTAAATTCAGCGTTATTATTATTTTTGCGACAAAATTATGTTTGTTTCCCATCTAGATGCTACATCTTTTGAAGATGTAAGTCCACAAGGAATTAGTGATGATTCAAGTACAGGATCGAGAATTCATGGTAAGAGTTTTCTTTAAAGGAGCACAGAACAGTCAACCTATGATGCAAGGGCTAGTGAATATTACCTGTAAACAGAAGACTTTAAGCATTGTAGATGTGTGTGTTCTCATTTCCATCTCTCTCTCACACAGTTTCTCCAACTCCATCCCTGTTGCATCTCATCTAATTGTATGAGATTTCCCCCTTTTTTTCCACTCACATTTTTTCTCTGAACAAAACGAGCTGTTGGGTATGAAGTACACTTGAACAGCATCCAGATTGTTCTCCCCACACCACTGCATCAATCTTGAGTGAATTAGAACAGAGTCAGAAATTTTACCCTAAGAAAGCTGAGCTAAATCTAGCACTAACCCTATTTAGATTACACCCATTGAAATTAGTGCAAATTGATTAGCTATGCTAATAGTTTTGTTTCATTCCATTAGATTTACTGTAGATTAAAAATGGGTTTAGTACATTTAAAAAAAAAATCAGTCTTGTAAATTAAGTTTTTTTTTACTGTATCAAATTTTAGCACAGTTATAAAAATAAGGCTAAAATGAGTTACAATTAAATAACACCTCTGTAAATCAGCAAAACCCAATGTTTTACCACATATTAACACTGCCCCTGAACCTGTATTGATAGGAATACAGAACATTAACTGTGGAGATGCCTTTGCTCCTCCTTTTCGTTGCATTTCTGTAGCATGCAGAGTTCCATATCAAATCTGTCATAGGCGGTTTCATCACATCTGATTCTTTGCATGTTAGCATGCCATTCCTTTCCAGAATCCTGGTTCTTCCTGTTATGTATTGGGTTTCAATTCTAAACATTCTGTTCTATTCCTTCATTTTTGTATATGCCTTGCTCCTATAATTTCCTTTTCTAAATTACCCTCTTGAGCTACCTGGAAACACCATCTTTTTCTCACCTATAAGAAACCATAATTTGACGTGGCATGTTCAGCTTGTGCAGTACCAGCATGCATGATTACTTGCCTTAGAGCAGACTGTATCAGGCACAGGGTCATCAGCTATGGTATGTGCTTCATGCTGTCTACTGATTTCTTTCATTCAGCTTCCAGACCAGCCAGCCTTGATAGTGGCAGAACATCCACTAGCAATAGCAATAATAATGCCTCACTCCATGAAGTCAAAGGTATGCTTCTAGGCAAACTGACACATGTGCTTCATTCTCCCAATTTTTTTGGTGGGGAGGGAAAAAAATTGTGGCATGTTTTTCCCCTTTGATAATTTTATATCTTTCATTTCTTCTTCAATGAAGCTTTCAAATAAAGAGGGCTATATGTCTGAATAAATCAATTAGGAAAAAGAAGTAAAAACTAAACACTACAGTGGAACGAGAAAATTCCAACATATCTCTCCTACTCTGGCTGCTTTGCATTGGCTGCCCATTCGTTTCCGCATTGATTTCAAAGTGCTAATGATGACATACAAAGCCCTAAACGGTTTAGGACCTCAATACTTGGCAGAACGCCTTCTCCCACCTAGATCTACTCAAGTCACTCGCCATAGCCAGGAAGGACGGCTGAGGGGCCTGACGCCGAGAGAGGCCCGAAAAGAAAGAACAAGAAACCGGGCCTTCTCGGCGGTGGCCCGTCGACTTTGGAACAGCTTGCCGCCAGAGATCCGCCTGGCACCCTCGCTGGGTGTTTTCAAGAGCCAATTAAAAACTTGGCTCTTTAGGCAGGCCTTCCCTACTGCCAATATTTGATTTTACTTTTCTTGGTTTGAAGTTTATCCTTCCATCTTGATTATAGTATTATTGTAGATTTTAATTGTTGTTTTTATCTGTTTGTAATATTTTGTGAGCCGCCCTGAGTAGACTCTTGTCTAGAAGGGCGGGATAAAAATCCAATAATAAATAAATAAATAAATAAAAATACAGGTCAGTTGTAACCTAATGTATGTGCTGATCAATCCAATCCACAATATAAGTAGGTAGAGTGTTCAGATATATTACACTGTATTGTACTAGTCAGTAAAAAATACTTCCAAATCATTTTAAACCTCTAAACAAATATATTGTTAGATAGAAAATTAAAAATGTGGTCATAACATTTGTTTTTGGGTGAGATAACATTGACGTCAGACACAGAAGCCTTTATTACCAGCATTGCATCACTCTTTGCAGTGTGCATATTTAGCAATAACAGTACTTAATCTCTAGTTTCTGGTCTTAGGCCTTCAGACATACCAACAAGGATGTTCTGCCATGTCTTCTGTTGCAAACAGAATTACGTGAAAGGCAAGACCAAAATATAGCCAGTTACTATTGCCTCGTTCAATTTTTTTTCATTTGGTTATTTTCCTGTATAATATCTTCTTAGTTGAACATAAGAAAATATTCATCATTTTCCAGTGCAAATGAATCCTTTGTAGAAATGTATGCTATGGAATACATGTGGTGTTGCTGTACAGTATTGATACTAAATCAATAGTATAGTATGCACTACTTGTTTTTTATTAAATGTAATTCAGTATAACAAAGAAGGTACATTTCTTCAGACATCACTTTGAGCAGAACGTGATGTTTCTCCTCCAGTTCATACTCATGAGAAACTAAAAAGAGGCATTAGGTCAGAAATCTTTTAAATAAATCTTTCTACCAAAAGCATTTCTTAATTGGCCTGAAAACATATTAATATTCCATCTTTTAATTTTGTAGTATATCATAATAATAAGTCTCAACATGTTCTTCATTCCTGAATTTGAGCTAGGGTCATGGAGACATCTGTATATACCTAATGTCCTAGAAACTAATGGCTAACAGGAATGATTAAAATGTGAAATTTGGGGATGGGGAATTGAGTAAAAAGATGAAATGGTACATTAATGAGCCATAAGAGGTAAGACAAGGAATGCATCTGTATTTTTCATATGCCTTCCCAGTAGGTGTTTGAGCACCTTACTTCTGTTGTCTCTTTGGTATATTGAAGTGTCTATTTGTGCAGTAGAATGCACTAGATAAATTGTATGTAATTTATCAAACATAATGAAGTTGTCGATACTGTTTATTCTCAAAGCAGGTGCAGTTAATAACCAAAGTAGGCCTCAAAGCCACAGCAGTGGAGAATTTAGTCTGCTTCATGATCACGAAGCATGGTCCAGCAGCAGCAGCAGCCCCATCCAATATCTGAAAAGTCACACCAGGTCTAGCCCTGTACTCCATCACAAAATATCAGAAACAGTGGATAAACAAGGAACACGCAGAATTAAGACTGACTCACCTGGAAGTGAAGTGGTAACACTACAACAGTTTTTGGAAGAAAGTAATAAAGTTACTTCAACTGAGGTACGTTGAAAACATAACTTTGGAAGACAGAACATAAAATTGAACTAATTTAGATTGCAAGGTACTGTGATTTTGTGCCCAATGGAGGAGACTTCTTACATTTTTTAAATATTAAGATCAAGATTCAGACTTTATTAGGAAAAATGGAAAAAAATAATTAATTGACGAGATAGAAATTAAATCATATTCTGAAATATTATTTATTTATTTATTTCTATGCCACCTTTCTCCCCAAAAGGAGAAACCCCATGTGGTTTTCCTATAGAAAAAGTTTGTTTAGCAATTCTATAAAGAAAGGATATACTGTATAGCTTGCATTAACTAATGTGTAAATAGGAAAGTTACCTTTTATTTAAGTAATGATTGCTCATTCTGTGAAATACAAGGGGTGAGTTGAAAACCTAGTATCAATTCTGCTGCAGTGTTTATTTCAAATAACACTAGGTGGATAATCCTAAATCCTAAATACCCTTTTCCAACAAACTTCCAAGTTACAGTTAATTTTCAAATAGTGTTATAAACCAGAATAACCCATAGTTTTAATCTCTGGGCTTTTCTTCATTTACTGTGAACAGCTTTGATGTGTGTGTTCATTACATGCTTTGTGCAGAGATCCTACTGATTTGGTTTTCTGTTGAGGTAGAACTGGAACAGCGTCCTATCTCCATGTTAAGTTGAATCATAGTGAAATATTGTGTACTGTTCTCAGAACTGTGTGGTTTAGTCTTCACTATCTTTTCTCCTCACCACTCTTTCTCACAACCCTATAATCTCATTGAATAATTTCCTGTTGTAATTTCCAACAAAGTTGGAACCTCTCCAGCCTCTTCTGTTTTTGTATATCAAGGAAATCAATGGGTGTGGATATATGCCAGTGCCAAGTTATATTAAAATATCCTATCTCAGAAATGTATGTGATTTGCACTTAAATACATGTCTACCGTCTTGTAACAGACTTCCCTCATACCTTGTTATTGAAAATAGAGGAGAGTTGTTAGCCAATGTTCGGCTTAAAATAAATGTTATCTTAATTTTTTTTTAACTGCAGAGACATATATCCATATGCTAGTAGAATATGTTGAGTACTTTGTGAAATAATTAAGTGATTTCTGTCTTTATCTTAAAATCAGAATGTATGATTCCTGTTTGCCTACTCTCATACAAAATAGCCTTATGAAACCAGATAGATAATCATGGCAGGTTAGAAATGGTTTATTGCCATATGCTCTTCTTGCTTTTTGAAGCAAAAAATTCCCAAGTTTACTATAGATAACGGGATAATGTTCTGTGTGGTATCAGTTTTGGAGGCTTTAGCAAATGCCCCAGTTCTTCTGAATTAAGATTTACATCTATATGCATGCTCAAATTAATAGCTCTTAACAAGCCTTTAAAAAAGGAAAGGCAGTCTTTTTTGTGTCTTGGATTTTTTCCAGAGACTCCCAACTGAGAATTCCAAATCCGGAAGCTCACACAATGATTTCATGCTTACGCTGCCTTGTACATAATGTTCAGATTTCTAAGGAAATTTTTAATTAGGTAATGAGAACAATATGGGGCAGATCTCAAAGTGAAATGACCATCATTGGTTGAGCTTTGTGGCCTTGGAGAAGAAATATTACTTGCGTCAATTCACTGAAATCAAATTGTCAAGGTAGGAACATTTTTTTCAGTTAATCTATAGGACAGTACATTTCTGTGAACACGTAAACTTGATGAATTAAAAATGCATCGCATATATTAAACTGCTAGTTCTGGGTAGTAGTATAAATATTAACCATTTCCACAACTTAAAACATGCATTAATAGTTTTCCCTGACTTTGCTGTAGAAATTATGAAAATGTTTTACCTTGTATTACGTTTTGATATATTTTTCAGATCAGGTCCTCAGGCCAAGACAATCTATTAGAGGAAGTAATGAAAATTTTCTCTGAAAATGCTGAATTAGCAGGAAGAGAGAAACTAAGAAAACAATCATCAGGGAGCACTAGTATAGCCAGATCACAGAGTGTGAAAGCCACAATGGAGTTCTCTGATGGAAAGTTGACTAAACAAGAGCACCTTCGAAGGCCTAGTTCACAAAGAGTGGAAGACTCCAACTTCTCAAACTCTTCAAAAACACTTACAGCAGGCACTAAAGGAAGGGCCAAGTCTGTTAAAGAAAGTATGCAGTCCCAACGACAATCAAAAGATTGTAATCCTTATGCTACTTTACCTCGTGCAAGCAGTGTGATCTCAACAGCAGAAGGAACTACTCGGAGAACAAGCATCCATGATTTTTTATCTAAGGACACTAGGCAGCCAGTGTCAATTGACCCAGCACCATCTACAGCTGACAGAAGTGTTGCATCAGCTTCTAGTGAGTACAGACCTCAACAACAGTACTCTGTTTCTAATTATATACCTTATGCTACAGTTACTTTGTCAGAAAATGATTTGAGTACTATGAATTCACTAGGTGAGTCTTCATGTAAATCAGAGAAGTTTAGGAATTCAAAGACAGGTGGGACAAATTTTGTTACTACAGGATTTTCTTGTAATAATATGTACAGTGTTAAGGAAGACACATCAACAACTGTTATCAGGAAAGTATCTGCAGTCCATTTGTCCAGGCCATTTTTGGCACTTAATACTGAGTTGGTCAGCAATGTTAGTGGGTTGCCCCAAAGGCATTTATTAAAAACAACCGATAAGACATTTAGCAAGCTGTCTTCTGAAGATGAGAAATCCAATAATGGAAAAATAGAGGTGGCTCAGAAAACTAGTGAATTTATTAGTCTTGTCCATGCAAACACTAATGAGAGTGAATCCCCCCTATTTGTTTCTGAAGATACTCAAACTATTTGGTATGAATATGGCTGTGTA
The DNA here is from genome assembly GCA_037013535.1 of Intellagama lesueurii. NCBI lineage: Eukaryota > Metazoa > Chordata > Lepidosauria > Squamata > Agamidae > Intellagama > Intellagama lesueurii. The sequence goes on along the minus strand of JBAJHW010000001.1, from coordinate 341,513,182 downwards.
TGATCAATGCATATAATTTTAAGTAATCTCTCCTATACAACATGGATGTTCTTGTTAATGTTGACTAGGCTACAGCTGTGCAGATTTGTGGTTTTGGACAACTGACATTTCCAGGGAATTCTGGGACTTGTAGTCAAAAACCAAACATCTGTACAGCTCTTCTTTAGGTCATATTTAAGTCATTACTAGCTACGATAGTAGTTAAGTGTACATGTTTTTCATGTACTGTACCTTTTTTCCTTAGCATGTTGAATGTAAAATTGTAACCATGCCAAAGCTTGCATGAACCATTAACTACACTGTATTTTATGCATGCCTTTCGAAAGTCTTAATTCAAGCTAACTGTATTTTTATTTTCTGTTTGTTACACACATTTTATTTTATGTACATTGCTGGATGCATGCTAACCAGTTGCATGGTGTTGTGCGAGAAACAGCACAAAAAAACAGGTAACTTTCAGTAACAGTAACCTTTTCAGTTTCTCTTCCTTTCAGGTATCCCAGCATCATTATTCATGTTAGGCCTAATCCATCTAAAGTCAGTTGTGACCTTATTAAAATAAACAATGCAACTCAGATGTAAATAATCAACAAATCTAATGTGAGATGGATGTTAACAGGCAAGCGGTCACCAGTTCCTTGCTTGGGACTTTCTTCCAAATAAGTTTAGGATTGCCTTTAAGCTTTACTGATGAACTTTAGCTGGATTGAGGCCTTTGAGTAAAAATGTCTTTTACCCCTTTTTGCTAGTGGAAAAGTACAGCAAGGATGCTGCATTTCTTCTTGCTGTTTATTTATGATGTGCCTAAATTCTATTCCAGAAATATCGTTAAAATAATTCAAAATAAACTATAGTTTTCACCCTAAATATGGATGATTGTTCATATAGATAAGGCATTGTGGTTCAGAAGCCTAAATGGTAGTTCTTTTAGAGCTATAAAAATATAGTCCCAAATGTAATAGCTGTATTAGAACAGCCAACCTTCTTCATCTCTTTCCCCTTTTTGTGCTTTCCCAACTCATGGTTGATGTATGTTCATGATCATGTATTGTCTTGTCTATAGATCATTATCCAGATTTTAATACATAACTTTATTTGAATTTTTACAGTTCATTAAAATAAAAACTAAAACAGAATGGTAGTATTCCTTTTATTTTTTCTGTTCTGGGGTATGATAATTGGTTAGGAACGATGCACAAAACTTTTCTTTTAATTGACCCCAAATCCAGATATTTAGCTTATACCCAGGACTGGGGTATAAACTGTTTGCATTGTACAGAGGAATACTGTGCCACATTACCAGCTCTCCTTGAAATTTCCCTCAAAACAGTAAAGAGATGGGGCAGGACCGCTGGGGCGTCTGGGTATATTTCTGCCTGAAAACCTGAAGAGCTGCTGCGTGTCACTATAGACAGTACCAAGCGAAAAGATCTGACCAATATAAAGCAGCTTCCTATGTTGGTCTCCTAATCGGAAAACAGAATCTTAGAAATGAGAGCCTTAAGAAGTATAAAATCATGCATCTAGATTAACTGTCTTAGTCATCTGAAAGTTTTCTTTAAAATCAGGATAATTTGTGTCAGATGTTTGAACAGTAAATAAAATTTTAGTTCAAAAGAAGTTTAGGACATACAAACACAGAGGTGAAAATATGTCCGGAAGCTAGTATCCCTTGAGCATTCCTAGTTAGATTTTTTTATTATTATTTGAACAAAAAACTTTGTGCATATCACACACTCTGCTTTTAGGAGTCCCCTCACCTTTAAAAGTAGTTTGGAATCGTTATTAAAGAAAAATGTTTTCAACCTCCAGCATGCATCAAACCAGTTGTGTAGTTTCTTGAATCTGTACTACAACACATTGATTTCTTTGAGGGAGGTGAGCTACTGCCAGTATTTAAAATACTGAGCTATATTGAATGTTTGAACTTCCAGGAAAAAATTAAAAATGTTATTTTTCATTTTAGTTGTCAGTCTTATGAAGTGCACCAAAAAAGTTCAAATGGAGGCTAGAGGTTTTTTTCCCAAGAATAGTGAAATCAGAATACAGTATTACGGGAAGAACTCACTTATTTCAAGAGTGACCAAGCTATTTTATAACTGATGTTAAAGAACTTGTTCTTCCTATCTCCAGGTTGATCTTATAAGGGCAAATCTATGTGTGTGCATGTATGCTATTTTCTATTGTATAAGATATTTTATATATAAGCATTTCATATAAGCCTGTTCAGTCCTGCATAATTCAGTGGCAACATATTTTAGTGACTTTTAAACTAGATTTTAATTAGATTGTGTACAAATAATTCAGAGGTGTTTGCAGGAGAAAGAGTTCGCTATGAAAAAAAATTATCTTCACAAATACAAATTCAATTTTCTTATCACAGTTCCTGTTTTCCAAAACTCAGGATTATACCACCGTAAATGACTTAGGCAGACACGATGACCAAATTTATTGCTTCTTCATCGATTTTGCATTTCCACAACTCGCTTTGGCAAAGTTCAGAGGCTTGCAAAACTAGATGATAAAATTTTGATGGGATGTCTACCATCAGCTTTTAAAGTACATGGTCAAAGGTTATTGCTCCCTCTTTTCTATTGCATTCCTTCATGATTGTTGTGCAGTAGCATGTTATAAGCATTTTACCTTTTTCTTCATCTGAGAAGAGTGTGAACAAGACCTTCTGTAGTTTTTCCTTTTCTGTATTCACCTACCTCCTTCTCCAGTACTGTTCTTTCCACTTGTCGTTTTTGGTAGCTACATTGGGAGGTTGCTTTGTTCCTCCCAACTGGATGCCTGTGGCATAAGACAACAGATGCCTCCCCTATCTTGGTAAAGGGCACATAGAGGATACATAACTTCATTGACAGTATTTTGCCAGGCAAGTGCACCAGAGTTGCTTGTTCTGGGCAAGATTGTGGGACCAGGCGCTTTTGATGGTAAACATCAAGGCAGTAAGCTATATAGCTCTGTTCTATCTCAATTTTGTCCATATCATTAGTAATGGCTGAGTCATCCCTGCTGAGCAAGGAGCAGTCTTGGATTTTATGGTGATATTCCCTATCCAAGCTATGACCATCCTCTGTTAGAGTTAGGCAACTGTAGCTATTAATATTACTATAACATTGGATCCCAAGCTCATTATGAAGGTAATTTCATCAGCACCTGGTAAAATGGTCAACCTTGTTCATCAAGGACATAAATATAGGCCAAGCAAACTTATACCTTGAATTCAATAGAACCTAAAGATGATGAAAAGATAATAATGGAGGATAAATTAGTGCCATGGGATTACCTAGTTTGAATTTATGCTGTGACTTCCTCTCAGCCAATCTTGAGGGATCCACTTCAGAAGATACAATTATTGATATCATATCGTCATCTTCTCAGAGGAAGGGACCACTTATTTTGACATTTTCGTTCTAACTTTAGGAACTATTACATTTATTCTCCTTTGCACACTCACTCTTCAGGCTTTTCACTATGCCTCCTGGGGCTTAAGAATTCTCTCTCTTGTATTGTGATTGCTACTTCCTACTACTGCTATTGTATATTGGGAATCCTGTTAACAGTAACAATAATCCATACAGGCACTTATTGTCTGTTTTACATTTTCATTCTTGGAATCCTATGAGGGTCCTTTCCAATTTACACCATCGAATTGCCTTATGGACCTCATTTTTATCAAAGATAAGACCACATTTTATGTAGCCTCCAGTGAGTAACTTTCAACACAGAAAATTTTAATGGCACCTTATAACCAACTAGTACAATGCCACTGGCAAGTACCACTGAGTATGTGATGCCCATCATGATGACTTTGTTTCTCTCAGTAGTACTGCTGTAATCTTCGCTCTTCTTTCTTCCTTATCAGAACACAATATTAGTGGTCTTACTTGTTTCACTGTCAACCTGAGCTTGTCAGATCAGATAACTGATGCATGATCATCTCTAGGAGTCCTACAAAATTTTATACACCTCCCAGGAAAAAAAAGCATAAGCCTGTGTCCATTTATTGGGATGAATTCCAGATGGGAATGAAATCAAACAATCATATCAATATTCATGTGGATATCAAGATAGAAGTCTTTTTATTGTTGCAATAATTTCAGGCAACATCAGCTTTTTGAATTCTACAAGCTTTATATATATTGCTTCTATGTTCCATATGTACAGGATACTTTAGAGTGATATTTCCTTGCAACTTGTGAAAAGCTACAAGTGCAATTGCCATCCAAAAGTCTTATGAAACTTATGAGAAGTTGCAAACTTTCAAATACAAAACTTAAGAATACATAGTATGAAGACTGAACTTATGTTGTAGGAAGAATTTAAGTTGTGTTTGAATCCAAAATACAGGAGCAAAAGTACAAGAAAATCTCAAAAAGGATGTTTTAAGTTACATTCTACAAGCGTAAGAGCGTATCGCCTAATAAGGCAGAGAATACATCTCTAGAACATATCAGTGAAAAGTAAAAGCATTACCACTTTAAATAATCCTTAGCCTTACTCTAAAAGCATGGAAAAAAATATCAAAGCTATTAAAAAGTAAAAATATTTAAATTAAAATGCAATACTTAATCTCTAAGCATATTAATAACAAACAGAAAAATAATACATGCTCATCCCAGCCAAAAGAAATAGTCTATGGAGAAAAATCCTGTGGATTGTTATTATCACCATCTGTTGTTCTTTGATGTCTGGTGCCGGAAGTGGTGTGGAGATGTGATTAATGCTTTGTGTGTCCTATCTCCACATATTTATAATTCTTTAAGTTGTATTCACTTCCTTCCTGTCTGTAAGCATTCTTATCTGCACAGTCTGCATGGTCTAAAGTCCTAGAAGTCCAGCAAAAGAAAATTAATGAAAAATTATATTGTACCCACAATCTTTCTAATTCTAGGAGTCTGCAATTTCACATTTGACTAGCTGTCATTATTTACATTTACGTTATAGTTTTGATTATCGATTTTTGCAAGCTTTTAGAACTTCAGTAACCTGTAATTCTAAAACTTTAGACCAGAGGTCTCCAAACTATGGCCCGCAGGCCACATCTGGCCCACCTTGCCTTTTTATCTGGCCTGGGCCTAGGAAGAGGAGGGAAGGGGGACCCAAGCGATCCCCCACCCCCACTGTACTATTGGACTGGCAAACATCATTTTTATATGAACAACATATGAACAACTCCATTCAACTCATTACATCACATCCTTTAGTTACTTCCATGGTGAACTGGCAGACATGAATGAAATTCTTCAAAGCAGTATTATCATATAATTGACCTTCTTCTCAGGATTAGCTGGAAATTTGTGTTGTTTTGAACAGCAGCTGATTGTTTAGAAATGTATTGTAAACCATAGTTCCAAGCCATACTTTTAAATGTACTTTCATTTTCATGGCAACCTTTTCTACATGCCTTTTAATCATTTTTAACACAAAATAAACACAAACTTTCAAATGTTGACAACCTATCTCTATATCAGTGACATCCACTCTTTTTTAAATCTTTTCCTTTTAAAAAATCAGATTGACTTTTACTTCTACAGACATTCATTTCTTCCACTGTGCATGTGCAGTTCTATTGGTTAGTTCGACTTTTGAAAGGTTTCTCTAAGGGCCAGCTGACATGGAGTTAGCTGACATGGAGTTAGCTGCATCTGTGTTGCAGTTAGCTATACAAAGAATAGATTATTCATTTGTTCACCACACATCCATGTCGTAAGCCAGCTTTCCCAAACCTGACTCCCTCCAGATACTGGTGGACAAGAGTATACACAATTCTCAGGCAGCAGAGACAGGCTTTGTTATCTAGGGATATTGAAGAGGAGATGAGACTGGAGCAGGCTGTTCTATATCATTCAACCACACCACTAAAAAGTTGCAAAAGAAGGATTGGTAAATAATTGAGGTAATTCTGGGTGTGTGACAAAGCAAATACACATGGCTTGTCTACACAGGCTCTTTTGGGGGTCAGTTGGGATTGGATGGAGGTCTGGTATGCCATTTGGTGTGATCTTCAGATCAAAATGGCATAATGGACCTCATGCGATTCTGTTTGGTTCGGCTCCTCCTGTTGGGAATTTCCCATAAATTAAACACTTCCTGTGGTCTGCAAGGGGGGCAGAGGAAGTGAATTTTTTTACTGTATTTAGGCAGCGCTGATGCACTGCATCACTTACTAATTTTTTAAAAAAGAACTTTCTTTCTGAAGCAGCGATCTTCTTAGGCCACTTTACGATATAGGAAATTAGGAAGGAGCCTTGACAGCCTCAAGCCCGCTTTGGTTCATTCCATGTATTGGAAACAAACCTGATCTTACCTGCACCAAAAAAAAAAATATGCCTCTGACAGGGCCAGGAAAGTTATGGGTAAGAACGTTTTGGGGATGGGCTGGTTTGCTCCAAGAATTATGTTGTGTGATCACTGAAAAAAAAAGAGCAAACCAGCCCATCCCTGCAGCAGACTTAATGCCCATCTGATTGCACCCAGTTCCTTCTGACCCTTTCAATTTATGTCCACACTATATATTTTTTTATTCTATTAATTGTTCCAAAGTCACAAACCTAAATACATGCCCGCTATCCCAGGAGACGCATGAGTCATTGCATTAATTTTTCTGCTGTTAGCTTGGACAATTGTCTTGCTTGCAAGGAAAGGCTTGCTCGAAACTTTGCTTTTCTTGGCGAATAACTGATTTCAGATAATTACATTTTGCATGTTCCATTTTATTGCATGCAAGGATAATTTTCTGCTTTACGGGGTGAATCAGTCATGTGCACATTATCTGTTGATGCAGTTAAGCACAGTTGTATAAATTTACACTGTTTCACTCTTTAGTAATAAGAATTTTTGTCTCCTGGATGATATATTGTTGGTAATGTTAAAAGAATGACAGGAAGAAAACAGGATTAACAGGATAAATTTGTAGAACTGGCAGTCATGTTCTGCATTCCTTTACCCTCTTGATTTTTGTTCACTTCCTACTAGTGATGGCTGTATATTACAATGTGAGGACATTTTTGTTTTCCTGCTAAACAAGTAACATGAAATGCTTTTCTTCTGCAGATGTGGAAGCAAAACCAGAAAACAGAAATTCAAAAAGCAGGTCTAGGGAGCAACAAAGCTCCTAATTCTGTTACCCCCACTACATGAGATGTGGGCCAAGTGGTGAGTTTTCTGCCCAAAACGTAAATGAGATTGTTTTCATTTACAGAAGGGAAAAATAAACTAACATTTACAAATGAGGACAAGTGCACAGTGCATTAACAGTTGTCAGTATCGTTTGCATCAAATGACTACCTTACCTATCTTGCTTACTACTCGAGCCAAAACAGAGTGTGACACATAATTTTCTCTTGTCTGGGCAAGGAGTGTTCATTTTAAAAAAACAAAACTGCCCTTTTGCTATAATTGCAGTATATACATGAGCAAGTTACAATTGTTTTATTCTTATTTGCTTTGTGTCTCCCCTGTGACTTTATAACTGTAATGCGTAGACAGCTCTTATTTATATTTGTGTCTAAAGAAGCAGCTGTTTTGGGTTACCCGAAGATTTCAATAGGTCATTTCCTTGGGATTTGATTTAAGTATTATAAGAAGAAGAAAATATGAGAATGGTTGTTGTGTTTAAAATGAGAAAGTGATACATAAATAGGGTTTCAGGTACTCCGCAGTTATCATGCCCAGTTAATACAGATTCTGTGCCAAAAAAACTTGGATTTTAAAATTGGCTACATTAAACAAAATGTTTATGTGGCACACATTGTTATTGTTTTGCACAATTTCTTCTGCTCTTGCTAGATATGGTGTGGGGCATAAAAATAGCAGGGCATTTCCTGATTGCTGAGTATATTCAAATATCCTTCCACAGGTCCTGAGAAACATATTTTCAAACATCCATGTTTTCATTCTAGGGACTAGAGACTTGAATTAAAAAAAAAATTCAAGAAGCAAAATTTTCCCCACACTACCACCACTTGTGTTTTTTATATACTTTCACAAAGCTGTGGCATATGCACAACTCTGTGACTGGTACACATTATGCAAAAAAAGTGAAAGATCTGGGTGGGAATCCTATACACAATTGCTTCAGAAGAAGTGGCAGTGAATACACTGGGAGTTGCTTCTGAGTAATGATACTCAGGATTACTCTGGTGCCTAGAGGATGCCGCTATATTTGGTCTTGGCATTCTGTCCCCTTTCTTCTTATCATTGCTTAAATCATATCTGCTGTATCCTGATAGCTCTTGTAGTAACTTTACATTTGATATCTCTTCTGAATCTTTTATACTTTTCTTACATTTTCTTTCTTCTCTTTCTGCTTTTCAATTAAACACAGAGAGAAAAGTGTCCTTCAGTATTTCAGTATGAAGCCTTTATTTCTGAAGTAACCAGGCATCCGGCTATAGGAACTGTGGGGGTTTTTTTGGTTTTTTTTTTAAGTTCAAAGTTTTTACAGGTCTACATGAATAGAGCAGTCAAGAAATATACATCTTTCCTTGAATCAAGGAACTGTACTGGCATCTCCTGCTGAATTTTTTTTTAAAAGACAGACTATATTGCACATTGCACTGTTAAGATCTACTGAATAAAGGACAATTCTCATCTCTCCTAAGGACCAAGGGTTGTGTGACCTCAAGAATTACTCCAGGAACTCAGTTACTGCTTTCTTCATTCCTTTATGAACATAGTCACTGATTGCTTACTGCTTCTGCTAATATTTAGTTCTGTAAATCTGAAATGGAAGACGGCTGTAGCTTCTTGTGGGATTTGTTGTAAATACAGGTACAAAAGCAAAAAGAAAAAGAGTCCTACAAATTTATTGGCACTTCACAACCTTATTGGGTTTGCATTATTTGCATGGTGGTGTTCTTTGCAAAATGAGACTCTGCTGATTATTTTGATGCATATGTTGGGAAGAAATGGTTTAGGTACCTGAAAACGTAACTGAACACTTTAATCCACACTCCATGTTAATTCACCCTTTTCATGTATTTTCTCCACAAGAAATAATACATTTTCCAAAAAAGAATTTGGCAAGAAAATTATGAAAAAAATATTTCTAAAACTTTCTTTGTCCAGCACAACCAGTTTGTGTTTTCAGCATTTTCTGAATAAAAATGTGTTTCATAAAATATTTTGTATTTTAATATATATATATATTTTGGTCATTGCTGATGATGGTTTAGACAAACGTTCGATGGGGAAAGACCAATGCGATAAAGGTCAAAGTCAGCATTCCTTTTATTAAGGTTCGTACTAATAAGAAACCCTGGTTTTGTTCATTTATAATTTTATATGCATTAATGTTGTTGGTACTTTTAAAGTATTTGTATGCATTTGTTGTCTTTATCTCTTGCAAAGAGCACAAGAAAATAGCTTTGGTTAATCCTTGGAAGTGTACATGTTTTCCCAGTGTGTATTACATTTTAAAGTGCAAGCTACCAAATGTTTAAGTATTTCCTCAACATCAAACTCTCAACCATTTAACATCATAGATTAAAAGTTTGTGTGGCTCTGTAAACAACTAACACACAAGTATTTTTAACCTTATCAGTGATCACTTTTCTCCCATTCAGTCTATTCACAAGTAATGTTGCAAGATCTCTAGTGTACTGAATTGGAGCCACTGCCTATGTTCACATACTTCAAAGTGTGTTCCTGCCCAAGCAATAACAGATCAAACTGTTAGCACCAGCACTGATACCTCTTTCCTAGGACTTGTTATCCTAGGCTTTTACCTACCATTCCAGAGGGACTATTTGCAGGAAGTATTGTTGCAGTGTCTCTCTAGCTGCATCCTACAATTTGTTCTGCACATCTGCCATCTGAATGGGAAGATAAGATTGTTACCCTAATAACTTCTGCCCATCAATTTGCATGAGTGCCTAATACAATATATTTAAGGTTTTGCCAGAATAAAGGTTAAACATATAATTTTGGCAGTGTGTGTTAGGCTCTCCGTAATTTTAATCTGGTTGTAACAGGAGAAAGTTGATATTAGGCATGTGAATTTCATAGAATAATTCACTTACTCAGCTGTTAGACAACAGATTGTGTTGTGTAACTCACCCATATCTACTTCTTACCCAGCTCTAGCAGTGTGTATATGGCATAAGATACATGAAGCTGATTTGCAGAGCCAGGAGAAGTTGCTTTTTGGACTACTATCTGCATATATTTGCTTTTTGGACTACTATCACTGCATATACTGGCTGGGGAATTCTTAATATCGTAGTTCAAAAAAGTAACTTTTCCAAGCTTTGTTCCCTAGTACAGTAGTTACTTCAAGTGAATAGGTTCTCACCAAATAAATCCAAAGCAGACAACATGATTGCAAGTAGGCAATTTGGAGAGGATCTTCAGAAAGTATATAAAACACTAAATAATCTTTCCTTAGCTTCATCCCCTCCAGGTATTTTGGACTACAACTCTGATCATCCTGAACATGATGATGTTGTAGGTCAGCATGTATGAAGAGTATGAAGTTGGGGGATGCTGCTATAAATTTCAAATCTATAGCCAAAAAACTTAATTGCAGTGAAGAAAAAAGACAGAACTAGGTTTACATACATGCAACTGGGCTGTCAGGAGGTGACTTCTTTGCCTCCTTCCCAGAACAGCAATTCCTGGCTGCTCAAAGTGCTGCCCCAGAAGGTCAGGAGATGCCGCTGAATGTAGTAACTGTGAAGAGAAGGGGAGAGTCTTGAAAATTAGATTGAGCCCTTCCACTAGCAGAAGGCAGATCCTAGATTTGAGAAATGGGAATGAGAAAGGAACTTATAGAGGGGAAGAACCATGATGTAACTGAGTCTGTTACATAAAGAGAAAGGCAGTACATAATTTCCTAAGGCCTCAAAATTAAGGGCTGCAAACCTTTCATATGATGCCAGCCTTACCAAATCAGAAAATCTTATTATCAGATCCCCTAACATCACTTTGTCTGTTTGAAAGCTTGTTTTAGCCAGAAATTAGTCTGCCATGGCAAGAGTTTCAAGCTGAGATTGGCTAAGAACTGGATCATGGTATTGCTGGGGCTGTTCAGTATGGTATGCTACTTGTTTGCAGCCACTTCCTACATGGATCTTTTTAGTTCTGCTTCAGGGGGAGGTATGTAGAATAGCTGATAATAATTTAAAGATGACAAAATAATAAGATGATACTGTGAACAAAACAGTCAGAGCTCATATCACAGTATCAAGTGAGTTGAGCCAGAGTTTTAAAGAAGTGTCTTGTGCAATCAAAGGTCTTACCTGGCTCTAGAAAGTCATCAAACTGCCAGGTGTCTCTGCCACCCTTGAAAAGCATTCAGTTTTCACTTACACATCATCCCATCTTTAGATACCATTCTCCTAGTGTCCAAAGATTTGAGGTGACATGGGGAAGATGTGAGAAGAATTATCTTAATTGTTGGGTTCTTTCATGATTCTGAGCGTGGGTGCATACGGCCCTATGTTTTGGCTTGTTTTGTGTGAACTTCCTCAGATTTTGGTTCTGGTTTTGTTGTTGTTGTTTAAAGTTTTCAGAAACAATGTGCTTGTTTTGCATTCAGCAATCCTATGATTGACCATACCTATTTTCTTAAGAGTTGCACCTTCTTCAGCTTTGCACTTGTTTTATATTTCCTGTGTCTTTTTACTAAGGAATTTGTTTCACAGGCTCAGTACTTTTCTGTTGTCAACCATGTGAGCATCATCTATTCGGAACTTCTCTCCAGCCTGCATTTGTTCCAAGTGGGAGGAAGATTGTGCAGGAGCATCATGTTATTTGCATGACCCTTGCTCAGGAGAAGTTGGTCGTGGATCATGCCTTTTCAGTATACCTATTTTGGCAATAGGCTGGGTTTAGTAAGGTTTTGTTGTGTATGTCTGTGTGTGCCTCCTTTGTTTGTTCTTTTAAAAATAGAATAATTCAGTGTTAAAAATGAAATACAATCTCCCCTTAACAAAACCTAACTCATTGACCTTTCCAGGAGGGCAAGGCTTATAGGCCATAAGTAATTTATATCTGTAGCTCCTTCTCAGTAAACCTAATTATTTGTTACTTGTTAATCCAGATAGTTTTCTGCCAACAGTTTAATAGAAAAACAGCACCTGGATTTTGTGCAGGAAAACCAAAGCCCTGTCTATTTTCACCCTCCCTTTCCAGAGTTTGCAGAGAAACATAATCTGTTTCTCTGACCTCTACAGACTCCATTTTTAAATTGGTCAGAAAAATTGAAATTTAGACTATTCCCCTTATGTCTCACTTTTCATCACAGTCTACACATTTTATTAAAAACAAAACACTTTTTTTAAACCATTTGTAAAATCTGTAACAGTGTTAAATAATGTGTCACTGAAATCCCAGACCTTTAGAATGAAATGTAAGGGCTTCTTCACTGTACATGGAAATATTCAGCAGTTATAAAGTGGAAGCTGCAATACTGTCTTTCCATTCTACTGCTGCTGTTGCTAAGGTAACAATCGCCTTTTCCAGAATGCGTTTTTTAAACGTGTTTTATATTCTGAGAAATGGTGCAGCTCCAGTAATGGGGCCAATGTAAGTTATCTGATGTAAATTCTTTTGTATTCTGTGTTGCTCAAACATTGTCAAGAATGGAACTGCCTTAAAGTGGGGAGTACCTGGGCATGACACAAACCTGTTTTACAGAAGTTGTTATTTAAAGCTGTAGTTTTCTTTTCTTATACCTATTAAGGAATTTTGTAATATTTGTCATTGTACACTACTTAATTATGTTATTAAATTTGCAAGCCAAATAATGTGTCTACCTTCATTTTTCCCTCTCAGAATAAGCTTTTATTGGTCCTCCAAGGGATTAGGCACCCATTTTAAGTACACAGTGTTAAACTCAAGGGGACTAAAATTAAATTACTAAAATTTGCTTAACCAGGAAGGTAAATAGTATTTTTTTTTCTTTAAAGGTTCCATGCATTGCAACTCTGATTGAGTTCTATATTGTTCTTATCTAGCATGCTTCCTCAGGAGGGTCCTGTTCTTAAACGCAGCTTTATAACAAAAATTAAATAAAAAATCAAAGCTAGTGGAATATTTCTAGTGGCTCCCATTCAAAAAGGAAAAGGTAGGGCTGCAACAGGATGAATAATTGGCACTCAAGGCATGACTGAGGCATTGGAATATCATCCCTAGTAGAAAAGGTTAATTATTGGGAGGTTTATTTTTAGTTTGGACAATAGATGATTGGGATGGATGTGTGACTCATGAAATTATGTATGTTGTGGAGAAGGCAAACAACTCAAGAAATGCAGTTAAAAGCCCAAAATGAAATTGTGTTGACAAATGTAAATACTTCAAAAAATATGGTAGAAAGGACAGGTTTGTGCATAGCCATGCAAGAAAGACTAGACAGCTGGCACAAAATAGCTACCTTAAGATTAAATAAATATTCTTTGTGAATGCACATTGTACTGTGCTCTGAGTTCTACTTATAGCATGGAATTGTGGTCTTACATGTGCAAGTGTTTTAAAAACAGAAATATTTGAATACATGTTTATTGGCTGAAATCCTATTGCACATGCAGAATGAGAGCATCAGCAGCAAATCACCACTAAATAAAGACTTCCTTTGGTATCAGTGGTTCATGCAGCTGATACACAGTGTGATGAAATCACATGTATCCCAAAATTGGCAAAATAAGCCTTTAATCAATAGCAGCATGTCATTGCTATTGCTATTATTCCTGTTGAACATGTGGAGCTGTACAAGAGGATTTCAGCCATTGTAGAAACAGGAATTTCTTGGAATTATGGGCTAATCAGTGAAAGCAGTCAGTGAGGTGAATGAACAAACATTGTTCCCTAGCAGCTGATTGATATGCCATTCCTACTCAATGCTGTCCAAATTGTAGCTGAATAGCTTTGAAAGGGATGGGACGTGATGGCGCTGCGGGTTAAACCGCAGAAACCTCTGTGCTGCAAGGTTGGAAGACCAGCAGTCGTAAGATCGAATCCATGCGACGGAGTGAGCTCTTGTCGCTTGTCCCGGCTCCTGCCAACCTAGCAGTTCAAAAGCATGTAAAAATGCGAGTAGATAAATAGGTACCACCATGGTGGGAAGGTAACGGCGTTCCGTGTCTAGTCGCGCTAGCCACGTGACCACAGAAACTGTCTACGGACAAAAGCTGGCTCTATGGCTTGGAAACAGGGATGATCACCGCCCCCTAGAGTCAGACACGACTGGACTAAATGTCAAGGGCTTTACCTTTACCTAGCTTTGAAAGAGGATTAGCCAAAATCATGGAGGGTAACATGAACAGATTACTAAACTCACTACTAAACTCAGTTGACTGTGAACCAGAAGAACTATGGAGTGAAACCAACAATATTATCAGGGGAAAAAGAAAAAAAGACAATTCCTGTAGTAAAAAGAAAAGAGAAACCTAAATGGATGACAGAAGAAACACTTAAAATTGCAGAGGGCAGGTGAGAAGCAAAAGTAAAAGGTGACAGAAGCCGGGATCAGAACCCTGAACGCAATTTTTCCATGACTGTCAGAGAGGCAAAGAGAACTACTACAACAACCAGTGCAAAGAAATAAGAGGACAACAAAAGAGGAAAAACAAAAGATCTCTTCTAGAAAATCCAAGAAATCAAAGGGAAATGCAAGTATAGGTTAGGAGTGCTGAATGATCAACAGGGAAGCACACTATCTGACCAGGAGAAAATAAAGAGAAGGTGGAAACAATATACTGAAGACTTACACAGAAGGGCCAAAAGGATGACAGACTCCTTTGAAGAGGAATCCTATGATGAAGAACCTGCAGTTCTAGAAAGTGAAGTGAAAGCTTCCCTGAAAGCATTAGAAAGAAAGGAATCACCCGGGGGTAGATGGAATGCCAATAGAACTGTTTCAAGCCACATAGGTTGGATCTGTCAAAATCCTAATAAGAATGTGTCAATAAATATGGAAAACAAAATAACAGCCCACAGACTAGCAATGCTCAATATGCATTCCAATCTCCAATAAAGGAGATGCCAAGGAGTGCAGTAACTATAGTCGCGTCCAGATCAGCCTTTAACCAGCTTAGGCTAATGGCCCAACTCCTCCCCTACCTAGATGAGAGCTCTCTCGGGACTTTTGTGCAGGCCTTGGTCGTCTCTTGGATTGACTACTGCAACGTTCTCTATGTGGGGCTTCTCTTGGGCCTGATCCGGAGACTGCAACGGATCCAGAATGTGGCAGCCAGATTGGTGGTGGGTGTGAGCAAAATTAACCATATCACTCTGGTGCTAGCTCGCCTTCACTGGTTGCCTGTTACAATCCGGATCAGGTTCAAGGTTTTAATACTCATGTACAAAGCCCTCCATGGTTTTAGCCTGTGTTACTTGTCGGAGCGACTTTCCTTAATGTCACCTGCTTGACCCACAAGATCATCTCAGTTGAGACTCCTCTGGGTGGCCAACCTGAGAGATGCCCGTAAGTCTTCTGCAAGAGGTAGAGCCTTCTTCATGGTCGCTCCAACCTTGTGGAACCACCTTCTGGAGGATCTCTCCCCCTAGTCCTTTCCCTGTGGACATTTAGGAGGCAACTAAAGACGTAGCTTTTCAGCAAGGCTTTGCACACCAAACTTAGTTGATCGCTCATTCTTTTTTTTTCTACTTCTGTCCGCTCTGGTTTTTACATGATTACTCCTGCATCATCTGCTTATAACGGTTATTTGCGATCTGCTTTTACTTGTTTTTAATTTTAATCACTGTTTCTTTTGTATTTGTTGTAACCGCCCAGACTAGTTAGTGCTGAGGCACTAATGAGAGCAGGATATAAATTGAGGAAATCAATCAATAAATCTAGGACCATTGATTTAATTTCTCATGCAAGCAAAATGATGCTAAAGGTGTTGGGGAAAAAAGGCTTTTTTTACCTTAGATGGAGCAAGAAATGCCTGATATTCAAGGTGGATTTTGAAAAGGAAAAGGCACTCAATATCACATTGCAAATATCTACTGGCTACTAGAGAGCACTGAAGAATTTCAGAAGATCATCAGCCTATACTTGAAAGACTACAGCAAAGCTTTACATAAGAACCCTGCTGGATCAAGCCAAGGGCCCATCTAGTCCAGCTTCCTGTATCTCATAGTGGCCCCAACCAGATGCCTTTGGGAGCACACGAGACAACTAGAGATCTGTCTCCTGATAACCCTCCCCTGCATCTGGCATTTGGAGGTACCTTCCTTCTAAGCCTGGAGATTATACATCCCCATCATGCCTTGTAACTGCGATGGATTTTTCCTCCAGAAATCTGTCCAATCCCATTTTAAAGGCATCTAGGCCAGATGCCATCACCACAACCTGTGGCAAGGAGTTCTACAGACTACCAACATGCTGGGTAAAGAAAGATTTTATTCTGTCTCACTCTCCCAACACTCAATTGGAGTAGATGTCCCCTGGTTCTAGTATTGTGTGAAAGAGAAAAAAGCTTCCCTCTATCCACTTTATCCATGCCCTGCATAATTTTATACATCTCAATCATGTCCCCCCTCAGGCGCCTTTTCTCTAGACTAGAGCCCCCAACGCTGTAGCCTTTCCTCATAAGGGAGGTGCCTCAGCCCATTTTAGTCGCTCTCTTCTGCACCTTTTCCAGTTCCAGAACTGTACGCAATACTCCAGGGGCCACCTTACCAGCGTTTTGTACAATGACATTATAATGTTGGTTGTTTTATTTTCAATCCCCTTTTTAATGATACCTAGCATGGAATTGGCCTTCTTCACTGCTGCCTTTTACTGTGTAGATCATGAGAAACTATGGGTTGCTCTGAAAGAAATGGGTGTGCTTCAGCACATGATTGTCCTAATATGTAACTTGTATTGTGGAGAACAAGCTACTAGGACAGAATATGGAGAGATGGAATGGTTTCTTGTAGGCAAAGGTGTCAGACAAGGATGTATTTTATCCCCTTATCTGTGCAGTCTGTACATAGGGCATTTCATAAGCAGTAAAATAACTGAATAGCCTGAGCGCTATGTAGACACATGCCCCAAATAAGTTCCCACTTAGGGTAATTTTAAGCAAGAAAACCGTTAAGAGTGATTGAGAATTTATTTAATTATACCTCACCTTTACCCCAACAGAGGGATTTTAAAAAAGGCATTAAAAAAGGTGTGAGTGTTCTCACTGTGAGCCAGTATGGTACTGAGGTTAAGCTGTTGGTCTGGGAGTGGGAACAATCATGTTCTTAATTTCCAAGAGCTGTGAAATTCACTGAGTGATCTTAAACCAGTCACTTCCTTCACCTTGACCTACATCACAGGGTTATTAGGAGTATAAGGATGGAGAGAAGCAGGGCTGTGTGCTCTGCCTTGAGTTGAAGTGGAAGAAATGCAGTATAGAGATATAGTTAACAAATAAAATGTGCCCAATATGCTATCACATATTAAAGTGTTAAAGAAAATTCAAAATGAATTTGGTATATTAATATTAATAGGCCTTAATGCAGGCTTTGGTAATAGAGAAAATCTATTGAATCAGTTGGAATTTTCTTTAACACCTAATTTTCATGGATTCAAAGGGTTTGCTTAAGTTGAGTCTAACAATTAGAGTTAGATCACAGTTAATAATACCATCACTTACAATTCACCACCCCTTAATTAAAAAGTTAATTGTTAACTAAGTATTCAGTACTACTGGAATCTAATTATTAAAATAATTTTAAAATCACTTTTTAAAACAAATTTAACAAATCAGGGATTACATATAAATTATTTCCACACTCTGGAAAAGGGCATTGCTGAGTTCTCATTGGAAACCAACAAGAAAGATACAGGAAGCTTTGCAAACTATACAGGGTGAAACCAACGATCCGAGCTTTCTGTGACAACCAAAAAACCTACACAGGTCCAGTCCACCCATTTGGCCAAAATTCTCCTACACAGATGAGCAGAAGAAATAGGAAGCATCCCTAACAAATTTACTAAACATGATAAAAAGGGGAGGCAAAACAAATAGAGAGCGGAGCTTCACAATTGTGGTGGGGAAGCTTTAGATTGTAGTAGGTGGTTTACAGACTGGTCAAGGATATGATGAATGGAATATAGAAGTAACATTGAAGTCAAACTGGGAGATGACTGTATATTATAAATATATGGATGACACTTTCCTCCTTCAAAAAAACTGGAAAAAACACGTTGGGATGTCTCTTAATGCATGAAACTGTCCACATAGCCTCAGTATGAAGATTATTTCCAAACCCGTGGGACTAGGCAAGAGTTACACATACAAAATAGTCATGGAGTTATAGGTTGCAGTGAGTGCAATATATACAAACACTGGGGTGTGATTTGGTCTTACTAATTAATGGCCCAATCTTTGTGTGGGAGAAGCTAATGATGTAATCAGCTCATGCCACTAAAATTTATTTCAAATCAATCAAGTATCTACCTATTTTAGGTTTCAAGACTCTAGGGCTCCCTTTTGCCATGGGGAATCCTTTAGGAACATTGTTTTGTGGGGGAGCCTTTAATCTCCAAAAATCACTAGATGGCCACCACCAGGATCAAGACTACTGACAGTGAGTTTTGGTGATTAAAGGCTTTCCCTCCATCTCCGTTCCCAAGGCTCCTCTAGGACAAAGGGAAGACCTTACAGAATCATGGAATAATGGAGTTGGAAGGGGCCGCAAAGGCCACCAAGTCCAACGCCCAGCTCAAGGCAGGAATGTAAATCAAAGCAGATCTGACAGATGGTTGTCCAATTTTCTCTTGAATGCCTCCAGACCTTTCTGGAACCTAAAGTGGGATGGGAAGCATTTAATGAATTTTAAATAAATTTTAGCAATACAAAATTTATATTTACATGCAAAGTTACATGAACAGAATTTTGGCCACTGTTAATCACTGCTAATAAATTTGCTAGTGGTGATAGTGTTTTATGAATGGAAGGGGTTTTCCAGCTCCAGCTTGGCTCATGTTAAATTTTTTCACACATACCTTGATTGGATAGTGACTCGGCAATCAGAATTCCTTTGCTCCCCTAGCCTTGATTAATTTAATTAGGTTAGAGGTTGAGAAGCGTCAAGGTATCCTAGCTGATCACAAATGCTTGCTTAGCTCACCTTCCAGAACAAAACCACAATTTCAGATATACGGTGCAAGCTATACCTCCAAATTAAGAAGACAACTGAGCTGCTTAATAACATATAGGGCCCAGACCCCCTGAATCCTACCTAGTCTGTCACTTTATCCACTAGTCATTTTTTAAAAACTCCTCAAATCCCTCAGTCAGCATTGCTGTAGTGGCAGGAGAGGTTCTTGAGAGTTGCTGCAGAGAACATTTCTTATGTTTCCCAAGATCCTTTTTTGGTGGATATGTTGGGGGGCAGGGGCAAGGAACCAGGGGCCCTCAGATGTTTAAAACTTAGCTCCTGCAATTCCTTACCACTGGCTAAAGAGGGTGAGGCTGATGGGAGTTGCAGACAAAAAGAGCTCTGGAAAGCCAAAGGTTCTCCCTTAGTGTTAGGAACTGACTCTGGAGCCTTCTCCTTGTGAAGTTTGAGCCCAGTGCTAAAATGTGCCCTACTCATATAGACTTGCGGGATGAGAAACCGCTCAGCATCAGCTTGCAACTACTAGCAAACTATGCAGCTGAGAAGTAATTGTAATTCTGAAACAATTATCTTTAATAATTGGCATCTTTTTCTTGACTTGACCGCTGAGCCTCAAGTTACAGAAACAGTGCTTTAAAACTACTTGTCACTTTTGTCAAAATGTACAATTATAGGCTCATGTCCCGTAGACTTCAGGAAGTTTAGGAAGTCATCTGGACGTAATCCCATGGTTGCCGCATTTGTCATTGGATGAAAATACAGCCTCTCGTGGTCTCCTTCCAGAAAGCTTGCATCTAACACAAACTTCACATCCCCCTGGTCGCAGAAAAGAGCTAAGGGGGTCGCGCATCCTTGGCCAACTTTCAGCTTCTCCAACATGGCCCCCTCATCTGCAAAGCGCAGGTTCCCACTGCCGACACCCAGTTTCCTCGCCAAGTCATTTAAATTGATCTGCCGGTCATGTAGAACTGTCACCAGCCAGTAGCCTTTCTTCTTCTTATCTTTAAGGAAAAGGTTTTTGCTATGAGCTCCTTTCAAATGCTGCACATAGGGCATCATTTCTTCAACTGTGAACACCTAAAAGACACAAAGGGAACAGTATGATACTTCCCTGATATGGTTTAGTGACCCAAACACACACGCCACCAATTCACAAAATTCCACCTCCTGAAGCCCACGGTGAAATGTATGAGAATGCAGCACCCTTGCCGATTTCATTGAAGCTGAATCTTGTAATGGCTGATGGAGTAAAGATTCCCACTGTGGATCAGGTAAGCTGCTTTCGGTGTCTTTATTAGACCCCACGCTTCTCCTGCTGATATAGATTGAAGCCATACTCAACTCAGCATTTTGCTATCTGTCCCTGTTTGACTACCAGTGGTTTTCCAGGTTCAATTCAAGGTGTTGTTTACTGCCTTTAAAACCTTATGCAATTCAGACCCACATACCTATTGGAAGGCCTCTACCTTTATAAGCAATTAAGGTTGTCCATAATTGCTTTTTCAAAGGTACCAACTCCTACAAGTTGTCCACCTTCCATGCATTCAGAAAAGAGATTTTTGTGTTGTTGCCTCAGCACTCTGGAACACTATTCCTGAGTCAAGGCGAAATGTCTGATGTCTCTGCAGTGATGCAGGAGAAGATGTAAAGGAAGTTTTGTTTGTTTTATTTAAATGTGTGCTAAATTGTTTTAAATTGTGTTTGTTACATGTTTTAATGTTTTGTTTAATTATGTGAGTGGTTACTGGACAAAACAGCACATGAAAGAGTCATTCATTCATTCATTAATTCAACCATGGGAGAAGACAAAAGATTGCTGTCCATACTGATTTATTTTAAGCTGATTTTAAAAGGACAGCTAAATGCCTGTTTTTTAAGTCAACAAAGACGGTAATATCCACCATTTTTTTCACATGGATGCAAACTGATTTGCAAATAAAACATCTCAGGGATCAGATATGATCCTTGGTAGCAACAGAATGGCTTGACTAATTCTTTGTTGGCTTTAAATACTGTCTTTTAATGATGTAAGCCACCTTGGATGCTTTTCAAGGAGAAAAGTGGGGTAAAAATATAATACATACATATATACAACTGATGGATGTGGGTAATAGTATGGCTTCTAGCATATGAAACTTGTTACACGGTCTCTCCATGCCGGCTCAACTCATTAACCCCCTAACGATTTTAACAGTAACCCATGTCTCTCCAGTAGAATCCCAAACTCTACAACCACTACCATCAGAGAGTATTTACATCACCAAGCATAACAATAACTTGTTTACAACAGCAAAGGGGAAATGGAAGATTATACAGGGGAACCACTTATTGACCATGATCCTGTTGGCCATTTTGCATTTCTGTTACTTTTCATATTCCCCATCCCCTCCCCTCCTGTACAAATGCCCGTCAGCTGACGCTGCACTCTTTGTGAGCAAAAATCCATGAAAGCTTATGCCAAATACGACTTATTAACCTTAAAAGATGTCTCAGGACTCCTGTTGTTTTTGCTGCAACAGATTGATGGAGGGACCTCACTGAAGGCTTCCCCTCTGAAACCTTTGCTGCTTTTTTTTTTAAAGTTTAGCATTGTTCATTCACTGATTACAATTTCCAGTTTCCCTGTTGTGCACATTTAAATCAAAGGGCACCATGGAAATCAATTCCTGGGCCATCACAGCCCACTCAGCCTGGCACAGGTAAGCAGGCAAAAGTGGTGGAAGCCAGCCCCAAATACAAGTCCACTGCACCCTGGCGAGTAAGTCCCGCTTAACCCCACACCGTTTACTTCCGAGTAGAGGTGCATCGGATTGCACCACCCAACTTCTCTCATCGCTCTAGGAACAGAAAACACGGAGCAAAATCTACCCCTCCAGAAGATGCATGGGGGGGGGGGGGAGAAGAGGAAGTTCCTTTTCGGACTACAACTCCCAGAATCCCCGTGCATGAGGATTTCGAGAGCGGCGGTCTCGCCAAGGGAACTTCTCCGACCGCTGCCCCCGTCCTCCTGCCTTCTCCGGCCCGCCCTTACTTCGGGGTGCTCCACGGTGAGCCCCTCGATGCCCAAGTCCTGCAGGCGAGCTTCCAGCGCCTCCCGGAGGAGCCCTGGCGGCTCGCCCCCGGCCATGGCTCCCGCTCTCCCCGGGGCCCTTCCCAAGCGGGGATCGTCGACCCAGCCAAGGCTCGCTTTCGCTTCTGTGGCCCGCGGTGCCTTTGGCACTTCCGGGCTTCCTCGCGTTTGCTCGGAAGTAAATGAAAAGTCCGCCACTGAGTTCAAAGGGAGTCGGATTGTCCTCTGCCCTGATTATGCTTCCAGTTTCCCGACGACCCTCTGCATCCGTGTTCTCCCGAGGGTCAGCGACAGCCCTGCTCAGGTCTTGCAAACGGAAGGCCACGGTGGCTTCCTTGAGGGAGCCCATCCATCTAATGTCTGATCGTCCTCTTTTCCGGCTGCCTTCCACCTTTCCCAGCATTTTGGTGGTGGTGTTTTTTTTCCAGCGACTCTTGCCTTCTCGTGACACGTCCGATGTATCCTATTCAGTCAAGTCATTGTTACCTCGATAGGAGTTCGTCCTCTGGAAGCAAATCCTTTCAAGGAGGACTTCCACCGCTCCATTTTAATTAACTAAGACATTAGTGCCCTGCTAGTCAACAGAGCTCAACATGGGATGAAGGGATGTGCTCCCTCAAGCCTGGAGGATGTGGTCCTCTGAGGATGTACTCCAGTCTTCGGTCCTCCGGTTGTACACCTGCAAAGGCGTCTTGCTGCCTCAATAATTGTGTTTCAATCCATCCTTCCTGGAACTGCCTCCCAAAATGCTTTCGCCACAGCAGGTCCCTTAACTCCCTTAAAAAAAAAATTTTTTTTAAATGGAGCTTCATTACCACTTGGAGGCATGTTGTGTAAACCAACAGTGGGGAACTGCCAGCCCTGGGGCTGAATCCGGCCCTCCTTGGTACCCCAGCTTGGCCCCCCTGTGCTTCACCAGAAAGCTACATGTCTTTTCCCATAATACCATCTTCTGGTGTTTTGCCAGTTTTTCCACAAGATTTGTCCTATTGTAAAGAATGAAAACAGAAAAGATGGCCTCTCCTACAGCTTAGGTGATTTAAGATAGAATATGCAGGCATTTCTTTAAAAATCCTGCTCATTTTACTTCAGCTCTGTCCATCCCTGGAATGCTTCCCCCAAGAAATACCCTTGGAAATATGGCCCTTGCCCCCCCCCCCTTTGTTTGTTAGCTGTTCTGGGAAACATAGCTGAAGGGTGGTATGGAATCCCTTGTTGACATAACCCCATATATATATTTTTTCCAAAGGCCTTCTCAGTGTGTTCCCTGTGACCAGATCAGAGATGTAAAATTTCCAAACATGTCCATTTTTCTAGAAAAAAAGAAAAAGAAAAAAAATTCTGGAAAAAAAATGGAAATTTTCTGAAATTTTACATCTCTAGACCAGATAAATCCCATTTGGGATTGCTGGGGGAAATGGTGGCTTTAATTTCCTCAGTGACCCCAAAAGAACTCTGCCCCTCAGTCAAATTTGAGCAGGATTGCTGAACCTCTGTCCCAAGGGAAGCATAGGTGAAATAAATGCTCAGAAATAAAACCTAAGCAGAATGAGGTGTTCTTGTTGTTTAGTCGTTAAGTCGTGTCCGACTCTTCGTGACCCCATGGACCAGACCCTCCTGTCTTCCACTGCCTCCCGGAGTTGGGTCAAATTCATGTTGGTAGCTTCGATGACAGTCCAGCCATCTCGTCCTCTGTCGTCCCCTTCTCCTCTTGCCCTCATCCTTTCCCAACATCAGGGTCTTTTCCAGGGAGTCTTCTCTTCTCATGAGATGGCCAAAGTATTGGAGCCTCAGCTTCAGGATCTGTCCTTCCAGTGAGCACTCAGGGTTGATTTCCTTCAGAATGGATAGGTTTGACCTTGCAGTCCAGGGGACTCAAGAGTCTCCTCCAGCACCAGAATGAGGTACCCTGTTCTTATTCCATATGAACTTTGCCATGTCCCAATTTTCAGTCAGGGGGTGGGGGGCAAATAGCTATTCTGGAAGTATGATTTTTAGGGGAGCAGGTCTGCTGATTTTTATTCAGAACAGGAGTCTCCAGGACTATTTTGTTTTCCCAAGAAGCCTGTGGCCAGTTTGCACCCATTATTAACTGCGTGATTGAAGTTTGTACCTTGATCAACACACCAACACAGAGACTTATCCTGTTCATTGCTTTAAAGTCACATTTATTTTGGTTGCTTGTTGCTTTCTGGGTAAACGAGTATAGGATTGTAGTTGCCATGATTTACCCAATTACATTTAAAATCAATTGTGTGTCAAGAAGTTGATTCCAAATTGCAATTACCCTTTCCAGGGTTTTCTAGGTATGAAATACATAGAAATGGTTTACCAGTCCCTTCTTCGGGTGGCGCTCTGGAACTGTGCAGCTTGCCCAAAGGTACATCGGGGGATTTTTCTCCCAAAAGGCCCAATGGGAAATGGAACTTCTAATCCCTGGCTCCACAGCCTTTAACTCATGGAGTGATCCAGCCAGTTCCTTGTGGCATAAATCCTCATTAGGATTCTAGCCCTTGCGGCTTAATCCCAAACATATGTATTTAGGATGGTGGTCTAATGATTAGGTTTACTTTTCTACACATGGAACTGCCTTATGAGTAAAGAAGCATAAAGAAGCTGTAAATTTATGTGTTTGTTACATTATAGTGATTTATACTTGAAATTCAGTTTTAAGCTCTTTGAATTTAAATAGATCTGAGTAGACTCTGTCTAAAAGGGCAGGATAGAAATCTAATAAATAAATAAATAAATAAATCTGATGCATGCCTTTTTATTTGCAAAATCTATCAGTATAAAATAAGGGCACAATTTAGTCATAATTCCCAATTCAGTTCAAGGTGGTTTGCAAAGGAACCTGGTGGATTGGGCCCTATGTGCTTTGAAAGTTGCTTTGGAATGCTATGTGCAAATGCCAGGTGGGAATTGTTAAACTGCTAAGAACAAGGAACTGCTCTAATGCAGGACATTAACTAGGGAATGAATACATTAGCATTGATTCTAAGAGGAAAAAATGGATATTAAGTTGAATGCCCTTAATTGTGCATTCACCCTTACTTGGCACCAGCTGTGAAATGCGCTGCATTTCAACTGGTTAATGACACCAGCTGCTCTTAGTTTGTTTTACTTAATAAACCAATTATCTAGACAATCTCATCAACAATTAAAGTGAGACGTCGTATTAATCCTGTTCAAACGCTCCTGCCTAGATATTGTTATAAAAATAATAAGAAAGGGATGAAATGAAAGGTAATTTCCAAAGAGGACATCAGAATATTGATGATTTAGATCAAGGCCTTTTATAACCTAAAAATATGCAGAATCATACAATTTGGAGGGACTCTTTTATGCCATTTCTAGGACTATCGTATCCACTACACAGGGCTGCCACCACTTAAATACTTCCACCAAAAGAAAATCCAGTAAAGCTAAGTCCATCCTGACAAGTAACATGTTGTGACTTTCAGCTAGTTGCTGATTTGTTTACTTAATCTGTATATGCTCCCACCCTTCAGCTCATGTATAAATGGCAAATTACATACAGTCTTCCCTGTCTATTAAAGGGAGCATCTATCAGAAGAACCTTTTGATAGCACTTCATGTCAGCAATTCGCATATATTTGCTAAATTCACCAATTGTCCCTATTTCTCTCTCCACCCCCCATAACACACACATACATTTATAAGCTGCAGTCTTATTACAGATGGCTGGGTCTTTTCAATGAAATTCGTCCTGGCACACACATGACATATAGATTAGAAGGAATTCTAGACAGAAGCAGCAATCTTTTAATAGCCTTTGAAAACCCTTAATCTCTCCCCCACCCCATCCCTTACATGAAAGCTGTGCAGAAACCTCAGGGATAATCCCAAAAGACACAGTGCAAGCAAAGTATGCTTTTCCCTCAGGAGAGGACAGCAGAATTAACCCCGGGAGGGCTTTAGACCCTGATGAACAAGGATAGAAACTCTGTAGATTAGTCTTTTTGGCAGGAAGAATTTCTGTAATTTATTTCATTTCTTTACAAAAATAGCATGTCAGCAGACTTGCTGTGCAGCTTTACTAATAAATCCCACTTGAAGAAGGCCGGCCCTACTATTAGTGAGAGTGAGGCAGCAGATGAGGAAGGCAAGAGAATGTGATTTGATTTATCACATTTATTTGACAGTGCATTTCTAAAGGGCTATATAGAGATCAAGGCTTCTTAGTACACTACATATATTAACCCAGCTTTCTCTAACATCTTATGGATATAAAATAGTTATCTTGCTTGACACACTCTGACCTCTGTCCCATAATCAACCCTTAACATCCCTGTGAAAGCCAAATCTACCTGCCACACAGATCAGGGTGTACTAATTATATGTTGGAAGCCGCCCAGAGTAGTCGATTGACTAGATGGGCGGGGTATAAATGTAATAAATAAATAAATAAATAAATAACAGCTTGATAGTCCCACTTGTCTGTTGACAAGCCATTGTCATTCTGTCTGTCATCCTCACCTGGACATGAATCTTGCCACCATGGGAATAAAAATAGGAGGCATGCATTTTAACTCCCTATGTCTAAAGAAGTGGATTTTGGAAATATCAAAAATGTACACTAAAATAAATATATTAGCATTTACCGCGCTCCCATATTTGGGTTTCCCCCTCCACTTACTTTTGTTAAATGTACACAGCAGTTCAAGCAGAGTGTGAATGGTAGTCTCCCTTGTGTGTGTTGAAAATAATATTCACATAGTCTTGATAAACTTTAAGAATGTTTACTGTATAACAAATATCTAGAAAAAAACTAACAGTGCTTGAAACATTTGGCTTGGTAAAGATTTGTGTTTGACAGGCTTATAATAGTTTCATATTATCTTCCTGATCAGACATATTCATAGACAAGTTACCAGAGCAACAGAACCAACATACTCCCAACAGACAACACCTAACAGACTACACAGAACACTTATAACAGACATCACTAACAGACAACTAACTGAATGATAACTGTTTCTTCTTTTTCTATCTATCTGATGGTTAGCCCTCTCAACATCTATTGGCTAACACCAGACAGAATCTGATTGGTTACATAAATTCTAATATA
Organism: Intellagama lesueurii; assembly: GCA_037013535.1. NCBI lineage: Eukaryota > Metazoa > Chordata > Lepidosauria > Squamata > Agamidae > Intellagama > Intellagama lesueurii. Next base: position 341,485,964 of record JBAJHW010000001.1, on the reverse strand, counting down.
TAAACGACACTACTCAATCATTCCTTATATGAACCTACATACATGCTGAGTTGCATAGTCCTGTTCTATTAACTTTTGCCAACATGCTGAGACAGACTAGCAGTCATTCATTTGGAATTTATTTGACTTGAATTTGCTAAGCATAAATTCCAACTGCCCAACAGTCTCAGAATACCATAGATTTATATATCTCCTCATGTTCTGTTGTGATATGCCAACTTTTGTCATCAACCATGTAAGGCATTTTATGCCTGACAAGCAAAAGAACAAATGGCACAAAGCACGCATTAGGAACAATATTCATTCAGAAACAAATAGAATAACAAGCCTTGCTGAGGGGAAATCAGCATGGCTTCTGTAAAGGTAAGTCTTGCCTCACAAACATTTTAGAATTCTTTGAAAAGGTCAGCAGGCATGTGGATGAGGGCGAACCAGTGGATATTGTCTATCTGGATTTTCAGAAGGTGTTTGATGCGGTCCCTCACCAAAGGCTGCTGAGAAAACTCCACAGTCAGGGGATAAGAGGGCAGGTCCTCTTATGCAGCGGTCCCCCAACCTTTTTGGGACTGCGGACTGACTGAGCCTCTGAGGAAGGCGGGGCACCCCCGCGCTCGCACTCGGGCGCATGCGCTCTCTTTCGGGCGCATGCACGAAGCGGTGGGGGAGTGCCCGCATGAGCACTCCCCCACCCCTTCGCGCATGCGCAGGAGCGCCTGCACGCCCACCCCTTCGCTCAAGCGCATGCGTGAAGGGGTGGGGGAGCACTCATGCTGGCGCTGGCACGCATGCACAAAGGGGAGGGGAGTGCGTGCGGGGGGGGCGGGAGGTCTGTCTCTGGGGCCCGGTCTGGCTCAGGCCATGGACTGGCACTGGACCGGGGGTTGACGACCTCTGCTCTTATGGATTGAGAATTGGTTGAGAACCAGGAAGCAGAGAGTAGGTGTCAAAGGGCAATTTTCACAATGGAGAGAGGTGAAAAGCAGTGGTGCCCCAGGGATCTGTCCTGGGACCGGTGCTTTTCAACCTGTTCATCAATGACCTGGAGACAGGAATAAGCAGTGGGGTTGCCAAGTTTGCAGATGACATGAAACTTTTCCGGGTGGTGAAGACCAGAAGGGATTGTGAAGAGCTCCAGAAGGATCTCTCCAAACTGGGAGAATGGGTGGCAAAATGGCAAATGCGTTTCAGTATAAGAACATGTAAAGTAATGCACATTGGGGCAAAAAAATCAAAACTTTATTTATCAGCTGATGGGTTTTGAGCTGTCTGTGACGGATCAGGAAAGAGATCTTGGTGTGCTGGTGGACAGCTTGATGAAAGTGTCAACCCAGTGTGTGGCGGCTGTGAAGAAGGCCAATTCCATGCTAGGTATCATTAAAAAAGGGATTGAAAATAAAACAGCCAACATTATAATGTCATTGTACAAAACACTGGTAAGGCCGCATCTGGAGTATTGCATACAGTTCTGGTCGCCGCACCTCAAAAAAGACATCATGGAACTGGAAAAGGTGCAGAAGAGAGCGACTAAAATGATGACTGGGCTGGGGCACCTCCCTTATGAGGAAAGGCTACAATGTTTGGGGCTCTTTAGTCTAGAGAAAAGGTGACTGAGGGGGGGACATGATTGAGATGTATAAAATCATGCAGGGGATGGATAAAGTAGATAGAGGGAACTTCTTTCCCTCTCACGCAATACCAGAGCCAGGGGACATCCACTCCAATTGAGTGCTGGGAGAGTGAGAACAGACAAAAGAAAATATTAGCGTGTTTAGTCTGTGGAACACCTTGCCACAGGATGTGGTGATGGCATCTGGCCTGGGTGCCTTTAAAAGGGGATTGGACAGATTCCTGGAGGAAAAGTCCATCACAGGTTACAAGCCATGATGGGGATGTACAATCTCCAGGCTTAGAAGGAAGGTACCTCCAAATGCCAGATGCAGGGAAGGGGTATCGGGAGACAGATCTCTAGTGGTCTCGTGTGCTCCCAGAGGCATCTGGTGGGGCCACTGTGAGATACAGGAAGCTGGACTAGATGGGCCCTTGGCCTGATCCAGCAGGGCTCTTCTTATGTTCTTAAGAACACTTCAGTCTCTGAGCTTAGGATGGCCATCCTTGGAAAAAAGAACTTCAATCAGATTCCAAAGGAGAAATAGCTGATCAAGACAACATCAAAATGTTAAACTGTAATTTTCTTAGCTTGAATAAGGGTGGGGCTTCTCCTCTTACTACATAAATTAATCAGCTTGTTTGTATTACTACCCAGCTGTGTATAATTATTTTCCAGCAAAGACAATAAATGAAAACACGGCATTTCTGGCTTCACTGCAGAGACTCTGTTGAAAGTAAAACCACTTTTAACATCCCAGATGGTAAGTGACTTGTGTAACTTACCTTACTATCACCAGCATATTTTACCAGCCCTAATCACGACTACCACTAATAATATAACTGTTTTCTGTATGTCAGTTCATTCTGTCTCACCACTCTAATCAGTGTGCAAACCCATATCGTACTCTGTGCAACTGGAGAAATGGGAGCTATCCATGAAAAGTTCATTTTGAAGTTCTTAGCCTTAACACAAAGCAGAGTATAAGAGGAGAAACCAGCTGTGTCTGTCTTGTTGGTAAGACCCCCCCCCCCCCGAAAAAACCCAGATTCCAGAACTGATTCTCCCTGCACGAGCCCAGAAATGCCCTGGGGAGCTGAGAGGCTCTTTGATACAGTTTTTTTTTTGGGGGGTGTGTGTGTGCAGGATATGAAAGATTCATTGTATGAGCAGAAGCTTGCTTGTAGAAAATGGATTGGTTGTCCTCCCTGTATACAAAGTGAAGCATAGTACAATAATGGCCAGTATCCTATTGAGGGCAAGCGGACTAAAAGGGCAGTAGTGTAAGTGTCCCCATCCTGGAGTCTCCTTGTTGTATCCCCACTATTGCACTAGCTGTGAGAGTGCAAGATTGTGTAAGGGGTACACTTACACAATCACCCTCCCAATCTGCAGTCCCTCGTTAGGTTACAGCCCAACATTCATCAAAAAAATACAAGCAAGCCCAGAGAAGGGTATTTTATTGCAGCCGTTATTGTTTGCTAAAACACGTAAATTAATAACAGCAGCCGCAGCAACGTTTCTACCCTTTTCCACTTCTAAATGAAGCTCAAGGTGGCCTGCTGTCATAACACAGAACAAGAAAAAAAAAACCTCAACTACAAAGTCATTAAGAACACATTTTAAGGTGTATTAAAATGTTTTAATTTTGATTTATTTATTTATTTAGCTTATAGACCACCTGACCTAGTGAAATCACTACTTGGGGCTGTTTACATAACATAAAACAACCCATACAACCACAGTTAAAAATAATCAAAGGAAATAAACTCAATAACCTAATCATATGATATAAATAAATAAATAATCATGATATTAATAGAGACAGAAACAAAAATGGCAACCCACAGCTGACCCATCATTAATAACAGGAACCAAATTACGGAACCATAACAGAATAAACAAATATATAATATACCCAAATAATAAATATCAAATAATATATAGTCACATCTGAACCACGGATATGGGTCATAAAAACGATACGTATAAATTTATAACATAGGGAATTTGATTTTACTTTAATATTCATAATTTTACTGAACTTTAATGTTCTTGGTTTTTAAAGCTGCATTGTCAGCTGCCTTGGGTCTTAGTTCTAGGAAAAAGGCAGCATATCAATAAAATAAATTAAACTGAATTTATTTAACGAAACAGCCTGATTAAAAAGTTGAAGTCAATGAAGTCTTACAAACAGTTAAAATCATTCCCGCGAATTAAATTGTGTCGTAAACTAATTCTAAAAGATGTGCTTTCGCACTCTTCCTTTAAAACAGAGTGAGTGTGGAAATTTCTGCATTCAGGAAATAAAAGTGCTTCCTTGATGCTGAACGAGGCTATATGCCAATTCAGCTCATTACTGCAATTGCCTGAACCTCTCCTCCATCACTTCTCAGGGCAGACCTTCATATCCTGAATCTGCCCAGGAGATCACGCGACCCAGGACTGTTTGTACCGCGTGATCTATAGCCCCGCCCATCGCCGGTTGAGAAGTAAGGGCAAGAAAAGGGCTTAAGGCACCTCGGGCTCTTCACCGAGCACTCGCAAACACAACTGCGCATGCCCAAGCGCTGATTCGGCATGGGAGGGTTATCGTTTTTCTCTTAAGGACCCAACCGGCAGGTTTGTCCCCCCCCGGAAAAGGTTTTTCCAGGAAAGCAGGTAACTCGGAAGGGCGAAGAATTGGGGGAGGGGGAGGGAATGCAACTACGAGGGGGAGCAACAGCAGACCCGCCGAGCTAGTCGGCGGCGGCGACAGTTTGCGACGTACTGCGGAAAAAGCATGAAGAAGCTGTTGAGTGGGAGGAGTTAAAGGTGGAGGGTTGCGCATGCGCTGACTCGAAGTCGAAGGGGGAAAAGGACGGGAGATAGTGGGCGGGGCTCGCATGTCACTCACTTGCAGTTGAGAGGGGAGGAGCTATATAGCCGGGGCGGGGCTGTTCTAAATAGCACCCTCCTTCGGAGGTTGCCTCAGGCCGCCTGTTTCTGTCAGCCACGGATTGAAGGGGCTTTTAATGGGAGATGCTGTACATTCAGTTTCTACCAACGGGCTTTAAAATTGTTTTAGTGCAGTGGGTGTTTCAATGTACCAAGAACACATAGTATGATAATATAATATGCTGGTCATGATCCTATTAAAGGTAATGCAGTAAATAGCAGTGATGAATCGCTGCTCGTTAATGAATTGCTTGTATCCTTGATCCCGGCCAGTTATGCAATTTGGTGCACAAACAAGAATGGGATGGGCAAATCATTAATAAGGTAAAGGTTCCCCTTGACATTTAGTCCAGTCGTGTCCGACTCTAGAGGGCGGTGCTCATCCCCGTCTCCAAGCCGTAGAGCCAGCGTTTGTCCGAAGACAGTTTCCGTGGTCACGTGGCCAGTACGACTAGACACGAAACGCCGTTACCTTCCCACCGAGGTGGTACCTATTTATCTACTCGCATTTGCATGCTTTCGAACTGCTAGGTTGGCAGGAGCTGGGACAAGCGACGGGAGCTCACTCCGTCGCGTGGATTCGATCTTACGACTGCTGGTCTTCTGACCTCGCAGCACAGAGGCTTCTCTCTCTGGTTTAGATACCCTGTTTCCCTGAAAGTAAGCCCTACCCTGAAAATAAGCCCTAGTAGGATTTTTTCAGGATGCTCGTAGTATAAGCCCTACCCCCAAAAATAAGCCCCAGTTAAGTGAAACCCCGCCTTCCACCATTGTGCAGCAACCAGAAGACGACATGACTGTATTTGAATAAATGTAGATTGTTGCACATGAAAAAAAATAAAACGTCCCCTGAAAATAAGCCCTACTCGCGTTTTTGGGGGCAAAAATTAATATAAGACCCTGTCTTATTTTCAGGGAAACAGGGTATTTATGTGGGACGTGGCGGCGCTGCGGGTTAAACCGCAAAGCCTCTGGGCTGCAAGGTTGAAAGATCAGCAGTTCGAATCCATGCGACGGAGTGAGCTCCCATCGCTTGTCCCAGCTCCTGCCAACCTAGCAGTTCGAAAGCATGTAAAAATGCAAGTAGATAAATAGTTACCACCACGGTGGGAAGGTAACGGCGTTCCGTGTCTAGTCACGCTGGCCACGTGACCACGGAAACTGTCTACGGACAAACGCTGGCTCTATGGCTTGGAAATGGGGATGAGCACCGCCCCCTAGAGTCGGACACGACTCGACAAATTGTCAAGGGGAACCTTTACCTTTACTAATATCCTATTTATCCTGGACTACAAGCCTCGTAGCACAGTGCTTACACTGCAGTACTGCAGTGAAGGCTCTGCTCATGACCTCGGGTAGCTGGCTCCAAGTTGATTCAACCTACCATCCTTTCAAGGTTGGTAAATTGAGTACCTCGCTTGTTGGGGGGACAATGTGTAGCCTACATAATTAAATTCTAAACTTCCCAGAGAGTGCTTTAAGCTCTATGGGCGGTATATAAGCAGCACGCTTTGCTTTGGATGCACAGCTTAATGTGGTGAGAGGGTTGGAGTGTGTCAGATAAGCCGAGAGGAATGTTGTCAGAAGGCTAGACTCCCATTACAAGTCTGGACTCCTAGCAGGGCCATCGCAGGTGGAATCTTCACAGCTGAGACATCAGACTAAGATGCATCCCCCCTCTTCAGGAGAAATGGCCACATCAGTAGAATGGATAGTTCCAATGGTGATGTGGGTGGAGAAACGTCTGGAGGACAGCTACTGGGCGTCAGCATAAGCAGAAGGTGATACTGGCGGAGGATCTTTCACAGACAACGGCAGTGACACTCAAGCTATTTTTGGTTGGTACTGTGCAGAAGAACTCCATGGTAAACCACTGCTAAATCTCTCTTACCTTGAAAACCCTATGATGAGACAGTCCAAAATGAAACAAAAGATAGTGCTGGAGGATGGGACTCCCCCAGTCAGAAAGCTCTCAAACAGGCACTGGGGAAGAACAAAGGACATGTATGAACAGCACTGTCACTCATGATGCAATTAGATTAAAGCCAAAAGGATATCTAGTGTCTGACATGCACAGAAGTGAAAGGAAAGTCCGATGCTGCTCAACACATATTTAGAACATGGAACGTGAGAAATATGAATCAAGGTAAAATAGAAACTATAAAGCAGGAAATTGAACATATATGATGCTAAACTCAAATGACCATGAACCAGAAGAACTGTGCATTGACCTATACAGAAAAAATAAAAGGATGACCGATTCCTTTGAAGAGGAGTCCTATAATGATGAACCTGCAATTCTAGAAAATGAAGTGAAAGCTGCTCTGAAATCATTGGGAAGAAACAAATAATCGGGATAGATGCAATACCAATAGATATTTTAAGCCACAGAGAATGAATTTGTCAAAGAATGTGCACCAAATATGGAAAGCAAATCAATGGCCCACAGACTGGAAACATCAAGTATAGATTCCAATCCCTAAGAAAAGAGATGCCAAGGAGTGCAGTAACCATAGGACTATTGCTTTAATTTCTGAAGTAAGCAAAGTGATTTTCAAGATGTTGCAATAAAGGTCTTAGCTTATATGGAGTGAGAAATGTTCAAACAGGTTTCCAAAAAGGAAGAGGCACTTGAAATCATATTGCAAATATCTGCTGGCTCCTGGAGCACACCAAAGAATTTCAGAAAGACTATGGCAAGGTCTTTGACTATGTGGCTCATGAGACCTAAAAAAAATGGGTGTGCCTTTGCACTTAATTGTCCTCATGTGTCACCAGTATGGTGGACTGCTAAAACAGAAAATGGAGAAAATAGTTTCAGACAAGGTTGCATTTTGTCTCCCTGTCTGTTCAGTCTATACACAGAACATATCATGTGGAAATTTGAACTAGATTCAGATGAAGGAGGAGTGAAAATTGGTAGAAGGAACATCAATAATTTACAATATGCAAATAACACCATCTTACTGGCAGAAAACAGCAATGACTTGAAATGATTTCTGGTGAAAGAAGAAAATGCCAAAGATGGACTGCAGTTGAATGGTAAAAAGACAAAAATCATGTCTACAGAAGAGTTACACAACTTTAATGTTGACTGTGAAGAAACTGAAATTGTTAAAGATTTTGTATACCTTGGGTCAATTATGAATCCCAATGGAGACTGCAGCCAAGAAATCAGAAAAAGACTGAAAAAGACTTCATTGGGATTCAAAGAAAAATCAGAAAAAGACAGAAAAAGACTTCATTGGGATTCAAAAGGACAGCAATGAAGAAATTAGAAAAGATCATCAAATGTAAGGATGTGTCACTGGAGAGCAAGCCCAAGATCATCCACATGATTATATTCCCAATTACTATGTACGAGTATGAAAGCTAGACTGTGAAGAAAGAGGATAGGAAGAAAATGGATTCATTCAAAACCTGGTGCTGGAGGAGAGCTTTGCAGATATCCTGAACTGCTAGAAAGACAAATAAGTGAGTCCTAGAACAAATCAAACCTGAACTTTCTCTGGAGGCAAAAATGATGAAACCGAAGTTGCCATACCTTAGACACATCATGAGAAGTCAGGATTCGCTGGAAAGAATAGTAATGCTAGGAAACGTAGAGGGCAGCAGGATAAGACGATAGACCAAACATGACATGGATTGACTCCTTAAGGGAAGCGACAGGCTTGAGTTTATAATTGCTGAGCAGGGCTATTTATTTACTTATTTATTTACTTATTTATCCATTCGACTTGTATGCCGCCCGCACTCTGCAAGAGTCTCCTTGAGGACAGGATATTTTGAAGGCCACTTAATCGTAGGGTCACCAGGAGTCGGAGTCAACTTGACGGCACATAACAACAGCACAATTTTATCCTGCTTGTGTGCGGAGAAGTAACCCTGTTAGCGTGTTGCAGGAGAGGAGCAAGACCCGAAGAGGCACATTAAAAATCTAGTGGCTTCCACGTGTGGTGGAAATTGTCATGTAGTCTGAGGGCGGTGTGCGACTCAAGTGGTTGGGTGTCCCACTGAATTTTGGGGTGAGCCACCCTGACACAGTTATCTTTGTCCTCTGCATATAACGTACAGTGTTGTCACACAGTTCTGTGAGAAGCTGTTTGGGATTTGCCTCTGTCACAAATCTATCATAGCATAAGGTTTCGTAAATGTAAGTCTACTTCTTCACGCACATTTCTTTAACACAGCAAAAAGCATGCTGCTTATATATCACCCCATAATGCTTAAAGCACTCTCTGGGGGGTTTACAATTTTTATTATGCAGGCTACGCATTGCCCCCCCCCGCCCCCCCCCCCCCCGCAAGCAAGCTGGATACTCAATTTACTGACCTAGGAAGGATGGAAAGCTGAGTGAACTTTGAGCCAGCTACCTGGGATTGAACCCAGGTCGTGAGCAGAGTTTTGGCTGCAGTACAGCAACTTAACCACTGTGCCTCGAGCCGCCTCCAATGCGACATTAATTTAAGACAAAAGTGGGTCAGATGAAAATTAGATCCATAGTTTACAGTCTGTGATAATTATTTATTAGTTATTTTCTGTACTTTTAATCTTTAGTGTAACTGTCACAGACAGTGGTTGGGTCCAGAGTCAAACTCTGTATAGCACTGTGTGTGTTACAGTGAGAGAGGAGGCAGTTTTCACCAGGGTCCCTGCAAACTGTTGTTTCCCACCTCGAGACTGGGAAACACACATACATCCCAAACGGTTGGGAAAAAATCAGTGAAATCTGCCTTCCTGAGAGTCCTTTTCTGCATGGATCCACACCCACTCTGGACCCAACACTATAGATCTTGCATCCCATTTTCATCTGAGTGCAGCATTAAAAAGATAAGTAAATCGCCATTGTTCCATGCCACTCAGTCACATCCAACATACAGTGACCCTAACAAGTTTTTTTGAGGCAGGTGAGATGTTAAAGGAGTGATTTACCATTGCAACCTAAGATGAAGGTAAGTGAGATATTTATGGAGTGGTTTCACCAGTTCCAAACTCCTAGTGAGTTTCCATGGCTGAGCCAGGATTTGAGCCCAGGTCTCTTGAGTCCTTGTCCAACACTAGCTACTACACCACACTGCCTCTTAAGATAATCCCTACAGTGAGATGTGTTTGCAAAGTGCCAACTAAGGTATTTTTTTTGCTGTGTATCCTGCCACAAATGTCAGGGGTAACATACAAGTGGTTATCCCTTTTTGTGCTTGCAGCTAAATTGTTGGGAACATTTTGCCATGTGCATCAGAAGCCACATCTTTCCGCTTTTAATGCCATTCTTTAATGTACAAGATAAGCTTAACCTATCATTATTTTGTGACTAGGAACAGATAAAGATAGGGCTTGCCATCTTTTAATAGTTATGCAGGATAGTTCAGTAGAACTTTATTCAATGCCTGATAAACCAGGCCTGCTGTTGTTTTGTACCCAACTATGGACAGTACAGCATCCTTGTCATCCTTTGCATCTCATGCTCCTCATCGTGGACAGTCCGTACACATTGAAAGGCAGCTCATTCATGCAATGTCTGTCCTTGTTTGCAGAGGCGAAATGAACGTGAGGACGATGCGGACTTTGGAGAACTTGGCCCGGTTGCATCGTGCTTGCAGACAGCTGCAATCTTTGGCTTATGGGAAAGTCCGCCGAACACAGTGGAAGCCTGTCTTGTCGTCTGCCTGTCCCATGTGCCCGATTCAGCTGCACCCTCTGTTCTGGCATCCAGATGCCAGATCACAATTCAGGCTTTTAAGCACCACGGAGGTAATTAATAGTGCCTTTTTTCCCCTCTCCTTCCAAGAACTCCATTGTATGGCTTCTTGCCTGTGAAATGAAAAGCCAGTGCTGTTTGTAGAAGGATTTTCTGTGAATTTATAAAGCACAGATTAATGCAGAAGAGATGGGTGCAAACATGTGAACCTTTCTGAACGAATTCATGTGGGCTTTTTGCCCAGACCCTCTCGAAACAACAAGTGTGGAAGAAAACAGCCAGAAATGAAGTCTACAGGAATAAACTTGGGGGAAGGTGTTGTAAATTTATTCTACATTGTGTTCCATCCAGCTTTCCCCATACCAAGTGCCAGCTTTCTGTTTAGTTGAGTGAGCTCTGAAGATCTTTGCACACGGCTGATGTGTTGAAGTTGTTTGTTTGTTTGTTTTATTTTAATTAATTAATTTATTTATTGGCCACCTCCCAATAAGGGGACCCAAGGTAGCTCATGGTATTAAAAAGAATAGAATAGAAACCACCCTAAGATACGCATTAAAAACAATTAAACTATAAAACTGATGAAAATACATTGAATAATTAAAACAGGTAAAAACATTAAAAACTATCTGGACTAAAAAATGGCATTCAGGGACTCTGTCACAATTATTAAAAGTCTGCCTGAAAAGGTGGTTCATCAGCTGTCAGCGGAAGGATAAAAGTGAGGGGGCCCACCTGACCTCCCGAGGGAGAGCATCCCACAGAGAAGGCCCTCTCTAGTGCCCCGATCAGCCATGCCTGTGTTGGCAGTGGGAACGAGAGGAGGGCCTCCTCTGATGATCTTAAATGCTGAGAAGGCTCATATGGGGAGATATGGTCCTTTGGGTAACCTGGACCCAGGGTGTATTTAGGGTTTCATATAGACATCTTTTATTTCCTAATGACCCTAATTATTATCCCAGTGCCCATCCATCCACTTAAATGGGACCAGCCATCCTTAAGTGCAGCTATAACTTCTCCTTTACTGCATCATAATTTGTCAAAAGGCAGCATTAGATTTTGTTGTTGTTGTTCAAACAATAAGAAATCCCAGGCCAACAAACAAACTTATTACTGGGCCATTTTTGTCCATGCTGTTTTCTGTTTGTTAAAAACATCTAGATATGCCAGGATTTTGAGGCTTGCTGGCATTGTTTTACAGTTTGGCAAGTGATAGTGTCCCCGTGGGTTGGGTCCAGGAGTTGTCTTTTACATCCCAGATAGTTCTATTCCTGCATGTAAACATGTTTGTGTGACATGGGCGTGTGGAGGCAAGATGTGTGTTAATGCCATCACCTAATTTTGATTTAAAGATCATTGTCCAGCAGTTGCGGCACTGTAAACAAAATAACTTCACAATTTCAGGTTTTAAGGATGTATGGCTTTTCCCTTCAGCCCCCTTCCATTTAGACCTCTGCATGTCTTGGCATCTTTTCTAGAGAGAGAAATCCAGCAAGGAGAAACTGAAACCAATAAAACCAAAAGTGAAGAAGCAGGAAGTCGTGATAAGGCCCTGGATGACTGTGGAAGAGCTTGCAAAAGCCATGCATAAAGACATAGGTGATCTTGTTTCTTTGAGTGATGCGTTGCATTCACAACTACCTCCCACTTGAAGCCTTTGGGATGTAGCTTTGTGTGTAAATCCCATCAGGGGTTTCATATTCACAGCTTCACATGCTTCCATCTGGTGTGGAACGGGGGGAAGGGAATATTATGTTTGTTACCTTCAGTTCAGGTGGGATATAAGTATAACTAACAAAGTAAATTCCAGCAAAAGCCTTGTATGCCTTGTCACTCCAGGTCATGGCTTCTGATCATTCTGTGTACATAAGTCAAAAACTTCTTAACTGTTCGAGCAGTACGACAATGGAAACAAAGACCTTGGGAGGTGGTGAGCGCTCCAACGCTAGAGGCATTCAAGAGAAAATTGTCAGATCTGCTTTGATTCGGATTCCTGCCTTGAGCAGGCGGTTGGACTTGATGGCCTTTTAAGCCCTTTCCTATTCCATTATTCTGTGATTTGACGATTCTATGATTCTAAAGAGAAAAGCCACAGGGAATCATGTGGCACCGTAAAGTTTTATTTGGCATAAGCTTTCATGGACTGCAACCCACTTCTATCCCACCTCAGATTTCAGCTCCAGCAAGTTCACTTTGGGGGTATTGGAATGTAAAACATGTATTTCCGGTTTATATTCATGTCAGACCTCATTGCCAAACCGCATAACCTTAGTACCACTAATCAGGATATCGCTTTCAGATGTCTTATGGCAGATAGTTGACATCAGTTTCTAGGAGTGTATTTCCTGTAGACACAGAAAACGACCGTGGCAGAATTCTGTGGTAGTGACTGTACTATTTGGAAGCATGAGAAATGTTTATGTCCTGTGCACATCCAGCGATTATAAACATTCTGCTCCTACTATCTGAAATATGTCTCATCTGTTTCCACTGTTGACACCAACAAGAAGTGCAAGAGACTTAGACTGTGAGTCCAAACCAAGCCCTATCTTGAATCTCTGGTGTCAGGTGATCTGCTGCACGGGGCAAGGCCTAAGATACAGTGATGCCTCGACTTACGACCATAATCCGTTCCGGAAGATGGACATAACTCGAAATGGTCATAAGTCGAAGCACCATTTCCCATAGGAATGCATTGAAACCCCATTAATCCGTTCCGGCCGAAAAAAATAATACAAAAAAAAAAAAAAAAACCCACTCCAAGCCCCATCGGAAGGCGATGGGGCTGAAAAACAATCCAAAAAAATCCCCCACACAGCCAGCCCCATCAGAACGTGATGGGGCTGGGGGAAAAATAACACCCCCCCACACACACAGCCAGCCCCATCCGAACGCGTGATGGGGCTGGGAAAAAACAACAACCCGCACACAGCCAGTCCCATCCGAAGGTGCGATGGGGCTGGGGGGGAAAAGAAAAAAAAAACCCACACACAGCCAGCCCCATCCGAACGCGCAATGGGGCTGGGAAAAAAATAATTAAGAAAAACCCCCCCACACACAGCCAGCCCCATCCGAACGCGCAATGGGGCTGGGAAAAAAATAATTAAGAAAACCCCCCCCACACACAGCCAGCCCCATCCAAACGCGCGATGGGGCTGGGAAAAAAATAATTAAAAAAAAAAACCCCACACAGCCAGCCCCATCCGAACGCGCAATGGGGCTGGGGGAAAAAATCAACCCCCCCCCCCAGCCAGCCTCATCGGAACACGATGGGGCTGGGAAAAACACACACCAAAACACAAAAAACATCACAGCACAGAAACATAACCCCCCGCCCCAAACCCACCCTGCAAAACAAAGTAAATGTACTTACTCAGGAGCAGAAAGCAGCTCCAGGCAGTCTGAAGCCTCCTCGGACGCACACTCTCTAACTGCTGGGGCGAAAGAGCTACAAAGAAGCAGCCTCTTCGCCGACCAACGGTTAGCAAATTTGAATTCCCCGCCTTTTTCCGGTTGCAACTCAAATTGGTCGTAAGTCGGGACATTCGTAAGTCGAGGCACCACTGTACAGGAGAATAACTAACACTCTTGGTAGACATCAGTGGGCCTAAAATAGTGTGGCTCAGAATAATAATTTCACTTATGTCTCCACATTCTGAGGAATGTGTGCTTAGATGCAAAAGGATAAAATGTCCAAGTGACTCTTCCATCTTCTTTCCATGTTCATTTTCACTATTTATATAGTGAATCATGCATCAGTATGCATGGGATTTCGTGCAGATAGTCTCTTGTCTTTTCTGCAAAAAGAGAAGAAACTGCACAAGTACACCTTTCAGTAGTAGAAGCTATCGCAGAGCAGATTCTTCTTTTCTTACCGGCGTAAACTCTGCGTCTCACTTGGGGTTCTGGATGGCACCGGGTATAGAAGCAATGAATTAAATTGAATGCTTGTCCATTTTAATCCATTGTGAATGCTTGAGTGTTTTCTGAATTGAGCGACTCTTTAGGTCTTGTGGGGCTGAATCAATGCTAGAGGTATGAGGATTTGTGTTTTTGGAGTAAAATTTTCTAGATTCAATAAGCAGCTGTGCTGCCTCGGGTTCTTCAAAAACACAAATCTCTACATTTCTACAGTATATTTGTGAAGATTCTCAATCATCCAGGTGAGGTTATCTGGAAGTTGAGTCATGGCAACAGGACTTCTTTCTTGTTAGCTTGAAATGTTTCGCTACCCATCCAAATAGCTTCTTCAGTCTGAGGAGAGTTGGTAGGAGATCCCTGATATATCTACACTTCTAGTTTATGCAGTCTACATATGCTCAAGGAGAGTCCAATGTTTCCTCTTCATTTCTTGATCCTTTGGTCAGTTTTCCTCCTAATTCCATAGCTTCTCTCAAGATTGAAGAAAGAAATGTGTCTGGCATCTGCTGATTCTGGAGTTGTGCTGTTACTTATGTCTCTTATTAAACCCCTTTAATTATTTCAATATTTCCTGCCTTTACTTTGCCGTGAAAGGCTGTGAAGGAGATTTGTACAAGATGTCTCTCATTCTCTGGAGTATTCCTTAGCCATCTGCTTCAAATGTGCTTGAAGTGCTTTCATCTGAGAAAAGTGTGAATTAAAGGATTTTGCTGTAGAATTGGTCCCATTTGGGTTCATTTTGGTTTTTTGTGTTGCTTTGGAGGTTTGTAAAGAAAAAAAATGTTGCAAATGGTTTGGGATGACTTCATTTCGATTTTCTTCACCCCACGACATATGTTTAGCAAAGACGGTAATAATAAATCAAAACAAGAAACAAATAATAACAAATAACAAAACAATAAATCATATCATCCTTGTATTGATTTTAAAAACCAGAGTCATTCCAGTATCTTTGGTTACCAGTTTAATACAATTGCCAATAGCTACTAATTAAAATATCAATGATTTCGCAAACATTATTTCACCCACAAATTCTTAGGACTTGACTCCTGATTTCTAGACTTCGCTCTTTGATCCACCCCCATACGCCAGCTGAAAAATAAGACATGCAATGTAATAATAACAGACCTAGAAAATCATCTTCATACTCTTAGATGTAAATTAGATCACAATACATCAGCTGCAAAAGGCTGTCTTATTTGGAACAGTGCATATTTTAAGGAAATACAAATGAATATCCTAGATCCTTGGGAATGACCTGATCTTCAAGAAACTAAATCCAGACTACATTTGGTGGGCTGTGTATAATGGAAATAATAAGAGGACTGAAATCTGGAAAAGTAGCAACATTCTAAATCACACAACCACTTTGGTGACAGTTATCCACATGGTGTAGCCTACATAATAAAGGTGTTATCCTATTAATGTTTCTTGGTTGCAGGAATCTTTCTGTGGTTGGAACACTGCCCAATACTGTTTTCTTTTCCTGTACTCAGATCATGTATACGAAGCCTTGCTAAACAGCAGCATTGATTTGAACTCACTAGAACCAGATACAGTCTTAGATAGCATGTGGATCAAGGATGTTGTTAAAAAATCTGGCATGAAATTCGTATCAGCCAAGTTGAAAGAAGAAGTAGTAAAAGAAAACAAGGATGTTGTGAAGAGGTAATGTCTCCAGTTGAGTTTCTGTATTGGGGTTGTTGAGGGTCACACGTTTCCTGTTTTTGTTTCTTCAATTGCTTTTCCCTGCACCACTTTATGTTCATGGTCTTCAATATGCGGGTAATAAGTCGTGATCCTGTTTTTTGAGCTACAGATGGAAAGAACTCTCATTTACAAAGAAAGAATAGCATCTGTGGAAAGGGTCTGGCTTTGAACAGAACCTGTTCACTAAGCATAAATATTCGGGCCTGAAACAGAGCCCAAAATTCTCTTGTGTTGAGAGAACATAACTTTTGTGGGTGAATTCCTCCAGTTAAGAAATCACTGTAGGCATCATATGTTGTGTACTGAATGAATTAGGAAGGAATGATAGAAATTCAGAGTGACTTTTTCAGTTCAAGTTCTGGCCGGCTGTTAGCCTGCAAATATTTTTATTTCTGTTCTATTTGTTTTTGAAATTATGCAGCATTCTTATGGTTATAATGAAAAATATATATATACTTCTGATGTTCCTCATTCTATATATACATTTCTTAGCAATCTGTACAGCTGTTTTGTAAAGTTGGCCAGTGTTTTCTCCATGCAGTAGCTATTGAAAAACAGTAGCTCTCCTAAAAGCATCTAGGGCAGGGCTGGGCAATTGCAGTTTTCCAAATGTTGGGACTGCAGTCCCCAGAATTCCTCATCACTGACTATTCTCTCTATGGCTGATGGGAGATGCAGTCCAGCAACTTATGGCGGGCCACACTGCCCTTCAATGACTTAAATCAGTGGTTCCCAACCTTGGGTTCCCGGATGTTCTTGGACCACAACTCCCCAAAATCCTGGCCAGCACAGCTAGTGGTGAAGGCTTCTGGGAGTTTTAGTCCAAGAATATCTGGGGACCCATGGTTGGGAACCACTGACTTACACAGTTCATGGCTGTCATAAAACAAGAACCAGTGACCTCACAATATTCTTAGTTGCTTTTCTACCTGACAGAAAATTTATAAAACTTCCACTTGACTGGTCACCTAGAAGGAATCTCTGCAGCTCAGAGATCGAGGACATGCCTTGAAGGCATTCCAAAACTGAATCATTGACCTGTCCCTAGAAAATGATACGTTTGTAGAGTAGCTGTAGCACAGCTAAATGGGCCAAGCGTCCAGCTTGTTCTAGGGTAGCTTCCTGTTTTCTTCTCCATAAGCCCAGATAAAACCCAGTAGAGCAATTCTGAATTTTTCATTTGAGCTATAGCCTTCACAAGGAAGTCCTTCATGAATCTGTTCTCTTTTTACCTATTGAAATAGGCAGAAATGAGGGAAATAAACCCCTTTGTTATAAAGAGAGGGACCATGTTTCTTTCTGCCGTAAAGTTGTACATCCCTCCCCTTCTTTTTGTCTGTTAATACATCTCAATTGGAGTCTGCCTTTGAAGGTTACACACGGAGATGAGATCGTTGCTACTCAGGAATGTTAATGGAATGTGTTCATAGGAAAGTGTTAAGGAGGAAAATGTGAAACAGCAACACAAGTGGATGCTTCTTTTGCCTGCCAACTGAATGTGTTGTGTGTTGCAGTCCTCCTGCAGATCCAGCCTTATTAACCTTGAGGCCTCCTGTTGTTACCATCCTTGGCCATGTTGACCATGGGAAAACGACATTGCTTGACAGCCTGCGAAAGACCCAGGTGGCAGCAATGGAAGCTGGAGGCATCACCCAGCACATTGGTGCCTTTCTCGGTATGATTTATTTGGGGAATTTAAAGTTCTACTTGTGCTATAGTTAGGGAAGGTGGGGTGGGGGTACCTCCTATGTCCTTCCTGGCAGTGACGGTGGACTACTTCTCCCATCATCCCTGACCTTTGACTATGCAAAACTACTTGTGTTATTTATTTAATTTCTATCCTGTCTTTCTCTCAAAACTGGGGCTCAAAAAGAGAATGGAAAATCACAATTACCGTATTTTTCTGTGTATAAAACGACACTTTTTTCCTAAAATAATTAAATTTATTTATTTATTTATTTATTGGATTTTTACCCCCGTCGTTTTATACTCGGAAGTAAGGGGAGGGCTCAAAGTGCTTTGATCCCTGTTTCCCCCTCCACGTTTTGCAAAGAAAATGGAGGGAGAAAGCGATTCCTACTTTCCCCCTACATTTTCATTGCAAAACGTTTGCAATTAAAATGTAGGGGGAAAGCAGAAATCACTTTCCCCTTGCATTTTGTTTGCAAAATGTGGAGGGGGAAAGCTGCTTTTTTGCAACGAAAATGTAGGGGGAAAGCAAAAATCACTTTCCCCCTCCATTTTTTTTGCAAAACCTGGAGGGGGAAAGCTGCTTTTTTGCAACGAAAGGCAGCTCAAAGTGTACTGGGCATTGTCTAACACACACTTGAGCCAGTACAGCATAGCAGTGAAGGGCCTCAAATCTGGAAATCTCTGATTCACATTTTGACTTTGCCATGAACTCATTGAGGTGGCCATGAGCTAGCCACAAGCCTCTCACACTGCCTCAGCATCTCACACCTGTGGGCTGACAATGCCAGCCTACTTTGCAGAGTTCTTGTGAAGATAGATGATGACATGGCCATATATATGATGTGCTCTGAACACTCAAAACTTTATATACATTTACCATTTTAAATTATTTTTCTTATAAGTTAAACATCTTGATGGTGCGGTAAGGTCAGTATGGTGCTACCAACAGTTTTGCGTTTGCATGTGATCTTGCCAAGATATTTAGATGTCTAACACACACAGCGCAAGTGTCATCAGGTTGCTTTTACGGTAGGGCACCAGGGAAGTGTCTCTCCACATGCCTCCCCATTCATTTCAATTGGGTTTATACAAGATATGTTCCTGGAAGGTGGCAGTGAGGGCCCAGATCTCTCTTCATTGCCTTTAAGGTCCCACCAAGTCTAAGGCAGGGGTCTCCAAACTTTTTACAGTGAGGGCCACACCGGATATTTTCAAAGTTTTTGAGGGCCAAAGGAACAGGAATGTGTGTGTGTGTGTGCCCCCCTGCACAGATGCCCACACGCACACACACCTGCGCACACACACATTGCCCCACTGCATGGACAGACGAATGCCTGCCCCCACACACACACACACGCCCATGCCCACACCCACACCCACCCCCCCGCACACATGCACGGAAACCCCTCAGCCCACGCACAGGCTGAAGGGAACGGGCTGGACAAAACGGCAATGTGGGCTGAATGTGGCCCATGGGCCATAGTTTGGAGACCCCTGGTCTAAGGTAACCTCCCCTCCCTGCCCTTGTGGTCAGGTTGTGTCTGGAGAACAAAGTTTAAATCAACAGAAGGGGAACTTCTGGCCTTCCGTGTGTTTTAGATGAGCTGTTCTGACCTTTTTTTGACCACGGCCAGAAACACAATATGAAAGAAATATAGACCAAATCTGGATTGTAGAAGTGCATAATGAACCTTATAAGGTGGTGTGTGAAGAATTGTTTCCAGTCTGTGGTCCCTTTCAAATGTGCCAGCCCCCCCCCCCCTTGAGAATGGCTCTTTAAGACTATTGCTTCCCATGATCCTCCACCATTGGCTATGCTGTGTGGGGCTGCTGGGGATCATAGACCCAAAACATGTTTCCCATATTTGGCCCCCAAGATTCCCAGTCCTCATTTAAGCCCTCACGTAAACTCCTGCAATTCCCCAAGATCTGGCCACAAGTAGTTGGGTAGTTGCATCAAAACACAATTGTGATTTTGAGGGTCTCCTTGGTAAACCTGTTCTCAGTTCCAGGTATAAGGAGAAAAGTTTCACTTAAATACCGCAAGGTGTACGGGGGACTGCAGTGTAGTGGTACATGTTTGTGTCAAAGATGCAACCGCTCCCCATGCAAGCTAAACCAGTCTTCCTCAATTGAGTGTTCTCCAGAAGCTGTGGCCTAGGAATCCTATCATGCAGCAGTGATGCTGGCTTATATGATACTTCTTTAGGGCACCAGGCTGGGCAAGACTGGGCTAAATTCTGACTTCTAGTAGAGAAGCCTGCAAAACGGTGCAAGAAGCGCAGATTAGGCGTGCCTTTTATTTCATTTCACTTTATTTCATTTTTTTATGCAGTGCATTTGCCTTCTGGGGAAAAGATAACATTCCTGGATACTCCCGGCCATGCTGCCTTTTCAGCCATGAGGGCAAGAGGCACAAACGTCACGGATATCGTTGTATTGGTGGTAGCGGCAGAAGATGGCATCCAGCAGCAGACAGTGGAATCTATTCAACATGCAAAAAATGCCAATGGTACAGCAAACTGTTTGTTTGTTTTTCTGCTAGGGAAGTTTGGGAGAGAGGGTTGACATTTCACATACTTTATATATATATATCCACTCAATGGCTTCTCTTTTCAAAGTTTGGAGTTCATCCAGGCTTTCTTTGGCCTCAGGCATACATGTCAGATGTGTTTCTGCTTTGAAATGATGAGAAGGAAGCGACTTAGAAGGCCTTTTCCTCCATGGAACTGGAAAACCCCTCTGGCTGTGTTTCGATCTCATGCCTCCTTCCTGCTTTCCCCCCCCCCCTCCCATTTCTCAGTTCCAATTGTCGTTGCCATCAACAAATGCGACAAGCCTAAAGCTGATCCCGACCAAGTGAAGAAAGAACTGCTTGCTCATGATATTGTTTGTGAAGAGTATGGAGGAGAAGTTCAGGCAGTCTGTATCTCTGGGCTAAAGGTAATGCAGACCGTCTTCAAAGCCATCGTTGTGTCCAGTGTGGGACCTGGGTTCGTTTTCTTCTTTAAAAAAAAGGAAGGCTGGCACAGGAAGCGAGACCGTGTGGTGCTTAGGGATAGCTTTATACAGGCATTCACTTGCACTACAGCCTGGACTTAATCTTATATTGGTCTTACCTGGAATGAAACCATTGAAAAGAATGGGGCTGGTTCGTTATAACAAACTTAACCCTGGGTGGGTAGGAGGGATCAGATTGCATGGAGGACCTTTGTTTGAAAGAGTTGGATGATAAATTCCTAAATACTGGCTGAGGAGGGGTTTGAAGCCACACCCTCCTCCCACAGGCTTGCAGGCTGCAGCTGTTTCTGTCAAAGAAGCTAAACCTGGCCCCTACACCGGCCAGGAGACTTAAATAAAACCATATCATTTTGGAACTACCCACAAGAACTTGGTGCACAGCCTGAAGAAGATGAATTCTCATCAAAAGCTCACTGTTTGTTTCTTGTTTTGTTTTGTTTTCTTAATGGTCCAAGAAAGGTATCACCTCTTCCTGCATTTGGATTGTTTCGAGGACCATATGGCCATTCCCCGATTTGTCCAAAACTTAATAATGTTCTTCTAGTGAGTCTGCTCTAGATAGCGCTAATGCTAGGTTTAGACCTCTGAAGTCTGCTGCTGGTAGAATTCTACATTACCCAAGATTGTGCATAGGAAACTATGCAATCTTACGGAGGTCCTTGATTCAAAACTATGTCTTACCCTCCCGTAAGCTAGTTCTGTGTAAATTCCTACTGCAATGCATATTGTTTCTTGTGTGTGTGTGTGAGGTGAGGGACAACCCTTTTGTATCTGCATGCTCATCGAATATACCTTTTCAAGGGGAAAATCTGTAGGTTCATAGATTAATCGAGAAAAGATTTATTTGAGTGATCTGTGAGAGGACTGGTACAATTTTCAATTGGAAAGACCAAACAAGCAATATAACAAAAGAAAGGTCTAATGCAGAATTATAGCCAACAAAGTTGCCTCTTTAAATTTTTTGTTTGTGGCAACTGTCATTATAAGTGAAGACATCAGATTATTATTTTTTTCTTCATTAGCAAAAAATAATAATATGAGCAACATTTGTGAAGCATTGTTACGGGCTTCTAGCACAGGGATTCTGGCCACATGAAGGGACTTAAAGCAGCATCTGAATGGCAGCCATACCTGCACCCTATCCATAAACTAGCATCCATGGAATAATCTAATGTCTAGATATGCAAATCTGCTGTATCAACAGAAGGTACGCATTGAGGTTTCATTTCTCTGTTCTAGGTTTTGATTCTCTCCTTTACTATTTGACATAGGGTGACAACTTGGGTGCTTTAGCAGAAGCTATTGTCGCTCTTGCTGAGGTGCTGGAAATAAAGGCAGACTATACAGGCCCGGTAGAAGGTACCATAATAGAGTCTCGCACTGATACAGGGAAAGGGTAAGTTAGAGGCACACATCTTTTTATACGGTATTAGAATTATGAGTTGCACCATAGTTTCCATTGGAATGCCTTAGTTTGGTATGCAAAGTTCAGGAAGATCTCATTCTGAAAAAAAAAAGATGCAGGAATGAATCTTTATTGATCAAAATCTAAATATACAACAGCAACAAAACCTTCCAGATTTCTTCTGAACTAACCTTCTCCAACCTGGTCCTCAGTGATGCTGGCTGAGAATTGCACCCAGCCCAGCTCAGAAGGAACCAGATGGGATAAGGCAGATAAAATCAGGAGTGCTTATTTGTTTACATCAGGCCTGGCAACACAGCCAGTGGTGGGGAATGCTGGGAGTCGCCATCTAACGGCTTCTGGAAGGCCATACGTTGCCAATCCTTAGTTTACATTCAGTAGTGTATCCTATGAGTCGGAACAGCAGCTACAGAACCAGGGGTCAGGTGCTTGATTCCCAGCTGTGCCTTGTAGAAGAAAAGGCAGCTTGTGTGGCCTTGGGCAAGCTATTCAGTCCCAGAGGAGAAGAGAATGGCAAACTACTTCTGAGTACTCTATACCTGGAAAACCCTGGAAAGGGCTGCCATACTTCAGACTTGATGGCACATTAATAATAATTGTTATCCTGTATACTTTCCAAGAGGGACGTGGTGGCGCTGCGGGTTAAACCGCAGAAGCCTCTGTGCTGCAAGGTCAGAAGACCAGCAGTCGTAAGATCGAATCCACGTGACGAAGTGAGCTCCCGTCGCTTGTCCCAGCTCCTGCCAACCTAGCAGTTCGAAAGCATGTAAAAATGCGAGTAGATAAATAGGTACCACCTCGGTGGGAAGGTAACGGCGTTCCGTGTCTAGTCACGCTGGCCACGTGACCACGGAAACTGTCTTCGGACAAATGCTGGCTCTATGGCTTGGAAACGGGGATGAGCACCGCGCCCTAGAGTCGGACACGACTGGACTAAATGTCAAGGGGAACCTTTTAAAAAAAAAACTTTCCAAGATTGCAATACAGTAACAAAATCAATATGTAGTGTGCTGTACTGGCAATTCTGAACAGCCACCGCAATAGTATCAGATGTCAGTATCAGGATGCTGACAAATTGGAACAAGTTCAGAGGAGGATAACAAGGATGATCAGGGGGCTGGAAACCAAGCCCTATGAGGAAAGACTGAAAGAACTGGGCATGTTTAGCCTTGAGAAAAGAAGACTGAGGAGAGATATGATAGCACTTTTCAAATACTTGAAAGGCTGTCATACAGAGGAGGGGCAGGATCTGTTTTCAATCATTCCTGTGTGAAGAACACACAACAATGGGCTGAAGTTAAAGGAAGCCAGATTTTGGTTGAATATCAGGAAAAACTTCCTAACTGTTAGAGCAGTATGACAATGGAACCAATTACCTGGAGAGGTGGTGAGTGCTCCAACACTGGAGGCATTCAAGAGAAACTTAGACAACCACCTGGCAGATATCTTTTGATTTGTATTCCTGCATCGAGCAGGGGGTTGCACTTGATGGCCTTATAGGCCCCTTCCAACTTCACTATTCTATGATTCTATGATATGGCCCATGGAACTTGTTGGAACAGAGAGCAATCAACTGGAAAACTCCATGGATGACCTTCGGCTAGTCATCATCTCTAGCCCACTGTGTCCAACGAGGCATGTTGCGAGAACACCTTAGGCAGGGAAACATACATGTGCTGTTCCCCTGTACCATTTAGGGAGGAACTTTAATGATAACCATATATTAAAGAATGCAGAAAACATGCCTTGTGGCTTTCTCTATGTGTTAAAATATTTATATCCCACATTTTGTAGGTTGCTCACACAACATTGAAAAAAAAAAAACCACACACACACCTTATTAAAAGTGTAACCATATGTCATTTCTCTTCCATTCTTCTCAGTCCAGTGACCACGGCCATCATCCAGAGAGGCACTCTTAAAAAGGGCTGTATTCTGGTTGCGGAAACAAGCTGGGCCAAAGTACGCCTGATGTTTGATGAAAATGGCAAGCCCATGGAAGTTGCCACTCCAGGCATGCCAGTGGAAATTGTTGGGTGGAAGAAAATTCCTTCTGCAGGAAAGGAAATCCTTGAAGTAGAGTCTGAGGTACAGTACACTTCCTGTCCTGTGATTTCAACCTAGCGCCGTCAGGCTTGGTTCATTTCCTAGGTGACTGGAATAGATAACTCATATCAGGGGACCAGCTGTGTGAAAAAGATCTTAGGGAAAAGAACCAGTGGCCCAGATCCTCTTATCTAGTTACACAGGCATAGTGCATACAGTATAACTTTTGGAGGTCAACAGACCTAATTTAAGAAATCACCATAGACATTATAGCTTGCATGCTGAGTTGTGTGACTCAGCATGCAGTTGGTAATGTCTATGGTGATTTCTTCCCTTGGAGCAATTTGCCAACAAAAGTTATGCCATTTGTGTAGCTATGCAGAAGGATTCTGGCCAGTGAATTAAAAGAAGTGTTTATTTTTATGAAATGAATAAAAAGGGGAAGGCTTCAGTCATTGCACACACACTGAGAAACCAGGCTGCAACATCTTAGGACCCATGACATTATAACCTTTGTATGATGATGTGAGGTTCCTCCGTGTTTGTGCCCTTTCCCCTTCTTCTGAGCTCTGTGCAGGTGGTGAGGCAGAGCAAGTCCCAAAGACCAAGTAGAATCTGCATTTTCTGTCCACAGTATTGCATCTGTTTTGCCTTTTCTTCCCCTACGCCATCAGAACTGAAGAATGACAACAGTGGCAGAATGGGGGTTCATATATAAATTAGAAGGCATCTGCATGTTTGGAAATAGTCACTGTATCTGGTGGAGTCACTGTTTCTGAAATATTACTTCCACTATGCTTTGATTGTGGGAACTCTTAAGAGGCATTTGGTTGACCACTGTGAGAAGCTACTGTTAATTTTGCTTGTACAGTCCATGGGAGATTGGTTCCAAACCACCCGCAGATGCTGAAAACCGTGGATAATAGCGAATGTTATACATAGCATGGTAAAAGGGAAAAAAATAAGAAATTTTTTTTCCCCATTGCTTACAGAACTGGTCACTAGAGGGTGACAGAGACCATGCTATGTATTCTTCAACAACAAGGATTCATGGCACAGTCTCTGGTTCCCTCTAGTGGCCAGGTCTGGTAATACATGTGAAAACCTTTTTCTGCATTTTTTTTTCTTTTTATATTTTTAATACAGTCAACCCTCGACTTACGAACGGCCCTAGTTACGAACATTTCGACTTACGAACCGCTCTGATAGAAAAATATTGACTCGACTTGCGAACTTAGATTCGAGTTACGAACTGAAAAAAACTTTTTTTTAAACCTAAGTCATCTTAGGTTAAAAGGAAAAAAAAGAAAAAAATTCTGCCCCTAGTGGTAGGAACGGATTAACCGGTTTTGCATTAGTTCCTATGGGAACTAATGATTCGAGTTACAAACCGCCCCTCGACCTAAGAACCAAAAACAGCTGGAACGGATTAATTGGTTTTCAATGCATTCCTATGGGAAATGCTGATTCGACTTACGAACTTTTCGACTTACAAACTTCCTTCCGGAACGCATTAAGTTTGTAAGTTGAGGGTTGACTGTATTTTCAAGCAGCATTTAAGTGAAACTGTGGACACTGATCCTACAATTACAAGGGTCCTACTGTAGTTCAGTCTCACTCTTCCCGTGCCCTCCGTAAATGTGTTCCTAGGATTGGGAGCCCTTGGAATATGATTTGGGGGGGGAGGCAAACTGCCTCTTTTCTTCCTGTCTCCATCTTTTCCTAACTAGAAGAGCAACTTAGGATCCAAACCACATGGCTAGCTTAGATGAACTGAATTGGTCTGGAAATGCAACTCCTTTGTTCTTCTACTAAGCAAAGGGCTCGTGAAGTTGTCGAGTGGAGAACCTACACTGAGGAACAGGAGAAAGCGAAGAAGGAGCTAGAGGTCATAGAATTGAAACGAAAGGAGCAGAAAGATATCTATAATAAGGTGCGAGAGGATCTGTTCAACATGACCTGGAAACAGAAAAGGAATATATTGAGAGCTAGGAACAACCCAATGATTAACCGGCCTAAAGAGCAAGCAGATTCTAGCAAGAACAGGCTTTCTATCATTATCAAAGGTAAAGTACCTATTTGCTAATTATTTATCCTTTTGCTACAGGATGCACTGTTACATCTGAACTTTGGAACCTAAGCACCTCTTAGCCCTTTACTCAATATCGATCCGGGCAAAACAGTGGAGTCTATCCTTTGGTTCTATCAGAAGCGAGGCAAAAATCCACGTGGAACTTATCAAACCTGTACTCATTTCTCAGTTTCCATGTATTCAAGACTCACATACTATCCTTGTCATTACTGGTAGCTAATCTGCTATTCTTTGTATGCATCTGTGTGTCTATGGTTCTCTTCTTTCTACCCAGAAACCAACTAGCATTCTTGTTCTTTCCAGGTGATGTTGATGGTTCTGTGGAAGCCATTTTGAATATCTTGGATACCTATGATGCTGAGGAGGAGTGTGAATTAAATGTGATCCACTGGGGGATTGGGGACATTAGTGAAAATGACATAAACCTTGCAGAAACATTTGGAGGTAAAGATTAGTCATTTGAGATCAGTGTGAAATTACATGTCTTAGTTTGCTGAAAAGATGGAGCCCTCCGACTCTGCTTTTTATGTGGCTAGCAACTCAGCAATTAGTCAGAGTGTGTACAAAATAATCTTGATCATCCCAGAGTACAGGACATGTAATAATGGACTCAAGTTACAGGAAGCCAAATTTTGATTGAATATCAGAAAGAAAGAAAAAGTCCTGTTAGACCAGTACATCAGTGGAACCCATTATCTCAGGAGGTGGGGAGCGTGCCAGTGCTGGAGGTATTCAAGAGAAAAGTAGACAACCATCTTTCAGATCTGCTTTAATTTGGATTCCTGCACTGAACAGGGGGTTGGACTCGATGGCCTTATAGTCCCCTTCCAGCTCTGTGATTCTGATTCTTTACAGTGACTGAGTGCAACACCATTACAAGGCAGAATTCTCATTTACAGTGTTAAAGCAAATGAAAAAGCAAATCCCACATCCACTCACACAGCAATAGCATTATTAGCCATTAGGCCAGTTATGTGGGCGATGTACATAACTGCAAATAGGAATTTGGCTGAACAGGCTTGTGGCACCCTTAAGACTAGCAGATTTATTTCAGTGTGAGCTTTAATAGACTCTGTCTAAAAGGGCGGGATAGAAATCTAATAAATAAATAAATTAATTAATAGATTACAATCCATTTTATCGTTCACATTGTAATTGTAAGATGAATTTGTGAATTGTGAATGACAATGATTCTGAAGAAATGACTTATAATCCATGAAAGCTAGGATTCAAATAAATGTTAAGTCTGAAAGGTGCCACAAGCTTTTTTCAGTTTTGTTTTATTATCAGAAAAAAAAATTGTTATGTTTAGTGTCCCAGTTGTGTATTTTGTGTGCTAGTGTAGAATCTGGGGATTCAAGTCACACATTGTGCATCTCTCTCTCTCTCTCTTTGAATCAAGAAGGAAATACTTGACTACCATGTCTATGAAGGTAGGCTGATGAGTACAAGCTGTTTAGCATATAAACACCATGGTTTAAGTATTACAAGGCAAGTGTGCCACCTGGGGTCCTTTTAAGGAGACTCTTGCCTCACAGTTTGGCAGAGTTTAGTTCTGATTAAGAGTTAACTTGTTATCCCTGAACCAAATATAAGGCTGATAACCTGCCTGTAAACCAGCCAGTTTCAGCTCATTGGTTTAGCTAACCATTCTGTTTTAAAGCATAATTGGTAGTTCATGCCTAACAAGCTGGAAGATGAAATTAAATTCTCCCAAAATTGCTTACTTAGACATATGGATGAGGAAACAAGGAGGGTGCAAATCTGATGTTTCATTTAGGATTCTTTGGGCTGATCTATGTACCATTTGGCCGTGATCCAACATTGCATGCAGCGCGTTGAGAAATCTCAGAAATTAGAGAGGTGTATGATACGATTTTCAATAGCCACCACCATCTGCAAATTTTCAAGAGCTGAATAAATTATACAAAAGAAACAAGAACTGCTTAATTGTACATAATTTGTTTGAATTTCAGAATTCACCTTTCCTTAATGCATAGCATTTGACTTTATTTTCATTAGAACACACAATACTATCCTTAACATATTTGAAGGCTAAGATACTAAGTCATAAGAATTATTTACAACTACTCTCCTTTTTTGTTGACTTTCCAGGCATTATCTATGGATTCAACGTGAATGCAAATAAATCTATTCAAAAGTTGGCTTCTGTGAAGAAAATAAAAATGAAAATGAACAAAATCATTTATAGGCTTATTGAAGATTTAAAAGAGGACCTGAGTGACACCCTGCCCGCTACTCTGGAGGAACGTGTATTAGGTATATCTGGGAATATCAGATGCTGGGGATGGATTGCTCTGGGCTCTTGTGGCTGCTAGTGCAGTGGTCCCCAACCTTTTCCGAACCGCAGACCATTTGGGGGGCGGGGTCTGTGCACAGGTGGGCGGGGCACCCCTGCGTGTGTGCAGGGTGGGTAGGGCACACATGTGAGTGGGTGGGGCACCAGTGCACGCATCTGTGGGTGGGCGGGGCACATTCTAAAAGAAATGTGTGTTTCACAGCATTTGGTTATCCTGCTGTATAACCGATACCAGTGGTTCCCAACCTTGTTCTTGGACTGGAACTCCCAGAATTCTGGGAATATTAATCCAAGAACATCTGGGGACCCAAGGTTAGGAACCACTGATATGTACTGTGGACTGAAAGATACTGTTAGAACAGAATATGGAGAAATAGAATGGTTTCCAGTTGGCAAAGGTTTCAGATGAAGGTGTAATTTATGCCCTACCTATTCAATCCATATGCAGAACATGCCATATGAATATACCATATGGAATGCTGGATTTGATTCAGATGGAGGAGTGGAGATAGGTGGAAGAAATATCCATAACTGAAGCGATGCAGATGCTGTATTACTAGCAGAAGGTAGCAATGACTTGAAACAATTACTGATTAAGAGGAAAGAACAAAAGCAGGATTACCATTGTATATTGAGACAAAAATGAAGACTAAGAAGGATCGCATATTTTTAGAGATGGCAATGAAGAAATTATTAGAAAAGATCTTCAAGTGTAAGGATTTCACTAGAGACTAAGGCTAAGATCATCTATCCTATTGTCTTCCCAATTACTATGTGTGGGCATGAAAGCTGGTGAAGCCAGATGATAGGGAAAAGATTGATTCATTCCTAATATGGTATCGAAGGAGGGCTCTATGGATGCTATGGACCACCAAAGGACTGGATAAGATCAAGCCTGAACTACTTCTAGAAGGAAAAAAAGACTAACCTGACACTATTGTACTTTGAGCACATTATGAAAAGGGCAGGACTCACTAGAAAAGGCAATAATGCTAGAAAAAGTTGAAGGTAGCAAGAAAAAAGGAAGAACTACTATGAAGTTAATGGATTCAATAGTGGAATCCACAGCCTTTGGTCCACAAAGCCTGAGCAGGGCTGCTAACCAACCCGAGGATCTTTTGGAAATCACTAATTCATAGAGTAAGCATAAGTCAGAAGCCATTTGACAGCACATAACGCTAACAAGAATGTTAGTCTGTGTGAGCCCAATTGACATTATTCACAGCTGATACCCTGTACTAACCAACCACTGTCACATGGTAATGGTGCCATGTATAAATATGCTAGTCATATAGTCTCACTCTTAGGAAATGGACTTGGTTCACAAAAGCTCACATTAAAATATAGCAATTCTGTTGCAGCCCTATATTGCTAAATAGGGCACATACAGAAGCGGCGGACACCCAGCTTAACCACACCATGAGGCTAATATCAGGAACTATTAAATCAACGCTTTCTGAGTGGCTACCAGTACAGTATCAAATGTACCACCCCCGCACCTTAGAAGACAATCAGCTTTAAAAAGGGAGTGGCAGAAATGTGAGGTAAATCGACTATTACCGATATGCGAGAACTCAAATCTCGAAACCCACCATGGAAACTTGGACAGCAACTAGTCGGAGAAGACTGTGACATTGAAACAGCATGGCATCAGGAGTGGGCAATTTCTAATCCAGATCTGTTTAACTTAGTGCCTGATCCAGTACAATGCCTTTATGGATTTGATCTCCCAAGGAAAAACTGGGCAGTGCTTAACCCAGATCCAAACTAATCATGGCAGGTGCCAGTATTGAAAACATAAATGGGGGCTCGCCGATAATTCTAATTGTGACTGTGGGCACGTCCTGCAAACTTTATATCACATTGCGATGGAATGCGCTCTTAGGTTTCTTGCAAGAATTACATCATCTTGAGGGCACTGCTGTTCAATGGTTAAATGATTTAGTTATCCAGCCTTAGGCTTAGTCGCTCTAGCAACTGTCCATATATAATTTATTTCCCTAATTATTCCCTATTCATATTGTGTGTTCTAAAAATCTCAGAATTTATTCTAAGGTTTTACATTTTATGCATATTTGATAGTCTTTGTGAAGTCTTAAGCAATGTTGTATAATTTTTCAGGATGCTCGTAATATAAGCCCTACCCCCAAAAATAAGCCCCAGTTAAGTGAAACCCTGCCCTCCACCATTGTGCAGCAACCAGAAGATGACATGACTGTAAAATAAAACATCTCCAGAAAATAAGCCCTAATACGTTTTTTGGAGAAAAAATTAATATAAGACTCTGTCTTATTTTCGGGGAAACACGGTGTATATATATATAGTAATCTTGTGTTTTCCATGTCTCACAGTGGCATTTAAAAAAATGTATACTTACTGATTTTTGCCTTAATATTGCCTGTTAATGATGTAAGATGCCTCTTTACTCATTGTTCATAGTTTTAAATATTGTCTTTTAATGATGTTAACCACCATTGTATACTCATTGGTTTAAACTTTAAATATTGTTTTTAATTGTTGTTAGCCGCCTTGGGTCCTTTTCAAGGAGAAAAACGGGGTAAAAGTATTTTAAATA
This sequence comes from Intellagama lesueurii, assembly GCA_037013535.1. Classification (NCBI taxonomy): domain Eukaryota; kingdom Metazoa; phylum Chordata; class Lepidosauria; order Squamata; family Agamidae; genus Intellagama; species Intellagama lesueurii. The sequence goes on along the minus strand of JBAJHW010000001.1, from coordinate 341,454,923 downwards.
AATAAGTTGGATGGAGTATTTTTTAGGGTGGCGTACACAGCCTTGACTTGTACGTGTATGTAGACTGTAACTGGAAATTCCTATTCTTTTTAAAATCAAAATGTCTAGGTGGCATTTAATCCTTGTTTCTTTATTTTCCTTAGGACATGCTTCTGTTTTAGCAACATTTGACGTCACACTAGGAAAAAGTAAAGTTCCAGTAGCTGGCTGTAGAGTACTGAAAGGATACCTCAACCGAAATATGAAGTTTAAATTAATCCGTAATGATGAAGTTATTTGGAGTGGTAAGTTAAAGAAGTTCCCTTACTAGACAGTTAACTTTTGGGATTCAACTTCGTTATGTTGTTGATCAAGGATACTCTAGTTCTAGATGGTATTTCTTGTCTACTGTTATACCCAGTCTGTCCAAATGAGTTTATTCACAAGTGCAGATTTCATAAATTCTAGATCCTAAATTTTGGGCTTTCAGATTTCTCCCACTGGGACATTTAGCCTGGAGAATGCTCTAGCAGTTTACCCTACCTGATGCTTCATTTGCACATGAAATAATCTGCAGTGACATGTCCAATAATTGGATTACCAAATATTAATAATATATTGATAATAGCTTTGAATTTGAACAGCTCTGCTCCTTGTAAATTTTTGTTACCTCTAATTTACACGCGATGAAATTCTTGCTTATTGTTGTTATATAGGATCTTTGACATCACTGAAACATCATAAAGATGATGTCCTTGAAATCAAGATGGGTATGGAATGTGGACTTAGTGTGGACGGTGACATCAAGTTTGAAGTTGGAGACGAAATTGTTTGTTTCACTGGCGAAAAAATCAAGCAGAAGATTTCTTGGGATCCAGGATTTTAAATTGTGGCTATAGAAAGATGCAATGGACTAAGAAGTGAATTATAACTAAATTTCCTATTGTCAATGTACAAAGCTTTCTGCTAAACAGCTGCATTGTAAAAATACAGAGGGCTTCATTTTATATAGCTAATCCCTATCTTTAATGGAAAAAACTAGAAGACAATGGAAAGCAAGATCTTCATAGAACCTACATTGTGAAATAATGGGACATATTGGAACAAGTGCTTGGATTGATGAAGATTTTTTTATGTACCATGACAGGAAGATTATGGAAATAAAACCCTGAAAATTAGAATTTATTACAGGGCATGTGAAATATATGTCTCCATTTTGGTTAACTAGGAACATAGAGCAACTGTCTGTCATACCACGAGTCATAACTTAAAAGGTTTTATTCAAGATTACAGATTGAAAGCACAGGTGGACACTGAGGCAGCAAACAAGTTCTTCCATGGTTGAAACCAGACGACATACCCCCTGCTTTTGGAATGTGTTAATTCTGAATTTCAAAATACCGACCAGCACTTTTTCATGCGTTAGGGAGCATTAATGGCACACATTCATGTTGCAGACTACATACATGTTTCTCAGGAATTCCTATATTGGCACTTGCCTTTCTGGAAGCTAACTTTGAGTATTTGTTTTCTCTTTTGTGTCTTGCTTCTTTCTGTTTATGTAAGAACTGGGTGACAGACAACAATCATTTCTATAAAAGGGTGGATCCAGAATGTATCCATCTTTGGTTTATCCCACATACTTAGTTTATTCTGTTCCCAAAGGACAAGGACAGAACCATCAGATGCAACAATGCTAAGCTTTAGGAAACAAAGTAGTAAAGTGACAATTATGTTTGTTCAATATACGTCAGATGCAACAGATTGCAGAATACTCTCTCCTGTTGCTATGTAATTCAGAAAGTTTTCTGTAAGCTTTGAGAGGCTATTGTTTCTGCCATGCCTCCCAGTGTGACGTCAAGAACTGCTGCCTTCTTTACGGGCAGCTTCTTTCTCTTGTCCTATAGAAATGGCAATGCTAGAAAAGATCTGGCTCTTTAAATTCAGTATCTAAGTAATGGAGTCATCATCCCACTTTCTAGAGTGTAACTAAAACTATCAAACTAGGAAATCCCATTACTTTTGATCAGCAAGAACATCCATCACCTTCAGAAAGGAGCACTGGTAGGCTCCAGATTATTTCTAGCCTATCCAAGTTGCTATACACCATGTGACACACAATTTCAGACAATCTCGATTTATGTCTTCAAAAATGTCTTTTCTGAAATGATGGGATTCTTTGTTCCTTCTTACCATACAAAGCAAGAGTTAAAAGACTGTGAGAATTTCAGAATTTTGGCTTTTCAATGTAGAATTGGGGGCAACACAAATACATGTATTTTTCCCCCGTGATCTGTAGTGGAAACATTAACCATATGAACACTGCCTGCACATTTATCATATAAAATGGGCCATTTGTCTCCCTAGTATAATCTTGGCATTTTCAGTCTTGAAGTTACTTAGAAACACAAGATCTTATGCTCCCTGGTTTGTGGTATCTGAATAACTCACACTGGACAGATTTATCAGTTCTTGCCAGTGGCCTAGATCAAACTGCTAATCTCATCTGGAACAGGCCCACTGAATTGAGATTGATATGCAGACCTACCATTCAGCAGTCCCTAGGGACTAGGAATTGGTATAGACCATTATTGGTAATTACTCCACCCATGACATTGCCATGGCCATTTCTTCATCACTTTTATCCTTCCTATCAGCAATGTTTGATTCCTTACAAAAACAGAGCCTCTCATAAAAAAAATTAAACCCGCCAATGTCACACAAAAATCTGTAGTTCAGCTACATTTTAACACACCTGTTTAAAAACACATATAATTAGGCAAGCACAACAATGTGTAGATTCAAATATTTTTTATTACAATAGACATTTACTTGTCTTCTGGTTTGTTGAAGCAGTATGTCAAGCAGCACTTGCCGCAGTAATGCCTGTCAAAGTGGCTAGCCATGAACACTCCAGCCCCACATTCTTCTGAGGGACACTCACGCCGCAGGCGACTGATTTTGCCATTCTCATCCACCTGCGAAAGAAAAGGCTCAGTAAACTGTGCAGCACTATCCTCCCATCCCATCCATAAGCCAGAATGCTGATTTATTAAGCCATGACCACAGCCTACAGTTTGTAAAGCAACCAAATTTCGAATGAGGCTAGGATATGCTATTCCTTAGATTTCAGACCCACCAAGGGGAGGGAGTTACATTTAAGGAATTTCCTACAGGAAATAACTATCCTAGGCTACCCATGTCCCCACAGTATCCATTAGTACAGAGTAGTAATCAGCTGTGTTCCTGCATTTATTCATCTCCAACAGCTCTATGCTTTCCAGCTGAATGCAGAAAACCTGACTGAAGAATCAAGAGCAGAGACTCTACAACTCTGAATCTCCCCCCTCAATTCAAAGGCTAGAATACGTCCAACAAATGTGGACTGTAATGACTCTATAGCCAGCTTACTGTGCATTTGCTCCTCTCAATGTTCAGCATTCAGTTACACACACCACAAATTTTCTAATTCAAATTGAATTTCCCTTCTGCAAACAACAATTTTTGAGCAGTTAGGATCAAACAGGATACTAGGAAAAGGTGTTTTTTTGTACTGAAGATGCTCTTACCTTGTAGTATTTAAGGACAGCAAGTTTCACCTTCTTTCTCTTATGCTTGTTCTTCTTAGGTGTGGTGTAAGACTTCTTCTTTCTCTTCTTTGCACCACCACGAAGTCTCAGCACAAGGTGAAGGGTAGACTCCTGTTTTAAAGAAGCATAAGAAAAGGACATCTAATATTTGGCAACTGTGTTCTGCTAGACACAGGAAATCACAATATAGTCTACTTAGTCCTGAAACTTCCTGTGGGTTCTTGAGTTGACAATAACCAGCACTTAAATTCTAAATACTGGCAGAACATTAAATGCTAATGTTGTAATTTGGGGTGAACAGACAACAGGCTTGTAAGATCTGTTTTGGGTTGTTGTTTTTACTAGAATCCCTAAGATCTATTAATCAAATTGGTCAGTAAAACCTGTAAAAGGCAACCAGTTAATACTCAACTTCTCAATTTATAGGTGTAGAATACAGACACTTAAGAAATGATTAAACCAATATAAACTATTTTCTGTTTTATTTGGCCAACACTGAACTACAACAAGACTCAGAAGCCTCTGGGGATCAACTGCAAATCAACCACAAAGTGGTCTAGCAACAGAGCAGAATCTACTCACAACCCACACCTACTCAGACTGGAAAAAATTGCCATGTCCTGCCATATACAGCTGCAGTGATCACACTTCTCAAATTTATAATTACTAAAGTCATTCCATATTTGTTGATCAGAACAACAGGCAATACTGGGGGCTAGTAATGCTGTAGTATGTGCATTATGTCAAAATTTGCAATGCTCTATGTTCACACAACTGTATAAAAAGTCAAGCCTCTAATTTGATTTTACTACTTGTGTCCCAGTGAAAGATTTAAAAAAGTTTAATGCAAGAAGGAATAAAACATCTTTTTATAAGGCCTCCTATCTTTAAACAGAAAAAGCCACAAACAATTAACATCCTATTGACAAAGCACATGTGGGACTAATGCTTCGTGCTGTTTCCAACCTTTGCCCCGACTACTGGAAGCAGCAACTGTCAACCTCACAGCAGAAAGTTACGGTACACATTGGTATGTTAATAGTTTAGGAGGACATTGTGCATTTCATTATGTAAACAACTGATACCTTTTGAATGTTATAATCAGACAGAGTGCGGCCATCTTCCAGCTGTTTACCAGCAAAAATCAGACGCTGTTGGTCAGGAGGAATTCCTAGTAGGGAAAAAATGGTAGAGTAAGATTTGTGTTTTTGGACAGCCAAGATATTATACTGCTCCTGCAGCAGTGAAAAAATATCAAAGTACACCAGAGTCACCACTTTGGTCCATGCGCTCGTAATCTCGAGATTAGACCACTGTAATGCTCTTTATGTGGGGCTGCCTTTGAGATCTATGCGGAAACTCCAGATGGTGCAGAATGCGGCGGCCAGACTTCTTACTGGGGTAAGAAAATATCAACATATTACCCCCACTCTGGCCGCCTTGCATTGGCTGCCTGTCCGGTTCCGCGTAGATTTCAAAGTCTTAATGCTTACGTATAAAGCCCTAAACGGTTTAGGGCCTCGTTACCTGACGGAACGCCTTCTCCCACCTAGATCTACCCGCATTACCCGATCTAGCCAGGAGGTGAGACTGAGGAGCCTAACGCCAAGGGAGGCCCGGAAGGAAAAAACAAGAAACCGGGCCTTCTCGGCAGTGGCTCCTCGTCTCTGGAACAATCTCCCTCCTGAGATTCGCATGGCCCCTTCCCTGGGCATTTTTAAATGCCAATTGAAAACTTGGTTGTTCAAGCAAGCCTTCCCTCCACCCACTGTCTGAATTTTTGTTTCTTGTGTTCTTTCCATCTTGGATTATTGTGTTTTTAGTAATATATTGCTATTTTAAATTGTAAATTGTTATATGTTATGTTGTTACCCGCCCAGAGTAGTCTATATGACTAGATGGGCGGGCTAAAAATGTAATAAATAAATAAATAAATACTGTACTGTGAGATGTCTCATCTTAAAAGCTGGGTGCAACCAGTTTCAATATACAGTGGTGCCTCGCTAGACGATGTTAATCCGTTCCACGAAGATCGCTGTCTAGCGAAAACATCGTCTAGCGAAGCACGTTTTCCCATTGGAATGCATTGAAATCTCTTCAATGCGTTCCAAGGGAAAACTCAGTCGTCTAGCGAAAATCTCCCATAGGGAAACATCGTCTAGCGAGTGCGGGTCCCCGTCGGAATGCACTGACAGCTTTTGACCACTAGTCAGCGCATTCCTATGGGGAAACCTCATCGTCTAGCGAAAATTCCCCATAGGAGACCATCGTTTTGCGAAGCGCAGTAGCGATCACAAAAAGGCATCGTCTAGCGATTTCCTCGTCCTGCGAGGCAATCGTCTAGCGAGGCACCACTGTAGAATAATTTTGCTGGGGGTGCAGAATGCTGAACAGTTACAAACTTCCAACTCCATTTGTGACTCCATTAAGTTTCTTTTGTTGTAACTACAGTACTTATATCAATTTAGAAGCACAACAAATAAACTAGGAATGTATCAACACTATAATTAACAGCAGATACTTTAGCCTCTTTGTGCATGCCAGAAAAAAAGGAAAAATCCCACAGCAGTTCAAACAGGACCAAACTGCTATTAAAAATGCGTAGATAAAATCCAGATCTGCACATAACATTCCACATGTGCATCTGCATCAAAGTAGATTCTTTTCTTAATTCCTTCCAGAACACACCAAATTGTCCTTGTGAGCCAGTTCCTATGGCATCCTTGGAGATGAAATGTGGTAAAAACGCAAAAAACCTTTTCACAAGCAATGAAGTAAATATGCACATATCCTTTCCATAGTTAGAGCTAAATAAGGAACCCAGAATATATATATATATATTAAATCTGGTGTTGTTAATCCTATTGATCAACTGTTGTCTAATGGAGTAGGAGACCTGATTTCTTATCTGCTCTCAGTTATAGAAAATCAGTAGGGCTGGCAATGATAAAAACACTCCTTAAATATATACCTTGAAAATTCTTATTAAGGTAGATAATTTATAGAAATTTCAAGGATTCAACAGGACTTGGGATTCTAGCACTTCTTTCCTGTTGTTATATGCTATTAAGTCACATCTTACTTATGGTGACCCTAATATATTTTCAAGGTCAGATATTTAAGAACTGTTTTCCCCACTGCCTACCTCAGTGAAGTGTCCATGGTTGAGCAGGAATTTGAATCCAGGTCTATCTCACTATGCACTACACCACACTGACTTTCTGGTCCTTGTACTGTAAACTAAGCCTTGCTTGTTTTTCATTTTTCCCATTTCCTGTTCTTGCAGATTAAACATTACCACTGCAAAACATGTGCCTCCCATTAATACAACTATCAACATTGCCTCTAAATATTTATGAAACAAACCATCAAGCAAAACCATCTAGAGAATTTGACCAATTTTTTTCTCCAAAAAAGCAAACCTTTTTTATCTTTTTCTTTTCAGTCCTTTAGAGAATTCTCACTTCCAAATGATCTATGCCTTTTACCAACAGGGAAATATACAATTCTGTCATCAAATGGTAATCTCAACAAGTTCAGCAAATCTCACAGATAAGTGAATTTGCAAGGTAACCAAGTTTCTTTCTCCAAAATACTTTTATTTTATAGAATATCACAAACATAGCCACTCCACAAGTACAGCAACACCAACCTTCTTTATCCTGGATCTTGGCTTTGACATTTTCTATGGTATCCGACGGTTCAACCTGTCACAATCAGAAACCATTACAGATATTACTCAAACTAGAGTCAAAATGGTTATAAAATACATACTTCACCTATGCAAGCATGAAAGGACAGTAATAATTATGTCCCCTCAAGTCAATTCTGACTCACAGTGACCTAGGATTTTCTAGGTATGAACTATTCAGAAATGATTTACTGATCTCTCTTCTCATGGCATTCTGCGGGCAGCCAGCCTACCCAAGAATGCACAGGCTGCAGGACACATAACCCCATCTGCCACAGAAGCTCAAGTAGATGTAAAATTCCCAAAATTTCCATTTTTTTCCAGGAAAAAAAAACCAGGGAAAAATGTTTTCTCCCAGAAAAACATGAAAATTTCTATTTCTCAGTCAACCCAGGCTAGATACCTTTTCATATATACAATTTTTCCCTGCTTTTTTCCAGGGGAAAATGGAAATTTTACATCTCTATACTCTACTGGTCCCCTCCCAGGATGAACAGCAGGGATTTGGAACTCCTAGTTCCTGGTACTCACTACAAAATAGTATAGGCATACAGCCTCATATATTTTACGTACATGATATGCACCAATTTCATCTTGGAAGTATTTCTTGCAGTACACATTGCTGGATTCTCAGAAAAACCACACAACTCAGTCTTTCAAATAAAAATTCTGTCAAATCACTTAAAAGTAAGTCAATACTGTCTACAGTTGTGTTCATATTCTACACTTTTAACGGTATCTAGACAGACTTTTCAGTCATATATGTGACACTGAATTAACATGCATCCACTGTTCAAAAACATCTGGCTTGAATGTTACCAAGTTAATTAGAAGCCATGGACAATTTATTATGGATGCAATAAATGCAGGAAAACAGAGATAACTGAAGTCAATTTCGTTTTTAGTGCATTGACAGGATCAAAAGATATGAGTATATACAGGAAATGGGTCAAACATTGTGTTGGAACATCCCTTCCCACTGACTATAGCCCCCAGAGTGTCTCTTGCTAAAACATCCTGTTTCTTTAACAAGTTGAGAAAGCAAAAAAAGAGTTTCCCACCATAAAGATAAAATAGTGGATAATGCTAGCCTGGTTTGGGTCTGTCAAGGTAGCAAGGCTCTGAACACCACCTAGAGAGGTGAACGACAGCAGAGGGGACCTGTACCCTTCCCATTAGGGTTTCTGCTTTTTCCCTGCATGGGCAGAGTGATCACCTGAACTCGTAAAATCTCCTTTTTTCTCTCCCCCAGCTGAACAGCTCAGGCAAGTAGGCATCTGGCTGCAGAGCCAGAAATTGGGAGTTCAATTCCCCCTTGCGCTTCCCCTGATTCGAGCCAGCCTGGGTGGCCTTGGGCAAGCTGCACAGTCCCTAAAACAGGGAAAGGTTAACCCACTTCCCACGACTCTACGCTTAAGACGTCAGAATCAACTGGACGGCAGGTATTTATTATTATTATTATTTCTTTGCCACTGCACCTCCTTTGGTCGACTAAGCATCCTGACATTCTCACGCCATCACACGGGGTAGGCTTTGAGCTTTTCGGTCAAAAGACAGAGCACTCCCCACCCCACCCCGGAGGTGTCGCTTCACACGCTGCTGCCGCCTCCGACCCAGGGCTCTCCTTCGGCCCCATCCTGCCCCCCCCCCCTCCTCTGCAAACACGAAGCCGAGCTCCGCACCTCAGCGCTTCGACCGTCCCGATGTCTCTCCTTGCCTCCCCTTTTATTGCCCCCCATCAAGGGGGGGCGGCGCAATAAAAGGCCCAGGCTGGGCGCTGCCTCGCCTCGCGTTCGCAGCTCAAGGGCCGGCTTTCCCTCAGAAGTGACACATCCCGAAGCCAAAGGGGAGCGGCAAGGGGGAGCAAGAGCCGAAAGCGAAGGGGCCTTCCCAGAGAAAGGAAACGGCTCGGGGCCTCCCGCCCAACCGCCTCGGCCTGGAGGGGCCTCGTGGGCCCCCGGCCCGGCCTTCCTCCCTCACCTCGAGGGTGATGGTCTTCCCCGTCAGGGTTTTCACGAAAATCTGCATGATGACGGTGGTGGCGGCGGCGCCGGCTGCACCTGAGGAGAAAAGAAAGAGGCCATTAGCCAAGGAGCGAGCGCCGCAGGCCAAGGCCAGGCCGCAAAGAAGCGCCCCCTCACCCACCCCCGAGAAGAAAAGAGCGGCTCGGGACGGAGCAGGCACTCACCTCACACCGCCTCGCGTAATGGCGGACGCCGGAAAGAGGGCCTGGTTCCTCGCGCACGGGGTTTCCAAGCGTGGAAGGAAAGGAAGGGGAGGGGCCTGGCGCCTCCCCGGAAAGACCACCAATCCCGGCAAGCCTCCACAACCGAAAAGGATTTGTGAGGCATGACGGGAGTAGTAGTTTGAACCCCCGAGCGCGGCCTACGAGGTTGGCGGCACCGGAAGAACAGGTGCCGAAAGGCCTGTCGGGAGTTGTAGGCCGAAAGTGAAGTGGCCGGCCGATAAAGAGAGAAGGCGGCAAGGAAGCAATGCTTCCCATCATGCACCGCGACGGCCTTCTTCCTCCCCTTCCCTCCTGGGATGGATTTCGCTTGGTTACCAATAGCAACGGTTGGTTTCCGTGGAGGGAAAGGGGCCCCAAGGGGTTCACCAGGCCCTTGCTTGGTGAAGGTGATAAAGCTGTGGTTTGGGATTTATGGTCCTTTTTAAAGAAAGTGGATCGCAGCTTCTAGAATCAGGCCCAGCTTTCTTAATGCGAAGACTCTCTCGTTGTTTTCTGTTTTGCACCCCTAAAGGAACGTGTAAGCTTTGCCTGCTTTGGAGATAATTCTGAATTTAGAGAGGTTTTTAAAAATATATATTTTCCGAAACGGAGAATGAAGCTTTTCTGCCTTCCTCTCCTCGAATATTTCTTCCAGATAAAACGTGGGACCGTCCCACCATCCCATCTAGAGCCTAGTTTGAAAGGCTGCAGAGCCCCGTCCATCTCCTTTATCCCTCAGGACCCCAGAAAGAAAATTATTGATTTGATTGCTAAACGTATTTATGGATTTTCTGCTTGCCAAGGATTCCAAAACCATAGGCAAACGAGAAAAAAAATACTCAGGATTTTTCTTTCCGACTTTCTTTTAGTAACGTCTGATAAAGGGAACCAAGGATTTTAACATTTTGTACCCTTTTTATGGCCCTTTGGTTGGCCTAATAAAGTTATCGACTTGTTAAGGTTTCAGAGTCTTGTGCTGAAAAAGTGACAAAGAGTTTTGTGGCATATTAAATGCTAACACGTTTAGCCTGGCATAATAAGCTTTTGTGGAGTACAACCCACTTCATGAGATGCACGCTTATTGGATACGAAAATGTCTTTAAATACTACAGACTCTCTTGATTTCGCCCCCTCTGCAACAGACTAACATTACTTGTTTCTTCCTTTCCTGTCAGTAGACACAGAAAAATAGTAGCTCCATTTTTAGTGATTAAATATTGCTGCCCATATGACGTGCTGAAAACCAAAAATAGAGGTCCCTTCAGCCCCTTGAAACTGGGTTTGAAAATGTCTTGTTCTTCGCTTATAACTCAGTCTTTTATTGCAGCCTTAAATATGCCTTCCTAGCAATGAATCTCAATGCACTTAGTGTAGTACTTACCTCTGTGTCAGTGTAAAGAATTATGCTGCACTTTGCTGTTTTACACTAGGTTTCTTGTGCCATGCCAAATTCAGTGCAGATAGTCTTAAACTGGAAGAAGCTTTACACGTCAGTCCAAATGCATATTAGCAGGGACTAAATTCCAATGAAGTTTCTGAACTGAGTACACATCAGGGTTTGTGTGTGTTTACAATATTGCATAGTTAGATGAGCTCCTAATGATTACCACAATGTGAGATTTTCTTCCAGGTTTCAGTTGAAGCATGTCATTCAGCCAAAAGAAGCTACAAGTATTTTATCTGTTGTCCACAAGGCACGTTTAGTAGGCTTCTTCAACATGAAGGCAGCTCATGTGACAGCAAACAGACATTCAGTATTGCCTCCAATCCTCCCCGAGACTGAGAAGGAATTTCTGGGCGGCATCCAAAGTTACATCATTTCAGAAATTGAGAAAGTGGGCTGTACCGAGCAAGGACCAGCTGAAGAATATTACACAATATACAGAAATGTGTTTGAGATGGTAATTGAGCACTGCTAAGCATGTTTTATTTTTCAAGATCTGGGGTAGGGTGAATTGCTGTGTCCTGGGTGTATAAATTGATTTTTCTGCTTAAAATCAGTGTTAAAATAACATGTTAGACTTCTGTAAACCATGGGGCTTTGGGGGCTTTCACTTTCCCCTTCACTAGGAAACAAATCGGAAAATCTCTTCAAAGCTTACTGTGGCTTTTTGATTTTAAACAACCTCTGTATTGTTGGCACAGATAATTGAGCATGTCAGTGCATACAAGAGCATCCTGACAACCATCAAACAGGAATATGATGCCTTCATAGAAGTGTTAAAGAAGGGCCAATGGAATGCATTTCATCTTCATGGGAAATTAAAAATGTTAGCATGTGAACCTTCCACTCTCGTGTATTATAAGAAGAGAATTGTTCAACTGGAGGAGAAGTAAGCACTTTGACTGTTTTAATTATTTTGAGGTGGGCAAGAATCATCAATGTTTATTTTTGGGAAAGTCTATAATGTAATGGGCTGCATGAGATAAAAAAGACCTCATTCAACTAAAAACCACAGTACACCAATGAGGAATTTTGCTGGTGACACTGCCTACCTGCCACCACGCAGCCAGTGAACTTAAGGCAAACCAGTTTGGCAGTAAATAATTATAAGTTTAATTATAACATCACTAAAATAATATTGTAACTGCTAATTACTAAAAAGTATTTATAATGTTACTTTTCATTAAAATCAAGCAACTGTTAGGTTATTTGTGCATAAGGAGAAATACCTAGTTACTTTCACAAATAACTATTTAAGCTCACTATAAACTACTTTTAGATGCATTTTGACGTAAGTTTTTTTTCAACTTTTACCATTAGTCAAAGAATTTGTGATATACCAGAAGCAAGCTCATTATGTTATTGTGTGTACTGATCTATTCCTTGTCCTGGTTTTTCCTCCCAATACTGCTTCTTTTTAAGTAACTTTTGGGACTCAGGTCGGTAGAATCTGATTGGTTGTCAGTTGACAATGAATCAAAAACCTTGCTGATCTACTAAAAATAAGCAAGGGATCTAAACTACCTTTAGATCTCAGCCTTCCTTTGGCCAACTTCTCCTGGAAATGGGGCAGGATTTTTTTAGAGTGAATCTTAAATGGCTCTCCTTTTTTTCAAGGGTGAAAAGAATTAAGCAAAACTCTGGAAGAATTGAGAACTTAATACAGAAAATAAGGACTTTAAGGGTGACACTTTCTGCAAAGCAATCTTCAACTCCAAGCATGAAAATCAACCCAGCTCAGAAAATTCCAGGTGAGATTTAGGTGTCTATAATACAGAAACTGTTTCTTTTGAATTTGGAGCATGCCCAGTCATACTTTTGCACTTTTTATGCTCCACTGATTTTCATAGTAGAAAACTATATAGTTCACTGTCTTGCTTGACTTTGAAGAGAACATGTCTCCTTTTTAAAATGCTAAAAATTCAAAGTAATAATTAAACTGAAATAAAGTTAAACTGAATTTTTGAAAAGTTCCAAATAAGCTAAGTTGTATAAATATAGAAATGTGCAGCTAAAATGGTATCTTCAGCATCATGAATGCAAAATGTCAAGAATATGTACAACTAATGCAAAAAGAAGTCTAAAAACTGGCAACAGGAATATTTCAAACTACTATTGAAAAACTATTTGTTCATATGTAAAAACTATATCTTAATGTTTAAAAATTGCATTTTAAAGGGAAAAGCCACTACTGTATACGGTGAGGAAATGATGAGCATGGGCTGGGAGAAAACTCTTATCTTTTGTTGACAGTCTTTCGTACATACAGATTCAGATAACTTTGTCACTGATATAATTGGCTAAGAGTGAGGGCCAAAACAGAAGTGGAGAGATAGGTGCACAGTGCTCTCTTCTGCTTGTACATTTATATGTCCATCTTTTCCTGCAAAGAGTTCAAGGCAGCGTATGTGGCCCTCTCCCCAATTTTATCCCTGCAGTAACCTTATGAAGTTGGTCAGGCTAAAAAACAGTGCCTGGCCCACGGCGACCCAATGAGATTCAAGACTGAGTGGGCACTTGAACCAGGGTCTCTCCGCTTTACCACTACCTTATTTTGCCTCTGTAGGCAATTCTGTCATTAAACAAGCACAATACCTAAGAAGCTTTCAGGTATTGTTTTGTAGCTGGTCACTTTATAATATGATCGTCTTGAACTGCTGCTTTCTGAGCCAGACTACTGGTCTATCTAATCCAGGAGGGGGTGGAATCTTCTAGAGATGGTGGTTTTGATTTATATGCCACTGGATTGTGCTAAAGCACTCTCTGGGCAGTTTACAACATAATTAAGCAAACAACACTCTGCCCCCCCCCCTCATTTTACAAAGGGCAGAAGGATGAAAGGCTGTGTCAACCTTTAGCCAGCTACTTGAACCCACTGAGTTTTAACTCAGGTCGTGAGGCAGTTTAAAATTACCAAAACCAAAAAAAAACACAGCCAGCCCCATTGGAACATGATGGGGCTGGGAAAAAACACACAAAAACAACCACACACACACACACACACACAGCCAGCCCCATCGGAACACGATGGGGCTGGGGAAAAACACAAAAACAACCCCCCACACACACACAGCCAGCCCCATCGGAACGCGATGGGGCTGGGGGAAAAAACACACCAAAACAAAAAAAACATCACAGCACAGAAACATAACCCCCCCCCCCCCCAACCCCAAACCCACCCTGCAAAACAAAGTAAATGTACTTACTCAGGAGCAGAAAGCAGCTCCAGGCAGTCCGAAGCCTCCTCGGACGCACTCACTCTAACTGCTGGGGTGAAAGAGCTACAAAGAAGCAGCCTCTTCGCTGACCAATGGTTAGCAAATTTGAATTCCCCGCCTTTTTCCCCTGCCTTTTTCCGGTCGCAACTCAAAGCTCTGGCCGCAAGTCGAAGCAAGATTTTGTGGCCGGAGCTGGTCGCAACTCGAAATGCTTGTATATCGGGACGTTCGTAAGTCGAGGCACCGCTGTATTTGTTTATTCAGCTGGGAGTAGCCCTCCAAAGTTCCAAGCAAAAAGAGAAAGGGGGAATGAGATCATTTTCAGATCTGCCAGCCGAGAGGCTCTTAAACTGGAGGTATCAGAGACTGATCCTGGGACCACCTTGAGAACCCCAAGCCTGTACTCTACCACTGTACTGTAGCCTCCTCCTAATTTTTGCACCACAAATGTTCAGAAGGCTCAGTTGGCTTTAAAGCACGGGTGGAGAAACTTTGGCTTGTCCAGATGTTTTAAAGTAGAACCTCCACCACTTCTTATCAGCCATGGTGGGCAACTTACTACTAAGGCAGTAGTAAGTTAAGACATCTAGGTGACTAAAAGTTCCCTATCTCTCCTATTGTAATAATGATCATGACCCCAAAAGGTTATTTCGGGGTCAACAGTGCCCACACTGAAATGACTAATGAGACTATGGTATTGTGGACATACCACAAGAAGACAGTGCTTATTGGAAAAGACAAAACTGTTAGGAAGGTAGAAGGCAGCAGAAAAAAAGAAGGACCTAATACGAGATGCCATTGATCAGTTTCATTTTTTTTTGAATTATTATAAAAATGTTTTTTAATATGGCATTTAAAAACTGTTGATTGTGGTATAGCTGTTGTGAGCCACTTTGGGTCCCCTATGGGGAGAAAGGTGGCCTATAAATAATATAAATAAGCAAACAAACTGTATAAATAGCATGGTTACCTGACTGTGTTGAATTACAGTTGTCTGGTGGCAAGTAGCTTTCCTCCTCATTTCCTCAACAGGTCTCAGCCTGAAAGATTCCCTTGACATCAACGCTCTTTCTAACCATCTTGCTCATCTACAGAAGCGGGCCAAGGAACTGAAAGAGGACATGCTGACAAAATATATTCCTCTGGAGAACACGGCCCATCTGGATGAGGACCTGAAACGGGCCCTCTCCCTGCGAAATGCAGCTGAAAGAGAGAATGAAGACCTAAAGTTTTGGTATCCCAGTGTGTTTACCCTTTTTAAAACAGACTCTTCAGGGTTTTCTTTCACCTCTCCATCCCAATGAGCTGCTGTAGCAAGATAGCCATGTCTTCTTGCATCGGAATGGGGTCAGGGCTTAGTCAAGGCTTTCCCAACCTGGTGCCTCCAAACGATTTGAACTTCAAGTCCCTTCAGACCCCTGCGGCGTGGGTAGTAGTGACAAAAGCTGGGAATTGTTGGCTCCACTTTGAGGGAAATTTCACTTAATAGTGAATCCTGGGGGTGGGAAATATAAAGTTCTGTGTTTGACCCCTGGAACCAGCCAGTGAGACTTGTATCAAACAGATGGCAATTAGCCCTCACTTGGAACATGGCCAGTCTTATTCCACTGGATGGGAAACGCCCAAAGTTCAGTTTTACACCTTGTGATTCTAGCACATCAAGGTTGGTCTCCAGCATCTCTGTAAAGGCAGTAGTCCCCAACCTTGGGTCTCCAGATGTTCTTGGACTTCAACTCCCAGAAATCCTGGCCGGCAGAGGTGGTGGTGAAGGCTTCTGGGAGTTGTAGTCCAAGAACATCTGGAAGCCCAAGGTTGGGGACCACTGCTGTAAAGGACCACGCAGTAGTGACTCAGAAGTCATCAATTAGTAATTGTGCAATTGCACCAGCATGGTGGAACAGGCTTCCTTCAAATATTAAACAGCTCTTACTGTTCAGAGTAGGCAAGCTGGGCCCAGTGAGTGGCTGAATTGGCAAGGTGGGGAGCAGCACCACCACCTGTGCTGCTACCTTTATGAACTGGGACAAATGGGTTCATGACCATCTCTACTGGGGAGCGAAGCAAACTCCAATGGTCAGCCAGCCATATTGACATAGCATTCTCCTCTTTGTAGCTATTACCAACTATCGCAGTTTGCAAATGTCGTGGCTGTCTGGGAGAGCTCCGACAGGAGTGTTGAAACTTTGCAGCAGCTTGTCTCTCAAATGGTAGAAAATGAGAAACTTGCAAAAGGTAAAAGATACTGTAGGTTCAAATTTCACCATTCTGCAGCAAACCAACAGCATTAATATGTGTGATGCACGCTGAAGTAATCAAATCTGTGGTTATGTAGTGACTGGGATGGAAGAGATCCAGATTCTAGGTTCATGTCTCCACTGAGACATGAAACTCTCTCATCCTAACTTCTATTGGGTTCTTAGAAGGAGATCATTGGGAAAAGAAGGATCATATCTGTTATCATCCTGAGATAACTGGAGGAAAAATAAGATATGTAATATAGCCAAGAAATAAATAGTAATATATACAGTTACAGCTTTATAAGCCTTGGGCTCATCTAAGAAAATGCAAGATATAAATGCAACTAATAAATTATAAATATAAATAAGCACCAATGCAAAACTAGCACTTCAGTTTGGATTTCTTTCCCGCATCATCCTAAACTTACCTGTCTTGCTTCCCATTTGGCAACAGGTCTTCCATTGGTCAATTCTCTCCATTTCTTCCACTGTACCCCCTTAAGTTTCTGTTGTCTTCTGTATTTTGGTAAATCGTTGTGATGTGCAATGCCAGAATTGGCCACTAGAGGGAAAAAGTCTTTCCCACCATTTTTTCTTGGCATGACATCAACTAGCTGCTAAGAAGTAATGAATAATGCATCAAATTCCTTTTTAAAATAACATTCAAAGCTCGGCTTCAATTGTACACACAACATTCAACTGTTCTTGATATATCCTGTCAATTTACATATAATACATAGTGATCCTATGATGTGGTGACCTCCAGAAGGCCCTGTCAGTAACAACCTTGCTACGGTCTTGCAAAATCAAACTTACTTTATACAGTCAATCCATCTCATATTTGGTTTTCCTCTTTTTCTGCAGCTTTCAGCTTTTTCCAACATTGCTCTCTTTTCCTGTTAACCTTCTCTTCTCACAATGTGCCCAAAGTATAACAGCTTTAGTTTGCTTATTTTTACTTGTAGAAAGAGTCTAGGCTTTGATCAGGGACCCACTTATATGTCTTTCTGTCCGTCCATGATGTCCAGAAGCTCTTTCAAATGAATTTAGTCTTTTTTTTTTTCTTGTCAGCTTTCCTCAACGCCAAGCTTTCATGTCTGAACAAAGTAATTGGGGATATTATAGTATAAATGATCTTGGCTCTGATCTCCGGGGATGCATCCTTACACCTGAATACCTTTACTGTGGCTCTTCTGAGTCTCAGCCTTAATCTTATTTTTTGGCTGCAGTCTCCCTTTGGATGGACAATGGAACTGAGATATAAAAATAACCTTTAACAATTTCAATTTTCTTCATTGTCAACAACAAAGTTATGTAATCCTTCTGTAATCGTGATTTTTGTTGTCTTAATATTCAACCACCATCCTGCTTTTGTCAGTACTGCACAGAAGAAAGCAATAGTAAACCACTTCCAAATATATTGTGCCTTGAAACCCCCTGTGATGAAATAATCCAAATGTACACAATTAGTGATATCTTTGGACATATCTAAGACACCCCAGCTGTAGCAGGCATTCCTTCTCCTGGGGAATCTTGGGAATTGTAGGCCACCTGTGTTGACTAGGGTTCTGTAACAGAATTCTTGGCACCATTGCCAAATTACTATTCTCATGATTTTGGGGGGGGGGGGGGGGGAAACAACCACCTGTCATTTAAATAATGAAATGTGGCATTAGAATAGATCTAGAGGTGTATTCAAACCTTTCCTACACAGGCTCTATTTAAAAATAGCAGTATTTTTCAGACTTTATTTATTGAAAACAGATAATCTCATTGAAAATGAAAACAACAAAATGTCAAAACAAAAGGTACTTGAGCAGCTGGGTTTGGCAATTGCTATCAATAGCACGTGTATTTTAGATAAAAGATGACAGTTCAGCTGTTTTTCTCAGCCACCTAATCCCATCCCCCCCTCTCTGCATCTGTCTGCTTCAATTGTCTTAACTTGACTGTCACCTTAGTAACCAATCACACCTGCTCCATTCTATTCCCTCCCCCATGACTACTCGCATGTCAGGTTCTCTGAACCTTAAAACTCAGGTAAATTTCTAGCAAAAGCATGCCTCTGTAAGGCTTCCATCAGTTATTGGTTTGCTTACAATGGCTGTTGGTTCTGTTCTCTAAGAGCATAACGCAGGGATGGGAAACCTTTGGCCTTCCAGATATTTTGACCTACAAGTCCCATCAGTCCTGCCCAGCATGGCCAATGGTAAGGGATTATGGGACCTATAGTCTGAAACATCTGGAGAGCCAAAGCTGTCCATTCCTGTCATCTAACACAGTGGTCCCCAACCTTGGGCCTCCAGATGTTCTTGGACTTCAACTCCCAGAAATCCTGGCCAGCAGAGGTGGTGGTGAAGGCTTCTGGGAGTTGTAGTCCAAGAACATATGGAGGCCCAAGGTTGGGGACCACTGATCTAACATAAGCTTCCTCTGAATGGACTTAAACCTTTTCAGGTGCAGTGGTTGCCAGCGTCTCAAGTGTATTTGAACGTGACCCTACCAAGAGCAAAGAGGCTGAAGATCTCATTGAGTACATTGAAAGGTAAGGTGATGGCAGGAGTCTTTAATGTAAGAATGAGGAATGGTCTAAATCATCCTTCCAGATGAGGTAGCTTGCACAGGAAACAGGACTCGCTATTGCATAGCCTTCTTACTTCACAATCTGTTCCCACTTTTGAGGGAAGGAAAAGTACATCAGGAAGAAGTAAACTCAGCCTTTCAGCTCTCCTGCTGCCCTTAAAACTGTAGAGAAACACGTTTTCCTATAGCTCAGAGTCAGAGATTGGAGACGTTAGTAGAAAAAGTTACATACAGAATTCCCCAGCCTGCCATGCAAGTTAGGGAACTCTGCTTGCTGAAGTCCAAAAAAGTAACTTTTCAAAGTTCTGCTCCTATTTAATCTCTGTGTTGTTAACTAGACTGCAAAACTAGGCCTAGTTTTAAAAGTTTTAGTCATAACAATGACATTATTTTACCCATTGCTAAGCTTGGAATTGTTCTGGTGTCCAGTGTCTATCACTTAGAAGACTTACATTCTTTCATCTGTGCTAGGTTCAATGAACTGTTTTCCCGTGGTCAGTATGAGGCCGCAGCAGTATATGCAGCCAATTGTCCAAGAGGAATCCTCTGCAATGAAGAAACCATGGAGAAATTTAGAGGTATGGAGAACATCCAGATCTTTTATTCTGCAGCCTTTTGTTACTCCAAGCTCTGTAGAAATGTTAGTCATAACAATGACATTATTTTTATTGTGGCAGCATGCCAGATATTAAGTTACAAAACTCTGGAGTTACAGTAGGTGCAACAACGATTAAGATTCCGATTTAAAAAAAAATTTCTTGGAACCCGAGTCCTGGAAAATAGATCGTTTACAGATTGTGGGGAGGTATGAACAACTGAAAGAATGATAAATACAGGGATATGAGAGAGAGAGACACTCACAGTCAGCAGGTCACCTCATCACACTGGATTCCAACAACAATCATGTAGTGGGGCAGCAGCAACAACAATTACCGTATTTTTCCATGTATAAAACGACACTTTTTCCTAAAATAATTAGACGAAAAATTGAGGGTCGTTTTATACACGGAAGGCAGCAGCAGGAGACGGAGGTGGAGGAGCAGCCGTGTTCAGCCTCCTCTCGCGGTTGCCCATTGACTGCTGCCTCCACCGTCCGATCGCCCCCTCCAGCGCCACTGCCGGGGCTTATCTCCAGCCCACGTCGCCGCCTTGTCCCCTGCCCGAAGGAGACGATCGCTGGAGGAGGTGATCCGGTGGTGGTGGCGGCAGCGAGAGGCGGCCGAGCACAGCTGCTCCTTTGCCTCCGTCTCTGCCTCCTCCTGCTGCTGTAGTCTCCTCCAGCGCCACTTGCGGGCTCAGCTCTCGCTGCTGCCCATCGACTGCTACCGCTGCCGTCAGATTGCCTCCTCCAGTGATCGTCTCCTTCGGGCAGGGGACAAGGCGGCGACGTGAGCTGGAGGTAAGCCCCGGCAGTCGCGCTGGAGGGGGCGATCGGGCAGCGGAGGCAGCAGCAGCAGGAGACGGAGGTGGAGGAGCAGCCACGCTGGGCCGCCCATCGCGGCGGCCCATTGACTGCTTCTCTGCCTCCGGCAAGGGTAAAAATTAGGGGGTTCTCTTATACATTGGGGGGGTCGTATACATGGAAAAATACGGTAACATGGATTTCCCTCCATAGATTCCAGTTGCTCTGGCTGGATGAGCACTTAGAGTAATTTTCTATATGTGTATTTTTAGTATGCTTAAAAGCTAAAAATATATTCTTATTTTTAATGACTTTAATATTTTCTCATTGTATATAAATGTTCCTTACTAGGCTATAATTGTTTGTTTATTTTTTTCTACTTGCATATTGCCCCATAGCGTAACCACTCTCTGGGGCAGTTCACAACACGTTAAATTGCATATAATAAGCACTTGCATTTTTAGAATGCAACTTAAAATGTTCATTTTGATACTTTATTGTACTTTTGCTGCTGTATTTTGGATTGAATTTAGCCTACAACTTACATTTAGTTTTCATATTTTTTAAATATTTCTGCCCACAGTTTTCTTCATAGTTGTAAGACTTTCATATTTTTACAACTCTGAAGTATTTTTGTGCCTATGGAACATAGAAGCAATGTGAATAAATAAAGCTTATAGAATTAGACAAGCCGATGTTATTTGGAATTATTACAACAATGAAAAGACTTACACCTAGATACTCAGATGAATATTGATTTGATTGCCTGGTTGCATTCTGGAATTAACCCTTTTGGGGGATAAATGCCAGCTGTGATGGAAACAGGCTTCTGATTTTTCCTGAGAGGTCTATGAAGTTCTGTAGGGCTCTTAGGGAGATGTTCAGATGTCAGAATCCCTGACCTGACATTACCCTTGCACAAAAAGAGGGCTGTTGTTTTTTTAATGGAGATTGCTGCTTGTGCAACAACACTTATGCAGGTGGCTCACTTGTGAGTTACTGCACTGGCAGAACTTTCTACTCAGTAGAAGTTCACTAGGATACTGGCTGTTACTTTTAATTATTTATCCCTAATTGGAGTAGAATGCCAATAATATTTTGAGCGACTTTAACAGTCTCAGTGTTATGTTAGTAAGGCTTTCTTATGTGAATCATTAATCTTTAACTATATCCTCAGCCTAGGTGCCCACAAGTTGAACAGTTTCCACTTCATTGCTAGACATGTTAGTTTCTTTCATTTCTAATTTAAAGAGAAGGTTGGTTGACTTTTTTTTTTCCAGTCGTGGGTTGGAGGGAGCCAATCAGTGATCAAGATCCCCAGACTAGTGTGATGGATAGAAGGTGGGGAATATGGTTTAAATTCTGCCCAGCTGTGATTTAATTTGGATTGTGTTGTGATCTAGGTTTACATATATGTTAACACAAGCAGAACAGAACAGATTATTTATTGTTTAATCCAGAGACCATAGCAAATACATTATATTAGTACAATTACACATGAATATTTTCCAAATACTTGGATCTATATATAGAGGCTCTAACTGCAAATATTGCAACTCTGTTTATTATGTGTAATTTGGGTGATTGTAATAAAAAGCTCAGTTTCTCTGAGACACTCCTACTTTTCACTTTCTTTAAAAAAGACAAATATTTTTACTTTTGTGGACAACCCTCTCAGACCAATTGGCCATGCTCGTTGGGATATTGCGGGAGTTGTAAATGAGAAAAGTAATTTGTCCCATCCTTGTATCTGGAGGGTCACCCTTGTTTCCTCCTGATTGAGGCCAGGAAGCGAACTGAGAGGTTGTCAGTAATGCAGAAAAAGAAACTTTTCCAGGCAAAGAGTATCTTCAAGCCTTTTTCTAACTCACTGATTTCTCTAAATAGCTGTTGGTCCAGTTAAAGGGAAGATGCTTCCTTTGCTCATGTACTGTGAAGCTCTCGTAAACACAAGCATTGCTGTTAAGGAGCCTCTTCCTGCAAACTTGACCGCAGAAGCCATCAAATGCGCCTTGGCTGAGAAACGGCTAGACCTGGTAATGCACTGGATCACCCTGCACAAGTAAGTGACCACATGGAACAGCAGGATAGGAATCATAGCTTAGTGACAGAAAGGTCGTGTTTTGAGTAGGGGTTAGATCTCCGGCAACTCCAGTGAAAAAGGGTCAGATAGGCACTGAGGGGAAAGGCTGTGGGGAACAACTGTGAGTCAGAGTAAATGTTACTGGGCTTCATGGACTCAAGGACAGACTTCAGATAACATCAAGCCCCTTCGTTAGTACTGCTCTTCCACGTTCATATTGATCCACTTATGAGCCTGAACAAAGGAGGACCTCACCATTGGGAAGCTGACAACGGGCAGCTTCTGTGTTGGTTGTACTTCTTGGGTAAAAATTCTCAAAGCATGAAATGTGTCCCTCTGAAACTCAGGGTCAAAGTAGATGATATGAGTATCTCAGTTTTTACAGAACTGCTCTGCCCAAGTGGTGAGAGATACGTATTTTTCACAACACGATTTTCCTCATCGATATATCTTACATATAGGGTGCTTAGTCTTGTGAAAATAGATAAGAATTCTGTTTAATGTCTCATTTCACTCCGAAGCTATCTCTGAGAGACTTGGACAGGATAAGATGGGGAGGCAAAGGCAGCACAGAGCACCATGGGTTGTTTTGAGCAGAAAGCAGCCATGGTAGAGTGTCTGAATACTTGTTACAAGTTTACCTACTTTTATACTATGGAAACAGTTTGGGTAACATCAAAAGTTATCTAGACCAGAGGTCCCCAACTCCTGGTCCGCGGCCCGGTGCTGGTCCGTGGCCTGAGCCGGACCGGGCCGCCGAGACAGACCTCCCACCCCACCCCCGCACAGCCCGTTTGTGCCTGTGTACGCGCTCCAGCACGCCCGTGCAAGCACCGCGCTGCCGTTTGCGCATGCGCACGAGTGCCCGTGCGCCCGTGCAAGAGAGCGCTTGTTCGCGCATGCGCACGAGCGCGAGGGGTGCCCCGCCTTCCCCAGCCAGTCCGTGGACCGAAAAAGGTTGGGGACCGCTGATCTAGACCACACAGGAAGAGTTCCACACTAATGCCATTCTATGTAGCAGCAAGGTAGAGCAGGCTAAGAGCCTCTGCCTTCCTAAATTCCCCAGAGCTACCATCACCTGCTTGATTCTCCCTTGCTCTCTTCTAAATCTAAAGGCGGGGAGAGTACATTTAACATGCCATTTGGTCTGTCTGGGAAAACAATCCCATCTGTGCCTTTTCTATTGCCTCTCTCTGAAAGCTTGTAGCCTGAAAACTAGGGACATGAACAGGGAGGAGAAGTTTTTAAGGGGTAGAGAACTGAGCTTTAATATGTGATATCCTCTGAACTCCAGGATGCAGGCATAGAAAAAGGTTGTGGTACAAACACCTCCCACTTCCTTGTTTTGCTTTTTGTTGTTCCTTTTCTCTTTGCATCATATATCCTAGATCAGTATTTCCCCACCTTGGGTACCCCAGAAACCTTCACCACCAGCTGTTCTTGCCAGGATTTCTAGGAGTTGTAGTCCAAGAACATCTGGGGACCCAAGGTGGGCAACAATTGATCTTGAGGGCCAAATATTCTGCATCCTTGTCTTAGACTGCAAGACTTGCATCATTGTCATTATTATTCCTTTTAACTTCTTCGCCTTGCCCCAAAAGTCAAATAGCTGATTGTCTTTTTTTCTCCCCCAGACTGGAGTTGTCAGAGGCCGCTGGTGATGCAATTTATGACTATGCAAAGGTGGATAAGCACAATAAGTCCCAGTGCCTCGCTTTGGCTCAGATTGCCTATAGTCAGTGTGGGAACCACAAGAAAGCTGTTCTGTGCTTGTGCAAACAGGGCCAGATATTTGGAGCCCTGGATTACCTTCATCAGTTCAAGCGCCTTCCCAGAGGTAGAGTTTAAAGCCATGTCTATTTATGTTTTGTAACTCCTCCTGGTAATCTTGCCAGCACTTTCAATACAATTGCACATGCAAAAGGAAAGCAAAAACAAGTTTTATTTACCACCGGGGGGGGGGGGGATCCCTGGGAATTTATAAAGTTTTCTCACCCCTGGACCCTTGCCATGCTACCAACCTCCCACCTTCTGTAAGAGAATGCTACAGACCTTATCACTGAAAACGTCCTATTTAAATTAGCTGACCCACTTGACTTCTTAGAAGGCTGAGCATCCAGAGAGCTACTTCCCTTTGTGATCTCAGACTTAATGGGGGAAGAGGTGAAATGAGAGAGCAGGCATCTCTTCAAGCCATTATTTTTTACACAACCGGACACAAGTCTTGGAAAGTTACCTGGTGCCACATAACCTGGCCAGCTTGTGGAGTGAAGGTAAATCTCATCTGTCAAAGCTTCTGAACATCTTCTCTAGTCCATCGCATTCACCCACTTACTATACCGTTAACATTTTGTCCCCAATACAGCTCTCTTGCCGAACTATAGAAAGCTGAAATAAACATACAGTAGTTGCGTTGGAACAAAAGCTTATGATGGTGTACTTATGAGAAAATCCATTAGCTAGAAGTCCTTTCTACCAACAGACGCTACATCTCTGTAGATGTCTGTTCAGACATTGTAGGGAATTGAGACAAAAATGTCTATTTGATGAAGACCACTGGTGGTCATTGTTCAGGCAATCATGAACCTACTCTCCAGGGGCTTGTGTGACCCTTTTTAAAAAGTCACCTAAGCTAAAGGCCATTATTACTACACCAGCTGATTCCATGGGTTAGTTGTGTGCCGGATAAGGAAATACCATTACTCAGCCATTCTACGTCTACTGTCTGACAAAACCATTGATGGAGAAGAAGAAATAAGTTTCCTTTGTTCCTCATGTTCCCTTTAGAAGCCTCCACAGGTATATCTGTTCTTTTCAGACCTTTAATGGTCTCGCTGCTCGGTTTCAGAGGACTACATCTTCCTCGTGCAGAACTGTCCTGGGGTAGAACTAATCCGCTGCCTTACTCAAGAATGGAATGGGAAGCCAGCGCCCATGTCCCTCGGGGAAACGGTCCTCTCCCTCATCAACACAGAGCACCGAGTCTACTGCTTACGACTGTTGGAGGATATTGCCAAGGAAGGCAGGAGTGAGTACAGCCAGCCTGGATGTGCTTGCAGTTGTCTCAGCAGGACAAACCATCCTGCTGACTCTCATGGGACCAGTAGGTTTCCTTGAGAGTTTGGAAGTGTAGTGCATTAGCATTGCTGTTACTTTTGTAAGAGTAATCTGTCACTTACTACCCTGTTTCCCCGAAAATAAGACCTAACCTGAAAATAAGCCCTAGTATGATTTTTCAGGATGCTTGTAATATAAGCCCTACCCCAAGAATAAGCCCTAGTTAAGTGAAACCCCGCCCTCCACCATTGTGCAGCAACCAGAAGAAGATGACATGACTGTATTTGAATAAATGTAGATTGTTGTACATGAAAAAAATAAAACATCCCCTGAAAATAAGCCCTACTGCGTTTTTTGGAGCAAAAATTAATATAAGACCCTGTCTTATTTTCGGGGAAACACAGTAGTTCTTAGTCGTATGTTACTAGCATGTTAGGGGTTTTTTTTTTAATGAACTGAAATGGAAAAGCATGCCCTCCCCAAAACATTTTGTAGTATTTATTTGCATTTACTCAGTACGGACATACAAATAAATGTAAGGGCTTTCATAGTTATTCTCTTGTTTTGGACATACTACTGGATTCTGGTCATTGATGCCATTATTCAAAGTGCTGTTCTATCTTTGCATCTTGCATCTTCCCACTAAAAAAATGGATTAACCTTTCAATTCTGTGCACATTTGCTGAAAAGTCAGTCAAACAGAATCTGATGGAGCCAACTCTCTAGGAAGAATGCCTAGGATTCCAGTCCTACTAAAGAGTGTTTATAGTCCTATTGAATTAATTGGAGTTCATTTCTATATATACATGTAGAGTGTGCTGCTTTAAAACTGATTTACGATCCTACAAAAATGAATCCACATTTCTATTTTATGACTCCCGTGGAAAGGAAATGTAATGAAATATCCACTTTTTTCTTTCTGAAACATATTTACAGATGTTTTAGCACAGATGATTGTAAACGATGCAGTCTGCAGTGTGGAGGAATGGAAGGAGATTGCTGAAACCTGCCTACAGAGCGGGAGAGAAAAATTATGCAAGCTCCTCATCTCAATTCTTGCTGAACAGGAAGGAGTGGTTGAAATTCCTGTCGATGATGTGGAAGATGCCAAGTTAATGGATCACGTTTTCTTGTAATGTCCGTACAAAGCACAGGGGGGTGCTCTTTGTCCTGCTTCAGCTGGTTGAACTAAGTGAAACAACCTGTATGTGTTCTGTTTAAAAACCTTGACATATTTAATACGTTTGTACCTGTTTTAAGTGAGAGATGTGTGCATTATTGCACAACACGACAGTGTTACCTGAAGTCAGAACTAAATGTGCATTCATATTTGGATACAGTTACCCTTGTCTTGTCTGATGTAAAAGTCATGTTGATTTTATATGCTATATACACAGCATAAATGTTCTCACTTCACTTGCTAAAATTTGGGTTTCCTCATTTTATTCTACAGCTAGCAAAGTAAAAATTCGCCCTCCAGTTCCCAATTTTTAAAAAGTCTCCCTGAATCCCATGGCTATCCTTTCTATGAAATTCTGATGAGTTCAGAAAAAGTACCTTTACCCATCTCTGCGTACACACACACCTTCTCAGGACACATGCGAATGCGTGATAGATAGAGTTTGATGTCTCTTCATAGAGAACTCTTGAAACAAGTGCTTGATGGTGGAATCTAGCAAGTAGATAGTAACAAGTTGTACCTCGGTAGTACTTAAAACTTTACTGCACGTAGCCAAAATGCTTTCCAAACCTCACATACACCAATTAGTAATTTATGAAATTAAATGTAAATTGATGGTATACAAAACCAGCTATTAAAAATAGAACTTCTTGCACCATGCTTATTGCACATCAAACTTCATTAAAATCATTAACAATTTTTTTAAAAGTCTTTTTAAGAATTGTCATCTGCAGACATGTGTACAAGCTTCTGCATAGTGGGCTTTTTTAGGTGCGGCAGTAACCTGTGTCAGCAGGCTTACCCCAAGTCACTCATATCCACATCCAGCTGTTTCTCAAGAATTCTAGCCTCACACAATAATCAAAATGCACCCAATTATCAATATTAGGAATTGGTAAGAATAGCTTTATAAATTCTAACAGGGAATCAATTAGTTGACAGGCAGTGGCTCACCCTGTGCTTTGCAGGCATAGAAAACACAAAACTTAAAAAGAATACAAGGAAAATCCATGAATCTTTGCAAAGATTAGCTTTGAAAGCATATTCAGTCACAGTTTCCAAATTGTTGTAAAGATGCCAGAGAAACACATTGTGCTTCCAGGGCTTCAGGAAGTGGCAGAGGAGAGGTGGGGAGGGAAGGAGGAAGGAAGATAAAAGGATCATTGGACTTCAGAGCATACTGGCAGCTTTCTGCCCATGCTTACATATTGCCATGAAAGGGCTGGCCAGGGGTTCTTCCCTCCACTGCTGCCACCAATCTGGTTTTCCACCCAAGTTCATACATTATAGCACTAGCCTTCCATTCTTAATGGATTTGGAACTCGTGGGGGATCTTCTTTCCTAATTTCTTTCAGTCATCACTCCACTGATTCATTATTGCAAGTACTTTTTTATGTGGCTACCCAGAGAACTGGCTTTTCAGAACATCAAAAGCTGTTCGCGGCTGCATTGTGAAGGTCATCAGGCTGAGCTGTGTGGGGATCAGTGTCTTGCTCGTGTATGCCTCATAGAATCATATAGAGAGCTAAGTG
The DNA here is from genome assembly GCA_037013535.1 of Intellagama lesueurii. Classification (NCBI taxonomy): domain Eukaryota; kingdom Metazoa; phylum Chordata; class Lepidosauria; order Squamata; family Agamidae; genus Intellagama; species Intellagama lesueurii. The sequence goes on along the minus strand of JBAJHW010000001.1, from coordinate 341,426,700 downwards.
CCATCTATTCTGCTGATACCCACACTCTACTTCCTTCAATCATGCTCTTCTGTGTTTGTTCCACTAGTCACCATCTGCCACTGGTTGCCACAACAATAGGCTAAACATGTATGTATTGTTTTTCCAGGTTTTCTGCTCCACTTACACTGTTTTACATCAACTTGAGGCTACATATTGTGTCATAGTCAAGAAGGGGTTAGTGTGCCATAAAATAGAGCATTGGAGGTGTAGCACAGAGAGCCATGGAAGAATACAGAAAACGAGCTTGGCCATGTATGTTCTGTTCCACAAACAAAGACAGGTGGGCTTCCATCAAAACTAGTTTAAAGGATGTTTTTTTTAAATTAAAATCTCTTGATGTAAACACAGGAAACCAAATGGAAGAGTGGGTTGGGAAACCACCATGTTCAGATAAATTACTTTGCAGGGATACATTTAGACTTAGAGGTACATTTTGTGGGATCTTAGAGCCTTCCACAGCTGGAGTGTGTGGAAATATTCACACATGCTGGGTAGATTAAAGATAGAACCTTGAAAATTAGTAATTTGCCTCAGTAAAGGTAGGTCTCTGAGTGGGCTAGGAAACCAACTGGTTCTTGGTAGAGTGGACTAACAAGGCTGTCTCTTATCAGCAGTGGATTTTAGCAAGAATCTCTGGATAAACCCCATGTTCTGCAGCACACTTGAGGTCCTTCAGTCCCTAAAGAGATCCACAATGTTTTATCCCTTGACATCTTCCCAGAGACTGAAAGGTTCTGAAGAGGGAATCCTATTGGTTTGGCAGCACAGTGCAAGCGATAATGATAGACCTATAGCCTCCACACCCTCTTCCCAAGAGTTGCTTCTGGATTTTTAAATAATTACAGCTTGTGAAGCAGCTCCTCCAGTCTTGCTTCGCTTGCGGGTTTACACAAAGCTTCACTGTAACGTTGGAAAGGAAAACTAATGTTCTAACAGCCGCATCAGACAGATTTGGACATGTCCTGGCAGAGCCTCCAGAAGGGGAGGGTGTGAGATAGTGGGAAACGCAGTGCTAACATGGGAGAGGAAGTGTCACGTTACAGTTGTATTCCTTGACTTCATAAAGCTGTCGACAGACAGGACTTTCTTTGAAAAATACATTGACAAAGGAAAACATGGCATATCTGCACTAAAACCTATGGGAGGTTTTTGGAGGGCAGCAAACATGGGTCAATGGATTTGAAGGTGTCCTATGAGGAAAAGTTCAAGAAGCTGTCCTGTTTAGCCTGGAAGACTAGGAGGGACAAGATTTATTGGGCAGGAGGGTAGATACTGACCATCAGCTGACCATCAGGGAAAACAGGAACAGTTCAACTATGGACCCAGTTACCCAAGAGGTCTTCAACTGGAGTCTTGAAGCAAATGGTTAGATTTTTACATTATTACATTACATCATTACATTTTTACAATTATTACATTCTTACCACCTGGGCCGGAAGTATGTGTCACATTTACGGGTCTGAGGCCAAAATAACATCGTGCTTTCAAGTGTCACGCACTTTGACTTGAGCGGCTCTGAGCAATACTTAGAAGCAGCTACTTACAATCAACATGACTTTTCGTTAAATCATTTTTGCAGTAATGAAACCACAACATACTGTGTTTATGAGGTATATTTATCCTTTTCTGCATTGTTAATTGTAGCTATTTTCAGTTACTTTTACAACCGTGTGACCTCACTAATTATGATTTACATCGCAGGATAGTGGATTGTAGCCTTCAGAGATTATTTATTAGAGTAACTTTAGAGCAATGGAAAAAAAAGACTTGCTTCTTAAAATCTGTTGACTACTGGATACGAATAATTTATATCTGATCATTCCCTCATTTAGTTTTTTTCTCTTTTTATTTTTATTTTTTTGACCTTGCAATGGAAATAGTAACTAACTACTTGTTAAAAATAACTTTCCAAACTCTGGGTGGGAGGGGTATCATTCCCATTCCATCTCAGACCGAAAATGTCTTTGGATGGCCCTCTGCCCAGTATCTCAGAACACCAGGCTACATCATGGGTGGCAGCCATAATCTGCGGGTAGAAATGGTTTCTCTAACTAAGTATGCCATCTGCTGCAAAGGGACTTCAAGGCATTTTCTGCCTGTTTTCTCCAATGTTTCCGTAAAATACTATGTTCATACAAAAAGCAGGATTGCATTCAGATGAAAGAGGGGTGAAAATTAGTAGAAGAAACATCAATCATTTAAGGCAAGCTGATGATACTATATTACTTGCAGAAAAATAGTAACAACTGGAAACAAAAACGGAAGAAAGTGAAAGAATAATGACCAGAAGCAAGATTATAAATGAGCATTAAAAAGATGAAAATCATGACTGGAGAAGAATTACATAATTTTAATGTTCATGAAGAAGAGACTGAAACTGTAAAAGATTATTTTATGTACCTTAGTTCTGTCATCAACCCAAATGGGAATGACAGCCAAGAATTGGAGGAACACTGAGATTCACAAGAGCTGCTGTCAAAAAATTAGGAAAGGTCCTTAATAGTAAGGTTGTGAAGTTGGAGACCAAGACAGAGATAATCGCTGACACATAACAAAAAAAACTCAGTAAAATAAAAAAGTAACATTGCCTTTTAGAAAATGAAAGCTGAACATTTACCAAACTCTCACGGAGAGCCCCCTCCCCCCAAATACGCATTACAGCCCTTTATATAAAATATCCAGATCAGTGCAATGGCATTGCCTCCAGATAAATTTGGAACAATTTTTTCCCCTGCTTTTGAACCCGTGAAGGCTCTGCTAGCCAAGCTCCCCTCAACGTACAGGAACTAATGGAAAAAAACAGACTAGATTGTTGTACGGGCTTGTCTGCTGTTTATCCTGACTTTGCCACTGGCTAGGCCTAAATGCAAATCAACGTCTCAGGGCCAGGACTTGAATTGAAACCTGAATGCCAAGGCGAACATTCAAGATGGACTTGAATGTTTCTGACTGGTGCAGTCTGTCTGTGTCAAGGCTGACCTCCCGATTGTGCACTTAAGTTGCAGTAAATATTGTCTAAAAGGCTAACTGTGAGGTGGGCATCTCCAGGAAAATAGGGACCCCTGCAATAACATGACACTGGAATGGCTGCTTGTACGTGGAAGACATATGTTTTACACCACAACAAATGAGAGAGGATTTTTTTTTTTGCTTCCACTCTCCTCATTGGGCCTCAGAAGAAAACTGATAGAAAACCTTATTTTGTTGTTCCTTACTTTTATTTATATCCTGTATCTTTCCCTCAGTTAGCACAAGGAGGCGTGCATGATTCTCTTTTTAGCCCCAATTTTTATCTTCTGCACAATCCTGCAAAACCCAAAGGGGGGGGGAAGTAAAAAGACAAAAAACTTGTGTCACCTTAAAGACTATTATATTTTAATGTGAGCTTTCGTGGACAAGTCCATTACTTCGGACACATGAGGGAAAAAGAACCGAACACCAAACATAGGTCATAAATTATTGCATGAGTGAAATGCAACCATAGGCCACCGTATCTTAAATCCGGGCATTAATGTTTTACTGTGTAACTCTCTATTTTCCCTCATGTGTCCGATGTAATGGACTAATCCTCACCAAAGATAGGAAACTCACTGTATAAACCATGAAACCATCACTCCCTCTCGGTTCTTTTGAAGCCTGGTTTTGCAAATTGTTATTTTCCTTCACAATAACCAGGCCCATCTTTCAGCACAAGGCTCAAATGTAAAAACTGTTAATATTCTCCAAATTAACACACATTGCTCCTCTGCTATCTCTTTTAATCATGTTATTGTTTACAGTTGGTCTTTAAAGTACTACCAAAAAAACCCTTCCCCCTTTTTCAAATCTTGCCTTGTTTTCTGCTTTCTGTCCCTTGTGGGAATGTTTACAAAACCAGACTTCAAAAGAACTGAATAGCAAACATAGGTCATAAACTATTGCAAATGTGAAATGTAACTGTACACCACTGTGTCTTAAAGCTGGGCATAAATGTTTTACCATGTACCTCTGTAGCTATTAATGATAAATTAAAATGTAATATTAAAGTAAGAAAGGGAATGTCAAATAATAACATATTTAGAGATATACGGGGAGAATTTATTGATTTTGTATTAACAAAAGGGAAGGGGTGTGTATCTTCGCAAGAGTCAATGTATTTCCGGAAGGGGAATGGGGTTCAACAAAAGGAGGAAAATGGAGTGTCTCCATTGGTCCAGATGGGAGGGTGAGCACATTAAGTGTATACATTAAGTGTGTACATAGATGCCTGATATGCTTGTCCAGACTAACACATGGCTGCCTCTTCTAAAAAGTTAAATCCTGCAAAGTAAATCAGATTATGAGAGGGAAAGATTGAGAGAGGCAGTGATGGGTTCATGGTTTATACAGTGAGTTTCCTATCTTTGGTGAGGATTAGAACCTGGAACTCCCGCATCCCTGTCAAGCATCCTTTAACGGTTACACCACATCAGTGCCATTATTTTTGTTTATTTATTATATGTTTATCATAATGTACTTTTAGCTCAAAGCAGCATACATTCTGCGTAGATGTGGTTGTGTTACATATATATGTAACACAACCATCTGTATATATGTATAGATGGACTGGAGTGGACACTCTTCCGTGCAGATCCACCTGTAAGATGCTCCGCCCCCCAGTGGACTCAGTAAGTGTCCAATTGGCTGAGTGAAATGTGGGTGTGTCAAGTGCTGATCCAGCTGCAGAGGATTATGGGAGCTGGCTGGCCACATGGCAGACGATGATGGAAGATCCCTTAGTCATAGTTCCTCTGCTGAGCTGAAAACCTGGCCCTTGCTGAATCAAGAAGGAACGGTCCCAGTCCATCTGCAAAGTATAGATTGACTTCCTCAGCCTTCTCCAGCTCAGGCTTTGCCACTCAGCCCTTGCTTCAGTAACTTTGTTGATGGTTCAGCCGTAATGGGAGTAGTGCACTGGGGAGGAGTTTGGGTGTGTGTCTGCATGACTTTCATTGATGATTCACATATTGTCACAGACTTCAGGACTCCCAGTCTCCCTCTTTCCGTGGCTTGTTGTACGTCTGATCCGGACGGATCCCCTTCCTTCCACCTCTTTGCCCCCGTGGGAAAGCAATCACTGTCCATTCTTGAGTTTCAAATGTCGTCTCTCCTACTCTTTTCACCCCCGGGTCTGGTAACAACCCACCGACCTTTAGGTTAGGAAAGTCTTTCAAAAGACCACGCGTTCTCTCAAACTTTGAATCTACTCCTTCACTCTCGAATCTACTGACTAATCTCCTCTCTCCTTGATCTTTTATACCTTCCTCCCATACTGACATTTTTAGCTCCTCCCCTTTTCCTCCCTCTCCTTCTTCTACCAGACAGACCTCTATCTTCCCTTTCTCCTCCCCTGGTGGCTCTATGGGTGAGGACAGCTCACTTTCCTCCTTCTTTCCTTCACAATTCCCAAAAAGGATCTTGCAGGTGAACACTAGTAGCCCTGGAAATGGCACTCATGTCTAGGTCCACCAGTCCCATTGCATATACGTAATATGCAGTTAAACTGACTGAAGTTAGAATTGCACGGTGCAGTGATGACCAGTTGCTCAGAGGGCTTGCATGAAGGATTTGACAAATTCATGGGCAATGGAATTGTTTATAACGATTAGCCTTGGCAATTAAATTAGAAGCCTGAAGCTAGCAAATTGGATGCTGAACTCAAATCAATAGGTAAATTTAATATCTTCTGCCTGCTTCCTGGGCCTTAATGCCTCAGTTTTTAGCAGAGCTGTCCATGTGGAATTCACAACCAGCAGAATCTCTCTTCTGGTAAAACTCTTAAAAACTCAGCAATACTGCTGAGAATTTATTGCTGAGAAACTGGATGGTGTGTGTGTGGTATTCTAGATGTTGGGTTCCTAGATAGGCCATCATGAACAGGGAGGTGCCTTTTGGTTAGCCCATGGGCCACTACTTGGTTGGACTACCGCTTCCATCAGCGATACCTGCAAAAGTGTGTGATGAGGAATGTTGGGAGGTGCAGTGTGACAACAGTGGTTCCCTTGGATCCCCAGATGTTCTTGGACTACAACTCCCAGAAGCCCTTGCCAGCACAACTAGTGGTGGAGGCTTCTGGAAGTTTTAGTTCAAGAATGTCTGGGGACCTAAGGTTGGGAACTGCTGATCTAGATGGTCAAAAGTTGCTAAATCCTGTTCTGTTGTCTAGCGGTAGCCAAACTTTTTGATAAATGTACCAAGGTCAGGCTGAAAACTGTACAGTAATACCACTCTAGGGCACACTAGATTGGTGTTTTTGTCTCCCTTCACTCTACTTTGGCAGGGAGTGAAGCAACATCAGCCCAACATAGTGTCATTAATTGATCCCCGTGGGCCTCCTCAGCTTCCAGACAGGAGTGCCACAATTTCCAGCCACCTGTCCCTTCTTCATAAAAGTACAACCCTGGGTCATCCAACCATCATAAACTCATCTCTTGCATTCTCCAGACCTCCAGGAATCCCCTCTTTGGTTGCACAAACTGGATTATTTTCCACCTCCATCAGCAATCAACAGACTTGCTGCTTAGATCCCATTTTCCTACAATTTGTCCAGCAAGAACTGGTTTGAAGGTCAAGAAGTTAGGCTATCCCTGTGCATCACCCGAATTACTAAAAAATGTACAGCTAAAACATCCTACCAGTTACACAGGGTGGACCAAATATGTATTTTTTAGAGCTATTCTATTTTTATCCTTTTTCATTCTTTCTCCCAATGGGGAGGCTTTGCACAAAATGACTGCCAAAATCCATATAGACAAGACAAAAAACATATTTCACTCATGTCACTTAAAAAAAGTGTGTGTGTGTGTGTGTGTGCATGCTGGTTTTCTCTTATAACTCTATATTGATTTTTCAGCTCAGTCTCTGTCATTAGCCACAGCTCAGCCTCGTTCTTGTTAATAAATGATGCATTCTTGCATTAAATCCATGTATTGAAATCTGCTGATGTTCGTATTGCTCAATGTGTAAACAGAAAGAGAGCTTGTTATAAGTTTGCGGTTTGATTACTTTGAGTGACTCTATCCTTGTGGTTTTCTATCTAGTGAAATGACTGATGGCAGTTAGAGACCGTATAATAGAGTCTTAATTTTCATCCCTCCTTTTCTCCTCGTCACGGTGAGGTCACCAAGGGAACAAATAGCTTAGGTTTAGGTCACCATCCCCAAATTATTTCTTTATGTGCCTCCTTGACTGGAGCTGGACGTGTTGATCCATAGGGTCCCTTCCAGTTCTGCAGTTCTAAAATGATGGTGGTGATGATGATGATGATGATGATGATTGGGTGCCATCAGTGTATATAATGTCCACAAAAGGATAGGGTCCCTGCCCCTCAAAAACTTGCTATCTAAAATCTGAAATGAGAAACAGTAGAGGAAAGAAGGGTATTGCAGAGCTCTACTAAAATAATTATAATTCTCAAATTGAAATCGTCTGTTTTAGCTATGTTTCAAACATGAGGTAATTTGTTTTTAGGGGTTAAAGAAAGCCATTTGGAGGGGAACCCTAGTTGCTTTTGAAATAAAGCACCGTTCTGAAGTGTTCTTTGAATTTTGTTAAAATCAAAATGGCTACTGCTGTAGAAAATGGCTGCCACTCACTGGGGGTGTTTGTGTTATTATATCGGATAGCAATTGAAAATCTATAGAAAGACACACCATTGTGCAGGGCGGGCAGATCATTCCTCCAGCAGATCATGCCATTTGGGAGCATGATGCTGTCTATCCCTCCAAAGAAAAGGCAATGACTGAAGCTAGCAGCTCCCAAAATATAAAGTTACAGTGCATTTTTTTTTAAAAGGTCAACTTTTTGGGAAAGTATGATTTACATGTGGAAAACATGTCCTGCCTCTCCAAAAACAACAACAACAACAAAAACCTTGATGGTTAAAAACAGATTTAAAGATTTAAAAGGTGTCTCACGCTGGGCAGAGGGAGGGAATCATATCAGAGATTAACCCCGCAAACTCAACAGAGTTCAATGGGAGTTATTTGTGAGCAAACATACTGAAAAAGGAGTGAAATTATATGCAAAAATGAAGTTGGGAGAGGAATCATTTCACAGAAAATGTTACTTTTTAAAATTCCTTGGGGGATTTCTCTCATTTTTGGTCAAGTCAATGTTTCTTCTCACCTCTAGGAAAAAATGAAGGCAGGACGTAACTGGAGCTATAATACAGTACTCAGAAGTGGCTTCCCATTCCCATTTTTTTTGGGGGGATGCCCTGGGACTGTGCAGCTTGGCCAAGGCCACGCAGGCTGGCTTTTCTCAGATGCACAGTGGGGCACTGAACGTCCAGTCTCTAGCTCTGCAGCCAGGTACCTAATTTGGAGGGAGTTGCTATCCGTGACCCTGGCGGGCCATCTGCCCCACAATATGAATACACTCAGAGGGGAGTGCATAGCCTCACCCCTCACCCCCCCCCCACCCCCCACAGTCATTTTCTTTACTGTTACAGCAGTAGATCTGAAGAGGATATTAGTTTTGTTTGCTCATTTTACATGTGAAAGAGAACCCAGGTTTTCTATGTTTCTTTCTTCTGTGCAGGAACCTCTCCCCTTTCGACCGAACATCATGATCATATCCCATCTGTCCTGCAGAAAGCTCAAAGTTGTATATGGTGACACCCACACACACACACACACCGTTTTATCTTTATAATTCTGTGTTTTTGAGAGACGGCAACCCGTTTGAGGTCACCCAGTGAATTTCAGCATAGGACCAATATTTTAAGCCCTAGACCCTCCTGGCTGTCTTCCAGAACAAATAACAACATGGGAATAAGATACTACTTTTAAACACATGTGTGGACACACTTGGTTGCAGGCCTTGATTGGGCTGAGGTTTCTCAACTTTTACACAAGTGAGTATCATCCACAATTTTTGCATTTTTGTTTTTGCATGGACATAGGAAGCCATTTTGCTTTGAGAGAGAATACGGTACTTGCTCCTTCTAATACTAGCTCTCCAGTGTTTCAGATAGGTGAGACTAGAATTCGAACCCATAACCTCCTCCATACACAGTGCATGCTCTATCACTTTGCTACTGTCCCTCCACAAACCATGGAACCAGCTACCATAAATTCGACACACAGTTCCAACCACAGAAGGTACCAAAGGGGGAAACAAAAGGCTGCCATTTGTTGATTATTTGTATGCAGGATTGGTCAGAAGTAAATTAATCTAACCAGAAAACAGAAGCTGAGTTTTTGCTCGTTCCACTTCAGCATAGGCTGAAATCTAGCCAATTTCAAGTGTAATGATCCACTGGTAATTACCTCCTGCTATGTCTGTGTTTCACAGCTGAATGCATTCCCAAAGCATTACAGCTTGATAACAGCTACGCCCAGGCTTGCTGTTCAGAAAGGCCATGAAAATGCATGTTCTAGCTGGGATTATTATATACCCCTTGTTTTAAAAAATACCCTTTATTGTAAGCATGGGGAACATGTGGCTCTTTAGATGTCTATGGACTGCCAACAGCCTTTGTTTATGTCGCCAACGGTGCTAGATGATGGGAAATGGAATCCATGACACAGTCCCCATACTACTTCATTGTGAGTGCTTATCCTTTGCTGCAGAACATCACTGTTGCTCTGAGACTTTGGCCCAAGAGGTTTGTAAAAAGGATTTCTTTTTTTACACAATGCCAATTACTAGATACATGCATCCTGATTTCCCACATAGCAGAGCTGGGGTTGAAGTGCTGTCCTTTTTGATCAGTGGAAACAATGACATCATCTGCTGATCAGAGCATGGAAGTAACTCATTACAAGTAATGCAGTTACTTCTAACTAATTTTGGGAGTAATGATAACAGAACTACTAGTTATAATTTCACTTTTTAGGTAGAACATGTAACCTCTACATCACTAAGGCATAAGGAAGGACATCTAATTACTTGCAAAAGTTACTTGTAAGGGTATTTTGTTTTCCAAATGTTATGCCTTCTTTTCTTTCTAAATGGCAAGGGAAATCCTTTTAGAATCGTAGAATAATGGAGTTGGAAGGAGCCTACAAGGTCGTAGAGTCAATGCAGAAATCCAGGTTAAAGTATACCTGGCAGATAGTTGTATAACTTTCTCTTGGATACCTCCAGCGCTGGAGAGTAAATCACCTCCTGAGATAACTGGTTGAGTTGTACTGTTGCCTTTCCTCTTGTTGTTTGTATTTTTATACTTTCCAGCTACAGTATCAGAATCGACCACTAGATGGCACCAGAAAGTATTTTCCCGGTTCTTCTGTCCTGTTGCTAAGGCACTGTATCGCCTCAGTAATGTGTAATACAACAAATTGCTCATGCAATCAGAGCAACAATAATGATTAGCTGGCTGTCGAGAAGTAATGAGTAACAGACTAAGCTCTGCTATCTGTCCCTCCACCTCAGGCTGCTCTTTTCCCCTGAGGTAAACTGTAATCTTCACAGTAGGTGGTGCTGGAGGTGGGATGGATTTTCTCAGCAAGAGCCTACTGTTTCAAGGTATCCCTGATGTAATGCAGACTACTTTGAGGTGGCTTGGACTTAAATGAACAATCAAGACTTGAATTGATCAAACTGATTTGTTGATCTGGAACAACACAGCTGCCTGTGTTTTTACATTTTTGTTGATGTTGTGGCTATGGGAGCTGTCATGATGAGTCCCTGCAAGTGAAAAAAAACAAAACAGTATATCTGCAAACACTGATATAAGGTAAGCTCTTATTAATGCAGCTGCCACAACTGTAGATTAACTTTTGGATAAGCGTTTTCCCCTTCAGAGCGATGATGAATGGCTTTGGGAAAGGCGTTTCACAGTCACATTGTGCAGACACTTTGGTTAAAGGCACTCCTGTTGCCCTTTTGGGGCCAGGTTAAAAAAACGGGTATTTTTTATACACAATTCTCTGTCATACCCTCCAGGAACCATCAGCAACATCCTATGTTGGCTGTTTGTTCCCTCTGGATGATGGGTGAGAGTAAAACCCCAGCAGGACCATGTGTGTTCATACTCCTCTTGAAATCATGAACTGTGTCTGAGGAAGAACAGATCTGGAACTTAGGTTGTGAGCTTTTTTCTTGCATTTTTCACAGGGGCAGCTGATTGTCTTGGACTGCTGGATGGCTTCCTGGAACCAATAGGATCATCCAGTCAATGTCACAAGAAATGGAGCCCCACATCGAGGCTGCCCTCTGTGACATCATCTGGTTCCATTTCGCTTTCTACCTCCAGAGAAAGAGAAAGGCATGAAGTTCGTGGTCTCTCTCTAGACATGGAGAGTAAGTGACCCTCTATGCCATCTGCCTGACCCACCAGATCTTCCCAGGTTAGGCTCCTCCATGTCACTACCCCAAGGGAGGCCCAAAAGTCATCCACAAGAGGCAGGGCCTTCTACGCGGTGGCACCGACCTTATGGAACCAACTCCCAAGGGAGTTACGGCTGGCTGGCTCCCTCCCTGCAGGAGGCAGCTTAAACCCTGCTTTTCAGGGAGGCCTTTCACACTGACTCTGGTTGACTGTACGCCTCCTGTCCTGCTATTATAGAGGGAATTGTCTCTGGGGCCATTTGGTTTTATGCTGTTAATTGTTTTAATTTTTATTGTTTATTTCTGCTTATTAGTATATGTTTTAGCTTGCTTTAAACCACCCAGAATAGCATCTCTGCACTATTATGCCCCATCAGTGCAGAGACTCTATTCAGATCATCCCCAAATCTGAGACTCTCCCTTTAGCAAGAAGAGTAGAGATAGGGGATAGAATCATTTTATAATCTCCTTTTGGAAGTAAGATTCTCCTGTGTGTTCCATGTCTTCCTAGTTGGAAGGTGAGCAGTATAGAGGAATATCTCCCCAACTTTGAGAGGATAATGGTATGGGAAGGGAGAACCTTTGGGCAAGGGGACGGGTTATCAAATGGTCTTTTCGCAGTCAAATGTGGACTCATAGGCTAGACGTTCCAGTCCTCTGTTCTTCTGGAATGTTCTTTTTGGTCCCTAAATTTGCTGTACATCCCCTTTCCATGTCGCACTTGCATCAAGACCTGTGTGTCAACATGTCCTTGTATCAGCACCTCTGGCCCATAACTGCCAGATATAAAATCTGCACAGTCTGATTTTCTAATGTACAGGTTTTAGGGAGCAGAGAGGCCTTTGTGCCTCTTTCTACACATAAGGCAACATGCTCAGAACGGCACTCACTTGCTTTCACTACGCATAATCCCTGTCTGTCAAACATATAATCCCTGCTCATCAAGTGTCACATCTGCATAGATCTTCAGCACTGACTTTAAAGAAACACAGGACGCATGTGGGACGTGCAAACTAGGTATAAAGACTGTGAACACTTCTATAAGGGTAAATGCCATCTCAGTATCAATTGGCATGATTTATATGTTAATGTCTTTAACAGATGGGATCTATTTTAGCAAAGCAGCTGCCTTGTTCCTTATTAACCCTTTGACAGGATGAAGGTATAAGAAATTTATGCATGCATTCAGTTAGTTCTTTTATAACCCACATGGGGTTTCCCTGGTTTTCCCCCAGCAATAAACCTTTGAGATGGTTTTAGCTGAGAGATAGCAATTTGTCCACCAATACCGTTGCCATGAGGTATGTGTCTGCATTAGGATTTGAATTCAGATTTCCTCAGACTCCCCAGCTGATGTGCGGCATGCTAACAGTTTTGGTTTTTGGAAAAAAGTGGGGCAGTTACTAGCATTTCAATGATTCAGTAAATATATACTGAAAAGCAATGTTATCTTCTTCATGAGATAATATCCATGCTATGTTTAAGGCAGTTTGAAATCTATTTAACTGTCAAGGGTTCCCACTATGAAGGAAAAAGAAAAACTGTCATTTTGTAAACAGATTCCAAACACGAATCTCGTATATTAACCAACCAAGTGTCTATACTTGAAGCATAGATTTGAAAGATGATTGTGTTGATAGGTTTGCAGGAAGTCTGATGGATATTATTTGCTCAGACTTTGCATTTCAGCCCCTAACTGCTTCTTATCTCACTATTAGAGCTATACAATTTCTTCTGAGCATGTCATTTCTAGGGTGAAACATGGAATATGTCCCATTCCATTCAGTTTGCTCACACCAAGCATTGCAATGTTTAAACATTCTGTTTCTTGCTTTACAGTTTCAATTTTTTTAAATTCCTTCCTTCATGTTCCAATTACATGCATTGTCCAGACTCTCCTTTTGCCTCTGTAAACATTGGTAACTGGAATCCTTTGGATTTTAGTTCATTTCCTTCTTTAGCATAAGTGTCATTTCTGCTTCTCCTTTGCTCTTCCCCAAAAGCTGATTGAATAACTTCCAACACGAGAGTATCATAATACAGGCATTCTCTCTTGTTTCATGTTGCATTGTTTCTTTATAGATTTTCAAGCTATAAATTACTCATATTAAATATTCAAAAGAATTATCCTGAGTACCTCTTTCCTTGCCTCCACCACTAGCTGCCCTTCAAGACTTTCCTCACCCCTATAATCTTTGAAACCATCAATTCTCTTCTGATGTAAATTCCTGAAAGGGGATGCTTCTTAGTTTGATCATTCTGCCTTCGGGTGACTCTGCTCGAAGTCCAACCTCAAAAGTGAGCCTATGGTGTTGCTCTCAGCTTTACTGATACATTAAAACCCCCTCATCAGATAAGGTATGGATCCAAGATGAAGAGTTAAGACTAGAAAGCATTAATCCATTCTCAACTGTCCCACACAGCCTGCTGACATGTGAACTCTAAAGGATCAGAAGAAAGACTGTAGAGTCTTCCCATGGCAAACATTCTCTCCATAGGGGAGAGTTTGGTTATTTGCATGGAACTCAGGAGGATCTTAGCACTTTAAAACGAAAATTCATCTTGACATCCTTATACAAATGCTTCATTCCACTTCTGGGCAGAAGAATAACTTATATATAAGTCATAGTGTAGTAGTTTTGTCGTCAGACATTTTGTCCTTCTAGTCTACTATTTCTGAATAGAAAACTGAATCAACCAAGCTGATACTACTTATATGCTTTTATTTGTCTATATTTCACATGCTAGAAAACCATCATTCCAAAAAAGGTAAAAGCTTGTAATCATAAAAAAACACACACTCAGAAGATCTTTTTAGCCACATTCTAAATGTATGGAGTGTAATTCACAGCCTTAAGCAATTGTATCTTTGACAGACAACAAAAAAATCTAAAATGATGTTATCTTCCCCAAACCAGCCAGTTTAGACTTCTTTAGCTGTTGTTCATTTTGCTTCTTTTCTCCTACTAACTCTGTCTAAAATGATCTGAATCTAATTGTTATCTATCAACAAACTGAGGTTTATCTACCTGTAATGGTGACTATTTATTTATTTAAAATATATGCTCCCTTTCTTTTGAAGAATCTAAGGCAGTTTACAGCATTTAAAAGAAAGAAACTTAAAAGACAAATAATAAATTATTACAATATTAAAAAAGCATTAAATAACTATCATATTAAAACTCATAATAAGAACAATACTAAAAACACAAGTAAAACACAGAATAAAATTCTCCTATGTCCGCCCCCAAACACACCTTAGAGGAGAAAGGCCTCTTCTGATGATCTTAATTAGCTGGGGAGGCTCATAAAGGGAGATACAGTTGTTTACATAGCTTGGACCCGAGCTTTATAGGTTAGAGCCAGCACGTGGAATTGTGGCTGTAAATGGATCGGCGGCCAGACTCTGACTGCCATCTAGAATAATTGGAATTGTTTCACTTTCTTAAAAAAAAAAAGTCACTTTCACTTTTCTCCAAATAGCTTCAATACTAGAAACAGGCATGCTTATGTTTGACCTTTTCAAAACATATGCAAATATGTTATTTCACCAGGGTGGTTGTACATGAGAAAATCTATTTTTTTTTCTACTCTTGCTTTGTTTACATTTTTTTTGCCAGCGAGCTAAAAAAGAAAACAGAACGTTTAGTGCCACTGAAGCAGAACATTATTTTCCACAATTCCAGCCAAAACAAAGCTCAGCTCAGCAATTCAAGATTAAAAAATATTTAAGGTTCTGCTGCCCATAGCAAAACTGCTCATCCGCTAGGGAGAGAAAATCATTTTCTCTTTAAACGACGACTCCTGTCCTATTCATGCTGGCATTGCGTAAAGTTATCTGGGTATAAATGTGCTCGGTGTTATGCCCAGCAACAAGGAATTGTGCTGTGCAGTTGCGCAGTCAGTGGCGTGTCACCAGCACGACCCCATTGCACAGTGCATCAGTGGAAGGGATTCGGGGATAGCACTTCCGCTTTTACGACTGCACAGCTACCACTAGTTCATCGAGAGGCTCCCCCACAGAATCTGGCGGGTAGTGAGACTACCCTTCCTATGGAGCAGTGAGGCAACTCCCAGCAAGCAGTGTGACTGAGGAGGTCTTCCCTACTGCTACCCAGCCAAAGTACATGTCGTGAAGGAAATAATGGCGACAGGAAGACCTCTCTCCTGCCTTCTCCTCCTCTTCTAGTCCCAGACGTCTGCCTGGGGGATTCCCAGGGATGTTCACAAGTCTTTGAGTCCGAGTCTCAAGTCCTCCGAGTCTTTGGTTCCAAGTCCCAAGTCCGAGTCCCTCTTAAAAACAAGGTTTTTTTTCTCCAGAAAAAAAGGGAGTGGTGGGTGGGTTCCGCGTTGCGAGTCGAGTCCAAGTCACTGGGGAAAGGATCTGAATGAAGTCTGAGTCACATCACTGGTGTGACTTAAATCTCCATTCCTTGCTTGACAGCAAGTCCTGTGACTCAAGTCTCCATTCCTGGGGATTCTAGGCAACTTCTGGGGCTCGAAATCCTAGAATTATATATATGAAAAACTCCAGTCCTAACTTCCTACACACAGAGTCCCATCTAGTTTTTGCTTCCTGAAACTACTTCTCCCTAGAATGTTTTTCAGTCATGGTGGTAATTTCTTTTGCTGGAGATGATGCACAAGAGTCATTTTCTGGGGGAAACCATAGATGACTGGGTAAAGGTTCAGCATCCCCCTCCCAGTACACCAGTGTATGCCCAACGCTTGTTACTAGCAGATTTGGAGAGAATCTTTCCAACACTTGGAAATGTTAAGTTCTTTCTAAACCACATAGTCGTTTGCTTTTTTTTGGAAACTTAAAAACAACGTGAAACAACATTTTATTCCCTTTACATCAGCCACATTCAATAGGAATGAAGAATTTGCTTGCCATATGAGCAGTGATGGGAAAGTTATTTTTTTTTAAAAAAAGTTTTATTTAATAAAATTACAACATAAATAACACATATATTCCCCACAACACTTTTGTGCTATATTACCCTCCACCCTCAGGATTATATAACAATACTTTTACTACATGTACCTACAATTATTTTCAGAATTTTGTTTCTTGTTTAAACTTGTGTATCCCGTCTCATTCCAAAACTGTATTGATTCTTCTGGTGGGGTATATCCTTTATGTTTTAAAAATACATGTTCTATAAATTTGTTCCAAATTTGACTAAAAACATTCTCTTTCACTAGCCCTTTTCTAACTTTCAGTTCACATGTCAGTTTGTCATTAATGGCTAACTTCCACATTTCATCATACCATTCTTCTAAACTCAACTGCTTATTATTTTTCCAGTTTTTTGCCATTATTAATCTTGCAGCTGTCACCATAATTATAATCAGTTCCTTTACCCCTTTTTCTATTTGGCCGTTTCTAACTATGTTTAACAAAGCTATCCTTGGACATTTTTCTATAATTATCCCTATAATTTCTTTTATTTCACTAAATACCGTTTTCCATTCCTTTTGTTTTTCTACACATGTCCACCACATATGATATGTTTCTTTTTCCTTCTTACCTCTCCAACATAGAGGTGGTACCTCTTTATTCATCATATGCAATTTTGCTGGTGTTAAGTACCATCTCCATATAACTTTGTAGCAATTTTCCTTTACTCTCACTGATATGAGTTTCATTATTCTTTCCCCCCATATCATATTCCACATTACTTCCTTAATTTCTTTGTTAAAGTCTCCTTGCCATACCTGTTTTAATGCTGTTGTTTTATATTCATCCTCAAGTAACATCTTATATATTACACTTATTATCCCTTTTCTTTGGTAATGATCTTTCAACTCTTGATGACCTGCTGAGGGAGGCCGACAGGGGCAAAATGTCTTTGTTGGTCCTCCTCGATATCTCAGCCGCCTTCGATACCGTCGACCACGGTATCCTCCTGGGGAGGCTCTCTGAGTTGGGAATCGGTGGTCTGGCGCTTGCCTGGCTCCGATCCTTCTTGGAGGACCGTCCTCAGAGAGTACAGCTTGGGGAGTGTGTTTCGGCCCCGTGAAATCTCAATTGTGGGGTTCCGCAGGGCTCGATTATCTCCCCAATGCTGTTTAATATCTATACAGTATGAGGCCGCTGAGTGGGGTCATCAGGGGGTGTGGGGCTTCGTGCCATCAATACGCTGATGACACCCAGCTCTACATCTCCTTTTCTCCAACAACAGTGGATGCCGTTCCGTCCCTTCAGCACTGCCTGGAGGCTGTACAGCAATGGATGCAGGAGAATGGACTGAGGCTGAACTCGGACAAGACGGAGGTCCTGAGAGTGGGTGGCTCCTCCATCGGTGGTTTGGGAAACTCCCTCTCTTTTGGAAGAGAGTGAGGTTCGCAGCTTGGGGGTCCGTCTGGATCCGGCGCTCACCATGGAAACCCAGGTAGCGTCAGTGGTCCACTCTGCCTATTTCCATCTTTGGCGGATTGCCCAGCTGCGTCCCTATCTTGATGTTGGGGCACTCACCACTCAGGTCCATTCGCTTGTAGTCTCGAGATTAGACTACTGTAACGCACTCTACGTGGGGCTACCTTTGAGATTGATGCGGAAGCTTCAAATGGTGCAGAATGCGGCAGCCAGACTTCTCACTGGGGTGAGAAAATATCAGCATATTTCCCCCACTCTGGCTGCCTTGCATTGGCTGCCCGTTCATTTCCGCATTGATTTCAAAGTGTTAATGATGACATATAAAGCCCTAAACAGTTTAGGACCTCGATATCTAGCGGAACGCCTCCTCCCACCTATATCTACCCAAATCACTCGTTCTAGCCAGGACGGGCGGCTGAGGGGCCTAATGCCGAGGGAGGCCCGGAGAGAAAGAACAAGAAACCGGGCCTTCTCGGCAGTGGCCCCTCGCCTCTGGAACGGTCTCCCCTCAGAGATCTGTCTGGCTCCCTCGCTGGGTGTTTTTAAGAGCAAACTTAAGACCTGGCTCTTTAGGCAGGCTTTCCCTCCTATCATCACTTGAATATTTTTCCCATCTTGAACTATATTACTACTGTTGTTTTTTATTTTATTATATTGTTTTTATTTTATTTTTTATTGTTAGCCGCCCAGAGTAGACTTAGGTCTAGATGGGCGGGGTATAAATTTAATAAATAAATAAATTCTCTTTTCTCAATAATTTCTTCGAATTCAGTCATTGCGCTACATTCTCTTTCTTTTTTTATCCAAACCTTAGTCCAGTTATCTGTCTTATATTTAGCCAAGTAAATCTTTATTTTCTTAATACTTCTTTTATTCTCACTGTATCAAAGATCTTTACCTAGTCTTTAATTTTAATTGCTCTCTGTTCTGTCAAAACCTTCCTTAATTTTTTTGTCAAATTTTCTGGGAAATTAGGTAAATCTATGACACGCGTCAGTGGGGAAGTCTTTGGACTTAATATTCTTTTATACTTCTTCCAACATTCCAACGTGTTATTTAAAAATGGGTTATCTATATTTTCATCAATTCTGGAAAGTTAGTAGAATAAGATTAAGAGTTAGTTAACAGTTAGTGGGTTCTTATTGAGACAGATATTTGATCTCCTTAAAAGTCAATTAAACTGTCAACATTTTTCTACTAAGTTTCCCACCTCTGAATAATTATAGGTGTTAAAGATGAGGAGCCCTTCAGAAAAAAAAGTGGTGGCAACCTTAATTTTGACTCTGCTGTGATTGAATACACAGGGATTCGGATCCAGATTTTGAAGAATTAAGCACTCGGAGATTTCAGTGTCCGGTTTATTTCTATCCCAGATATGAAGATGTTTGCAAATCTGGGTAAACTCTTCTTGAAAACCAACTGCAACAAGTTTTTGCCTGTCTCTAGCATACAGCAATTTGGCAGTGACCCCACTGTGACATGTGGTGCAGCTCCCATCACGTCCAGCCTGGTTTCATGTAGTGGCATTTTAATTAATGGGAATTAATTAAATTGTAAAAAACAATTTCTGTCCAGCTTCAACCATCAAACCCATTTCCACTCGAGTCTGTTGAGCGCTTGAGCCTGTTGCTGGCATAACACTCTGCTCTGATCTATCACATAGCAGCACAAGGTGAGTTATTCTGTTTAATGCTTACGTATGCAGCGCTGTTTCACAAACAGGGCACCCTCTGTATTTGCCAATTAAAAGTTTGTTGTTGTTTTCCAATCCTCTCCTGTCACTCATTTATTAAAGAAGGGGAAGGGAGCTGTTTCTGTTGGCCAAAAAAAACTGTTAATGAAGGCGTTATGAATGAATTGATTGTGCTACACTTTGCATAGGTTTCTCTCTCCCTTTTCATTTGCATCAGTACCAGGCACAGATCCCAAGAATATATTTCCCCTCCCTCCAGTCTTCATTGTCCTTTATTCTGCCCCCTTAGCTGACCTGTGCTGGCAGATTAAGCTCTGGCTTCAAGAATAAAAAGATCAGCGTTCACCGTTCTCTCCTTGCCATGCAGAATAATGCATTTGTCAAGGTATCAGTCAACATCTTCTGACAGAGGTGGGTAATTTTGAACGGGAAAGAGGAGGGTTTGAGTCACCTTCAGCCGTGACAGTGATCCCCTCCACCCAATTTTTTTAAACCTACCCGGTCACAAGTATCTAAGGTTGTCATATATTTATGTTTTCAAGTGATCTGAAATTTCAGGCCCAGGAAAAGTATTAGGCAGGGATGAAGGAAGGGAAAAAGACATTGACATATTTTACTGCAGCCAAGAGGGCTAGAAACTTGATTTAAATTCTAGGTGAAACAGAGAATTTCATGCAAGACTGAACTGCAGATTGACTTTAGTTGGTCCATTTGTGGTAGCAAAATAATAATAATAACAATAATATCAACAACAACAATAACAATGAATGTCTTATAGATTAAAATAGGTTTGAAAATTATGAGTTCTCTACCCCCAGAATCATTTGATTTATTTCATCTAGATTTTAAATAAATAATAATTATCGTCAGCAATATTGTTCAAAGAATGCACCCTTTGTACCACTCTCCCTGTTCAGAAAACAAACGCCTTCCACTCTGAATAGGAGGCAGAGGCTAATGCATGCTAATACCTATTATGCTTGCTTGCTTCTTTTCCTCGCTCAAGTCAGCTGCTCCCAGATGGCCACTGAAAACTGTCAACATCGGCTGCAGCTATGCCAGCCTATGACTTCATCTGTGTGACTCGGCATGTGAACAGTATCTTTCTTCCTCTCTCATTAACAGGAGACAGCTTCAAGACTTCTACAGCTCTGTAGTGCAGGGGAACAATAATAGCTTCATTGTCATAAATATAATAATAATAACCTTAGAACTGCAGAGTTGGAAGGGCCCCCTGAGATCATCAAGTCCAACCCCTGTCAAGGAGGCAGAGAGAGGAATCAAACTCCTAACCTCTGCCAGAGACCTAAATCATTGAGCAGTTCATATTTGAGCTTTGCATGGAAATACTGAAAGCTGGATGTATCTTGCTTTGGTTTTATATCCTTTCCATTGCTTCTATTACCCCTATTCTGCTGTTTGTGTGTGTGTATGTGTCACAGGTCCTACTTTATAGAGGATAGTCTTCACTTTGATGGCATCTTCATGTTCAAAGGGCTGCCCTGTCCAAGGCAGGTTTAAAGACAAAGAGCTCTAAGAGGGAATAGCAGAGGCCTTGAAGTTGTCCATCAGTAGTTAGCAACATCTGAGTTTGGAATGTTCTTCATTAAAAGAAATCTATTGCATTACTCATTGCCTCCTGGCAGCTGGGCTGCCCTTATAATCCGTGCTCCATTCTCTCAATAGATTACTGTAGTTGTTATACATTATTAACCTATTGCATTGCAGTTACTAGTGTGTCAGGAAGACACCAAGAGATACTCTCTGACTCCTTCTAGTGGCAAATTCTGATATTGCACCTTGTAAATATGTACAAAAACAAAAGACAAACTCCAGTTATTTATCTTCAAGCCGACTTGATTCATGTAATTTCAGACAGAGACAGAAAAATCTGCTTAATGCTTTGAGCTCTCCTATTCAGACTTGCTGCTGAGCAAGGCTGTGCAAACCCGGAGGCTTTGCACAGAGAAAGGAGCATGGTGATTTTTAAAAAAATCCAAGTATGTGTAATGTGCAATTTGTTCCTCCGTTGGCAACTGAAAGTTCAGGCCACAATGCTATTAATAAGATAAAACGGCGCCTGCAGAAATGTCCAGAGATGTCAACAGACACCTATTATCCAACAATCAATTCTTCCAGTGTTGGATCATCTGCATAAGGCTTTGTGTCTTACAAAACCAAAGTGATCCTGTTGGCTATTTCCTGCCCTGGTAGGTGTAAGAAACCACTTTCTTTGCCAAGGGGGGCCGTATCGCCTTTTTATGGCACTGACACCATGCTTTGACAGCTGCGTGTGTGCACAAGACTATGATCATCATGTAGTGTTTTAAAAGGTTCTGTAAATGCATGGCTTCTTGTGCAGTTCAATAAAATAAATTGAAACTTGCTGTGAATTCTGCTCCCTCTCCCAACAGCTGTTTAGATCTCCCGCTCTTGACTTGCGCAGTGATTCACAGTAACTTGTGCAACAAGCCGAGCAACCATAACCTCCTGGTCCAATATATATCGTAACTGTGACCTGCAACAAAACATTGTGGTTGGGTACATGATTATTATTTATTATTTAAACTATTTTACCCCACCTTTCTCTTTAAAAAGGACCCAAGGCAGCTTATATCATTAAAAGACAATATTTAAAGCTAAAAACAATAAGTATACACATACTAAAAAGGATCAGACAAAGGCCACTCTAATAAATGGTAAACAAAAGCAACACCAAAAACACATTTGAAGCAGGAAGGTACAACCATCCATTAAAAACACCTCACTCGGGTAGCCAGTGAATAAGGGGAAAGCTTGCCTGAGGAGAAAGGTCTTTGCCTGCTTGTGGAAGGACAGCAAAGATGGGGCCAGCCTGGCCTCCTGTGGGAGGGAGTTCCAAAGTCTGGGAGCAACAACAGAGAAGGCCCTTTCCTGTGTCCCCACCAAACACACCTGTGAAGGTGGTGGGATTGAGAGAAAGGCCTCTCCTGATGATCTTAACGCTCAAGCAGGCTCCTAAAGGGAGATGAGGTCCTTGAGATCGCTTGGACCCAAGGTGTTTAGGGCTTTATAAGTTAGAACCAGCACTTTGAATTATGCCCGGAAATGGATCGGCAGCCCGTGGAGCGACTATAACAGGGCAGGTTATGTGGCCCATGTGACCAGCCCCAGTTAGCAATCTGGCTGCTGCGTTTTGGACCTGCTGAAGTTTCCAGGCACTATCCAAAGGCAGCCCCATGTATGTAGAGCGTGTTCCTGTGATTCGCCATGCATGATATGCCATTTCCATTCCCGCCCATAGCCATTTTCTTCCACTTCCTCCCCAACAGTCAGCCAATACTCCATGTCAATTGAGCACACTGAATCTTCATTGAGCTCTTTTGAGGTCTCAACCATTTCTCCCTCCACCCCGTAAAAGTTTTGTCTCATTATTTTGTACTTTTGAAAGAGCTGGGACTCTCCTAAGCCTTCTCATCCCTGGTTCTTGCAAGGATGATGATGCCCTTTTGGCTGCCAGATAACGGAGTGGAGGATTTGCATGTATACTGTGTACACCCAATGTACCTCTCAGGGGCCCACGGTCCCGCTTGCTAACTACGTCCCAACTTACCTGCTTGGCTTCAATGGTTTGATAGCAGGAAAAATAGGGCTCTCCAGAGGTAACTAGATCACAAGATCTTTCAGCTGGAGGCAGCATAGCTAAGAATGAGGAATGCCGGAAGCCCAGCCTACTCTCAGCATTTGTCACTACAGTATTTGGAAAAAGGACAACCACAGTATCTTTGAACAACAATCTTGCAGGGCAGGGCAACTCAAGGACAGTTAGGATCAACCCTCTCAATCTGGCTTTTCTAAGGAACCACTCACTGGATAAGCTGATTTTCTTCCTCACACTATGGAAGTGAGTGAACCCTTTGCCTGCCTTTGTTACCGAGAGAGGAAGGGTTGCCAGATCGGCAACTTCTCATTCCCTGAGATTCCAGGATCAAAAGCTGATGATGGTGTGGGACCTTCTGATGTCACATGGAGGATATAGCATGTGGAGGCAATATGCGGCATTTGAAATCTTAAAAGTGTCGGTAACTTTGACTCAAACTAAAAACGGATTTTTGTGTAGCACAAGTGACATCAGATTGGAAATTGAAAAAAGGAACGTAACTTTAAAGCTCGTTGAACGAAGATTATTTCTGCAAATAGTATAGAAACAATCTGTAAAATAATTTATGTGTGTATGGAAAGTTACAGCTATATGCCCATGGACATCCTCTTAACTGATAGGTAGAGAAGCTTCCAACAGAGGTAACATCTTCCTTCTGTAATATTAATTGCTATATATGGACTAGCAAACATTTTTGTATGGTCTAAGACAGGTTGGCCAGATAGCTCAGATATCTGGCTGCAGAGCCAGAGGTTGGGATTTTGATTCCCCGTTGTGCCACCTGGGAGTGGAGCCAGCCTGTGGAGCCTTGGGTGAGCTGCACAGTCCCAGGGCACCCCAGAAGAAGGGAGCGGTCAACCACTTTTGAGTATTCTCTACATGGAAAATCCTGGGAAGGGTTGGCAGAGTTGAGACAGCACATGATGGAGATAGGTCAGGCCAGCCTCATGTAACAAGACAATAACATTTCATTTTCTGTTCTGACGCAGCAGGAATCCCTGAGAGGGCAATGAAATATGTCTGGGGCTCAAGCTTCAGAACCTGGAAATTTAACATTTCTGGACTTCAAATCCTCCCAGCAGCATGGCCACTGGTCTGGCTGGCAGTGAGAATTTGGGAAGCTTATTTTTTTAAAAAAAATCAACTTTTTCAAGTTCTGCCAGTTGGCAATTAAGAAGAAAAGCAGTGATTAAAAAGTGAAAATTTATTCCCTGGGGAATCTGAAGGAGAAAGGGCATGGCATTTAGGGTGGGAGGACATTTTAAAAGTGGACATCATAGTTTTCATTGGTAAGGCTGCTGAATCATTCCAGCTCTGTCCAGCAATATTTGGGAGTTGACTTTCAAATTCTGATGTCATCCCTGTTCCACTGGCAGGAATGTCAATGTCAAAAGTGTTCTATAAATAACTCAAGAAGAAAACACACACACATACAGAGGTTCCATTGTTTTTCATGTTGCTCGGCTTCCATGCTGTGTTATCATTCAAGTTCAGGACCACATAATGCTACATGATAATTAACAACAGGCCACATCTCTCTGAGCATCCTGATCAAATGAAAGGAGAAAGTCTTCAATTCAGAGCTTAGAAATATACTTTTTTTTAAAGAACAGTAATAATTCAGCCTCCGTTGGCCAGCGGGAATTTTCATAGCGCCGCAAAGAAAGAAAAATACAAGAAAAGGGAACTTTTCTAAGCTCTGCTCTTTACTGTATTGCTTCTCATTTGGCCCAATAAAGCTGAGTGATATGGTTTTTATTTTATGGACTCAGGGTGCAGTTTTATAGCCAGCATTTGGCCACCAGAAGGAGCCACAGAGTGGAGTCACTTTAGCGCTCCTCAGTTGGGACGGTCCCCCAGGAACAGGGTATGTATATCATAAGAGGAGTATCTGTGGTCCAGGGATCCCAAGATGTAACACCAGCAGGGGGTGAAGAAGAAGAAAGCAAAGTTGAAAGTCCTGCATTTCAATATATTTAAGAGAACATAGAAACCTAAACTAAAACAAAACAAAAGGCACAATGTTTTTAAGATTATCTAGTTTGTATGTGGTGTGTGTTTCTTATACATCTTTACAAAGACTTGCAATATAAATGGGTAGAGTAATAACCAAAATTCTAGCAAGATTTATTTGGCATACTGTATGTTTGGTGGACTGCAGCCCACTTTCGCAGATGTATGGAGCACTGTCTCAGTAGCATCTTGTAGACTGGGGTAGGGGGCCTGATTGTGAACTTCCTGGAGAGACTTAATTGCTGCTGGTAAGACCATGAACATTACGGTTTATGTTATGTGCCATCAAATCGGAACTGACCAACAGGACTTTCAAGGTAAGTAAGTTATTTAAGGAGTGAATCTACCAGTTCCACTCCTCCAACGAGCTCCCATGTCTGAGTGGGGATTTGAGCCCAGTCTGTCGCTATATCTACTACACACCACAGTAGGTATCTACCATTATAGTATATTTTGCATTTGTATTACATTTCATATTCTTCTCCACATGAGTACAAATTTCTCCCTACTGGGGCTATGCTCCATGCATTTGATGAAGTGGGCTGCAGTCTCACAGGCAGCTTATGCTTGATAGATATAATTAGTCTTTGAGGTGCCAAGAGACACTTAGGCCTGAATCTAATGATTAATCCTGCACAGAGAAGACAGATTGAATCAGTGAAATTCACGTAGCTGGTGGTTTATGAATTTCTCATTGGTTCTGTGGGTCTATTTGAGTTGGAAGGAACAATTAGATTTATGCCACTTTGGGGTGTGCTGCAATGGATGAATATTCCTACCTTTCTGTACCTGTATTTATGAGGGGGGCCACCTTTTGGCCACTCTGTACGCATTACTTCACCTACATTATTGTTATTACTCCAATTGCACACAATAATTTGTTGTGTTGTATGCTATTCAGGTGTTGTGTTGAGTTCACTAAAACAGTGGTCCCCAACCTTGGGCCTCCAGATGTTCTTGGACTACCACTCCCAGAAGCCTTCACCACCACCTCTGCTGGCCAGGAATTCTGGGAGTTGAAGTCCAAAAACATCTGGAGGCCCAAGGTTGGGGACCACTGCACTAAAAGACAGAAAAATACAGGGAAGTACTCTCTGGTTCCCTCTAGTGGTGATTTCTGATATTTCACCTTTGAAATGTTTATTTTATAAAAAAAAGATATACTCAAAGAAGATATCTCTTGCTGTTTACAGTTGATAAGAGAATGGTATCAAGCCTGAAATATTCATTTCAAAATATCTCTAATAATGCTTTAAAATATCCTTAAAAGTAACTTTGGAAAGTTATTCATCATCATCATAATTAATAATATTATTATAATAATAATAAGATATGCAGGTGTCACTTGTTGTTAAACTCAAAAAGTGGCTTTGTTACACTACCCATTACCAAGTAGATGTATTAGGGCCTTGAGTTTTAGATGCATTCTGTACTTGTTACTTCAAACTTCTGCTGTCTACAGTGCACTCAGAAGAACCCAGTACCTTTTTCTTTTCTAGATGGAGCTCCTGTGTGGAAGTTACAAACTGTTTCACAAGAGCCAGAACAGTGTTATGGACAGAGCATTGGACTGGGACATTTGTACATGGAAACTCACAGAGCAGTGGCACTGGTAAAACTACTCTTTAAATATCTCACATACAGTACCTTGGAAACACTACTAGGGTTGACTTGACAGCACATAACACAGAGAGATCTTCTTTTACTTTTCATGTCACAGGTGAACATGTCCACTAGGAGAACCTGACAACCCTGATATGAGCTTGCAGTGGTTCTTAACCTTGGGTAACCCAGGTGTTCTTGGACTGCAATTCCCAGAAGCCTTCACCACCAGCTATGCTGGTTGGGGCTTCTGGGAGTTGCAGTCCAAGAACACCTGGGTTACCCAAGGTTAAGAACCACTGAGCTAGAGCAGTGGTTCTTAACCTTTGTTACTCAGGTGTTTTTGGACTGCAACTCCCAGAAGCCTTCACCACCAGCTGTGCTGGCTGGGGTTTCTGGGAGTTGCAGTTCAAAAACACCTGAGTAACAAAGGTTAAGAACCACTGAGCTAGAGCACCATTTATCTGATATTTAGAAACCTTCTTATGACCTATAGGCTAAAGTTATTAGTTTTCTGATTTGTTTCTGAAGCTGGTACCTGTTAAAGCGTTGCGATTGCCACTGAGCCTCTTGGGCTACATCTCTTGTGATCGAAAACATTGCAGCTTTTAACATGGAAATTCTAGCTCAAGAGCTACAGCACTTGCGCCTTGCGTACCATTTTGTGAAAGTAGCTGGCGCCGGGAGCTCAGCTGCAGTTCTTTTTCATTCGCTCTGAGCCTGACTGACATTTTAGTATCTGACCAGTTTGAATATGTGACCTCATTCCTGAAATATTAGTGCTTAAAGAGGAGCATTTCCTAAAAATAAACATCCTACAGAGTTTCCCCCATAGTAAAAACTACTCCAATCTGCTGAGTGCAAAATCATCCACGAGGCATTTTCACAACCCTCAAAGTGATTGGTGGCGCAGTGTTTCTGCAGGGATGCTCTGCAGCAGCAGATTCACAGAGGCCTCCTTCTTTGTGTCCCTTCTGACAATAATTTCCCATTACTGCCGGCACACTGTGGTGATGGAAGACTCTTCACCGTAATGAGAAGGCATGTGAGAACACAAGCCCCAACAGAAATTTCAGAGAACAGGAACCGCTTGGTTAATAGGAGCTAATGGCGTGTATTTATTTATTTTTATTTAAAATATTTTTACCCTGTCTTTCTCCTTCAAAGGACCCAAGGTGGCTTATGTCATTAAAAGGACAATATTTAAAAGCTAAAAACAAGAAGCATACAAATATTAAAAAATAATTAAACAAGTATCATATTAAAAGTGGTAAATAAAAACAATACTAAAAACACATCTAAAAGCAACAGAGCACAACGATCCAATTTGAAAAACCCCTTTCAGGGCTTGATCACACCAGCCAAATGTACCCCTGTTATACCCCAGTTAGATCGTTGCATATATTTCCAGTCACACAACGCATTGCCATGGTCAAATCATTTTCCCAGCCAGCGGTGTATCTGAGATTTATTTTCCCCTCACTGGGAGGGTTGTTTTATTTTGTGCCAATGATGTATCAACACATTCCTTATCGGTATTACATGTGCAAACATCCCTATTGATTTTTTCCCCATTGACAAGTACCTGGGGAAGGCGGTCATCATTATTGCCATGCAGCTGCTTTCTGTTGTGTGCAATGCATTTCTTCAAGAGCCACTGGTGGCACAGATAAAATGCTCCTGAATGGAAACCCTTTTCCAACATTTAAATTTATCAGTAATTCTCTTTTTAAAAAAAATAAAGTAAGGGGATTCACTGCCCCAGGAAACAAGAGAGAAAATAAATTGTTTCCATGGTGTAGCCATTTGTGTTAAAACAAATGGGAACATTCGTCCACATGACTGTGATTTGGTACAACAGAGGTATGGAATGTATTGTTAAAACTGGGGAATATTTGGCTGGTGTGATCAGGCCTCAGAGAGCCAGTCACTAAGGAAAAGTCTCTCTGAAGAGAAAGGTCTCTGCCTGCTTTCGGACAGACAGCAAAGGTGGGGCCAGCCTGGCTTCCCATGGGAGGGAATTCCAGAGTCTGAGAAGCCCCTCTCCCATGTCCCCACCTGGTAATCTTAATGTCCAGGCAGGATCATAGAGGGAGATGCGGTCTTTTAGATAGCTTGGACCCAAGACGTTTAGGGTTTTATATTTCAGGCAACTGAACTGGATGCTGATTAGTATCCACTTGTTGCTGTAAATACAGAAATGAAAGGTGTTGCTGACCAGGTAGAGCTGAATACTAACTAGGGCAGTTGAAATTTGGGGAAAAGGGTGAGGGAGGTAAAATTAATATCTCTCTTCTCACTGATAGCAATCTTTTGTTTTTAAGTACTAGGACCTGTTTAACTTAGTGTGAGGGGTGACTCACTTGAAAAGTAGTTTGTTTTAAAGTCATTTTGAAAATCCTTTTTTAAAAATTGGTATGGGTTAAACAAAAGTGCAAAGGTAATCGAAGAAGGGCTGAAGTGATGGTGACTGCAGACTGCTACAGACCACACAGATAATAGATATCATATAATCCCCTGGGAATTCTCCTACACTACTAGCCCCATCAAAATTGTAGGGAATTATTGTATAGGTGGGTAAACTGGTGAATCCATTTTTAAGATCATGATCTAGCATTATAGAACAGGCATTTGAAGGTGTATATTCAGACCTTTTGCCATTTCAGAGAAGGACAGGGTGGCTGCTGATGCATTACCAAAAGAAGGACGTGAAGAACAGAGTTTTGCATTTTTAAAATTACTTTGTTATATAGGGTCTCAAGTGTCACAGATTGAGCATGTCCATTACACTACATATTTTGTTCACAAGTGGAAACAGAAACCCCAACAGAAATGTCAGAGAACAGGAACCACTTGGTTAATAGGAGGTAATTGCATGTCAGTAAGGTACCAGCCACCAATTCAGGAACGTGTGCAGTAAAATAAAAGAAATACAGCAATGTAACTATGCTTGTGCAGTCTTTTGAATGCATCTTTCAAGAGAAGGTGAGCAAAAACCAGATACTTAGATAGACATATAGATAGATAATAACTAGAGATAGGGGTATTCGTATACGAATATCCCCGCACAGCTGGACTTAACGAGCGGCCGGTCCCTGAGGCTGGCCCATCCACTCACACGTCCGGTGGTGGTGACAGCCTCACTCATCCTTCCAATCGCTCCCCTCTCTTCCTGCTCACCTGGCCACTCCAGGCAGGGGGAGGGAGGACAAGTCTCCCTGCATGGCTGCTGAGTCGCTAGCCGAGCAGGAAGAGAGTGGGGCTCTGGGAGCGATTGGAAGGATGAGCAAGGCTGCCGGCGCCGGCAGACACGTGATTGGACGGGCCAGCCGCTCGTTAAATCCAGCTGAGCAGAGATATTTGTATTCGTATACGAATACCCCCATCTCTAATAATAACCAAGTATATGCAGTATTTCAATTGGACTGAATGAACTAAAAGGAAAGGTATTTTGTGTCCATGCCAAGAACTGTTAAACAAAGCCCATTTTTCAACATTTCTCCAACTAAATCTGCCTATTTCTTTATTTATTATTTCAACTTGTATACCGTCACATCGTGCAAATACTCTCTGGGGCAGTTCACTAGCAACGGATGTGGGGAGGCACTTAGGCACACCAGATTTATCTAGCAATCTGGGCTGACTGACTAAACTAGGAAATACATTATCCGTCAACAGCAGCTGGTGCCTACAGGGATCCTGGCAGCGTTGCTTTTCGGCAGCAACCTCACATGAAGCTTAAATATTCTCTTACACACGGCAGGAGAGAGAGAGAGAGCATCTCTAAATGAATAAAGCATGGGCGTGAAGAAAGGGTATGCTCTAATAATTGAAAAGAGGAAGAAGAATTCATAGGAGAGCATAAACTGTGGAACCTAAAAATTGAACCCAGTTTTAAACATTGGGACAGACCTGCAGGAATGGGCACAGATTCATAGCTCGAAGGCACACAAAAAGCAAAGAAATGCTGGTTATGAGAAAAATTCTGAAATCAAACATTTATTAGGGACAAGCATAATATTGACAGAATTTGAGCATCTGATTAGACATCCTTCAGTCTCATTCCCAGTAGGAATCTGGCCGTTGTTATTATCTGATTGAAAATATCTTACTCCAGCCCACTTTCATTTGCTCGCTTCAATTATTACAATGTTTAACATTTCATTTCTTGTTTTACAGTTTCAAGGTTACCTTGATTCATAGGTCCCGCATCTCATGTTCCAATTACATGTCTAGTGCAATTTTCAGACTTGCCTTTTCTTTCTGTATGCAACAGGAACTAGATGTCTTTTCAGTTTTTATCTCATTGCTCCATTAGCAATAACACTATTTGTACTTATCTTTTGCTCTTCCCCACTGACTGACTGCCTTCTGATCTAAGGGTCTCATCTTTTAGCACTATATCTTGATTCATGTTGCATAGTCTCATTATACAGTAGGCCTTCAGCATATAAAATTTTTAAAGGCAGTTTACTACTGTATTGTCTTGTTCTTCACAGTACTAACAAGAGTTATTATAGGTGTCACTGCCATTATCTACAAAAGACAACATCAGTTTCTACTATTGCTACCATCCAGTAACTGCCTTTTAAGATTTTCTCCACTTCCATCACCATACTCAGAGGATGAATATAAGGAGTCAAAAGTCTGAACTGCATTTAGTACCCCAAAATGTGGAAGCTCTTATGCAGAACCTTGTGACACTATAAAAATTAACTTACTATATAAGAAAAAGTGGTTAGAAATAAATCACATTAGTATAGAGGAAAAAAGGAACACGTTGTTGTTATTACTAGTTCTGCAGAATTAGTTCTGAAAGCCAAGCAATGGAGATAGTTATCTGTAGGTTGATTGGAGAGCAACAATTAATACAGAATCCAGTCTGGTTCCAAGGGATGTGGGGTTGAGCTATTTCCTAGCCAGTAATGAACAAGCACAGCACAAAACAATCATTTAAACAGAGATATTTCCTTTCTGCAATGGGCTAGCCACTCCCAGTGTTCCTTGACACCAATCTTCATAGCATCACATTACCTAAAGCATTCTAGTAACATGGTTTAATTCTGGAGCTTCCTTTTCCAACTTGTGTTGTTATTGAAGTACAATGATTTTAAGGTCTGGCCCAGATCATGCCATAGGAAGAGGTCACATTGAAGTGGTTCTTATATTCCTTGGGGCAAGGCAGAATTCTTTCTACTTGCCAGATTCAAACCTGGAAAGTAGCCCTTTGCATTTTTCCCATAGCTATGGCACGTCACATTTGAAATAGATGCCCCTGGTTGCAGCCTCCCAGTCAGACATTTTGAAAAACAAAATGAAAAGCTCCAGTGGAGAAACCGCAACAGAGAAGTAGTTTTCTTACATACTTCTTGAAGATTTGTTCAAGTTTTCTTAGAAGAGAAAAATTGTTTTTTAAGAGAGCTTTGGACAGAAATTCCGGTAAACTCTATGCTCCTCTGTGGTGATGGAGGCAAATACTCCAGCTGGCAGAGCTTTATCTTTATGTGGGCAAGAAGTTATTTTTGTATGGAGCAGCATTTAATCGGCAATCCCAAAAGCTTGGGAAATTTAATTTTTTGTATGACTGCTGGAATCCCCAAGCCAGCAGCTCCACTAATTTTCCTCAGCACTGGCAAACCCTACCTGCTTGGTTCAACATAGGAACATTAGGGAGCTTGGTATTTCAGAACGCTGTCTAAAATCCCAGAGAGTTACTGTGAGTCAGAACATTAAACTAGATGGGGCATTGGTCTGGCTTACTGTATGACAGCTTTCTGACAACCATTTTATGATACTTTTATTTGTGTGGCTTATTTATGCAAACAATCAGATTAATTTTCCATTGATTCTTAACTGCTTCATCCGATGATCTCAGAATGTGCAGCCCTGAACTGTATGCCATTTTCCACCTCACACGTCTATTCTTCCCCCAGTAATACTCTGTTAAATTTTCTTCCTTGGGTGTAATTCTTCAGCTGATGCATCTCAAAATTGGGTTTTGGCTTGATGTAGGATGGCAGAACATGCTGAGTCATGCTTACTCCGCAAATCATTGTAATAACCTATCCTTCCATTATTTTTGGCGATGCAGCTGCTGAGACAGAAAATATATACAAGATTAATGTGCTTTATTGCCCTCTCCCCTCTTTAAATAGCTGATAGTACTTCATATCAGGAAAATATTACAAAATCTACTATTGAGATGCCTGCTGTATCTCGTTAACAACTTATGTAAGTTTTGTCTAAGTTCGTCTTAAATGATACCATATAGGAGTGGGACCAAGAGAGAGGAAAAGTAGGAAGAAAGCAGAATTAAAATATCTGTGAAAGTGGCAGGAGACTCATAAAGAAGGGAAGGCAAATTAAGCACTGTAATCCTGAGTAAAAATGCTCTGAGAAATACTGGAATTGCTTTCTTGTGGATGAAAGATCCAATTTAAAACTGCTGTCTCATATAGTAGATGAAGTGGGCTTTCATCCATAAAAGCTTTTGGCCCAATAAATCTGTAAGTTTTTAAGATGCCATAACAAGTCTCTTTTATTATTTTAATCAATAACTTCCAAATACAGTAGCATCAGAGAATGGGCAGGGAGCTGTGAGAAATAAATGTGTTAAATAATTAAAGTCAGGCTGAGGGCAGGGCCTGGATCAAATGGTGTCCCAGACAAGAAGAATGTTTTTAGCGCTCTCATCTGCTTTTGTTCATTTTTAAAAAATACTTTCTTTGCAATTGCAGACATAGGCAATG
This sequence comes from Intellagama lesueurii, assembly GCA_037013535.1. Taxonomy (NCBI): domain Eukaryota; kingdom Metazoa; phylum Chordata; class Lepidosauria; order Squamata; family Agamidae; genus Intellagama; species Intellagama lesueurii. The sequence continues at coordinate 341,393,305 of JBAJHW010000001.1, read as the reverse complement.
CCAAGCTTTGATACATGATTTGCATTCATGATTTAGTCCTGACTAGAGATGGGGATGAATATAAAAACGGATCGGCTTTTTCGACGAAAATAGCCGATTTGTTAAATATTCGTCCCTTCATATTCGTGGGTTCCAGAGACCCCCCCCCACTAATACGAAGGGACGAATATTTACCTGTTTTTATTCGTCCTTCGTATTATTTTTTTAAAAAATTCTGCCTACCAGCCGCCGATCAGCTGATCAGCGGCAGATAGGCAGCCGCCACCCCCCCACAGCCAGCCACCCCAACAGCCTACCCCCACACTCCCTTCCTCTCCCTACCTTAGCCCCCAACCCACCCCTGCCGACACCCCCTTACCTTAATGGCTGCTGCCAAGGTCTCCTTCTGGACTTCCAGCCATGCATGTAAAAAGGGAGACTGGCTGCCCTTTGCAGAGATGGTGGCTGCGGCTTCATTCAGGGTAGGGAAGTTGCAGCTGCCATCTTTGCAAAGGGCAGCCTGGATTCCCTTAGCTTGCCTCACCAAAATGGTGAGTTGTCCCCATCTCTAGCCCTGACATATATTATATATTTGTTTGCATCATGGATCTTTTCAGAGTTACTCACATATTTTGCTGAATGGGTATGGTTGCCATAAATTCTAAATACAAGCGAAGAGAGCATGAGACAGTTACTTTTATGGACAACAACTTCCACATTAAGGTGTTCCAAATTAAACTTAAAGGTTTGAAATTCTAAAATTTTTGGTACAAAATCTAAGTTTATCTAGTACTGCAGATGATGAAATAGAACAAATCCTTTTCTACTCTACTCCCATACAATTTTCCTTCCTTCCTTCCTTCCTTCCTTCCTTCCTTCCTTCCTTCCTTCCTTCCTTCCTTCCTTCCTTCCTTCCTTCCTTCCTTCCTTCCTTCCTTCCTTCCTTCCTTCCTTTCCAGTATTTCCCCCTGCCAATGCACACAGAGAAAAGATGGGAGCATGTTGAATGCCGTCACCATGGGAAGGCCACATTAATCCACCTTTGATGGAGGACAGCATGCAGAATTTTAAAACAACCCAAGAGAATTGAAAGACTGGATCTACAGGAAACATGCTGTGATGAAAATTCTGTAGCAGAGACCAAACGATATCATTTCAAAAGGAACAGCTATTTTAGTCTATTGAGGCAAAAACACCAGAGTCCTCTGGCACCTTACAGAGAGTCAAATTTAATTATCGGATGAGCACCCTGCGTCAGATATATAAGAAGAATGTTGACAACATTAAAAGAGTTTAAAAAGAGGAGAAAAAGACAAAATATTGTGTCAATTTAAATGCTAACAGTTTTATTTTATTATGGGCTTTCGTGGATCAAAATCCACTTCTTCGGGCACAAGGAGTGCAAATATTCTCAATAACTAATAATTATGTGCCAACAAGTCGGTTCGGACTTATGGTAACCCTTTCCAAGGTTTTCAAAGTATAAAATACTAGGTGAAGTGATTTGCCATTCCTTTCTTCCAGGGTTGCTCTGGTACTGTGCAGCTTGCCCAAGGCTACGAGGCTGGTACAAAAGCTGACTCTTCTCCAAGGAGGCACAGTGGGGATTCAAACTCCTAACCTCTGGCTCTGTTACTCAACTCACTGAGGCCCTGGTCACATGAGGGAAATGTTCTCTAGTTCTTCTGATCCTTCCCATACCTCTGTTGTACTGATTCTTGGTCATGTGATATATATACGTACTGGGGTGAAGGTCCCAAGAACTTTTAGCAGTATGCAGGTGCAGATAATGAGGGTTCGGCCCCCTGGGGCCAGACCGACCACTCACCATTCCACCGCTGCCACGGGCTCCGTACTCCATTCCAGAGCTCGCGATGGATTAGTCACTCATCGACCTGGCAGAGAGGCTCGTCATCCCGTCTTCTGCCAGGAATGGCTAATCCACCGTGAACTCCGTAGCGATAGGAAGGGAGCGTATACAAATACCCCCATCTCTAATCGTTACTGCTAAAAGTTCTTGAGACCATCACCCCAGTATATTCGTATACGAATACCCCCATCTCTAGTAACGATTTATTTCCTCCTATTTGATTCATTATTTCCCCCACTCTGGCTGCCTTACACTGGTTACCCATTAGATTCCGCATCAATTTCAAGGTGCTAATGATTACATATAAAGCCCTAAATGGTTTAGGACTCGATACCTGTCAGAGCGCCTTCTTCCACCTAGTTCTACCCATGTCACTCGTTCTAGCCAGGCTGGTCGGCTGAGGGGCTTAACTCCGAGAGACGTCTGGAAGGAAAAAAACAGAAACCGGGCCTTCTCAGTAGTGGCCCCTCACCTTTGGAACATCCTCCCCCGTGAGATCCACCTGGTTCCCTCGCTGGGAGTTTTTAAGAATAAACTGAAGACCTGGCTCTTCAGGCAGGCCTTCCCTCCTGACATTACTTAATTTCTTCCCCTGGTTTTTCCATCTTGGATTATGTTTGCTTGTTTTAGTTTTTTTTTTTTAATTTATGTTTTTAATTTTATTGCTTTTTTGGACTGTAAACCACCCAGAGTAGATTCATCTAGATGGGTGGTATAAAAGCCAAATAAATAAATAAATTATGGCCGGCAACACCATGGTACCAGTTTATTACCTCTCTTGTTTCAAAGGACAATTCAGCCCCTTGATTTTTATATATAAATATAAATATATTTGAATCATTATGATTCAATATAAATATTGAGTCTATTGATAGTGAAGGGGTTTCTGTTTGGAAATATGTCCTCTGTTGCACTGGCTGGTCCTGCAGAATCGCATTAGTCCCTCTACTTCCCCCACCATCTCCTCTGCCTTTCAGTTTAATCTGCCATTTTCTTTCCCCCCCTGCACCCCCCTGCAACTGTCTTCTCACGATCACTGGCAAAAAGCGGCGTATTGAAATGCCAGTGCTGCAGCAATGGTTCAAATTGCTCTTTGACATGCTTTTACCGACGTATCAATGTGCCAGCCACAAAAAGGAAAAGAAAAAGAAAAGAAAAATTACCCTGCAATAATGGCGGCCACCCTCCTGGCTTCAATTCTGAAAAAAAAACAGGGCAGGTTGTGCACGCAGGCCATTCCAGTAAGGAATGCACCAATACAACAGAGGTACAAAATAACACAACCCTCGCAGGGAGTGGAAAATAAACTGCAATTACACTGCTGGCCGGGAAAATGTTTCAATCCTGACTGTACATTGTGTGACCAGGAAAAAAAGCAACCATCTAACTGGGGAATAACTAGAGATCATTTCCCTTATGGGACCAGGACCTAAGTCATCTTCTTAGGACATAGTATTTGTATTCCTTGTGTTTGCAGAATTGGATTTTGATCCATGAAATCAATATGTTAGGGTGTGATCAGACAATTTAGCTTGTTTTTCGGAGAGCCCATGGCACTGCTTCGTTATATCTGTTTTCTGGTGACCAGATGACGTACAGAAGATCATGAACTAGACTGACCCTCCTCCATGCCCAGTCTAGACCTTTTTGCTTTAGTGGCAGGCTGTTCTTTTTTTTAAATTTGGGCCATAGCAATTGGGGAAGATTCTGTGTGCACAGAAGAGCCACTTTAAAGATTTCACCTAGTGAAACAAGCCTTTCCAGGCTGATCCAATGCAGTGTTATATTGCCATCTGATCACACCCTTAGTCTTTGAAATGCCACAATATTTTGCCTTCCCTCTTTATTTCTTCCCCTTTAACTTTGCCAGCATGCTGAGACAGACTAACACAGCTATTTATTTGGAAACAGGTGTATATATACTGTACGCATGATTAGGGGCATGATTGTAGGTGATGTGCTATGAAGCAAATGAAACATAGAATATATTGGCCGTGGAAATTCCATTATGTACTCCATTGTGCTAAAACCAGCACAAACATCTGAGCAGTAGCACATGTAGAGTGAGAAGAAGCCATTTTACTGATTCAGACCTCTGGTAATAGACTGGAGCTGAAGCGAACCTTTTTAATTCCAAGATTTAAAACCAGAATGTGTCAACATCTGGCTCCTGACACACTGTTCTTCCTGTCTGAATGGAAATCTCAGGCATAGCTATAATCTAGTAAAATAAGATTCCTTGACATCAAAGTTTTGCCCAACCTTGTATTTTCTGCAAGAATCATGATCTCAGTGTGCTGACCAAAAAGCTGTAAGTGCAGAGCAATGGCCATGCAGAGATTCAACAGGCAGCTTCCTCTAAAGACAGCTAATTATACTCTGTGTCCACACAGGGTGAGACTGTCTCATTAAATCTCTCCTGTAGCAAAGATAGCAGAGTTACCCAACTCCAGAGGAGCTGACCGGAAGAAGACATGCACAGAGCAATGACTCAAACCAATAGACATCTTTTGGGTCTTTGGAGATCAATGGAGGCAGGCCATAGGCATAGGTGGAGCATTTGGCTCTTGGGTGGTCTGTCATGGGCTATTTAGTTAAGCATCTATTGCAAAGCTGAAATGCGTGTTATGGATATTTCATCTTCTCTTGTAAAGCTGGTGACGTTGACTTGCAGATCTAGAAAACTGTGTTCATGTTCCTGTGTTTGCAGAGTTTGGAAAAGGCATATTTTTATACGGCAAGCCCATAAGAATAGAACATGTAAAAATATGTTAGCTTAAAGGGGAGGGGGTGTATTAGCAGTTGGTCCTAATGGAACATTGAAGATATCCTGCCTTAGACAGCAGATTTTGTGTGTCTTGAGATGTTAACAGTTTTTAGGGATGTAGCCATGTAGGACATGATTGCACAGCAATGAATCACACAGTTTGCTTCAGAGTTGGCACAGCTGAATTTGATGTATTTTTTGGCTTTTATGTGATGTAAAATTTATTACGCAGAAGAATGGTCTTTTTCAGTGAGCACAAAGTATGTTTTGATCTGTCACAGGGCTCCTAATCTGCTGATTACGCCTGCATTGATTTGCTTCAGATTCTGCCATGTGATTTCTGTAGAAAGAGCTGTTTACACCAACCCACCTCTTTTTTTTTTCCCACATAGGAAGGACTATGCTGGCTGAATATTGCTATTCCAATTTAGCGCTGTATCACTAGTGAAAAAAACAAAAAGAAAGGGAACAAGTAGAAGTAAGGGAGGATGGGTGAAAGGGAGGGGTGAGGGGGCGGAAGAGGGTGGTGTTAATAGGACAGGAAGCTTTGCTCCAGGTGATAATTACAGAGATTATAGGTGTCCTGTGGATTCTTGCAATGGGATAATGAAACCTTGTTTCTTGGTTGGAATATTTTGTTAGCAGAGGCTGAGACTTAGCAGAGGGAGGAGAGGATGACAACTGAATTTTAAAAGGAATTGAATGGTTGGATATTTGAATACCAACTCCTAACAAAATGTTTCTTTGTTTGTTTGTTTATTAAATGTTTTTACTCCACCTTTCTCCTTAAAAAGGACCCAAGGTGGCTTGCATCGTTAAAAGACAACATTTAAAGATAAAAACAATAAGTATATACATACTAAAATGGATCAACAAATACCACACTAAAAAATGGTAAACAAAAGCAACACAAGAAAACATTCAAAGCAGTAAAGCATAAACCCCACTCAGGCACCCAGTGATTAAGGGAAAGCTTGCCTGAAGAGAAAGGTCTTGGCCTGACTGAGGAAGGACAGCAAAGATGGGGCCAGCTGGGCCTCCTGTGGGAAGCAATTCCAAAGTCTGGAAGCAGTGTGTATGCCTAGACCATGATTACATTTTTATATGCCCCCCCTTTCATCCCCCTTTTTGTTCATTTTGTTTGGGAAGAACTGGGGTGTGTGCTCCTCCTCTTCAGGAAGAATGACAGCTGGTCTTCAGGAAGACAGCTGGTCTTCAGGAAGACCAGCTGTGTGGCTGCCACCTGTTGACACTGCATAGTTATGGTCTCCACTGAGAAAGGCTGCATTAAATACTATGAACATTTTTGTGTGTGGTGCTCACTCATTACAAACCATCCTATAGCATAGCAGGGCAACTGGGGCTTTGAGCCAAAGTGCCAAAATGTAGAAGATGGAAGCCATTCACTGCTGGAAGAGCTATTACTTGCTAATCAAAGGGTGTGGTGGGTGCCTGCCTGGACCATGCATGGCACTTCCAACTCCTTCTCCCTAGTCAGAAGAAAACTCAAAACAGGTGGGCTGTGCACAGAACCAATGCGGCGGTCATGTCTGCAGGCCAAGGCCATGGAGTGCAATCACATTCCTGTCTGTTCACATATGCCAACTTCATACCAAAGCCCTGGGCGTCAACATTGCTGCTTGTGGCTCTGTCCCAGAGTGACCATCATCAAGACGATCAGCTGGCCATAATCTTGTGAAATCAATTTGCTGCTTCTTCCAGAATTTGTTCTCACTAAGCTAATTCTTCAGCTGATTCATGTGTGTGACCACAGGATTGAAAACTAGCAGGGTCTGGCTGAGTCATAGGCACATAAGACTAATCACGGAGCAGTAATGGCATGGCGTTAGAAAAAAATAAATGCTACAGCTGTTGAAGCCATCTTCTCCATTTGTGCCACTGCTACACCTTCACCTGAAGGAAGGCTCATCCAATCCTAACAAGAATTTAATAATTACCTATAGCACTAATTGTGTTTTATACTGCGGCAAATAATAGACTGTTGGAAGAAGAAAACAAAAACTTGCACGTGTTCACCGTTTATAAAGCAGGTGAGGAAACAGGTAGTTAGTCTGTTTTTAAGGAGGAGAAGTCATCTGTTCAGCAGCAACGCCTCTTAGCAGAAATATCTTGTCTTAAGCTGCATTTATGAGTATATTTACTCAAGGATAACCCCAGCTGAACACACTGAGGCGTTCTTCCAAGGAAACATGTGCAGGTTTGTGCTGCACAGGTAGCATAATTAAGACAGGGTCACCCAAAACCTTTCAGATATGGCCCGAGCAAAGATCAGTCCATGTGCAAATCCAGTTAGATTAGAAATTGAATCTTCTTTCAGTCCTGAAGATGGGGTAACATCTCCCACTACATCTGAAGGAAGACAGGTAGCTTTAGAGGGCACAGGACCGCACGCTTAGGAAGCAGGTTTCAAAGCACCATGTCGCTGCCTCCTAGTATATGCTGCCTGAGACAAATATGTGTTGCCACTCTAATGTTGAAGAATAGACATACAGCAATACAGGAGCAATGTTAACTGTGGGTTCAGCCCTTTGAATTTTGGAATTTTTATCTAAGCACACATCCCCCCCATGTAAGAGAATCATGTCCACACTTCGTTCTAAGAAAAGAAAAAAATCCTGTGTTTATTTGAGGGATAGGAAAGGTGGTAGCTAACTGAGCCAGAGAAGGCAGGAGCCATGGTTGGCCCCTTTGCCTCCTGAAATCAAAAGCAAGATGTCTCCTCCATGGAGGGACAAGAGAGACGGCTGAGAGGGAAGGAAGTGACATCAGCAACCCTCATAATAGCCATTTGAAGTTGAAGGAAAGTCATCACAGGTCAGAGCCCATATAAAGGACATCCTAAGAAAGCCAAGGAGAGTTCTGATTTTATTCTTCCTCAGAATATGTATATTCTTGAGTGTAAGCTGAGCTGCACCCAGTCACTTTCAACACTGAAAACGCAAGTCCACCAGATTTAGGGGAATAGATGGACAGCTTTCTGTTTGGGGCGGATGCTAAAGGAACAGCTGGGGAACGCATTACCTCCTCAGATGCCAGGGCCATAACAAGGGTTACTTGCTATACTGGCAACCAAGAGAAATCATTCAGTTATATTTTATGGTTCTTTTACGTTGCTCTATATCCCAGGAGTCTCAGACAAAGATTGCTACTTGAAGATGCTTGTGTATAGGTGCTGTTCCCATATTAATCCTGGGCCAGCCCTACTGACAGAGTGAGGCAGTTTTATATATATAACCCTGGTACAGAGGTGCATGGCTTGCCATTTTCTGCTTGTCTTCAAGTGTATCTGCACACTTTTGTGTCACTTTTGATACCCTTTTAACAAGATCCTGGGATCTGTAATCTGGTGAGCTGTAGTTCAACGGAGTGCCCTAGCACATTAACCTAAGTTTCTCATTAAATTACAAACCCCAGGATTCCTTGGCATGGAGATATGGCAACTGAAGTGAAATCAAACCAATAGAATTACGTCATGCAGATGTGGTCTTAATTGCCTGCCCCTTGATCAGCCTTCACAGAAGAGCAGCCCTTAAGGCAGGCAGAGTATGGCTCATTAACAGCACTACATATTTTCACTAAATATAGAAAAAAATTCTATATTTGCTTGTTCATTGTGGTCAAAAATTGCTTCAGACCCTTCTCACACTCTTGTAGCCACAGAAGCCCGGGAGTGCAGAGAAGAGGGTGTTGAGTGCTTCAGATTCTCTTGAAATGGTATCAGTGATCATCCTCCACTGTTACATGAAGATCTGGTTTCAATGAGGATGGACTGCCAATGCAAGATAAATGGCTATCGCATTAGCAACAGCAGAAACTTGATCTGAAAAAGCACCAGGCTATAGAAGTTTGGATTACACGCTACATATTCTGTCAGGAGATCTGCCTATTATTATTATTTCTTCGTTTTGGGCAGGAGACGTAAATCAGAAATAGCTCATCTGATCATGAGAGCGTTTGCATTCTTTCCAACACGTGCTTGTTTATTTTCAGGGCAATGTTTTAAAAGCTGGGTCCCATAAAGGCTCAACAGTGTATTACATGCCAGGCTATTCCAACTTGCCCCTTTCAGTTGTGCTGGGTTATAATTTCCATCATCCCCATCCACCACACCAATTGGTTATGCCACCTGGGGATGATGGGATTTGTCATCTGATTTAAATGGAGGACTCCAGGTTCAGGAAAGCTGTTGTATGTAAAAAGAGATGCACTTGTGAACCCATGACACATGTAATAGAGGTAATATTATCATTGAAAAATATTGGCATATAAGCAAATAAGCACTGTAAACAATAAGCCTGTATAAATACTGCACCAATAGTTGTAAACTGGATTCTACAAAAAGAATATTTATTGTCTTTGTTATTGTAATGCTGAGATCTGCAAACTTTATTTTTGCTATTTTCTCAAAACTGACTTGAGCACAATGTCTTATTAAATGCAAAACATTTTATTCCTCATTTATACATCTCTTTCACAATGCTAATTTTCTTGTAAAAAATGTAAATATAAGTATTGTAAATATACATTTAGCCATTCACTTATGCTGTTTAAAGTGCAATCCTGTTTGTTATTATTCATTTCTCAGTTACCTGTACTAAAGCTGTCTTTGAAAATGTGCCTTGTAATAAGAATACTTTTATAGATGTTTGGGGAGGAATTATAGATGATGTACTAAAAAGGGGGAAAGGTTGTGCACCATCACAAGAATCAATGCAGCTGTGGAAGAGTTTGGGAACTCTGTACTGTACTGGGAAGAAAACTGACTATATCTTCAAGTTGTCCTGGTGGTGGGGAGCATATTATGTTATATTGTATATTATGCATGTTATGCTGTTAGTGAATAATTTGTAATAGTTTTCTTTGCTATATATTTATGGTAGTTTTTTTGTTTTGTTTTGTCTTTTTAATGTTTAAATTTTAATAAGAAGGGAAAAAAAGATAATGTGTGTTGTGTGTTGCTATGCACTGAAAACGTTGCAATATTTTGTATACCTCTGTTCAGTCAAATGGCGACTGCAACTGTGAAATAAAAAGAAAACTGAGATTTAGACAGACAGCAAAAAAAAAAAATTTTTTTTTAAAAGGAGCTGGAAAATAGCTCCTGTACGGATGTGTCACTGGAGACCAAGGCCAAGATCATCCACTATGTAGAGATGTAAAAGATGGACAGTGAACAAAGCCAACAGGGAAAAAGGAAATCATTCAAAAGATGGTGCTAGAGAAGAGCTTTGCAGACTAACATGGGCCGTGAGAAAGACAAACAAGTGGGTTCTAGATCAAATCAAGCCTGTACTTTTTATAGAAACAAAAATAATGAAACTGAGCCTTATCAATAGATCAATTTCATTTTACGGTGTTCTGCATGGAGCAAGAATACAGGCATCAAGCTTCTGCAGACAACACAAGGGTTATCTGATACATAATAATAAATATTATTATAAGCCCCAATGAAAGTCACCATATGTTTGATATGATCCAGTTGTATCTGACATATGGTGACTTTCATAAGGTTTTCTAGGTGCAGAGTACTCAGAAATGTACTCAGTCCTTCCTTCTGGTGGTGGTTCAGAACTGTGCACACGGCTGCACAGGTGGTTGGGCATGGAACGCCATTAGCCACATGCTCCAAATGATCTCGGCTAGTCCTTAGCTTAGAACGCACAGGGGGGTTTGCATTACTGACCTGTGGCCCTTCAGCTGGGTACTTCAACCCACTGAGCTATACTAGTTTCCCTCATTTCATAGATTAGAAAAATCATTGCACACCAGTCCGGTGATGATTATAGTTTTACTTTTGCTTTCATGTGTTTTGATGATGTTGTGTCTTTTTAAGGAAGGTTATCGTCCTTTGAAAGAGTTTCACACATTGCACTACAAGAAACCTAGTAAACGCGTGATGAACAGAAAGCTGCCGTCAAAGCTTTCTGAGAAGTGGATCTACCTGTTTTCTTCAGGATTTGCATTATTACCTCAGATTGATGAATATAGAATTGCTCTGCCCACTACCTTGACTCATGTCATACTTTACTTTTTAGAGGTACATGTAAATAATCCTAGATTTTAGATCTCTATCTTTAAAAAAAAACATATCTGAAAATGTTGCAATACAAGGACAAATCCGACCAAGAACACTACTGCAGAGTGAGGAATATTACTCTAAATAATATAATTGTGGCTCATTTTATGTCACATCCTTCACAGTGTACCGCAGCCTATCAGAGAAAGAATGAGAATCAATATAGCTTGCTAAAGAGAAGCGGAAGAGTGTTTTCAAATTTAATATTCACACAAAGGAATTGATTCAGTGTATTGGAGATGGAGAATGTTGGGAGAGAGATTCAGATAAATGGAACAAAGCAAGCTAGCAAACTGTAGGGGCAGGAGACAGATCAAGCTCTGGAGGAACATTGGTCCAATTCACTCATACAAAGACTCGGGCATCATTTGGGCTTCACGTTGGCAGATCATGACATCCATGGCATAATTCGTTTCCCACCAAATATGGACCTATGTTCTATTTTTATTGGGTTTTTTTCCCAGGAGACAAGAGCTTGGAAAAGTTACTTTCTGGACTACATCTCTCCGAATCCTGCAGCCAGTATGGCCAAAGGGGATTCTGGTACTCAAAATCTTTGGAAGGAACAGTCATATACAACGGCCCTTTTCAGACCTAACTGTGACCCTTGTTCAAGTGGAATGTGCACAGTTCTAACACAGACAGGTGCAAGGTTTTGAGACAGCTTATTGAACTGTAGCCATTCGGCTCCACCCGAAGCCTGCCTGCTCAGACAGAGGCCCATTAATCCAAGTATAAAAACCTGCCAAATCTTGGTGTTGAGGATCACAGTTGCCCAGCAGGATCTGCTCTACAGAACCTCTGTTAAATTAAGGACTGTAGCCTGGATCAGACATTAAACCACAGTATACTTGTATGTATAAACATATATAAGCTAGCAGCATATTGTGTCCCCCAAAGTAACTAAAAGTTACCTTTTTAGTTACTTAAAATACATCTAAATGCCAGAGAGTGTTGGCCTCTATTAGTGTCATTTCATCATTCAGTCAAGACCTGAAATGGAGCACAAAGCTGTGGCAGTTGAAGTGTGTGATGTTGCTTATCCACTGTTGAGTGAAGCCACCTATGGCCACGTCCATAGACGTAAATAAGAATGGAGGGACAGCTTGTACTTCCTGCAGATGTTGTTGGATTACAAATCCCATAACCTCACACCACTGGCTTGGCTGTCAAGGGCTGTTAGCAGTTTAGACCAAAAACATCTGGAAGGTCATGGTTGCTGACTTTTGAACTAAAAATGCAATTCCTTATCAACGTGCAAACGTAATGGAACTCAGTTATATCTTACGAAAGAGAGAATTAATTACAGTCAACTCATTTTTGTAACTTGGTAATTCTAAGGTCTAATTTGACTTGGTTGTTACACTGATTGGCATTTGAATTTTTAAATGGTGGGACTCTATATTTGACAACCCATTCTTTGTGATGCAGCAGGCTGTACATTCAAATGCTTAGACTAATATTATTAGAGAGCAAAATTCTGTCTGTTTCAGCACAGAAGCAGCATGCATCCATGGAAACAGATTAGTCAAGAAGACAAAAGATAAACCAGATAAAAAACCCTTATTTTATCCAGAGGAGAAATGGTTTAAAATAGATGCCCATTTACAGAGAGTTTTGACTTTTGGATTTTATCAATAGGTTTTTAGAAAAGGAAGCCACATTTCACACTGTGCATGGTGTAGCCAAAATTATTTCATTTCCATCAGTTGTAAAAGAACTGCTAAGTGTGAGTTTAAAACTCTGCTTATGAAATTCATAGGGCTTTTAAATGTACCTGGATCTACTTGGATCCACCCACACATTTTTATTTTATTTTTAATTTTTATATGTATTATAAACAAAAGACACAGACAACTATACATCAAACAATACCTGATAGCAAAAAAAATTACAAATACAATCATAACTAAAAAATACAGTGTAACTCACCACCTTTGGGAATATATATTTACGTATATCTTCATCAATACATTTCATCTTAATTTTTATTATGTGCTTCATCTCTTTCCAAAAATAGAATCATTCTTGTGTTGGGGTATAACCTTTATGTTTAGTAAATACGCATTCTAAAAAAGAGTCCAGATCCCATTAAAACTGTTTTCTTTCAATAATTAATTTTCTAACTTCCAATTTGCAAGTTAATTTATCATTAATAGCTAGATTTCACATCTCATTATATTATTCGTCTAAACTCAATTGATTATTATTTTTCCAATTCCATGCAAATATCAATCTTGCTGCTGTTAACATAATAATAGTCAGTTCCATTTTTCCTCTGTCTAATTGACTGTTTCCAAATATATTTAACAATGTGATCATTGGACATATTTGTATATCTGCCCCTAAAATTTCTTTAATCTCATTGAAAACAACCATCCATTCCTTCTGTCTCTCTTCACATGTCCACTACATATGTTCCCCTTTCTTTCTTACATCTTCAACATTTAGATGGTATCTCTTCATTCATTATGCTTAATTTCGTTGGTGTTAGATACCATCTCTATATTACTTTATAACAATTTTTCTATATTCTAACTGACATATTTTTCATTATTCTTTTCCCCCAGATCATCTTTCATACTTCTCCAATAATTTCTTTATTTAAATTTCCTTGCCATATATCTTTCAAAACTATTTTTATATATTAATCCTCTACTAACATCTTATATGTTACACTTATTATCCTTTTTTTATTATTATTATCATCCCACACTTCTTGAGAGAACAGTTTAGGGTTAACTGAAAGGGCGATGTAAAAAATAGCAAAGATTTGTTTGAACCACAAGCTGTAACTTCTTCCTCCAAGAATCTTACAAGACCTCGGCACCTTAACCACAACAGCTAACACAGCATTGGGAAGCCACACAAACTGTACTGAACAACACTGGAAGCTTGCTGGACAAGTGCAGCATTAAAACAGAGGAACAATAAGTACTAATGCAGTGCTGAAACAGACAAGCAGTTTAGTACTAGACGATCTTCTGTCAGGAAGGATGCAACTCTCAATAAATCCCATGGACTTCTATCAGAAAGCAGTACAAATTAATCAAAACACAGACACACTCCAGCTATCTAACCAAAGAAAAAAAGAGAAAAAAAGATGAAGGAATTTTCAGAGAGAAGGGAGGCAATTTTAAGGTCGCTCTGCACTAACTGTGCCTCCAGCAAATTTGGATAGCCAGAGCAAAGCTACCTTAACAAACTGAAAATAAAGCTGAACTGAAAATGTCCTCCTGTCTCCCTGCTGGTTGCTTGCTTCCCTCTCTCTCTCTCTCTGGTCAACTAGCTGTCCTACTATGAGGACAACAAGACTTTAAAAGAAAGGGAAGGGAGAAACAAGCAGACCCAGGCACCACGTGTGGGGAGGAGAAGATTCAAATTGTTAACAAGCTGAAAACAAGAGTGGTTTCCTCTCCTCTGTTTGCTCACCCTGTGTTGTTGGCCAAAGGGAATTAATCTGTCGAAACTAAAATTCCCAAGTGTGACTTCACAGCAGATTCACTAGTATTTTTTCTGCTATGTAGTCACATTTAATCTGAACAGCAGAAGCTTTAGTTCCCAACAGGATTTTATAGTAAAGTTGTTTACAGAATTAATACACTGCTCATAGAATTTGGCTAGTTATGTCCTTCCATTTCTCATCCTCTATCTCTCATACACATAATCCTTCCAACGAAATTTGGACATTTACTTTAAAAAGCAATTAGCTACATTGACAGCCCCAAACTCCAAACCAGATACTTTCTACTATAGTTTTAGTGAAAAATAACTCTTTACCATCCCATCATTCAATATTAACTAGGTTACTTTTAGTTAATTTTAAAATAATTGTTCTAAAATTAACTATTAAAATATGTAATAGTTTAAAATATTCTAAATAACAAGTTTGGTGAGAGGGGAATCAGAAGGAAAACATCAGAAATAAAATCCACAGGTTTATTTTAAAAATCCCAAACCTCCAGTTTTTTTAAAAAAAGCATACCTAGGTAGAGAAACCACATATTCTGCGTGCAACTAGTACAGTAACTGAAACATAGTTACTGTTGCACTGCAAAAGGAATGACATTACTCCTCAGTTTGCTATAATTGTAATATAACTTAGTTAAGATTTGTTGTTTGCAAAAAGGTTTTAATTGCAAGCAACATGTTATTCTGTGACTTCTTAATTTTAAGGTCTGATTCCAGCTGTGTCCAGATAATAGCAGAGATGAGTGGTAGACTCAGTTCTAATTTTTCCGTGGGCCAATTGTTTGGAGGAAATAAATTTCTCCTCAGGGAAAGTGGTGAGGTGAAGGCCTTGCAGTCAAGGAAAAGTTCAAGTTGTGCTGTTTGCTAGACAGTGACAAGTGGGGGCAGCTTCTCTTCCTCTTCAGGGATAAAGCAATGACTGAGTTTGCTTCTCTCTACTATCACAAGGATTTTATAAATAGTGGAATGAGTCAGGGCCATGAATGACACAGCTAAAACAAATTAAATCAGGTTTAGTTGAAGGAACCTGTCTGAAATAAAATTAATCATCATCATGGTAATCGCCGTCAGGGTATACCTTGGGCCACAAGGAGGTTCAGGACATTCTGATGAAATAGAAATTGAGCTCTGGGTTGAATTGCATTTTGCCTTCATAATCACTTCCACATTTTCATCTTCATCTGAAAATCCACAAGAGAGTCGTACAAATAAGCAGAGCTGGGCAATTTAGCTTGTTTGGTCTCCTGCTCCCAGAACCTCACCATCAACATGAAGAACACTCCAGAAGTGAAAATACGAAGACAACAAATGTTTCCCATCTCTGCAAAGGAGAGAGAACTGGGACTGTTCCTGTCCAACTAATTCAGTCCCTAAAACCAGACACAACGGGGAGAGTGCAGGAGCTTCCACCATTCCCCTTTCTTCAAATTAGGAACTAAATTGCTGTTTCTCTGTCATGGGGAAGACAAAGCAAGCCACAAGAATATTTCCTTCCTCCACCCTAAAGATAAAGGAATAGTAGCATGAGTCATGTTTATTTGGACAGCACTGGAAAAAAGAGATTATAATCTGGCTTCTTAGGTGAACCGTGAAGCATACCAAGCCAGCTCAAAAATATTTTGCTGACTGAGTTAAAGAAGGTGGCATCTCTCAGTTTCATGTACAAAAGCCAACTGGACTGGTTGCTGGAATCTTGCCTCAGCCCTGGCCAGAGGGTGAATTCTTCCACCACACCTGAGGGCATCAGTCTGATGGAGGGCCTGTGGGACTTCATTGCTTGTGCTGGCCCTCAGCATCCCCTGCCTGAGGTGGTTGTTTCACTCTAAGGCAGCACAGAGTTCTTTCTCTCTTATTGTGGGACTTACATTTTTAAAAACGAGATCTGGAAGTACAAGTAAGTAAGCACCTTAACTGATTTCCTTTTATACCCAGTGTGGTGTAATGGACAGAATGATGAACTAGGACTCAAGAGACCTGGGTTTGAATTCCTGCTCAGCCATGGAAACTCACTGGGGGAGTGGAACTGGTAAAACCACTCCTTAAACATCTCACTTACATTTTAGATGCATTTTGACAGGATTATTTTGAGTTTTGTTCCATTAGCAAAAGTAACAAAAAGTAATGAAAATGGAACAAGCAAGACAACACATAATACAGTGAGTTATATTTCCAGCATTGTAATAAGTAATGTCAAATTGTCAAGTACTGCAATGAGTAATAGGAACTAATTACCTTTAAAAAGTAACTTTCCAAGCTCCTCTGAAAATGCGCTAGTTTGGAGAATGAGAGAAGAGGGAATATGCAACCCAATGACCGACTGTGTACCTGACAATAGAGGACTAGAGATGGGCATGAATCAGAAAAATTGTGATTCGTTTTGATTCATTACTCACCAAGGTTGACGAATCACAAATGACAAATTGACGATTTCCCCCCCCCTGATGAATTGATTTGTCAATTTGTTTTTGACTTTAAAACCATATAAATGGCCCCCAAAGCACCAAGAGACACCAAATTTTCAGGGAGACTTTCCTGTCTCTCCTCTACAAGCCCTGCAACTTTGGTGAAGTTTGGGTGACAGATGTCCAAGTTATACAATCACAAGTAGGGTCCCCCAGGAAAGTCCCCCCCCCCGGTACCTGGAGACATCAAAATGATGGAGAACATTTACTGACCCTCCTCTACAATCCCTCCAAGTTTGGTGAAGATTAAGTTTCAGACATCCAAGTTATACACCCACAAAGTGCATCCCCCCAGGAAAATGTCCTTTAGCAACTGGGAAAACTCAGTCTTCACCAAACTTTGAGTGATTGTAGAAGAGGGTCAGTAGAAGCTTCTCTGTGATTTTGATGTCTCTAGGTGCCTGGGGGGGACTTTCTTGGGGTTACGGTTAGTGTTAGGATTACACAACCCCTACGTGTGGATGTATAACTTGGACATCTGAAATTCAATTTTCACCAAACTTGGTTTGTAGAGGAGAGTCAGAGGAGGCTTCCCTGCACACTTAAGTGTCTCCAGGTGCCCTGGAGGCCATTTTATAGCCAAACAAATTAATGAATAAAAAATCACTAATCATTTTTAAATTCGTGCCCATCTCTATACAGGACGTAGAGAGAGAAGATAGAAATCACGAGCCTGTGTGTTGTGGTAGTTGAAGTGCTGGGCAAGCATTCCGGAGACTTGGGTTTAAATCCCCACTTGGCCATGAAACTTACTGTGTGACCTTGGGCCACTTGTTCTTTCTCAGCCTGACCTACCTCACAAAGCTGTTGTGAGAGTAAAGTGAAGAGGGAAAGCATGTAAGCTTCCAAAAGAATGACAGAATATAAATGCATTTTTCCCTCACAGTAAAGAAATGATGTTGGCAGCAAGAGGTGGTGTGCCCCACAGCCAAATCTTTGCATTGGTGAGAACGGGAACAGTTAGCCCACTGTAGATAGAGCTGGATTATGGGGTGAGGTAGCCGTCTCTACCAATATTGCTGAAGGGAATTCTTGGGGTAATATCTAGGGTCCAAATGTATATGTATGAGAGGGTGCTGACAAGTATTGAGCCTTACCCAGAAAAAATTGAGCTAGGAAGCTGTAAATTGCAGGGTGTATTGGCCAATTTGTCTATATTCAATGGTGCAAAAATCAACTACCTATGATTTTAACTTATCTTTCATTTTGAGGTCCAAAGTGAACATGGCAGCACCTCCAGAAAAGTTCAATGTGGAAGAGCATAGGACCATAATCAAGTTCCTGTTTCTCCAAGGGAAAGGTGCAAAGCAGATCCATGATTAAATGTCACAAACGATGGGTGACTGTGGCCCTTCCTATGCAACAGTTAAACATTGGGTTGTCAATTCTAAAACTGGCCATTTCTGTGTTGAAAGTGAGAAACCCAGTGGAAGGCCTGTTTCTGTCTCTGTGCCTGCAAATGTGAAAGCCATCCATGACATGACGATGGAGGACTGACGAATATCAGCCAAAAGTATTACTACATATCTGGGAATATCCCGTGAGAGAGTTGGTGCCATTATCCACAACGACTTGGAAATGAGAAAGCTGGCAGCAAGGTGCATCCCCAAACTTTTGACAACCGAACAAAAGAGGAAACATGTGGAGTCATCGGTGGCTGTTTTGGAACATTTTGCAAGAAATGAGTCAGATTTCCTGGGCAAACTGGTAACTGATGATGAGACAGGATTTACTGTTAAGACCCTGAGACAAAGAACAGTCTAAGAAATGGAGGCAAAGTGGTTCCCCCAGGCCAAAGAAGTTCCGAGTGCAAAGGTCGGTGCAGAAGCAAATGGCAACAGTTTTTTGGGATAAGAAGGGAGTTCTGCTGGTGGACTACCTCCAACAGGGTTCAACCATCAATGCAAAATATTACTGTGTTTTATTGACGAAGTTGAGGCAAAACATCAAGGAAAAACATCGAGAAAAGCTCTCCAAAGGTGTCATCCTGTTGCATGACAACGCCTCGTCACACACTGCAGGTGGAACAATGGCAAAACTGACCTCCTTAGGCTTTCAAGGGATGCCCCCATCCACCCTATTCTCCCGACCTGGCTCCTTCTGACTATCATGTGTTCCCCAAACTCAAAAAACACCTAAAGGGATAACAATTTGGGAGTGTTCGGGAGGCACCTAATGCTGCAAATGAGTGGTTACACCAGCAGTCGGAAGCATTTTATTTGCAGGGACTTAAGAAGCTGCAGGACACATGTCGCAAGTGCGTTGACTTCTTGGGGAAATATGTAGAATAGTGTGGGAGTTACAGCTTCCTAGCTCAATTTTTTCTGGGTAAGGCTCAATACTTGTCAGCACCCCCTCGTATATACAAAAGACAGAAGAGGGATCTGAACTTAATGAATTGTAGCACTGGGGTACAATACATGCTTGCAGAGGTTGGCGTATTACTTTGAAAAAGTAATATATGTTATCGAAATAGTGCCAAACACTCCTGCAACAGCTACTTAGTGGAACAGTTTCACATTTTAAAAAGTAACTAAAAGTAGCTGCAAAAGGTATTTTCAAATGGCACTAAGTACACTTCTCCGTTGAACTGCATGGATCTGAGCAGCAAGCACAGTGAGCACCCTTTGGGTTCGGTCAGTCAACCAATTATAAATCCACTGAACAGTAGCACTGTCTAGCCCACATTTTACTAGCTTCCTTGCAAGAATATCATGGGGAACTTTGTCAAAGGCCTTACTGAAATCAAGTAGCATAGTTATACATTATTATATTTGGAATAACACAGTTATTGTTGGAATTGATTGCAAGTAACTAGTCTGTAAGAAGCTACAAGCTATTTTTGGGTTGTTTTTTTTTAAAGTACTGAGACATTACTGTTTGGGTGGGTATATTCTATAGTGTAAGAAGTGGGGAAGGCACCACTCAGAATAAGCATATATCTTACAATCGACAGAGACTGGGTCATGGTGACAAATAGTATTTCAACCTACTGCTGAGAAAACAGAGATAATGTGCTTTTTGATTGGATTTTTAATTGAATTAGTTTAATTATTTGCACAATTTTGTTCTAGATTAGGCCTCCATTCTGACTTTCAACTGAGCATCTCAAAGCAGTAAAAGAGTAAAATATAGAGTATTTTCCTTCAATTATGATAATAAAGTAATAGCCAGCTTGGCTCTATATATCGAGCAAAAGGTGTTGATATTAGGGATGTGCACAGCAATTTTTTTCATATTTCTTCTGTTTTGGCTTCTCTTGGGGGTTTCCTCTTTCATTTTCATATTCTCCCCATACCAATCCTTCAGTTTTATTTGAAAAGGAAAGGCCTCTTTCTGGTCTTTCTGGTCATCTGTTCTGTGTTTTCTCATTCGTGTTCTCTGGCACTCCAAAAAACCTAAAACTCCTTTAAACGAGCAGAGGCAAGGCAACAGAGAATTCAGTCTACTCCAAAAGCAGGCAACAATGCATAAGAAAATAAAATTGCTATCAGATTTATGCAGGCATTAAAAAAAAAAGGTGTGAGTTCACTGCCACCCACTTAGCATAACAGATCCTCTAGGGCTACGGTAGCACAGTACTGAAAAAGGCAAGGAAGCAGGTAGCCAGACAGTCACAGGCCGCCTATCACACAGAGACATCCACTTGCCAGAGCAAATAAGCACAACACAACACCAAAAACAAGAGAGAAACACACAAAGCTGCGCCCAACTGACCACAACCACCCGCCTACACAGCCCAAAGGCACAGTCACAGAAGTACAGCTCTGCCCCCTCTCAGAATCATACAAAGCAGTCTCTAAAAAAATCCCTCCAAAACACACACATTTAACAGAATAAATACACAGTAAATAAACCAGAGCTTTGCAGATAACACTGGATTGCCAGAAAAACAGACAAATGGGTTCTAGATCAAATCAAGCCTGAACTGTCTCTGGAGAAAGCCAAAGTGATCCAAAGAAATGGAGGGGGGGGAGGGAAATCACCCCAAAAATCAAGGAAAAGGAAAAAGAGAGAAGGAGCAAGTGAGTGAGAGAGAGAGAGAGAGAGAGAGAGAGAGAGAGTGAGGGGGGGGTTGAGTCAGAGGCAAAAAAACAGGGAGGCAGCGGCCAGCAATCCAAAATGGAGGGCACCAGCAGCTCAGCAGCAACAACTGAGCTACAGAGCACTCCTCAGTGGTTTCCAGGTGCTCCTACAAATCCAAAATTTCTCCCCCCACCAAGATGTTCTGATTGGCTGCTGACAGTTCTCGTGTTGCTATCAGATGAAAAATTTCTCAGAGGATTTGTAAACTTGAATAATTTATGTTTAAGAACCTCTCTTTTGGCAATCACCAAAAGAAGACAAAACAGAACCACTTTCATGTTGTGGGTCTTTCATTAAAACATGGAATGCCAATACCAGGAATATCAAAGACAACCACCCATATTGAATTTTAGTTCCTATCTCTTTGTAATTACCAGTAACCTAATCTTATAATCTTTGACCCACCTCTGCTTAGAAGAGTCTGTGATGCAAACGTATGTTGCAATGGACTTTTTGAAGTACTCACCTATTGCTACCACAGACTTTCTCACAGGATCCAACTCAGAAAGGACAATAGATCTGGTTGGGGGAGATTTTAAAACATAATATAAAATTTTTCTCCAAATCAGTACTAATTCCATGTGCAAAATCCTCTTTCTTAGCTATAGAGGCATAACTTGACATTACACCGATGGTAGCTACAAAGGTGGCAAAGCAGGAGTGCTATCCATGAAGCACTTCCACTGGCATGTTGTGCTATGGTGGCCATTGAACTGTATAACTGATTGTACAACTCAATTGCATGATACTCAGTTGCTGGAAGTAATGCCTAGCATATTTATGTGGGTGTAATTGTATGGTGATTCCCAGTGCAGTATAGTGCAGGGGTCCCCAACCTTTTTCACCCCACGGACTGGCTGGGGAAGGCAGGGCACCCCCCACGCTCGTGCGCATGCACGAATGAGCGCTCTCTCTCATGAACGAGTGCACGCTCATGCGCATGCGCAAATGGCGGTGCGGCGCTCGTGCGGGCGTGTGCTCGCTCGTGCGCATGCGTAAACGGCGGTGTGGCGCTTCTGTGGGGGGCGCTCGCTCGTGCACATGCGCAAACGGCGGCATGGCGCTCGCGCGGGCATGCTGGAGTGCACGCGCAAGCGCAAACAGGCTGTGCAGGGGTGAGTGCGGTGGGGTGGGGCGGGAGGTCTGTCTTCACGGCCTGGTTCGGCTCAGGTCATGGACCGGCACCGGGCCGCGGACCGGGGGTTGGGGACCTCTGGTATAGTGGATAGCGTGACAGACTGGGACTCTGGAGACCAAGGTTCAAATCCCCGCTTGGCCATGGAAGCTCACCGGGAGTAGAACTGGAAAGACTACTCTTTAAATATCTCACGTACCTTGAAAGCCCTATTAGGGATGTTATAAGTCGATTCCGACTTGATGGCACAGACCAAACAATTGTATGCTATGCCTGCATTAACAGGATTTTGGCCAATGTAATAACAGGATTTTACCCCTACAATTTTATTCCAAAACCACTGAGATAAATAAGTGATTTCTCAGGGTAGCTGTTGTATTTGGACAGTGCTCACAGGCAGAATTTCACTTCAGTTTAAGAATTAACCAACCTTTACACATGTCTTAATATTCAGGAAAGAAATAATTTGAAGCTGAATGTATGTGAATGCAAGGAAAAGCAACACAGAAGTATTTTCTCAGCCATAGTATTATTTGCGTTTTGTTTTATTGGGAAAGATTTCCCGTGTTCATTTGTATTTTTAAAGTATAAGATTATTTCAAAGTTGATACGTTGCTTTGCTAGTTGATCTGAGTGTGCAAACTGAAACCAGTCCAATTGTGACATGAAAGTTTGAGCATCATATCAGTTGGATTACATGGGGTTTATCTGGGGTCCATCAAGTTGGGTGGGTCAATTAACCATTCTAGACAATAAGAATAGACCCATAAGAAAATTCTCTTGGTATGCAGATGGAAAACAACCTGAGAAGTTTTAACTTCTCATGCATCTCTTATATCTTAAGCCTTTGCTAATTCCACTCTTTCCCTGAAATGTCCACTACTATGTAAGAATGAGGAGTTTTTTTGGGGGGAGGGAGATCCCATTCACAGGAATATGACCTCCCCACCCCCAATTTTGGCAAGGGGAAATCATGAAGGGAGGATAAAAATGTAAAAGGTGCTGTAGATCACACCCGCCCCAAGACTGGTTTTAAATGACCAAGAACAATGATTCACTATTTAAACAGATTGCAGGCCTTCTCTACACGGCTTCTCACTAAAAAAACACATTTTTTTTTCAAAACTGCAAGTGGACTTCTGATTTCTTCTTCTGCATTTCGGTTTGTATACCTAGCTAGTCCTTGGAGGATTCCATTAGCTGCAGACAATTAGCACCCAGGCCCACTCTTGATTCCATCTATGGTGCTCTGTAGCAAATAGGAAGGGTAGAATTTGTTTGGTGCTGGAGGAGACTCTTGAGAGTCCCCTGGACTGCAAAGAGAACAAACCTATCCATTTTGAAGGAAATCAACCCTGAGTGCTCACTGGAAGGACAGATCCTGAAGCTGAGGCTCCAATACTTTGGCCATCTCATGAGAAGAGAAGACTCCCTGGAAAAGACCCTGATGTTGGGAAAGGGTGAGGGCAAGAGGAGAAGGGGACGACAGAGGACGAGATGGTTGGACAGTGTCATCGAAGCTACCAACATGAATTTGACCCAACTCCGGGAGGCAGTGGAAGACAGGAGGGCCTGGCGTGCTCTGGTTCATGGGGTCACGAAGAGTCGGACACAACTTAACGACTAAACAACAACAAAAGAATTTGTTCTCCTTGTAAGTAGTTAAATATTTGATTTTTGTTTTAGCCAAACAATACACATTGTTTGCTATGAAACAATAGGTACTGTTTTGACAATACACACCTAATAACAAACAGACATTATACACAAATATTAACTGAGATGTTGTTGCTTAGCATAGTGAGTTGCACTAGAGTAGGCCCATTGAATTAGTGAGGATTTGATGAATCAACCCTTTCATAAGTTCCGTTGATTCAAATAGGCCTACTCTAGTGAGTGATCAATCACCACTAGAGTAGGCCCATTTTAATTGATAGGACTTAAAGACAATGTTTCCTCTAAGCCAATGGTCCCCAACCTTGGGCCTCCAGATGTTCTTGGACTACAACTCCCAGAAGCCTTCAACACCACCTCTGCTGGCCAGGATTTATGGGAGTTGAAGTCCAAGAACATCTGGAGGCCCAGGGTTGGGGACCGCTGCTCTAAGCTGTGCAACCATTTGGCCATGCAGCGCTGCATCAGTCCTGTGCACCCACAGGCAGTGTTGCTGCCCATTTGTGGCCAGTTGCAGACGGAACTTTGCACGCACAGGGAGGCGTTTCCGCATTGAGCGGAAACCCCCACCCTGTGAGCCCAGGTTTCCTGGTGCAACCGGAACCAAATGGGCAACACACCGGCTGTGGGTGCATGGCACTGATATAGTGCTGCACGGCCGCGCAGCTTAGAGGGAACACTGCTTAAAGCTCACTCATTATAAGACCAAGGCTAAGATCATCCACACAATTGTATTTCTGATTACTATGTAAAGATGTGAAAGCTGGACAGTGAAGAAAGTGGAGGGGAATTTTTTTTATTATTTTTTTGGGAAATATGATGCTGGAATAGAGCTTGGCAGATACTCTGGCCTGCCAGAAAGATGAGCAAGTGGGTTCTAGAGAAAATCAAACCTGAACTGGCTCTGGAGGCAAATATGATGAG
Source organism: Intellagama lesueurii (assembly GCA_037013535.1). NCBI lineage: Eukaryota > Metazoa > Chordata > Lepidosauria > Squamata > Agamidae > Intellagama > Intellagama lesueurii. The sequence goes on along the minus strand of JBAJHW010000001.1, from coordinate 341,368,840 downwards.
AAGGCACATCACCAGAAGGCAAGGATCTCTGGAAAATACAGTAATGCTAGAAGGAGTTGAGTTTACAAGAGCTGAGCAGGGCTGTTGAGGACAGGTCATTGTGGAGATCACTTATTCATAGGGTCACCATACGTTGGAGGCAGTTTAATGGCAAATAACAACAACATTGTTGGTGTTCAACTGGCTGAAATCCTATTGTTTTGGTGTGTGATCAATTTCTTCTTGGATGCTTGCATAAAAACTTTCAATTTCATCTTCTTCAACATCAGTAATTGGAACATAGATTTGAATGATGGTTATATGTTGATAGGTCTTCCATGGAGTCTGATTGATATTATTTGGTCAGAACTTACATTATAGCCTCTAACTGCCTGTGTTACATCTTGCTTCAGTAAGAGCCACTCTGTTTCTTCTGAAATTTGTCATTTCCAGAGTAAAACACTTCACAGTTGCCTAACTGAAAATATCCTGCTGCAGTCCACTTTAATTCGCTGACGCCAAGCACTATAATATTTATATGTTCCATTTCTTACTTTATGGTTTCCAGTTTACCTTGATTCATACTTCTCACATTCCACATTTTAGTTAAATATGTTGTGCAGCATGGGACTTTTCTTTCACTTCTGTGCAGATCAGCCACTAGTCATCCTTTCAGTTTTAATCTAGTTGCATCATTAGTAAAAGTTATTTGTACTTGTACTTGCTCTTCCCCAGTAGCTGATTGAGTTCTTTCCAATCTGGGAGTCTCGCAGCACTGTCTCTTGTTTCATTTTGGAGTGTCTCATCGCAGAGTTTTCATGGTAAGGAAAGTTCAAGAAGGGTTTACCATTGCCACCTTCTGCACAATACTAATATTGCCTCCTCTGCCAGTGTCACCTTCAGCTACCACTGCTGAGAGTGGATGCATCTTAATCTGATGTCTCAGCTATGACCCTTCTGCCTTGGATAACCTAATACGAGGTCCTTGTGGCTGGGTAGAGTTCGTTGACCTTTTGCAGGCTGTATTTTTCAGTGCTGGGACCGGTGATCACTGCACACAAAAGACCAGCTAACGACACCCATCAATCATAGTGACCGATCATCTCTCCCCCTTTTCACAAACAATACACCCACAACAAAAAACACGCTATCACCATAATCACCCAATCTCCTGAAAAGGACAAAAGCTGATCCCACAGCTATAAATACTCAACTATCCCACAAAACTGCACCAGAGCACAGACAGAGTTCTGACTCCTGTCCTCTGAAGATGACTTTAGGAAGAACAACCTTCAGAACACGGCCAAACAGCCTGAAAAACCTACAACAACCAATTTGCCATGTTATTTCTCCTTCTCTTATGTCTGATGAAGTGGACTTGTCCATGAAAGCTCACATTAAAAAAATATAAAAGTTAGTCTTTAACTTGCTACCAACATTTTTTTTGTTACTTTTTACTTTTATTTTGCTTTCACCTATACAACTTCAAGGCTGCTGCTATTTCCATTCTGTCGATCAAAGTGATACCCCCAAATTCTTGCCCAGGCCAATTGTACTGGTAAGGAGGAGAAGCTGAAAACAGATTTTTCCTGCATCTCTCTGTTGGATTTCAAAAGGAGACCATGAGCGTACACAGCATAAAAACCAACTTTTCAATTTGTATTATGGGGGTGGGGGGGGGAAACAGTTTGTGGCCTGCGACCCACTTTGCCAGAGGCACGAAGCCAGGAACAGAGAAAATGCTTTGTAACGGCTTTCACAGAGGAACCTAGGAGAACGTTGATGTTCATTTCACGTGTATTTTTGGCATCCCATCCAGAGGATGTGGTATACCCATGAAAGTAAACTAAGGTTGAAGGAACTTGCGTCCTGGTTAGACTACATTCCCCATCACCACAACCGTCAGCCTCGCCGGCTGGGGATGATGAGAACTCTAGTCCAGTAAGAGACCTGGCCGCCCACCACGTTTTCCAAGCCAACACGAAGCCACGGTGGCTCCTCCCTCTGCTACACGTGTGCAGTAACATTTCCCCCCCACCCGTCCCTAACCTACCATCCCGTCTATGGGGGGCGGGGTGTAAAATGGGACAGAATTTCCGCCCTTAACCTGCTCTCCGACTCTGCTCCCCACACACACACACACACACACACACACACCCCGCATCCTAACCATCACCACCAGCACACCCACCCTCCCCGCTTCCTTGATTGACAGGGAACGAAGGGGCGAAGGAAGGAAGGAACGAAGGGAGCGGTTCGGCTTCAGCCCCCCCCCAATCTCCTTTTATTGGTCGCTCCCGCCCTCCTGGCTCTCCCTGATTGGTCCGCTGGGGTTGCCGGTCCCTCTCCCTCTCTTTTCGGGGGTGTGGGCGCCGGAGAGAGAGAGAGAGAGAGAAGAGAGAGCGGGGCGGCTCAAGTGCTCTGCCGGGAGCTTCCAAGGGGCGCCAGCAACCGCAGCATCCTTACCCGTCCTCGCTGCCGCCGGGTGCCGCCCTCCTGTGACTCAACAGGGCGTGGAGGAGCTGCTGCTGCTGCTGCTGGAGGCTCCACTTTCCTCCCGCGGCATCTCTCCCCCCCCCTCCCTCCTCCGCTCTTCCAAAAGCAACAGCAGCAGAAGGAGCTGCGCAGCCGCCGCCGCCACTCCTCCCTTCGGGGTTTTTTTTCCCCCCTCCACCACCTCCACCACTCCGCCCAGGCGAGGCGAGATCCCTCCATCCCTCCTTCTTTCTTTCTTTCCTTCCCTCCCTTTTCTCTCTAGTTGTTCTCTCTCTTTCTCTCTCTCTCTCTCTTCTTTCTCTCGCCTTGTTCCCGCGAAGAAGGGGCAGCGACCGGAGGCGCCGAGCCAGCATGGACGACCCGGGCCAGTCCCCCTTGGTCTCTTCCACCTCGTCCTTCTCGTCCTCGTCTTCCTCCCTGCCGGCCGCGGAGCAGGGCGGGCAGCCCCAGAAGCCCCTCTTCCAGTACCAGTTCGTGAAGGAGCCGGAGGACGAGGAGGAGGAGGAGGAGGAAGAGGAGGAGGAGGAAGACGAAGAAGAAGTGGACGACGAGAGGCTGGAAGTCCGGGAGCGGAAGCCCGTCTCGGCCCCGCCGGCCCCCGCGGGCCCCAACCCTTTCGCCGCCCCGCCGGGGTCGGCCTCCGCCCCGCCTCGGGTGGGCCTGGGCGGCTCCGGAGAGGAGCAGCCCCCGCGGCCTGTCCCTAAGACGGCCTGGAGCGGGAAGCCCGAGGTCTCCTCCTCCTCCTCCTCCTCTTCTTCCTCCTTCTTCTCGTCGTCGTCGTCGGTTCCTTTCGGGGCCGCCGCCGCCGCCACTGAGGCAGCCCCGGTTGAGGGGAACGAGGAGGCGGAGGAGGCGCCCCCCCGCAGCGCCCCGCCGGCGCCCCCGCCCCGAGAGGAGCCCCGCGCCCCCGCCGTCCCGCCCCGCAGCGCCCCGCCGCCGCCCAAGCGCCCCGCCGCCGCCGCCGCCGGCTCTCCCGGTGAGTGGGTGGGTGGGTGGATTGGGGGAGCCCCCTGAGCCGAGAGAATAAGGCGGGGGGGGGGGGACACCGGTGGAGGAGGAGAGGCAGTTGGGGGAGAGGGGAGTCTTGCCTCCCCCCCCCCACCGGGGCGGGGGTGGTGGTGGTGGTGTTTCAGGGGCGGGGCTGGTTGGCTGGCTTTGTGGGTCGGGAGAGTCTGTGGGAGAGAAGATAACGGGGGGGGGGGAGGAGGAGGAGGAGGAGGGGGGGGAAAGTGGTCCCGTGGGAATAGTTGGGCTTGAGGAGCGTGTTGGAAATGGTATTTTTTTGGGGGGGGGGAACTGTAGGAGTGGGCTTAAAGGGTCGTGGGAAGGGAGCAGGGGTGGGGTGGGGGGATCCTTGGGGGGGAAATGGGCGGTGCCAGGCCTTGGGGGGGGGCCCTGTGGAGAAGGAAGGTTTTCTTTGTGTTGGGGTTGGATGGGGAGGGCAGGACTTGTTGAAGAGTGGGGGGGGGAGAGAGAGAGACTGGGAGAAAGGGGGTGGGTTCGAGAGTCAGGGCTGGAGGGCAGGCAGAGGGGAGGAGACCCCCCCCCACAAAGGTGGGGGTGAGCCAACCCCCCCAGTTTTGGTTTGCAAGCCCATTAGGAGTCTTGGGGGGGGAGCTAGTGAGGAACATCTGGGCAACTGGGCGAGGTGGCAGCAGGCGAGAGAGTGGGGATGGGTTCAGGAGGCGGTGAGCGGTGAGGCATGCTGTGTGGAACAGGTGGACGTGTGTTTTCTGGGCAGGGTGTCCGTGTGCATGCAATGGGGAACCAAAAAGTATTGGGGTTCAGGTAGATCTTGGCGAGGGGGATTTTGAGCCAGTGGTTGTGGAAAGAAGGCGCGGGGCGGGGCTGGGTGGTCATCTAGGCATGGCAGGCTGCGATGAGAAGGGGTTTTAGGGCATCATGGCGAGGGTCATTTTTGTGAAGGGAGTGGCCGGCGAGACCGGTGGTCAGTGAATGTGTGCGATGGAGAATTGATTCTTTGGTGGAAAGGACTGGGAACTGTTCCAGTTAAAGTGGGAGAGAACAGAAACACAGCAGTCCTTTTTTTTGGGGGGGGTACACTGTGGTTTTCTGGTAGTTTAGTCAGGAAAGGGCTGGGCGGAGGGGGGGTGTCTCTGCAGTGGACATGATGGGGAGTGGCAAAGGCTTTGTGGGTCCACGTGTGCTTGGATGGATGGAGCCTGTCTGGTGTGAGAAGGGCTTTGCTGATAGGAAGGTCTTAACATGCTCTGTCACCCTCCTTGGCCAGAACAATAGCTATAACCTATTGTAGCGCTTGTGATCTGTCATGTGAAGACGGCGTGGGGCTCCTTTGTGTCTGGAGCTTGTCCGTGCACAGCTCTTTCGAAAAGCGTTTGGTTCTGTCCAGACTGCAGGATTACAAATGCCAGCACTTTTTTTGGGGGGGGGGGGAGAAATGAGGGTGTGAACAGGAATAATTCCAGTCGGCTGCTGTGGAGTAGTGCAGTAGGGAGCACTCAGAGGAATTCATGTGCGCACAGAGAGTGGGTGGGGCAACAGCCATTTTTTCCCTTTGACTTTTGGATACTTACCAATTTCAGTGCCATGAATGCTAGAAGCAAGTGGGTTTTTTCCTACTGTGTCATCTGCTGGCATGCACCTCTTTCCTTTTTTTTTTAACTTCCCATCCCTCCCCATTTGTTCTGTTACTTCTGTTTCACCCTCTGTTTCCAAGAAGATATATCTTCTTGAATAAGAAAACTTTTCCTTTTTGTTCTGTGCCAACAAGGAAGGGTTAAAGTGGGAAAGAAATCCCAGATTTTTCTTCTTGATTTATGTGGCCTGTGGAGCTCTGCGTCTCTTTTTGTTTGCAGGCAGTCTGAAGCTTCCCGTCCCACCAGTCTATTGTCACTGAGAGCCCGCCTTCTCTTTGCACACACTGGCTCAGAACTACATGAGTGATGGCTCTGGTCGTCCTACGGCAAGCAGTAGGTGGAATAAGCACCTCCACTGCTGTATACAGTATATGGAGGCACTAAATTAGCTCCTCCTCATGCCACCGCCCAGGTTTTGGCACCAAACAGAGCATAATGCAGACTTTTTCTTGCTTATTTCAAAGAGTTCTATGCTGGAACCCCAGGCAGCTAACAAAGTTTATAGCATATCAATGCAAATTAAAAGTTAAGTATTTAATCTTAATATATGTATTTAGAAAGCATAGAGTGCCATTAATCATATTTCTCAAATATTAAGTGGAAAAGAAAACAATAACTAAAGGATGTTGGAAGTTGAGTTGAGCAAGAAGCAGCAGCTGTGGAAAAGTATTACATTTCCAGCCTTTCTCACATTGTTTTAAGGGGTAGAAACAACTGTAAAAGAGCTGAGGGCTTTCATTGGTATTTCTTTATTCAGTACTTCTGTATCTAGCATTTCCTATTATTGTGAAGGCAAATATGTGTTGTTTTGAAAATAATGTTCATTTTAAGTATGGGTTAGGAATGTATGATAGATACTCCAGATGTTGCTAATGACCTCTCCCATTAGTCCCAGCTAGAACAGCCAGTAGTAGTGGGAGTAATGGAAATTCAAGTTTAAAAACATCTGGAGAGCCATATATTCCTCATTCCTTTAAAAAAAAACAACACATGACTTTACATGTATTCTGTGTATAGGCAGTCAGTCGTTATTAACACCAGTGATTATTCTCTTAACTAATAGTGTTGAGTGGAATGTGAACTGAAAAATAACTTTTGATAGGTGGGATAGGAATGAAGGCATTGAAAGTTTAGAAATGGATAACATTTTGACATAACTCATTCCTAGTGGAGAAGTGTAATAGAATATGTTGTAGTGCGTTTCCCTGTGTTTTTGCTTAGTATATAAAAACATCCTGTAATTATTGTTTCAAAACAGAAAATTAGTGATGTGTCAAAATAACAAGGTTAAGATACTTCAGCATGAAACTAGGGCAAAGTAGAGTGAAAGGAAAGGGACCATACAGACAATATTGCATCATCCAAATAACAAATTCAACTGGAAACAGGTTTGCTTTCTCTTAATTACAAACTTAAGTGTCCCCCTTGCAATAACAGTAGAGGGCATAAAAGGGGCTAATAGTTGGTACTAAAAATGCAGATGTCCCAAAGAGACAAACAGTATTTCCTACTGTAGAACTGTCTGTAGTTTTATAGCAGGTTGAGGTGAGTGAGGATAGCCTTGCCTGCTGTATCTAATCAGGTTGGGAATGGTCCCCAGAGTTCTTGAGGCGGCATGAGCAGGAGAACAGCTCTTTATGAATGATTCTTTTAGTGAAATGTGATTTCTAGCTGGATTGAATGGTTAGACTGACATAGAATTGAATGCAACCAGAAATGTGGTTAGCAGCAGAATATCAATAGTATTTGTGGAACCACTATCATAACTCGGTTGTCTAATTTTACTTCATAGAATCATAGAATAATTGAGTTGGAAGGGACTTATAAGGCCATCAAGTCCAACCCCTGCACAGTCCAGGAACCCAAATTAAAGCAGCTCTGACAGAGAGTTGTCCAATTTTCTCTTCAATGACTCCAGCATTTAGAGTGCTTCACAGCCATTCAAGTGCTTGTTGCTGCTTGTGTATGGATGATCCTGTCATGTAATATTCAGCTATTATGTCAATCACGTCTGTGGTGGCCCCTGTGCTTTCTTTTGCTGGATTGTCTTCTCTCACACAACTGATTCCTTCTCTCCATAACCACCCCTTTGGAGCCACTTTTCATTTCCATTTGTGCTACAAAAATATTGGTCTTCTGTTGACTGTTAGAATTTTTCATCTCTTTTGCCAGGCCACTGGGAAAGTTATTGATGTGCTCCAAAGAAAACCTGTTCTATGCATTGTGCAGAATTAAATGATAGGCCCAGGTGACAGAAATCTGTGTTGTCTTAATTTGGACTGTAATTGAGTGTGTTGAATTTGTGTGCCCTGTAATACAGAGAACTACTTTTATTCAGTAAATGAACATATCAATAAGCAAGCCCATATATCTTTAATCTAAGGGTTTACCACATGCAGAAAGCTTTCTGTATCGGGAACATTTAGAAACAAATATGATCCTCAGCCTGCATATCTTTAGATTTGATTACCTAATTTTGAGAAACCTATACTGTTAAGTTACTTACTATAACAATAACCACAACTATATGCTACTGAGATTCTGTAGGTTTATTTTCAAGGTTCTTTAGGATGGATTTGTGTTTGTCAAGGTGAGAGCCAGTGTGGAAATGACTATTATGGGATGGGAAACATTATCTGTGAGAAAGAAGATTGAAATAGTGATATATTCTGCTCTATTTCTAGAGTCATTTTGAGTAGATAAGTGTCAGGAAAATCTTACTAAGTTTTAAAGCATGCACTACACATAGGCAAACCTGACTAATATATCACAGTAAACTTAGATATACTTAAGCATTAAAGTTTTTATTGCCTGTGTAAGATGGAAAAATAATTTATAAAAGTTTTGCTTTTTTTAGTAGATGATTCCTTCATATTCTAAGGAGGGACATGTGTGGTCCAAAGGCTAATGTCTATAGTTCTGTCACTGCTTTCTCCTGAGAAGGCTTTGGTTGTATTAGCAGAGTGAAATCGAACTCCCAGTTTGCTGTTCCAGTCATGTGGAGTAGCTGATGCTGGTGTGTTACTGCTACATATCATTGGAGAAGAGGAGCCCAGAGGTTACCTTATGTGCATTGATTGGCAGCATAGCTTATTTGGGCTTCCTTAATGGCAGCCACAGCATACGAGTACATTTTAACCAGCCTGTAGCCTCAACTCATGTGCTAAAATCTAAAGCTGGCATGTTAGTATCCCATCAGTTTTCAGTCACAAGGAACATCAAGCTTTAGGACTTCTCCTCAGTAGATGACTTTGATTCCATATATGTTCTGATGCTTTTTCTTCTTAGGAGGTTTTTAGTTGCATCATGAAACTAAATGAAAACAGGGGATTTTTAGTTCAGAACTGATGTCATTTTGTTTGCAAAGTATGTATACAGCCAGAAGATCTGTGCCTAGATTCTGTAATTATAGAAAGCATGGCTTGCTGTGAATAAACACTGAAGTATGCATTTTTGTGTTCCTAACAAGAGTGCTTGAGGTCTCTGCATGTTTGACCTTGCTGTATCATTTCCTAATGTGTAACTCAACTCTTACTTTGAAAAAACACCATCGAGTCATGACCTTAACTATTTTTTGGCTCCCGACTTTGATTACTCAGATGTTGTTGGATTGTCAGCTTCTAGAAGTCTTTGCATGGCCATTGATCAGTGGTTATGGGAGCTGTAGTTCATCAATATCATGAGAATTAACTTAAGGGAATAATCACATGTCCTATAATTGGCACGAATCATGCAGTTTCATAACATCTGTGTTATTATTTGTTTTCCTTTTCTTTTTTAAATAATAAACTGGAAAGAACAGGATGGAAAGAATAGGTACACGATAAAACATTCAGGAACTGGTGCTCAAGGGAATTGTAGGGAGATACAAGGCACTGAAGATCTAAATGCAGATGCCTGATCTTTTAGTCACTTTGCGATTTCATCAGATGCTGATGGTCTACATCGGGTTCTCGAACTTGGTTCCACAGATGTTCTTGGACTGCATCTGCCAGAAATCCTGGCCAGCACAGCAAGTGGTGAAGGCTTCTGGGAATTGCAGTCCAAGAACATCAGGGGACCTCAGTTTGAGAAGCCCTGGTCTATATCAGGGATGGGGAATGTATGACATTCCCAGAGTTGTTGAATTGTTGTTCGCATCAGCCACTGCCAGTCAGACAAATAGGAAATCATGATGGGAGTAGTAGTAAATTGACATGTGTTTTCCTTACTTATATGTTCTCTTATTTCTGCCTTCATAAGGATAGAAGCACAATACATTCAAAATGTAAGTTCTTTTGAAATGAAACTTGGAATTTACAGAATGCTGTCTGTCAAAGATTCTGCGAAGCCACAACATTAAAGTGGATTCCTAGCATACAGACAGGCTTAGGCATTGTAGTCTACAGCATATAATTATTTTCCTGATATATATCATGCTTCTCATTTCAAAATCAAAGGTTGCAATTCTGATGATGCCAGTGGCAAGGTTGCACCACAAAACCCCATTTGTTATAGTATAGTAATTTTAACTTTTTTTTCATCATGTAGCACAAAAATGGCAGTGTATTATTCCCAAATATTTGCTAAAGAATACGTGCCACTCCTTAGCAAACATTCTTGAAGGGCTGTCATTCACTCCACATTCTTCTAATCCTTGTCTGCACAAACTGTTCATGTGCTCTTGAGTAAGGTTTCAAAAATGACTGAAGTTGTTAGATACCTACTTCATCTTGAGATTTATGCCCATCTTGCTGGTGTTTTGTACACTACTCTTTGTTGCTTTTGTAATTTCAGTGAGTAGCAAATTCTGAACATCTCAGGCATATTTCTCTTTTCGCCTTCTCTGATTCAGAAAATTTTATCTGTGGGAGTTAAGATTCAGATAATAGTTTGTTAAAAGAGGCTTGTGGAAGGGAGATTAAAGCAGTTGTTCCCAAGCTTGTGTCCCCAGATGTTCTTGGGCTAAAACTCCCCAAAGCCTCCACCACTAACTGTGCTGGCCAGGATGAAACTGCATAATTTCTTCCAAGAACATCGAGTTGAGTGGTTCCCAAGGTTGGGAACCACTCAACTCATCGATTGTGATAAGTAGCACAATACCCTATTTTAATTAGAACAGTTCTTCCTCATAGTTGGCCTTCTTCCAATCCTTTTGCTGGGGATAGTGCATCAAGAAAGATGTGAGAAACATTTGTTGGAGGAATCAGGTGGAGGGAGGAACCACTTCATCTCCATATGCAGTTATTATGTGGAAATGTCCTCCTTCTGTTAGCATGAAAGGGGAGGTACAGACTGGGAGTCCTTGTCTCTTAACTATCTTCCTCTTTCACCCACACACAGGTTTCCCTCCCATCCTGCTTTTTTCAGTCTCCATTTTCCTGCTTTGCTTACATCTCTCTGCACTGCCTTGCTGTGTTAATTTGCGTCAGCATAGAAGGCTCCTTATCATATATGGCTTTTATTTGCCCACCAGTTCACAAGTAGGGCATGAACATTGGCTGTTGGCTTTCAAAAGGCTAGACTAAAGGGAAGAATCCCCAGCGTTTGCCACTGAATCTATGTAGTGTAGGAGCAATGCAGATGCAGTGAAACTATTCTGTGTACTCCCACTTGTGAATTGACATGGCTTAAGATTTTAGAGATTTCTTTTTAGAGAGCTAGTGTAGTGGCTAAGGAGACCTCAGTTCAAATCCCTGCTTAGTCATGGAAATTCACTGTGGAGGCAATGGTACATCACTCCTTAAATTTCTCATGTACCTTGAAAGCCATATTAGAATTGCCATAATTTGGAAGTAAGTTCAGCAAATAGACAGGAATGTGTCTTCAGCTTTTGTTTTGCAAGCTTGGTTACGCTCTACATGGAGATCTAGTCATTGTCATGTATATTTAATGCACAGTCAGGTCTATTTTCGGCATGGTAGTATTGGAAAAAAATGTGACAGGCCTAAGACAAGCTTCTGTGAATTAACTTCTACCTTGCCTGTCACTGAATTTGGTGTATATACTGTACTTATTTTGAAATGTGTGCAAATATGTAAGTAATTTGATACATATTTGTTTTCTAGACATGATGGTTTTAATGTTTGTTCAAGTGGCAGTGTTGTGGGAACTGATATTAAATTATTCACTTCTGTTCTCAGCCATAACAAGCTTGATATAATGAATGTTTAGTCATTATGGAGGCGGAAGAAGTCAACAGCAGTGAAAACGAAATGTTTAAGGCAATGAATGAAACATCTGGGGAATGATAACTGTAATGCATATCTTTAGCCCATTTGTCAGAATTGTTTCTCACTTGGAGATTTGTAATGGATTTGTAACTATGTCAGATAGTTGCAAGGACGGTTGTTATGAAATAAGTGAAATTAACCTATCTAGTGGTCTTGCTTGGTTTATTGTCCCACTTCTGAATTCTAGGTTTTGTACTAATGATTTTGTTCATTTTAGACAAACATTGCATCACTTCAGAGGAGGACGTTCAGGAGCCTCTATTCTTCATGAATTGTTAAACTCAGATACATTTGGCAAACTCAGCCCATTGATTCTTTCATTAGGCCATAGTGTTCCGAGATAGTCATACACAAGCAGCTTCTGCCAGGAGTAGCAGTCATTTTTGTACGTGGAGACTTGCATTGCTTGTTTCCTCTAAAGAAACAGTCATGGATGGGAACCTGATCACCCAAGCAAACATGATGCATGCAGGCAGGAGGCTGTACGCTCTTATAACATCCCCCCTCTCTGATAACTATGGCCTCTGAGAATGGGTCTGTGTAGCAATCATTGAATGGCGAGCAATGGGGCAAGAAAGAGAAATTATTCTTACTCATCAGAGTTTGGTGTCTACATGCGGTAGCCTTTTTGCAGCTGGTCTATATCTCAAGTAAGAAATAATATTTTTAGTCTTGGGAGATGAAAGGAAACAGAATAATAGTAATACCTTGGAAAGCATTTCAAGGAGATCTTGACAGGGTAGAATGCTGGGCCAATATTAATGCAATGAATTTAAGTAGTGGTAAAAGTTACATTTTGCATTGGATAGAAAAAATTAGATGCACAAATATAGAACGGGTGACATCTAGCTTGACAGTAGCACACGTGAAACATTTCTGAGGAAGGAGCTTCCTTAAGCCCCAAGCTGAACATGAAGTACCAATATAGTGTGGTAGCTAGAAAGGCCACTGCAGTTCTAGGCAGCATCAATGGAAGCATTATGTCAAGATCTCAAGAAGTAATGGTACCACTCCATTCTTCTTTGGTCAGACCTCATCTTGGATATCATACTGTAAGGTTTTGGCTTGTCCAGAGGTTTGTAGCAGAGATCATGAGGGATCTGTAGACAAAGTCTAAATAGGAAAAGGTTGAAGGAGATAGAAACCATTCTCAGCCTTTTTTTGGCCACGGCCATAAACACAATGTGAAAGAAATATAGGCCAAATCAGGATTGTATACGTTGCACAAGGAACCTTAAAAGGTGGTGTGTGAAGAACTGTTTCCAGTCTGTAGCTCCCTTCAAATGTGCCAGGGCCATATGGCCCCCTTTGAGAATGGCTGGTAGAGGCTGAAGAACAGGCAATCAAGAGATAAAGTGACTTATTCTTCTAGATTAGGGGTCCCTTTCTAGATCAGGGCCCCAGTGCTGGTCCGTGGCCATGGCACCCTTCGCGCATGCGCGAGAGTGTGCGTGCACCACACGAGCACCCCTACCCCTTCGCGCATGTGCGAAGGGGTTGTGTGGGTGGGTATGCAGGGGGGGAGTGCATGGGGGGGCGGAAGATCTGTGTCCACGGTCCGGCCAAGGCCATGGACTGGTGCCGGGCCGCGGACCAGGGGTTGGTCTAAAATACATTTCAAGACAGTGGTTGAAAGATGTGTGTATGACATAAAGTTAGTGCTTTTGGTGATACTTGATTATCCTAAGTGGCTGTTGAATAAAATTTTAGCTCTAATCTTAGAAATAGTTACTGTGCATACGTTGTAGAATAACATGAACCTTGAACCGCTCTTTGAATGGCTAGATATTTCCATGTACTTTTTTGAGTCTTAGATATGGTTATTTGCTGTCAAATTACAGTGGTGCCTCGCTAGACGATTGCCTCGCAGGGCGAGGAAATCGCTAGACGATGCCTTTTTGCAAGCGCTACTGCGCTTCGCAAAACGATGTCTGTCTATGGCGATTTTCGCTAGACGATGAGGTTTCCCCATAGGAGTGCGCCGACTAGTGGTCAAAAGCTGTCAGTGCAGCTGTCAGTGCATTCCTATGGGGACCCTCACTCGCTAGACGAGGTTTCCCTATGGGAAATTTCGCAAGACGAGTGCCTTTTCCCTTGGAACGCATTGAAGCGATTTCAATGCATTCCAATGGGAAAACATGCTTCGCTAGACGATGTTTTCGCTAGACAGCGATCCTCGTGGAACGGATTAACATCGTCTAGCGAGGCACCACTGTACTTCCAACCCTATGAATTAAGGTTGGAAAGGGTCGTGTTAACAGCTCTGTTCAACTGTTGCAAACTAGATACTGCAACTCTCTTGAGTCAGTCCATCTCATATTTGTATTTCTTTCCCTACTGTTTTCTCCTTTTCCTAGCTTTATTGTCATTTCCGGCAAGGCTTGTCTTTTCCTGGTTTGTTCAAAGCATGATAGGCTTAGTTACTTACTTCCATTTCTTGGGAGAATTCAGGCTTTATTTGATCTAGAATCAGTTTATTTGTCTTTCTGGGAGTTAGTGGTATCTGTGAAGTTTTTCTCCAAATACACCATATTTCAAATGAAGCAATTCCTCTCCTGTCAGTTTTCTTCACTATCCAGTTTTCTCATTTTCATGTAGTAATTGCAAATAACATAATTTAGGTTATCTTGGCTTTTGTATCCAGCAACCATTATGCTTGAGAATCTTTTCTGGCTCCTTCATAGCTTCAGTCATTTTCTGATTTCTTAGGTGCAATCTCCATGTGGATTGATGAATGAGTTTAGGTATAGAAAATCTAACAATTTCAATTACTTCATTGTCAACGTTAAACTAATGTAATTCTTCTAGTCTTGATTTTTGTCTTTTTAATGTTCAGTTACCTGTGCTTTCTTCTTTTACCTTCCCCAGTAGTTTTTTCTAGTCATTGCTGCTTTCTGCCAGTAAGATGGTATCATCTGTATATTTTAAACTACTTATGTGTTTTCACCAGTTTTCAGTCCTCCTCCATCTGAATTTAATTCAGCTTTCTGTATGATAACATCTGTGTACATATTGAATAGACATTGAGATAAAATACACCCTTGTGTGATGCCTTTGTCTTAGGGAAACCATTCTGTTTCTCTATATTCTGTCCTAACAGTAGCTTATTGTCCACAATTCAGGTTATGCACCAGGACAAACAAGTGCTGAGGCACACCCGTTTCTTTCAAAATAATCCATCGTTTTTCATGAGCTTTACCATCAATGGCTTTGCTATTGTCTATAAAGTGCAAACTGATATTCTGTTTTGTTTTTGCGATTTTCTAATGTATTTGGAACATGATCTCTAGTGCCTCTTTTCTGAATCGAGCATGAGCATATGCTCTTTCTCAGTGTTTCAGATCTGGTAGTAAGTTGCTAGTGTAGGCCCATTGCATCAATGAGGATCTGGTGAGTCAACACCTATGTAAGTTCCATTGATTTGTTGGGCCTACTCTAGTTGTGACTTAGTGCTGGACTTCATGTTATATATGTAAAACCCCTTTGTTGTGAAATCATGAGCATCTCTTTGCTTGCAAACAAAATCAAGGCAGTGGTCCTATAGTTACTTCATTCTTTGGGGTGGTTTTTTTTTTTTTTATGGAGAGACTGGGATGTATATTGAATGTTTCTAGTTTATGGATCATAGTTTTATTTTCCATATTTTTGGCATATTCCCAATAGGATTTTGATAGCTTCAGTCTCTATAGCTTGGAATTGCTTTATTGGTATCCTATCTGGTTCTGAGGATTTGTTCCTTTGTATTTGAGAGCAGTTTTCCTTACTTTCTAATACTGTAGGTTTTTCATCAAAAGATTCTTTGAATTACTCTCATTCTTGCGTCTCTTTTATGTAGCTCCTTGGTATATAACTTCCCATCAGCTTTCTTCACTGTCCAGCTTTCATATCGGTACATGTATCCTTAAAGAGAGATTAAGGTTTCTAAAATAAGGGCTTTGAAGATCACGTTCCTCTACAACTGAGTGAATAATTCTGTTTTGTCATCTTTGTGTCTTTAAAGTTCCTGTCTTAAAAAGGCATTTGCTGTTCTCAAAAACATTAACACTTTTAATAATAATTGTATGCCATCAAGTCAATTCCTGTCTTCTGAAGTGTGCTGCTGAAGAGGTGTTCTTGGCTGCCACATAAGCATTCATTCAGTTACACAAGCTTACCGTTCATCTTTCCCAAGTGCCAAGAAGTTTCCTACAGTGGCCCCATCTGTGCAAGAGCTGGTACAATAAGATCAAATTCAGACCGTGCATTTTGAGTTGCAGACACTTGTCTAGTGATGGAGAAACCTGTGACAGTGTACAAATGATAAAAAAATTGAGTTATCCATTTTACCTGTAATGCCGATAGCTTTCCTAACAATGTCTGTACCAGTGTTTGCTCGAGTGCAGTGATCCCTAATCTTGGATCCCCCAGTGTTCTTAGACTAAAATTCTCAGAAACCTTCACCACTAGCCAGGGATGTTGGCAAGTCATCCAGCCCAAGTCCAAATCTGAGTCTTGGGCCCAAGTCTGAGTCATGGAGTCCTTGCCTCATCCCCCTCCCCCCCAGAGCTTGGGACTCAGTCTCAAATGCTCAGAGGCTCAAGGAAATGGAGTAGGAGGAAGGTGAGGGCCTTCACCCTTGTGAGAGGAAACTATCTTGAAAGAGAGCACACTTTCAAAGGTAATAGGATAGTAATGCCTTCAGAACAGAATACCTTAAAGTGTTTTGACCTCGCCTGTCTTCTGCAGCATTTCCTTCTGCTTCTTGTGCAAATGTACCATGACCTCTCAGTTTCTCAATGCACATCTCTGTTTTCTCTGCACCAGATCTTTGCTTTGTTGAGTAAGCATACAGAGGAAAGCTAGCATTCCTTACTTCTCAGATGCTTAACTTGGCAGCATGAGGAGCATTGCAATTTGACCCTTTCATGTAGGTTAATACTTTCAGAAATCAAAGGCCAAGGCCATTTTGCGTTAAATGCTTGTGAAATTGAATGAAGATCTGTGCCTAGAATAGCTGGGTGCTAGTAAAGCAGATATTACAAAGCATTCCTCCTGAGAATTCAAGGTCAGAATCTCTTGTGAGGTGATAGTGCTATAACTTTAGACATTCTTAAAAATATCCGAAGTGGCTTGCAAGGATGAAACAATAACACATGATGAAGCAGTGCACAAGTAGCAGGAGATCTGTCAATCCAGCATAAGCAGCATTAAAAATAGCAACTTAAATCCTTGGAGAATAAAGTGGTAAAATTGTCATTGGACTGTGGAACTGTTGGTACATTCCTCTGCACTTCAAAGGGTGTCCATGAATGTATCACTAATAAAAAAGCTCTCTTTCTTAATTGTTATAATCGTTAAGGTTTAGAGAGAACCAGTTTTCCAGAACTGGGGACTGCATGAACTCTGAAAATGACCCCCACAAAAATCAAAATTGTAAGTAAATTAATAACAATTAAAAAAAAAATCAAAGCCAAATGTTTCTGGAAATGCCTGACTGGTTTTATTTTTTGTGAGTTGTAGGCTTGTTTATAGGGCTAGATGGAGTGCATTGTGTTTTATTTTAAATTCACTGCTTCTGGAAATGCAAAATGGCCTCTCTTTTTTAAGGTTGGGGGGCATGTGGCCATTGGTAGTCTGCAGAATTAGTGTTGGGAAGAGTTTCCTGCTGCCTCTGGACCATACTTTGCTTGTCTCTTACATACTACTAAGTGTAAGATATCAGATTGTGTCCTTCAGAGACTGTGTAACATTGATATTGAATTAACTGCACCAGCTTCTAGTTTGCTTCTGAGTTTAATTTAAGGTGCTGTTTTTGAGGCACTCCTGTATGTAGCAGCCTGGATGCTCGATGCTTAGCAGAGGCTCCCTTCCTGACCTCTCCGACCCAAGAGGCTTGGTTTGTGGGTACATGAGACAGAGTTTTGTTTGTAGCAGCACCTTGATTATGAAACTTCCTCCCAAGGAAAGTTAGCCTGGATTGACTTTGAGCAAGGATACACAGGTGCTATACCACTGTAGCATGGCACTTAAGAGCATAATGGTGGAAAGAGGCTCTTGGATTTTCAGCAGGAGGGGGAAAACACCTAGACTTAAAAGTATATGCTTCTGTGTATTTTTGCATTGTTGCCACTACTGAACTTCAGCTGTGACACATACAGTCCAGTTCTGAAGTCGTGTTAAACATGGTTCGACTTGTTCGAACTTCTCTGTCAAGATCAAGTCTTATAAGAAAGCTGTTACGGTATATCTCTCATGCAGGTGTCTTTTCCATAATACTTTCTCTTTGATCAGGTGGGAAGGCTATGTTGATTATTCAACTGATATTGTACTCTTGAAACAGTTGCTTGGTATGAAGTAGATGGTGAAGAAAATATGATTGCAGGTTAATGGCTAAATTGAAACTTTTCTGTTTTCAAATATTTAGCCCTGTCATTGCATTATTAACCAGCACGGAGGTAAAAGGAATTGAACGTAGATTAATTGCAGTGGTGTTAGTGAACTGGTTTGTTGAGTGATGGAGAAAGACTCATCTGTGAGCTAGAGATTTCAGATCAGCAGTACTGATTTCTATCCACCTTGGTGGATTAGCTTTCTTATGTAGCACTTAGAACAATACAGTTTCGAATGCTTAGTAATATCTTTTACTTATTGCAGCATTTAGCTTAGCACTTCATGTCTTCTTCCAGAGAGATGCAGTTCTTTAACATTTATATTTATAAATTCAAGGGGTGAAGGGGGACAAGAGCAGTTAAAAGTTGGGGTTGTTAAAATTTTCCCCCGGGGCAAGGGCCAGGTAGCATCTTTGGAGGCTCAGAATAAATGTGTATCATTTCCCTTCTCTCCAAATACCACAGTCTCATGATACAATCTTATGAATGAAAAGGGAAATTATTTTCTTTTTCTGAAATCACATTTTCTGCGTTTCTGAAATTACAGCATGGCCCCAGTGTGTGTGTGTGGCTTCTTTTTTGCTAAGCTCAAAAGGAGGCCTACAAAGCTTACTGATGGTTTTTAACTTTTTCATTGGCTCCCAATATACGTAGCTCAATATCTTTACTTATTATGGTGATCTGCCCCTTCCTACTATCTGCCCCTTCCTTTGTACAAGGAAGAACTGCTGGATAGCTCAGTGGTTTAGGCATCTGGCTGTGGATCCAAAGGTTGGGAGTTTGATTCCCCCCTGTGCCTCCTTGACAGGTTCTGGACTTGAAGATCTATAGGGTCCCTTCCAGCTCTACAGTTCTAAGATGATGATGATGATGATGATTACTCTTGGATTGGGAGTTTCTGGGAGAGCATTCCACACAGAGAAGCACCAAATTCTTGGTCGCTCGAAACACAACAGAACACATTCTTTCTGTCCTAGAGAAGGGTCAAGATCAGCAACTCACTGCTGCAACTGTTGACACTACTTCTGATTATATAATCAGTAGGTTTCAGATAATAAGTACATGGATACAAGCAAAGAACGCCCTCAAGCATGACAAGACAATTTTGTTTTGTTTTCCCCATCACAAAAATGAGAGTACAGTCTGGCCTGGCTGATCTTGGGTTTCTCGGCCTGAGTAAAATATATACATGTACTTGACCATCTAACTCATAGCTGCTTAGCTGGAATGCAGGGTGGAGTGTTTAGTGAACTGTGAATGACCTAGAAAAGATTGTAAATAAGGGTGTGGTGACTGAAACACCTTGGGATGTTTTAAATTTGACTAATAAATTGTGTCAACATCCCTCTGTGTCCCTCTGATATAAACAGCACAATTTAGAGTGGTGTCTGAGATAATGGGAACCTTTTATTTTAAGCAGAAACCTCACAACAAAGTAAAATCCTCTTGCATGCAAAGCCACTTGTTTCCTCTGCTTTAAAACTCCTTGTATAAAAAGGCTGTTAAGACTGTCTACTGGATATTTTTTTATTTCCTTTCCTCCCCTTTTTAAAAACTTCCTTTTCTACATTTATTTCTGCTGAGGTCAATACTGTATTTGTTTTTCAGATGAGACCCTTTTTGCTCTTCCTGTTGCATCTGAACCTCTGATGCACTCTTCTGCAGGCAAGTTACTTCAGCTAGCCTTTCGCATTAGAGTATGCCTCATGTTATATGCGTGTTTTCCCTCCCGCTAATAGTTTCTAGAGATATTTACTAAAATACGGCATGGATCCAAGAATGCAGAGTCTTCTATATTTAGAGAATATAAGCATTAATAAAATGTTTCAAAATTCAGACTTGGGCAGTATCTGTTCTATAATTAAAGCGCAGCTGCCCGTAAATTCTTGGACCCTTCTCTCTCGGAAATCTTATAGTTAGTATTAACAGATTAACTGTTTTCAGCCTAGTTGCTTTTGTTGATAGTAGAGTTGGCTTTACTCCTCCACAATTAATGAACTATTAAAGTTGATATATTTTACTGTAATGCCAGTTACTTTGTTTTCCGTCCCACTGGGTATTTTAGGATGGTTCAATACCGATGCAGCATTGCCAGTCTTTTTAACAATCAGTTAATAGACTAGCTGCAGGCTTCTTCCTTCTCTACTCAGTATGAATTTCCCATTAATTGGAGCATATTTTTATATGTGCACTGGAACTATCCAACTACAATTAATGCTAAACAAGGCATTCATTATAACCAGAAATTGATCCTGATTTGCAAATGTTGGTTAGGAGAGAACCAACTTACTATTAAACATAGCTAGTGTTGGTGCGCACATAATAGTAGTGTTTGGAGAGGGAAAGAGAGTGCTCCCATTCAGACCCTTCTTCAGACTTAACCATGAAGAAGAAATCAATATGGTGTCTTCACTGGGCCGTTGTAATTTTTTTTTAATGGAAGTGGGAATAGGACGAAGAGAACCATCCCTCGGGTTTCATTTATAAACCTTGTGCTCTTTCATTGTTCTGGGATCTTACTTTTTCTTACCGGATTGCATGTTTTGCTGCTTTATTAACATTTGGGCTCTTCTGCTTATTTAATAGAGCATGCTTTTCCAACTGATCTTTCTAGCAGTAAGAATTGATTATGAAGCTACAGTTTTGAAACTTGTCATTAAAACATGCCTTAACTTTCAGACCACTTGTACTCTCGCTAACTTTCCTTTCTGTCCACGGCCACAGACAAAGGTATGGACTTGCAAGAACCACTGGGTCGTCCGTGCTCAGCTGGCCAAGAAGATTTCAGTGCTGTCCTGCTTGATGCTACTGCTTCTCTTCCTTCCCTCTCTCCTCTCTCAGCCAACCCCTTTAAAGCCTATACAGGCCTTGATGCCGTATCAGATGGACTTCCTGCAAAAGGCAGTTACGATCAGATTGGAAGTGAGGCGTTTAAACCAACCACCAAAAATGCACAAAACCCATTCCTTGTAGGTGATGATGGTGGAGAAGTTCCAGAACAAAAGCATTCAGGAGTGTTGCCACCTGGGGCAGAACCATTCTTTTTATCTGAAATCAAGGAGCCAATGGACACTACAGAAAAGACTGACACACAAAAATTCTCTCCCTACCAGCTAGACTCTTCCCCAGACTCCCCGGTAGAATTATTTGTGAAGCGTGATAACGATGCATCTCTTGAGGAGAAGCTTGATTTTGATGACCTTGACCCCAAAGTGGCTCTCGTAGACCATTCTGTGAAGGATGATTATGTGGATTTCAAACCCTTTGACTCATCATGGGCCAGTAATGAAATGAACATATTGAAGGATATTTCTAGAAATAAGGTGGATGAAAAATCAGGAAGTGAAATTAGTAAGGATGATGCTGAGAAGATGAAGACTCTGCCTGTACAAAAATATTTTGAAAAGGAGAATGAAAGCAGCAATGAAGATATTTCTTCCCCTAGCACTCCAGATGCCTCAAAAGAGGCTTATATTGCTTGTGCCAAGTTTGAATCGGATGTTACAAGTGAGGGCATCACAGCCAAGTCTCTCCCTCTGATACAAGAACAGGCTTCTGAAAATAAAACGGATGAGAAAAAGATAGCAGAAATGAAGGCTCATTTTGGCACAGAACCGAGCAGTGCCCAGATTGAGTTGGCAAGCAGTCAGGGCCAGAAAGCTGAGTCTGATAAAGCAGAGAATCTGCTGAAGGAGACTGCTGATGCAATGGCGAATATATCTGAAGGTCTGACTCCAGATATTGTGCAAGAAGCATATGAGAGTGAGCTTCATGATGTGGTTAGCCCCAAACTTGCTTATGAAAGCAAGATTGATTTGGTTCAAACATCTGAGTCGTCCCAAGAGCCTTTGAATGTTACTGTACAGCTCTGTTCTCCCTTTGAAGAGGGACCTGAAGCAGCCCCATCCCCGGTCTTGCCAGATATTGTTATGGAAGCACCACTGAACGCTAGCCCTGCTGGAGTGGGTGGTCCAGCTGAGCAAATTGAAACCTCCCCGTTGGAAACTCTGGCAGCTACAGGTGACTATGAGAATGACTATGACAGTGTACTGCAGAAGTCTGAAAAGCCACCAACCTATCAGGAGGCCATGAATGTATCAGGAAACCAGCCACCAGAAATGAAGGTTGAAGCTGTTAGCAAGAAACCTGACTCTAAGAATGATGTACCTTTAGAAAACTCGGAGACATCTTATATATCCATTGCATGTGACTTAGTTAAAGAAACAAAGGGCTCTGATGAATGTGCTTCACCAGCCTTTACAGATTACTCCAAGATGGTGATTCCAGAATTTGTTCCACACCCTGTGCCTGAGTATACCGAACGTACTGAGAAGGCATCGCTGCCCTCTGGAAATAGTGACACAGTGAGCAGCCAGCCAGAATTTGGTTTTGGTGAGAAGGAAGAAGAAGCTGTGCAAGAGAAACCGCTTGAAGCTACTGCCAAGATTGCACCAAAAGGAGTTCAGGAGGAGGTACCTCCTTCCCTTAGCAAGCCCTACTTGGAATCCTTCCAGCCTCCGTTGGAACCTTCCAAAAATGAACCCACTTCTTGGTTTCTGGAAACAGAGGCTGCAGACCTGCCTAAGAAAGAGAAGATTCCTCAGCTGCAAATGGAAGAAGTAGATACTTATGCAGATGATTTCTCTGTTTCTAAGGAGCTCAAAGAGGTGGATAAAATGGTGGTGTCCATAGAATCCTCTCCAGAGACTGAAGACCTCCCCACGGTCCCTTATCAAGCTGCTAAGGTGGTGGCAGGAGCTACAGAAAAAGTCACATTAGAGACCAGTAAAATCAGAGAGCCTGGCGATAGTGTTGTCAAATCTGAAGAGAGACAGTCTCCTTACCAAGAGGTTGCCCAGGATCTGTCTTTAAAGAATGTACATGTCAAAACTGAAGAGCAAGATCTTGCTTCTGGGGCCGTCTCTGAAAAACCAGATAAAGAAATGCCTGAAGCAAGGAAGGAGCCTTTGCCCTCAGCTGATGTTTCTCCTTTGCCCACGGAGCAAAAGTTAGTCAGTGTAGGAAAGGAAGCTGAGAGAGGATTTGCTTCTGTTAAAGAAAAGGAGGAACCCCCTCCTTTGTTTCCATCAAAGCTGAGTAAACCTTCAGGTAACCTGCTTTCACTTCCTTTGCATTTCACTAATCAATGTATTTCTTCTGCATGCCATGGCTTGTGTGTTTCTCTGAAAATGTGTGTGTCAGTATCTCAATGTACATGTCTGTACATGACGTCTGCTGGGAAAGTGCCCACTGTAGTTCCTTTTGCCTGCCACCTAAACCATCTTCTCAGCAGTCTGATAATGACATTAAGCCTTGAGCACAGAAGGTTGGGATATTGCTTGGTTTCAAGACTATCTGTAAGGCTTTGTGTAGAAGTTGTGGAGACGAGCTGGGCCTGCTTGTGGAGGCCTGTGTAATGCTTAGAAATGCCTTTCCTTATGCTTTCTAATGGAACTGCATATCTGGTTATAATGCACACAGTCCAATGCAGAGATAATTGTGCCATTGATTTCTTGGCTTAATGGCTAATATTTCACTAGAAATGCCCTAGTTTGCAGTGGCTGGAATTATTAGGAGAATTATTAGGAAAACCTGGAAGTGAGGGAGTAGCCTTCTTAGCCTGCTCTAGCAAAACCAACAAAGACTCTTCGAACATGATATGTGTCATAATAAGGCATTTATGTGAATTCATCATGAAGTTTTACTTGGCATGCTTTGTATAGATTGGGTTGCTATGTTTCAGAATGTGGGTATCTCAGAGGTATGAAAGCAGAAGAAAAGGGCAACTGATTTTAGGAAAAAGGATGACCAGAAGTGTGCTAGATAATGTAGTGAGAATGAACAGATATTCTCCCTCCCTGCTAGAAATTAGTATTATGACGTTTAAATGTCAAGTTCAACAGAATGCCTAGTTAAACATCGGCTCCCTCAAGATGTGGTGGTTGAGGATTTTAAAAATGGAGCGTATGACTGATTATTGAAAGAGAAATCTTTTTCACTGGCTGTTCAAATTAATGATGGGTTAACTGAATTTTCTCATTTTGGTGGTAGTATATCTTCAATGCAAGTTGTGGAGAAACAGCTAGTAGTGAAGGAATGCTGCCTTTTATATGGCTTGTGCTCTTCCCAGAAGCTTCCATCTGTCTTGGCTACAAAGGCAATGCTGTGCTGGATGGGCAATGTGACCTTCTCCAGGGAGGCCATTCTTAGTTAAGCCTTTTGCTGTTTTGGATTGTGATGTGGTGCCAAACAGATTTCCTAATGTAGAATTGGATGACAATATGTAAACATGTTCATGACATTAGTTCTTTCCTGTCTCTAGAAGTACAGCTTGTACTAAAATGAGCTTTCTGACAGGCCTGGGTGTTTCTGTCACTGCTTCCCCTTTTCTTGAGAAGAAAAACGGAATCTTGGCTGTAGAAGAGTACTCTGAAACTTAAACAAATATTTCTAATAAGTAGCTTCTCCTTGTAACTAAATAGGCCTGCCACCTCTGTAGTGGATGCCGTCCGGACGCTGGAGCGTTGCCTGGTTGCAATACTGGAATGGACCAGGGCTAACAGGCTCAAACTGAACCCAGACAAAACAGAGATTTTGCTCCTGGGGGGGGGCTCCGATCGGTTAGGGGGGATAGTCCCTAGGCTGGTTGGTACTCCCCTCCAGTTTAGAGACCAAGTGTGTAATTTGGGTGTTCTTCTGGACCCGGCTCTCTCTTGGGAGTCCCAGATTGCAGCTGTGTCCAGATCAGCCTTCAACCAGCTTAGGCTAATTGCCCAACTTCGTCCTTACCTAGACGAGGACTCCCTCAGGACTTTGGTGCAGGCCCTGGTAATCTCCTGGATCAACTACTGCAATGCCCTCTAAGTGGGGCTCCTCTTGAACCTGATCCGGAGACTTCAGTAGGTCCAGAATGTGGCAGCCAGACTGGTGGTTGGTGCAAGTAAATTTGACCACATCACTCCAGTTCTGGCTCACCTCCACTGGTTGCCTGTAGTGTCCTGGATCAGGTTCAAGGTTTTGACATTCAAATACAAAGCCCTCCACGGTTTGGGCCCATGTTACTTGTCGGAGCGTCTCTCCTTAATGTCATCTGCCCGACCCAGAAGGTCATCCCAGTCGAGGCTCCTCTGGGTGGCCACCCCGAGGGAGGCCCATAAATCCTCTACAAGTGGTAGGGCCTTCTTCGTGGTGGCTCCAACTTTATGGAACCAGCTTCTGGAGGAGCTCTGCCTAGCCCCTTCCCTGTGGACATTTAGGAAGCAATTAAAGACATTGCTTTCCAGGGAGGCTTTCCACACCGATTCCAGCTGACCACTTCCTCCTCTTTTTTTCTTTCCCCTCCTCTTCTTCCCTCCCCTCTTTTCCTCCATCTGAGATTAGTTGGTGCCATCTGGTTTTATAATTATTTTTTTTTAGGGTTATTGTTAATCAGTTTTAATATTTCTATTTTCATTTTTGTTTTCTATTTTATGAGTTGTAACCCGCCCAGAGTAGTGCTGTGACACTAATGGGAGCGGGATACAAATTGAATGAATGAATGAAAGAATCAATCAATCAATCAATCAATCAGGTTTATTGGCTCAATTTATTTTGCATTTTCCAATTGCCTTGCACTCTTGTATTCTGAGCTTTGTCACAGAAACCTTTTTTCCCCCCTGACACTTCTCATGTGCACACACACATATGTGCAAAATCATGGAGGGAAGGTAGTAACCTGTTTTGCAATAATACAAGGAGCAGCTTCTGCATCAAAAAGCTAGTAGTTATAAGATAGGGGCTGGCCAATACAACCTAAATGTACTGAATAAAATTTCTTCTGTGTAGATTCAAAGTAGCCTTGCCATAGGCTAAGAAAACCTCACTCTCTTCCATGTTTTTACAAAAGTGTATAGTATTGTTGACTTCTGTGTTGCATTCTTTCTAGAATTCTGCTGTAAAAATCATTCACTTAATTGGTTGCTCAAATTGTGTGATGCTTAATGTCCTTATTTAGATTCCTCTTCTGGTTTACTAATACTGTTTTTCACACAACCGTTCCTCACACAACATAAGCTAAATTGAATGCTCTCCCTTATCTTTGCTTCAACACTTTGAGCTCAGAAGTTCTGCTCTTTAGAAAGAACTTTGCCCATTGTTGGCCTTTGTGTCTTGGGCTTTCCCTTGGAATTCCTGCATGGAGCTCTTTTTCTCCGTAAACTCTACTTCAGTCACTTCTTGCATGAAGTAACACTAAAATACATTCCCCCCCCCCCCAACATATAACAAGCTTTCAGAGCATTTCCTACAAGGCAGATGGCAAACACTGATGTGCAGGAGGTCCAGCTATAGCAGGGTTTATAGCTTTTCATACATTGTGTTCTTGTTCCCTCGCTTGGTACCACCATAGTTTTGGAGTTTTCCATTCCTCCATTGCACAAATGTTTAATTTCAAGGGGGTTCTTTTGAGATCTGTCTCCTTAGTAGATAAATGAAATGACTATGGTCACATTTCTCACAGAAGTACTGTAGAACTTTAAAGGAGGGGGGGTGGGAAGCATGACAAATGAATTTTATGTTATTATGCCGCACCCTTATGTGACTGTGAGAGAAAATGCTGTTTTTAAAGAAGTAGGATGAATCAGGAGTTGATGCTATGGAGGTTTGCAAAAGCAACATCCAACAAAGTTTCCAGAAACTGTGCTAAACTAACACTTTGGTAGTTTTGAGGCATGGCTTTCTGCAGGCCAGCAACAGAGACTCCTGGGAGAATCTAGTCTGAGCAGGATTTCCTCCCCAATTGCTAGTCCTGTTAAGCAAGGTCTTCCACCTCTAATTCTGATCTCATTGAATTGTTTGCCACATTCCAGTTGCGTGTGACTTTCCACTGCAGAACACTATGGCTCTTGTTGAAAGATCCCAGTGAATTATGCATAAAACCTCTGACTCAGTGGAAAAGTACTTCTGTCACAGAAGAGAGTCATTCTGTAGCCTTGATGTGGGATGTGCCCACCATGATTATCCTTTCAGCGTCTGATATCTGTAGTTGCCTGTGTGAGGTTTAAGAACCAGGTTAATCTTCAGTTGGTATGAGGATGCTTCATGCAGTCTGCAAATAGCATCCAGGAATGGCTTTAGCAAAGAATGCAACACCATGGACTAAATTCAGCTGGTGATGCCAATTCAAGTAGACCCACTGAATCAGTGGGATTTACGTAAGTAGTTCATCACCATTCAGCAGTCGATTCTGTGGGTCAGCTGTAGCTGTGACTAGCAGTTAAATTCAGACCCATGTTTTGTATCTGTCTGCCATTGTTTTAAACATAGTTGTAGAAGGGGTAGGCATGTTAGTCTGTGCAAGCCTTATAGGTGGAGACAAAAATAAAAAGTAAAAAAAGACAAAAATGTGGTGGCACCTTAAAGACTAACTTTTATATTTTTTTTAATATGAGCTTTCGTGGACAAATCCACTTCATCAGACACAAGAGACTAAAAGAAACATTAAAAAAATATAGAAGTTAGTCTTTAAGGTTCCACCATGTTTTTGTCTTTTTTTACTTTATATTTTTATTTTGTTTTCACTGATAATGTTCTAAATATGTCATGTTTTATCCTGAAGTTAGACAAAACACTGCAGATTTTTATAAAATTCTTTAAGTTCTCCCCATGTAGCTTCTGTTACTCTTTATTACAAAAGTACTAGTAACTTTTCCATCAAGTACCAAATGTGTTAAGACTACTGATTTTCCCAGAATCCCCTTGAATAAGATAGTGAGTTATAACCACTATTATTACTCTGTTAGTCTATTACTCATAGACTAAACTTCTTTAAACTATAAATATAACAGTATCGGCTGAGAGAAAACATAAATATGTTACACCTAATAAGTATATGGAACAGTTTATTTAAAATAATTAAGGCCTAGCCAATCACATCAATTAAGCTGCATCAGGGGTACAAAATACAATGGCTGTATTTGACTGTCTAGCTCTCCCTTGTACCATAGGGTACTGCTTTGGATATTTTGCTTACATTAGTAGTTATAAACATAAAAATGCAAAAATGCACCACTCCTGTGGCATTTTAGTACTTGTCATATAAGCAATACACAGTTTTTGGGAAGACTGGGTGATGGTGGTGGCAGTGGGGGTGAGTGAGTTGCATTTCAATCCCAGATCCAAACCAAATACTCTTCTTTGCACCCTTCAAATTTAAACAAATGTGGGGGTGGCAGAAAGTTTGATTTGGAACTGACTGAGTTTATTCCCTCCCCAGCCTTCATTCATTGGTCAGTACCATTCACAAAGGTGCATTCCCAGTATTCTTCATCCTCTGCTATGAGCAATCAGGTCTGTTAATGAGCTTAAAAATCAAAAAGGTATGGTATTTATGCTCCTGGCAACACAGTGGCTGAAATCCAGTAGTAAGTCAGAAGTAGAGTAGGCCCGTTGAATCAGTGGAACTTATGGAGGAGTTAACTGATCAAATGCCCACTGATTCAGTAGACCTGCTGTAGTTGAAATTTACTACTGGATGTTAGGCAGTAGCAGAATAGAATATGGAGTTAAAAAAACAACACTGAAATTTTTTTCTGGATTGCCCCAGTGAAGAAAGCATTGCCTGCTTAGGGCAGGACAGAAATGTAAATAAATAACAACCAGGATAGACAGGTTGTGAAGGGGGTTGCTTCCTCTGAGGTGGTGGGGACTACAAATGTCTTTCATAATACTGAAGGAGACCCAGACTCAGTAGTCATTCAACCAACCAACATTTATTTGGAACCATTTACATCATATTTCCACCACACAGTTCGCTTTGGTGTGTTTATTCTAGGGGAGTTAGCTTTAGTTCTTCAGACCCTTTGTGAAAGGGTGGGGGAAAGTTCCCTATAAAGTACAAGCCACAGTTAAGATTTATGAACCTTCAGTGTTCCTTCTCAGATATTCCTTGCTGATTGTTGCAGGCATTTGAATTGCTGAGTCAGGATTAAGTCTTTTAGCTAGACTGGACCTCTCTGCTCAGCCTCAGGCATGACGCTTGATTTGATTTTAGAAGGAAAGTTCTCAAGGGAGGACTGCCTCTTGATACTGCAAAGCCAGTGTACACTGTGGGGTCCAGCTCTTCCCTGCTCCACTCTGGGGCATTCACACAGTCTTTAGACTTGCCCTCTTCTTCCTACTTCCCTTCAACTGCCACCAGTTCTTCCTCTGCCTTCCCTTTTATTTTCTTGGTGAGAGACTTCCTTGATCAACTTTTTAATGCTTGTCTTGCTCTACCACCCATGTGGATCGCTCCAGTCTCTTGGCTTCAGGGGAGAGTTCACTCCCAGGAAAAGGGATCCAACCATGCCATGGAGGGCCAGTGGGGCATGGAGTTAGACCCTTCCTGAGTGCCCAGACTCACCCACTCACACGGGGGTTACTGTGGATTGCATCCAGAGTCAATTGCCGGGATTCCCAGTAGTTAAAAAAAGATCTCCTAGCAGATGATATTTCCTTTGTCTTAGATTCTGAAAAGCCACAACCAATTAGAGAATATAGTTTTACTTTAAATCTGACGATAATAATGAATTTGTACTTGTCTAAAGCTTTCATGGACTGGACTGCATCCCACTCCATGTATGCATCTCAAGAAGTGGGCTATGTTCCATTAAATCTTGTGCCCAACAAAGCATGTTCCTCTCTAAGTGGCAAAAGGCTCCTTGTTTCTGTAGCAGACTAACATAGCTTCCCCCTCTGGGCATTAAACTATCTTATGTTGAGTCATAAGTAACTATCTTATGTTGAGCACAGTAAACTTTCTTATGTTGAGTCAGAGTATTTTTTCCAGTTTAGACCAGTGTTGCCAACTTAGACTGGCAGTAGCTCTACAAGATTACAGACAGGATTCTTTTCTAGCCCTGTTTGGCAGTCCCCACTATTCCTTAGTGGTTTTCCCATTCAACTAATAATCAGACCCAAACTTGCATAGATTCTATAATCTAACTAGATCAATGCCTTCAGGGTGCTAAAGTTATGTAGAGTAGGCTGTGATGGAGGTGATGTTTTTACTGTAACATGAACCCCAGCAAGCATAGCTATTGCCACTGACAATGTTAACAGTCATCTGTTAACAGTGATGGGGATTAAATCATTTGGCATGCCACCCTGGTTTAGAGGTTCCATTTTGAGTTTCATAGTTGATAGCAGGGTGGAAAATTAATGCTTTTAAAAAATTATATTGATTTAAATAATGATTTAAATAAAATAATTTTTTTAAATTTAAATCATCACAAAATGTTTTATTTAAATCACATCCACCCTGTTTGATAGTTATCAGTAGGTCTATAAATTTGTCTAATAGCATCCTCCCTCCACCCTAAAGCTAATTATATGGGCGCCTATCAGCCATCTTGTGGCAGTAAATTTTCTCAAATCAATTAATAATCCAGCAGATTAATTGACTACAATTGTAATCAAATATTTTACCCAGCAGTTGATATTTTGCCTTCCTGCAGGGCTTAATTGTCTTTCTGACCTTTTCAGAAAGAAAGAAAAAGAAAGACTACTGCTTGTCTTCACAGTAATTTCTAGTTTGAAAATGGCAGTCAGCTGTGTTTTACTTCCTCACACCAAAAATGTCAGCCAGTCCAATTCATTTCAGTCCCAATGTATAATTTAGACCCTGCTTAATTAATATTTAAAGGAGTGTCAAGTAGGTTATTGGGAGAAAAGCATTAATATATGCATTAGGAGCATTGCTTTTGTAAAGGTGGTTTATACCTTTTTCTCCATAGAAAATGCTGCTATGTGTTTAAAATAAGCTGTGGATGTTTTGTGCCCCAGACTTCATTGATTTGCATGCTTATTTTCAGTTAGATATTACGGACTTCCGTGGCTGGAATCCTGGTAGTGTAACTACATAGGCATAAATGGCAATAATTCATCAGCCAGAAATGATAATCTTTAATTTAAGGCTATTCCTTCATCCCAAGGGTCTCAAAGGCTTCCCTAGGTCAAAAGGGGTCCCTGGGGAGACTCAGAATGGGGCAGGGGTTCAGAAGTTTTAAATTAAATTAAGGTTTAATGATGCAGGCTGATGATGTCATTGCCATTTAAAACCTCATAGTGATGCAAGAGGATTTCAGCACATGTGGTATCAGATTGTTGCGACAGGTATATCCCATACACAACTTGATATGTAGCAGGTTTTTTTTAAAGCTATGGATTTTTGCCTCTGCCTGATAAAAACATTTGCAGACAGGGCTGAAGCAGTAATACACTTTGGACTCTAAAAGTCTGAGGAATTGGGTGGCTCATAATGCATACCAAGGGTTTAAAATGACATAGATTTTAGCTAATGTTGTTCATTAGCATTGTTTCATTCTATTCGAGAATGCCTTAAAACATTCCATTCTTGCTACAGTACGGTAAGCTGGCAGTCTTAATAAATTTGGAGTTCTTCTGTAGATTGCATTATCCTAGTCAGTTTATACAGTACGTCTGCAGTGTTGTTCATGTATAATTTAAATCTTTCTAACAAAGGGAATTTCACAAATTATGCCCCATTTTATAAGAGCCCTTTATCTGTTATGCTTCTCATAGATCCATCCTCCTGAGTTGAATGGGCCTCTGCCTAACAAGCTATAATATTGTACTAATCTTTTACCAGCATTCAGACCTAGGCATAAGTGGAATGAATAGTCAGTTCTTCCTGCCTCTTGTTTTTTGTTGAGTCATCTTCCCCTGCTTAAATTCAGAGCCTGGAAATGCTCCTGTTTCTAGACTACATCTCCCAGAACCCCCCAGCCCACATGACCACTGGCTGTGCTGACTGGGAATTTCTGGGAATTGTAGTGCAGAAAGCAGTTTTCTCAAACCTTCTTAAATCATCAAATTGAAGGCCTCAAGTTCTTTTCCTTGTAGATTTTAACTTCTGTTCAGATGATTCTTGATTGTAGCATGTTCCTAGAAGTTTAAATTTATTGAGTTACAATTCTGTCTAACTTTTACTGTAAATAAGCAGTCCATTGTCAACCTATGATTGCTCTGGCATTGGTTGGCTATTAGCCCAAAAGCTTTGTTTGAGATTTTGTTGCTGACCATGCAGAGCTGTACGACCAGGATACCTAGTGGACCACTTTCCCCTATTTATGCCAAATAACCGACAATTTTAGTGGAAGCTCAGTTAATGTGGCTGAAATCCTGTTGGAGAGATTCTTACTGCATAATGGGGATGATGTCATAATCAGCTGCAAATTGCTGCTGATTAAAGACTTTTTTCCCAATTTTGTGGTAACACACCTTTGTCTCATTGCATGCAAGCCATGCTCACTGAAAATTGAAAAAGAGAGTCTTTAATAAGCAGCAATCTGTCATTGATTGATGACATTTCTTTTGTGCAGGCAAAGTTGTGCAATAGGATTTTGGCCATAGTGTGTTAAATTGCTTTCAAAGTGAATAGCTCAGAGTTCTTCAGGGAACAAAGAAGTATATAAAATGTTATATCCATTTTTTTATTGGCTGTATAACTGTGAAGATTTCTCTCTTATCAGAAATCTTCCTGTTCATGCTTTTTTTCCTTCCATGACACTCAGTGGCATAAGTTCGTAGTCCCTTCTAAGAACTAACTCAGACCTCCTTAGAATCAGCTTCAGCAAATTTGCTGTGTCACAGGCATTTCAGACCATGTGCTTGCAGCTGCCTAGGCATGTTTTTCAGCTGTGGTGGATTGAGAGTTCATTAAGTGTGTGATCTCCTGTTTTGGGTTTATGCTGATTGAATTTTAATTGATTTCCAAATAATTTATATTATATCATAGTCCACTTTGAAATTTTTATAGGGGGAAGGACTGTCTACCTATCTTTAAATAGTTCAACCAGAAATCTGAAATTGACATCTGACATTTATTTTCTATGGCATTCTGGGAAAGATACTTAGCTTCTTTAATTAGGTAGTAGATTCCAGTTAAGTTGTAGCAACCCTTTCTGTAGCCTCATTTCAACTTTACAGATACATTCACAAGTATACTGACTTTCCAGTCCTCACAATATCTGTGCCACTTACATTTGGCCTAAAATTAAAAATGAATCCTCAGGCTAACGTGGCACATTATAAACTCTGGTCCTACCAAGGGTTCTCTTTTATCAAATGTATATACTACGACTTCCTGGATGCAGTTCAGTCTCCTGAGAACCATTAGTTAGAACTCTAGTGGCGATCTGGTGCCACCTTCTGTTCATAACTTGGAAAATCATTTCCTTAACTCCATTTTATGCTTGCAAAATACGAGGTTGTAAAATGCTTTATCTAAAGTTTGCTTACCTTTATCTAAGGATAATTAACATTTATTTTGTTCTGGATAACATACGTGTCTATAAAGGTATTGTCTACTCTTGCATTTGTATTTTGTAGTGAATACACGGCTTCCTTTTGTTTCAATGGAAGTACTTATTTACGGTTGGTTTACCAGCAGTTAAAGATTTACTAAACTAGGAACCTAACAGCACAATTTGAAAAGTTGTTTTCCTGAGCTGAAAGAACTTGCTGTTCTCAAACCAAAAATGTAATATATACCTTTATTTTATTTTATTTTATTTTATTTATTTACAAGGTTTTTTAGCCGTACCATTACCAGTGGTCTCTGAGCGGCGTACAACAATATTAAAACTTTAAAAACATTAAAAATAGGCAATAGTATAATAGGCAATATTCTGGATTATGTTAGTAATTCAAAAATGTAATGATTCATATTATAGGGTCCCTTCCAGCTCTGCACTTCTGTGATGATGGTGATGATTTCCTAGTCATGCAATGAAGTTTTGCAAATTATGAGTAAATATATAGACCCTAAACAATTATTCTCTTCTTAGCTAAATATGATGTTCTGAAAACTTCTGTAGGACAAGGCTTTTGTACCGAAATAGGTTTTGTTTATGTGCCTACTCTTTCGACTGCTTTGTTTATCCGATAATACTCGACAATTACGGTTTGTTCTTTCTTTATTGACCTCTAGGTTGCCTGCTTATTTTCTTTCTCCTCTTCATTTGGGCTGCTGATTGAGTGATGTGTAACCAGATATAGTATAGGTGTGATGAGGAAGGCTAGTGTATAGAGCGTAAG
Organism: Intellagama lesueurii; assembly: GCA_037013535.1. Taxonomy (NCBI): domain Eukaryota; kingdom Metazoa; phylum Chordata; class Lepidosauria; order Squamata; family Agamidae; genus Intellagama; species Intellagama lesueurii. The sequence goes on along the minus strand of JBAJHW010000001.1, from coordinate 341,335,090 downwards.
TAACTAAGTGAAAAGATTTTGAGATTCACTTTGTTGATTATCTAGGGGTGAGCAATCTGTCACTTTAGACCCAGATCTGGCTCTGGGATAATTATATGCAGCTGTTGGTCTAATTTCAAAAACCTTCTGCAGGTAAATAATTTAGGCCCCTGCAGTAGCAGTATGTCTCTTCCTCCACTGTCTGATGAATTAGGAGGGAAAAAGAGAAATAGGTGTCCCAGAGTGTGAACTGGCTCACATTCTTCTGGTTTTGGCCTACCCACTTCTCTCAACATATGTTCCTTGACAGATTATCTCTGAGGGAACACGCTCCTCAACAGAAGGTGTTCTAAGTTTCATGGAGTGAGTCCAGCAGGGTCAGTCCGTCAATAGATTGCTTCTCTCAGCAGAACCTAGAAAGGGACAATTCCCCTAAGGCTCCCTCCAAACTTGCCTTGAAAGGCCAGGAAAACAGGTTTTTGGCAGTGAATGGCTGTGGGGGAGAGAGGGAAGAAAATTCTAGATATATTTCCTGATATATCCTCCATGCTGGTTTCACTTCCCCCTGGTCTGAATAGGCTCGTTAGAAGGACAAAGGACTGGGGGTCTAACGAGCCTATCAGGGATCTCCTACCAACTCTCCTCAGACTGAAGAAGCTACCGTACTTGGATGAGTAGCGAAATGATTCAGCCTAATAAGAAAGAAGTCTAGTTGCCATGACTCAACTTCCAGATAGCCTCATCTGGATGACTGAGACTCTTCACAGATATATAGCAATAAGGATGTCAGCCATAACTACCAGCGTGGAGAACCTGTTTCAGAAAAGTAGTTATCTGGTCATAACTGGTTTCATCCTTTACTCCATTCTTAAAGGAGTATCTGTGAGTTACTTTTGGTTAATGACAGATGTGAATTCATACATTCTGCTAACTCTTAACTTCCTACACAAAGAAGTCCCGTTACAGTTTGTGTTGCAGGCACCTTTTCAGAAGCTCTCTTGAGCATCTGAGCAGTCAGCTTTGTGTGAGAACCAAATTGCTTTATCAAAGGCTCTGTGTTAATTTTGCTTTCATTGATTCACATGGCTGCCGGAGTAGGTCTTAAATTGTGGTCACCCTACAAACTTGTCTTGTGATTGTTATACTGAGTGTTCAACTTCTTTTTTCTCATGGAGGCAGTTCTGCATTTTGTTGTTGTTACATGCTGTCAAGCCATTACTGATTTATGGTGACCCTACAAATCCATGATCTCTGTCGTTAACAGTCCTGCTGAGATCTTGCAAACTTAAGTACATGGTTTCCCTTATTGGGTAAATCTGTCTTATGTTTGGTGTTCCTCTTTTCCTGCTACTTTCAACTTTTCCCAACAGTGTTGTCTTTTCTGTCTTGTCTTCTGACATGCCCAGTAGCTCAAGCTTAGTCATTTTTTAACACCGCACTTTACATACTGCTCTATGCTGAAAACTGGAATTTGCATGTGTAAGGGAAGATTGCACTTCATCTCCCCAGCACATCCAAATTCAGAGCATATTTGTTTGACCTAGACATCTTATTTTTGTTGGACATGACTATCATGTGATGAGTTCTACTACAGTGGGCCTGTGTTTTTCATCTCATCTTCTGGATTTGTACCAGATGACTTCTTGCTTTGCCATTACAAGATTAGGTTACATTTTTGCAGAAGAAGACTTGAACATGTAACAGATCTCCAAAGATACAGAAATCAGAGGAATTAGACCCAGGATCCCAGGAATTTGATCCAGGATCTAAAATAATAATAAGAAGAACTATTGGTTCTGTACCATGGCTGTATTTATAGTCAAAAGTATTTTTCAATATGTTTGTATCTAATGTTCTTTATTTTAACTCTTCCTGCTCCTGTCAAATTCTGCAAATAGGCTAAACAGACATAAAGCTTGAATTTGGGTTAAGGTTTTGTGCAGAAGCACAAGGCAAACTTGATATTGCTTCTTAGCTCAGCATATGTGAATATATACTCATGAGTAGCCATCAGACAAAAATTATTTACATATTTATTTGATTTACATCCCACGTTTCTCCCAAAACTGAGACTTTGAGTATCCCATGGCAGTGATCTTTGTGAAAGCACAAATGATGCTGAACTCAAACTTGTATTGCCAGAGTTTGGGTTTTTAGGGTACTGAGATTCTCAAGAGAAAAAAATAATACCTCCCTAACAGGCATTGGTGGAGGAGTGTCAAGAAAGCTAGCTTTGTCCCATAGAATATTTATCTCCATTGGGAATGGCTGTGCTAGTGTTAATGCTAATTTATTTTTTAAACTGCTCAAATGATTGAAGCATATGAAATCTCTTGATTTTTCTTCTGTGTTGCTTTTTAGGTTGGAATAATTTCTGATATGTCTTCCTGCCAGGAGGAGTTGGGGGTACCACAAGCCATTTTTATTTGGACATGAATGCAATGCTTGGTATTCCCCTGTAATAGGAAATCACAGCCCCAATTTTGGGCAAATTAAAAATTCCACAGCTATCTTGTTTATTTAAACCTTGGCTACTGGTAAAAAGCATGATTCTGCATAAGCACCACACAAGTTTCAACTTTTGTATAGAGTGCAGAATTTACAATCCTGGCAAATCTTTGGGGATAGGGTTGGAAGGATGTAGGCAGACAAATCCCCAAAGAGGGATAGATGGGGTGCCCCAGTAGCCAGACAGTTGGGTTGCTATAGCCTACCTGGTTCCTTGATTGTCCTTCTTAGGTAGCAGATGCAAATGTGAGTCAGCCCAATTTTGTAAAGTACAAAAGCCGTATTTTTGTTATCCTATATGAAGGCAGAATCTTGTCATTTGTCACACTTCCAGGCTTCACCCTTTTTTCCCCCCTGCAGCGAGGAGGACTAGACACTTGTACTCCAAATCATTGCCCTCCACTTGGGCACCTGCCTGCAGTGCTGGTGCAGTGCCATGCACTGTGATGCAGCACTGGCTCAGCTAGCTGTCCCACTGCTGTCATAGCTTTGGTCGTCTACCCAGCCTATGTGCCTTGATGCAGAAAATGATAGAGTGATTTAATAGTTCTTCATAGAGCTGTTTGGTTTCTTTTGGAAGTACTGTTGCAAATGTAGATCCGATCTTGGCATGCAGCTGCAGATCTTTCTAAAGAGAGTTAAGTGCTGACAGGCCAAGTTGTGGTATGTGCTTTTCAGTAGCAGCACCACTACCATCACAACCACTAGTGTCTCTACCGTCCCTTTTTAAAAAGGAAGGTTGGCCAAGGATATAAGAGCCAAAGTTCAGAACCTTTGAATAAGCATTTGCCATCAGTTGCTGGATAATTTTTTAAAACCTGGAGATATTGGCAACCAGGTGTCTGTAAATAGCCTGAAGAGAATGAGAACGGGTATATGATACTTTTGGAAACAGTAGTGAGCTGACAAGTCGCCTGCTCATATTTCACCCATAAACAGCCATGCCAAACTGTTTCTCTGTTTTTCAGTCTCTTTCCCTCCCCCCCCCCCATCTCCCCACCTATGATATGGGGCCTATCTTTCAGGATTATTGAGATAAAACATACAGGAAACAATTCACATCGTGAAATGCATTAGAACATAAGAAGGGCCCTGCTGGATCAGGCCAAGGGCCCATCTAGTCCAGCTTCCTGTATCTCACAGTGGCCCCACCAGATGCCTCTGGGAGCACACGAGACAACTAGATACCTGTCTCCTGATACCCCTCCCCTGCATCTGGCATTTGGAGGTACCTTCCTTCTAAGCCTGGAGATTATACATCCCCATCATGGCTTGTAACTGCGATGGATTTTCCCTCCAGGAATCTGTCCAATCCCCTTTTAAAGGCATCTAGGGCAGATGCCATCACCACATCCTGTGGCAAGGAGTTCCACAGACTAACAACACACTGGGTCAAGAAATACTTTCTTTTGTCTCTTCTCACTCTCCCAACACTCAATTTGAGTGGATGTCCCCTGGCTCTGGTATTGCGTGAGAGGGAAAAGAGCTTCCCTCTATCCACTTTATCCATCCCCTGCATAATTTTATACGTCTCAATCATGTCCCCCTCAGGCGCCTTTTCTCTAGACTAAAGAGCCTTTCCTCATAAGGGAGGTGCCCCAGCCCAGTCATCATTTTAGTCGTTCTCTTCTGCACCTTTTCCAGTTCCACTCTGTCTTTTTTGAGGTGTGGTAACCAGAACTGTACACAGTACTCCAGGTGCGGCCTTACCAGCATTTTGTACCATGGCAATATAATGTTGGTTGTTTTATTTTCAATTCCCTTTTTAATGATACTCGTTATCATTATCATTGTCCTTGTTATGTGCTGTCAAGTTCCTTCTGACCTACGAAGGGGAATGAATGACATCCCCCCAAAATCCTATCATTAACAGGCCTGCCCAGGTCTTGCAACCTAACCCTTGTGGCTTCCTTGACTGGAGCAATCTGCCTCCTGTTACGTCTTCCACTTTTCTTAATGCCTTTCTGAGCATTTTTCTAGAAATTGACTGCGTAAATGCATTTGGCAGTTTCAATTTTCATCCACTTACGGATTTCAGTTTTATTTCATTCTTACCATATAATAGAAAGTGTATCTGTGAATGAGCCTGGAAGTGTTGGCTGCACATAGTATAAAAAAGCTGACTGTGTTTTTGCAGTTATGCCTCTGTGTGTGTGTATTCTGTATTGCAGTGTCAGTCTCTCCCCCCTCTCGCTTGGTTTTGGTACCAGTAGCAGCAGCAGCAAACGGTTGCCACAGTAAGCAGATTGAATTGAGGAATTGGTAGCCTAGTTACAGATTGCACTGCGTCAGTCTGCTCCACACCCAGAAGATGGTCAGGTGACTTAAGTCCTGCAGCAGTTGTGCAGCGGGCGAGAGTCTGCAGACCTCTACTGGGGGAAGCCTGATGTTTCATCTCTTAGAGGCTTTATTTCTCCCACTGAAGCCTTTCCATTGGTATGCATAATTGATAATCCCAGCTGGAGGGGCAGATCCATTGCGAAGAGAGATGGACAGTCAGCCGAGCAATTGGAAGGATAAGGGTATTTTCAGCTTTACTGTCATTCTTTTTAAGTTTTTTAAGGCTACTGTGGGTTGCCCTTTTGACCAGACAGCCTTATACCATTGCATGTTAATAGAGGAATAAGATTTTAAAAGGCATGACAAGCAAAGGGCAAATCTGTATGGAGAGAAGAAAAATTATTTTAGAAGATCAGCTCTGAGGAATATCGAAATGTTGAGGGAGTTTTGGGGCGGGGAAGGAGAGTCTGCTTGACGCTGCAAATGTTTTAGTGGATTAAGCCCTGCCATCTGACGGTACAGAACAGCTTGTCTTTGGTATGCTCTGGCTGTACAAATGTCATAGCTAGCCTCAATTTAGCTGATGTACTGACTGTAGAAGACGGTGGCCTTGTTTTTTGTTTCTGTTTTAAGTGCTGTTGTTAATGTAACATTATTTGTTGGACTAATTGGGCTTTATTTTATGGATGCAGCAGAATTCCTTTTGCAAAGCACAGGTAAAATCTGGAAAATGCAGCTCATTCTCCTGTTTCCATAGCCTGTCTCCTCCTTCATTCTGCCAGGCTATTTTTAGCGGGTCATCCTAATGTTTGTTATCTGGGGAGGGTCTCCTTGATTTACAGAACTGCCTGTCAAGCTTCATTAGCAACTAGCATTGCCTGTTTAAGCAAGGCAGAACAAATAACTCCGATTAAATCACTGACCTTTGTCTTACCAAAGCCCTGTTTTTCTAAACCTCTCTGTTGTGCAAGTGTGAGAATTTGTAAGACTATGCCTCATTCCGATTGTAGTGGCAGAACAAAAAAACCGGCTCTCTTTCGAGGTTTTGATCTGCAAAGCAATAAAGGGCTTAGGTGTGCAGGAGTGAAGAATCCAAAGTTCATAACCATGCATTTCAAAAACATGCGAAATCTTCATAGGTGCATTATTTTGGAATTTGCTTTACTCATCGTTTTCCCCTGTGTCTCTGGATGTTCACAGTTCACAAATGTGAATGGATATGAAATTGCCTTAATGAATCAAATTATCAGTCCATATAGCTCAATGTTGTGTGCTCTGCAATGGCAGGTAGCTTTTCTGTTTGAATGTTCCAAACTTGTAGTAAGCACTGTAATGCTTGAGTAGTGTGAAAGTAAAGAAATTTGTCCCTCTTGGTGAAGTATAAAATTCCAGCATTGGTAAGAAAGTCAGCTTTGGGTAGTGAATTAAATTGCTCCGTGCTAATCAAGTCAAATATGTTTGTTTTCATCAGAGAGAGTGAAGCAGGAGCTAAAGACTTCTCCAGATGATGGGGGAGTTCTTTGGCATTCAGATCCAGTGCATATGACACCCACAAGCCACATGGGGATTGTGCTGATCTCCACTAGTCCAAACGGCAGAAGTAGGATTAAAGAGTTCAGCAGGCTGGCATAACCCACTTCAGGAGGAGGCTGCCATGGGATTGTTGTATAAAAGTCTCTTACTGGTGTGGAATGAGGAAGGGGTACTTCCCACATTTCTGGTATCATGCTGAATTTTGCAAGCTGCCATTTTGTATATAAAATAAACAAGGCCTTAGAAATTCCTTTGGTGGTTTGAAAAGGAAAGGTAAACTGTCTTTCTTTGTAAAAAATAAACCTGGTCTTTCCTCAGCTGTGCTAGGAAAAGAAGGGGCAAAGTCCATAACATGGATTAGTGCCTAATGAAAATGCTGAAACACAAGCTGCAATCCTTCTCAACATACTTCCTCTCAAGAAAGCCTCGTGAGGATTAATGGGATTTACTCACTAGCTGTATGTAGAAGATGGCAATAGGAATCAGTCTTTTAACCACTCAGGGGTTCTTCAACTCACCCCTAAAAGAGGAAAGAGGTTCTGGCATGGAACCCTAAAAGGTCAGCTGCATTAAGCATACCGGGATGCCTTTAGACCTGAAGCTAGAACTGTTGCTTGGAGAGGAAATAAGTATCTTTCTGTGTTTTGTGGTACCAGCACAGGTACAGAAATGCTAGGATCTGAATCAATAGAAAGCAAGCACACCAGAGGCCAGAGATGCCACTTTTTGAAGCTAGCACACATTTTAATGAGGAGTTGGCACTGTGCCTTATTCTCAGCTGTTTTTTCTTTGACTTATGTTTAGATTTTAGTGATAGGTGGGGACACATGTAAGCCGTGGTGTGAATGTTGTGTAGAGAGGGGCTTCCTATTCTTAACTATCAGCAGATGTGTTCCATACAAGTCTGGGTGTTTCCTTTTGCATGCAGAGGATTTCCCACTTGTAAGAGGATGGGAAGGTTTGGGGCCTATAGGTTTCAGCCTAGAAATGTTGTTAATTGTATGAATGCTGCTAATGTGCATCCAACAACACAAGAGGCGACTCTACACATGGACATCACCAGATGGGCAATACCAAAATCAGATTGATTATGTTCTCTGCAGCCAAAGATGGAGAAGCTCTATACAGTCAGCAAAAACAAGACCTGGAGCTGATTGTGGCTCTGATCATCAGCTTCTTAAAGCTAAAACTCAAGCTTAAACTGAAGAAATTAGGAAAAACCTAGGCTAGTCAGGTATAATCTAAACCAAATCCCTTATGAATACACAGTGGAAGTGAAGAACAGATTTAAGGAACTCGATTTGGTGGACAGAACTATGGATGGAGGCTTGTAACATTGTACAGGAGGCAGCAACAAAAACCATCCCAAAGAAAAGGAAATGCAAGAAAGCAAAGTGGCTGTCCAACGAGGCCTTACAAATAGCAGAGAAGAGAAGGGAAACAAAATGCAAGGGAGATAGGGAGGCAGTGGCAGATTTTACTTTCTTGGGCTCCATGATCACTGCAGATGGGGACAGCAGCCGATAAATTAAAAGACCCCTGCTTCTTGGGAGGAAAGCGTTGACAAAGCTAGACAGCATCTTAAAAAGCAGAAACATCACCTTGCTGACACAAGTCCGCATAGTCAAAGCTATGGTTTTTCCAGTAGCGATGTATGGAAGTGAGAGCTGGACCATAAAGAAGGCTGACTGCCAAAGAATTGATGCTTTTGAATTGTGGTGCTGGAGGAGGCTCTTGAGAGTCCCCTGGACTGCAAGGAGAACAAACCTATCCATTCTGAAGGAAAGCAACCCTGAGTGCTCACTGGAAGGACAGATCCTGAAGCTGAGGCTCCAATACTTTGGCCATCTCATGAGAAGAGAAATCTCCCTGGAAAAGACCCTGATGTTGGGAAAGTGTGAAGGCAAGAGGAGAAGGGGACGACAGAGGACGAGATGGTTGGACAGTGTCATCGAAGCGACCAACATGAATTTGACCCAACTCCGGGAGGCAGTGGAAGACAGGAGGGCCTGGCGTACTCTGTTCCATGGGGTCACAAAGAGTCGGACACGACTTAATGACTAAAGAAGAACAACAATGTGCGTGCTCATAATGAGCCGCTGTAGGGATGCGTGCAGGAGTTGAGCTTTCCCTCTGCAATTTTTCTGATGAAGATGGATGCCTAAAGTTGCTGTTAGCCTTTGGTTGGAGACCCATTTGTACAGGAATGAGAAATGTGGTTCTCCAGATGTTACTGGACTACAGTTCCCATAATACCAAGCCAGCATAGATTTCCAGGTCCCCAATATTTCTAAGTTTTGTTTTTAAAGTTGAATCTTTGGTATTGGAGTGGAAATGTTTCTCTGAAACATTGGAGAGCTATTTCCAGTGACAGTGCAACGTGGTTTAGTGGTTTTGAGCTGTATTATATATAATGTTTGGCTTCATAGGTCTGTGTGTTGCACAGCCAACACATTCTCTGAAGGCTTTCTATCCCTGTGGCTTTCCCTTACAAGGCACATCTAGAAAGACAATCAATGATGATTAGTTCTCTATCCCCATAAATCATTGTAAGAGTCGTATTATTTGAGGGCTACATTTCATCTTGTCTTTAAGAGTGTCTACTGCATATCTGTTATCATCATCATCATCATAGAACTGCAAAGCTGGAAGGGATCCTATGGATTGAGTTCAGCCCCTGTCAAAGAGATACAGTGAGGAATCTAACTCCCAACCTTTGGCTCCACAGCCAGATAACCTAACTCACTGAGCTATCCAACATTTTTTTTTCTTATTGTATTTGAGACTTTTTTCAAACCCCACTTTTCCTGTGTATGAGCAGATAAGGTTAGTTTTGTATTTGGAAGATGAGGTGAAAGCTGTGTATAATTGTACATGTTTAGAAACACTATCGGTATTTTATTTAATATAAGAACATACATGTAGACACTGTGTTAAGAAGCAATGTTACATTGGTCAGGTTTCTGTGTCATTAAAAGATGGGTTATCATTGTTTATTGTTTACCTGCATTGGACAGTGGGAAGAAAATACTTCCTCTTCTCTCAGTCCCCCCCCCCTTTCTGTGTGTGTGTGTGAGAGAGAGAGAGAGCTCAGTAATTTCCTGATGGTGCTTCGTCAGGTTTCTCTCAGACTAATTATACTATAGACACTCCAGAACTGATTTGTATGATATATGTGCAGTGTACAGTAATTTGCCCATCTTTCCTACAGCAATGCTTAACTGTTAGGTTTATATGTTTTTCTGTTGCGTGCAAGAGTGTTGGCATAACAAGGCCTTTCTATCAGCGCCTCTTGCTAATTAATAATAATTTTCCAACAACAACTTGATTCCAATTTATGGTGGCCCTCCCTGGGCTTTCTACTATGAAGCACTTAGAAGTGGCTCACCAACCCCTTTTTCTGGTACTGCTCTATAAAATTATGCAACTTGCCCAAGGCTGGGCACAGAACCTCATCAGCCATACACACATTCACCTGCCCCCCCTTCCAGAAGGCACAATGGGAATTCAAATTCCCGACCCCTGGTGCTCCAGTACATGGAGTTATATCAGCTTCAGCTCCTAGTACACAATGGAAATTGCTATGCTTTGTCAAAAGATAGTGATTCGCCTAGTTTGACAGACAGATCATATGAGCTACCACAGTCACATGCTAGCTTGGTGGTAGTCATAAATGTTTTTACCCTATGTTATTTTTTCAACATCTTGTGGATAGGAGTTTACTGTTTCGGAATTAAGAAAGACACAATGGTGGAAATGTCTGCTGCATCTCCAAGTTGCATGTTTTGTTCTCAACTGCAACGGAGGAAGATCAGAACGTAACCTGACTCTCAAGACATTTTGTGACTTACACTGGTTTGCACTGCTTTGCAGTCATTTACACTGGTTTGCAGTCACTGAATGTGCCCAGAGGTGGGGCTGGTAAAGATTCCGGTCCAAAATGTTGAAAAACCACTGCCTGTTAGAGGAAACAGTTGCTCAGCTAAATGGACCATTGATTTGGATTTTCTTGTGTGAGAGGTGTAGCTAGGAGGTAGTCTAGCAAGGCCAGCTTAGCATTGTAACACCTGGAACAGGAGCTGTTGATAATCAAATCCAAGAGTGCTTGTGATAGGTTATGGATTTGGGTGCAGCTATCTTTGTGCTGGGAAAGATAGGCCATGATTGAAGCAAATTCCCCCAACCCCAGGCATAGTGATTGCTAAAGACCTTGAAGAGCCTAGGTACTGATCAACTCTTCTCTAATGTGACTCAAAGCGGCCTCTTTATATTTCTGTAAGACCACGTAGAAAACAGTTCTAAGTTCAGCCCCAAGAAAAGCAAGGGGACTTGTATTTGAGGGCAACTGTAGACCCCTTCTGGTTCTGGAATCCAAGCCAGAAAAGTGCTTGAAGAGAAGGTCTGCAGGAGAGATTGTTTTCCTTTTAGCACAGAATTTACCGTCCTTGCCCCCACTCCACAACCCTGTCTGTCACGAAATGTGGATGCTAGAGCCCCTACCTAATCTGACAAGGTGGTTCTTAGCTACTTGAAGTCTGGACCTTTAAATAAAACTGCGAAAGGGTAAATGCTTGCCAGTTCTGGTGATAGAATTTTGTTTCCTCAAACATAAGGGTTTGAGTGATGGAATGAATTATACTGCTTTGAATTGCTTAAATATGATCTTTAAGCAGCTGCACTAATTGTGGAAAGGCTGTACCACTTTTCACTGCAGGTGGGGGCTCCTGGAAGTGAAATGTAAATCTAGTGCAACATGGAGAATGGATCCTCACATGACAAACAGAACATTTCTCCATGCCATTCTACTGAAGTGTTTTTACTTTTAAAAAATTGGAGAATTATCCACACTGTGGGACCCTCTGTCTCTGGTTGGAAGATGAACAGTCTCAGAAGCAGGATGTTTTGTGGCACTTTAGAAATTGTAAAATGGGAGACTTCTGGGTCTCTGCGTGCTGCTGGTGAAGGCAGTTATGGTTTAGTTTTCTTTTCACATTTTTCTCCAGTTTCGTTTGTCATGATATGCTATTTTGAAAAAAATACATAAAAACTCTAGCTGAGACAAGAAGTTAATGGTTAATATAAATATTTTATTTTATTTCTTTGTTGATTACAGGGTCCAAGGTGGCTCACGAATTGTCAAAAAATAAACCAGATAAAAATGCAATAAACAATGAAACTTATGTTTGTTTAAAAACAATTAGTTAAAACTGTTAAAAACATCTTAAAACAAATCTAAGATTACCTTTTTTATCGAGTTACTTAAAGAACTTGTTTATCTCCTTTCCAGCAGGGACCTGAAAGTAATTTACAATTTATTCAGAATGTTCAAAAAAATTGATTTTAAACATCTTTAAAAACAGATACAAACATCCTCTCCAAGCTAGCTTTAAAAAAATCCTAAAGACCAAAGAACCTTCCAAAAAAAAGAGTAAAATGTTAGTTTGCCATACCACGACAACCACTTGGAATCATCTGTAAATAAAAGTAGGTTAATTCCACTGTATTTTTTATTCTCAGATAAATATGTCCCAAGAATATTGAAAAGCTACAGGTGCTTGTTTAGAAAACATTGGGACGCACAAAGTTTCATCAAGGATTTCCACACTCATGTTTATGTAATTATGGAATGAGTGTAGATACAATGCTTTAATTCCAGCCCGAACCAAAATCTTTGCATCTTTTTTCCTGTTTTCAGATATTTGTGCAAGGGGAGCATTATGAGCATATGAGCATCTATTTCCCCTTAAAATATACCTTTCTGTGTCAGACCTACTTCTAAATGAAATGCTGGCTGACGACTAGTGCTCTTTTCCTCTTCCCCCTCCCCACCTCCACAAATCATGTGCATAGAAACAACCATATGTTCCGTATTCCAAGGAATTACACAGGAAACAGCCATTGGATGGATGATGGCTTAAAATATTCTGGGGTAGCCCTGGGAGTTTCTTCACCGTGTAATTGGGGCAGCAGGCAGTTGTATGTGTCAGATGACCTCTGAGTGCCCTAGCTGGAAGGGGAAAGGTTTGATCGTCATCTGTGCAAGATCCAAGGGCATGCAGGCAAGATGGATGCCAGAAGTGGTGAGTGGGTGGCCTTACATGGTGAGAGTTGTATGCAACCTTCAGACATTTTCTGTTTTTGCTCTCCAACCAGATATCACGGCGTGGAGTGCTTCTTCCCTTTCAAATGGGGGAGAACGTTTGAGCGAGATACAAAATCCTCCTTTTGGTGCAGCAGCTGCAGATGAAACTGTAGATTCATTTTTAAAAAAAACAAACCACAGGGATCTTAATAGGGAGGTTTCAGAGGTCTGTCTTACAGAGACAGTTGCTTTAAAAGCAAAGGAAAAACTGTAATTGGATGAGCCATGTATGTATGTAAGGCTCGATACTGGCAGTACTATTTTTAGATAAACTAAGCTACGGTCCTTGACTACCAAATGTAGTCAGCTGCATTTGCTTCAGAGTAGCCTGGGTTTTTTTTGTGTGTTGTTCGTTTGAAAGGCAGAAATCATTGTTCACATATTTTGTACATAAAATACATTTACCTCAAGATGGGTGTTGCTTAGAATAGGCCTCTCTGCCCATTTCTGGCTCTCTCTGTGTGGATACATTTGCATTGAACAGTGCAGTACACCATTTTGTTCTACTGTAAGGTTTCCAAGTGTGTTCCGTTAATCAATGTTTATGCTACTTATAAATTCCAAAAGAACTTCCTTACAGTTGTTGACCTTGAGTAAAAGAAGAAACGAAGTGCTCAGCTCTCTTATGCACAGTATATGCAAGTGTGTACATGTGCGCAGACATTGTATGAATTAATCTATAGCTTGCTTATATTTGGTGATTTGTATCTTAGGCTACAGGGATAGGTAAAGGAGGCCATGGCAGAAAACATGCAAGATTTACTGTTTTTTTCTGAGCCAATGTGAAGCTGTGTGTTTGTGATAAGGCTTTGCATGTATTAATTCTTCCCTCTGTATTGCCCCCCCCCCAAGAACCTGTTAACTAGGTGTGTTTGAAATTGATTCCCTAAGGCTGTTTTTTATATTCTAATTAATCTTGAAGGCTGAAAGCATATGTGCAGTGAAAGTGGCTCCTGTTCCACGCAATTATTGGCCCATTTGTTTCCCACTTCACCAAATCACCAGCCATAATGGAGTCATCTGGTTGAGACAGTGCTGTTTTTGAAAGACTCTTTGACACAGATGCATTCATAGGTGGGAAGAAACCCTACGCTAAAAGCTGACGACCACTTAGTCTACGTCTGTGTTATATTTTTATTTTATTTTAATTGGTTTTTAAATTCTTTAATAGATTAGGTCAGTCATTTTAGATGGACAAAAATGATGAGTGAAAATATTTTAAATATAGCTGTGTATTTTCAGTGTGACACATTTTTATTGTATAATTTGAATCTCTTACTTGAATATTCAGGATTTTCCCATTATGTAATGGTTTGGAGATGTGACTTGTTCTTTACCTTCCGTTAGGTTTGATTAGAATAGCACAGATGCTTTTTAGTCAAGGAACATGGTTTCAAAACATAATTGATACCCTTGCTATGTTATTCTTGATTGTAGAATCATACATACTCCATCTATTATCAGTATTCCATGCTTTGGGCTTGTTGAACTTTGCCATGTCTTGTTGCAGTGGAGATCAGTCATGCAGGGTTGGGCGTAGTCCAAATATTGTTGGACCACAACTCCCAATATCCTTTACCATTTATTACCATTGGCCTAAGACCGAGGGAAAATGCAGATTAGAAACATCTGGAGTGTTGCCCTTTGCTCATCATAGAATCAGAAAAGTGAAGTTGGAAGGGGCCTACAAGGCCATCAAGTCCAACCCCCTGCTCAATGCAGGAATATAATCAAAGGATATCTGCCATGTGATTATCTAAGTTTTTCTTGAATGCCTCCAGTGTTGGAGGCATTCTCTGCAGTAATAATTTGCAAAGGTAGTATTAAATGGACCTAATGTGACTTAGCAAATGCAGTTGTATCAATCGTGTTGTGCCCTATTCCTCAAAACTGAGAATTGTTTGCACACCCTACAGCAACCTGATTAACGAGGTATGTTAGATAGAGAAGGGACACTGCAAATATCATCATAACTAGCTGGGAATATACTGCAGTCTTTCCCTTCCAAACTTCCATTCACACCTTGATGTGACGTTTGGGATGTGAATTTGTGAGTTAGGACCAGGGTTTCCCTATGTACAAATCATGCACTCTGATCCACGGATCATATTTATAGAAGGGTGTGGTCACTAACCTGTTAGATAAGACCCGTTGGAAACAATTCATTCTGTTTTGACCTTGATACGAACCTGCTTTGCTAGTGAGAAAATAAAATCAGTCTTGGCCTTTTTTTTGGAATTCCCAATAATTGAGCAGGGGGTTGGACTTGATGGCCTTGTAGGCCCCTTCCAACTTCACTTTGCTATGATTCTGTGTATCAGAGTGCTTACGGTTGCCCAGACATCCCAGGGCCCTGCACACACATTGCTTTCTTCAGACCATAAAGAGAAAACTTACAGTTCTATGACTGCACCAAAACACATCCAGTTTGCAATCCTATAACAGCACCAAAACACATTTCTCCTGTTGCTCCCTTACAACAATCATTTTCCTTCTTGAATGGTGTAGGTGAGTAAGCAGTTATCTTTCTGGTAGGTGGCAAACTTCCTCAGGGCTGAAGTTTCTGCTTGGGTGATCTGTTATCACAGTGATATATAAGGAAATATGATCGAGATGTTTTCACACTGACCTCAAACAAACAAACTACAATTAACTATATTTGTCTAGTAATTTTGTGTATGATAAAGTTCTCATGGAAGATGCATGAGTAGAGTCCAAAATTCCATGCATGGGTAGGGTTCAAGCATGCATATATATTTCTCTATGCATGTGTGTTGTGGTTAAGGTTTGTGAAGGTATGTGTGTAGCCGGGCACTTTTGTGTGTTGTGTGCACAAAAACCAGGTTATACCGGTCTGTGTCAGTATTGCAATTGATGCTTTCTAATTGCTTCTCCTTTAAATCTCTCTAGTTGTTGACCTCCTTTACTGGCGAGACATTAAGAAGACGGGTGTGGTATTTGGAGCCAGCTTGTTCCTGCTGCTTTCTTTAACGGTGTTCAGTATCGTGAGTGTGGTTGCTTATATTGCCTTGGCTCTCCTATCAGTGACCATCAGTTTTAGGATATACAAGGGAGTTATCCAAGCAATCCAAAAGTCTGATGAGGGTCACCCGTTCAGGTAAGCATGCATTCTTTTCCTACGGCTCAACAATACTGTTTGTTGCTGAGGGGAGGGGGTGTGAGGTTGTCTCAGTTTTTATTGTTAAGACAGGAGGGTTTTGAAAAGGCAGACGGCCATCTTGGATTATAGGCTGTATTTCGTGGCTAGTCCTTGTTTTGAAATGCTGGCACAGTCTGTCTGTAATCAGATTAAATATAACACAAAGGGCTTGGTAAGGGATAAAATGTGGATTGCATTGAAGGGAAAGATGTAGGTGGACTTGCACAGAGCAGCAAAGTGCAAAAACTGGACGTGTCCAAGCAGATGTTATGCTTGTGGTCACAGTAACTTAGCAATTGTGTGTTATAGGGAGAAGAGCCACTGCAGTAGGGCACCTTCAGCAGCTGTGTATCCGGGGCTCCGTGTAGCAGTGCCAGCTTCTGTAAGAACTTCCAGTTGGCGGATGCCTGTGCATTACCTGCCCAGTACTCTTGCGGAGACTGTTGCAGGTGCAAGGTTTCTGTTTCACTGCTACACACATCCAGATGTTTCAAGCATCCTTTTTGCACAGCCTGACTAGAGCTGCTTTTCTATGTTCATTATGTGTGTTCCCTTCTACTCATTCCTCAAAATCTAGTGTGCAGTTGTGTTAGGCTGAATTTTGTCCTAAATTCTAGTTGCCCTGTAAGGTCGTTCTTGACTCTTTTGCTTCTTTGGGGAGATGAATGGGATGGCAATCCAGATGTAAACAAACATCTTCTAATTCCTGAATATTATGAGAGAAATTCAAATGTTTTGATAATGTGCAGTTTAGTCTCATTGTCCCTCCTTGATTAATTATATTATTAAAAAATATATTATTATAAAAATTATATTATTAAAAAAAAGGCAGCTGTTGAAATAAAAGCGGTAGCTTCCTTCTAAGGTTGAGCCTAGATGTATTTTCTCAGACGTAAGCTTTAGTGCAGTAGAACTTGCTTCTGGAGAAGTAATCCTTAATGTGGAGCCATAGCTCTCCTTCCGGAAATAATACTTCATGCTTTCTTAAATGTTCACATTGTTCCTAACAAGAGCTGTGTAAGTGACAAGAAAGAAGCCCTAGGTCTCTTTTCACCCTTTTTGACTATCCCTTGAGTACACTTTGTTCTCTGTCCCTTTCTTTTCACTCTTCTAAAGTGAAGAGTTGTTGTCAGAATATGCCATTCAGATTTTTTTTTCCTGGAGTTCCAGCCCACAAACCCATTTCTACAGACATTTCCAGGTCCCTGTATTTCACTCACCTAGAGCAGAGACTGTCTTAGAGCCTCTGTATCTGTCCTGGGCCTACTTCCTGTACTTAATATACAAGAATAGAAGCTGCCGCAGTGCTTTCTGGAAGTTGTAGTCTCATTGCCCATTAGGCTCTAAAGAGAGTGCTTCCCAAAGAACTACATTGCTCACAAGGCACTGTTGGAGCTTCAGTTTTGGTACATTAACTATAGGCTGAAGACAGACATGGAGGCCCTGTGAGTATAATATAAGTGTCTGTAGGTGTGGGTCTCTGGGTTGGAATTCCCAGAATTTTGCTTGGGTAATTCCTGGAGAATTTTGAGATTTGGAGTCCAAAAAATCTGGCTGGCACATTCCTAAATTGTGGCATTCAGTAGTTTTGTAGATGCTGGCCATGATTACCCAAAATGGGAAGTCAGAATATCAGAGAATCTTGGTTCATTATTCATGAACAGCATGGTAACTACATGTTCCCCCAGTGCCCCTACTGGTTCTTCCTATGACCGGAAACTCGCTAGAAAGAAAAGGGCTTGGTGACTTCAACTTCTTGTTTGTTGTTACCTTAGCAAGCTGGAATCTGAAGCTTAGGTTTGATGTAGGCTTGTGATTCTTGGCTTGTTTGGGAGTTATAGCTAGGAATCCTCACTAAGCCTAACACTGGGATAGTTAATCCTGGTGAGTTCAGGATTACTAGAGTTTGTGAATAATAAGGCAGTATTTCACACAATTCTAGTTTATCGTTTTGAATCTGGACACTGCCCTTTGTTGTTTTACTGGTCTTGGTGTACATTTGGACTCCTAGTATGGCCAGTTTGCTGGAGTGTAGTTAGAATTCTACTAGTGGCTTTTAAAATTGTACATGACAGTTGGGCCTGTAAGCCAGCACACTGATTATCAGTTTGTAGACTTAATAATTATAGAGAAATAAGTTGACAAATGGGGGTCAAAGCCCTATATTCCTCTATTTTAAATCTGTAGAGTACTGTCCAAAATATGCCTGCCTGTGCCACACCCTGTCTACACTCTCTTCTCTAGCTTGCTATAGGACAGTGGATTCTGATGATCATCAGGTCAAGTTTTTTCCTTGCCCTTCCCTCACCCTGTGTCTCAGTCTATGAGCTCTGTAGAGCAGCAGGTCCCAAATTTGGGTTTCCTTGTGTTATTGAACTGCAGCCTCTATAATCTTCTGATCATTGGGAGTTCTAGGGAGTTGAGGTTTATTTATTTATTTATTTGATTCCAGCAAGATCTGGAAATCTGAGTTTAGGAATCATTGCTTGTGAGTAGAACTAATATTTGAGCATCTAGTAGGCCCTCAGCTCCCATTTTTCTATCAGCAATCAAATGTGGTAATACAACATTTTCATTCCTTATCATGCTTCCCTTCCAGATGATTTGGGATTGAAGTTTCCATAATCCCTCACTATTGGCCCTGCTGACTAGGATTGAAGAGAGTTGTAGGGCAGAAACATTTAGAAGGCCACAGTGTCCAATGGCTTTTATAACATGTGAGGGGTGTGCCATGCAACATTTGCCGAAATTTTGGATCTCTTAAAAATCACACATTAAGACGAAAGAAATCTGCTTTTTGCATTTTTACTTATTTCAGCTTACTGAAGTAATATCTGAAATATTAACATCTGAAAATATTAAGGACTGTCCTGATGCTGCAAATTATAGAATATAACCTCTTTTTAAAAAAAGGAATCTCAAGATGAATCTTAAGAAGGAACATCTAGTATCCTTTTTTTTAAAAATGAAGAATCAGCTTTATTTTAGGTGAAGAATGTAGAAGGAAAAAAACCACTTTCTGTTATTTTTCTTGAAACTAGAAACCAGGGGGCTGCCTCTGAGTGGGTGCCTGCTGGTGGAGGTGGGGCTGGGAAGCACTGAACACCTGTCTGGCTACTAAACAAACTGGCATGAACCATTGTATCTGCGGTTCATGCCTTTTTCATGAGTTGTCTTCATATTTACTAGCTCCAATTTGAGTTCAACCAATTAAATGCTTAGAGGAAAGAACGCAGAGCCTTGGAGCCTGCTAATATTGTGGAAGGTAGATTCGCTCAGTTTCTAGAAGCCGGAGATATAAAAGGGAACAGACCATGACAACTAGACTTTTCATTACAGAAGAACATTTGAAGGAGGCAGGTAGAACGCCTTCAGAATCTAGCTTGAAAGGCATTTGGTTTAAATTGCCAAGTCCTCCTCCTCAGGTTGAAAGGGCATAGTGTTGTTTGTTTGCCCTTTGCTAGTCTGCTTTATGTGGTCAGAGCTTGTTTCCACCATTTTATTGCAGTTCAGTCAAGTAATCATGCCAGGTCTTAGAAAAAGAAAAGAATAAGCTTTTAAGCACAGCAGTTTACTAGCTGTGCATAATTGAGAGAATACCCCAAGCTGTCCATCTGTATGATTCTTGGGTATGGTCGCCTTTCCTGTTGTTTCTGTTGTGCTCTGACTGAGAATTTGGAGAGCTTAAAAAGCTCTGGCTGCCAAGCAGCATCTCATGAATGGCGCTTTTCCCCTTCCAGGACTTACTTGGATAAAGATGTTGCTGTTTCCGAGGAGCTTGTCCAAAAATACAGCAACGTTGTGCTTGGCCACTTCAACAGCACAGTTAAAGAGCTCAGGCGCCTTTTCCTAGTGGATGACCTGGTGGATTCGCTAAAGGTAGGAGACCTCCTTTCCCCATTTCCAGAGTATATACCGTATTTTTCTGTGTATAAGACAACCCAATGTATAAGATGACCCCCACTTTTCCATCCCCAAATAAGAAAATTTTATCGCTGCTTTACCCCTCCATTCGGGGCTTAGGAAATGGAGGGTTAAAGCAGCCGTGAAAGGGCTGCACGATCAAAGGGCTGCGATCCTGCAGCCCTTTCATCGCTGCTTTACCCCTCCATTTCCTAAGCCCCGAATGGAGGGGTAATGCAGCGATGAAAGGGCTGCAGGATCAAAGGGCTGCGATCCTGCAGCGCTTTGATCCCTTCCCCCTTACTTCTGTGTATAAGAAGACCCTCAATTTTTTATCTAAAGATTTTAGATAAAAGTATCGTCTTATACAAAGAAAAATACGGTAATTACATCTAAGCAGATATGCTTGAAAGTTGTAGCACAGAAGTGATGTGCTTTTGGCTGTTGGTTAAGCATAGATGGTACCACTAGTAGCAGCTACACAGTAAGGTTGTTATTATGAGGATGAGTGCACAAGAGGGTACAAACTACATGTGTGCAAATCCAAGAGATAGCGAATGAGGGCAAGAGAGTTCTCTTTTTTTTGGCTCTCAGTTCTGTTGTTCTGTGTTGTTCACGTGTCTCACATACAGCTTGGTAATCAACTGCATGATCTGAACTCATGTATAGAGATGGGTGCAAACTGCTGGTTCAGCAGTTTGTGTCAGTTCATTCATTGGGCAAACAGGTGTTTGGCACTTCAGAGGCACCACTTGGAAGAAGCGGGGCTTTAAACACCTGTTCAGCTGACAAACGAACTGGCAGTTCGTGCGCATCTCTACTCATGTGCATGGAATGCAGTACGTGTGTAGCCTCATTAGTGTGCCCATGGATGTATATCTGGTAGTAAGATGCTTTTTTTTCTCTCAGTGAATTATTTTTATTTGTATGAGATTTGTTCAAACCAAGCCCTTCGTTGTATAGCACATTTTCTCAAACAGTAAGGCATTGTGGTGGTGAAGTGTATGTGTGTGAAAAATGTCTTCGACCCTTCTGGTTATAATTGCAGAAACTGGTAGCATTCATTCATCTTTACTGATTACGATGAATGAATGCTTTCCAGGTGCATGCATTTTCTCATGTGTCTTATTAACATTGAGTAAATTTAAATAGAGGTCCATTGTACACAACTTAGAAGGACATAGCAAATAAAACAAAATAAAATTATCCTCTCCTATGGAAAAGTTACTTTTTTCTCCCAGTAAACTCTTCTTGTTTTCCCCAGACTTAGTCCCAAATGCTTCTCTAGCTTGTAGAATATCACTGTGGTGATCTAAAATGCTTCAAGGCACTTACATAACTGTGCAGGTTGGAGCACGTAGAAAGTGCTTCTGAAACAGAAACAGAAAGCCTCGGTGCTTTCTTCCTCAGTTGCTAGAGCAGTACCGTTTGCACTAAAGGAAATTGGGCTTAGACTATTAAATATTTTCACTTTTCATTCAGTGTACTAGAACTATCAGCAAATTATTTTATAATGGTCTTTTGATTTTAACTGTTGGAAGGTTTAAAATTCTGAGGATTGTGTCTTGGGAAGCTGAAGTATATAATGAGAGCAAAAAATTCTGTTTTGATAAGTCATAGATTTGGGTCCAATAAAACATCTCATATTGCTATGTGGACTTAAAGTACTTTGAAAACCATATCAGTCTAAATATGGCCTAATTCTCACTAAGGTGGCAAATTTGTGTCTGAGTCTGTTGGGAAGATTTTAAGCTAGAATATGTCCTACTATTTTTTTTTTTACGAGTACAAGCACAGGTGTGTGTTAGAGATGGGCATGTACCACCACTTTAGCCAGTGGCCAAACAGATTTTCCACGGTTCGGCTCCCTGTCCCCTCTGATGGGCAACCACTCAGAAGCAGTTCCCAACTTCCCTGCTCCACCTCCTCCAGGCACTTCCTCTGAGCGGGTGCCTGCTGGAGGAGGCAGAGCACTGAACTGTAGAATACTTCTTCTGCCATCAGCTGAACAGGTACTCTGGTGTGTATGGATGTGTCGTAGGTGATGTACTTTCAATGTTTTCCTCATTGGTAGTCTGAAGTGAGGGATACAATCTAGACACTGATTGACAGTCAGAATGAGAACTTGGGCTCAACCACTTGTCTGTCAGTTGAATCGAGCCAGTTGGCTTATTAGTACAAAATCTCGATGATAATCTCTTGAAGGAATGGATACTTGGTTTTAAAACATTCCTTCGAAATGATTACAGTGCATACACTGTTGAGCATTCTTTTATTCAGCAACCTTCACAGCAGAGGTGAGGCATGCATATGTGGGTTCATTTTGGTAGCCATCCAGAATTTGTGCATCCAACTTCCCTTTGCCTAGACTCCAAAGTTAAATGAAGCTTTGGAGGAATTCCAAGCAATGTATTCTCGAAGGCTTTCATGGCCGGGATCCGATGGTTGTTGTAGGTTTTTCAGGCTGTTTGGCCGTGTTCTGGAGGTTTTTCTTCCTAACATTTCGCCAGTCTCTGTGGTCGGCATCTTCAGAGGATAGGAGTTAGAACACAGAAGTTCTAACTCCTGTCCTCTGAAGATGCCGGCCACAGAGACTGGCGAAACGTTAGGAAGAAAAACCTCCAGAACACGGCCAAACAGCCTGAAAAACCTACAACAACCATCGAATTCCAAGCACTTTAGCAGCCCTGTGCAGCTCTGAGGAAAGGTTGCGCTCTTTTCCTCATTTCCAGCACGGATGCAGTGGTGGCCCGATTGCCTTGTTGAACTTTAGAAGAGCTTAGAATGGAGCCACACATCCCCAAAGAAGGGCAGAGGGTCTCGCCAGAAGAAAACATGTACGTAACAGAGGCAAGCTCCCACCTAGGAGAAAAAAGGACCCAGTGTGGTGTAGTGGATAGAGTAGGACTCTGCACACCAGGGTTCGACTCCTTGCTCAGCCATGGAAAACTCACTGGGGGGTGTGGAACTGGTAAAACTACTTCTTAAATATCTCACTTGCCTTGAAAGCCCTGTTAGGATCTCTATAAGCTGTTTCCGACTTGACAGCACGCAACAACCACATAGATAAGAGAGAAGGAGGGTCAGAATATGGAAATCGTGAGAATTTTTCTCCTTCTACAAAATAATACTGCAGCTACTTCAGTTTGGCAGCATTTGAAAAGGGACATTGCAGAGAACTGCTTGCAGCTACCACAGACTGTATGCGCTGTATGGCCTCAGTTTCCCAGTGACAGAAATGGCGCTTCGCAGTGCTTTAAATAACCTTTCACTCATTGAGTGTTCTGATGGAGAGGTAAGGTTGGTGATGATCTGAGCAAATGGTCGCAGCGTCACTACATGCACTCCTCTGGCAGTCTTCAATAGCCTTGGCTTCAGCAGAGCAGAAGGATCAACTGTCTGCTTATCAGAAAACCTCAGTTACTGCCTGGCACACTTGCTTAATGATTGACTGATGATGATGCTGTTACTCGTGCTGTATTGACTCTATGCGGCTGCAGTTACTAATTGATGGTTCTTGAGTTTGGGAGTTCCCAACTCCCAGACTTGATAGTCTGCTGATATGTTTCAACTGAAAAATAAGTCATTGTCTTCTCTTATTCTTCTATATATTTTTGGCAGTATAACATTTTTAAATATCCCAGTGATCTGATTCTAAACCTGCAGCATATACAAACAAATACCTTCTGTGAAGGAGTCTGGAAGTTGGTGTGGGTTAGACTTGGCTTGTAGCCCAAGAACCTCTGGTCAAAAATAGTTTAAACATTTTAATATTTAGTTTGTTTGAATTTTATTTATATTTTGTTGACATTTATATTTTATAAATTGTGCAGTGCTCTGATGCAAATGAAAGGCCTCCAAACATTTTTCAAAAATTCCTTATAATCTTACTAAAAGTTTATCTAGCCAGCATCCTGTTTTCATGGTGGGCAAGCAGGATGCTTGTGGAAGCTCACCAGCAAGGCACGGAGGCAGTCCACTTTCCGTTTAAATTAACAGGCTGAGTTTGTGATCCAGAACTTGGGCCTTCACTGGGAGTGTATCAAAGTCCCTTCATGTCACTATCTTGCATCTGGTTTGGGTTCCCATTGATACCTGCCCCATTGCAAAGTTGATCCCCCAAACTTGAAATCTGTTCACTTCTGGGCTAATCAACAAGATGCCACCAGAGAAGCCTTGTGAAGTTATTCTAAGGGCAGGGGCTCCCATCAGTGCTGTGATGACTCACTCTGCTGGAGTTAATATAGCAACTAGTCTTGGCTTCACGGTATTGTGAGGAGCAAGAGGGCTGTTTGCTGAGCCTGTAGGCTGATGAGGTGGAGGAATTAATCATATGACAGTTTTTATGAAGTTCTGGTGCAGACTATGATAAACTGGTAGTGTGTCTCTTATTCCCACTTATATTTATTAATTGCGTGTTCAGAAAATATATCAAGGGTAGGATAAACATGCTGCTGCCATACTTAAGCTCTTTCGGAGATGACGCCAGTGTTTGGAAGGCTCTTTTGAAACAGTTGTAAATACATCACACCAGGGCAATTAGCCCTGTTCTGTTTTTAGAGGGGGTAGCCCTTTTGCTTAATTGCAGCAAGTAAAGAGAGCACCCTGTGATACTTTGAAGGCAAACAGATCTGTGATGGACACAACTGTCTTGAACAACAGTTGCATGTAGCGAAATGGGCTGAAAAGTTGTCATGCATTGGCCCAAATCCTTGCCTAGTTACGCTCGTGTAACTTTTGAAGATTAATTGCCTGAATTTAAGGAATCACTGTAGAGACTATCTGTTGCATACTGAGCTGCATGGCACCACATGGAAAGGATAATGTCTGTGGCAATTTCTTCAGTTGAGGCAATTGGCCCCTAAAACTTAGCTACACGAGAGGAATTCTAGCGTGGTATCTGTTTTCCATTGTTTTCAGAGTGTGTTAAGAGGTTCGCTTCTCAGTGCTTCGCTTTTGAATTGGTGGCTCCTGTTGCTAGGAGCAAGATTCCCAGTTTGGTGCAGTGGATAGAGTGAGGGACTAGGACTCTGGAGAACAGGGTTTGAACCCCACTTGGCCATGGAAACTTACTGGGGAGTGGAACTGGTAAAACCATTCCTTAAATATCTCACTTACCTAGAATGCCCTGTTGGGTTGCTAAAGGTCAGTTTGACTTGATGGCACAGAACCACCACAATTGCTAATAATACCAGGTGTAACAGAAAGTGTGATCTACAGATCATATTGGTTTAAAGATGTTGAATATGACTAAGCTTGAATCATACCTTGTCACAGTGCTGTGGGATCCACTTCTTCATATGTATTTGATTAACGACAGTGGAACCAGTTTCCTCTGGAGTTGGTGAGTGCTCCAACACTGGAGGCATTCAAGAAAAACTTAGATAATCACCTGGCAGATATGCTTTGATTGTATTCCTGCATTGAGCAGGGGGTTGGACTTGATGGCCTTGTAGGCCCCTTCCAACTTCACTTTTTTATGATTCTATGAACTGTCTTTCTGGCAGAACCACATTGGAGAGAATGAATGATATGGTTCACTTCCCTGCAAGTGTACGTCTCTAGTAGAGTGGCCTATAAAAAACCATGGGGAGGTAGCTACCCAAATGGTCCACTAAAGTATAAATTATGGCCTTACCATAAATGGAAGTACTGTGGAAGGTATAGTACATAATCAGTAAGCACACGGGCACTCCTGTATTACAAAATTTATGATTATAAATAACTTATGTTGCCATTGGCACATAGTCTTGAGTTTGTAAGATTTATATTATCATCTCTGGGGTAGTGTGTCTCTCTGTGCCTAAACATTAAGGTAGTATGATGGTCCCTCTTCCGTGTCCCACAGTTGGGGGCACCATGGTCTGTGGAGATGCAGTAGAGGGGGGCCCTCTTGGGTGTGCTGCTCTGGTTGTGGAACACTCCCCCCCCCCCCCTTCAACCGACACCGAGATTGACTTTGCCTCAGTCGCAAGCTTTTAGGGCTCAATGATCATAGTTTGGTTTTGATGTGTTGGATTGTAGGTTTATTTTGATTATTTTGTATTGTTTTAAATTTGTGTTTATTGTTTACACTCCCATCCTAGAAGAGATCTTCTGATACAGGGCAGGCTAGAAATGATTTAGCTGTCTGGATACCTCGGTGAGTTGGATACCTGGCTGTAGAGCCATAGGGTGGGAGTTTGATTCCCCACTATGCTTCCTGGGAGAAGGGCCACCCTGTGTGGTACTGGGCAAACTGAGCAGTCGACATGACTGCACATTATTAACTGGCCTCCTTTGGGAGAAAGTTCCAAAGTTTGGGAGCAGCCACAGAGAAGGTCCTCTCCCGTGTACCCATCAAACATGCCTTTGAAGGTGGTGGGACCGAGAAAAAGGCCTCTCCTGATTACTTTAACACTCGAACAGGCATATAAAGAGAGATGCAGTCCTTGAGATAGCTTGGACCCAGGCCATTTAGGGCTTTATAGGTTATAGATTATCTAAGATCATAGATCAATTTCATAGAACAATTGAGTTGGAAGGGGCTTATAAAGCCATAAAGTCCAGCCCCCTACTCAGTACAGGAATCCAAGTCAAAGCAGATCTGACAGAGGGTTGTCCAGTTTGCTCTTGAATGCCTCCAGCCTTGGAGCATTTACCCCCACCTGAGTTAATTAGCTCCATTGCCGTACTGCTCTTACAGTTACAGAGTTTTTCCTGATACTCGGCCTATATCTGGCTTCCTGTAATTTGAGCCCATTGTTACGTGTCCTGCACTCTGGGATGATCAAGAACAGATTCTGTCTGTGTAACTACCTTTCAAGTACAGTGGTGCCTCGCTAGACGATGTTAATCCGTTCCACGAGGATCGCTGTCTAGCGAAAACATCGTCTAGCGAAGCACGTTTTCCCATTGGAATGCATTGAAATCGCTTCAATGCGTTCCAAGGGAAAATGCAGTCGTCTAGCGAAAATTTCCCATAGGGAAACATCGTCTAGCGAGTGCGGGTCCCCATAGGAATGCACTGACAGCTGCACTGACAGCTTTTCACCACTAGTCAGCGCACTCCTATGGGGAAACCTCATCGTCTAGCGAAAATCGCCATAGGGAAACATCGTTTTGCGAAGCGCAGTAGCGATCGCAAAAAGGCATCGTCTAGCGATTTCCTCGTCCTGCGAGGCAATCGTCTAGCGAGGCACCACTGTATCTGAAAAGTGCTATTGTATCTCTCCTCAGTCTTCTTTTCTCAAGGCTAAACATGCCCAGTTCTTTCAGCCTTTCCTCATAAGACTTGGTTTCCAGTCCCCTGATCATCCTTGTTGCCCTCCTCTGAATTTGCTCCATCTTGTTGGCATCGTTCTTAAAGCGTGGTGTCCAGAACTGGACACAGTACTCTAGATGGGGCCTAACCAGATATGTCTTATTGTTTGTTTGATACAATATATTTTAATCTGAATCCTCCTTCACAATGATATACACTGTGTATATAAATCTGTGGCCTAAATTACTGTGGTTCCTGAAAGCTGTGGCTGAAACAAGTTTGTTAATCAATCTAGGAAAGCCATAAGAATTTTGTCTCTGTTGCATATGCTGGAACAGAGCAGGATAACTAACTCTTGGAAAATATTTACGAGGAACAATGAGGCTTACTACTTATAGAAATGGGCTTTTGCTGGGAAAGAGAAATGGCTCCCATATATTCAATACATAGGGTTGGTTTGGAGACAGGGCTGTTTGTGTTTCCCCCCCTTGGCTTGTGTATGTAAGACTTATCTGCAGTTTGCAGTGGAGTGGCCAATTTGACAAGGCTTCTGTGACCCTTGAAGGCAGATATGACCAGTAGCCACAAGCAAAGGAAAATGGGAATTCTTTGTTTCAGAAAATATTTGCATCTGGGTGCTTTGCATGATCGGACTGCCTCCAAGGTGACACAATAAATGCTTCAGCCTTGTGAGGCAGCCTTATTGTTTGTTTGATACCTGGGAGAGAAGACAGACATTCTGCACCAAGATGAGACTGCATAGTTTTAATTTCCGCCATTTCTTCTTCTTCTTATTGCTACAACAATTGTTGCTTTCTTGAGCATAATGTTACTTGGTGTTTGAATTTTGGGCAGCTTGACTGATTTGGTGTGAAAAAAAACAAAGCATATTTTTCAGTTAGCTCTGTGGGGAGAACTGAATTTGAAGTCATGTCTTAAAGTGGGCTTGCCGACTGACATAAATATCACTTGTTAGGGATTGATGAGATGTCCACATGCTAAACCTCTATTGCAAGAGGCTGCCACATCATAGGTTCTCAGTTGGGGTTATTCCATAGCCATTTTAAAATGAAGTCTGTCTTTGAATCATATCTGTCAGGAGATGCTTAATGATTAGTCTCTATTCTGTAACCACCAATAGAGATGGGCACGAACTGCTGAATTAGTGGTTTATGCCAGATCAATTCTGGCTGAACAGGTGTTTGGCAATTCCTGGCCCCGCCTCCTCCAGCAGGTGCCCACTCAGAGGCAGCACCCCCATCTTCCTTGCTCCACTTCCTCCGGGCACTGCCTCTGAGTGGGTGCCCACCAGAGGAAGTGGGGCTGGGAAACACTGAACACCTTTGGCCAAAAAACAAATTGGCACAAACCGCTGGTTCATGCCTGTCTCTAACCCCCAGCAGTCATTTTCAGCAATCCTGCTGATTTCTGTGACTTTAAGGATATTGCCCACAAGCTCTCAAGCAGATCTTCCTATCTACCCATTAAGAATGGGGGCTGCTTACAGGCTGAAACCCAGCAGTAAGTTGCAACTAGTGTAGGCCCATTGAATCAGTGGAACTTGCATAGATGTTGACTCCCGAGATCCCTACTGATCCAGTGGACCTCCTCTAGTTGGAATTAACTGCTGGATTTTGGCCATGGTGTGTTTTCTTCAGATGTGAAATTTGTTAAGCAGGCTAACTTGACATATCATCAGTCAATGCCCCTCTTGGGACCTTGTCTTCATGTCTGGTTTGTTGGCATGAGAACATTTGACTGATGAGGGGAGATATTGCCACATGAAGTGATGACTTTGCCTGTTGACTTCCTTTGGCGAAGCTTTCCTGTGATGGTGTGCATTTCCCTGCCCACTCACTTAGGTCTTCAGAGAGGCCTTTGCTGCAAGTACTCCAGCCAGCAGCAGCAAGATGGATATTTACCAGAGGCAGGGCCTTTTGACTGTTGGCACCATGCCTTTGTTAACATCTTCCTAACTTAAAACTGACATTAAACTGCTAGTGAAGTGCAGAATAACCAAAAGTTCAGGGTGGAAACACTTTCCTAACCTTTTTGGCTGTTGTGTAAGTTCCTGCTAAATTGTCATTTAGTATCTTTTGAACAGTATGGCTGAACTTTTCCATGTTATGATTGATTTTGATGCTTGTAAGCCAGTCTGAGCACTTTCTGTAAAATGCCATGACATAAAAATAACCAAAGCAAACAGTTGTGCAAACGTGCCATTGGCCATTTTGATTAGAGAGCCGTACTGGATGTTCTGCCCTTAGATTCCAGTGAGAAACAGCTGGACTAGGTGATTCAGCACTTCCATCAGCCTCTTCCTCCCAAAATTCACTTGACAAGTAGACTGTCTAATCTCCTCTGAAATGATCTCTGGGCCAGTAGTGTTCTGCCCGTTACTGATCTTGGGATATGTTAATCCATTTCTCAAGTTACAGTTAGCATAGTAGAAGGACCACGAGATGTGACTGTCGTTTTCTCTGCCCTCTGATTTTCCATTTCTTGTGGTTATGGTATTGGATTTGCAACTACCTTGTTGTTTAGGGAAGATAAAACAGTATTAGTATTAGGCATCCTTCAGTCTCGAAAGACTATGGTAACGTGCTCTGTATGGAGGACATGGAACAGCGTCTAGTGTGGCTGAGAAGGCCAATTCGAGAGTGACAATCCCTTCCACACTGAAGACAAATACAATCTGTCCCCTGTCCAGCTCCCTGATTTTGCTGCTTCCGTGACTGCCTCTTTGCCTCGGTCTGCTGGACAAGGGTCTCTTCAAAATGGGAGAGGCCATGATGCAATGCCTGCCTCCAGGCTGAACGCTCAGATGTCAGGGTTTCCCATCTGTTGAGGTCCATTCCTAAGGCCTTCAGATCCCGCTTGCAGATGTCCTTGTATCGCAGCTGTGGTCTCCCTCTGGGGCGATTTCCCTGCACTAATTCTCCATACAGGAGATCTTTTGGAATCCGACCATCAGCCATTCTCACGACATGCCCAAGCCAACGTAGACGTCGCTGTTTCAGTAATGTATACATGCTAAAGATTCCAGCTCGTTCTAGGACTACTCTATTTGGAACTTTGTCCTGCCAGGTGATACCAAAAATGCGTCGGAGGCAACGCATATGGAAGGTGTTCAGCTTCCTCTCCTGCCGTGCACAAAGGGTCCAGGACTCACTGCAGTACAGGAGTGTGCTCAGGACGCAGGCTCTATAGACCTGGATCTTGGTATATGTCGTCAGCTTCTTATTGAGCCATACTCTCTTCGTGAGTCTAGAGAACATGGTAGCTGCTTTGCCAATGCGTTTATCCAGCTCGACATCTAGAGAGAGAGTGTCAGAGATCGTTGAGCCAAGGTACACAAAGTCATGAACAACCTCCAATTCTTGTGTGGAGATGGTAATAGAGGGAGGTGAGTCCACGCCCTGGCCCATGACTTGTGTTTTCTTCAGGCTGATTGATAGTCCAAAGTCTTGGCAGGCCTTGCTAAAACAATTCATGAGTTGTTGGAGGTCTTGAGCAGAGTGGGAAACAATGGCTGCATCATCGGCGAAGAGGAAATCCCGCATGCATTTCAGCTGGACTTTGGTCTTCGCTCTCAATCTAGAGAGATTAAAGAGCTTTCCGTCTGATCTAGTCCGGAGATAGACACCTTCTGTTGCTGCTCCAAAGGCGTGCTTCAGCATGACAGCAAAAAAGATCCCAAAAAGGGTTGGTGCGAGGACACAGCCCTGTTTCACTCGGCTTCGGATGTCAAAGGGATCTGATGTTGAACCATCAAAAGCTACAGTGCCTTTCATTCCCTCATGGAAGGACCTGATGATTTTAAGGAGTCGAGGTGGACATCCAATCTTGGGAAGGATTTTAAAAAGGCCATCCCTGCTAACCAAATCAAAGGCCTTTGTGAGATCTATGAAGGCGACAAAGAGTGGCTGTTGTTGTTCCCTGCATTTCTCCTGCAACTGTCTGAGGGAGAATACCATGTCAGTGGTGGATCTATTAGCTCGAAATCCACACTGTGATTCTGGATAGACTCTGTCTGCGAGCACCTGGAGCCTCTTCAGCACAACACGGGCAAGCAGCTTCCCTACAACGCTGAGAAGAAAGATGCCACGGTAGTTATTGCAGTCGCCCCTGTCTCCTTTGTTCTTGTACAATGTGATGATGTTTGCATCCTTCATGTCCTGTGGTACTCCACCTTCCCTCCAGCAAAGACAAAAGATTTCATACAGCTCGGTAGTGATGGTCTCTTTACAGCACTTCAGCACTTCAACAGGGATGTTATCCTTTCCAGGTGCCTTGCCAGAGGCAAGGGAATCCAAGGCCGCTTTTATTTCTGCTAAGGTTGGTTCGCTGTCCAACTCTTCCAAGACAGGCAGGCACTCAATGTTATTTAATGCTTCTTCGGTTACTACATTCTCTCTGGAATACAGCTCAGAGTAGTGTTGCACCCAGCGGTCCATCTGCTGTGCTCGGTCCTGGATGATCGCGCCTGTGGCAGACTTCAAGGGAGCAGATTTCTTCTGTATTGGACCTAAAGCCTGCCTGATACCGTCATACATTCCTTTGATGTTACCTGTGTCCGCTGCTATCTGTATCTGAGAGCAGAGCTGAAGCCAATAATCGTTGGAACATCTCCTGGCAGCCTGTTGGACTTGGCTACGAGCAGCTCGAAGAGCTTGCAAGTTGTACTCACTAGGACAGGCTTTGTATGCTGCTAGAGCTCTCCTCTTATCCTCGATGGCTGGCATCAACTCCTCCGAATGGGCTTCGAACCAGTCGGCCGTCTTTTTGGTCTTCTTGCCAAATGTGGACAAGGCGGTGTTATACACAGCGTTCTTAAAATGTTCCCATCGTTCAGGTGCATTTGCATCAGCCGGGCCTGGAAGGGTTTCCTCAAGCGCTTGGGCAAATTCCTCCACTTTTCTTTGATCGCAAGTCTTCCTGATGTAAATACGTGGTCTTCCTTCCTTTTTCGTGTGATATAATCTCTTTGTTCGCAGTTTTACTCTACTACACACCAGGGAGTGATCAGTATCGCAATCAGCACTCTGGTAGCTGCGTGTGATCGTAATACTAGGAAGGCTAGAACGTCTAGTGAGGATCAAATCGAGCTGATGCCAATGCTTGGATCTTGGATGTCTCCAGGAAACTCTGTGTTGAGGCTTCGTATTAAAGAATGTGTTGCTGACGCAAAGACCATAATAACAGCAAAACTCCAGCAAGCGTTGGCCATTTTCGTTCATCTTTCCAATGCCAAAACGGCCTAGACAAGTGGGCCAAGAATTGTGATCAGCACCAACTCTAGCGTTAAAGTCTCCAAGAATGAACAGTGCCTCTCTTTCAGGGACTTTTTTGATAGTAGCTGCCAGATCGTCGTAGAATTTATCTTTCACTTCTGTAGTGGATGACAGTGTTGGTGCATATGCACTAATGAGGGTGACCGGTCCCGCTGATGAGTGGAGCTGCAGAGACAGGATTCTTTCACTCCCCACAGTAGGTGGAACAATGGATCTCAGAAGAGTATTTCTGACTGCAAAGCCAACACCATATTCCCTGGTCTCATTCAATGGTTTTCCCTGCCAGAAGAATGAGAAGTTTTTTTCTTTGACAGATCCCGAGTCTGGCAATCTCGTCTCTTGCAGGGCAACAATGTCCATCTGCAGTCTACTCAGTTCCATGTCGATGACAGCTGTCTTGCGCACATCGTCTATTTCCTGCAGGTCGTCAGAAAAGCCGTGGTCAGAAAAGCCAGGGGTCATTGTCCGTACATTCCAGGTGCCCAGCTTTAGGGCAGAAGTTTTCTTATGATTGTTGCATGGTGCAGGGTTATCGATCTGCTTGTCGGCTTTTACCCTAAACCCCACGCACCCCGTGAGGTTAACAGACCGTGGCGAGGTAGCACCTTACTGGCTGGGGGCTGCCCAGCTTAAGGCGGGCGGTATCTACCTAGTGAGGTGCAATGACCTCTCCCACCGTCAGAAGTAGCCCCTGGCGTCATGCTCTACGCCAATTGAGCAAAGACTTATAACCGGTAACTGCTACTTCCCGTGTTGTTTCGACGCTGTATGCGAAGCTGGAGTGTCCTCTCCAGAGCACGAAGCCTGGGTAAAATAATATGGAGGATAGGCTGTTACCCAAGCAGCAAATCCCCCCTCTCCACGTCACTGAGATAGTCCAGTGGAAAGGCAAGAGCCAATACAACTGGTTCCAGCGATGTCGCTGTCTCTAGAATTTAAGAAAGTTACTTTTTTGGAGTTGGCAGGGATTCTGGGAGTTGTAGTCCAAAATTTTTACATTTCCAGGGTTTGTTCTTCTTTCAAGTTTGATTCCTTGAATCTCTGGCCTCTCATGCTCGGTCCCTCTTGTGTTAGGGTTAAAGGATTTCAGTTTGCAGGAACGATGGAATTCCCTGCCTGAGGCCTTGTGGAGCCTCTAGGGGAGACGGTCTTTTGCTCTAGGAGAGCTGCATGTATTGATAGTCCTGAGCTGTCTTGAGTATCCTTAATTCCACCTTTGTCATCAGTACTAAATCACAAAGAGCCAAAAACAGCCCTGTTGGCCGGGCTGCCTTCTGAGCAGTTCAGGTGTCTCATGCTCAGTCCTTCTTGTGTTAGGGTCTAAAGGGATTTCAGTCGTGCAACCATGTTGAGCAAAAAGAGCTCTGCCTGGTGATGGGGAGTGAGTGGCAGGGTGGCTCAGGCTAGTGAAGGAGCAGTACCTTCTGAACTTCGCTTTGCAAGGCCATAATAATCAGAGCAGATACTTATCACGGTGCAGCCATTTCACACTTAGGGTGGCTTTGCTTTCTGTAATACATACCCGCTCTTTCTGCTTGGAGGGCATCTGCTAATGAAATAGTCCCCTGTGTGATATTGACATGGTAAAATCGCCACCTCGGGTGACCTTAGCTGCATCAAAATAGAATAGATGTGGGGCTGAAATCTCGCTGCCGGTGGGGGGGGGGGCGGGGGGAGGCTGAACCTGAACAGCATTGCTGTTTCTGCTGTCCTGGAACCTGTTTTGTGTGGAAACAGGCACCTGAACCACAGGCAGAGAGATGTGAAATGCTATGAGCCTTTCCTCACTCTTCACTTGACCTGACTGGGGACCTCAAAGTGAAAGGTGGGGGATCTGGTTACAAGTCCTCTTGGCTATAATTATCTCTGACATACAGAGGGGTGAAGTGTTTGCAGCTTGATTTGTCCATGGTTGCTTCAGAAAAGTCATTTGTGTGAAGGCCATGTAAGGGGTGGGGTTAGGGAAATGCAGATGCCGTATCCCCACAGCAGGCTTGTCCCCTTTTCATCTGGAGTGCTTTGGAATGGTTTACTCCATCCGGTGGGGTGGGTGCGATTTCCTACCACAGAGGGAGTTTTTCAAGCCACTGCTGACAGCAGGCAGGCATGTGGGTGGAGACTCTTCAATCATTGACCGCCCGCAGTCATAGTGAGGCACACTCTACCTCGAACTCTATATTCCACTTCCTGCAATCTCATTCATCTCTTTTTCCCCTTTCAGTTTGCTGTTTTGATGTGGGTGTTCACCTACGTTGGTGCCTTGTTTAATGGTCTGACATTGCTGATATTGGGTAAGTAGATTCTTTTGTGTGTCCTTCAGAATCTGTAAAACATCCTTGAGCAGTGGCTTGAAAACACCTTGGTTTGTGTTTATGGCCTCTACCTAACAGTGAAATGGTACTGGCACAAGTTGTGAGGCAAGCAGCTACACGTTTGCAGATATTTATCACCAGGATTGCATCCTGTGCATTTTCCATTGTGCAAATGGTTGCACGTAGCATAGGCATAATGTGCTGTTTGCTGGCACTCCAGCGTAGTCCAGCGTCAATATGCGAATAGAGGTTTATCACTGTATGGGTCTTACACTAACAAAGACTCCCAAACAAAGCCAACATAATGTAGCAGCACTGCAGTAGAGAGGAAAAGTGGCAAAGGGCTGTTGGACTTTGTAAGGAATGTTCTAGAATGTGAACGTGTTACTCGTAGGAGCAGGGAGGGTGTGAGCTAGGTGGAAAGCAAGATAGGTGTCGGGGCCATTAGGATATTGACAACCTTTGTCTTGATCACAGTACTTGGTTTGGCATGCCAGTGGTAGGGGCCATGCTCAGCCATCAAAGCTCTGGGCAGCTGTGGCAGGTGTCACTGGCATAGGTGGCAGACTTGCTTTGCATGCCCTGTGCCAACATTTCTGGATCACAGGCCTTCAGTACATCTCACATGGCAAACTGTGCAGGATGTGGAAACCATTGCCTTCTGTGGTCTAGTACTTCACACATCTTTCTTGATACATGGTATCAGGAACTTATTCACCAGTTCTGCTTATTTCAAGGTTAAATCTGTTGTTGTTATTTTTTTCCAGCTCTGATTTCACTCTTCAGTATTCCTATTATTTATGAGAAGCACCAGGTGAGTGTGCGTGTGTTGTATCCTCTTTGACAGTTTGGCAAAGGCAGCACAATTGATTGGGATATGAAGAGTATGTTGTGTGCAAAAAGAGGGAGAAAGCCCTGCCGAGCACATTCTGGCCCTCTGCTCCTGTTAAACTCCTTTAGCTCCTGCTGCTCCGCAGGGGTTATGTAAGTCTTGAGGGTGTCCCTCTTAAGCTGACTTGGCAGAGTCTCTCAGCTGAGAAATGACTTTGAAGCTGATCAGTGCCAAGCAGCTTGCCTCACAGACTTAGCAGAGCTAAGATTGAAATTGGGCTAGACTGAAGCTCTGAAAAATCAGGCTAGCAAAACTGCACCATTCTAAGTAAACTGAAACCAACCTTTTCCCTACATGTAGCTAAATAGGCTTCTGCTAGATAGTCATAAGCAGGGGTCTCCAAACTTTTCACAGTGAGGGCCACGTAATATATTTTCCATATTTTCGAGGGCTGAAGGAACGCCCGCGTCCATGGACTGGATTAAAAGGCAAGGCAGATCGGATGTGGCCTGTGGGCCGTACTTTGGAGACCCCTGGTCTTAAGCAATGACTTCATCTATATTCTGCCTTTTTCATTGGCAGATGCTGAGTGCAGCTTAATCATAATCTAAAGTCTTACACAAAATGCTGCTTTGTTTTAGAAGTTACAGAATTTTTTAAAAATTGAAACAGCTTTACACGCTGCTTCAGCAGCCTTTCCCCACCACCTATCATCCCCTTGCATAACCAAACATCTTCCTGGAGGTGTGAGAGATTGGAAATCACTTTTCTGATTAGAAACCCCTGTGAGACCAGCATTTCAGAAGCCAGAAGGGTGCTTTGTACTGAGCCAGTTGATCTGTCTAGCCAAGGACCCTCCGTTTTGCCTGGGGGTAGTTCTCTAGGGTTTCAGCCAAGATTCTTACTTTGCCCTGCTTGGAGATACTACTTTGTGGTATCCCATTGAAGTATTAACCAGGCTTGACCCTACTGATTCCAAAATCTGACAAGATTGGTTTCTTCAGGGCAACAGGGTGCTCTAGTCTGCCACGAAGACATCGTAGACAGCGACAAAGTAATACGCGAGCCATTCAAAACCCACTGAAGTTACAAATCATTCTTTCTCTTTCAGGCTCAAATCGACCATTATGTGGGATTCGTGAACAAGAATGTCAAAGATGCAATGACAAAGTGAGTGTGCTGAATTTTGAAACCAGTTTAAAAGTATCCAGTAATTTTAAGTTTGGTGTAGTGAAAGAATGAATTTCTTTCCATTTCTTTCCGTGCTATTTAATCTGATGGCAGTAGCTTAAGTTTGTTAACAAAATAATTTTATTAATCAAATGATTACTTTGAAATTTGCTAATTATCATATTGGATGGGCTTGGCTTTTTACATAGAACAACTTGAAGATGAAGTAGGGGGAGGGATGTGACTCATATATTAGTATATATATTAGTATACAGTATAGTGTATATATATTCATATATTCCTTAGTGACTGGCAACTTGAGAGGGTTTTTTTAAATGGATTGTTGTGCTCTGTTTTTAAATGTGTTTTTAGTATTGATTTTATTTACCGTTTTTAATTTAATACTTCTTTAATTCCTTTTTTTAATATTTGTATACTTACTGTTTTTAGCTTCTAAATAATATCTTTTAATTGTTGTAAGCCGCCTTGGGTCCTTTTCAAGGAGAAAGGTGAGGTAAAATATTTTAAATAAATAAATCCCCCATCCCTTTTTTTTATAGGATCCAAGCTAAAATCCCTGGACTGAAGCGCAAGACTGAATGAAAAACCAGAAGCAACATTTATTAAAATAGGAGTTCATCTTTTAAGCGGGGAGGGGAGGCGTATTCATTTGGATTATGTGGGGAGGGTCACGGGCTAGCAAAACCTTGACATTGCAGTGCAATTTCACAGATCTTTATTTTTTAGCAACGCAGTGTTTTGAAAGGGGGAAAATAACCTGTTCTTGACTGCCATGTGTGTTCACAAATAAGTATTGTAAGCTGCTATGTATGGATTTAAACCTAATCCTCTTTGCTTCTCCCATGTGCAGCACTGGTTAACATAACAGATTGGAGAGCTGTACATTTTACGCTTTGGTCAAGGGTAGTCTTGCTGCGTTCTGAGTGAACCTCGTGCAAGGTTGGGGTGCAGGGAGAACACTTCAGTTTCGCACTGTTTCTGGTCTGTGTAGATTGATTGCAGATTTTCTAAAATGAGATGTTTAGAAGAATAATGCCATTAAAGCAAGCTTGAAAAGTCTTGCCCTTTTGGTATCGAGTGTAGCTGTATTGTGCTTTTTAATTTTCCTGTTTTATCAATTGCCAATATAAAAATTATATATATATAGTGTTTCACAGCAGCTTAGGACGTCCAGCCTCCTCCACAGTGTTTGAAATATCAGAGAAAAGCTGAAGTCCTTTTTTTAAGCGCCATGATAATGTAAGCTTAAATCTTCAGAAAACACTAGCATCTATTAAACAAACAAACAGACAAACAAACAAAAAAACACTCCACACATTACACAATTTCTGCCATGACCTTTGCTGCACAAACCTCCTATAGTCTGTTCTGAATAAGCAAGTTTACAGTCTCTCAAAACTCTGAATCTGTGGAAGGAATTTCGAAAGGTGTGATCCTGAGATCCTTGTAGGTAGAGCAAGGAGTACCCAGCATGCTTCTTCTCCATTGTGCTCGGAACCCTTGGCATCTGTGCATGGGTCAGTCGGTTGCACCCTGAAGCTGCAAATGTCATTTGGAAATTGCAAACCTTGTTTAATGCAAGAAAATTACAAATGAAAATGTATACACTTGCGGTTTAAGCTGTATTGAACTAAGTCTGTGGAATGCATTGTGAAATGTAAAAACAAAACTTGAGTTATCAATAAAGCGTATAGACTTAAATGGTTCTTGAGTGTGAAGTGTGCTGACTGTATGAACACAGGGAACGTGAATGCACTTCCATGTTGTGTTACTTTTGACTTATAACAGCTGTCAGTGTGAACAACATCTGCTGGAGAGTATTGTACAGCTCTGTGAAAAAGAAAGTGCACCTTTGAATTATGTGGTTTTACATATCAGGACATAATAAAAATCATCTGGTCCTCACCAGGTTTGAAAACTAGGTAAATACAACCTCAAATGAGTAACAACACGTGACATATTACACTATGTCGTGATCCATTTTACAAAAAGAAAGCCAAAATGGAGAAGCCATGTGTGAAAAACTAAGCACACCTTATGATTCGATAGCTTATGGAACCAGCTTTAGCAGCAATAACTTGAAGTAATGGTTTTCTTGTATTAACTTTATTTAGTCTCTCACATTGTTGTGGAGGAATTTTGGCCCACTCTTCTTTATAACATTGCTTCAGTTCATTGAGGTTTGCAGGAATTTGTTTATGCACGGCTCTCTTAAGGTCCCGCCATGCCATTTCAATTGGGCTGAGGTCTGGACTTTGGGCCATTGCAACACCTTGATTCTTTTCTTTTTCAGACATCCTGGTGTGCTTGGGATCATTGTCCTGACATATGATCCAATTTCAGCCAAGCTTTAGCTGTCAGACAGAGGGTCTCACATTTGACTCTAAAATACTTTGGTATACAGAGGAGTTCATGGCTGACTCAATTACTGCAAGGTGCCCAGGTTCTGTGGCTGCAAAACAAGCCCAAATCACCACCCCTCCACTACCATGCTTGACAGTTGGTTTGAGGTGTTTGTGCTGATATGCTGTGTTTGGGTTTAGCCAAACATGGCACTGTGTATTATGGCCAAACAACTCCACTTAGGTCTCATCTGGCCAAAGGACATTGTTCCAGAAGTCTTCTGGTTTGTCCAGATAGAACTTTGCAAACCTAAGCCGTGTTGCCATGTTAATTTTAGAGGGGGAAAGCTTTCTCCTGCCAGTCCTTCCAAACAAACCATACTTGTTCAGTCTTTTTCTAATTATCCTGTCATAAACTTTAACATTTAACATGATAACTGAGGCCTGTAGAGTCTGAGATGTAACTCTTTTGAGTTTTTTGCAATTTCTCTGAGCATTGCGTAATCTGACCTTGGGATGAATTTGCTTGGATGTCCACTCCTTAGAAGACTGATAGTTGTTTTGAATGTCTTCCACCTGTGAATAATCTTCTTCGCTGTAGAATGATGGACTGTAAATGGTTTGGAAATGGCCTTATAACCCTTCTCAGATTGGTGGGAAGCAACAATTGCTTCTCTGCTATCATTACTGCTGTGTTTCCTCCTTGGCCTTGTGTTAACACAAACCTGAATGCTCCAGACCAGCAAACTGCTAAAACTTAAGCTTTTATAGAGGTGGTCACACTTACTGATGATCAGTTACTCAAGGGCATTTGGTTAGCAGCACCTAACTGGGGTGTACTTAGTTTTTCATACATGGCTTCTCCATTTTGGCTTTATTTTTGTAAAATAAATCATGGTACAGTGTAATATGTCATGTGTTGTTGTATGTCATCTGAGGTTGTATTTAATTTTCAGACCTGCTAAAGACCAGATGATTTTTATTATGTCCTGTTATGTAAAACCAAAGAATTCAAAAAGGGCATACTTCGTTTTTCACAGGACTATATGTAGGTTGACACCAGGTGATAAGAGTTCTGGATTTATTTATTTATTTATTGAATTTATATCCCGCCCATCTAGTCAGTAGACTACTCTGGGCGGCGAACAACATATAAAATAAAGCAATTTTAAAAATAACAATGATATAAGACATCATAATCTTATGGCTGTTCCACACATTTAGATTTCCAGGTATGCTCCATTAAGTAATGGGTATGTACCACACTCAGTCCCATCCTACTTGAATTCAGATATATCTGTTATAATTGTACACTAAACGTTTATTTGTAGAGAATTCTGCAGTTGATGAGGTTAATGCCAGATAAATAGAAATCCAGTGCTGATTTCTGATCAGAAGGATTGGCCAACAGGGGTGCCATTATTGTCCAGAGGCCACCCAATTGTGTTCAAAGTTCTCACATACTTTGAGGAGACTCCTTCTGTCTTCCTTTTGTTGACAATCACTAAGGACATTTAACAATGTGAAGAGCACTAGTAGTAAAAGTCTGTTATCCCAAGATGCCTTGTTTTAGGCAGGATACCTCCTTTCCCTCATGCGTTTGATTTCAGTCTCGGCATTTCAGTTGAAATGTGGCTTGTTGATTGAAAGTGGCTTGTTACAGAGAATGCATGATTTCTTTGCTGCTACAAAATGTGTGACATAGCATCACATTTAATTGCCCAGCCCCTGTGAGCAGTAGCCCATGAAATGGAGCAGAAGAGTGCAAAACAGAGTCGGTATCACATCACAGAACAAGCATCTTAACTGGCAGGCAAGAGGATGGAGGAGATCTTGCACTCCTATCTTTGGCTGCAAACTTACCATCTAACCTTATTTACACTTTTGATTGCCACAGAGCAACACACTGTTAGACAGAAATGGGCAACCACTATTGTGGCCGGGGGTGGTGTAGCCCCCACTGAATGCCTGCAACAAAACCCTCATTTTTCATGATGCCGTTGTGCCATGCTTGGGGCAAGAATTCCCACCCACAAAAACTACACAGGCTGGTTGTTTTTGAGTATGAGATATGTTCCTAAGGAAAACCTGACACATGGCTGGTTTTGAAATCATAAATCTTTTACTGGATCATTTGAAAAATAAACTCATGCACTGTTATTTTAATTTACATTATAATACAGCATCAAGTCTGAGCATAATTTATCTAAAATCAAACCATAATAGAACAAATCTCTTCCTGGCGCACACACTCACACACACTATTGCTCTTAAATATTTTTGCACAATTTCACCATATAGCAAGTCATAACCATATACTTTTAAGATACAATCAATATGAAAGGCCAACATTACAACATAGGCATACAAGGTGACCACCTGACATCACCGACTTGATCTGGTTACATGGTCTAATATAGCAAACTTTCCTTACTATGTGAATGGGAAAAAACTGCATAGGGATTTCTGGATCTGAAATAATAGAGGGTTGTAAGGCATATATTCCATTGATAAAATAATTCTCAACAAATTGTAGTTTATTGAGTTTACTGAAGCACTTTGTGTTTTATACATTGATTTTCCTTTGTATTACTCTGGGGAATTCTGGCTTTTTGTCTTGGACCTTGAGTGAGCTGCTTACTCTTGTGGACCACCAAGCAAATGCTTTCTGGAACAAATGTAATTTGCACTTTTAATTCTGCTCCCTATCAGTCTTATGTGGGGGAGGTATCTTTTTGCAGAGTATTGCTTGCCACAGAGGATACAGTGAGGGTGCAGCTGCTGTTATTCCTACTTAACAAGTTACTAGAGTAGGAGAAATGCTGTCCTTTTGAAGATCAGCTAACAAAGGGCACAACTAGATGGGGGAATTTGGAGCTATCCAAGTTGCATTTAAAAGGCTCTTTGGTGTGATCTATTTTATATCTCACTTAAATGATCCTTCCATTCACACAGGAGACGTTTGTTCTCCTGACAAGGATCCAGACAGCACTTCAGATTGCTCCAATTTCTCCCTTTTTTAATTATTGATGCTCCCTCCCATCCCTTTCCCCACCTTTTGCCATGGCTGTCATTCCATGGGCTGCAGTGATTTCTCTTTTTTTGTTTAATAAGTGGCATAGCGCTACAGCAATACATCAACCTATCATGGATACTCCCTTAAATCTGAAATAGTGCTGTATCACATAGGAGAATATTTTTAGAAAATTATGAGAAGAGGAAAATATTTATTTATTTAAATCCCTCCCCCCCCCTCCATCTAGTGGTCAGCCCACTACTCTGGGCACTTCCAGGGAGGATACGGTTTCTCTACTATCCTTTCTACTGTCACAACTCACTGCATACGTCACAGGGTTGTCACTGAAAAGAACGCTGCCCATAGCTCTGTTTGGGAGCAAATTAAGCAACCACACAGACTGCAGAATGAGATAATTAGGAGCACTCCTAATCACACTAAATTGCAGCCCTAACATGTGCCAGAAATGAGCAGAACAGCTTGCAAAGGGGGCAAGATGGACTGCTCTTATTTAAAGCACACATGGTCACTGGAGAATAGGGTGAACCAAACTGCACCAAAACCAAACCAAATAGTGAGCTATATGCTTGTCTGATTGCTCCCAAAGTCAACTTGTCTTTCAATTAGTCTTCAACACAGACCTTCCAGTGATTTTGAAAAAAGAAAACTCTTCCTAGATTTTCATCACAAATCCCTTTGGTCTCTTCTCCTTTAGTTACAACACACTGAACTAGGACATTCTCCCATGTAGGAAGATAAGACAAGACCTGGTGGACCAGCAGTAACTCAGTTATATTCTCACAGTAGCCAGACAGATACTAACATTCACAGGCATACTGTGTATGAAATTTGGCTGCTGGTGGTGTTTAATATATGGCCTTTATGGCTAGCAGCCATTGAGAAAATGCATGCTGAACCACTGTTCCTATTTGGTTCCTCTGGACCAAGAACCACGTTCCTGAGCTACTTGGTCCCCAGCCACCAGAGAGTTTGTGAATGACTGCCAAGTTGTCTGCCCGTAAACTCAGTGAGGAGACTGAATGTCCTTGAAACACCTCATCAGGGAACTGATGAGGAAGGTTGGTCTTCCACTGCTCTTGCCACTGGCTGGGAAAAGCAGAGGAAAATTTTTCAGGTGGGGAAGGCAGAAAAGACTCCAAGAATAATCTGTGCACAGACTTTTAACTTCATCTGACTTTTCCTCTCAAGTTCTATCTTAAAAGATTGATTTCCACATGAGATGGATTTACTAACCTGTAGCTACTTACTGCATTTCCCTCACAATGTACCTGCTCATCTTTTCTGTGAAAGACCTGGTGGAGATTCAGTTAAAATATTAAGACAAACAAAAAGCAGAAGAAAACTGAATGTATACATCGAGGGGAAGAAAATGACTTTTGTCAGCCCTCCTCAGTTGGGTAAGTTGTAGCACCGTGAGTAGAAAGCAGACACTGGCAGGAAGCAAAAGTTATATCCTGCCCTATGGAAAAGCTTTCAAAAGGCACTTCATAGAAAACTGGCAAAATTAAATTATTTTTAATGAAATCTTGGGGAAAGAAGAACGAGTATTTGGTCACTGGAGAAGCAGAAAACCAGCCAATGCATTCTTTACAACACATTCCTCATCAAATAATGTTTTGAATTGGCTGGTTTAAAAGTGTTATCTTGTACAGTCCCCTGGGACTAAGTTCCACTGAAGACAGGGATACCTTTGAGTAGACATACACAGGAATGTCAATGATCTCCAAACGCAAACATGTTTGTTTTTCTAATGTACTACTTGAAGTTTGGTTCCACATTGGGGCAAGCTCTACAGATTTACGGAATCGATTTTGGCAAAAGAGATTTAATGCCACCTGAACAATATGACGCTTCTGCTAGGTGTGAGGGAGAACCTGTAGCCCTCCAGTTCTTGGTGGACTGCAACTGTGATAGTCCCTGACCATTGGTCATGCTGGTAGAAGTTGTACGCATTTGGGAGTCCAAAATG
Source organism: Intellagama lesueurii (assembly GCA_037013535.1). Classification (NCBI taxonomy): domain Eukaryota; kingdom Metazoa; phylum Chordata; class Lepidosauria; order Squamata; family Agamidae; genus Intellagama; species Intellagama lesueurii. The sequence continues at coordinate 341,291,365 of JBAJHW010000001.1, read as the reverse complement.
TGGAGAGCCACAGGTTCTGCACCCCTGGTTTAGGCTAAAAAAACACCGTACACTTTTTTGCACTCTTAATGGCTGCATGGTTGGGTCTCAATGTGGCATCTGTCATGACTGCATATAGATTTCATCAATGCACTGTTTGACACCGCTGGCTGCTGCGGTCTTGAAGGCATTCCTTAGTGTGCACTGTTTGGCACTCGCACGGCGGTGGCAGCAAGAGCGACACCCGAAAGAACCGACTTCAAAGGCATCGCCAAACAAATACACTACAAAGGAAAAGAATGGTAAGAATTGTACAAAATGGCTGTGGCTGAAAAAAGTTGATGCTAAAGTTTTAGACACTTAACACAAAAGCTTCCTCATGTGAACATACATACCCACGTGATTTAATTAAAAGAAAAATTATACCTTCATTGAGAAAGGCTTTCTATAAATTAAAACATAGGCATCAAGTCCGCAGGGGCTTCTTTTTTTTATAGCTATGACTTGTTTAACAGGGAAGGTGTTGCAGACACTGACAATGTTCCCTCTATGTTGCGTGGCCACACCATTTTGCATCAGTGCTGTGCACCCACAGCCAACATTGCTGCCTATTTGGTTCCAGGCCCAGCCAGAACACTGTGCATGCAGGGCAGGGGCCCCTGCCCAGTGCTGGCTGAAAATTAGAGGGAATGTTGGTCCCTGGCATACAAAGTGTCTCTTCTACGCCCAATTTCTTCACCTATTTAGTGAATCAAACTGTTCCAAATTTCTTCCAAAGAGAAGTAGTGAACTGGGTTTCCCTGGGCCAACTATGGCAACTTAGACTAAGGGGCCTAGGGCATCGGGCAAGCTGCTGCCATGCTGCTTCTCTGCCATGGTTTTTGTTGTTTAGTCATTTAGTCGTGTCCGACTCTTCGTGACCCCATGGACCAGAGCACGCCAGGCCCTCCTGTCTTCCACTGCCTCCCAGAGTTGGGTCAAATTCATGTTGGTAGCTTCGATGACACTGTCCAACTGCCATGGTTAGTAAGGATCAATTAATGATGGATGTTTTACAGCACTTCTAATGTGGAAAGTGTCTTCGTAATCATTGCTCCTCTCATTTTTGCAACTAAGAGAAAACTTACTATTCAGTAGATGAAGGCACATGGGAAGGCAAACAGAACGCCCTACTCTTGTATGAGCATTCAAGCCCCCGTGGTGCCAATGTCCAGTCTTTTCCCATTTCTTCAGTATTTTCTTGACCATTAAATGGCACTATCGGGAGAATGCTTGTTCTTTTCTGGCATGTAAGAGCAAAAGGCATGGGGGGATGCCAATGCAAGCGTATGTAGGGAGGGCCAAAAGGCCTACTATTCTGATGGAATAAAGGATTTGGAATCTGTTTCCAGCTGATTACCTTCGTGTGTTTTCTACCCAGGAACCGTTGGGGCAATTTTCCTAACAGAATGGCATACTGGTAGTAGGAGAGTGAGAACTGCTATATGGTTTTGCAATACACCTTTGTACAGAAGGGGGGATTTGCATCAGCGGCTCCTGTAAAGTTCCAGCTATAAACTGGAGCAGATTCCCTGCCCCAGTGAAATCAGAGTGCCAGACTCCACCCGTGTGGGTGAAGGTGAGGTAAACCTGACTAGTGTTAGGAGAAGGAGTACAGTCAGGGAAGCAACACCCAAGGGTGGGAAACAGCCCAAGCTTCTAAATGTTTCCTCTCTGAGTGGCCCAGGCAGAGAAATCAAAAGCTCATCTACACCACCCAGCAATAACATCTCAAGAATCTATGGGGCTATTCACTTTTAATGAGGAGCATGGCTGATGCCAGGAAACTGAGTTTGAATCTGGGATGGGAAAAGGGAGAAGTCTGTCTCCAGGAGTAAACGCTTTCTATCTCAGCAGTATCACTCAAGGTGAGCTCCATGGGAACCTAAACTTGGTTCTGCTCCCTGCTAGACCAACATGCTCTCTCGCTTTCACACGACACCGAAGGTTACCTGCAGTCATCCCCTCCTGTGCTGATAACGTACTTGTCGTCATGAGAAAAGCGTATATTGGTGACATGTGCAGAATGGCCAAAATAACGCTTATGTTTGGCCTGTTGGGAGAAGACAAGAGATTTCAGGGAAGAAACAGAACGATGCTCCACCCAAAGCAGCAGCCCCGTTTTCTGCTATTCCGCATGTTATAAGCATTTAGCTGTGTTAACTGTGGGCCTCTTTGCACTTCTTATAACTTGCAAGGTTTTTCTACAGACACAACCCCCCACCCCCCACCCCACCTATGCTCAAAAGCTCACTTACAAATTTTTCAGTGCATGGGAAGTCAAAGAGTTTGACGAGTCCAAAGTCATCTCCGGAGACAATGTTTAAGCCGGCGTGAGTCACACAGGCACAATTGACATCAGCTTTATCTGCATTTCGGGGCCAAATGCCAATGACTTCATCTCCAAGAATGCTGGTCCATAACAAGAAAGAAAAAGAAAACTCTAATAAGGGAGGTGACAGCAATAGGCTTTGAGAGCAGGGAATGTTTTGTTAAACAGAAACTCTATGCATATATGATTCAAACAGTTTGGACACTATAAAGGGGGGAAAAACAGCAAACAGAATGGATTGAAGGTTTGGGTTGGTCTGTTTGGAGACTAGGGTGTCAACAATCTCAGTGTCTGGATTCCCCCTCCAACATTCGTTATCTTGCTTCGCTACTGCCCCGCCCCTGCCTCAGATACTCTAGAGGTCATTTGACTTAGTCACTGGTAATGTGTCACCTTGTCCAGGTGGCCCAGGTGATGTTTCCAATCAGGGCCACGTCTGTCACTTGCTTTCCTAATGGCACCTCATGGACTTGGCGTTTGTAGGCACCCGTTGACACCTGAAGGAAACAGAGACACCATGAACAACATACATGTGGTGCTGAAATGTTTTGGCTCCTGTGATGATTTTAGTCCTCACCTGTCTGTTCTGGTCTATAAATAAGGCATATATCGGTAAGTTGGCTGCTAGCTCAAATGGAATGAAATAGATTAGAATGAGTTGAGTGACAGAAAAGTGATGCTAAATATCTCCCTTCTTTTATCTAATTACCTTAATCCCCTTTTAAAAAAACAGTAATTCTAATCCTTTGTGATTTCAGAAAAACACGTCGTATGCTTTGAACATATCTTTAGTTTCTGGTATCAGTTATTGCACGAACATCCATGTTGGCTGGTTGGCCTCAGCAAAAACAAAAGGAAAAGGAAGAGAAGGGAAATACATGTTTTAAAAGGCCTCTGCTTTAAGAATGAATGAGTGGAGGCCAAACCGTCCCTAAAATGATCATCACAGTTCGCAATGTCATGAGTCTGGGTTCCCTTTATATTGATGGCAAGCTGTTTGACAAAATATAATCACTTGCAATGTATATATTCAATGCCATTTCCAGGCTTTCTCATTTTCAAAGACACACCCCTTACAGTGTAAGTGCAACAACGCTTGTTGGGCTTCAAAAGGGTTACTTCCTCACGGAGACATGTGAAGCCACTGATGCTCCCAGGAGAGCATGTGGAGATGGACATGCAGGACTCCACTCAGCAGGATGAGCAGAAGAGGATCCCAAGCGCAGCAGGGCCGGTTTAAGACCTCTTGAAGTCGACAAAATAATACACATTGCCATCAAACACTTGTGTTACTGTGTGCTTGCTTAAAACTAGGAAGTCCACAGTTAGCGAGCCACACCACTCTGGGCAACAAGTATGAAATGCACCAGCTAGAGGGAAGCAAACTCCCAGATATTTTATCACACATGGTTTACATCATTTTCTGTATCCACAAAGGGCCATTTCACATTACTCGGAGAACAACCTAGGCTTGTTTCTTTCAGCTGGATCTGCAGCCCCACAGCTGCTCCTTGGAAATGGCACCCATGTGAGGCATGTGATTCAAACACACTTACCTAATTCACAAAAGCAATTTTTAAAATGCTGTGCTTGAAGCGATTGCAGCCATAACAACAAATCCTAATGAGTTCTTTTGTTACATGTTCTTCTTGTTACCAATGTTCTTGTTACCAATGTTTCCAAGAAATTATTTGAGAGAACTTGTTTTTTGCAGGTTGGTCCTCATTGAGCTCGTGAATTTGTGCCTAGACCACATTACTAAAGATAGGAGTTGGGGACTTAGATCATATCATGCTCCCCCACAAAAAAATTATTCCTGCAGATAAAAAGCATTTCAAGGGACAGGATTTCAGCTTAATCTTCTCCCTGACATGCCTGTTTTTCAACATGGAGTGAGATTCATTTGCAGGGAAGTACCTTCAACTAACCTTCAGGCTGGAACAGGTATGAGCCACGTTATGGTTGACAGCTTCTGGGAGAAAATCGACCTCTGACAATGGAAAACTACCTAGGGTTCATGGTTTCCTCTCTCAAAGATTGCAATGGGTTGCACTGGGCAGTTATGATGAAATGAAATGTGCCTCCAGATGAAGCATTTACTGCGCAATTACACTCTTTCATTCATGGGACTGACAAGAGAACCAAATGTCCAAGAAATTCAATTTGTAGCCCTTGTGTGTTTTCTCATCATGTTTCCCACCCCTTTTCTTATTCGAAAAATAATGGAATAGATACACGATTCTTTTTGCTTGTAAGCAGTAGTAGTCCTCGATCCAGAAGTAAACATAATCTCCCTTCATATCAATACTTAGTTACCTACTCTGAGTCCTTAGAGCAGGGTGGTCTACAAGTCTAATTAACTGAGCAGTGGTTAGAATGTGCAATCGTTATATGTTGTTGCAGTTAGGTGCTGTCAAGTCCCCTTTGGCTTATGGCAACCCCATGAATGAGTGAAGCTGGCTGGATAGCTCAGTGGTTTAGGCGAAGGTTCAGTTCTCCGCTGTGCCTCCTACGGGTAGAGACAGCCTGTGTGGCCTTGGGCCAGCTGCACAGTCCCAGGGCGCCCCCAGAAGAAAGGAAGGGTGAACCTTCTTCTGAGTATTTTCTACCTCAAAAACCCTGAAAAAGGTCTCCATATGTCAAAATTGATTTGATGGCACATGATTATGTCCTTTTTTCTGTCACAAATGTTTCCAATTCATGTTTATTAGCTTATGAGCTCGGGGATCAAGTTTCTATGCATTTTATTTTATCTTGGGCTATTATTACCTGGCTGGAACCTTATAGATGAGAAGGGATGTAGAGTTCTCTCTTTCTCTCTCTCTCTTTTTAAAGGAGGAAAAATAATAAAAACAAATGGAAAAACTGACCTGAATATATTTGCTGTCTGCAGAAAAATCCATCTGAATGACAAAACTTGGGATGTCTTTACAGTAGCCAATCCGGTTCAAGGTCGTGCCTTGTGTGAGGTCATAGAAGTCAACAGTATGTTCTTGTGACCCCACCGCCAAAAATCGGTTATCGGGGCTTATCCTAGATAGCAAAACACAAAAGAAGAGCAACAGTTTTTAAAGGTGATCAGTTGTAAGCCATTATATATAATGGATGGCGTACTTGAGAAGAGCCGCTTATTGGCCACATGCCCATCCAAAAGACAGAGAGCTTCACGTGGACTCATACGTCATCATAACACTTTCCAGTGGAGCCAGTTTGCCCATCCAACCAAAAGCCATAAAGAGTAATCAAGTACAGTGGTGCCTCGCTAGACGATGTTAATCCGTTCCACGAAGATCGCTGTCTTGCGAAAACATCGTCTAGCGAAGCACGTTTCCCCATTGGAATGCATTGAAATCTCTTCAATGCGTTCCAAGGGAAAACTCGTCGTCTTGCGAAAATCTCCCATAGGGAAACATCGTCTAGCGAGCGCGGGTCCCCGTCGGAATGCACTGACAGCTTTTGACCACTAGTCGGTGCATTCCAATGGGGAAACCTCATCGTCTAGCGAAAATTCCCCATAGGAGACCATCGTTTTGCGAAGCGCAGTAGCGATCGCAAAAAGCCATCGTCTAGCGATTTCCTCGTCCTGCGAGGCAATCGTCTAGCGAGGCACCACTGTACCAAGAACTGTAATGGTCCATAAGCATATTGGAACGAGCTCTTGCCTGTCTCAGCCACCTTCTACACTGTCTCTGATCTCTAGTACCTGATGTCTTGGATAGCAGACTTCCGGTCCCTTTTTTTACCCCAAACTTTAAGACTGTTCACGAGCAAGATGATGAACTCTCCGTTCTTCATACCAATGGCAACCATCTCACCATCAGGGCTATAGGCGGCACACCTGGCAGGATGGCCCAGATTCACTTTATTCAGGAGTTTCTGTAGAACCAAAAGGATGGCACAGGGTTACAGTCATTTCTATGACTTGTCACTCATACACTTGTTGCAGTAAAATTAAATATATACACACCTTTTGGGCTGCAAAATCACATGAAGTGCTGGTCAGACAATCAGCAAAACTGCCAATCAGCTGTTTGCTGGGAGAAATGAGTTCATGTGGAGGGCACTAACTCCAGTCCCCTGCTCCCCATTTCAAACAGATGGGTGGTGCTGTTATCAGTTTTCTAAGCAGTTTTATGTGTGTTCAGCCCCAGCTGCTGGACAAGGCTAGAAAGTATACACACAGCACTCTTTTATGCATCGGGTTGTTCATGCAGCTAGGGAGTTGTTCTTGCAGCTGGCTTCTGCCTTGAATTAGATTTGGGTGGCATTTATTAAAATAGCACGGCATCCATGAGGGAGGTTGATGAAAACAATACGCTTACAAAACAGGTAATTGGAACACCTTGATACCCATAGCTCTGAATTTGTTCATCAGTAGAACCATCCTTTTTTATTTTTTTCAATTTATATTTTTAAAACATTAACAGTATTTAGATTAGCTTTTTTCAGACATAATGTGCTTTAAATTTAGAGCAGCTTTTTTCAGACGTAATGTGCTTTAAATCCTACAGTTTGCTTGCAATCCCTTTAAAATGATTGCAGAAGTAAATAATGAGTACTGTTCATGATAACTGAAGGACTTGGGATGAAAGTTACGCCTCTGTCAGTCGCTGGCCCCGGTCTAGGTGAATCCCATGGAACTAACCTTTCAGGCTTATTCCTGGGCTCAGTTCCTCACTTGTGAAATAGGGTTGATTAAAAGGTTCTGCACTGGATTGTTGTCAGGACAAAGAAAAGAAATTTTGAAACCATTTGGAACATGAGGTTACAATACGACACACACACAGATAAAAATCCTATGGATCTTCAAGTCCAGCCCCCGTCAAAGAGGCACAGTACATTTCTCCATTGAACACACTCAAGAGCCGGCTGACATGCATCTCTTACCTTATCGCCAAGGTCCCATATCCTTGCAGTGCCATCATTACTAGCAGAGATAAAGATATCTTTGGAGGGATGAGTAGCCAAGCCCCAGATCTCTCCTTCCATGTGGCTGTCAATCAGCAGGTTAGAAGCACCATTTTTTTCTCCAACTTCAAGGATTTCCCCATCTTTGGTCCCCACTAAAATTTTGCCCTGTTGACATTTCAAGCAGAATCATGTGGACTCCGTAAAATAGAAGACTATTGCATCTGAGTTCAAAAACCTTCCCACCGCCTGGCTTTGCCCCACAATATTAGCAGAGGCGAGCAGGGAGAAGGGAAAACAAAAGCTAAGAAGTCATTTGGGAATTCTAATCTTTGCTGATCCTGGATCTCCTAATATTGGATCAATCTACACAAGGTTAAACTGTTGTACTGCAGATAAAACTGTGCTCACGACCCGGGGTTTAATCCCAGGTAGCCAGCTCAAGGCTGACTCATCCTTCTATCTTTCCAAGGTTGGTGAAATGAGTACCCAGCTCGCTGGGGGGGGGGGGGGGGGCAGCGGCAACGTGTAGCCTGCATAATTAACTTGTAAACCACCCAGAGAGTGTTTTAAGCTTTGTTTTTGCTTTTCTGGCTCACTTGTGCAGAACATGATGGCACTTATGCTATGCCTGCTTTTACTTATTAATTACATATCTCCCAAAAGAGACTCAATGAGGCTCACAATAAAACTGGACAGAAACTGAGAACAGAACAGGGTCAAATAACTGAAACATGTTTAGGTTCAGATCAACAGGTTCTAAACAAGTTCAAAAACAAAATAAAAGAGGTTGAAATAATAAAACATAATTAATAAAGACTTAATTTTTAAAAATATAAAGAACACACCTGCAAGAAAGGCAACCAAATACCAGAAGCCTGCGTGAATAATTCCAGAACCTGAGACCGCCATTTAAATGACAACCACTTGTTCAGTCTCTTCATCATCCTGCCATCCTTTTCATCATCCTTTTTACCACCTTCATTGCCATCTGCTTTAATTTATCCTGCTGTTATTATATTTGTTTGAATGTATGCATTATTTTATTTTTTATCGTCTTTTGATATTGTGCTGTTTTTTGTTGTTAGCCGCCCAGAGCAGCCTGGTTGCCAGATGGTGCGGGGTATAAATTCAATAAATAAATAAATAAATAAATTCTGTTTTAATGTTCATTGCTACCAATAAAAGGCTCTTGTGAGAAAAGAAATAGGCAAGACATATCTTGGGCAGGATCCAGGATTTATACTGGCAGAACTCTGTTCACCAAAGGTTTCTTTTTATTTCAGCATCCTTCTCCCCTACAGCTTACCCCACTCAGCAGGATCTCCAACCACCTCTGAAGCATTAGGCTTGGGACTTTCAGATTTTTTGGCTGCAGGTCCCAGAATTTATTGGAGTTTTTTTGCATCCTTGTGTGCTGCCTTTTGCAGGTTTGACTGGGAGGCACCTTTCTGGGCTGGGGTGACTGTTAATCTATCCAGCACAAACCAATCGTTCCTTCCCTGCCTCTGAGTTCAAAGAACCCCACCTCTATGCTCTGGGTCTCTTTTCTCTCTCTGTTGACTGTTGGCATTTAGCCATCTGATGAAGCCTGCTGCTGAGAGCACTCATGTTTGTTCTTAGTTTGCTGTATGATCTGTTAAACTGTAAGTAAAGAAACATTTATTATTATTATTTATTAGTTTAATTTATATGCCGCATTTCTTCCAACAAGGGACCCAAAGCGGCTCTTTCTGCTCTGGGAATCCCTGTACTTTTGCTGCGCAGCTAGAAGAATTTAACCAAAATTCAAAACTCTGCAACATAATTCTGGCTGGAAGAACTCCTGGTTAATTTTGGGAGTTGCACTCCATGAAATCTGCAAGGTCTTTGCCTATGAAGTGTCTTCTATAGGCTGGAGAGGCTCCTGTGGGAAGGGTGCGGCCAGGAAAACTCCTGCCAACACAATTGCATAGGCCTATGTATCAAAGCTTCTGCAAATCTCACGTACTTTCCCTCGGCACACTGAACGCACGCACTCCACAATCTGTCCTGTCTCAAGCTGAAACGCTCTGCATCGCTTCATCTCTTGATCCCAGAGTTTCACAGCACCTCCTTCTTTTGTTCTAAAAGAAAGCATACAGGATGTCAGTTCGGGAGCAGAACTGCACCCACCCAAGTGCCCATCAGCCCATTATAGTCCAATCACAGGCTTTGATTAATGCCTGCAGAGCGTCTGCATGTCTAAAAATCAGTGGCAACTAATTTGAGCATGTTTATCACATACTTTTAGACAGCAAAACAATAATAACCTTCATTGTCAATGCACAACATGTGTGCAGTGAAATTGAATGAGTCTCCATTAGTACAACCACACAAAGTACAAAAAACACAGAATACATTCAGACACAGAATACATCTCCAGCCTTATAAACTGCAGGTGACCTATGCTGGAGATATGTTATGCTGTAACATCTGGTTTTTCATTATTTGGACATATCAGATATATGGTTAATGATCTAGAAGTCTCTCAAGACATGCCATGAGAAGACGAGATTCACTGAAAAGACAATGATGCTAGAAAAAGCAGGAAGGCCAAACATGGGACGGATCGACTCAATAAAGGAAGCCAGAGTATTGAGTTTGTAAGATCCGAACAGGGGCTTTTGGGACATCATTAATGCACAGGGTTGCCACCAAGCAGATGGGACGTAACAGCAACAACAGCTGCTGGGCACTTAATTACTCTTGCAGCTTTGACACACTTCAGGAGTGAAGAGCCCAGGGAACAGCTGGAAGACTTTAGGAGTCTAAATTTGGACAGAAAGCTAGAAAGCCAGGAGTTATCTGGGTGTGACTTGCTGTTGATGCAAGATTGCTTTCTATTTTGGGAATCTGTGTGCTTCCAAAGTTCTTGATCGTACTTTTGCAAACAAAATGGAATGATTACAACAAAATGTATTAATATGTAGTGCTTTTGTTCCTAGTTCCAGCCACTCAACTCCACTCCTGTCTCTTGTGTCTTTTCCATCCAAGTCATTCTTTCCTCAATGAACACACTCAGACCTTACTGGTCTCTTCTCCACTTCTTAAGAGGAGTGTGTGTTAGACATACTAGTGGCCAGTCCAACCACTTTGAAAACCTTGGCTTCCTCCAACATTTTTATGGGAAGCTATCAGTTTTATACAAATGAAACACCTGACAAAGGAAACAGCTGATGGGATGTTTTAGTCTATACATTATATACCTAAGGGCCTATCATCTAGTCTCCTCTTCCAGCACTCCCTTTACCTCCACCCAATTGGTTTCAGACATTTCCCATTTAAGTAGATGCAGAGGGCAGGGAACCTGGTGTGTCTCGTGTGGCCTGCAAGACGCAAAACTCCCACACGAAACAGACAGCAACAGGACACTGAAGACGATCAGTAAGTTCCCTTGGGTTGTTCTGGGTTTTTCCTTGAAGTCTCTTTTTTGAGACTTTTTTGGTACTTTGGCAAAGTTCGGGGTTAACCTGAGTATTAAAGTTCCTCTCTTGTGAATGGCCACATTTTGACAACAGAAGCAACAGCATTGAAATCACGGAATAGAACATGAATTCAAATACAGAAAGTACACCCTCTTTGAATTTTATGGTTTTACATATCAGGACATAATAAAAATAATCTGGTCTTTAGCAGGTCTGAAAATTAGGTAAATACAACCTCAGATGGACAACAACACAATGGAGAAGAGGGTGTGCTTTCTTTTTCACGTGACTGCATATTCTGTCGGTCTCTGTCTCCCTCCCACTGCCCCATCCAAAGGAACGAAACCCTGCCACGTTATTTTTGAACTGCCCAATTTAGTGGAGCATGCAAATAATTTCCTTCCCTAATCCAGCCTGGATTAAGAATTGACCCTGATACTTCTTAAATTTTTCTCTGAAACAGCATGGCTTTGCAGGCAACTATGGGGGGGGGGGGGAGAAGATTATAATTTCTTACGGTCTCTCCTTTCCTCCAGTAACAATAAGTCCATCACGAAGTGTTGTGTACATTGTAAAGACGGGACCCGTGTGAGCTTTGGCCACTAGTCTAATTAAAAAGTGATCCTTCCAGACATAAACATCTCCATTGATGGCACCAGTGAAAGTAAGATTATTCTGAAAGAAGCAAGAATAAATTGCCTTGTAAATACCATTCATTATAAGGCTCTGTTGTTCTCTTCATATAACTAACTGCTCTTTGCTGCAGCATGAAGTCGGTTGATCTGCAATAGCTAGCATATCAAGACCCAAGCTATGCAAGCTAATGCCTCCTCAGCATCCAGGTTCCATGAAGAAATCAGAATGCTCCAGCAGCAAGGACTTTTAATATATACCGTGTTTCCCCGAAAATAAGACAGGGTCTTATATTAATTTTTGCTCCAAAAAACGCATTAGGGCTTATTTTCAGGGGATCTTTTATTTTACAGTCATGTCATCTTCTTCTGGTTGCTGCACAATGCGGCACAAGGGTGGAGGGCGGGGTTTCACTTAACTGGGGCTCATTTTTGGGGTAGGGCTTATATTACGAGCATCCTGAAAAATCATACTAGGGCTTATTTTCAGGGTAGGTCTTATTTTCAGGGAAACAGGGTAGCAATGGCAGATAACTGCTGGCTGGACAGCTCAGTGAGTTGGGTACCTGGCTGCAGAGCCAGAGGTTGGGAGTTCCATTCCTCAGTGTGCCTCCCAGGAGAAGAGACAGCTGTGGGCAAGCTGCACGGTCCTAGAGTGCCCTTGGAAGAAGTAAACCACTTCTGAGTTGTACAGAATACCATGGAAAGGGTTGCCGTAAGTCAGAATTGGCTTGGCGGCACAAATAACTATTGTTAGAACCATATAATTATATTTATTTATTTACTAATTCATTCATTCATTCATTCATTTATTCATTCATTCAATTCTATTCTATTCTATTCTATTCTATTTAAAATATTTCTACCCTGCCTTTCTCCCCAAAGGACCCAAGGTGGCTTAATTAAAACCGTATTTAAAAGTTAAAACAGTAAGCATACAAATATATATTTTATGAGTATGTAAAAGAGAGATGGATTGTTAAATTGTATTTTATTTATTTATTTAAAAGACGTTTACCCTTCCTTTCTCCTAAAAAAGGACCCAAGGTGACTTACCTTATTAAAAACACAATATTAAAACAAGAATTAAATAGACATGATATTAAAAATATTAGGTAAAGTCATTACTAAAACAGATTTAAAAGCAACAAATATACAAACCATCTTGTTTTAAATCCTCTCTTTGACAGCCAGTCACTAAGGAAAAGCCAGCCTGAAGAAAAAGATCTTAGCCAGCTTGTGGAAGAACAGCAAAGATGGGGCCAGTCTGGTTTCCTGTGGGAGGGAGTTCCAGGGTCTGGAAGCAGTAACAGAGAAGGCCTTCTCCTGTGTCCCCACCAAACATACCTGTGAAGGTGGTGGGACTGAGGCCTCCCCTGATGAACTTAACACCTGGGCAGACTCATAAAGAGACATACAATTCTTGAGATAGCTTGGACCCAAGCTGTTTAGGGCTTTATAGATATATGTAGAATGTCTCAAAATCTTACCATTCGTACAAGTAGGCATCCTTCAGTCTCGAGAGACTATGGTAACGTGCTCTGAATAGAAGTCTTGGAACAGCGTCTAGTGTGGCTGAGAAGGGCAATTCGAGAGTGACAATCCCTTCCACACTGAAGACAAATACAATCTGTCCCCTGTCCAGCTCCCTGATTTTGCTGGTTTCGGGACTGCCTCTTCGCCTCATCCTGCTGAACAAGTAAGTGCTTTTCTTTTTCTGCCAACAATTTTTTTTTTAAACTATGGATCAACATTTGGTAGGATATCCAGAGGTTACAAACATTGGGCTATATCTGATGCCTGGGTTATCACTTCGCTATAACTTATGTTTAATAAGTATGTTATTAAATATAACTTATTTTCTATAACTTATAACTTATAAACAATAAGAAGCTGACGGCATATACCAAGATCCAGGTCTATAGAGCCTGTGTCCTGAGCACACTCCTGTACTGCAGTGAGTCCTGGACCTTTTGTGCACGGCAGGAGAGGAAGCTGAACACCTTCCATATGCGTTGTCTCCGACACATTTTTGGCATCACCTGGCAGGTAAAAAGGTAAAGGTAAAGGTTCCCCTTGACAATTTGTCCAGTCGTGTTCGACTCTAGGGGGCGGTGCTCATCCCCATTTCCAAGCCATAGAGCCAGCGTTTGTCCGAAGACAATCTTCCGTGGTCACATGGCCAGTGCGACTTAGACACAGAACGCTGTTACCTTCCCACCGAGGTGGTCCCTATTTATCTACTCGCATTTGCATGCTTTCGAACCGCTAGGTTGGCGGGAGCTGGGACAAGCGACGGGCGCTCACTCCGTCACGTGGATTCGATCTTACAGCTGCAGATCTATAGACCTTACAGCACAGAGGCTTCTGCGGTTTAACCCGCAGCGCCACCACGTCCCTACGTCACCTGGCAGGACAAAGTTCCAAATAGAGTAGTCCTAGAACGAGCTGGAATTGTTAGCATGTATACATTACTGAAACAGCGACATCTACGTTGGCTCGGGCATGTTGTGAGAATGGCTGATGGTTGGATTCCAAAAGATCTCCTGTATGGAGAATTAGTGCAGGGAAATCGCCCCAGAGGGAGACCACAGCTACGATACAAGGATATCTGCAAGCGGGATCTGAAGGCCTTAGGAATGGACCTCAACAGATGGGAAACCCTGACATCGGAGCGTTCAGCCTGGCGGTGCATCACGGCCTCTCCCAATTCGAAGAGACCCTTGTCCAGCAGGCCGAGGCAAAGAGGCAGTCACGAAACCAGCAAAATCAGGGAGCTGGACAGGGGACAGATTGTATTTGTCTTCAGTGTGGAAGGGATTGTCACTCTCGAATTGGCCTTCTCAGCCACACTAGATGCTGTTCCAAGTCCTCCATACAGAGCATGTTACCATAGTCTCTCGAGACTGAAGGATGCCTAATCCTAAAAAATCCTAAATAACTTTGCCATATCTTTGCTTCTCACTTTAACCTCCTATATAATCTCTACTGCTCTAACTCTCCTTTACTCATGCTACTGCTCTACATAAGATCTAACATTAGAAAAGCTTATTTTGCTCCTACCACTCCTCGCATGTCTGAACTTTGCTGTTCCACTTCACCTGCCTCTAATTCAGCAAGATCTCTTCTGGGAGATGTAGCTATTACACAACAAGAAGCGTAAGAGTTAGAGTAAGATCATATGATCTTTGTTGCTTTCAAACTCATATGATTAAAATACAAGGGAATAATAATACATCATGCACTGGCCTCTACCGTGGGCTCCAGCCCATTTCCTTCCACTGATGCTGGTTCATAACTACTTGTGAAAGGAGCTTGGACAAAATAAATAGCTTCTATAAATGTTCTCATGCTTATGCAAGAGATTATGCAACTGCCACTACATTTTGGGTTAATTTGCATTTCTCTAGCACAGCACTTGACAGGAGGTAAAACAGCCTCCTGATGATCAGAAGACATGTTCTCCACGAAGAATGGCAGTTTGGGATCCAATTCAAACTATAAAAAGTTCAGTCTTCAACACTTAGCAGCACATATTGACTGCTGCTAGAAAGGGCAGAGAAATATATAACACAAGGATGTCGTACATGTTAGGCACCTACCCTATCCTGACTTAGACCACTGGTCAATCTAGCTCCATATTATCAATGCCAACGGGCAGCAGTAGTTGTCCAGAAATTCAGGCAGGATTATTTCCTAGCCCTGAAAGAGATACCTGATATAATCTGGTGGCCCACATACTAAACAAGTACTAACTATGCCTGACCCTCCTTAGTTTTTGAAATCATTAGGTGTGTTCAGGTCAATATATGGAGAATTCAACACAGGTATGCTGATTCCGACAACACGATGTTGCATAGGACATGCCATTTCCCCCTTACGTTAGGCTCATGGATGTCTAATTGATATGCAATCAATCAATCAACCAACCAATCAATTCAACAGGGCTAACTTTAAAAAAAGTTGCTAAACCAATATGGAAATGTTAGAGATAGTGTGGATGAAGATACCATAGGACTTTCTTGTTGCTGTAGACTACAAGAAATTAATATGCAATTGATGTAATCTACTTTAAAGTAAAAAGTTTTATAGTGTACTTCAATTATCTACATCTCAAAAATCCAAGAAGAAGAAGAACTCACAGCTCCAAAGGCCACAGAAAGCATGGTTTGCATTTTGGCATCTTCCAAAGAACCAATGACTCCCTTTTTATACAGCAAAGCACTTCCAGCCAGAGTCCAGAATTTCATGTGCTTCACTCCCACAGATACAAACTGGGTGTCTGAATCTGGACGAAACTCTACAACAAAAATCCTCTCCAGGTGCCCTCCTCTGCTTGCAATTTTAGCTCCTGGGAAAATCAGAAAGGATCCTTTAATCTTTCAAAAACATAAACAAATCATGATGACTACACATACAGCTGATCATCCAGGAGGTACTTTACCCCAAGGGCGTTCCCTGGATGTTTCTTGTGATGTGAGGTATGGTAGATGGTTTCTGGGGAAACAGCTTTTTCAGTGGTGCCATGAAGACCATGGAGAAAGGCCCCTTGAGAGCCTACTTGGTGTTTTTTTGGGGGCCACTCGTCAAAGACCATTTTATTTTGCTCAGCCTTGTCAGCCTTTGACCTTTTGCTAACCTCTTAAAAGTTTTAAGCCCTTCCTCTTTTCACTTTGCCTAAAACATCTCTCTATGCTGTCTGAGACGGTTGGTGCGTTCTGATTCTCTGCTGTTCAAGCATCTATGCTGCATCACTTTTATAGTTTTACAGTAATTGTAACTGGATGGGACACAGATAACGTTTAATAAAATATTTAATTAACTAACTAACGAAATCAACACCTTTGTGAAAACTACTATACAAACTTTAGGAACAAAGGCAAAGAAACAAGCAAGCAAGCAAGAGAACAAACAAACAAAATAACCCATCAAATATTTCAAATGGCAACAAAGAGTTGATGGAGTGTGTATGTGTAGTTTGAATGTTCAGTTTGCTGTGTATGCAAGGGAAACAGGAAGAAAAATGAAGCTGGGTTCTTGGTCAAAGGACCACCAGATACCTCAGCCAGGGGCCTGATGACAGAGGTCAAAACTAGTTCCTCACATTTGCACAAGTGCCACGGTTCTTCTAGATCAGTGATACCTAATTTGGGGTACATGCACCCGCAAGGGTACGAACCACGACATTCAGGAGTATGTGCAAAAAATTAAATAATGGCAGAAAAAGGCACATACATCAACCATGTAAGACAAGATAGAAGTCAAAATTTGTCAAACTAATTGAATGTTATGGTGAATGGTGGAGTGGGACTTTTTCGTTATTTAATCTCAAGAAAAGCCCCGGGCTCTCACTTTGCTATTTTGGCAAAAGCAACACATTTTTGCATGCTTAGTGGAGCACTCATCACAGGCTTGGCTTTCACTCTTCTCCTCTTTGAGCGCTGTTGCACTGGTACCGGTGTATATATAAGTGGGCATCTCAGTCAGTCCTGTGAGTCCAGCAACCATATTAATTACAAAATTTTGCTAATATGAGGGTGCAATTTATGGACACAGGATGCCCAGGGGTATGCACGTGTAAAAAAAGGTTGGTAACCACTGTTTTAGAAAGAATGAGGACTGAAACTCACCTTCCTGCCATCTCCAGACTGTGATTGTGTGTTCGGGGTCAACTCCTACAGACACTAGGAGTTTGCCAGTAGCACTGAAGTTGACATAGTTCACACCTTTGGAATGAAAGCAACGCAACATAGACAAGGTCTGCTTAGTCATAGCATCCCATACGTGGATAGAAGGTGTTGTACCTGAATAGGCGTTTTTTTAAAAGAGGAAAGGAGTAGAATTAAGCATCTTCAGAGGAAGGCATGAATCATCACAAGTAAAAACAGACAAATAGAGACAACCCTCTCTTTCCCCAAGGTTAAAGGTCACATAGAATTATAATAAGAACTCATGGAACAAACATGGAGAGCTGGGGAGAAATACTAGACTTTATGTCATAAGACAAATTCTAAAAGAAAGAAGAGATGATATTGAAAAATTATCAGACAAAGTCATGGAAAAATGAGACAAAAACTCATCTGTTGATGCTCGACTCGTATCTGCAGTTGACACTGATACAACAGAGGAGTATGAAAAGGTGGTGATGTGACTTTGCTGACTAAGACTGATGGGAGGGAACAGCCTTACCTGGAAATTCTGTCATATCACCTGCAGGGTGAGGGCAATGGCAAATGAGAAAGCACCAAGGGAAAACAATAGCTGAAATAAGTCAATGTTTCTAATGCTGAAGCACTCAACATCAGCACCAGAAGGCGTTACCAAATTAAAAAAGCAAATCCAACATGAGTATGGATTAAAATAAATAAACAAAACAAAATAAAGGCAGGAATATTGTTGAGTTATTTATCCAATATAATGCTTTTCTAATGACACTTAAACAATCAACCACTGTCCAGATGTGGCTACCACTTCTGAGAATGAGGGCCAAAATAGACATTACAAATAGCCCACAATTAGAGCTGAAACCATGATGGTGTTGGAAAGACATAATTCACAGAAGCTTTTGGATTTGAGAAATCAGACCAAAAAGAAATTATGTGCTTAAATCTTGAAGACCAAGCACAAAATGAAGCAAGCTAATATGCAGATTAGATGTGGTGGGAAAGCTCCTGCCGTGAACTCAGGTACTTTCAGCAGTTAAGGAATTCTCTCTTTTAATGATGGGTTTTGACCTGAAATTCCAGGGAAGGCTGATAAAGATGTGACACTTGCATTCCCAGTGGCAAGGAGATCAGGAGCCAAATTTGGCAATGCTCTCCTCTAAGCAACAGATTCCTCTTAAGATCAATGTCAATATTTTCCATTACCAAGTTTAAGACAAATAGAGGAATAAAGGTTGGGAACCTTTTTTCCAAAGGCTGGTCGGGACCTTAAGGCAAAACAAGGTTCTGGTTTCATCAGAACTTGACCATATCCTATTTTACTTTGTATTCAGATCCAAGCTAAATGCTTGAAATTATTAAATGCTACCAACAGTTTCCCAAGTACTGCATCACCACCAACTGTGATACCATAGTTCTGAAGGCTGCTTTACGACCTATGAAGCCTGGGATACTTTTATTTAGCTACTGGCTAACCTGACTATCAACCAAGGCTACATAGTTAGTTGTGCTTCCTTGCATATTGTAAAAATGCTTCATTAAATATTGTTAACAACATTGGGTTGAATCCAAGCTTTTGTTTCACCAGAAGGAACCTGATTGAGCAAAGTTCTGGTCAGAAATATTCCACTTATAGCAACACTGGAGAAGGCAATTTTTTACTGATTGCTACTCCTTTTGCAGTCTCCAGCATCAGCACCCCTGGTGTTCCAGAAGCTCTCTAATTTCACAAAGCTGATTTTCAGGGAGATGTAAGGGATGACAAAAGAAGGGCGGAGTTGGTGAGTTTTCCTCTTTTCTAATCCATCCACTAGAAAAGTTCCACTGGGTCAGAAGTCTTATGCTCAGGAATTCTCAATAGATTTACATTCCCAAAGAACAAGCATAGGTGAAAACGGAAAAATCCCTTTGCAAATATTTTATGACCTTGAGCCTAAGCAAACATTCACCAGAAACTAAATGGATGTCACACTAAATATGATCATTATCTATAAACAAATGATCCCAACTGAAATATGGACTAAGGCAGAATACTGATTGCAGCACCATGCGGCCATTTAACGAGAAAACATCACACTCTGGGAGCTATAGCAATGTCATACCAACAGTTGATATCCAGAGCTTCATTAAGACAATAAAATTGGGCTTGTGTTGGTGTTACCCTAGCTTTGTTAAGATAAAGGATGGAAGCTCAGAGGCAGAGCATATGCTTCGCACATAGCAGTCAGTTATCAAATGGCCAACACTGCAGATGATTAAAAACAAGAAAAGTAACAGGGCTGGTGAGATGTTTCCCTGAGATCCTAAAGGACTGCTGCATTTCATGCAATACAGTTATCTATAAACAAATTATCCCAACTAGATGGTTTCCTAATACTGAATTCAGAATTATGATGCTCAAGTACTGGAAACTTCTTTCAGTTTAAGATGTTGATTCGTCTTCAGAAACGTTATCTTGGGTGGGAGAAGGCATATTCCAGCTGGGTCAAAGGAAAACAATAGAATAAAAAACGATGGCATATTTTAGCTTCAAGGAACCAAGCTGGAACAAGGCGTCATAGGGAAAGGGTCCTGGGGCTTAAGGGGCTACACACTTTTGATACAGCTGAAAGAGGTAATGTGGGAGAGTAACACTGGTCACCTTTATATTCCAATACGTAAACAGAGAACAATCAAAACCCCATTGTTTTAACTCGACAATGAACCTACCAATCTGGCTTGTGGCCACAACGTTTTTATACTTTGGGTGCTGGTTGACGGTTAGGCAGAGGATGTCATCTGTATGTTCCAGGTAGAAAGTCTGACTTCCTATGTAATTCCAAACAGATGGGTTATTTTAGTCTGGTTGTCTAAACAGAGGCTGGAGCAGCAATATACTTTTCCAGAAAATTAATTTTAAATGAAACGGAACAGGCAATCTTCGTCATTGTTTCTACAAAATCACCAAGATTTGCTGCAAAAGCAGGTTTAGACTATCTGAAGAACAAAGAAAACTTCTTCAGGATTAAACCAGAATAGTCACGATTATGTCCAGCCTCTGGTAGGAAAGGCGTGAGATGAGGATTAAGAAGAAGGAAAAGGAGATGACAATGATACTACTGCTGCTGCTGCTGCTACTACTACTACTAGTAATAGTAACAGTAACATTAATAGTAATAAGATGTTTTTGCTAAATAACCTATGTGACATGTGTTATTGTGCTCCCACAATTCACTCAAAACTTTAGGCTTCAAAGAAGGACTCTGCTTTGTATTAACAAGAAGTTCAGTCCCCAAGCGCTCTGGACACAACAGCCCTTACCAACCTCATGTCTTCCAGATGTGGAGCTCAACACAACATGATGGCACTCGCTTGGTGAAGACTGGGATCTCAGGTAATTGTGCAGGAAAAGACCTTTACTTGAGACCCTAGATAGTCAGGTGTCATTCAGTGTCATACAATATAGGCTACGTAGGTCAGCGACTGGCCCAGTATAAGGCAGCTGATGGAAACGAGATACATTTTCACTTTAAGCCATACACACAAGGCTCTTGCTTGTTTAAGAGAGGGGTGAGGAACATGCAGCCCATGGGCAAGCATACAGCCCACGTGGAGCATTTGTCTGTTCCCCCCGCTCCAGGCCAAAACAGATCCCCCATGAAAAATATATATTTTTTAATTTCCACTCCTGACAGCCTTCAGAAGAAGTGTTTCTGTCATTCTGGCTGTTGGCAAAAATCCCTCCCCCCAATAAAATAAACAGACAAAAAAGAACAAATTATACAGTGGTGCCTCGACTTACAACCGTCCTGACTTGCGACCGAGGCACCAGGAGGTCTGTCTCGCAGTCATCCAGAGCAGGGCCTTCAGTGCTGTGGCCCCCACTACACAGAATGCCCTTCATGGCGTGCCTACGTTGCTGTGGCTAATTGACAAGGTGCTAGGCATGTCTCAGTCCTATGCCTAGTTAGGTGCCTGACTGTGCAACCAACATGGACCCTGGCACCTCATTAATTAGCTGCAATTAGCTGTGCTTAACCATGCAAACCTTGCATCAGTAGGATTCTGTCCACTGTATGATAATGTGTGGAGTCTATATTTGTGCACTGTGCATAATGTGCTGTTTGTGTATGACATGTATATTTTATTATTGCTGTATTCTACTTTGTAGTTCTGAGACCTAAGTGGTTTAGAAATACTTATGTACGTATGTATATCCAGAGAAGACTTTATGTGCTTGTTCTAATCCAAGTATGCATTAGAATAAGCACATAATTCTTAGAAGTCAAGGTTGATTGATTGGATTTCTACCCAGCCTTTCTCCCTTTAGAGGCCTTTCAAAGGGTTTGAAAATGCAAACAATAAAACAATTACTGGTATCTGTGTTAAAAAAACCACAGTATTAAAAACAATTCAACACATTGGCCAAAGTCCTGTTGCTTAGTGGAAGCCAAATTGTAACATTCAGCCAGTTCCTCCCAGTATATAAAGCATCTTTCTTGTGATTCTTGGCATGTCCATGCACACACCCACATCAAGCCAGCATGCATGTGTGCCCCCCAAGAATCACCTTAGGGATGGTTTGTTTACTGGGGAGGAACAAACAAAAAAGTTATGATTTTATTTATGTTAAGAAACAGGATTTGAGCTGTTGGTTATTTTAAAAAGCACGAAATAAAATCCTGCTAAAACTGGTTAAAAACAGACATTTTTTGAAAAAAAATGAAAGAACAATTCTCGTAAAACCCCTTCTTCAGCAGTTTACATATTAAAAGCCTACCTAAAAAGGCAGGTCTTTGCCTACCAGCAGATGGACAAAAGGTAGGGGACCAACCTGGTCTCTCATGGAAAGGAGTTCTATAGCTTGGGAGCCACCACTTCGAACTTATTTACACTAATCCGAATGGTATATGTAAGGCATGTGTCACCATCGCCAGAAAAAAATATATAGCACTTTTTCTTATTATTAGAATTACCTGTAGAAAGATTTTGAACGATGCATGCAGCAGCAGTGTGGAAAATAATATCAGCACCATCATTGAGGTAATGCAGGTTGTTGCGACAATCAAATCCACGGTATCCAAATACGTGATCTAAAGCTAACTCCTGGAAGAAGAAGAAAAGTAAAAAGATTAAGTGTTAACATGCAACAATTAGTGGACACCTTTTGTCAAAAGAGATGAACTTCCTGCAAAAGATAAATTTTCTTTAACTCCAAGCAACCTATTGTAAAAGAATGACAAAATGCTTCAAATATTTTAATGCTGCATTAAAAGTAAAATACATAGGAGGGTACATTCAGTTTAGTTACAAAGTTTTGAAAAAACACTTGACATTTTAAGCTTCAGAACTGTATAGCTTACAAAATTGCCACTTATTAAATAAATAGCTCGAGATCAGGTATCCCCTGCTTTACCTGCAGTTTACAACTCTCTAAACTGAAAAAGATTCAGATTTAAAATGCCACAGGTACGACAAGTTATACAAGTACAGAAATGTATAGAAAATTAACCTATTTTTTGTTTTCATTCTTATTTGCAGATAGGCAATAATTCTGTAGACATACTTTAATTTGTATGGTTAAATGAATTACTCTTATGGCTTCCTCACTTCTTTTCTTACAAATATGTTGGATGACAACTCTCATCAGTAGCTATGTGCGCTGGAGATGATGGGAGATATCATCCAAGTCATCCGGAGGCAGCATAATAAAAATGCAACGAGTGCCTCTGAAACTGGTAATGTTGATGGCTTATAACAGGGTTGGCAACATGTGGCCCCAGGGCTCCGTGCAACCCCCCAATAATGATGTTTTTTTTTTAAAAAAAGTACATGAAAACAATTATTTTGGCTCAAAAATCCTCTAGTTTCCTATATAGGGAGGAATTCTGCCATTCTCTCAGTACTCCTCAGATCCATACTTGCCCCAAATACTTTTTTAAAATGTAAACCATTTGGGGGGCCAATACAGGAGGGAACTTTTTTCAGTTAAAAAACACACCAATTTTAAAAAGAAAGAAAGAAACAAACAAACAAACAAAGAGATATGAAGATTCACTGGCGTGGTGTGTAGACCTCCAAGGTCCAGGGACAGAGAGATTTGATCTCGGTGCTCTAGAGCAGTGGTCCCCAACCTTTCCCGAACCACGGACCAGTTGGGGGGGCGGGGTCCCTGCGTGGGGAGGGCAGGGCACCTCCCGCGCTTGCGGCTAGGCGGGGCACCCTTGTGTGCAGGTGGGCGGGCCGTGCATGCATGTGGGCATGCGTGGGGGGAGTGCGTGCGGGGGCGGGAGATCTGTCTCCACGGCCCGGTCCTGCAAAGGCCACAGACTGGCACTGGGCCACGGACCGGGGGTTGGGGGTCCCTGCTCTAGAGGGAACTCTCCTGGCTTTTAGTCATGAATATTAACATTGATTAGAGAGGACAGATGAGCAGAAATGGAGCATAATCACATGCATGAATAAATAAATACACATTTTTAAGTGAAGCTGCACAAAGAGCAGAGCCATTTGGATTCAGTCATATTGGAATGGATATTTAAATAATGGTGGACTGAAGCTGACCTCGACCAGTTTTCTTTTTTTGTTGACATTGTTCTTTTGCAGTTTCTCAGGTGGCGGAGGAGCCCTGCTAACTGGTGGCCTGTAAGAAGCAAAGTGAAACAGAAATATCAAGATCATGTGGAAAAAAAAGTGCCTTCTATGTGCCAACTGGACAATGAGATAGAGCAGGGGTAACGTGGGCCTTTCAGATCAGCCTAAAAACCCCTATCAGCCCCGCATGGCAAATGTTAAAGGGACTGTATACAAAAAAAACATGTTTTGTAGGCCAAAACGTGTAGGGCCCAAGCTTCCCAACCCTTCAACTAGATCTTGGACAGTGTGAGTACACACATGTGTGTGCATGTTGCCGCTCCTGTAAAGATTTTATCTGGTAGGAAGGTGAAAGAATTTATTGTATTTATCTCATTATTTTAAAATCACCAGAGTAAATCTAAAGTAACTTTAGATCATGTCAAAGAGCCCCACATGAATTCATGCTCTGCCGATTGTTTGAGCCAGCCATTCGCCAAAACGAACAAATCTGCCCCATTTTTGAAGGCTCCAGCTCATAAATTGGTTTTCTGATGTCTGTGCTGCCATAAAGCACCATTGTGTTTCGTTGCGAGGAAGAAGCAACATGGCAATAATGGGACCTCAGTTTTCTCTTACTAATTTAATACTTATTTAGGGCTAAAAATGTTGTGTTTTCCTTCCTTTGCTTTGTTATGTAAGTATCAGCTACACTGACTCATAATCTTTTGTCTCTAGTGTAGCAGCAATTAATGCCTACAAAGCAACAAACTATAATTACAGTCAGAAAAACAAAAGATCAAGAGAAAGGCAATGCACAACAGAAACACAGCACTTACTGCAGGCTTTTCTAGATGGTGAGACCGTTTAAGGCTAAGAGAATAGAAGACTATGTAACATCAAGACATAAAGTTCTACTTTTACAAATCAAGATGTCAGAAGTTCAAAGCATAAACCCCTGTGCTGACTGGGCCTTTGTTAGCTTCATCTTTATGGGAATTAAGATTAATTAGAATGCTCTTGCTAAGGAGAGACTTCAGGCGGCACTCCCCCCCGCCTTGTCCCCCGTTGTGAGAGTTCTTAATATTCCAGAAATAGTTGAAGATCAACTTCTATGAACATAATCAAAAGAACTGGCTTTCAAAAGAAGGCTTAGATCATGTGAGAAAAGGTTAGTTAGAAGTGTCCTTTCTTAAATCAAAATCCATACACTCTGACTTCTTTCTCTAGCTTTCTAAAATCGTCACTTAAGAACCTGATAAAACAGTAAGTAGTCTATGCGTTCTCTATTCTGCTTGGAACTCAAAAAACCCTGTGCAGATGGTTTCTTTCCTAGATGATATTTAATGACCCAGAAAAAGGCCCCATCCTCCAGAATGGCTTAGATTATGGTTCAATAAGTGGAGATATTAGTTTCCTGTGCTTAAAAAAAAGCAGTCTTATAACTTTTCTTTATGAGGCATTTAAATATATCTGGGGATCTTAGCTGCACAGCTGACAAACATTCTGGTGTCTTAACAGAATCGTAGAATCATAGAATAGTGAAGTTGGAAGGGGCCTATAAGGCCATCAAATCCAACCCTCTGATCGATGCAGGGATACAAATCAAAAGATATCTGCCAGGTGGTTGTCTAAGTTTCTCTTGAATGCCTCCAGTGTTGGAGCACTCACCAACTCTCCAGGTAACTGGTTCCACTGTCACACTGCTTTAACAGTTAGGAAGTTTTTCCTGATATTCAACCAAAATCTGGCTTCCTGTAACTTGAGCCCATTGTTGCGTGTCTTGCACTCTGGGATGACTGAGAACAGATCCTGCCCCTCCTCTCTATGACAGCCTTTCAAGTATTTGAAAAGTGCTATCATATCACTCCTTTGTCTTCTTTTCTCAAGGCCAAACATGCCCAATTCTTTCAGCCTTTCCTCATAAGGCTTGGTTTCCAGCCCCCTGATCATCCTTGTCGCCCTCTTCTGAACTGGTTCCAATTTATCAGCATCCTTCTTGAAGTGTGGTGTCCAGAACTGGGCACAACACTCAAGGTGAGGCCTAACCAGTGCTGAATAGAGGGGGACTAGCACCTCGCGGGGTTTGGAAACAATACTTCTGTTAATGCAGTCTAAAATAGCATTTGCCTTTTGTGTAGCCACATCACACTGCTGGCTCATATTCAGCTTGTGATCTATGACAATTCCAAGATCTTTCTTGCTTGTAGTATTGCTGAGCCAGGTACCCCCCATCTTGTAACTGTGCATTTGGTATCTTTTCCCAAAGTGTTGTACTTTGCACTTATCCCTGTTGAATTTCATTCTGTTGTTTTCAGCCCTATCCAGATCATTTTGAAAGTTGTTTCTTTCTTCCAGGGTATTAGCTATTCCACCCTTCAAGTTTCTTCCATGCAGGATGTCTAGCTGCCTGAGACAAGGGGACAAGCCTACCAATGTTCCCCCTTCTTGTTGCATATAGGTCTGAAGTTTAGAGAATTGCCAGCTCCAAAATCCAAGTGCCTTCCTCTATTATTATTATTAGTTTTATTTATATGCCGCATTTCTCCCAACAAGGAACCCAAAGCGGCTCACAACATTAAAATTCACACAATTTAAAAACGAAAAAAGTTAAATATTAAATGATAAATTAAACAATATATGATTTAAAATGCAATTAAAAGATTAAAACATGACAACATAAAAAAGATTAAAATTATCTGCTAATATGGGGTTCAGGGATTCAGTTACAATTGCTAAAAGCCTGCCTGAAGAGATGGGTCTTTCTCTTTTTTCGAAATGATAAAAGGGAAGGGGCCATCCTGATCTCCTGAGGGAGAGCGTTCCATAGCCTTGGAGCTGCCACAGAGAAGGCCCTCTGCCATTTCCCATTCCAGAGACCAGCCAGAGCTTCGACAGGATCACCTGCCGAGGCAACAGGAAACTCCCCAAGAGCCATCAGAAAAACACTTGGATCCATCAGTCTCCTGGGGCGGACCATCCTAATAGGTCCTCCACCCCCTTCCTCTAAGGGGTCTTTCCTCGGAGCAAAGCATGATGAGCAATGTTGCATGGAGGCAACCAGTGAAGTCACTTTGCCACATGAGAAGACTAACCTTAGGATGAAACCGTACAAGCTGGGACCAGGTTTAATAATGATTTATTAAAGCAAGCCGTCTTCAAACCGCAAGTCATGAAGCTGGCTTTTTGTCCTGATATCGTAACCAAAGTTGACATTAACGATACTTCAGGTTTGGGCTTAAGCTAAATCCAGGACCAAATTAGACAAGATGGTCAACTCTGCATTTAGAAGCTGTGGTCCCTGAAGTGAGAAAAGATGTGACTGTCGAAGCACATGCTCTTTCTTACTCCTGCTTTTTGCAAATTAGTTTCCTTTGTTTTGTGAGAAAGTGAACAGAGGCATTGTTTGCAAGTCTGTTTGATGAGAATGTGAAAACTCTTATAATATCCTAGCTAGCATGTGCAAAACTGTAGCTCCCAACAGTAGCATCTCCCATCTCTGGTGACACTGTGCTTAAATGGTAGTGTAAACTCCCATTCTTCTTCCTGTAGCTGCATTGGAGGTAAGAGATGAAGAGGAGTGTGTAAGCTTCATTCACATAACACTAAACCAGAGCTTAGTGCTATGCCATAACTAGGTTAACTACTGCAATTACATCCGATCTTTTCAGGAACCCCTATGATAATTGGACTGCAGTAGTCTGGGCAACTGAGTATGTGGGAACATGTGGTATGAATTATGACTTGAAATTACTAATAGCAACTACAAGCATTATCAGTAAAAAAACAACATTGTAGCATTTCAAATAATTAACAAAACCTCTGAATGATTTTCTTCCTTTTTGCAACTACTACTCATATTAGTGGTGTATTCTCTCTCTCTCTCTCTCTCTCTCACACACACACACACACACACAGAGAGAGAGAGAGAGAGAGAGAGAGAGAATATATATACGTATATTCAAGCACAAAGCATTTAAATTATGAAACCATTAACATTTCAAGCTTTAGATTAGAGCTATGCATCTGAATTTAAATCAGCCTCATTTATATGATGTCCAGATTGAAGCGGAATGGCCAGATTCAATTCTAAGATGCAGGGAAAAGATGTGGATAGCTTCAGACCAATCTGGATGTTTGAACTAGATAAAAATAGTTATTTCTCCAACAAGATGGCATGCTTCGGAAAGGAGCTGGCTTTGCTCACTGCCAACTCTCACATGAAGTCTGAGGCAAGACGCTCAACCTACTCTTCAGTCACAGTGACAACAGGGAGTGAATCATCTGAGGTCCTGAGAGTTGTGTATTCACACAGCTCTTCATTATTCTTTTGCCAGGTTTAGCAGTGTTAGCACTGGTCAGATTAAAACACATCTGCAAATGTAGTCACATTGGGTGTATTGTGAGCATAATTACAGTCGCCTCCCTACCTTTTGTCCTGTTAATGTGCTTCCAGGAACCTTTTGCCTAATCCTTGCTTTGCCTTTCTGATTGATTGATTTGACTAGCAAAATCTGCTTTTGTAAGAGTCTCTGTGTGCATTAAGTAGTGGAACTTATCCTGCCTGCTGCCTCCTTGCCCAATGCCTATTGTGCTTCCTTTCCCTGCAGCACTTACTCACCCTCCTTATTTTTTTAATGGCTTTTTTGATGCAATTCTTTAACTGTAAGCTTCAGAATTTTCTACGGTCTCTAGATAGATGAGAGGACAAAAACTATATAGACAAGACTGAGCACTCAGATGAGTACACGTGATTTTAAGAACTGTATAATTTTTCTCTCTCTTAAAAACCCACATTCTAAAAGTAACCAGTATGCAAATCCCTGAAGCTAGCTGTCTGAAATCTAGCAAATTGACTCTCCTATTAAGTTCTAAGATGCTTCCAGATTTCACATAAATCTGTGGGGGAAAATGTAGTTGTTTTGGTTTTCCAAAACCAATTTAGAGATTGGGTGATCCCAATCTCTAAATCAACTGAGATTTGGGGTCTGGACCAAACTGGATGGGGTCTGGATCACTTGTAACCAAACTGGTATCTGGCCCCAAATGCTGAGCTGGCCTTTGAATCAAATCAGAGGACCCATGCAGATTCCTACTTTGGAGGGGGGGGGCGACATTTCAGTAAAAGCAATGAGAAGGAGCATCTGTATTCCTTTAGAAATGTTGCTTCTGATCTGTTTTTAGGTTGCTGAGCTTAAATTATTAACCACTCTCATAGAACAGCTTGGTAATAACAGAAATATACATCGAGAGAATTTTCTGCTTACAATAATCCCACAATACTAAAATTAATCTTTGTTAAATGTTAAAACAAAACAGTTATGACAAATGCTTTGAATGTTTTATAGTTAAACGCAGAGTAAGAATCATCCATCATTTGTGATGAAAATTTAAAATCCACTAGATTAACGGTATAAGTGAAAGTACAACGCTACGTAACAGTAGACTTGAAGGCAAAAACTAGTTTTGAAAATTTAACTTGTCACAAAGTTGGCAACTAATATTTTTATTATAAGATTATTTGACAGTAAAAAGTTACAGCAAGCCAAATCAAGTGACCACAAATGAAGCAGATAAACATGTTAACTTTAAGCACTAGCAAAATGCTTCAGTATGAAAGACTTACCTTGATCCCCTTGTGAGCAGCAAATAAAGCCAAGTAAGAAACTTAGTACAACTCAGAAAACAGAATTACACCCTTATAATCATTCATGCACAAGCCTCTTTCAAACGGACCAATCATTCCTGTGTGGCACACGGCCATGCTATTCAAACATGCTAGCAAGAACTAAAACAGAAATGAAAAGGGTGCACCAGTCCACAAACTCAAAAAAGTCATACCCTGACATCATGGGGAAAACTCTGCACTAAAGATCCTACAGGACAGGGAGGGGAAAAAAAAGAAATAAGGAAGCTTCATGAGTGCTTCCCACATATTCCACACAGCCTTTCAAAATATGTTTTCAGTGCACTGCACACAGATAATGAAAAGTCCAGAATATAAGAGCCTCAAACAATATACAGAAATTTTATTTTTATTCTATTAGTTGATTATGAAGATGAGACAAATCTGAGTTGGCTACTGATTGGACGTCATGAGGGTCAAACTGTACATTACAAATAGCATGTCATTAGGAACAGAAATCATATTAGTACTCCAGAGATGTGATTCTGGCAGACCTTTGTCAGAGGCTGCTCAAGCTGTCCCACAGCTTATGGTGGGAAGCAAACTACTGCCCCCCTTCCATGGGGTCCCTGGTCCCCCCACTTTGCCTCCTTGTACACATTGCATGTCTCCTCCTCCACATAACCAGTGAGGAGACATATTTAATGCCAAAGGAGAGGAAGAGGGAGCAGAGGAAGTGCAAATAGGAGTCTGCATCACCAGAGGATGGCTTCCATCCCTTTGAATGCCTGGTCCTGAGGAAGAGGAGAACGTAGAGGCAGCAGCATCAGAGGCCACCTTTGAGGGGTGTATGTGTGTGTGTGTTCTGTTAATAGCACATCTTTCCTTCCAACAGACCGAAGTTATTGTCTCCTTTCTCCTTGTATTGGACTGTTTTCATTGCTACATTGCTTCCGCCTCCTTCCTCTTTGACTTAGGCATTCAAGAAAGTGAGCTAGCCTCTGGTCCAGCCAACTTGGTTTCTGCCGCTGCTTCCTCCTCCACACCTCTTTGTTGGTTGTATGGGGGTGTGAGGGAGGGTGCAATGTTTGCAAGGGAATGTGTGGCACATTCAGTTGAAAATAGCTGGTTCCTGAGAGCTATCCACAATAGCCGCTCTCTCGACCAGCCATTCTCAACGGGGGGCATATGGCTCAGTCGGGGGCCCTGGCATATTTGAAGAGGGACATAGACTGGAAACAATTCTTCACACACCATCTTATAAAGTTCGTTATGCAACTTATACAATCCTGATACCGCCTATATTTCATATTGTGTTTATGGCCACGGCCAAAAGAATGTTGAGAATGGCTGCTCTAGACTGTAGACTCTCCTGGGGCAGTGGTAAGGAGGGAGCAGAGCAGCACACATGCTGTCCTTGATGCCACGCTGCCCAAGACAACCACCTCGGTGCACCTCATGTTAGGGTTGCCCCTGCCCTTGTATTTGAGCCAACTTGCCAATGAGAAGCTGTGAAGGGGTCACGTCAGGTGCCACTGGTGGACCGACCCTGCAGCCCCAGGGGAGCCTGGGGCAAAGCGAATTCCCCAGGCCCCTGGTAGACATGCAGAAGCAGTCACATCTGGAGGAAGGGAAGCAGCCAGATTCAGGGCACCTGGAGGGGGAAGCTGTGGCAGGGATAAAAGGGCTGGAGCTGGAGAATTCAGAGTATTCATCTGAGGAAGAGTAGGAGACATGGGGAGAGGCAGTGGAAGTGTAGGATTCCATTTTCTGTGCCAACTCAGAGATGCAGAGTGAGACCAGAATCCCTGGAGCAGCCTCCTCCCTCCAAGTGCATTTTTTTGGCTGTGGAAGAGGCCGAGGTCCTGGGACCCCTACACTCCAGCCAGCCAGGAGTCCTAGGCCACCACAACCTTGGTGTTCTTGCTGCCCAACGGGAGCCACAGGGCCCACTCCAGCTCTGCGGCTGGAAGAGCAAGTGCCAGTGGGTGCCACAGAGGAGGCTCTGGGAGAAGCAACTCAGAGGACACGAGCCCCCCTCGCCTGGTTCTATCAGCTGTTGCTAAAAGGACTGTGCCCTAGATTGCAACTCATTCTCCCATCACATTTTTTGGGACTGGGACTTTCAGGGATCCTATTGAAGTCAACTGGGCCCCCATACAGCACTTGGGGGGTGCGGCTTAGTGTCAGAAACTAAATCCCTGGGGAGGTGGCTAAAGAGAAGAGGACAGTTGTTATAAGTTACCCCAATAAAAGTGGTTGCACTTCAAGATGCAAAGCTGGAATCCAGTGGTTCCCAACATAGTGTAACCCAGATGTTCTTGGACTGCAACTCCCAGAAACCCCAGCCAGCACAACTAGTAGTGAAGCCTTCTGGGAACTGCAGTGCAAGCACCTGGATTACCCAGGGTTGGGAACCATTGCTGGAATCCATGGAGTTATTGTCTGGGGACTCCCTGGCAGCTGGGCACCCGGGGGTCAGGGCCAGCAGCACTCACAGAAGCCCACTTTTACCTCCTAATGACCAATCTAAAAACAAACAAACAAACAATCTAATTTGCAAACTACGGGAGAAGCAAAAAGCGTGTGCTGCGACAATAAGACATCTTTCAGCACTTAAGGAGTTCCTTCTACTTACATGCTTTTTGCAATGCATAGTTTGACCCTGTGCAAGGAGCTGCAGCAAACCCCTACTCCCTGGATAGTAACGTATAGGACACAAGTGTTTGTAAGCATGTATTTCTTACTTCTGGCCGTTTATGTATGCATCTAAATATGTGTACTATTCCATCCGTTGTACCGGTATAATATAAAGGGATGAATAATGCTTCTCCACTGTATAGTTCCAGTTTGTCCATAAACCTCTACTTTGGAGCAAGGTTCAAGGGCAGATATAAACATTATGGAACATCTGCTACTGGGTTAAGTACTCCAGTGCATTATTTTAAGTTATTCCTTTCTCAAAGGAAGTAGTGAAAGGTGCCCCCGGCTCTCACTCATCCCCAGCAACCTTTCATGCACTGTAGCAATCCTGAAGTAGCTACTTAAAAAGTCTTCTATTTGAAATTTTGCATGACATTCCAGATGACCTACAATAGATTTATTATCATTTAATTCTATTTGAACTGTACACCCAGTTGAGCAAAACACCCTTCCTCTGCCCCCGAATGTTCTCACTTGTATCTAAGGTGTGATTTAGACACAATTATGCTGATTCCAAAGAAGTGAAGATTTCAACAATATTTTTTCCTGTTTTAACTGGAAAGATAGAAAAAGATCCTGTGGGGATATTGATTAAACCCTATACCCACTTACTTTGGAAATGTGCCACAAAATTCAGTAGGACTAACTACCAAACAGACGTATAGGATTGAGCTACAAAGCTACAATCCTCTGTCTACTTATACGGATGTAAATCCTCTTGGTCTAAGTGAATTTTCATAGGACTCACTAGCAAACTGTTCCTAGAATCATCAGGGTGGGAACCTTTGGCTTTCCAGATTTTTAGGCTATAACTGCCACCAACCTCATTGAGCATAGCCCACAGTAAAGGATTGTGGGAAATGTAGTCCCGAACATCTTGAGGATTCCCCACCACTGCTCTAGTACAATTATGAAATAAAGCCCACGGCAGGACTATGAATACAACAGTTATGTTAGAATTCAGTTTCTCTCATTGAGGTCTATGTGACAAAGTAAAAAGAACAAAATCTAGCTTCAACTGAAAAGAGGCAAAACTTGCTTTTCACTCTAATAGTGGGAGCACCAAGGGCAAGAGACAGTTGTGTGTCCAAACAAGCTCCCCATACAGTAAATTTCCACAGGGAAAACATGGGGGGGAAACACTAGAAGTGGCAGTGAAGGCAAAAACCTGCTTGCCAAACCAACACTTGGTCCAGCTATTATCAACAGGACGTCTCACCTGATGGAGTGGCCTTCCTCATTCCCCACAAAGCAGCATTCCATGTGGAAGTCAGCATGTTCCAGATGCTCCCCCTCACTAAACTATTTCATTCCTCTATTGATTTGAAAGGGACTAGAGCAGAGGTGTCAAACTCAATTTCATCTTGGGCCGCATCGGCATTATGGTTGCCCTCAAAGGGCCAGTTGTATCTGTAAGACTATATAAATGTATCTATCATATTAAATATAATCCTCCTCATTCAATTATTACTTTCTGACTCTTCGCTGCTTGGAATGCTGGGATTAGAAGTCTCGCTGGGCAGATTCCCAGCATCCTTGTGGAGCATTATGGGTGACCGAGTAAGCGCCTGCGTATTGTATACTGCACAGCAGCAGGCAACACTGCGAGGGCCACATGAAATGGCCTTGAGTTTGCCACATGTGGACTAGAGCTATAAAAAGCAAAAAGTGTGCTGCTTATATATGATGATGATCTTGACTCAAGTGAATCTGTTCAGGTTCTAGTTTGGACTTAACACGAGCTGTCCGAGGTACTGAATCTGTTTAGTGATACAGCTCAGCATTTTGGATAGGTCTACAAAGTTCAGACTAACACTTAGAGGTCTCCCTTCTTAAATTGGAATCACTGGTTTTGATTGGACTATGGAAGCTACTGCTATCAGTATCTGTGTCAGAGTTACTAAGCTGCAACTGGGGGAAATTCCTAACTTCCATTTCCAAAAATGATATTTTGCGTGTCTTAAGGCAAAGGAGTAGTAAAGGAATGTCTGTATTTGGTACCAGTCCTCTCTCTCTCTGTCCTGATCACTGTGAAATATTCTACATAGGATCAGTCTGATGAATTGTGGAGAAAGGGACAAGACTTCAGCAATCTTCAATCCAATTCGCTCTTTGGAAATTCATGAGAAGCACTGGGCACACCAGCTCTCTGTAGTTCCTGTCTTTGCACATATCAGAACAATGCCCTCTAGTAACTACAGTACATGAAATCAAACTAAATGTGTGCCTGGGATTCAACAAAAGCCTCTGAAGGAGCAGTTTGGAAAATACTCAGTGTTTGTAACAGTCTTTTCTCTCTGTGTTTTAGTATAGTTTAGAAACGAACTAATTTCCATTGTTCTCCTGCTAAGAATTATGGGCACAAAGATTATGGAGAAAGCAGGTCATGAGCAAAGGTGAAGACAGATCTAACATTATAATCCAATGGAATAATTTTGAAACTGTTGTCTCAAAAACACACACTTCCACAGACGTCCACAGCAAGCTAGGAGGTGACGAAGGCAAGATGACCTGTAAATTTCTAATATGTCAGCATGTCAATAAACAGGTGTGGTGGATGCCTATTGGCTATTGCCTGTGATGTCAAGGACTTACCTCTCCAGTTTTTCAAATATTTTTGAAGTATTTGTGGATTTTATTTTTTTGTTAAGTGGGAGCTAGACATACAAAAGAATTGATGATCATATTTTGGTTTGAAAAATACAAGTTGAATAGCTCACACATGGGAGGGGAAAATTTTGAGTTGACCCAGGCTTTGACTTTCAAGGCATGTATTTGTATAAGTGAGCTCGTGAAGTAAAGCTCATATCATAAACATCTACTGTGACTTATATTAAGAATGTTATATCTATCTTCACCCAAAGAAGACAATATTCACAATGACATGGCCATACTGGATAAGAAACATGAGATATAATATATACACATATATATTTCATATTTTTCTGTACATGACACATCAATACAAAAATACTCAATGGATTCATATATACATATACATGTATATATACACAATGTCTAAAATTTGTTGGCATCTTAAATATTCATTTAAGAAAGGTAAAAAGAATGTAACATTTACTCATCATACAATACTCCTTGTAAGCTTTATATGCACTAACTTATTACTCAAACAAATCTTTTAAAAAATCTATGAATAAAAAAATCTGCATGTTATTAGATTTACCATTAACAAATCTTAGCAATTTGAATGGTACATTCACAGAAATCTGTGACTTTTTTTCCCCTGTGGATGTGACTTATACTTACTTGACAATTCCCTGCCTCCAAAGGAAAGCAAGTTAAAACATAATAGAGGTATTAACTCTTTCTTTCTGGCAACATAACAAGAATGTATGTAAAAGCCATCAGTGCCATTCAGTCAAAAGAACAAGCACTATTAAATATTACAAATGGGCTTAAACATTTTGGAGAGGTAAAGCATCAGGAAACTCAGTCTTGTGCTTTGGCGCTGCAGAAGGATCATAAAAACATAGAGCCAAAACAGACAAGATGGGCAGCTTTGCAATAAAGAGGTAACAAAATATTGTTCCTCCAGAGATCAAGCTCAAAGCTGCTTGTTTGCCAGACTACCATGCAAAGAGTGTCCATTGTTTCCTCTTTAATGGCCAAAGCAAAGCAAACGGATTTGCAACTGACATTGGAAGATAAGGTTGTAAATCTGTGAAAAAGATTAGTGGATGATCACATTGCCTTTATTGCTTGTCAGCTCCACTTCTACTCACAAAGCTGCCTGGTTTTGTTTGTTTTGGCTGTTATTTCCTGTACCACTGAGGAAGCTCTGTGACAAAATGAGCTACTGGTCTGATCTTTGGATCAGATCGCTTGTTAAGACAAAGGCTTAGTTCCTCCTTGTACAATATTATTGCTCCAGGCAACAGAAATCTTCCAGTGCTATGTGCCTGAAACATTAGACATGGAAACAAAGCAATGCTATCCCCCAATGACCTGTTATGAAACAAAAATAAGCTAATTTGCCAACTGTGGACTGAGGTGAGTTTGTGTTAGAATAAACAGACAGTCTTTCCTCCTGTGGGATGCACTGGTTCTAGACAGAGAATCAGCCTGTCACCTCGTGAGGGTATCTGTTTCCGGCAGGGCCACACAGGACCACTGGTGAGAGAGGGGTCCTGCATTTTGCTGTGCCATCAGGGGACTGACTGGTATTATACAACTGTAGCGTAGCTGCCATTCATCAACGTGATCAGCTTATTGCTGGAAAAAACCTAGTCTCCTGTGACATTCCATTAGCCCAGATTGCTCTGTTTGGGAACCTGAGTGCCTACTTGATGTATCTGCTTCTTTGGGGAATGTGACCTTTGCTTAATTTTGGTGCATGTGACCTTTGCTGGACATTGATTTGACACTGATCTACATTGTCTCTAGCTCCTTCTACTGAGCATTTTGTTTCTCATACTGGCTAATCAGACGCCTAGGAAGGCCATATGCAAGAAATGCATATTTCAACAGCACCATCAATTTTGCATCCCCTAGCAACTGTGTACTGTATAATACTGGAAGTAATGTACTGTATATATATAATCAGTAGCCATTAAGAGTCTTTTTCTCCACCAAAGAGTCTTTTTCTCTTTAAAGTCTCACGTAGAAGACCATTATTACATCTTATAGTAGCAAACAACAACAACAATAACAATCTTAGAACTACAGAGCTGGAAGGGGCCCTATGATCATACGAGGCAAATGTTCCCTAGTTATATCCCTGTTAGATTGTGTTAGAAATTTCTGATCACATGACACATGGCCATTATCGAATCATTTACCTGGCCAGCAGTGTAACTGCAGTTTATTTACTGCTCACTGGGAGGCTTCTATTATTTGTTCTGATGGCATATTGATATATTCCTTAGCAGTATGACATGTGTGCATGACCCTATCGATTTTTCCCCCAAAGCCAAGTCACTGAGGAAGGCAGCTACTATTATTGCCACACAGCTGCCCTGTTATATATATATTTTATAAAAATAAAAAATATATATATTTTTTAAAAATCACAGCTGGTATGTCAATATGTATGTAAACCTATGTCAATGGCCAGGTATGCCAGGGCATTGGTAGGTGTTGCATCACTCCACCTGTCTGGCAAGCGACACAACCCTGGATGGGGATGCTGGGCCCATTGAGTGCAATGTAATTCTTCCAGAGGTGCCGGCACAACAGAGGAAATTTTATTGAATAGGAACCCCTTCCCAGCATATTGACATATTGGTAAAATTCATTCATTCATTCATTCATTCATTCATTCATTCATTCATTTTCTTTCTTTCTTTCTAAATCAAAGCTAGGGGCTGCAGTACCCCAGAAAACAAGAAAGAGAATAAATCAGTACCACAGTGTAGCTGGCTATAACAATTCAGTAACGTTAAAACACATTGGAACGATCATCATGATATATATACCATGTGACCACGATTAGGCCCAACAGAGATATGGAAAGTATTGTTACAAGTGGGGAACATTTGCCTCGTGTGATCAGACTCCCAGTTTGAGAGGTGCCCTCTATAAAGACTAATCAGCAGCAAGACTACCCACCCAATGATTCATTGGGAATCCCAGGCAGTCTTGCCACTCCCAGAAAGCACCACGGCAATTTCCGCTTTCTTCTTTAAAGCAAAATAATGGACGGGGAGCCCATTCTCTCCCCACCCCTCACCCCTGCCAGATGTTATTAGCTCCTCTGGCCTTTCTTTCCTGTTGTATTTTTTTTTCTTTTAAGAAGAAAGGTGCTGTGGCTACTCCCTGGCAGCTGCAGTTCTTCAGGAGGCGGCCTCTCTACAGAGCCTAGTGGGCAGCAAGATTATGACTCCCAGCATCCTCTGGAAACAGAAGGACCTGGCCTTGTGATTAAGAGGATCTGGCCTCTGCTAGTCGGTCATGTGACAGTACAGGTGGTTGACTTCCTGGGTGTGGCAGATGCCGGGAGCTGCAGTCTCACTGCCCATTGGGCTTCGTAGGAGGTGTCTCCGAAAAAGCCACTACCACTAGAGCAGGGTTTGTTTGTTTTTTAAATTTAAGGACAGGATGCAAAGGCTGGAGAAGCTGATGCAGTGTCAGAGGCAAGCCCTTCTCTGAGCATGTATATGTGGGAAGTCTAGGGGTCGGCCTGACTGTGGGCAAAAATTGCCAGAACTTTGCTGGGGGGATTCTTAGGGTTGGGGTCCAAAAACACAAAAGAGCAAACGTCCAGTTTGGACTTTGGTGGACTCAACGTCCCACTGATACTGGAGCCACAAACCTGGGCAATCCCTTAGTTCACATTGGCAAACTGGAGACATTTCCAGAGCAACCCCGAATGAGCGGTTAGTTCTATTTTTCTACAGATGTAAGATTCCTAGGGGCTTTTTACACTTGAATGTTATGCACAGGGCAAGGCTGAGCTGCCTTGCCAATTAACTGCATAAAAACAAAGAGCCAGACCATCTCCATGCACCAGCTGGTTGGCTGCCTCATCTGTTAGCAATAAGCCACCCAAAGAGAACTGTATGCCACATTTATTTTTAATGTAATGGGAAAGGTTAATGATGTTTGATGAATGGGATAACTAGCTGACAGGAAACTGATTATGTTTGGGAGCACATTCTCCCAGTTTTCTTCAAGGTAGAAAAACAAAGCTGTGTAAAGTGCGGTTTAGTTAGCGCCTCTCGTGTTGCCAACGTATCTTTTCATATCCACCCTCCCCAGGAGTGTTCCTGCAAATTTATTTTTGTTTTACTTGTTAAATGTGTGCGGTTTTAAAAATAGCTGAAGGACAAGCATCCATGGAAGCAAATCTCCATGGTGCTGATGTCTGTTAAAAAGAAGCCCATTCTGGATTGATTGATGGATTGCATTTTTATACCACCCCACTTAATGGAAATCTACTCCTATGGGTGGTCTTGCAACACAACATAAACCCTTCCCACTCCATCTCACCTTCAAACCATAAAAGTAAACACATAAGGAAAAGAAGTAAACAAAGAAACCAATAACATTCCAAACAAATAAATAGCCTAAGGAAAAAAAATAAAGGATGGTGACAATCCTCAGTAGCAAAGGTGAGATCGTGGGTCCCATGGTTAGCTGAAGAGAGGATGTCTCTAAAGGCTTCTTTAAAAAGTTTGGTTTTAAGTAGTTTCTTAAAGGGGCTGGAGGGAAAATGCCTGCTGGATCTCCAAAGGGAAACTATTCCAGATACCAAGGCCACCACCGAGAAGGCCCAAACCCTCGTAGAAGTCCTCCTCGCCTCTCTCGTCATGGCCACCTGCAACATGGCCTGGGAGGATCAGGTAAAACAGGCAGCAATTCTCTGGGAGAGACACTCTGACAAGCAACGAAGTCCCAAACTGTTAAAGGCTTTATAGGTTAAAACTAAAAGCTTGAACCTGGCTCTGAAGTGTTAATAAAGTGATTCTGAAGTGTTAATGAAGTGTTTCCCAGCCCTCCAGAGGCTGAACTCTAACTGCTATTAGCTATGAGCAGCTTGAGCAGTGGTGCGACATGAAGTACTTCATTGGCATTTTCAGGACCCCAAAACTGAACATTTAAAGGAATATGGGATTGGAGGTGGTTAAACAATCTGAGCTCTAATTTTTATTTCCTGCCTAAATTGGTGGACATCTAGGATTCTCTGCAAAATATTTCTTTTGCCTGGTTGTTGTGGATTTAGAACTGGCAGAGCATTCTTTTCCAATATGCTATGCTGGCAAAATTTTGTGAATTTAAAAAGAAACTTAGATCAATAATACATGACTAGCCTTCAACTGTGTGTCGGTGTTGCACTGCATCAGCTGAATATATTAGCTTCCTCTTCTGCACAAGGGGTTTGTTTAAGACCAATTTTTATTCTCTTTATAATCTCCAGTGTGCTCTGATACGCAAAGAGTAAAGAGGAATGGAGAGGAAGAAAGACATGATGTATAAAGAGTAGACAACACCCTCAGAAAGGACAGAACACAAAACAAAATTCAAAATTATGCTGTCTAAACACATCACTAGCTTATGTTTATTACATGCACTAATAAAACTTCCTTTTCGCTCAAGAAGAGCTTCAACTGAACTGAAAGCATCAAGGAAGAGCAGCTGATGACAGCTCAACGTGGAGGATTTTTAGACAAGAGACAGTCTAGTAAAAATTGTAAGTATTGTGGTCCCCATTCTGTTTAGGCCTGAGCCAAAGGACCACACTTCACTGTTTTACGATTCCATCTAGAAGAAGAAATAAGGCTGTGGTTTGCTGGAATCTTCAGATGACTTTGAAATGACAAGGGAAAATGACAGAATGTTTAGGGGAAATGATGTGCTTGACCAGAACTGCTCTCATTTTGGGCTATTTCAGTCTGTACAGAGCCACTGCAATCAACATGGTTTGACACTAGCTCATGAGAGACCAGGAGAAGCCATGCAGTCTGCACAGCTGGCTTCCCAAGCTCTGTATAAAGGAAAGCGACCTGGTTGTCCTTGCAAAAGAAAACAGAATATTTATTTAGACCTCCAAATCGAAATATCTTCCTTGCTCTAAGATCCCCCAGCTGATTATCAGCTCCAATGGGAACAAGACATTATGATGCCTATATAACTTTGTAAGATGCTATATTCAATGACTGCATGCAACTTATACATTGGGGGAATACATATAGGAGCTATTTTCACACAAACTGCCCAGATGTCCAGTGGACACATAAGCAAGGATGCACTTGCTAATGTTGGGTATACTTCTGGCCAAGCCACCAATGGTCATATATTCAACAGTATGTATGGAGGGACCTCCTACATGTGCGTTGAGGGTATACTCAGATAAGCTCTATTTGGGTGCTAGAAAATTATGATT
Organism: Intellagama lesueurii; assembly: GCA_037013535.1. NCBI lineage: Eukaryota > Metazoa > Chordata > Lepidosauria > Squamata > Agamidae > Intellagama > Intellagama lesueurii. The sequence goes on along the minus strand of JBAJHW010000001.1, from coordinate 341,250,643 downwards.
TGTCAAAATGCTAAGCCTGGAACACTTAGCTTCAAAAGCTCTTTATCACTGCATTCCACGTGCATTTACAAATGGATCTGTAGGGAACAGGTGCATGCCTAAACAGAGGATCTCTACATGAGCAGGGACCTTCCCCTCTTCCGCCATCTTGGTGACTGTGTGTAGAAAGAGATGATGGAAGGGAACTACCCTCTCAGCACATTGACAAATTAGGATTCTTTAAGGCCTGAATACTGATATCCAGTCACTCTCAGCATTCAAGAACCCTGATGAAATCCATTGGGTGAGTCACATCAGCCAACTGCTACTATCAGAAGCAGTGAAAACAACGTGGGCCTGTGACCACATAAGAAAGAAAGAAAGAAAGAAAGAAAGAAAGAAAGAAAGAAAGAAAGAAAGAAAATAACTATTGAAAGACAGAATTACTCTCTTATTTTAATGCATATCTCTCTTATTTTAATGTTAATTTTATGTACAGATTATAGAAGGCATTTAAGAATGCTATCTGCTGTCAAGTCTGAACTGACTTACAGTGACCCTAACAGAGTTTTCAAGGTTAAGTTGAGATATCTAAGGAGTGACTTTACCATTTCCACAGACACATTCAGTGGGTTTCAATGGTTAAGCAAGGACTTGAACCCACATCTTCCGAGTTCTAGTCTGTCACTGTATCCACTATAACACACTGGATATCTAAGAATACCTGATAATATTGTCTAAAAAGGAAAATGCTAGAACATATTCTGGCAACACAGGCCTGGGTGGCCCATCTATGGCATTGATGCCACAAATAAACTAAGTACAGGGCATTCTTAGAATGCAGCCTTAATACAGTATGTATCTATTCTTCACCACTACAGTAGTTTGATTGCACTTTGTGTCATGTCTTCATCCTATGGAATCCTTGTATCTGTAGTTTGACAAAGTACTTAAAGTACAGTTTGGGTCCAAGCTAAGTTGCACCACAGTACTGAGGACAAGGTTGCATGTATTTTATCGGGTGCACTGTCTAATACTTTGTGGCTGATGTATCAAAAAAGATGTCCCTAAGTCGCCTTGGTGTGTTAGGTGGATAGGAAGGACAGAGCTCTAACCTGCCTTCTGCCTTTAGCTTTCACTTTCAGGCTCGTGACTATGCTAGTTATTAGAGAGGTGATTGGTTCCTAAATCAAGCAGACAGATGCAAACACTGAATACCGCCAGGTGTTAGGAAAATGCAAAATGCAGACCTGTGAAGTGTCCCACATTTTAGTAACATGGAAAGATGTCAGGAGTGTTATTAACATTCTAATCTATTCAGTTAAAGCAATCCAGAGTCAGTGCAAAATAAAAATTGTCTTCCTCATTCAAGATACAATTTGTTCACATTTTCCTAAGTATAAGATTTGTATGGCTTACAATTGTCCTGGATGGCTTGGGACAGTCCCGCCACTGATCAAATTGCCCTGTGGTGTGGGAGCACTTCTCTTAGGACTCCCACACCACGAGACTGTTCCTGTGGCTCCTTTGATAGGTGCCCCGCTCCTAAATTACAGGAACAAAGCAAAGGGCGGGGAGCCAATCAGAGGAGCAAGGAAAAAAAGAGGGAGAAATAAGGAGATGACAGGAGGGAGACATGGGCAGAAGAAGAAGGGAAAGAAGAAGAACAAGAAGGATGGGGAGAGAGAAACATCCGTTAATTACCTGAACAAAACACATCATCCTAAAATAGCTGCAGAGTTTCTTTTGGAACTGTACCCAGTCCTGTCTTTCTAGTAATCACTATAAAAACAGATGTAATGTTTCTTGTGGACATTGAATATTTCTGCTTTAACTGGATGGGGTTAATATAAACAGAGACATTTGGACATACTGTACAGTGACAAAGAAAAAATCAAGCATTTACCATCTTTGGTAAACCAAAATGAGATATTGGACTAGATTACTCTCATCAGCTCTTAAAAAAGGAGACCACCACCATCTTCTTAGAACTGCAGAGCTGGAAGGGGCCGTATGGATCATCGTGTCCAGCCCCTGTCTAGGAGGCACAGTGGGGAATCGAACTCCAACCTAAACCACTGAGCTATCCAGCAATGAATGCAACTGAATGGTTCAGTTGGGCTGGAACTATGTGTTGCAGATTAACTGCAGCCAGCTTTTTACTGTAGGTTATCTGCAATTCAGAGCAAAACTGCTTCTATCACACACATATTTTTATGCAGTGCAAATGGCTGCTACTCTCCCAGGCAAGAATAATGTTAGCTGGCCAGCACTGGCCCACCCAGCAATGTTTATTTTTACCTGGGAAGTCACCTTCCACAGCTCCATTTTTCACCCCATTGTGGAGCAGACTGCCTTTATGCCCCTGCAGGGCTTGCTTCTATAGAGGCCTTTGGATGGTGATGGCTGGGGAGTGCACACTGGCGGTAGCAGTGGTGCCAAGGGTCTCCGCTACCCCTCGAAGACCCCCCCGCTGTCACCAATATCACCACATGTCCCAGCTGCCTGCCAAGCCCTGTGGAAGAGGAAGGGCTTTCTTGCCCACCTGAAGCCTTGCCATGCTTTAAAACATTTTCAGTTTTTTGCCCCCCTTCAAATGTACCAGTGCCCCCCAAAGGGGCTATATGGCCCTCAATGAGAATGGCTGGCCTGAAGTTCTATAAAACATAGTTTATGAAGATGTACCTAAATGTCATGATTTGTTAAACATGTTTGTTAACTGACATTAAAACAGAGCTACCCAGTTCTAACATGATAGGGAACACTGATTTAATGGAAGCTAAAAATCTTTGTCCTAAAGTGAATGAAAAATGAAAGGAAGGGAAGGACAAAAAGTGTGCACCCATGGTCTTCATCAATGACTTCATAAACCATGGTTAGTAAAGCCACAGATGCTCGTCCCAATGTAGCTAGTATCTCTCCCAATATTATTTCTCAGATGTAGGTGAAATTTTGCCAGAGCTACATGTACAGTAGGACCGTGGTATCCACGAGGGATCGGTTCCAAGCCCCTCCAATGGATGCTGAAAAATGCAGAAGTAGTGAATGATATATACAGTAGGACCCTTGTAACCATGGGATCAGTATCCACAGTTTCACTTATCCACGGTATGAAAATAAAAATATTAAAAGAAAAAGATCAAGAAAAAAAACAAACTATTTTCACATGTAGTACCATAACAGGCCACAGGATGGAGCAGGAGAGCATGCTATGAATACTTGTTAGTGAAGAATACATAGCATGGTCCCTGGTGCCTTCTAGTGGCCAGTTCTGGTAATGCATGTGAATATATATTTATATTCTCTTATCCGTTGCCTGAAAATATTAAATAAAAACTCACCGAAACACATATTTATACATGTTTCCATGTTGTATTTACTAGAACTAGCCACTAGAGGGAGCCAGAGACAATGCTATGTACAGCAGGATGCCCATATCCACTGGGGACTGGTTCCATGCCCCCTTGTGGATACTAAAAACTGTGGGTAATAGTGAACACTATATATATATTCACATGCATATAAACATGTATATCATGAATATATGTGAATTTGCAGATGCTGATCCAGTGGATGGGGGTGCAGTCCTACTGTATTAAACTCTTCTGAAACCATAAGCTGCTGAATATAGAGAGCAAGCTTCTTATAAATGTTTTTAGCATGCCCAAATCCAGTCCTTATGGGTAAGCTGCATGCTGTAGTCCACAAATACTTAAATTGCTTGAATTCTGAATAGCTTTGGAGGTATCTATGCTCTTGTTAGTATCCTTTACAATACAAGTGAGTGACCGTTGATCAAACCTACCATACATTCACTCAGAGAAATCCTATGAAAATGCTATTGACAAAAAACGTATGGTCTGCTGTAATACAACAGGAACTTTTTTTGCAGTTTTTCCTAAAGATTAGAATATTATACCTATCTATAAAACTCTGTCAGTTTTTCCAAATACCCAGACATAATTCTAGAGCTTTTTTTTTTGGCATTTAAAAATGTAGTGACCAGTCAGAAGCAGTCTATCAATAAGAACAGTATGAATATCTGCCTCAGATATTAATGAACAAATAATAATTTTCCCCATTATCCCTTACCACCTGCTGGGGAGAGAGATAAGCATGAGCCATACCCTTGCAATCAATTACATTAACAGTGAAGTTGGACTCTTGCTAACGTAAATGGGCAATTTAATTCAACATAGTTTAATAATGAAGGTCTAAGCTTGAATTTTTGCATGGATGTTTTTCCAGTAATACTTTAGGGCTAGCAACAGCTGCTGTACCGTTTGAATAATAAAAGTGGTTGCTTTCTGAAAAGAAATTAAATCCAACAATTGTAACTGTTATAAAATGCTGCCACACTATTTTTGGAAGTGAGAATAAAGTGGGGATGAAAACAGCCATGTGCACTGTCTTGAACTGATTAGGAGAAAAGCAGCATATAAATGTAGATAATACAATTATGCTGGGCATGGCAATAGTAAATAATGTACATCTATCTGTTCAAATTTCAGTTCAGTAACAAAGGCACTGATGCAGGGTGTTTGATTTGGCAAACTGATCTTTGAAAGCGGATGTGGAAAGCACACATGGTTAGATTAGGATGTTGGACTGGAGCCTGGGAAATCCACGTTCAAGTCCTCACAGAGTGTTTGAAGTTCCTGGATTACTTTGAACAAGTTCCTCTTTCTTAGCCTACCTTTCCTCGCAAGAAGAGCAGACAGGAAAACCCATCTGTTTGGTCTATGAGCAAAATTCAGAACTAGGGTTTCCCATCTGTTCTGGAGCATTAAAAAATAAAAAAATGCCAGTCTTCCAGGACTCTGGGTGGTCACTGCAGAGCTTGGGGTTGGGTGGGAATGAAGGAAAGAGACAGAAACAGAATGTCTAAAAGCCATCCTAGCAAGATGCTGAAGCTATAGGACTTGATGAATTTAGATTCGATACCATTTTCACCTTTCCCGATATAAGAATTTTTATGTTTCCAGAAACGGTTGCTTCAAAGCAGCACAAAAGAAGTCCGTTGTTGTGGGTTTTCCAGGCTCTTTGGCCATGTTCTGAAAGTTGTTCTTCCTAACGTTTCACCAGTCTCTGTGGCCGGCATCTTCAGAAGACAGGAGTCAGAACTCTGTCTGTGCTCTGGTGCAGTTTGTGAGATAGTGCACCAGAGCACAGACAGAGTTCTGACTCCTGTCCTCTGAAGATGCCAGCCACAGAGACTGGCGAAACATTAGGAAGTACAACCTTCAGAACACGGCCAAAGAGCCCAGAAAACCCACAACAACCATCAGATCCCGGCCGTGAAAGCCTTCGAGAATACACAGAAGAAGTCCTTTGTCTACAGGAAGCAAGAGAGCAAACTGAATCTAGATCCCCTGAGATGAAACTTGGTAACACCTCATCTCAAACTTATATTTCATGCTTGCAGTCTTTAAAGGAACTTTAGTTTAACTATGGATCCTGCGAGAAATATTTTGTCTTCTGTTTCTCCCTCTGCATTGCCAGCCTGACGGAGTCCTAAGGTCAAACTAAAAGAAAGCAGGAGGTAAAAGAGATAAATAGAAGAGAAAGGAAAAGCTAATGCAGCTGTTTCCTTGTCTCCAAACATTAAACTGGCATGCAGATAGGAGTTAAATCATAAATGGATCATTTTACCATTCTGGTAAGGCTTTTAGGGTAGTTTAAAATATCCCATTTGCAATGAAAAAATAATTTAGTTCAAGTTTTAAAAAAAGCAAATTTAGTTTTAACCCTTTCTCCTCTCCGGCCAGGGACAGATGGGAAATGGAATCAACAAAATCTGGATGGCAGAATTTCCACCACCCGACGTTAGGGTTTGTTTTCTATCAATTTAACTTCACATTACGGAGACAAACATATTTTGTTTGTAATGTCTTTGATATTTTTTTGTAAAGTTACATTTTAATATACTGTTACAATGATTCATATTATCATGTGAAACCAGAAGAGGCTAGGCTAAACCAATGGAAAACAAAAACAATTCACCTGGTTGAATGGATGAACGCTGAAGAGTGTCTCTCAACAGAACAAGACTCTACTTGGACTATCTGGAAGTCACTTAATAGACTTTGAAGTGAAGTAGGAAGATAAAAGAATAACCAAGTAGAATGAATCTATTTGGATACAGGACAAATTTTCTGTGACTGTGAAGAAACTCAATCAATGCACTTACGTCCATTCAATTTATGCCCTACCACATGAACAAAAGAAGATCTAGCAAATGCCCAAGATAACGCTATTGAAGTAGCCTGCTTCTGGTCCAAAATAGTCTAATCACGTTAACATTTTAAATTTATTTGAACTTCATCTATATTTCATTGTTGTTGTTGTTTAGTCGTTAAGTCGTGTCCGACTCTTCATGACCCCATGGACCAGAGCACGCCAGGCCCTCCTGTCTTCCTCTGCCTCCTCTGTGTAAGTAGTGCATACAAATATTGGTTGGTGAGCAAAGACAGATGCTTGTGGAGGCATGGAAAGCAAGAATGTGGGCGTGTGTGGTAGAAAAGTTTAAGAGGGTCTCATGGAAAGAATGCTTTGAGAAAGGGGATGAGGAAAGTCTATGGATTGGATAAATCACAGAATCAAAGAATAATGAAGTTAGAAGGAACCTATAAGGCCATCAAGTCCAACCCTCTGCTCGGTGCAGGAATCCAAATCAAAGCAGATCTGACCGATCATTTTTTTCTTGAATCTTTTCAGGAAGGTGACAAAGTTTAACTCCCTCTTGCAAAAACTAAAAAAGTTGAGTTACATAGACTCAACCAACCCACAATTGCTATACAATATCTGAAGTTATTAAACTAGTGTTATGCCGAAATGAAAAGAAGAATATATTTCAGAAAATGTTTACCCCTGAAAAACAAACCTCTCTGTATTTACCTGAAAATGTTACATATTAGTATTTCTAAATAAAGGCATTCTTTGGGAGTGGGCAGTGACAAAAAATGAAGAAGCTAAACACAGATGGGCTATGGGGAGGATTTCTAGACATTTTACACTTTCTCTGCAGCCTATACTTGAACCCATAAGCAAGTTTAATAATGTGACCTTTCTCACCAGATTGCTCATAATCATGTCCAAACCCACTTATAAGTTCAAACATAGGCTGCAGAAATAATGTGACATGTCATAGAAATCCTCCCATTACTAGGAACATTTCACATATCCCTGCAAACCTTCAGTTTAATGACAAAAATTTGTTAATATTATTTATTAGATTTCTTCTACCCTTTCTTTTAATCAAGACATCTTAAAATCAAAATGTACATAATTTTTTTTAACAGTATATAACATAAAACAATAAAACAACACTCTCTTCGATTTTGTTATTCCGAGAAAAGGGAAAGCAGAAGAGTAGTATAACGCGCACTCTAGATTTTTAGGCAAGCTGATTTTAAAAATCTAAAGGAAATAGTGGGTGAGATCTCATGGTCAGAAGTTCTCGAAGAGAAGGGCACTTATAGTGGATGGGAGTAAATCACCAAGGAAGAGTACAAGCAAGTAGCCAATGTTTGTAGAGAGAAGGTTAGAAAGACTAAAGCCCAAAATGAATTCAGACTAGCAAGAGAGTTTAGAAGTAACAAAACATGCTAAATGCACTAATAGCAGTTCCACAATAAGTATTGTTATAGGTAGTAGCAATGTATTACTTTTTGTTACCTCGGAGAGTAGAAAAACTGGCACAAAGACTTTTACTATACTCTCATACTTCTGTGGCGAACTCTCAGAACACATGTTACATTTACTCAAAAATAACACATGTGAAGTAAGCCAAGCAGGTTGGACACTGGCCCAAAGAAAGCGAGTAATCCTCTCTCCTTATATCACAATCCAACGCCAACCCATCCAAAAGCTGCTGTTTCTTTGTGAGGAAAGCTAACACTGGAGTCAGTGGAGGAAACTAGCAGTTTGGGGATTTAGATCTAGAAGCAAGGCTATGTGTATTAGGACTGGCACTGGAATTTACTGGCTTTGTAGAAACTCACATGGATTTCCTTTCAGAATACAGTTTTTCTGATTCAACATGTCAAACACAGCAACTCTGTGTGTTTGTGTATCTCATACCTAAACATCAACAATGACTGTAAATTGAATCCAAATTCTTCAGCCAGGCAATCCAGCCTCTGATTCAACAAAAGCTGAATTCTGGCAGCCTCCACATAACCATGCAACTTTTCATATATTTTTCAATTATTTTACATTTGAATGAGTATTTTGCAGAATTTATTCTGACTTCACTAGTTATCAAGGGGCTACAGTATGTGCAGGATGTTGAAATTCTGCCTTCAGCTATTATACAGATTGTATTGTGCTCTAGCAACTGGCTTGGCAGATTTCACTAAGCAACACCCATAGGTGTTTTTAACTGAACTTCCCTTTAATAAAGTCAAAGCTGAAAGTGTCAAGAAGGATGTTTTTATGCCTGCAACTGTATTCTTCACACATATTCACTCTGCCTTGCACTTTGACATTGTAATTATGCAGAGGCCAGGGAAAGCTCAGAAATATAAATTGATAGTCCTGTCCTACAACTACCTGAAAAGGGCATCTTCTGCATCAGCAGATTGACTTCCTATGATAAAACAATAACCTGTGGCCTATTTGGGTTATGGAGCTTGAAGTAATTGTTTCAAATACTGGTGTTATCTGTCATGTGCTGCTTTGAGAAGTATTATGGGCATAGTTGTGTTATTTTAGAAAAACAATGAAACAGTGGATAACATGTTAATTTTAGTGTAATAGGGAATATTTCTTCATTTTTAACATACTGTTGACATGTTATACTTAATTATTTTTCAAAATGCATCATGAAACTTTAAACATATGCAAATTGTCAAAGTCCTCCAAAATAGATTTATTAAAAAGCAAAAATGTTAGGTGTAACCTAAAATTGTGCTTTTTCAGACTAGATGAGGAATTCTGTCCATTTCTAAGTACCTTTTTCTTATTTTTCAAAAGTAACTGAATGTGACATACTTGCAACCGGCTACAAAGGAGCAACATTGGTAAGTTCCTCTGCCTGAATTCCTCTTTGAAAATAATGTTCTATGTTCTGATTTCAATGATACTCTCTTTGCAAACCCGCTGAGTTACAGGCCAGTGACACAGATAGGATTATGTATGATGTCACTGTTTTCTCATATCTCATTTTCACACTCATATGACTCTTTCAAAGCATCGGTAAAAGTGTACCAAGGCAAATGTATTGTTCCAATTTGCTGTGCTAGTGCCACATGTTAAGAGTTCTTGCACCTGATTCTGTCTTCTTTTCTTTCTATAGTGCTCTCAACATGGATACCTTTAAAATAAATACTCATGGTTGGCCCCTGGAGGTTAGAATGATAGGAAAGGGAAGTGGAAGAGGAAAAGGAAAGCCAAGGATGAAAAGGGATGAATATATTCTTTAGAATCTCAGAACTGCAGAGCTGGAAGAAACCCTATGGATCATCAAATCAACCCCTTTCAGGCCAGCACAGTGGGGAATCAAACTCCCAGCCTCTGGGTCCACAGCCAAATACCTAAACCACTGAGCTATTCAGCAGTGATAAAACAATTAAGTAGAGGCAAGAGCTAAAATAACAGCTACAGATACAAATGGGTGTCTGGCCTGAAGGACTTCATATGCTGCAGGAGGCAGCTCACATGATTGAAAATGCACCCCTCTATAAAAGAAATAAATACATTCCCCTGTGAATATATTCATTTTAAATTACAGAAGACCAAATCTCAATGAGAAACCTAAGATACCTAAATAATTTTGTATGTGCAGGTCTTTTAAAAGTTTTTTTAAAAAGGGATGGGGATCTGAAACAGCATCATCAACACGCACCAGCAAAATCTGAAGTGCTAAAGTCAAGCACTACCAGGTTCTCCATCACGCCTGCTGTTTGTGAGAACTAGGCTTTCTCGAGCACTTTTTTGGTTGGGTGTATGAACAAAAGTGTTTAAGCCAATGGCATTATACTAGAACAGTGATTCCCAACCTTGGGTAACCCAGATGCTCTTGGATGGCAACTCCCAGAAAACCTGGCCAGCGCAGTTAGTGGTGAAGACTTCAGGGGTTTTTAGTCCAAGAACATCTGAGGACTCAAGGTTGGGAACCACTGTACTAGAGTTTAGAACTTTAGGGAAGAGAAACTGTAGCAAGGACAGAGAGTTAGAACCATGTGGGTGGTTTCAGATGAAGTTCCAGGAAAGGACAAAGGGAACAAGAGTGAGAAAGCGAGATCAGAGCAATTTGAGGCTACAAGGGTTATTGGGAGTAGCTGAGAGAAGCTGAATTTGGAGTAAATACCATAGGGAGACATGTGTCCAAAAGACAAAGGCAGAAAAACGTGCTGGCTAAACACACATAGGTTTTTGAAGATGGAGAGAAGGAATTTGCATTGAATGTTGGAAGGGATCTGAGGAGGGGTGAAAAATAGTCTAAACAGAATTTACACTAAATGAGGTGAGAATGTGTTTTAAATGGAGAAAAGGTGTAGCTATGGGGAATAGCATCACAATGTTACATCATGGTTATGTTGCTTCTGCTACATCAGAGGGCCTCCTGAGCTAGCTGACAGGCACAGCACGTTTAATGTTGCTTTTCACTGCTTCCTTATGCTGAAAGAGAAAGTGCCAAAGCGATGGGAAGTACTGTGAAACTGTATTCAGCCTATATTCAAGCAATGACTATGACCAATACAAACCATAATAAAATTGCAAGGTATACTATTTAAAGGGACGTGGTGGCGCTGCGGGTTAAACCGCAGAAGCCTCTGTGCTGCGAGGTCAGAAGACCAGCCGTCGTAAGATCGAATCCACGCAACGGAGTGAGCTCCCGTCGCTTGTCCCAGCTCCTGCCAACCTAGCAGTTCGAAAGCATGCAAATGCGAGTAGATAAATAGGTACCACCACGGTGGGAAGGTAACAGTGTTCCATGTCTACTCCCGCTGGCCACGTGACCACGGAAACTATCTACGGACAAACGCTGGCTCTACGGCTTGGAGACGGGGATGAGCACCGCGCCCTAGAGTCGGACACAACTGGACTAAATGTCAAGGGGAACCTTTACCTTACACTATTTAACTGTCTTGAGAATCACTGAGGGAGAGATTCGTGAATGTGCCCTGGTTCTACTGCATTGTTTTAGCTAAAATCCAGCTGAATCACACAAAGCATGTTAATCTGAGGGCTCCATAGAGATTCCTACAGACCTTTCCCCAACTACGAACTGGAAGCCAGTTCAACCTGGAAACATGAATCTCAAAGTTTTCAAGAAATCCAGAGTCACTGATTCCAATGGGACTCAGCCCATTTTCTATACAGACTTCTGATATGTTTCATCCTCAAAGAGGGACCATGACGATGACCATGATTCATAAGGAAATGCCATCAGTCCAATACTCTAACAGTATGAAAAGCTTACTAGAGAGCAGTCTATTTTCCAACCCTACTCTTGTAATATGAAACTAAATGGTCTGCGGCAAAAAATTTAAAGAACCAATTCCAGGGTACATGCTGGGCCCATGTCAGCTCTCAGCATAGTACTGTTGATGGTCTCTCAATGCAGGGCTGACAAGGCCTATACCAAACCACAGGCCCACATCGCCACCCCTGGCACTGGCGGTAGCATCACCATCTCCCCGCCACCCCTGGTGCCCTGGTAGCACTGCTACAGGTACCAGTTTCCCCTGTGGCCAGATGGGCTTTCTTGATGGCAGCATTGTCATTGGCTGGTAACTGTTTGTCGAAACCAGTGGTTCCCAACCTTGGGTCCCCAGATGTTCTTGGACTACAACTCCAGTATAGATGGTGGTGAAGACTTCTGGACGTTTTAGTCCAAAAACCTACGAGGATCAAAGGTTGGGAACCACTGCTCTAAACCTATCTTGTCATCATTTGACACCTTCACCCGCCTGAAGAAGATGGGCACCTGCAGTAGGTGCCAACAGGGCTACCACTCAAGCCACCAGGAAGATTAAGTGGTACTGGGAGACAGAGGCAGCGCTGAGATGTGTGTGGCAGCAGGGGCCAAGACAAGGCATCCCTTCCAGTGTGCCAAGTGGATTTGTATAATGGTTGCATGAATATGGCAGATGCCAATGTCAGTCTATACTCCCTCCTCCAATCAGTTTGCTTATATCTTCAACCATGGATCTGCTTTGTGTTCCAATACCATAAAAGGTGTTATGGATGAGATTTCACAGTGGTTGCATCTAGAAACACGAAACTCTCTGCCTAAGGAGGCCTCTGTTTGCTTGCCTTCAGATGCCAGGTCAAGATACTGTTGTTCCATTTTGCCTCTGCCCTGGCTGGTAACTGAAGGTTCACATTCCTTGTGTGTTTTTGTTGGTTATCATATACTGCTAGCTAAATGGGTTTCCTATTCCTTTGAACTACTGTCTTTATTTTCCGCAGAATGTTATGTTGTTATTGATCTTTTGCAGGGAAGGACATTTTTATTATAGTCCTTTCTTTTTTTTTAGGTTGTGGAGTCATCCAAATGGCTAACAAAGAAAGGAAAAAATATTTTAAATAAAGGAAAACAAGTGGCTGGGGGGAGGGGGATCTACGTGAAGAGACTGCATATACTGTCAGAAATGCCTATATTAATTGGCCTCAAAATTTATTCTGGGAAAATATGGGGAAAGGAGTGCAGGAGAACCAGCTGGTATAAAAGCTACACCTCCTGAATTTCTTGACGCTCCACAGTTCTCAAAATAATAGGTACTGTCTCCACGTCAAACTCCAGCAGACATTTTGAGCTTTCATTAGTTGATGAAAAGACAGCAATGTTATCTAAGGTTATGGTGAAAGGGAAAAAATTATTTAAAACACACATGTAAGCCATAACTGAGGGGAAGCTTTTAAAGAACAACCTACTAGCAGTATAAGAGTAGCACTGCTAACAATGTCTTTTACTTTTAAATATTCGTAATACCACTTGGTGATGTGTAGAATGCATCATTTTATCACAATATAGAAAAAGGATAGAATTAAGATTTGGTAGCTATTATTATCCAAACAAGCGAATGACAGCTCTAGAATTAAAAAGGTAAAGATATGATCAACATATTGCCACAACAGCATCTACAGTTACATTTTCAAGTTTAAAACTGGTGGCTGCAATTTAGTATTCTGAACATGCCAACCGGAATACACCATTTAACTGTAAAGGGAAACTAACCAGCTTGTAACCATGGTGGCTCATGAACCAGGTTGGGTTATGCCGCCCAGAGTAGACCTTTGGTCTAGATGGGCGGGGTAGAAGTCCAATAAAATAAATAAATAAATAAATAAATAAATATGTGTGCTTCACTGCAAAATTTCAGGTGCCCCCTCCTGCCCTGGTCACATCCAATCATGGCTTGGGGAGTATTACGTTATTTCTGAAGTGCCCTTGTGATATGTATGTTTTTTGGGGTTTTTTTTTTCATGCAGTGATCTAAATCTGACATGAAACGTAAGCTAGCATACTGAAAATTGAGCCCTGTGTCCCCTATTATACTCTTTGCCCCAAAAAACTTCATTCAGAGGGTTTTCTAGCCCTCTGGAGCAGGTTTGTAGGGAGTATAAGGTGGATGAGGGGTGGCAGGATGAAGGGTAATTGCCCCCCCACATGCATTGCAAAAAGCTTCTTCTACAAGTGCATGATTGTACTGGATGCTGAGGAGTGGAAGCTGTTGGCTCCAATGTCAGCTGTGTGTGTTTGTGTGAATGCACTTCAGATTTTAGTCCGAACTTTAAATGAACCAAATATGGGAATAGGGTTCAGCATCTTGGATAGCTCCTGTAAATTCTGGCCTCCAAACCCACAGCAGGTCCACTGCCCCACTAACATTGGAGCCTCCAGCCTCCATTAGTACTACTGACCTGCACATTTCTTGCAGTCAAGAAGGCCAGTAAATAAGGAGTCCCTCTTCATGACATACCTTTCTTCCACGGGAACTTCCTTCAGCTGCTGGTGTGGCTTAGTGCCCTCCATCTCTCGGATGCTCACTGCATAGATCTTTGTGGTGTAGTCAATCGCTTTTTCTCGTGCAACATCACTATCATAACCTAGTACAGATGCGAAAGAAAACATTGCCTTTCCTTAGGTGTTTGAAACATTACAGTGGAAACATTAATGTATATATGGTCAGTGAAGGACCAAAAATGCTCTTCCTATAGCATATTTAGAAAGAAGGTGGTTAATGATGGGAAAGCTTCAAGAAGGTATCTTCATAGAAAGTGGGTGGTTTAATTTTTTTCTCCCATTAAGTAGGAAACAAATTTAATAATTCAGCACTGTTTCCTTGCTTAGACATTATCTACATTGGGGTGGGCAACATGAGGCCCTCAAACACTGATGGACCCCCTGCATCCTCACACCCCAATTTTTGACTCAAAAAAGTCCCCTAAGGGGCAATTCTGATATGTTTCGAGGATCCCTAAGCCTAAGAGACAGGTCCCTTGTGTCACTCTTCAATCTCCATAGGTAGGTGGATGTGGTCCCTGGACCACTGCAGGTTTGCCATCCATTATCTACATCTTACACAGGGTAAGTTAATAGACTTGGATAATACCATCTCAGAGCTCAGGTGAGGACTATATGATCTGTGCAAAAAAAAAACCTCTCAACATGTAGTAAGTTAGTATAACAAGCAGAAAAGCCGATATGTTAGCTTGTCATAGAAAGAAAGCTTACTATAGAAGAGAATATTGTATAAATCCATGGCACTTCACCTATAGTCCAAAAAGTTTAAAGTACTACCCTTGATCACTGTGATCTTTGTCATGGGTTCAAAGGTTCAAATGAATCCATAGGCAACAAATTCAAATTACTCTCTGTCTGTATAGGATGAAGTTCATGAAACATGGAAGAACAACGAACAAGACACATGTGCCGCGTAATCCTTTACCTCCATCTTCTTCTGCATCAGTATCTGACTCTTCACTGTCAACTAGCTTGCTTTCTTGGGTTCCCACAAATTCTCGAGTCCAGATCATTAGGGCAGTGTCCGCTCCACCCACCGTCAACAGCACAGAATCATTATGTAACCACCGGACATTGGTGACATGAGCACTGTGACCCACGTACTTCTTGAACTTGGCATGCTGACCCTACAATGTCACAAATTCACACATTCAGAGACGTCTATTCACCCCTTTCCCCCACCTTTCCTTCCTTCATACAATTCTACCATTTGCTAGCATGCTACTGAAAAAACATGTTTAAATGAAAAGATTTTAAAAGCTGAGCGATAGTGTACATCACCTTTACTGGATATCTGAAGAGCTTTACAAACCCAAAGTCATCCCCTGTAGCTAACAGGGTTCTATCTTTGGTAAGAGACGCTGCATTGATAACTGTGACATCGCTGTGCATGGGCCAAATTCCTTCACAGGTAGGGCCAAGGACACATGTCCAGGTGTCCCATTCAATCTTCTCAATCTGGTCAGGGGAGAAAAATGAAACCATAAAGATGCAAGCAGTTAACAGCATCAAAAGAATTGATTCTACCAGCATTTGTGTTAATTTAAAAGTGTAATTGTCTCAGATAACATAAAAGTGGCCCAGTACGACTTTTGGGATTCGCAGCACCACAGTGATGTTTCACACAAATAGCTATTGAATTCAGGGCTTCCCCTTCATGTACCAAGAAAATATTCTTTCTATTGTAGGAAGTGTATGGGGTAGATCAGTGGCATGGACAACATGAAAGATAACCCTGCATCAGGGTGTTTGTTTGTTTTTATTACTTTGGCCAGTCACTCCAGCACAGATGCATCAGGGTACATGGCAAGTCTCTCTCTTCAGCCTGACTGAGGCCAACTGCTCTTCACTCCCTAAAGCAGTAACCATGCCACTTGATTGTTATATAAGCCTATGAAGGAGCTGGTACCACAATTTGCTTATTTTATTCTTCTCCTTCCCTTTTCCTTTCATCTAATATTTCTTCCAGGTAGTGGTCCAAAGCACATGCTCAGAGAAGAGAAGTGGACTTCTAGAGGGAGTGCTTCCTCAAGTGATGAGAAAGGCGGAATTGTGGAAGACAAATTGCTGGTATATAAACAACAGGCTTCTTCAGATGTCTAATTCCAGAGTCATGTGTTATAAAGTAGATTATGTCACTGGGGAGAATATGATGTAAGAGCAGGAAAACTGAATGTGTGTTTTGTCCCTAAAATTGTATGTACTATCATGAAAGCACTGTGGGGCCGAGGGGGGGGGGGGACACTTGGGCCACAGGTCACATGTAGCTCCAACTGCTTTTACAGCCACTGAACCACCACCCAGAATTGTTTTTGTTTGTTTTGTTGGCTCAAGAGAAAGGAGAATCATGCTCCTAGAAATCATCCGGGCCAGAAATTCTTCTCTAAAGCAAGATACCTGCTTTATCAGAAGGTCTTATTAGGGATTTTTTTTAAAAAAAAAGTTTAAAAAAAACAGAGATAAAAACAAAAATTTTTTTGTTTTGTTGCCGGCCAGAGTGGTAGAATATACCAGATGGGCGGGATATAAATCAAATAAATAAATAAATAAATAAATAAATAAATAAATAAATAAAAATAAACTTCTGGTGTTTTTTTTTAAAATTACTATTTTGATAAAAGCTAATTTTCAAAGAGGGTGCAGCCCACAGTGGATCCATGGGGTCAAAACTGGCCCCCAGATCCAAGCTGCATTCAACTGTAAACCACCCTGAATGTTTTGGTAACTAAGTTATATACATTAGGAAATAAATGTAGTGGAGATCAACAAATGTTGAGAAGACATAGGATAAATATGCTGGCAAGAGACACAACAAAATTACTAGACAATAATCTTGTACAGAGCTGTAAGTCCCAGTCAGCCCTCCTTTCTGTCTCTTAGCCATATGGAGAATGGATGCTGATTGCTCATCTTTCTTGCATCTGTGCATGGAGCCACACATACACAAAACACATTAGTAACCATTTGTCCTGCTTATAATTTTCACAATTTGTCACCCATGTACAGAGCTCTCCTTTCAAAAATAAGCTATTCAGGCAGCAATTCCATGAATGCTTTATAGGGAGTAAGTGCCACCTGTTATAGGGTGAATTACAGCTGGATAATCACACACAGGATTGCACTGTTGTGACTTGAGATTTTTAATGTAATGCATCACTCTGTTTATTATACATAATGTTTTTATTAATAAACAGAGAGCATTTACTGAAAATCAGTAACGAGAAATGTTTTCTATACTTTTCAAAAACTAAGATATAGTGAAGACAGAAAAGGGAGGTAGAATTGACCAATGATTCACAAGAAATTGTTATCATGTTTACTTGGAAAGTCCCATAGATTACAAATGGGATTTAGTTTTAACTGTGGACTCTTCCAGAAGAAATAAAAGTTCCACCCCTCTCCATTCAAACTTTAGAGATAATGTAATGCATTTTTCTAGTATAATATAGAATCTTAAGAGTTGGAAGGGGCCTATTAGGCGATCGAGTCCAACCTCCTGCTCAATGCAGGAATCCAAATCGAAGCACATCTGACAGATGGTTCTCTAATTTTCTCTTGAACACTTTTCTTAAGGCTAAACATGCCCACTGCTTCCAGTCTTTCCTCACAGGGCCTGGTTTCCAGCCCCCTAATCATCCTTGTTGCCCTCCTCTGAACTTGTTCCAATTTGTCAGCATCCTTCTTGAAGTGTGGTGTTCAGAACTGGACACAATACTCAAGATGAGGCCTAACATGTGCTGAATAGAGGGGAACTAGTACCTCACAGGATTTGGAGACTATACTTCTGTTAATACAGCCTAAAATTGCATCGGCCTTTTTTGCAGCCACATCACACTGTTGTCTCATATTCAGCTTGGGATCTACAATTCCAGATCCTTCTCGCTCATCGTATTACTGAGTCAACTATCTTGCTACTGTGTGTTTGGTTTTTCCTCCCTAGGTGTAGCACTTTGCGCTTATCCCTGTTAAATTTCATTCTGTTGTTTTCAGCCTCGTGCTCGAGCCTATCAATATCTTTTTGAATTTTGTTTCTGCCTTCTAGGGTTTTAGCTATTTTATCCAATTTTGGGTCATTTGTAAATTTGTTAAGTATTCCCTGCAGCCCCTCATCCAAGTCATTAATAAAAATGTTGAACAGCACAAGGCCCAGTGCTGAGCCTTGTGGTGCCCCACTTGTTACCTCCTCTCAGTTTGAGAAGGAGCCATTGATAAGCACTCTCTGAGTACAATTCTGTAACCAACTGTGTATCGACCTGACCGTTGTTCTATCCAGAGGATGTGGCCTACTGGAGTATTGCCCTACATTCACAGAAGGCAGTGAGTTGTCTGTTCCTCCAGCCCCCAATGTAGTGCTTGTACTGGGAAACTGTTGTATAGGACAGCTAAAGGGTTCAAGGTAAAACATACAAGCTTCAGCAAAGTCAGATGAGGAACTCAGTATACCAACCTGAACATCTCCTCTTCTACCAGAGAGCGAGGAAATAATATTATGTACAATTTTAGAAGTTCAAATGGTTTCCTTCCTACCTCACTGGGTCTTATTATATGCCTCTTTCCTCTTGGTGCTTCAAAAAATAATTGTTCTTTGGCACCAGAATTGACTTGCAGTAACTTCCCTTAATCATAAAGAAAGGATATATTATTATTATTAGGTTCAACAGTTTCTTTCAGTATTAAATCAAAAGATAATCTGACAGAGATCTATTTAGAAACAAGTCCCATTGATTTCACTGGGACTTAATCTCAGATAAACATGTAGAGGGTTCCAGCCTAAGACCATATGATAACGCTAAAGAACAGAGGATCCAGTGGCACATCTCTGGCATTATCACAGGCAATTATGACCAATATTTATCTAACTGTTTTTCCTCAAAACAACAGACTCATATCAGAAAACATTGCCCAAGCCACAAACATTTGTTTATTTGGAATGGAATGGATGAATCACATGGAGCTAAATTCAATTTTAATCTCAACTAGAGTAGACCCATTAAAATGAATGGGATTGTAACCAACATTAAGGTTCATTCCATTGAATTCAATTGTTGTACGCTAATTGAGACTAAAATTAGATTTGTTATTATGTGCTGTCAAGTTCCTTCTGACTTATGGCAACCCTCCTCCTGCAGTGCTTGAATTTAGCCCATGAATTTTGGACAATTAAGCTACAGACTAAATGTGCCTATTGGTAAAAATGGTATTTCTTTTAAAAACATGGTTCATCTTTTTTCTTGTAATGTCTTATTATGGACATCACCCTTCTCTGCAATTTGAAATCTAACCTCAGGTACAATAAAATTACTATTTAGGCAGAACACACTGATTCATTTGCTCTGCATTTCTAATTTTTTTAAAACCTGTTTTACAGATAATAACTTTTCAGAATTTTGTTTTCAGTATCAGTGACATTTGGTTGCCCAGAGGATTGTCTTATTCTCTGTTTCAACACCATTTAAATAATATTCATGATTTTGTAGGGCTTTAAAAACCTGCAACACCTTTGTTACTAGAGAGAGACTGACAGACCACAGTGCACTTGGTATGCAAAGCTTTTTACCTCTTGAATCCCAGTCAATATGGGTGATATAGCTTGATGCTCCTTTGCAAATGCCAACTCTTTTGCTGGTAAGTACATTGTAAATATCCACAAAATTGTCATGGGAAGCCACTGCCAGGTATTTTCCTGAATCTATAGAAAAGATACTCGAGTAAATATACATAAACATGACATGACATTTGCTATGGGTTAATTGCTCGCTCCAACTGCAGGTGCATATGAAATATTACGGAGATACTAAATTATGATATTGTGGAAGATCAGCAAATAAAAGGAAATAATACAATGCAATAATGCAGTGCTATGGAAAGCAGCAGCCCAGAATCAAACTGTGAAAAGGAGCAGCCCGGAATCACTGCCATGAAGGCCATCGCACATCACAGTACTACCCCAAAAAAGCAAATTTCTGTACCCCTAGAAAATCTGATGTCAGAGATCATTTCCTTTCGGTGATGAAAAGAGAGCATATCTTCTAAAGTATCAGCATTGACTACAAGAAAACTCCCATCGTTCAACCCTACAGCCAAGGCTTTACCATCAGGAGAGAAGGCACAGCATCGTCCACCTAGAAAAATATTCAGAAAAAGGTTGTTTAAAATGCCAAGGATGTCAACAGTCAATGAAGATTAACCGTTCTCCCAAAGAAATGTCTCACAATTAATTATTACTATGCACAAAAGCTGGACTACAGAGCATAATACAATTTTTAAAAACACACATGCCTGATTATTTAACTTTCATGGCTAGTAGACTGGCACAAGTTAGCTGATCACAAGGCTTCTGGAGTATAATACAGACAAGACAGTAAAAAGAAGCTATATTAACAAGCATATACAGATAGGAATAATAGAAGGTTACCTTTCTTAAGCTTTCTTACAGCTAGCATACGATGCTGGGAGGAAAGGTCCCAGATCCTCAGAGTTTTATCATCACTCACTGTTGCACAGATTGGCAAGAGAGGATGAGCTGCCAAACCCCACACTTCACCTTCCATGTGCCCCTATTTATATGGCATAAGGGTGAGAAGACATTTGGAGAAAAAGAAAATATACTGTATAACTCTTATAATTCCAAACTAGGATTAATTTCTAAAGATCATTTTTACTGTGTTCCTTGTTGTTATTGTTTAGTCGTTAAGTCGTGTCTGACTCTTCGTGACCCCATGGACCAGAGCACGCCAGGCCCTCCTGTCTTCCACTGCCTCCCGGAGTTGGGTCAAATTCATGTTGGTTGCTTCGATGACCCTGTCCAACCATCTTGTCCTCTGTCGTCCCCTTCTCCTCTTGCCTTCACTCTTTCCCAACATCAGGGTCTTTTCCAGGGAGTCTTCTCTTCTCATGAGATGGCCAAAGTATTGGAGCCTCAGCTTCAGGATCTGTCCTTCCTGTGTTCCTTACTCCCTTTTAAATTATCAATGGAATCTCTATTTGTACTAAGCAAATCATGTTTTTAAAGGTTTCCCAATGTCATAAACCATTCAGGACATTTCTGCCTCAGGCCTCACTCCAACCCAGCAGTCATAAACAGTATGGTTCAAAATAGTGGTCATTCTTCCCAATTGCTAGATAACTCAGTGGTTTAGGTATCTGGCTGTGGAACCAGAAGTTGGGAGGTTCAACTCCCCATTGTGCCTCCTTGACAGGGGCTGGACTTGATCATTCATAGGGTCCCTTCCAGCGGTTCTCAGACTATTATTGCAATTTGGGAATTTCCTATAACTTGGGAAGCACACACCTGGCCTGATGGGAAATTTTACTATGTAAACTCTGCAACTAAATTGACCAAATCCAAAGCTTTAATTGCTCCTTCTGCCAAAGGAATTCAATTATCGAAAAAGCAGAGAGGCATAAATAAAAATATCACTTAGCAAACCGAAGATAAGACAAAAGTGAGCAAGGGTAGAAATGTGAGGTGTCCTGTTTCTTCGCTCTTGGTGGTGGACAAGTCAAAGTACCTGCACAAGTAGAGTCATGGGACCGCTTTTGTCAATTTCAAGGATTTCTCCATTCTTTGTTCCCACCAGTATATGCCCATGTCCTAAAGTAATGGCACGGATGGATGGATTATCTTCTAGCAGTAATCCTGCAAAAGTGGAGGTGGGGGAAGAACACTCACCTTCACTCATAGTACTTAATTTTACAGCTCAGGCAAAAGCATTGCATTGTATTGCATTGCATCACTTTCTTTCCCCTCCCCTGGTAAAACAAAATGGCAAAGAATGTGACATGAGTTTCCCCGATGTATCTAGGGGGAAGGCGAGGAGATCCAAAATACAAAACCATCATATTGCATGTTTTGAATTACTAGATATTACTGCAGGAGAAGAAGAGAGAACATGGAAATGCTTGTTTTGGCACCAGCCAGCTTTATCTGCTGTAATGCCTCATTTCACCCTGAATGTCACGGAAACTACACTACAGCAGACTGTGGTGATCCATCATATACATACTGCTTCAAAGTGTTAACCAGACTTGATTGTATACAATAGTGCTCTAACAGCTGTCACGCAATGACTGTACATATTAAAGTTTTGGGCCAAAAGCATTTTCTGCAAGAATTCACAGAGATGTCATCTCTTTTCAGCAGGGTTCAGATAAGCAAGAACAGAAATTTATGTCTTTTCTCAAGTATATTAACCTTTGAAGTTGATGTCTGAACACCGATTCCATACAGAAACCAAAAACTGTTTACAGAAAAAGTAGCCCTGTGGCCCATCTATAGAAACAACGTTTTGGGTTGATTAATATATTTATTGGATCAAATGTATGGCATAAAATTTGGAGTCAAGCTTTTCCATGGGACTGTACTTCAATAAAGGGTTCACCGCTGGATTTATACTAATGATACCAAAAACGTATACTTTTTTGATAGAATATAATGTAGAAGATGAAAGGGTAAAAACAGTGATGATTAAATGGGCACAAAATTTTGGTTATAATATAGATATAGATGATTGGACTCGAATGTGGAATGAGAACTATAGATGGCTCAAAACAGTAAACTTGAGAGAAAATGTTTTAAAGATGTTTTATAGATGGCATTTTACACCTATAAAACTGGCAAAAATGGCACCGGGGGCTAGCAACTCATGTTGGAAGTGTTCTCAGCGACCAGAAACTTTTTTCCATATGTGGTGGACATGCGATAAAGCAAAAAGCTTTTGGAGACAGATAAAAGATATTTCACAAGAAATTATACAACAAGAAATAGCTTTTAAACCAGAAATGTTTTCGTTGAATGCCAGAAATTGTTGACAAAAATTTAAATATATGTTGCTGCACATATTTACAGCTGCAAGGCTGATCTGGGCTCAAAGGTGGAAAACTCAGGAAAATCCAAAGAAAGAAGAGCTGCTTAAAAAATTACTAGATATTACAGAAATGGATAGAGACATTATGAGAGAACCCGAGAATATATGTTAAAGAAAGCTGGAAAATGTTTTATGATTGGGCCCAGAAACAGATACGAGTAGAGAATATATTACAGATTATGGATTCTAGTATTGTATCACCATCATGAAGTCAAGAGTATATTAGATATTGAATGAAAGCAAATACTTCCCTGTGTTTATGTTTTGTGTTGTTTTGTTTTACCCCCTTTTCCTTCCCTGTTGTTGTACTTTGTGATGGTTGTTTGTTGATGTGTCATATAATGATAAAAATACTTTAAAAAAATAAAAGGGTTCACCACTTCCAACCACTACACATGACCACTAATTTATCTAGAACTTGTTTTCCTGTTTTTCACCTAATGTAATACCTAAATTACATTAATACCTAAATTACATTACATTTTAAAGGGATGTGGTGGCGCTGCGGGTTAAACCGCAGAAGCCTCTGTGCTGCAAGGTCGGAAGACCAGCCGTCGTAAGATCGAATCCACGCGACGGAGTGAGCTCCCGTCGCTTGTCCCAGCTTCTGCCAACCTAGCCGTTTGAAAGCATGTAAAAATGTGAGTAGATAAATAGGTACCACCTCGGTGGGAAGGTAACGGCGTTCTGTGTCTAGTTGTGCTGGCCACGTGACCACGGAAACTGTCTACGGACAAACGCTGGCTCTACGGCTTGGAAACGGGGATGAGCACCGCCCCCTAGAGTCGGACACGACTGGACTAAATGTCAAGGGGAACCTTTACCTTTACCAATACCTAAATTTAATCTCCTGTTTTGTTGATATAAAGACTGCCACTTTCCTTCATTTTTTCCCTGCTTCTGTGGGCCTTGCCTAAAGCCAAAGCAAAGAGAACGTATACCTTTAGAGCCGGGCGACAGTGCTGCTCTTTTAATGGCATACGTCTTCAGGCACCTCTCAAAAGTATCATCCCAAAGGGCCACCACACCATCCTTGCCACCTGTCACAAAGCCCTGTAGAAAAACAGGTGTGTACAACTACTTAATGCAGAGACAGTTAAAAGAGCTGAGGGATAAAGATAGTAGGGTTAGATGTTACTGAGTTATAAAATAAAGTTTGGTTCACACATGACACATATTATCCTCACTCTTCATTTTATACTGAGACAAAGTCAATTAGATTTATGCTGATTTATGAGAAGCCAAAAATTGCTGAGTGGTCCAGGGTGCAAACGAGCATGACTAAGAAATGCTCATATGGTGGGAACAAAACAAGAAGCAGTTAAAGAGTGAGAATGTAGCCTGGCCCAATTTGTTCCTGGGCAACCTTACTACAGTTCATCAGATTCCTATGGGATATGAATGTAAATATTGAGAAGAAGGAATATAGCCAGCTGCCACTTCTTTTGCCACAGTATTGCCTTATGCTACACACTTGGCAGTGTATAGAACTGTATGATCAGTCAGAAGGGCATTTAGCAGAGTGATGCAGCTTGGGTCCAAGAGCAGAAGGCCTCAAGGAGAGATCATCCCAGCTGTTTTCAAAAGAAAGAAACACCTGCCAGTGACAACACCTCCTCCAGCTGTAATTAGAGCCAGTGAACTTTGAGGAAATGATTATACATCTGACTTCCAAGGACATTTTTCTGTCCTAACATCCTGACAGAGCATCACTCTGAATGCAAAACATTGCAGGTTCAGTCCCTGGCATGTCAACAAAAATAAAAAGCACTTCTACTTTTCAAATGGTGAATTAAAAGACTTCTGCCCAACACCCCAGAGATTCACTGCCAATCAAAGCAGGCATTACTAGCACAGATGATATAACTTGGCATCCTATGCTGTCTTCCTTAAAGTGACAGGAGGAAAAAGGTAGAGATGTGGAAAATAACTTATCTCCTACTCCTCTCTCTTAAGATGTGTTAAACCTTCACAGAATTCTGAAGGCTTAATGCCTGCATTATGGTAGTCTGCCAGTGCAAAGCTTGTAACCCTCTTGAAATATTTTGATTGTTGTTTAGTTGTTAAGTCGTGTCTGACTCTTCGTGACCCCATGGACCAGAGCACGCCAGGCCCTCCTGTCTTCCACTGCCTCCCGGAGTTGGGTCAAATTCATATTGGTCACATCGATGACACTGTCCAACCATCTCGTCCTCTGTCGTCCCCTTCTCCTCTTGCCCTCACACTTTCCCAAAATCAGGGTCTTTTCCAGGGAGTCTTCTCTTCTCATGAGATGGCCAAAGTATTGGAGCCTCAGCTTCAGGATCTGTCCTTCCAGTGAGCACTCAGGGTTGATTTCCTTCAGAATTGATAGGTTTGTTCTCCTTGCAGTCCAAGGGACTCTCAAGAGTCTCCTCCAGCACCACAATTCAAAAGCATCAATTCTTCGGCGGTCAGCCTTCTTTATGGTCCAGCTCTCACTTCCATACATCACTACTGGAAAAGCCATAGCTTTGACTATGCGGACCTTTGTCGGCAAGGTGATGTCTCTGCTTTTTAAGATGAATATTTTGATAGTCTTCTGCAATATCAAAACTGTGGTACATGTGGATCTGGGTGGATCTACATTTTCAGAACAGAGCACATGCTGTGTGCAAAGAAAAGCCATATTCAATCCCTGCCGTCTCCAGGTAAAGCTAGGAAAGATGTATATCTGAGATCTTGGGGAGCCACTGCCACTCATTGTAGACAATACTGACCAAGATAGAACCAGAATCTAACACATTATAATATCGCTGTTTATTTCACAGAGGATAAAGCTGTCCGTGGCCACTAGTCACACTGGTCTAGAGGCACTATGCGTATGAGCTGCTAAGGAACAGGAACACTAATGCCCTGTTGGTGAGCTTTTGATTAGGGCATCTAGTTGGCCACCACAGAAGAGAAAGCTAAATTAGATGGACCTTTGACCTACTATGGTTTTTCTTAACTCCAGAGACTTTGTGAAAAGTATGGGAGTTGTTTCAGGAATCAAAATCACCATGTTAGGTTGGAGACTGCGTTGCAAAACATTCAAAGCAAAAGATTCGAAAAGAATTCCTTCAAGGTTTAGCACCAGGTGGTGTTGCGAGTGACACCAGCTTGAATGTCTTTTTCAAAAGAACAGCTAGAACCTGCAAGAAGATATTTTAGTAAGGCATCCTTCTGCTTCACAATTCTAGCGCTTCATTTTATTCTTTTCAAATCTTGTTTTCCATTTTTCTCAAAGTCAGTCAGCACTGTCTTTTTTTTTTTTTTTTGTACTTTGGTAAACCTAAGATTATCCCAAGCCTACTGCTACGTCCCGTATTGGGGATGGGTGGTATTCTCTTAGTTACATGAGCAGTCACAGTCTGAACAGTAGACATCTAAGAAATGTTTACAGAAATTTCATGATGGCTAGTCTGCCCGTGTCTACTAACCATAGTAGCTAAGAACGTAATCTCCATGTTCAGAGGCAGTAAAATGGAGTTTTATCTGCTGAGGAAAAAAACACCCTGCCTTAAACTATTCTACTTATATGTACTGGAAACAGGCTTGATGGAGTTTTGGTCTGATCCTACAAGAGAATAATCCCTTTATTTTTTACAAAAACAAGGGTTAACAATGCATCACCATATTCTCCTTATACACCAGTCTCAACTCCACTTCAGATCTAAGGATGCTGGAATGAAAATATGCAGTGGGCTTTGAAATGACATATGTACGGATATGGCTTTAAAATTCCAGAGCCAAAGTGCATTATGTGAAGGCGGGAGACATACATACCTTATCTAAGGCGTGCATCGCAAATACAGGCCCATCATGAGCTTTCACTGTCTTAAGCAACAAAACATCCTTCCAAATGTAAATGTCTCCTGTTGCAGATCCAGAGAAAACTAGATCCTCTATTCGCCCATAGGAAACACTCATCATGGTTTCTTGCTTTGCAATATTTCCAAAGATACCACGTTTCGAGATAAAACCACCACCTGAATTATGATGACAACAGCAAAAAGTATTTTTATAAACTGCTGCAATTTTCTGTTGCTGATGGTTGGATAGGAACCATCTTGATGATGGTTCCTATCCTGTTGAAGACGTGGTTCCCAACCTTGGGTCCCTAGATGTTCTTGGACTACAACTCCTGGAAATTCTGGTCAGCACAGAGAGTGGTGAAGGATTCTGGGAGTTTTAGTCCAAGGACACGTGGGGACCCAAGGCTGGGAACCACTGTGTTAAAGCCCGTCATAACACCAATAGGTAGAATAAGCAAAATGAAAACAGGGCAGTGATCATGTTCATACAGAAGTCACAGCCAATTCTTCTCATGGAGCGGAACATACCAGTGATTTTTTATCAGAATATTTATTTATTTATTTATTTATTAAATTTATACCCCGCCCATCTAGTCAACTGACTACTCTGGGCGGCTAACAACATATAAAATAAACAATTTAAAATATAAGAACAAAGTAACGCATCAATAGACAGTACTCAAGATGGAAGAAAAAAGTAAATCAAGTAGTGGCTGGAGGGAAGGCTTGCCTAAACAGCCAGGTTTTCAATTGGCCTTTGAAAATGCCCAGCGAAGGGGCCATACGGATCTCAGAAGGGAGGTTATTCCAAAGGCGAGGAGCCACTGCCGAGAAGGCCCGGTTTCTTGTTTTTTCCTTCCAGGCCTCCCTCGGCGTTAGGCTCCTCAACCTCACCTCCTCGCTAGATCGGGTGATACGAGTAGATTTATGTGGGAGAAGGCGTTCCGCCAGATATCGAGGCCCTAAACCGTTTAATCCCTTCTAATAATCTCTAATTATTAGAAGGGATTAACCTTCTAATATCATAATTGTTAACAGTTATCTATCAACTAGTGACCACCTATCAGTTCATCAAGTGATGTCTACATCTGTATGGAGAACTGGTCATCTACAACAGCAGCTGTACCGGTAGAATGCCAAACTGGTACTGATGAGGGCCAGGTTCAATTCCTCACTCAGCCTCACTCAGCCTAGGCAACTGTGGGCCAGCCACAGCCTCATAGAATTGTTCCGAGGATAAAAATAGTGTATATTTGTGGGGGACGGAGGTATGTGTGCTTCCTTGAGATTATTAGAAGACAGGTAAGATCTTATTTGCTAGAAAACTGTCATCTTAGGGAAAGCCAGTGTAGTGTAGCACCTAGAACTAGACAAGGACTTCAGAGATCCAGGTTCTAGGCATGGAAGTTACTGGGATAACCTTCGGACAGTCACTCTGTTCAGTATGACCTCTCTCGAAGGTCACTGACTTGAAGTTCATCCAACCTTCCAGTCTTCCAAGGTTGATAAACTGAGTTCCCAGCTTGCTGGAGGCGGAGGCAATATGTAACCTGCATAATTAAATTGTAAACTGCCCAGAGAGGTGGTATATAAGCAGCACACTTTTTTAAAAATGTAATTAAACAACAATGTCACACTATCTCACACAATACACATTCTTAGCGTTATGATACAAACAGCTCTGACAGTTAGACACAGGAACAGCAAGAAACTGCCCCAGGTTAAGAAGCAACTTAAATTTGTTTTGTAATATTATATAGTACCTGCTTGTTGCCAAAATCTGATGTGCTTAATTCCAACTGTCACTAGTTTATCAGCGTGATGAGGATTGCATTTCACCACAAATATCTTGTCTTTGTGACCCCTGCAATACATTAAAAAGTAAAAGATGTATCAGTTTTCTATCCTTGCATTAACAGAGACTTTGAGCATTTTGAAGTATGCATTAAAGAAAATCTGCAATGCTTAAATAAATAAATGGAAACACTAGTGCAGTAATTAAAAATGGTAAAAAGATGGTCCATGGGTTTCCTGAGCTAAAAGCAGACCTTAAGCTCTAACTAGATTGGACAGAAACTGTTATGTCTTTTACAAACAAAGTGCTCGTAAACAGAAATGTGCCTTTAATTACTACCTCAGGGCAGAACACAAAAGAAAAATTTGCAGCCCAACCTTATACATAACTACTTTCCAACAGGTTCTATTGTTTTACTCCCAAGTAAGACATGGAAATTCTCTTCTAAAGCAAAACTAAGAAGTGCAGGAGAGGGGTCTTGGTCTAGGAAATGAGCTATTCAGCTTTTTTTTGGTCAAAACCAGAGGTAAACATCCAATCACATCATCATATTTAGTTTCACAGAGTTTTTCTGTTTTTTGAAATATGCTGGCTGGACACACCTGTTACTCACCTTTATTCGGTTCTTTTTCAGTCACAGTCTACACCCATATATTAGGCAAGTAGAAGTTTCCAGATTTGTTCTAAATATTAGAGGGATGCAGAACTTTTCCACTGTAGGTACAGCTTTAAGAATTCTTGTTTCAGATACAGTGTATAGGGAGGAATCTCCAGAAAAGGACTGGGAAGTAATTCATAATGGACCAACCCCTCCAAAAACAAAAAAACAACTATATTTCAGTTAGTTCAAGCTATAACATAGGAAAGGTTAGCTTCTCCCTTGTCCTTTACAATTTTAAGTGTTCCTTCTGTCATCTCTCTAGGTTTCTCTTTTCTTTTTACTACAGGAATTGTCTTTTTACATTCTTCCCTAAGAACATCTCTGGTTTCCATTCCCAGATCTTCTGGTCCATGGTCCATTGAGTTTAGTAATGCAAGTCTGTTCCTTATGTGGATTTTAAATTCATCAGGAATGTTGCTTGAATTACATTTTGACACTACAATTTTTTAGTACTCTTTTCCACCTTTATTCTGATGTTGGATATTAACAGTTCATGATCAATACCACAATCTACTCCTGGTCTTGTTTTGGAAGAGGAAAACACAGCTTCTCCATCTCCTGCTTCCAATGAGATTGTTGTTGTTGTTTAGTCGTTTAGTCGTGTCCGACTCTTCGTGACCCCATGGACCAGAGCATGCCAGGCCCTCCTGTCTTCCACTGCCTCCCGGAGTTTGGTCAAAGTCATGTTGGTAGCTTCGATGACACTGTCCAACCATCTCATCCTCTGTTGTCCCCTTCTCCTCTTGCCCTCACACCTTCCCAACATCAGGGTCTTTTCCAGGGAGTCTTCTCTTCTCATGAGGTGGCCAAAGTATTGGAGCCTCAGCTTCAGGATCTGTCCTTCCAGTGAGCACTCAGGGTTGATTTCCTTTAGAATGGATAAGTTTGTTCTCCTTGCAGTCCAGGGGACTCTCAAGAGCCTCCTCCAGCACCACAATTCAAAAGCATCAATTCTTCGGCAGTCAGCCTTCTTTATGGTCCAGCTCTCGCTTTCATACATCACTACAGGAAAAACCATAGCTTTGACTATGCGGACCTTTGTCGGCAAGGTGATGTTTCTGCTTTTTAAGATGCTGTCAAGGTTTCTCATCGCTTTCCTCCCAAGAAGCAGGCGTCTTTTAATTTCGTGGCTGCTGTCACCATCTGCAGTGATCATGGAGCCCAAGAAAGTAAAATCTGTCACTGCCTCCATATCTTCCCCTTCTATTTGCCAGGAGGTGATGGAACCAGTGGCCATGATCTTCTTTTTTTTGATGTTGAGCTTCAGACCATTTTTTGCGCTCTCCTCTTTCACCCTCATTAAGAGGTTCTTTAATTCCTCCTCACTTTCTGCCATCAGAGTGGTATCATCTGCATATCTGAGGTTGCTGATATTTCTACCGGCAAACTTAATTCCGTTTTGGGATTCCTCCAGTCCAGCCTTTCGCATGATGTATTCTGCATATAAGTTAAATAAGCCGGGGGACAATATACAGCCTTGTCGTACCCCTTTCCCAATTTTGAACTATCCAATGAGATAGTTTATTTTATTTCTATATTGACCATCTGGTGATGTCCATGTGTACAGTCATCTGTTTGGTTGTTTAAAGTATGTATTTGACTTCCCAGAACTCTCTGAGTCATTCTCCTGCTTTGTTTCTGTCCCCTAGGCTAAATTTTCCAACAATATTTGGTTCTGCTTTGTTTCCTACTTTTGTGTTTCAGTCATCTATGATTATAAGCATGCCTTGTTTTGGTATCAGTTTCTTCCTGGGCGCTTGCATAAAATCTTTCCATTTCATCTTCTCCATCATCTGTACTTGGAGCATAAATTTGTATGACAATTATGTTGATAGATTATAATCCCTAACTGCCTGTGCTATGTCTTGCCTCAGTATTAGAGCCACTCCATTTCTTCTGAGTTTGTCATTTCCAGAGTAGAACATTTTGTAGTTGTCTGACCAAAAATACGTGGTGGCGCTGCGGGTTAAACCGCAGAAGCCTCTGTGCTGCAAGGTCAGAAGACCAAGTAGTCGTAAGATCAAATTCACGCGACGGAGTGAGCTCCCGTCGCTTGGCCCAGCTCCTGCCAACCTAGCAGTTCGAAAGCATGTAAATGCGAGTAGATAAACAGGTACCACCATGGTGGGAAGGTAACGGCATTCCGTGTCTAGTCGCGCTGGCCACGTGACCATGGAAACTGTCTATGGACAAACGCTGACTCTACGGCTTGGAGACGGGGATGAGCACCGCGCCCTAGAGTTGGACACGATTGGACTAAATGTCAAGGAACCAAGACCAAAAATATCCAGTCCACTTTAGTTCATTGACACTAAGGACTGCAATGTTTATATGTTTCATTCTTTGCTTTATGGTTTCCAGTTATCCTTGATTCATACTTTTTTTGTTCCATGTTCTAATTGCATGTGTTGTGCAGCATGGGACTCTCCTTTCATTTCTGTGTATGTTAGCCACTAGACGTCCTTTTGACTTTAATTTAGTTGTGTCATTAGTGACAGAGCTATTCATACTTGTACTTGCTCTTCTCCAGTAGCTGATTGAGTGCTTTCCAATTTGGGAGTCTCATCTGGCAGCACTATCCCTTGTTTCATTTTGTAGTGTATCATCATAGGGTATTCATGGTCAGGAAAGTTCAGTAGTGGTTTACCATTGTCACCTTCTGCACAATACTAACAATAGTTAGCTTGATTGTCATCTTTGCCTCCTCCACCAGGGTCACCTTCAGGTACTACTGCTGCCCAGTAGCTGCTGCCCAGTAGCTGTATTATTTCATCATAGGGATCAAACAGCCACTAAAAAGCACCCTAAAAAGTTAACTAAAAAACAATTAGATCTACTTTTTACACTAACTCATCATATTATTTCTGAAATGTCATTCTATTAGGCCATCATTTAAAAAGCCCCCAAGCAATCATAGAATAGTGAAGTTGGAAGGGGCCTATAAGGCCATCAAATCCAACCTTCTGATCGATGCAAGAATACAAATCAGAGGATATCTGCCAGGTGGTTGTCTAAGTTTCTCTTGAATGCCTCCAGTGTTGGAGCACTCACCAACTCTCCAGGTAGTTGGTTCCACTGCTCTAACAGTTAGGAAGTTTTTCCTGATATTCAACCGAAATCTGACTTCCTGTAACATGAGCCCATTTTTGCGTGTCCTGCACTCTGGGATGATTGAGAACAGATCCTGGCCCTCCTCTCTATGACAGCCTTTCAAGTATTTGAAAAGTGCTATCATATCACCCCTTTGTCTTCTTTTCTCAAGGCTAAACATGCCCAGTTCTTTCAGTCTTTCCTCATAGGGCTTGGTTTCCAGCTCCCTAATCATCCTTGTTATCCTTCTCTGAACTTGTTCCAATTTGTTAGCATCCTTCTTGAAGTGCGGTGTCCAGAACTGGACACAATATTCAAGGTGAGGCCTAACCAGTGCTGAATAGAGGGGAACTAGCAAATCCATGGGATTTGGAAACTATACTTCTGTTAATGCAGCCTAAAACAGCATTTGCCTTCTTTGTAGCCACATCAAACTGTTGGCTCATATTCAGCCTGTAATCTACGACAATTCCAAGATTCGTCTTGCTTGTAGTATTGCTGAGCCAGGTATCTTCCATCTTGTAACTGTGCATTTGGTTTCTTTTCCTGAGGTCCAGTACTTCGCACTTATCCCTGTTGAATTTCATTCTGTTGTTTTCAGCCCAGTGCTCCAGCCTATCAAGATCATTTTGAGTTTTGTTTCTGTCTTCCAGGGTATTAACTGTTCCACCCAATGTTGTGTCATCCACAAATCTGACAAGCATTCCCTGCACTCCCTCATCCAAGTCTAATAAAAATGTTGAAGATGCCATTATGAGAATAACCCCAACAAGTTACTTTAAAAAAGTTTCCACCTCTGATTTAATCAAAATTCATATTCATACATTGAGAAGAACATCTGTACAAATCTAAGGCGTACACCTTTACATTTAAAAAATAAATAAATTCTGGAAATAGCATCTGAAAATTTGACTTCACTGTATATATAAAAGGATATCGTTCAGGAAGAAAATGTTCTCACCTGGTTGCTGCCATCTTCTCTCCTTTTTTCCAGTCCCAGAGAACTATGGCATGACTATCATCTAAGCCAATAGATGCTAAACATTTCCCATCAGCTGTACAAAAGGAATTCATAACATGGACATTGAAATATTTTGAATGCAACATTCATTTCTAAGATTAAGGCAAGGTACAGATAGCAGTGAAGTCTTATGTAATACAGTTAATACAGATTTACACTAAGACATCATGTCCTCTGACAGACACAGCATGGATAAGACTATTTTCTAAGTGTTTCCAATATTTGTAGGAATAACTTAACTGACTTTTCTACAGGATTCACCTTGTAATCTAGCTTTTCTCCCCTGTGTCACGAACAGTGACATCAAGAGGTGAACTAAAATACGTCATTAAAATATGACAAAACATGACTTCCTTCTTTTACTGTGAATCCCACCCCCCGAAGAACTAAGTAGTGTTCTCAATGAAAGTACAAGAGCTTACAGTAACTTTCTCTCTGGATATGAATTGTATACAGACGTGTCTGCCAAAATCACTTGAGTAAATCAAATAGTACCAATTGAGCCAGACCAATGGCACTGTCAGTTGCTTGCCAATCCTTCAGCCAAAAAGGGTTCCAGACCCCTTCTTGGGAATCAATAGAACATGAGGGAAAGGGATGATTGGGAAAGGTTTTCCTTATTTTTCAGTGGCTTACTCAGCTCCTCCGATTCTGTTAATTCCTGCAGAACATGGTGGGCTGTGGCAAAACAATGAAAAAGGCCACCAATGTTGTTGAGGAGCCAACTTTACCTCATTCACAGGCCTTGAGGTAGGAAGGCAAGGAAACATGTCCATCCAAGGAGCAGTGTCAAACATCAGCCTGTTTCATTTTGGCATCAGTTGTATTGCTGCCCCTTAGATGGGGAGGAGCAACCAAATGCAGGAAGCTGTACCAGGATAGAGAGACCACCTCTCTCTTTAGGAACTATCTTTAGGCCTTGAAGTCAGAATACAACCAATCCCAAGATAAGTCCTACCTAGAAGGCTTTACCTCATGACCACAAGTAGAAGCAACTTGGATGTCCACTGTCTGAAATTTGCAGTATAGACTCTTTTATGTCTTCTGATATCAGGGCTTTTGTCCCCATGATGGCTGGCGTAATCTGAACTGAATAGAACGGGCAAGGGCCAGCTGCTGATGGTCAGTGTTTTGATATGTGATGCCAGAGGGGGGGAAAAAAAAGCTAGCTTGTGACAGCTCACCCCAAACCCTGATTCAGGGCTGGTATCAATCCTGGCTGGGCCAGTCTTGGGAGCGTGGCTGCTCCTCTGGAAGAGATCTGCACAACTGGACCCTGACTGCTGATCTGATGGGAAGTGATCTCTTCTGGATTGCTCCTCTGGGAGCCACAGGAGAAATAAATGTGGTCTTATGTAGACAAAGGTTATCTCACACAACACGAAAACTGAGCAGTTCAGTTTAATTTTCCATGCTGCAGGCAGGGTGTAGATACTTACCTGAAAAATCAAGAGCACACACTCCTCTTTGGTGTTGGCTTTTTAGCAGTGACAAACATTTAAGTGTCTGCGTATCCCAAACATGAATAGCAGCATCCCTCCCAACCTAAATGAGACAAGGGATCTTAGCAGCAGTGCATCAAAAACAGTCAATGATAATTGATATCCACAGTAAAGACAATCTTTTTACAAGCAAATATCTTCTAGGTTTCTCAACCTTGTGTTTCTTATGCATTGTTCACTGTAATTTCTTAAATGCTAGCTTAAGCAACCTGCCTACATTAGACGCTAGCTGCCCACATTCTTCTCTAGCCTCCCCTTTCTTCACGTTTCAGATGTGTTGCGCTTCTCTCTTCTAGTTCTGTTCTGCTCCCATAACTCCTTCCCCCTTGCTTCATGTTTGAAGAATGCCCACAGAAGATCTAGTGCTTGGTCTGCCTCTCAAACACTGCTGTGATGTAGAGCTTGATCAGCTTTACACCACAGATTGGTTTCTCAAGGAGTCAGGCAAGATGACAGCTGGAACACATCTGGAGTTATATCTCAGGGGCAACCATGACTGGACACAAGTGAGACCATATTACCATGCTTACTTTGTGCCACTGACAATGACAAGTATTCTTTCTTCACTGGTCCAACTCCATAATCAGGCAGCTGCCCAGCAGATTTGGGGGACAGGAATAGATTATTATAATCACACCCTAATAGGGAAGTAGGGAGAAGATTGGATGCCTCCTGTGCCAATTTTAAGAGGCCTTTTGCAGGTGAACTGCTAATGTTCATGCTCAAATTAACACAATTTCCGGTTCAATTCTTGCAAACTTTGTCAAAGAGCACAGTTTAGTCTGGTTTTATGGCATCATTTTCAGTTGTGGCCAATCATCTTTATTCTTAGCCACAGTCCATTTTGGCCACTAGATATAACCTGGAGGCATACTGTAGATTGTGTGAGATGATCTCGATGCAGATTATCTATTTCAGTCTGAATTCTGTGCTCAATTTGGCACTGTTTTGGTTACTCTAGTGGATATCATCTAGTGGGAGAAGGTTATTGCAAGAGTGAGCCTCCTAATTCTCCATGATCCTTGAGGCATCTAATACCACCAACCAATGTGTTTTGCTTGAACAGCTCTGCCAGAAGTGAATAGGAGGTAAACTGATGCAGTAGTCCTGTCTTACACCATTGCTGTTTTCATATAGTGAGGGAGGAGAGTCACTTATCACTTAAGCAATGGGTCTTGTGAGGTTCCACATTGTTCCTTCTGTGCACTGATCAGGAGTATTAGCTCTACTGACAATGACTGATAACTATTCTGGCACTGGCTTCCCCACCTACCTATTTCCCAGACATTCTGAAACATGTTTTATGTTCTGTATGTATGGCTATCTTTATGGCTGTTATTTTCTATTGTCCTGTCATTTTACAATTTTATTATATCATCCTGGTGGCATATTTTTTAACCCATTGTATATTGCCCTAATCGCTTTCTTTAAAAAGCTTTAAACAGATGAATGGATAATTAACGTTCAAATGCTCTTTTTTTGGAAACCCTCTGCTGTAAGCTTCGGGGCCACAGTGCTCTTCTCATGTAAATCGTATCTGTCTTTACCAGCTTATACCTGATTTTACTGGAGTGTAGCTTCCCCCCCCCCCCCCAATGTGTTCCTCAGTTTTGTGTCTCTGTCTTCTTTAGTTTCATTCCTGCCACACTTGCAGCCTGTCTAGTACTTCATCTTTCTCCCGTTGTTTGGCTTTCAGCGGTTGCTCCTCTGAACTTTAAGCCTTCAAGTATTTCTTTTCTCCTTTCCGCATTCTATTTCAGGGTGATCCTTTGACCAGTACTATCATGCTGATGATTCATAAATCCTCTTCTTCATCCCTACTTGCTTTTCTCTAGTGAAACTAAATAAAGTTGTTTCTGTGACATGTAGCCATCAAGGGATTCTTATATTCCCCAGATCGAGCCTCTGTATTTTTATTTTCTTCTAAATGTCATCCAGCCTTTTTTATTCTTCTTACTACAGATGCTATATTTTTCTTCTCACAAATGTCTCAAACTTCCTTACGGTCCCACATAGGAACCACTGATCCTCTAATTTGCACTTATAATTTAAACAACAGATAGGATGAGTCACTTAAATAGACATAGTGGACACTTTCCTTTACTTCCTAAATTGCATCAAACCTTTACTGCACAACAGTTTCTTTCCCTTGTATATCATAAATTCACTCAATGGTCTAAATATAAAATTGAAAAAAAAACCAACCAATTCTTTTTCTTCATATGTCTAATGGGATGTACAACCACAGAAGGTCAGGAACCACCCAACTCACTTCCTAATCCCAACCTCTCTGGGCTCCTTCCATAGAAACTGAAGTGACTAGACTAGGGATAAGGAAAGACAGAGGG
Source organism: Intellagama lesueurii (assembly GCA_037013535.1). NCBI lineage: Eukaryota > Metazoa > Chordata > Lepidosauria > Squamata > Agamidae > Intellagama > Intellagama lesueurii. The sequence goes on along the minus strand of JBAJHW010000001.1, from coordinate 341,213,587 downwards.
TGGTGGTGAGGTGGAGAGAAAGAGTATATATAGGGGTTGGTGAATTGCCTTGTTTGACCTCCTTATAGCTTACAGTATCCTGGAGGAAGGACCCTAGCTGTTTGTCAAGATAAGAATAGACTGCAACATTCTGTTGCAGAGTCAACTTGTCAAACACTAGCTGAAATTCTGTTGCACAATTATGCAAATGGCGTAACTTTTGGAAGTGAATTGCCCTAAGTTAAGAAAGCTCTGTAGACATTATCTGTTCCATACTAAGTAGTGGACTCAGCAGGCAGCAGAAAATGCCTATGGAGATTTCTTAACTTACTTAAAACTCTACTTGCTTAACTGTACAACAGGATTTCAGCCACTATTAATTTATTTAAAATATTTTTACCCTGCCTTTCTCCTTAAAAAGGACTCAAAGTGGTTTACATCATTAAAAGACAATATTTATAGCTGAGAACAACGAGCAGAAAGAGGCAACTTGCATCATTGAAAGACAATATTAAAGCTAAAGCAATAATTATACAAATATTACAAAAGAACAAACAAATACCACTCTGAGAGATGGTAAACAAAAGTAGTACTAAAGACCCCATTCAGAGCAGTAATGCATAACAATCTATCTAAATGGTTGTTGTAGGTTTTTCGGGCTGTTTGTCCATGTTCTGGAGGTTTTTCTTCCTAACGTTTCACCAGTCTCTGTGGCCGGCATCTTCAGAGGACAGGAGTTAGAACTCTGTCTGTGTTCTGGTGTAGTGTGTGGGATCCCCGAAAAACCTACAACAACCATCGGATCCCGGCCATGAAAGCCTTCGAGAATACAAATCTATCTAAAAGTCACACTCATGTAGCCAGTCACTGAGGAAAGGCTTGCCTGAAGAGAAAGGTCTTTGCCTGCTTGCGGAAGGAGAGCAAAGATGAGGCCAGTCTGGCTTCCTGTGGGAGGGAGTTCCAGAGTTTGGGAGCAGCCACAGAGAAGTTGCCCTATATTATTGCACTTTACCATCCCAAAGGATTTTGAATATTTACAAAACAAAGTTGCTAGAACTAATAAGTAAATGGCAAAAACCACTTTTCACATCGATTTGCCAGCAACATTTCTCCTAAATGCTCACCTGTCCAGTAGCAACATAATCTTTCACAGGATGGATGGCTAGACTAAGGATGTCATCATCATGACCAAGATACAGCCTTTGGGTATGTTGTTGTCTACTATACACAACAGCAACAGCAGCAATATGGTAAACTACCTCCCCAGTCTGTGTGTAGAACAAGTTGTTTCGACAGTCATAACCTCTATAACTGTAATGAATTGAAAAACACACAGACAAGCCAGAAAATAAACACTTCAGTAAAGGTCTTGCAAAGTATGGAAGCAAAGGAACTTACATCTGTGTGTGTGTGTGTGTGTGTGTCAGGAACTTTGGAGGGATGGAAAATGTCACAAAACAGCAGACTATTTGCAATTAGTTAAGTGATTTCTGTCACATTAATAATGATAAATAATTAATATCTTCAATCAATGATTATTCTTAGTATGATTATGTAAACGTTCCCTTTGCTTCATGAATGTTGCCCTTCTAGTTCCACTCTATGTTCTTAACGAAATCTGACTTTCCAAGTTCCACAAAAAATAACAAGGAGTTGTCTGCTATGCTGATCAATAAAATTTGTTTGCATTTCCAGAAGACACTGTATACCGCTTTCATTTCTGCAATGTTACCAAGCAAAAACAAAACAAAACAAACAAAACAAAAACAAAACTACCACCACCTTATTTATTTTTAATTTGTTATCAAAAAGAGTCCTGCATAAATTGCAACAGGCCCAGTCAGGACTCCCAGTCAGTTAAGTACAATGCAGAAAATAACTATGAAAACCATGCCATTCTGGTGGAAAAACAAAAAAAAAAGGTTGTTTCAGTCTATTGAGATGGATTTCCATTTTTTCTCTTTAACCCTTAAAAGTCTAGGTTCAAGCCCTTCTGTATTAAATTATATAAGTGCTGAATTTAGGTTATCACATTAAAGTCATAGAGTCTCTCTGGAAAAAATAAAGGGGCATCAGGGTCCTTTCATGCTGAGAATAGCGATACCGATTGGACATGATCAGTGTAGATGAGCAGTGGAGGCAGGTTGACTCTGATTATATGGAGGCAATCTGTTCAGATATTAATCTGCATTCTATGGGAGCTGTCCGAGATGTTGAACTCTACCCCCCAAACAGGTTCAGAACCTTGGACAACTCCTGTAAAGTTCACACTAAAGTCTCCAGCAACTTCACACTCCCCCAGTTGAAATCTGCACCAACATACAGTGCGGAAAGGGAAGAAATTGCTGAAATCCTGCTGTGCTGTTATGCAAAAAGTATAACTTTTGGAGTTGAATTGTTGTATGTTAAGAAATCTCTATAGGCACGACCTGTTTCATACTGAGTTACGTACTTGCCATGCAACAGATCATGCCTACAGAGATTTCTTAACTCACAGCAATTTGCCTCCAAAAGTTATGTCTTTTGTATAAAGTGGAACAGGATTTCAGCCAATATGTTTTAGTTTGTTTTTTGAAGAATTTGCCCATAATCCTTCATATTCAGGATGGAAAACTGGAAGATTTGCCCTTTCGTACTATAACCAGGTATGCTCTACCCAGCAGTCCTCACCCATCCAGAGTTTAAAGCATATGGCTGCTTTGGAGTTCACTTGGGGAACAGAGAAAAGGGAAAGCCACAACCCAAGTGACATAACTCTAAAGAGAAAATCCAAACTCCTTCAGATGCAAAGTTATCTCTTGATTTTGTAATAACTGTGGATATAGAACGCTTCAAAGTTTTACCCACTTTTCTCTCCCTTGATTGTGAAGGAGTGTAGGATTTATCATGATTTGCATTAAAGGCTTCCTTTTAAAAGACTCTTCCCTTTTCTTTAAAGAGACTAAAAGACATTAATTTCAAACAGGAAGCACCACAGCAGGCCCAGAACAAAGCAATACTAAAAATAAACCCTGCTTTCAGAAAGGCTGAAAAGGTATGGAAAGTCACAGAAAAAAGTCACTAAGCAAAATAAGAGGAATGTTATACTGATGATGGAAAAACACCAATAACATTATGTTATGGACATCAAATACACTGCCTCGAAAAGTCTACAATCTCTGCCTATAGGCGCTATTTCAGGTTTTCCTAAAATATATATTACTTTTTTTCTGCAAACTGTATCCCATAAATATGAAAAACAACAACAACCCAAGAGTAGTTACTACTAAAAAAGTCATTATACCCGTGTATAAATTGCAGTTTTAAACTGTCCTCAGGGGCTCGCTCTCTTTTAAGGAAGGGCACTGAGTGGTTTTTCTCTTTACTTTGCTGTTTCAGCTGAGGTAGGTCTTCTTTGTAAACCTAAAAGAATAATAGTTTAGTTGCATTACATTTTCCAAGTCCAGTAATTCACATCGCTTTTGTTATCTGTAACACTAAGGTACCTGAGATTTTTCAAGACCTGTATCACTGTCTGTTACTGCATTATCAAATCAGTCTGTTTGAGATGACTGGATTCTATGTTCTAGAAACATCATTCAGCAATGGAGAATCAGGTCAACTTCATTCAAATGTTATATGAAACGGGTTTTGGAACCGAAGCAGGCATTTCACGTTTTCCCTTTTTGTTTAGGTAACACATTTTAAAAAGTTAATAATACATAGTTCACTCCACAATTACTGAAAGGAGATCTGATGATATATACAAAACAAGCAGGAGTTTCTAAATGTCACAAGAATTAGGAGACAGATTTACATTACTTACATATCTCCAAATACTAGCCATGTAAATCTGTTCAAGTGAAGCTTTTAAAATGCACAGCTGCTGGAGCTTTATGAATGTAGACATTATGACATCAGTTTAATCCAGTGGTACATTAAAAACAGATTTAAAGATGTGTATTTATGTAACTTTGTGGGGCTGCAAGAGTCTAAACCCCTGGAGATCTGTTGCAAATATTTATTGTATTTGTTGCATTTTACCTATAAAGCACTGCATGCAAATAACTCTACTCCTTAATAAGTGAGCTCTGAATGACAGTAGCTCTAGATATTTCCATCAAATGTCTATCAGTGATCTTCTTATCTTTTTTCCTCCATTCCCTTCTGCCAGAATTACAGCAGCTCACATCATTCTATTTTCAGTTGGCATATACTCTTGTTGTAATGTATACAAATGTATACATAGAAATGCATAATATACATAGCATCTTTTAAAAAACTATATTGAAGCTTTTTCCTGTACACAAATGCAAGCAGAAGGAACTTCTGCATGCACATGAAGGAGGCAGTAATTCCTCCTATTGTAAAAGCTTATCTGGAAGATCCTTGACTCTTCAAGAGAAGCTTTCCAATGATGGGGGAATAATGTCATCTGGCTATGATCTGTTGGAAGGATAAAAAAGTTCCTCTTGCAGACAAGGCAACAAACATGTTTAGATCCAGGGTATTCCCAGACAGATGGCTCCTAGTGCTACCAATCAGCAAGAAAATTGAAGCAATTCTGACATTCTCTTCTTAAAGGATTAAATGATTCTGGTAACAAAAAGGATGGAAGAAGTTACAGAAAAACCCTCAAGGGTTAAAAATTGAAGGTGACCTTGTCTAGATGGCCTGTAAAATCCTATGAACAACTGCACAATGATTGCACAAGAAAAGCCATGCCTGGAAGTGTCTGCAAGTCACAAAATCCAAAATGTCAAGGGTTTAGCATCCACTGCAAGTAATAACTCTACAGGGCAAGTGAACTGTGCAAATAATGCTTTAACACAAGTAATGCAAATTGAGCAAAACAACAGTAGCCATTGCTTTGCTGTGCGGAGTTTTGAAGGATCGGAAGCATGAGTGGGTGTCATTCAAAAACCATTAACCAGTCATTCTGTGCTTGATGTGTGTGTGTCCTTTGCTTCTCAAAGAGAAAAGACATTAGTTTTGACAGAGACAGTATATGCAAATTATGCAAATTCTTTCTGCCAATTAAAAACAGCATCCGGTGTGAACTGGAACCAAGGATTTTCAGGAGCCTTGACCATTTTTTGTCAAGGTTTCTCATTCTAAAAGGATGACAATAAATAATTTTGCAAATACCCCAGTATGGTGTACCAGGAATTCTTTACATCCTCAGTACACAACGTTTTCCCACTTCTACCCCCCAGCAACTGCTCTGCAGAGGCCTATTGCCTTAGGGAATATATATCGCAACACAACAGATTTTTTAGCTTGTTGGTTCTGACTATATGTTGCTTACCTGTCGAACGTAGTTGATTTGAGCCTCTTGCTCAATATCTGAGTCTAATTCTGGCACATCAGATAAATCTGAATCTGATTCTTCACTGTGAGAATCTATGCCACTTTCTGCATAAGAATGTACCAGATGACAGTAATTATTGAAAGGCAATTAAAAATTAAAGTCACCTTCCCAGGAATAATGAACACAAAAACTTCCACACAATTTAAACCATTGGCAAAAATTCAAGGACACAGTGAACACTTGTGATTTGACAGTACAAAAGGACAGAGTGATCTCTGCAAGTCAAAGAACACCAATCACAGTGTTGTTTTACATCACCCTTCTGCTAAATGTTCAATGTATTTTCTCTTTTCCATAATGGCCTATATAGCTACACAATTGTTCACTTAAAGCAGTCTCCCCAGTTTAGCGTATGAATGGCAACAGTAGCGTTCAAAGACAACCCTAGCTTTGCACATTGTTCCCCTCTCTGTGTACATATTACTTTCTAGGACTGTGACTAATTTCCTTCCAACAACACTGCTCACTTAAACTACGCCCCCCCCCCGCATGTCTTTCAAAAAATTCCAATGAATATTCCACTGCAAAGATAAAAAGGTCAGTGCTAACATAGAGACAGTATTATTCAGCTTCAATTTTATATACCCTTGCAAATTGTGTGCATCCAACATGAATATCCACATGTATTATTCAATATATATTGCTATCCTAGCATGTAATTTACATAGATTTCCTCAAATATTATTTTTCCATATTGTAAGTGTCATTATTGCACTGCATATGTTGCACACACTAGAAATTAGATTGTACTACACTCTCAATAATTGCTGGCTGTTGAATATAAGGGAGTGATGGTTAAACATGAGAAACCTCTTATATGCTCTACAAGTGATAGAATGGTAAAATGTCACTGACTACAATGAATTTGAAAAAGAACAGAGCCCTACAGCAAAGAACAATGCCTCTAACCATGTGGTATGTGTGTTTCTGTATTTGGATCATGCACATAATTGGCATACAAAGCTGCTTGGGGATTCTGCAAAATATAGAGGAATCTGAGCATCTTTCCAAGCAAGAAAAGTATCCACTTTCCTCATTTATATACTCATAAACTTAACAAAATTTCAGATAATTTTAATACACAATTGCCCATGTAACGACTAACAACTCATATAATAACATATAATAACAACAATTGCCCATATAACAACTAATTAGTAAATTAAATTTCACATCTTGTTGGCTTCAGAAAGAGAGGTTACTTACCTGTAACCATGGTTCTTTGAGTGGTCCTCTGTGAATCCACACAAATGGGTTTTACTGCGCCTGCGCAGGACTCCTCAGAATATTCTAGAGCTTTAAAAGACGTGATTAGTAGGATGTTGCCCCGTGGCGCACATGCTCTGCCCGCCCGTAATACCTCAGTTGTTTTTTTTTTTAAGATTTATATCCCGCCCTTCTAGACAATGTCTACTCAGGGCGGCTTACAATAAAACATATCATAAAACAGTTAAAACAATTTGAGTCAATGGTATTAGTATTGTTCAAGATGGACAATGTGAAGAAAAAGCTAAGGTAAAAAGTAAAAGTTAAGTATTGACAGGAGGGAAGGCCTGCCTAAAGAGCCAAGTCTTTAATTGGCTCTTAAAAACACCCAGCGAGGGTGCCAGGCAAATCTCTGACGGCAAGTTGTTCCAAAGTCGAGGGGCCACTGCCGAGAAGGCCCGGTTTCTTGTTCTTTCTTTCCTGGCCTCCCTCGGCGTTAGGCCCCTCAGCCGTCTTTCCTGGCTATAACGAGTGACTCGAGTAGATCTAGGTGGGAGAAGGCGTTCCACTAGGTATCGAGGTCCTAAACCGTTTAGGGCTTTATATGTCATCACTAACACTTTGAAATCAATGCGGAAACGAATGGGCAACCAATGCAAGGCAGCCAGAGTGGGAGAGATATGCTGGTATTTTCTCACCCCACTAAGGAGTCTGGCCACCGCATTTTGCACCATTTGAAGCTTCCGCATCAATCTCAAAGGTAGCCCCACGTAGAGCGCATTACAGTGGTCTAATCTCGAGATTACAAGCGCATGGACCAGAGTGGTGAGGGCCCCGCCATCAAGATAGGGACGCAGCTGGGCAATCCGCCACAGATGGAAATAGGCGGAGCGGACCACTGACGCCACCTGGATTTCCATGGTAAGCGCCGGATCCAGATGTACTCCCAAGCTGCGAACCTCACTCTTCGCGGTGAGAGTCGTCCCCCCAAAAGAGAAGGAGTTTCCCAAACCGCCAATGGAGGGGCCACCCACCCTCAAGACCTCCGTCTTGTCCGGGTTCAGCCTCAGCCCATTCTCCTGCATCCATTGCAGTACAGCCTCCAGACAGCGTTGAAGGGACAGAACGGCATCCACTGAGGTAGGTGAAAAGGAGATGTAGAGCTGAGTGTCATCAGAGTACTGATGACACAAAGCCCCACACCCCCTGATGACCCCACCCAGCGGCCTCATATAGATGTTAAACAGCATTGGGGAGATAATTGAGCCCTGCGGAACCCCACAATTGAGACTCCACGGGGCCGAAACACTCTCCCCAAGCTGTACTCTCTGGGGACGGTCCTCCAAGAAGGATCGGAGCCAGGCTAATGCCAGTCCACTGATTCCCAACTCGGAGAGCCTCCCCAGGAGGATACCGTGGTCGACGGTATCAAAGGTGGCTGAGATATCGAGGAGGACCAACAAGGACGTTTTGCCCCCGTCAGCCTCCCTCAACAGGTCATCCAACAGTGTGACCAGTGCCGTTTCTGTGCCGTGGCGCGGCCCGAAGCCCGACTGGAATGGATCCAGGGCATTGGTTTCATCCAAAAGAGCCTGAAGCTGATCAGCCACCACCCTCTCCACCACTTTACTGAGGAAGGAAACACTGGCGACGGGCCTATAATTGCCAATATCGTCCGCCGCCAAATTTGGTTTCTTCCTAATGGGCCTAATGAGTGTCTCCTTGAGGGCAAGAGGAACCTTGCCCTTCTGGAGAGACCCATTAATTATTACTGTGGCCCATTCAGTTGTTATAGGCCTGGCTGCTTTGATTAGCCAGGCCGGACAAGGGTCAAGAGAGGAAGTGGTGGCCCGACAGCAATCAAGCGCTTTGTTCACCATATCTGGCGTCACAGGCTGAAAGACTTCAAGCCTCACCGGGCAAGGCGGAGCGCTGGACATCTCTGCTCGATCCACTGTATTTAAAAAAGGAGAGAGGTCCCGGCGGATGGCCTCCACTTTAGATTTAAAAAATACTGCAAATTGGTCAGGTGAGATATTAGTAGGAGGCCCATCACCTAGACCAATTCCGGATAGATCGCTAACTATACGGAAGAGTTCCACCTGCTGATTTGAAGCTTCGCTTATCCGGTTAGCGAAGTGTGATCGTCTAGCAGCCCTCACCTTAGCAAGGTAGTGGTTAGTCGCAATCCTGACAGCTTTCTTATTATAATCCGTTGGTTCATCTCTCCAATTGCACTCTAGCCGTCTCCTATTTCGCTTCATAGCTCGCAGCTCCTGGTTAAACCAGGACCCTGGCCGAGCTCTGCGCCGGAGAGGGCGTTTAGGAGCGATCGTGTCTACAGCCCTAGTGGCGGCAGCAAGCCAGCCATCAACCAGAGCCTTGACAGGAGCGCCAGACAGATCAGCTGGAATCCCTCTCATGGTATCCTGGAATCGTGATGGACCCAGTAACCTTTGAGGGCAGACCATTACAATAGGTCCATGCTCCCTGCGGGGAGGGAGAGCCACTGAGAGGTTACATTTTATTAGGTGGTGATCTGACCACGACAAGTTCCTAAGTGTCCGCCGCTGTCAAGGCTCTGACTCCCACAAAGCTCAAGACACTAAGTGACGGACAGCAGGGAGGATGGGCGGGATGTGTGGATTCACAGAGGACCACTCGAAGAACCATGGTTACAGGTAAGTAACCTCTCTTTCTTCTTCATGGCCTCTGTGAATGCACACAAATGGGTGACTAGCAAGCTCACTTACCGGAAGGAGGGCCGTCACGCCAACAACGAAGTCAGCACAGCCCTTCCAAAACTTGCTTCCTTCTTGGCGTCAAGACGATAATGCGTCACAAAAATCGAGGGTGTAGACCAAGTGGCCGCTCGACAGATGTCAGGGACTTCAACGCCACACAACCAAGCTGTAGATGTTGCCATAGCTCTCATAGAGTGCACCTTTAGCACCTCTGGCGGAGTCTTGCCTGCCAAGTCATAAGCTAAAGTAATAGCAGAGACAATCCACCTCGAAACTGTCTGTGAGGAGGCAGGAGAGCCCTTTCGTGGGCCATGGAAGCACATAAAAAGTCTGGGGGAAGTGGGGAATTCCTTAGCCCTGGAAATGTAAAATGCTAAGGCACGATGAACGTCGAGGAAGTGGAGCATGCGCTCAACATCAGAAGAGGGACTTGGAAACAATGTCAGAAGGATTAACGGTTGATTAATATGAAAATCTGAAATCACCTTGGGAAGAAAGGACACATCTGGATATAATACAACCTTGTCTGGGTAAAATTGAATATAAGGGGCATCAGCTTGAAGAGCGAACAGCTCGCTTGCTCGACACGCAGAAGTTATAGCCACAAGGAACAAAGTCTTGATGGAAAGAAGTTTGAGATGCGCCGAGGCCATGGGCTTAAACGGTGGACGAGCGAGTGCGCGGAGAACAACTTGGAGAGACCACTGTGGAAGTGGAGGCCGTGTAGGTGGGCGCATATTCCGCAAACCTCTCAGAAATCTCTTCAAGGTAGGATGAGAAAATAAATGAGAGGCCTCAGACCTCACAGGCTGATACGAAACTATAGCAGAAATATAAACTTTCAACGTTGAATGAGCCAAACCTTGGTCAAACAGATCACGAAGGAACTTGAGAAGGGTGTCCAAGGAAACTGGAACCGTGGGCAATTTCCGCGATGCAGCAAACTTGGTGAAAGCATTCCACTTATACGAATACAACAATTGAGTAGAGGGCTTCCTAGCCCTATCTAAAACTTCAGCCATGTTGGGGGAATTCTCCACGCAGTGAGGTGTAGAGAGTCAAGGTTGGGATGACAAATCCGCCCTTCGTCCTGAGTCAGAAGGGACGGTTGAAGAGGTAACCTCAGGAAGTCGGTAGCCATGGCTCTGAGAGTGGTGAACCACGGTTGTCGAGGCCACCATGGTGCTACTAGAATGGCATCGGAGTTCAGCTGACGGAGCCTGACTATCGTTCGCTGGATGAGAGGAATGGGCGGAAAGAGATAAAGAAGGCTCTTGCCCCAGTCCACCATGAAAGGGTCGCCTAGAGTGTTCTCTCCTCTTCCTGCCCGAGAGCAGTACCTGCTGCATTTGGAGTTGACCTGGGTGGCTCAGACGTTGAGACCTGGTGTCCCCCACCGACTGCAGAGACAAGAGAAAACGGTGTCGCTGAGGGTCCACTTGTGGGTTTGGGTGGTAAGATGGCTCAGACGGTCGGCGACCTCGTTGTTCTCTGTAGCCACATGAAGAGCCACCGGAAAGACGTGGTGATCGTAACACCATTCCCACAGCTGAATCGCTACATATAGAAGATTTAAAGAATGGGTGCCACCCTGTTTGTTGATATAATACAGGGTGGTCATATTGTCCGTGATGACCTGGACTCCGCGACCAGCTATGAGAAATTGGAAAGCTTGGAAGGATTTGATGATTGCAAGCAACTCCAGGTGATTGATGTGCAGCAGTCTCTCTGAGCTTGACCACAAAGCGTGGATCTCTTGTTGACCGCAGTGTGCACCCCATCCTATCTGACTGGCATTTGTTGTGACCTGTACCGTGAGCTGGAGAGGCCTGAATGGGTGGCCAACCAGGAGGTGAGGGACAAAAGTCCACCAGGTAAGTTGGCGAGCTAACTCTGGGGTCACCAGTAGATGCTTGGAAGGGTGGTCTAGCAGCGGGTTGAACTGGGATAGGTACCAGGCCTGTAAGGACTGCATCTTCAGTCTCGCATGTTGGAGTACAGACGTAGTTGAAGCCATCAGACCCAGCAGGTGCTGCATATGGTAAGCGGTGACTGTGGTGCAACACCAAAAGAGGCGAATGGCTCGCTTTAACTTGAGTATTCTCTCTGGAGGGGGAAACACCCTGGCTGCGATGGAATCGAGATGCACCCCAATATAATCCGTGGTCTGAGATGGCTCGAGACGAGATTTTTTGTAGTTGACTTGTAGGCTGAGATCTGCCAGAGTCTGTAGAACAAAGGTAGTGTCCCTTCGGGCTGCGCTGTGTGATTGTGCTACTATCAACCAGTCGTCTATATATGGAAATATTGTGATATTGTGCAGACGAAGATAGGCAGCAACTGGAGCCAGACACTTTGTGAAGGTCCTCAGAGCAGTGGACAGACCGAAGGGAAGGGCACAAAATTGGTAAGCAATGCCCATGAAGAGAAACCGGAGATATCTGAAATGGTGTTCGTGAATTGAAATATGAAAATATGCGTCCTGGAGATCTATAACCACGAACCAGTCACCTGGCTGAAGCAGAGGGATGACTGATTCGAGGGTGACCATGCGAAAACGCCTCGGATGAATGTAGGTGTTCAGCAGTCGCAGGTCTATGATGGGATGGAGGCCTCCATCCTTTTTGGGAACCGTGAAATAACGTGAGTAAAAACCGTTCAGAATATCTTGGGTAGGAACCCTCTGGATAACTTGTTTGTGAAGAAGGAGCATAACCTCGTCCTCTAGAGCAGGTGAGTACGTTGTGGGTCTGTGTCATGAGTGCAGCTGAAGACCTGGAACCGGAAGGGTTAACTGTGGCTGAGGAGAATGCTGAGCAATTAGAAACACAAACACCTGAATCACCCCCAGATTCTCCTCCCCCAGTAGACAGGCTGAGGGCCAGGCTTCGGGGAAGACTTATGACAAGAAGGTCAGAAGATCGCTCGAAGGCTGCCCACAGAAACATCCGATCAACTAGCCCTGAGTACTGACAGGATGGAAAAGCTTCCAGCAGCTCAAGGGGCTGTTTTACTATATAAACAGCTCTTAGTCGGCTAGAAATCCGTGGAAGCAACAAGTCAAATCTCTGGCTTGCATCCACGCTCCTGACTACCTTGAACCTTGTTCCTTGGACCTTTGGCTTTGGACTCTGACCCTGGACTGTGTGATTTGGCTTTGGACCCTGACCTTGGATTACGGTTTGTGAATTGGCTTTGGTATTTTGGTATCGGCTCTGAACTTGGACTGGCTTATCGGACTCTGCTGTTGAAACCCCCGGGAACATGACAGTCTGACATGACCGAGAGGAGGAAGCTCCTTGAATTCCAACAGGTAACCGAAACGTATAATGGCGAGCACCCAAGTGTCCTTGGTGATGGTGGACCACTTGTCGAAAAAGGGAGCCAGCCGGGGATGATGGGGATAGTCCAAGAGAGGAGAGTCAAATATATTGTTTATTTTTTTCTTGTAGGGCGACGAAAACCTTGTCTGCATTGAGCAGGGGCCTGGGACCGGAAAGGAGGAGCAGAAGAAGAAGGCTGAGAAAAGTTGGATCTCTCAGGGGCCTGAGCCGGAGGTTTATAAGGGCGGTAGGGGTGCTGGTAAAGGGACGTGGTGGCGCTGCGGGTTAAACCGCAGAAGCCTCTGTGCTGTAAGGTCTATAGATCTGCAGCTGTAAGATCGAATCCACGCGACGGAGTGAGCGCCCGTCGCTTGTCCCAGCTCCTGCCAACCTAGCGGTTCGAAAGCATGCAAATGCAAGTAGATAAATAGGGACCACCTCGGTGGGAAGGTAACAGCGTTCCGTGTCTAAGTCGCACTGGCCATGTGACCACGGAAGATTGTCTTCGGACAAACGCTGGCTCTATGGCTTGGAAACGGGGATGAGCACCGCCCCCTAGAGTCGAACACGACTGGACAAATTGTCAAGGGGAACCTTTACCTTTACCTAGGGGTGCTGGTATGATTGATGGAAAGTAAAAGGCTTACGTCACTGGTTACATTGGTATCTGGGCTGTTGGATGGAGTAAGAGCAGGTAGACTTGCGAATCTTGTGTAAGTTTTCCATCACCTCATCAGTCTTATCGTTGAAAAGGCCAACGCCATCAAAGGGCAAATCCTCAATACGGGACCGAGCATCAACAGTGATCCCCGCAGAACGCAGCCATGCATGCCGTCTAAGGGCAATGGCAGAAGCCAAAGATTTTGAGGCATTGTCAGCCGTATGGCGAGATGCCAAACGCTGCTGTTTAGCCAAGGTAGTGGGCTTGAGGTGGGTATTGAGGGCACTGGCTCTAATCTCCTCAGGAGCAGCCTGAAGGACCGGGAGGATTTTGTTCCACAGCTGCCTGTGGGGGGGGGGGGGGGAGAGACAAAAGAAAGATAACTGACAGGGAACGTCTGTAAATAAATAACTTGATTAAGTCCGTAATCCAAGAATCGAAAACCGTTAAGCAGTCCAAAGATCAGAAAACCGTAGATAGAATCACAAATTGCTCTAGGAGTCGCAGAGAAGTCCGATTTCAGCGGCGGCTAAAAGGAACTGAGGTATTACGGGCGGGCAGAGCATGCACGCCACGGGGCAACGTCCTACTAATCACGTCTTTTTCAGCTCTAGAATATTCCGAGGAGTCCTGCGCAGGCGCAGTAAAACCCATTTGTGTGCATTCACAGAGGCCACGAAGAAGAAACAGCCGGTGCCCTAAATTGCCATCTGATCTCAGTGACTTTATATGTGAGCATTCCCTGACAAACAACACGCTTCCTGCCTGTGTCTTATTTAAGCAAGCTGTGCCTGAGAAAACATGTATCTGTATTAAAACAAAAGGCAATGTGCATGCTGCATTTAAAAAATAATGGGACACTAATAATCACAAGTATCCCTGCACCACATCAAAGCCTTTTCACTTGTAATCTCCTTCAAAAGCCTGTGAAAATACGGTTTTAATTTTTATTACCTTGGGGTACAGTTTCAAGGATCCCGTTTGTAATACCTTCTGGAATGAATCGCCATTGAAAAACAGAATGATCTGCACCTCCAGTGCTAACTACCCATTGAAAGTCATGAGACCAACGGACATTTGTAACATGTGCTGAATGGCCAACGTATTTTCTAAACTTCGCTCCTACAATTGTAAGAAAGATAGTTAAAAATTAAACCTTAACATTTCAAACAGGACATATATAAATGAAAATCAGTTACTTTTATTTATTTGGATTGTAAATTATTCCAATATTCTCCAAACGAAGTCATAGTCTATAATTTACCTGATCACCATATACAGAGAAGTTAAATTTCCAAATAAGTGGTCACCATTTTTTACTGAACAATTACAGTGTTGTCCACTTTATTTCATCCATGTATCAACGGAAGAAACACATTCACATACCTGATGTTTGTGTTTTTCTATTGCAGGAACTATCTGAATCTCCAGTATTTACATATATTATTCAGTTGCAATAATCATACAATATCCTAGTTCTTGATAATAAACAGTACAAGTTTCCACAACAATCTTTGTTTCGTCTGCTCTGCAACAAACTGGCCAGGGTTTGGAAATGTTATTTTCTTGGACCAGAAATTCCAGAAGGCTCCAGATATGCTTGGATTTGTAATCCCAAAAAATATTGTTTTCAGACTCTGAGACTAAAACAGCAATCTCTCTGGAAACAGGTTTTAGCACTGCTGTGATCATTTCTCCTTATGTGCTTTGTAAGAGTTGATAAAAACATCACAGAATCTAAATTTGCCACTAGCACTGACTGGGTAGTCAATTATAAAGCCAACTTCTGTCTTATTGATTTCTGAAGTACTTTTCTCTACTGGCAGTTCACAGTCCTGAGGTGGTACTTCAAAGTGAGGTGCCCCACTCTGCCTGAAACATGTACTGCCCTGCTTCTGTCATACAATTGGTTTTCTTGTATTTATTAATTTATTACTTTAATTTATATACCACCTCATTAGTGCTGAAGCCCTATTCTGGTCTGTTCACAAACAGTTAAAATAGAAAACAAAACACTAAACCGTAAGAAAGTATTTATTTATTTATCACAGTATATTTCACTTTTCCTTCAATGAGCTCAAGATGACTCATATGGCCCTATTCCTCCTCATTCTATCCTCATAACAAACGCCATGTAGAAGGTTTGCTGTGAGAGTCCATATAAAACAAAAATAGCATATAATGAGCAAGACTTTAGGTTTAAAATCAAAAGCTTGCCTTTGTAACTTAAATAGCAAGATAATCAAACTCGGAATTCTGTGCCCTATTTTTGGATAGCTTACAGAATTTATTTTTAAACTTCTGCCAAGGCGTGCGGATATAGGAAAATAGTAAATTGATGATCTCTACATGTAATAACTCTAGGAAGAATTTGACATACCCAGCCATCAGACAGCCAACTCAAAATGGTATGTTTGAGTTATGTTTCTCTGCAGATTCCTTGTGGCAAAGCTTGGAGGTTTTTAAATGTCAGTTGTATTATATGGTACTACAGTGAGATATCAACCATAAATCAACAGAAAAAAAGCCCTTACAAGGCTACAGGAAGCTGCAGCCAGAAGGCCTTTCTTATCATGATATCGAAGTCTGTTTTAAAAAATAAGTGAAAAGACATGTATAAAAAAATGTTCTTAAAGTCGACAGATGTGACTGACAGAAGAAGTTCAATAGTCTGGTACTCAGCAAGTTTTGACTGAGTATCATATTCTGTTTCCTGAACAGTATTTTTTTGAACATGGCAGCTAGCTGCCCTAATCTTTGTGTAATTGCAAAAAATCAAAAGTAGCACCAGCCCTTTGGAACTCTCTCCTGGTCGAACTGTGCCTGGCCCCAACCCCACATTTAAGAGCCTACATTTAAGAGGTTGCTAAAGATGCTGCTCTTTACAGAGGCCTTTGATGGCAACCTTGTGTGAACTGGCCTGTCACCCTGTCCACCCTTATTGTTCGGCGTCCCTGATTGTAGTGCTGGAATTGATCCACTCTGTTATCTTTATCTTTGCTTCTGTCCAATTTATTGTTATTTCGGTTTGATTTTATCGACTTTATTGATTGTTAACTGCCCAGAATTGTGCCTTGCACTAATGGGTGCAGTATAAAGACCAATAAATAAACAAACAAACAAACAAACAAACAAACAAACAAACAAATAAATAATCGTTAAAGAGTTACAAATAAGGCCAGTTTTGGCCTTCCTCAGAACTCTTAAAACAGCCAAAGATGGTATAAAATTTGAGGTTCAGGCAAATAATCCAAAATTGGGCAGACATACTGCTCATGGCTCTTGAAACCAGGCTACCACCAAGGTCAGATGGAGTTTTGCAGATTCCACATGAGATCAAAGTGTTAAACATGATATGTTTGTTCTTAAGAGCCATGGGCATCACATCTGCCCCAATTTTTGGATTTTTTGCCTTTGCCCGATAAAGAGATCTGGGAAAACCAAAAGCTTGCCTGTGCAACTTTTCAATGATCCAATAAAGGTAGTACCCAACACAGAAGATTCTTTGTTGAAGTGTAATGTATATTTAAAAGTCTGAAAATAGTAGTGTGTAGGAATTAAGTTGGAAAGAAAAGAAGAAATACAATGAACTGGAAGTTGCTGCTGGTAATTGGTGCTGCCTTCTGGTGGCTACTAGAGAAGAGCACAAACCACCGGTTCAGTGGTTTGTGCCAGTTTGTTTAGTGGCTGAACAGGTGTTTGATGCTTCAAAGCCCCACCTCCTCTGGCAGGTGCCCACTCAGAGGCAGCATCCAGAGGAGGCAGAGCAAGGAAGCCAGGCTGCTGACTCCAAGTGGGTGTTCGGCCGTTACACGAATTGGCACGAACTGCTGAACCAGCGGTTTGTGCCCATCTCTAGTGGCCACAGATGATTGGAATCATAAAAGTGAGACTACATTGAAAACTGCCTCCTCCTCCTCCTTCTTCAAAAACACTAGGCACAGTCAAAATTATAAATACATTGACTGGTATTATATAACGGATACAAGTTTTAACCAAAAACCTAAGTATCTGTTAAATATCGGCGTAGTAGTATACTGTTCCTAATATTGCTGGTTTTTGTAGCTCTGATTGTGTGGTTTCTGAGATCTGCAACTGCTTACAGTACTGTGTGAAATTTCTTGATATTATTCCCAAAGCCCCATTGACTATGGGGACCACTGAAGTATGTTTCTCCCAGAGGCGAGATGTTTTGATTGCCAGTCTCTGTACTTGGTTAGTTTTCCCAATTCTTTATTTTCAACTCTGGCATCCCCTAGAATTGCTTCTGGTGCTGTTTGGTTTAAGGCGTCCACACATGTTTTGACTTAGAGTGATCCATTTGGCTCCATTTTAGAGCTGTCTGACTCCTTTTTAGCACAGCAGTAGGGCTACAGGTGCTTTTGGTGTGATCCAGAGCACTCCTAATTAGCCTGTTCTGTAGCCCATGCAGATGGTTGATCCAAATACAGCCAAATACAGCGGTGAGTGGTGCTATCTGAAGTGACAACCCTGTGATGTGTTTGGTGGTTTGTGGCATTGAAAGGGATGGTGGAGAGCCCCCCCCCCCTCTATTTTCATCTACTTTACCATTTTTAAATTTTTTAAAATATATTTTCTTACTGATGCATCACTACTCTAGATAAACAAGACACATTGGCAGTATTATGTGTATTAAGTAGATGCACAGCTGTTCACTGTCACTTATTTTATTTAACAAAAAAAAAAGGAAAATCACCACTGAATGACAGATGCAGGAAAACGTGGGAAAGGGGCACAAAGCTGAGTGTCATTAAACGAAAAGGGGACAAATTGGGGCAACCCAAAGACATGTCTGGACCCTTCTTATGGTAGAAAAGATGTTTATCAGTGTGAACAGAAGGATCGCTCAAGTGAGAGATAAAATAGATTGTACAAAGGATGAAAACATTTTAAGCACACACCACACCACTTCAACTATCCCGGTCTGGACATGCCCTGAGTTGCAAAAGTCATACTTCCCTCACTACACTGCATTTACCAATATATTTCCCACCTAATTGTGTTGTTTTTTTCCGTTTTGATTCCCAGAATACATTTTAGGGTGAAACCTAAAACCTAGTTATCATGTCCTCAGAACTGTGGCTTCCTTAAGCGTCGAAAGGAATGTTTGTCATAGCATGAATTTTTCTCACTTCCTGTACCTTGCAAATCAGCACCCTTTGTTTTGCAACTGGTTCCTGGGAAGCGAACATAGGATTTATTTGCAAGTCCCAATTGCTCAGGCATGCAACTGTGAGAGAACTGTTGAAGAACTAACATGCTGTCACCTTCTGAATGACAGCTAAGCATGCGATGTAGTTTGGCACTGGCAAAACATCAACTAAACATCACAGACAACAAGAAAGCGATGAGATATGTATAAGGCAGTGCTTTACCTTTTTTTAGACAAGGAAATCTGAACAATTTAACTAATCCAAAATCGTCTCCAGTCACCAGAACTGCATTATTATAATTTCCATCCACAGAGTTGATGTCTATAATATTACTGTACTTCGGCCAGATTCCATTCACTTCTGGTCCCATCACACATGTCCATGAAGCCCAGTGAATCCCTTTTATCTCATCTTTGCTTGTTAAGTGCTTTCCAGCTGGAAGAAAATCAGGTTAATAAGCCACAGTCATTTGTTTCAGGAGTAGAGATGATCACAACATTCTCTCAGTGGCATTTAAACTTCCTACCCTAAGGGATTCTTATCCCACGTGAACCACATTTAATTGACTCAGGATCTTCTACATGACAGTGTAAAAGGCCGTAGCTCAGGAGCTTTGCATGTAAAAGGTCAAGGATGTATCCTATAGCATGTCCAAGCAGGAGGCTGATACATTTGAATTAAGTAATATTTTTCATTCTGAAGAAAACCTTTTCAGGAAGCAGTTTGCTATGTGCCATAGCACAGAATCTAAAACACAATATTTTAGTGTTGAGTGTGTACATGTGAGCAGAGAGCAAGAGATTACTAATTTAAACTCCTAGATATTGATCAAACAAAATGGAAATTAATTTTTCCATCTTCTTTTTCCCCCAAAAAGAAATATTTATACCAACATTGAGAGTGGTCTCAGTCTTGCAGATGTTCAGTAGGACATGCTAAAACTTTAAAGCTAAGATTAATATTTTAAAGGTAAGATGAAGACTTCAAAACTGCCCGGTATTACAGAAAATTCTTTATTTATCCTCTGAAGGATATTTTTATCCACAAACCACCAAAAAAAGTCAAGGTTTTATCAAGGACCTCTCACATCCCACCTAGTCAGCTTTTGTTTAGCTTTTAGAGAGTGGGGCCTGTGTTTTTAGCCATAAAACTATAGCTAATAAAGATACCTTCTCCACTTACATGGCATCCGGTAGAAGAAGCGTTCTCCTGCACCATCATTAGTCTGCAAGAATTTACTGTCCAGAGACCAGTCAATGTGAGTGATGAAACTAGAAGACCTGTTGCACTCTCCAGTTTTCTTGTACCGCTGAGCAACTGCATAAATATCTACTGGGCCATCATTAGAACCCACTGCAAGGTAGCAGCCATCTGGAGAAAATTTCATTTCATGTATCACTTCTTTCCTATCTTTGATATGAACTACCTCTGTCATATCTCTGCAAAAGCAAGGGTTGGAAATGTTAGCAGTAGACCTGTCATTACAAGACCTAAAACATTTAAATTTGCTTCAAGTGTTAGGATTATTTGATAAATGTTGAGAGAGTGTAGTAAGCTAATACTGGGTACTACAAAGGAGCAGAGTAATAATCACTCTAGAGGTAGGTAGTAGGATAAACTAGTAGGGTAAACAATGGAAACTTTCTGTTTTATTAACTTAGAAAATCAATTTACTAACAATGATGGGGGAAAGAAACCTCTACATTTGGCTATAGAACCCTTTAGAGCTGGCATATCTACAGAAGAGAGTGGGAAAACACACTATGGCATCTATGTGATTATTGCCCTTCCCTGGTTCGCACTGTTTGGGTACATTTGTATGCCATCATTTATTTTCATTTATTAATTTAAAATATTTTTATCCCATCTTTCTCCTTTAAAAAGACCCAAAGAAGACATTCCTTTCCAAGACCATCCCAAAAGCATTGTGGAGGTTTCTGGGCTTCCTCTATGAGTCTGAAGATCGGAAAGTGGGGGCATGTTACAAGAGTGCCAAACATAAAAACAGATCGATAGCTGGAACACAACTGCAGGATAGCTCAGTGGTTTAGGCATCTGGCTGCGGAGTCAGAGGTCAGGAGTTCAATTTCCCACTGTGTCTCCTTGACAGCGGCTGGACACGATAATCCATAAGGTCCCTTCCAGCTATGTAGTTCTACAGTTCTAAGATTATTATATATTTAGGCAAGCCCTAGGGCTAGTCTAAACTCAGAATTTTTCTTTTTAAAAAATGTTGAAAACAAAAATTGTTGCAAAGGGGCAAAAAAAAACAACAACAAAAACACCGAAGAAAAGAAGAGGGAAAAGTCGGGGGAAAGGTTCTGTCACCACTTTTGCCTTGCTGGCAAAAGCTCACCAGGGCTTTGGACAGATGGGAGGCTCTGATAGTGGATTGCTTCCCCTTAGGATTGATCTCTAAAATACTGATGTCCAAATTCTCAAAGCAGTTATACGCAATCAATTCAAAGATAAAAATTGTAAAAAAAAACCCCAAAAAACAGATTTATGGTCCCTTTGATCACAACTTTAAGACATTTATGGCAAAATATGTTTCTTTGTAAATTAATCTATGGCTGCATAATGTGGTGAACATTTTACTTAGGTTTATAGGCTCCGTGCTTCCTGAACGTTCTGTAGAAAAGGAACTGAGTCTCATCTAATTTATATTGATCTGTCTTTTCTTTGAGTGACTGCATTTCCAAAAAGCTTTACGTTTGAGCTTCAAAGTACTGTTTTATTAAGCCATTTACCTATAGCTCATGTTCCATACACCCTTTTTTCCCTGAAATAAACTAGCTCTGCTTCAGGTTAACATGGAGAGTCCTGATAGGACTCATAAATACTCCAGAATCCTATGGATGCTCAAAGAGTTCAACACATGCCGCTGAAGTGTGATGAAGAACAGTGCTAATGACTCTCTGGGCTCATTCATATGGAACATTTGTGCCAGTTGATTCCACTCAGTGCCACCTGAACATCTTACTGAGACTTCTGTCCACATTTATTCTTAAAACCCCATTTCTGTTCTCTTTTAAGAAACCAGCATCTCTTTAAGAAATGGATCAAAAATGTTTCAAATATCTTATCATAGAATAGAATCGTCGTAGGGTTGGAAGGGGCCTTGGAGGTCTTCTAGTCCAACTCCCTGCTTAAGGCAGGAGACCTCATACCATCTCGGACCTCATACCATCCCGGACAGATGGCTCTCCAATCTTTTCTTGAAAACCTCCAGCGATGGGGCACCCACCACATTGGGAGGCCAGCTGTTCCATTGCTTAATGGTTCTCACCGTCAGGAAATTCCTCCTTATTTCCAGGTTGGATCTCCCTCTGACGGGTTTTCATCCATTGGTTCTTGTCCTACCCTCAGGCGCAACGGAGAATAAATCAATGCCCTCTTCCCTGTGGCAACCCTTCAAATGTTGGAAGACTGCTATCATGTCTCCCCTCAGTCTTCTCTTCGTTAAGCTAAACATACCTAGTTCTTTTAGTCGTTCTTCATAGGATTTAGCCTCCAGTCCCCTTATAATCTTTGTTACTCTTCTCTGCAACCCCTTCCAGGGCCTCAGCATCTTTTTTGTATTGTGGTGACCAGAACTGGACACAGCACTCCAAGTGCGGCCTAACCAGCGTGGTATAGAGTGGTACTATCACTTCCCGTGATCTTGATGCTATCCCCCTGTTGATGCAGCCTAGGACTGTGTTGGCTTTCTTGGCAGCTGCAGCTGATTCATCCTTAGGCAGTGGTCCACCAGGACACCTAAATCCCTCTCACAGGTACTACTGTTGAGCCAGGTACCACCTATCCTGTACCTGTGCATCTGGTTTCTCCTGCCTAAGTGCAGGACCTTACTTTTCCCACCACTAAACTGCATCTTATTGGATAGGGCCCAATGTTCAAGTCTGTCTAGAGCCTTCTAAATGTTGAGTCTATCTTCTGAAGTATTAGCAATTTCCCCCAGCTTTGTGTCATCAGCAAATTTGATGAGTGTGTTTCTTCAAGAAATGCTTTTAATTTTTCAAAAACAATTTTGTCCAATCAATTGTTTTCTCCACCTTTGTTTTAGTAGGTATTGGTAGCACTAAAACGGAAGCTTCTGCAAATATCCACTGCAACTCTATCTTGTATAGCAGCTATCTTCAGGAACAACTCTTTTAAATATCAGGAGGAAGCCCAAACTGTGATCTATTTCCACATGTGATCACACCCTAAATGTCTCTTCTGAGACCTTTTTTTGTATCCATCAGGACAGACAAAGCTTTACACACTAATTTCTCTTATTATCAAGGAGCACCTATGACTTATATTTAAATCTGAACTTCTCTGTATTCTATTACAGTTTCATGTTTCTATTTCTTATTCTTACAAGGAACTACTTCAGTGGAAGCAGTTCAGAGGGGTTTTTTGTGCCACTAATGATAACACTAATGATAATGATAAGTTTTGACCAAACTCCGGGAGGCAGTGGAAGACAGGAGGGCCTGGCGTGCTCTGGTCCATGGGGTCACGAAGAGTCGGACATGACTTAACAACTAAACAACAACAATGATAACACAAAACCAACATTTGTGTCTGACATGTAGCCTTACTAAGGATGACAGCCAGTCCCATATGCCTTCATGTGAATGTGCACAATCCTGCATTTCATGCATTCTTCAATAAAATTTCATTAGCTACCTTATATACACCATGTAGCCCACTGCAAACACAATTTTGGTACAATTAACTATGGTGTACTAGACTGTTAGAAAAGTTCCTCTTGAGTGTTGAACAATGAAATTGTGGTTTAAACTCATTTTTGTAACCCAAGCCATCAAACCAGGATCTGATCATGAAAAGTTTTGGGTTAGTCCTACAGGACAGAACTGCCAAGGTTAAGCATGCAAGGGGATGAGGAAAGAGAAAGCACGATGACACATATTTATTCTCAAGTTGAGAAACTACAGTTCATTAGACATGTCTGAAAGAGGCCACTGAAACATTGCAAAACTGGCACAGGTTTTGCTCAGTTAGACTTAACATCTCTTTCCTTTTTTGCTTACCTTACTCTCAGAACAATGAAAGAGCCATCTTTCATTCCCAGTGCCAGCTGAGATCCATCAGGGCTGAAAGACACACTCCGTACAGCTTCCTCCATATTACAACGAGCAATCAAGGCATGGTCAGCAAGGCTCCATAAGCTATACAAGAAAGAAAAGACTAGATAAGATTGCCTATCATTATAGAATGTGCCTATTATTTAATTTTTCTTGGCCATGGATTATTTAATCCTACACTAAACTCTCTCTTCCAACTATAATGCCTGGATCTCTTTCATATGACCACAACTGATATATATATTTCCCCCTGTGCAGTTAAACACATTCAAACATAGGGTTTATTATTGTGTAAAGCATTTACATTCATTTGAATGATATAATTGAAACAAAGATTGAATTACGATCTTTAGAAGTGATTTACCCATTGTACAATCAAGTGAGTTTCAGGACCTAAAAACCTAGATCTGGAGATGAAGACAGCCAATTTTGTTGTTGTTATTTAGTTGTTAAGTCATGTCCGACTCTTCATCACCCCATGGACCAGAGCACGCCAGGCCCTCCTGTCTTCCACTGCCTCCCGGAGTTGGGTCAAATTCATGTTGGTAGCTTCGATGACACTGTCCAACCATCTCGTCCTCTGTTGTCCCCTTCTCCTCTTGCCCTCACACTTTCCCAACATCAGGGTCTTTTCTAGGGAGTCTTCTCTTCTCATGAGATGGCCAAAGTATTGGAGCCTCAGCTTCAGGATCTGTCCTAGTATTTATAAACTACCACTTCCCAAAGTCTACATACTGTTATTTATGTATTTCTTTTGTCCCACTGTCATCTCTGAACGAAAAGGTTCTAAAAATAGTACACAGTACTTGCCCATCCTCTGAACTCTACAATATATTTATTGGGATTAACTGGCTGCATGTGGCCATAGCTAGCCCGCTGCAATGCCCTGGCTCATATCTGGCAATACATTTGACAGCAATTTTACAACTAGAAGGTGACAAGATGCATTTTTCACAGAAATGGCATTCTTTATACCTGCCATTTTTGTATATTCAACATGAAAACAAAGCCTGGGTTTATCTCCCATCAACCAATCACCAAATAAAAGCAAGCTAATGTGCAAATTTGGAAGCTCCAAAACAACACTGGGTGATAATCAGACATCCTTTATTTCTTACAGCAGCACCATTCCCAATTGCAAACTGCTGTCCTGTCTCTTTATGCCCCCACTTTACCCAAACTGCTTAGCAAAAGATTGCAGGTTTTTTTTTTATCCCAGCCTGGAGAGGAGACACTATCAAATAATTTCTCTTTTCACTACTGAGTTCATTCAATTTTTTTTTCCAGTGTGCAGTGTAAAAGTATGGCCTAAAACACTGGTACAGTATCCTTAAGTTGGCAAAAAAATCTACGGTTTATAAATTTTATAAGCTTTAATACAAATGAAGATATAATAAATGGGGTCAAAAAGACAGTGTAAAAAAAGAAACAGCTTTTCTTAAATAGTTAAGAGCTAGACAATCTTAAAGAGGAGTTTCAAAATAACAGGAATGATCCATGATGCTCAGTGGATGAAAAAGTTCAATAAGGAATTACTTCCATATTTTGGCCTTTTGATATCAGGGGAAGGAGGAGATGGGTGAGGTAGATCCATCAATGTCGTATGAGCATGTGAACATGGACATCCTTCTAAGGGGAGAGGTTGTATACTTGGGGCATGGCATGCTAACTTGGGTCATTTTGAGGAGAAAGGTGGGATAGAAATATTTAAATAAATAATTAAATGAATAATGTCAAAGCCAACACAGAGGTAAATGGGCCATTGATCTCTTTCAACAATCCTGGGAGAGATTTCCAATTCACGTGCAATAAACAGAAAAACTAGGGGATTCCCAGGCTGCGTTCATGGAGGATGTCAGAAATGTGACAGATCAGTTACTACAAAATGGGGAAACGAGGCCACTGTATTTTTAAAGAGACAGATGTTTTATTTTCATGCCATTCTCTACAAGGGTATCAACTCATCTTCCAACTCAATGGCAATCCTACATTGCTAGACCTCCATAACTTTGGATGCTATACTACAGATATAGTCTGAAGATAATTCTACAGTCATTGTAACCAAATGTGCTAAGTAAGGAATAAGAGGAGTACTAATCTATCCTTCCTCTTCTATTTTTTCAAAAATTCTTTGACATTGATAAAACATTAATAATATATAATAAAAAGAGGATCATGATTGTACATCTAAAACATCTATCGTTGCTCAACAGGAATAGAAGTAAAGAGAAGATGTTTGTCTCCAGGAAACAGACTTTTTTTGGTATTTTCTTGGAACTAACAGAATTCTGCTGGCAATAAACTGATGTAATACATTGCTGCACCAAGACTCTTTAGGCAGATCATGAATTGAAGGATTCAGTATCATTTATTTCATCATTTGACAAATATAAGCCTGACCCTACATTAGAATTGTTACAGCGCAGGAGCACCTTAGATTTTCCTTATTAGAAACTTTAAAATGTGAAATAAAATGAATCAAAATAAAGGAAAATAATAAAGGCCCCAAATCTAAATAGTTTATAAGACTGACACTGTTGTATAAAATTGAGACTGAAACAAGCTAGTTTAAGATGGCATGGTTCTTGATATTAGGGGAGAGAGGAGAAAGGTGAGGTGGGTCCATCACAGACTACATCTCTTCCTGAACAATAATGTGTAATAAATTAACATGCATGACATCTTATTCTATTGTGCATTTGCCACCGCTGAGAACAGCCATCAATGAAATACAGTAAATGTGATACTACATCCCTCCATTTTTACTTATGAAAGATAGAAAAGTGACAAGGAGCTGTTCTTAGCTGCAGTTACACCATATCTGCAGCATCTAGACTTCTTCAAAGAAAAGTTGTTACTATAAGTTAGAACGGCTTCATATGAAATAAGCTTAGTGGTTGGTAAAGGTAAAGGTTCCCTTTGACATTTAGTCTAGTTGTGTCCGACTCTAGGGCGCGGTGCTCATCCCCGTTTCCAAGCCATAGAGCCAGCGTTTGTCCGAAGACAGTTTCCGTGGTCACGTGGCCAGCGCGACTAGACACGGAACGCCGTTACCTTCCCACTGAGGTGATACCTATTTATCTACTTGCATTTGCATGCTTTCGAACTGCTAGGTTGGCAGGTTGTGGTGGTTGAGCATCTTAATAATAAAAGCACATTAGGAGTTGCCATGACTCAACTTCCAGATAACCTCACCTGGATGACTGAGAATCTTCACAGACACATTAGGGGGTATTGGGCAGTTAATGAGCTCCCTGGATTGTGCATCTGTTTCTATTGTACAAATATTGTACACCCAATATTTGGTGGGCTCAAACCTCTAGTCCAAGTAGATCATGAGTGGGGATGTAAGGATAATGAACTGGAAGATGCAAGAAATATATACATCTGTTTTATTTTGTATAGCAAGATTCACTTTCCAGAACCAGCATGGGTTGGCTTAGTCAGAAATGTAGGTGCTCCTTACATGACAGGATTGGGACTCAATGATCTACCTCTGCAGTTCCAAGATGATTATGGTGATGATTAATGTTAATTGAAAAATTAAGAAAAATTGAAAAATATTTGAAAAATTGAAAAAAATTTAATTGAAAAATTGTTAATTAAAGTTTGTCAATTAAAGTTAATTGAAAAATTAAGAAAAAAAGAGAACAAACCTATCCATTTTGAAAGAAATCAACCCTGAGTGCTCACTGGAAGGACAGATCCTGAAGCTGAGGCTCCAATACTTTGGCCATCTCATGAGAAGAGAAGACTCCCTGGAAAAGACCCTGATGTTGGGAAAGTGTGAGGGCAAGAGGAGAAGGGGACGACAGAGGACGAGATGGTTGGACAGTGTCATTGAAACTACCAACATGAATTTGACCCAACTCCGGGAGGCAGTGGAAGACAGGAGGGCCTGGCGTGCTCTGGTCCATGGGGTCACGAAGAGTCGGACACGACTTAACGACTAAACAACAACAAATGTTAATTGAACTTTCAATTAAACTTTCCATTTGCTAATGTTACTACAACGTATCTGCCCACTCTGTTTAGTTACTGGAAGGTTATGTGGATTTCTCCATCCTTCGAAAAGAGTTATTTAGCAACCAGACAGTCAAGGAAAGATCAAAAGTTTTTAAAGATGGGAATTGTCACGATCGCCACAGGAATCATTTACTGATGTTTCAGTATATTTAATGCTCAAACCCGTGCTCTGAGAAAAATGATGCAGAACTATAATCTTTTTCACATCCCCCTAAAATACTGGGACAGACAGCCCCAATCTTGACAGTATTTTTCTCTGTAAATCTTAAGACTACAACAGAACAATCAAACTGCAGAAATGGGCTGCCGATGCTATTTTGTCCTTCTGTCTTAATCCTTTCTTTCTTTTCCTCATGTGTAAGTCTGCTGACAGAATTTGATCACTGCTGATTGTATGCTTTGTACCATGTGGTGCCTTCTTTTTCCTTTAGAAACTTAATTAAAAATAATTAGTAAGAAAATAACAATAATTGTGGCTTAGAAGGCCTTTTCCTGGGCTAAGATGGGTGAATATGAACACCACTATTGGTATTCTATATCTAGGAAACCCTAGACGACGATGATGATATTAATACATGTTGCTGAATAGTTTTTAATTTTTGTGTAAACTTGCAATGAATTGACCACCAGCATCTTGATATTTAAAACAATGACTAATTTTTGGAAAGCAAGAATACAGCAAGAATGGGCATGACAATATTTTATAGTCTTCTTACGCTCTTGACTTACCGCACAGAACGATCATCACTGCCAGTAACCACTAAAGGTTTCTTGGGATGGACTGCCAGAGCCCAGAGTTCTCCTTCACAGTGACCTTGCATGATCAGCATTGGCTTGTCTCTTTCTCTCACAATCACCTCAAAAATTTCACTGTCTTGTGTCCCTGCTAAAAGTCTATCTGCTTTCCAGCATACACTTCGAATAGACAAACCTGAGAAAGAATAGAAGAGCCTAAGAAAATTATGAAAATAATGTTTTTTTATTATACCTGGCATGGCTCAACCAAAGATAAGCATTTTTAAGTCCAAGTGTTTTCGATGGGAAATAGTTAAGCAAATAGATAACTTGCCTCCCATTAAAACCAGTGGGACAAATGTTCAGGCATGCCAAGTTGATGCCCATAGTGGATCATAGTCCCAGATCAATGAGATAATAAATATACTTGATAAAAATATAGGTACTAAAAATGCACTAAAAGATATATTAAGCAAAAAATAATATTACTACAACTTTGAGATTCACCATGGTTCATTGTGTTTGGATCCTACGTGTTCATACCTGGGAGTAAGCACTTACAAAAATGGTGCAAAGTTTTTCTGAGTCAGTACACAAGATTGGCAGGTAGTCCTGGGAGCTTTTGATCAGGGCGATGATTTCAGTGGACACCCCAGCTCATTCGGCTCCTGCTTATTTGGCTGTTATCCCACACTGTATTTCCATGAAGAGATTTTGATACGAGGAAAAATTTTCCAACCATAACTGATTAATTATTGGTCAATTAGCTAGAATGTCGAAAAAATGAAAAAGACAGGAAATTGCCTTGTCCATCCAGTCCAGTCCAATTTACTCTGACTAACAGTGGCTTTTCTAGATTACAGACTGATTCCCATCACTTTTTGCCTGAACCTATTATCAGAGGTGCTAGAGATTGAACCTGAGAATGTGCTTCCCTAAATGCTGACCCCTGGCAAGCTCAACACAGCCAACCAGATAGCTGTTATGCCTTCTGTGCTGTCTGTCTGTCAGGGACTACAAAAATGGTACAGAATTAATTTAGACAATATTTGTTGCTAATGTTACGAGTCAACATGCGTTTGTTGGTCACACCTGTTCATAACCTATATCCTTTCGTCCCTCAGTTTCAATAGCAGTCAAAATTTAATCTATACAAAGGCACTATGCCAAAAGCTGTAATTGAAGGGCCTTTATCTGATAAGGAAATTATCGATTTCTTTTTTTATGTTACTAGCTCTGCCTATGTAAACAAAGTGCAATACGAATGAGCTTTGCACAACAGTTAATTTGCACTGCTGGCAGGCTTACAATCTCTTTCCACAGCTTGAGCTCTCATGTGCTGTAGAATAAACAGATGTGCCATAACTCTCAAAGTAGGCAACACCCCCACCCTTCAACATATTAATAAAAACTCATAGCTCTCTTTTATCTGGATGGAGAGAGAGCAGGCCCACTATACAGTGCACCTGCATTCTATTTTGCTCTATTTTGCTTTACAGCCGAAACTGTAAAGATAGCCAGTAGTATGTTCAGGCTAATTCCTGCTTTTCTTGTGAGAGCTGATCTAGCCATCGTCATGCATGATCTGCTATTATCGGGTTTGATTTTTAGTCTTTGGGGAATACTGTGAAGTTTCAATTCATACAAAATGTAGCAGAAAGAGTTGTCACTGGAGACTACAACAGGGAGCACATCCAATTAATGCTGCATCAAGTGCACTGACTTATTATTTGCCTCTAGAACAATGGTTCCCAACCTTGGATCCCCAGATGTTCTTGGACTACAGCTCCCAGAAATCCTAGCCAGCACAGCTACTGGTGAAATCTTCTGGGAGTTTTAGTCCAAGAACATCTGGGGCCCCAAGGTTGGGAGCCACTGCTATAGAACAATGGGGTGAGCAGGGCACAACATGGGGATCCATGTGCACAGACGCCTACGCAGACATTCTAACCAGTGTGTAGAAACTGAGCACAAGATAGGACAAGGTAGGGCTTGCCTCCTCTCTCTAACTGTCTCACCCAATGTTCCCTCTAGTTTTTGGTGCGGTGGGCAGGAGCCCTGCATCACAGGCACAGGGTTCCAGCTGTGACCGAAAGCAACTGGGCAGCAACACTGGCTCAGCTGCATGCCCCCAGTACAGCGCTGCATGCCCGCACACCCACATGGCTTAAGTGGAAAATATGTTCACAGTATCTCTACTAATGGAATTCAGTCCCAGTTGTTGGACATGAAGAATGCAGCAACAACAGTTTACCAAAGAACAACATGTGTACATGAGACAGCAGCTGTAGACACAGATATTTAGATTCACTTGCATGTTTCACTTCTTCTCTGTCTGATCTCTCCACTTCTCAAATATATACAGATATTCTCGAGGATGACTTCATTTTCAATCTTCTCAGGTCTCTCTCTCAACTAGCACAATGTAGCATTCCAAGTAACTTTTCTGTCTCAGGTGGAGTTCCTATAATAAAGCTTAACTTCTTTGCTTCTCAAAGCCAGTCTTTGCTGCTTAATTTCTCTTCTTACTCTGCTTCCCCCTCTTTTATTAATCAGCCACTGGAGGTTTATAGCTGTACATCCCTGTGGTTTCTTTGAACTTGTCTGCTTACTTCCAAGTGTTCTTTATACAGAGTCAGTGGCTCATAAATGATATTAATTTGGTGAATCCCTAATGAGAGGATTCTTTCTTAAGTGAAATGACTTAACTTCCTTCATGATTGACATGCACTTTAGACACCCTGCAGGAAGATAACTGATGTGCCTTTTCCAGTAGCCCATTAGAGACAATTGGCATTTATAAATAAATAATGGTACCCTATTGCCTTTTAGTCTGAAGAAAAGATTTTGTCCCACTGCACAGTGTGTAAAGTTCTCTAGCCCTCCTGACATTTCCAAAATTTGAAGTACCACAGCACAATCAAAGGATAGTCCATTACTCTATGTATGTATATCTTACTCTAGAAACAAATTCTGTGACTCTCCAGAGAGGCAGAATGATATGGAGATGAATGGACAGAGAGAGAAGCGTCTCCAGTCTCCAAAAGCTTGCGCCAAATAGATGTTCTAGTCTTTAGACAGACATAACCTGGGAAACTGACATATGCCATTGATCCATTTAGTCTAAAAGTATCTAGTCCAGCTGGCAGAAGTTATCCAGATTATTAGGCAGGATTGTTTCCTCGCCTTTGTTTTTTTCCTTGTGGTCTCCATCCAAGTAGTAATTAGGAAGGACCCTGCTTTCCTGCTAAAATGACAAGATCAGGTGTATTTGGGCTGGTAACATTCCTAATAAACAGATAAAAACGCACAGGTATATATGGAAAAATACAGATTCTTATTCTTCCTGAAATGTATTCTGCCCCAACCTTAACATGTGAAACTGCAAATGCATTTAGGTTCCATGAACCTACAATGAACCAAGCCTGGAGTAACTGGGAATTAATGTTTCCTTTTGGTAAAAGCTTATTCTTTAAAACTTGGCAAGCAAGTATGGTTTATTGCTTTTCTCTACTTACTTTTGATCTTGCAAGCTCTTCATACAAAGAAGCTAGAAAATCACCTGAAGACAGTCAGGTGACTGTCGCTGCCAGTCCAAAAAAGACAATAATGGGCTAGATGAACCAATAGTGTAATTTTGTACAGGAAAGTGTCATATAATCAGAGGTGGATTAGCAAGTCTTATGTGCCAATCTTAATACACATTACTGGACAACCAGTACAAAGAATTCACAAGCTCAGCTCGTACAGACAGTTCAACATTCTGCTTCTAGCGGAATGCATCACACGGACACCTCAGCCTGTAAGCCATGGCAGCTGCTAGAAGAAAGGAGTTAGTTCCTTCTACCTTCCAATTAAATATGATCATGATCCAGCTTGCCTTTTCTACCATTCACTGAATTCACCAGTGATAGCTTTTCCCATGCCACTTCAAACACACACAACAAATTTAAAACTGGCAGAGGTCAGAATGGGTTGTTCTTTTCTGGCAGCAGCTATGGGCTGATGTATTTACTTTCAGAGACTCCTGACTTCAGTGAACAGCCCCAGTCTGTCCTAAAACGGGTGGCCCCATACAGAAATGAGGCCTTACTTGTCCTCATCACCAAATACACCCTGCATCTTTACAGGGACCCAAGCTGAACACCACTTTTGTGGGGATGGCACAAACACCTAGAGACAAATCTCTGTCTGTATCAGCATCAGGATTACCAGAGTAAGCCCATAATCACAAGCAGTCATTTGTTCTCTTCTTACATTGGGATGAATGTATTTAGGCTTAGGAGGACGAGGCTGCACTACGGAAAGGATCAAAAATCCCTGGCAGTGTTAGAGTATGTGCAGGAAAAACATCCTAGACTCACTCCTTGACATTTCCAGTTAAAGGTAAATTAGCAGATGATGGGGAAAAAAACATGACATGCATATTCTATTCTACTAGCTCCTCGGGGTCAGCAATAAGGATTGAGTTTAAACCAAGAACTTATATCATTCCCATTGTGGTGTAGTGCAGGGGTCCCCAACCCCCGGGTTGCGGACCAATACCAGTCTGTGACCTTGGAAGGACCAGGCCACCGAGACAGATTTTCGAGGGCCGAAGGAATGCATGTGTATGCGGGGGGCGCACTCCCGTCCACCCACATGCACGCACACACACCTGCCCGCCCCCCCCCCGCACGCACGCACAGATGCCTGCTCGCCTCCAACATGTATGCCCGCCCCCTGCCTGCCTCCGCCCACACACACAGATGCCCGCACACACCCCACACGCATGCACGGATGCCCACCCACCTCCCGCATGCACACATGCACACCCCCACACACCCCACACACGTATGCACAGACGCATGCATGACCCCCGCACGCACACACAGATGGAAGCCCGCCACCCTCCACGGTCCTTGGGAAAATGGTCTTCAACTAAACCGGTCCCTGGTGTCAAAAAGGTTTGGACCCACTGGTGTAGTGGACAAAGTGATGGCCTAGGAGTCAGGAAGCCTGGGTTCAAATCCCCTTTCAGCCAAGGGAACTCACTAGTGAAGTGAAACTGGTAAAACCACTCCTTAAATATCTCACTTACTTTGAAAGCCCTATCAGGATCACTATAAGTCAGTTCCGACTTGATGGCACATAATAACAAGAACTTATAACTTTACAAAGTATATAAAATAATAAATAACAAAGCATTATCTTATACTATATTAAGCCATAATTCAATAGTTACTTCAATGGAGATTTCATTAAGCAATTTATATTTTATTACCTTTGTATCCTTGTTCAGTCTCCCTGAGATCAATTTTAGTTATTGGTTTGAAATCAATATCCCATAATCGAATGCAGCCATCTCTCCCCCCAGTTGCGAAGCCTTCCTCACAGGCATACATGCTAAAAATTCCAGCCTGCAAATTAACAACACAGTAGTTTTGAATTTTGAAGCACAAGTATGTTCACAAAGGGACAAATTTCATACTACTGAGTGGATAATATACTCTAATTTTTTTTCATATGAGACTCCCAGCATTTTTGGAACCTCTCAATTTGATCACTCCATCACATATCTGCTGTCAGGGGCAAAACCTTTCCAACAGAATCTCCTTTGAGAGCCTTCTCTGGCAGAAAATTAGCTTTTGACTATTTAAACATGTGGTTCAGCATAGCCAAACATGCCCTGCTGGTAGTGCAATGTGTGGCTTGCCAAAGGACCCCAGGCAGATTGGAAAACAGGCATATTAGAAACTGGCCTGTTGTTTTCTACTCTTGGATAACAATCTGTTAATCTGATTTGCAGTTAATTGCTATTGGTGTCTCCTAGTTAATTTTTAAGTATCCCTGTTCAAAGTAAAAATATATACAAAGAAAAATGAAAACAAAAATAAATTTATTCATACACTCTTGGGAAAACTCAAAGTAACTCCTCAGTTAATGCTCTGGAAATTGTGTATTGTGTATACATAACAGATACACAGGAATGTTAGACAACCCCACTCAAAAAACCCCCAAAAGAAACAGAAATATGGCAACTTAAAGACTTAACTGCTATATTTTAATGTGAGCTTTTGTGGATCAAGTCCACTTCCTCAGACTTCAGAGCGAGACTATATGACTGTTACATTTATACATGACTCCATGAGCAGGAGGGGATACAGATAATGGACAAAGTGACTGTGGTTTGTTAATAATGGAATAGGCTATCAGGCTGTGAATATTTTAATTATCGTATACAAGGTAACAATAACCAAACCATGGGAATCAATGTAGGATTTCACACTTAGTAATGAATCTGAGATTAATCTCGTTCATATAATTTGTACAAACAGTTGCACACACTAAATGGATTGCCCCAGTAAGATAATAAAGGGAGTGATGTCCCACCTGAAACCAATGGCTACCTGAATTGGCCAAGTATTTAACCAAGCAAACAAACAAAACATAGGTTGAAATACTATTGTTTAGTGTAGTAAGTTGCACTAGAGTAGGCCCACCACTGAATCCATGGGGACTTGATGAGTTAAGTCCCCATTGAATCAAATGGACTTAAGCTAGTTGCAACTTACTTTAGTGTAATAAGTTTCAACAAAAGTAAGTCAGTTTGAAACAATGGAACTTAGGGAGGAGTCTCACCAAATCTCCACAGATTAATGGGTCTACTCTTGTGCAATTTACTATGTGAAGCAAGAAGATTTCAGCCATTATCTTATAACTACCATGGTAACCAACATAATGTTTAATATGTTATTTCAGCCATCACGGAAGCTTTGCCTGGTGTGGGGTCAAACTAGCCTATACAATTAGCTCATATTAACTCCTATTTACAAAACATGCCCAGTCTTGTATAACTGGAAAAATCACATTGTGGAAGTGAAAACAGCTAATCCCAGGGAATATGCATTTACCTTAAATACTTTAAGGTAAATACTTTACCCACCTTGACTCTGGGACTAAACAAAGGTGTGAACTTACATCTGTTGACAGAACTAATATTGGTGGATGTTTGGTTTAGAACAAATATTTGTTACAGACAGAGATGCTTTGTTGTTCTATATAGGTAATGTTGGAATGGTCCATGTAGGGCATGGTCCAGTAGGAGTCCCTCCAAGTAACTGTTCCCTTTGTAACAAATGGAAGTTGCCTGGGTCGCAACTTGTGCATAAAAATCCCCATTGCGACATGTGTACCTAACTACTATTTGTGACTATAGAAGTAGCATGTGCATGGAGGCCTGCGTTACAAGGTTACATACTGTTCCCTGTCTCATCATTACAAGAACAATTACATGTTTTTATTACATGTACAATTTGTCCTATAGCTGTATATGCACTGAGCTCCATGCACTTATTGTGGTTCATGTAAGAGAAGGCAGGAAGGGGGTCATGAAAAAAAGTCACATTGGCATCACATTCATTTTCCCTCTCCAATTTTAATGAAACCATGCTCCAGAAATTGGGATGCAATGCCACTTTTTGAACAAAAAGTTAAAATTTTAATCCCTTGGAATTTGACATCCTAGCAGGAAATCCTCTTAAAGAAGATCTGAAGGACACTTTCTTATCCAGAAGCTTTTAATATCTGTCAAGATGATTTTCAGAACAGCAATATCCATGTCATAGCTACAAGGAGCAGTTTCAGCATCCTCGACCCAAGATGTAGTTAAGGAATATTGATGAGATTATAGTATCTACAGAGTATCATGTGAATCAATGTCACTGTCATGCCTGAAGAGCCACGTAAGAGCTCTTCAGGCATGACAGAGAGTAAAGTTTCTAAATACGGTAACATCAGTAGCACAACTGACAGGGCTGAGGGAGCACACCTTATTTCCAGAAATTAACACTGAGAAGGCAACTTACACCATGGGCTCCTTGAACCGTGCGGACTAACGTGAGCCCTTTCCAGACATAAATGTCTCCATTTAAAGCACCAGAGTATGTAATGTCATCTTTTGCACAGGATAAACAGAGGATAGTTTGCAGGTCTCCTGCTTTGCCAAAGATTCCTCTTTTGGCCGTCAAGGCATTTCCACACAACGTCCAAAACTACAGAATTAAAATGACAAAAGGGAGGGGAAAAAAGTATATGTGGCATTTACATTTTAGGTAGAGGTAGAGGATAGCTCCATGTTGTCTGAAAAGCTAACAAAAGAACTCAGTTGTTTTGATTGACTTTTGGTCAGATATAAATGCTGAGCATTTATTTATTTATTTAAGATATTTATAACCCACCCTTTCACTGAATTATCCCAGCAGTTCAGGCAATTTACATTGTCAATGCATACAAAAGCAGAAGAGAGAGAGAGAAAGACCGAGAGAGAGATTATTCCCTCTCTCCCCCACACACACTCTGTATGTGTGTGTGTAACAGATAAATAACAGTAGAAGCTATAATAGTATTACTAGCAATAGAAACCAATAGCAAGATGAAAAAGTATGGGGAGCTGAGAGAGAAATAGTAACAAAATGTATAAGAAAATGAAGGGTAACTTAGTATTTTAGCATTAGTAGCATTTTAGTATTACTTTCAAGTCAATTGCTTCAAGACTCCTGCTATCCCTCACCTGTCTCTGCTTTTGCAGAACAGTAAATACCAAGGGCATGCCTGCATCTCTTGAACTTTCTATAATTTTTATCAACATCTGAAATGGAATTTTGTGTAGAGAAATGAAAGCCATCCATTCAATGTTTGAGTACATTATTAAGGGTGTTATCAAATTTGCTTGACTGCCTTCCTTCACCCCACTAAATCGTGGGAGCCAGAGGTCTACAGTGGATGAGGTGCAGTAGAGAGAAACCATTCTCAGCCCCTCTACTGAACTACAAGTCTCAGGATTCCTGGGGGAAGCCACAGTCAAAAGGCACAATCTGAAGGTACATGAGATAGTAGTTTTCTTGAAATTAAGTGTGTTTGGGTCTGCCTGAGTGCTTGAATGGGAAATTGCTTGGAGTTGCGATGAGTGCTACCTACAGCTATGTAGAAGAATTGTTGAACAATGTGGAACAATAGTTTGGCATATAACGTACTGTAAGTTTATAGTGTAGCTGTGCCCTGTAAGCGTACAAATTAAGGCACAGAAATCATACCAAGGTCTTCAGCTGTAAACAACAAAATGTCTAGTGTCACATTGACATAAGCTTTTATGCAGCTCGTTTAATCAGATCCACAAAAGCTAATGCCAAATAAAATATGCTAGTCTTTGGGATGCTCCGATACTCTTTATTATTCTTGCTGCAACAGGCTGGTCTCTCTACCCTTCTCAAAGTATCTTCAAGTATGTTACTCATTTAAAATAGAATGTATTCTTTCCCAGTTAAATTTAAAAATAAAAATGGGACTAGAATGGCAACAGTGGGTCAGATCTCAATGTGACAAGCCAAGCTTTAAACTCCTGCTCTGAAATAAATTCACTGGCAACTTATTATTTTCATCATCATTCAGTATTATTGTAATGATGGTTGGTAAGAGCTGGCTGAAAACGGGTACCTTGAAAACTTTTACAGAAATTATAAAGCAGCAACAGACTGGTCACAGCGGAACTACTTCTAATAATCCACACTCTAGCCTTCCCTATTTGATAGCTCCAGCCCTTATTTTTTTCAGCAGGTCTGCTTTCTAATCCCACCCTTTTAAAAGTTTAGTTCTAAAAAATTGCTACAGTTGTTATTCGTCAGCCATCAGCTCTCTTCCTTGATGGTCTGAATAGAAGTTCAGTGTGGACGGAAGCTGCATCTTTGTCACTGGCACATGCATGCAAAGGCACACACATGAACGCAAGGAACACAACCTGCCATTTCAAACACTGCAGATGGTAAGATTCATTTTGAACTGCTGGTAACATGTTGTAGATCAATTATGATTTTCTGTGATATTTTTAACAGATAACACTTTTTCTGCAGGTTTTTATTTTATTTTATTATTATTTTCTTTTGGTTTTAATTCAGTGAAAGATAAGTCAAGAGAACAAGGTATAAAGCAGGCACAGAAACATTTGTCCCTGCTGAGTATATAGTCTGCCACTGATATTTTATGCTGATGGATGAGGGTTAATTGGATTTTATGTTCTAAATTTAATTTTACCAGAACTT
Source organism: Intellagama lesueurii (assembly GCA_037013535.1). Classification (NCBI taxonomy): domain Eukaryota; kingdom Metazoa; phylum Chordata; class Lepidosauria; order Squamata; family Agamidae; genus Intellagama; species Intellagama lesueurii. The sequence goes on along the minus strand of JBAJHW010000001.1, from coordinate 341,175,217 downwards.
AGAAATGTTACTTTTTTTTGTACTACAGAATCCATCAGCCAGAAACCCTAAGTTCACTACTGGACTCCAGAGGTTGTGGCCAAGAAGCAGTAGTGATTCCAAGTAGTGCCCAAGTTCAGGATCTTACCACTGTTGAGCATCTGGAGGACCATTTGTAGCAGTGAGCTGGGAAACATATTTAATACATAAAGAAAAATGAATAAATTGGTGAGACTGGAGGTTTGGACACTTAACCGAACCACTGTGTTATATCAAAATCAGGCCAGTGAGATGTACTTCTGAATGAAAACGTATATGATTGTGCTGTTAATGTGAGGTATTAATCTGAACTTGAACACCAGAAAACTTGGGGCAGATTCCAGTTTTAAAATTTCTCTTTCATGACAACACTTCAAGATACAGCCTTTCCAAAACAGAGAGCTTCAAAAGCTGTTTATGTATATCGTCACCATCACTGATAGCCTTCCAGTAATATTAGTACTTACTGCAGAAAACTATTTTTGGCATCCCTTTGTTTACAGCTATGCATTTGGCTTGAATGACAATTACTTGGCTGAATTGGAACAATTTTACAGATTGCAGTTGCCAAAAAAGCAGGTGTTTTGCTTCTTGTGGGACACGCAACAAATACTAACATCTTTTGCCAAGGCCTCATTCTGATCTGAACACAGTTTCATGTTAGGGGTGTGAAGGATCTTGCAATTAAAAATGAACCAGGTACTCATGCCCACTTAATTAAGGAGAAATAATTGCAATCTGTTAGGCAATTTAATTCGCAGCCAGGACCAAAATAACCTCCAAGAAGTTTAATAAGCTAAGGGGTTTCTAAAATCTGAAATTTACATATTTTCTTCCAAATCTTTTAGAATTCTATTTTCCTTAAAATTATACGTATTGAATACTTTCTTTCAAAATAGGAAAGTAATGATAGCAATAGAAAGAAAAATTAATTGGTACGGATAAATAAATTCTGGGTTGGATTTGGATTTGTAACGCAAATGGTAGACGTGAACTCTAATTTCTGGTCATCCTCATGGTGATCCTTCCAACTCCCACAAAATGCTGCAAAGTAGGTCCTATTGAATGCGAAGACTGTAATGTGGAACTCTAAACAGGAAAGAAAGGATGTTACCAAAACACTAGGAGAGGGATCTTCCATAAATGGAACCCCACCACCACTGTAAAGAGAATATGAGTGAAAGAGGCAGCTCACGACCCAAACAGAGGGTGGACTCCTCAGGTGTCTCTCTTGCCAGTCTGAAGCTGTCTGTGTTTAGTCGAATGGGAGAGGGATAACTTTTATATTTTCAATTTGTTACATTATCATCAAACTATTTTATCTATCTATCTATCTATCTATCTATCTATCTATCTATCTATCTATCTATCTATCTATCTATCTATCTATCTATCTATCTATCTATCTATCTATCTATCTATCTATCTATCTATCTATCTATCTATCTATCTATCTATCTATTTATTTATTTAAAATATGTTTGCCCCCTCCTTTCTCCTTAAGGAGGACCCAAGACGGACTTAGAGGAAGAGGTTAAAAGTGAGGATTGGAACAAAATATGGTCACAAAGAATAATGAAGAATATGTCTATAAGGGTAAAAGAAAATTGTTATAAGGTTGCATGGAGATGGTGTTGTTGTTTAGTCGTTAAATAGTGTCCGACTCTTCGTGACCCCATGGACCAGAGCATGCCAGGCCCTCCTGTCTTCCACTGCCTCCCTGAGTTGGCTCAAATTCATCTTGGTAGATTCAGTGACACTGTCCAACCATCTCGTCCTCTGTCATCCCCTTCTCCTCTTGCCTTCACACTTTCCCAACGTCAGGGTCTTTTCCAGGGAGTCTTCTCTTCTCATGAGATGGCCAAAGTATTGGAGCCTCAGCTTCAGGATCTGTCCTTCCAGTGAGCACTCAGGGTTGATTTCCTTCAGAATAGATAGGTTTGTTCTCCTTGCAGTCCAGGAGACTCTCAAGAGTCTCCTCCAGCACCACAATTCAAAACCATCAATTCTTTGGTGGTCAGCCTTCTTTATGGTCCAGCTCTCACTTCCATACATCGCTACTGGAAAAACCATAGCTTTGACTATGCGGACCTTTGTTGGCAAGGTGAGGTCTCTGCTTTTTAAGAGGCTGTCTAGGTTTGTCATCGCTTTCCTCCCAAGAAGCAGGCGTCTTTTAATTTCGTGGTTGCTGTCACCATCTACAGTGATCATGGAGCCCAAGAAAGTAAAATCTGTCACTGCCTCCATATCTTCCCCTTCTATTTGCCAGGAGGTGATGGGTCCAGTGGCCATGATCTTAGTTTTTTTGATGTTGAGCTTCAGACCATTTTCCGCGCTCTCCTCTTTCACCCTCATTAAGAGGTTCTTTAATTCCTCCTCACTTTCTGCCATCAGAGTGGTATCATCTGCATATCTGAGGTTGTTGATATTTCTTCTGGCAATCTTAATTCTGGCTTGGGATACCTTACCCCAAACAAGATTGAATATTATAAATAAAAATGTACCAACTCAATGCTGGAGATGCAAAAAGGAAAAAGGAAGTTATTTACATATGTGGTGGACTTGTGAATTAAGAAAGAAAGAATGGGCACTGGTTTTTAAAGAAATTAGAGAAATTATTGGAAATAATATTCGAATATCACCAACTATTGCCCTCTTAAATATAATTAAGAATGACCATATTAAAAAAGAACAGAAAGAGTTAATTGTTATAATGGTCACAGCAGTAAGATTAATATTTGCAAAAAAATGGAAAAATGACAAACAAGTCAACCTTGAAGACTGGTATAAAGAAATGTAGAGTTTAGCGATAAATGATAAGTTAACATGTGAAATAAAAGTAAGAAGGGGAATGACAAATACAATGATTTTAAAGAGATACGGAATCCATATTTGAATTATGTTTTCGTAAAACGGAAAGGTCAAAAGCCAGCAGAAGAATCAATGTATTTTTGGAGTGGAATGGGGTGAAAAGAGATTAAAAGGAAATATTTTCTTATCTGGTCCCGAGGGTGATGGTGGCACGGGGGGGGGGGGATTTTGTATTAGTGCATGTATGTATACACATTTTATGTCAGTATTGTTCTTATTGTTTTTCTTTAATTACTAAAAAAAATTTAAAAAAAGAGGACCCAAGGTGACTTACATCATTAAAGGACAATATTTAAAGCTAAAAACAGTAAGTATACAAATACTAAAAAGGATCAAACAAATACCACACGAAAAGGCAGTAAAGAAAAACAACAGCAAAAACACATTCAAAGCAGGAAGGCACAACAATCCATTGCAAAACCCCACTGAGACAGACAGTCCCTCAGGGAAAGCTTGCCTGAAGAGAAAGATCTTCACCTGCTTGCAGAAGGACAGCAAAGATGGGGCCAGACTAGCCTCTTGTCGGAGGGAGTTGCAAAGTCTGGGAGCAGCCACAGAGAAGGCCCTCTTCCTGTGTCCCCCACCAAACGCACCTGTGAAGGTGGTGGGACCTCTCCTGATGATCTTAACATCTGACCAGGCTCATAAAAGGAGATGCGGTCCTTGAGAGAGCTTGGGCCCAAGCCATTTAGAGCTTTATACAATAGAACTAGCACTTTGAATGGTTCCCGGAAATGGATTGGCAGTCAGTGGAGCTGCTATAACAGGGCAGGTTATGTGATCACTGTGACCAGCCCCAGTTAGAAATCTAGCAGCTGTGTTTTAGACCTGCTGAAGTTTCTGGACACTTTTCAGAGGCAGCCTCATATAGAATGTGATACAATAATCTAATCCGTGATGTAACTAAAGCATGTATCACCATGGCCAGATCAGATCTCTCCAGGAATGGGCACAGTTGGTGGACTAGTTTTAGTTGTGCAAAGGCACTCCTGGCCACTGACAAAATCTGGGCATCCAGGCTCAGAGATGAATCCAGGAGCACCCCCCAAGCTGTGCATCTGTGTTTTTAAAGGGAGTGCAACCCCATCCAGCACAGGCTGCACCCCATTCCTTGATCTGCCTTTTGACTCACCCGGAGCACTCTGTCTTGTCTGGATTAAGTTTCAGTTTTTTTCACTCTCATCCAGTCCATTACTGGCATCAGACACTGATGTAGAGCTGAAACAACTTCCTTGAATTTAGATGGCAAGGAGAGAAAGAGTTGGGTGCCATCCGCATACTGATGAGACTGAACTTTGGACAACCTTTCCGAGCAGTATCGTGTTATATAACATAGGAGACAACCCAGAACCCTGAGGGACCCCACAGGTCAGTGGCCAGTGTGTCGAACGTGACTCCTTCTGAGTTCTCTCCTCCAGGAAGGACAGATCCACTGTAAAACAGTGCCTCCAAGTCCCAACCCAGAGAGAAAGGCAAGAAGGATACTTTGAGGGATGCTATCGAAAGCTGTGGAGAGGTCCAGCAGAACCAACAGGGACACACTCCCCCTGTCCAGTTCCCGGTGCAGTCGTCCACCAAGGCAACCAGAATTGTGGAATCCAAGGAAAGCTTTTTCAACAATGGCTTTACCATTGCCTCATTTAAGCATGCTGGGATCCTACCCTGTTGTAAAGAAGCATTCACCATTCCACCTACCCACTTGACCAGTCCCTTTCTGGCAGCTTTTATAAGCTAGGAAGAGTAAGGATCCAGCAGACATGGTAGCCTTCATCTCTCCAAAGGCTGTGTCCACATCATCAGGCTGCAGAAACTGAAATTCATCCATCATTACAGGGCAAGCAAGGGCCATAGTTACATTCACAGGACATGTATCAACTACAGCATCCAAGTCAGAGTGCATCAGAGCAATTTTTCCTGCAGTGTCATGCAAATTCTTTGCAGCAAACTACAATGTGATCTGCATTTTATTCCTTTGAGCTATGATGTAACATGCCCTTGACCATTTGAAAAAGCTCCACTAGATGACTCTGTGCAGCTGCAATGGTGGGAGAGAAGAATGACTTCTTTGCCACTACCACTGCCATTGAATAGGCCTTCCAATGGGCCCTAGCTTGTGTTCTGTCAGATTCACTCTGAATTTTCTGCCATTGTCGCTCTAGTCTAAATCCCTCTCATTTCATCATCACCAGTTCTCCAGTAAACCAGGTGGACAGTCTGGCTCTACTTTGTGGGACGAGACATTTAGGATTCATCAGACTTCTGGGACAGACTATGTTAGTTTGTACCCCACCTCTGCAAAGTCTCTGAGTTCCAGTGAATCTAAATCCCACCAGAGAATGGTTTGTCCATGATAGTGAAAATGCAGAGAGTTCCTCCACACCCAGGCCACCAACATTTACCCCAGTGCAGAAAAACTGATCTAAAGTGTGCCCTGCAGCATGGATACCATTTGAGACAGACACATGATCAACATGGAGATCATGAAGTCTTGAGCCACTCCAGGGTGTGTGGTACACTAACAGAATCCCTGTTTTGTCCCAGGCCCCTACCTTTAGAAACACACATTCAAACCCAAGGAACTGGGGACTGTTACATCTGGTGAAAGGGATAGAATCATGATAGACCTCTGCAACTTCACCTCCCTGCCCCCCAGGTCTTAATAAGAACATTAAAAGTCAAATCAAGATAAGACAGAGGTGCTCCTGGTCAATCAAACAGATTAGGCTTAATTTGTATGGCTGGAAAAAGTTATGCCACTGTGCATTTGTATGTGTGGACCAGAGATATCCAAGTAGTACTCTACATATCCAAGTAGCACCCTAAGAAACAAAAAGAAATACAGAATAAGGTGCAATTTGGTTGTATATCAGCTGAACTGGGTGCAACATATTGAAGAAAATGTACTACTTGGAAAAAAGTGGAAAAACTGAAAAATTGATTAAAACTGATGGCAGCAATTCTTGTTGGAGAAAACAGAGCAAAAAAAAAATGAACTGGAATGAAAATAAGATTGCTGTATATGTCTCTTTGGCTTAATTTGTTAAGTGACTCCTCGTTGCAGTTATTTGATATTAAAAATACCAGGAATTTGCTGTACTTCTCTGAGCTGGCTGCAAAACATTTACAACTCAGAAGACCAAAATTTGTCAAAGAAAACATGCCAAGTAATTATAAAGAGTTTCTTCCATTGGCAATTCAAAGCATCAAAATCATTTTACCTTGATATGTTTCACGCCACAGCTAGCCACTCTGTTGGGTTGATAGGGATCCCAGGAAATATCAAAAATCTGACAAAAAATAATCAAAACTGCTACACTAAATTAGAAACCAATTGCATAAAATTTAAGATATGTCAAAAATCCAACATACATTTTCCTGGTTTTGAACAAAATCCTACTGTTCCATTACCAATGTATAAGACGTACATAAATATCAATGACTTTCAGTAAATATATCTGTGAAGCATAATTAAGACTGTAAAAGTTTCTTGTTAAGTGAATGCCTTTGTTTAATTCCTGTCTCTGTTCTTCAGTATCAAAAAGGATCTATACAAGAGATGGCAAGATTCACACTCACTATGAAATCAATGGAAAAGTGTCATAAATGCGAAATGACAGGAATGGAGCAGAATAAACTAGAGGAACTTAAAACCAACAAATCTAGTACAAGAGCCAAGCCTATTTGGTTGCAGAAACATGTCTTACTTACAATGCCAACAGTCTTTTATGATCTAATGGCTGCCCTGTGTATGTTCACTTCCTCTGATGTCTCCATTGTAAAAACCCTTCCCCAAAATTTCATATTATGCAAAAAAAAGTCCCACAGTAATGTGTGCTTTAAAGAACATAACTTCCCAGTAGAATAAACCAAAAGCAAGGCCTGGCATCGTCATTCAGCATCTTTGAGATCCCCAAGACCCACCAATGTTCTGTCTTCCTCCATCATATTGGGAGTTTTGAAGGTGACATTTTAATTTCCCATGATGTCCAGAAAATCGCTTTTATTACCCACAGGCCCCAACAGTGTAAGGAAAGTCTCAGCAGAGGACGCTTTCCCACCTAGACCTGGCTCTGACCATCATTCCCTTCATTAGCAGTAATACTCAAGAACAATGTCTTCCATGAAGGTTTTTCCTGACCTTCTCAGTGGGAGATTCTGATATCTTGGGGAAAAAGAAACATGAATGTTCCCCAAAACACATACAGTCAACCCTCGACTTACAAACTTAATCCGTTCTGGAAGGACGTTCTTAAGTCGAAAAGTTCGTAAGTCGAATAAGCATTTCCCATAGGAATGCATTGAAAACCAATTAATCCGTTCCGGCTGTTTTTGGTTCTTAGGTCGAGGGGCGGTTTGTAAGTCGAACCATTAGTTCCCATAGGAACTAATGCAAAGCCGGTTAATCCGTTCCTACCACTAGGGGCAGAATTTTTTTTATTTTTTTCCTTTTAACCTAAGATGACTTAGGGTTTTTTTTCGGTTCGTAACTCGAAGTAAAGTTCGCAAGTTGAGGCTATATTTTTCTATCAGAGCGGTTGGTAAGTCGAAAAGTTCGCAACTAGGGCCGTTCGTAAGTCGAGGGTTGACTGTAATTCCAACACCACTGCTTCAGGTACACAATTTAGACAAAAGAACCCTAGTAACTAAATGTATGAAACAACACCCTCATGAAGTTAAATTACTTCTTTGTATCACTATCTATGAGATGGGCACGAATCGCACTTCAGCACTTCGGTGCACTTTGGCGGATCAGGCCCACAGGTGTTGTGCAGGCGCCCCAGATTCCACACCCTGCCTCCTCCCATGGGCACCCAACTCAAAGGCAGAGTCCTGGGCTTCCCTGCCCATCTCCCTCTCTGAGTGGGCACCCATGGGAGGAGGCGGGGTGGGAAATCCGGGGCATCTGTGCAACACTTGTGGGCCCAATCTGCCAAACCATGCCAAAACACCGAACTGTGGTTCGTACCCATCTCTAAACACCAGTTATGAGATGTATGAAAGACTCTTTGAGATCAAATAATAAGTTTGACCAGATCTCTCTGTCTTTTTCTTTAATTCAGAGCAGTGGCAAATATTAGGGAAGAGCTTTTGGGAGGGGAAACATTTTATTCCTCTAGCCCACAATTGTACATAGAACTCAAAGCTTCTTTAGGTCCCATGAGGAAAGGGGGTGTGGGGAGGAGTAGAGGTATAGTAGAGCTATTATACCACCATTCCACACACACAACCCAGGTTAATAGCAACACAGGGGCGAGGTGGGATGCAGAAATTTGATCAGAAAAATGAAACTGGAAAACTTTGTCTCTCTTTGCAAAAATCCTCTCTGGATACTTTAAGTAAAGTAAATATTTCAGAAGGGCCTATTATGGCTCTCCTACATTACAGTATAAATACACCACTCAGCCCTGACAAAATAGAGATATAGTCCTAGTTGCTCAATTCTCTTTTCACAGTATCAAACAATATCATCTCTCCATAATTACTTTACAAACTAATTACTATTACCCTATTTCTAAGAGCATTGTTTAATAGAAAAATGGATGGACAGCTATCTCCAGAGAAAAAAAGACTACAGGAAATATTTGACAACATTATAAGAAAAAATTTATAACAAACTCATTAGTTGATTACCCTATCCGAATGGCCAGTAGCTGACGCCAGTAGTTTTCCTTTCTTCCAGTCCCAGATGCAGACTGTGTTTTTGGCATCCAGTCCCACTGAAGCCAAACGCTTGCGGGGGGGAAAAAACAACACATTTTCTTAAATGGAGATTAACTTAGAAGCAACAAATTGACTGCAGTAAACGAGCATCCAAACAATGTTAAAGATACAAGAAAGAAATCAAATGTTGGTATAACTATTCAATATGTTAAAAAATACATTGCTTCTACAAGAGATTTTTAGAAATATTTTAAGATGCCCGAGAATAAACCACAAAGGTTCAGGCTCCTCAGTCTGGCATTCAGAAATGCCACCAAGTATGTTCATACAGCACAACAAGAATGTGGTAAGTAATGATGTTCATTGTTATTTCAATGACTCCCCAAGCCAAGCCAAACCAAACCAAACCAATTAAAAAAGTAAAATAATCTCTCCAATTAAAATCTCTTCTAAGAGATTAAAAAAATATATATTTTAAAACGTATGGATAAATACACAGAGGCCTTAGAAACACTGAAATAGTAAAAGACAGGAATAGCAAAAGAAAGGTGATGCAAATATTTTTGTTTAAGAATTGTTTAAAGGTGGTGCAAATATTTTTGTTTAAAAATATAGCAAATTCATCTAATACTTTGAGACCATCAAATTAGATTGTAACAATTCACTGCATTAATCTCACTCAACAAAGGTTCTCATGGCAGATCTCACAACTCTACTGGACGTATTTCTCATCAGTTAATGGATAAGAAATATTGCTGTGTCACAATGTGAGATTTTGAATGTATAGAGAGTCGCCATGAAAATGTACATTGTGCTTCAAAACTGAGGCTTGAATGGCAATTTATTAAAAGTTACCGTAAAACAATTATCCAGCTCCAGGCTGGTCTGGCAGCAACGTCATTTTAAAATAACCCTGCAAAGGAATTTCCTTCATGGCTGACATTCAAGCCACAGGAAAGAATTGAAAGAATATTGACATAATTAGTAAAATGTTGCAAAGTGTAATATAACCAGAGATGACGTTTGCAAGTCCTATAACTTGCACTCTCTGTAGTTACTATACTCTGGTTTTAAAGTAACTTGGTGTACTAGATCCTTTATTTTACACATCTTTATTCTTCCAGGCTTTCCAAATTTTAGTCAGAACAATAATGCTTATCATTATGGTGGCAACCTGCCAAATTCTGAGTGACAAGCCCTTGTATTTATAGGAGGTACAAAAGCAACAGAAATTCCTATTCTAAAATTTTCCTTGGTGCATCAGACCCCTATAACTTTAAAGCCTCAGAAAAGAGAATGTTTACAGTTTGAAGGGAAATTGTAAACATCTGAATAGGGAGGCTGGAGACACAAACACATTCAACACAAGAAGGCAACCCAAACACACCACACTACACACATTGGATACCAACAACAATCATGCAGCAGCAGCAGACAAGGGCAACATGGATTTTCCTCCACAGATTGAAACTGGCTTAGCTGGGTGAGCACTGAGAATAATTTTCAAGTGTGTCTAGATATGCTAAAAGGCTTATTATTATATTTTACTTTCATAGATTTTTAATTTTAATAACTTTGATACTTTTAGAGATGTATTCCATGCTTTTTGATTCTGCCTTTTTAGGCTATAAGCTCTTGCATTTTTGTAATGTAATTAATCCATTCCTGTTGGTATTTTTATTATTCCTTTTTTTGTTCCTGTATTTTGGATTGAATGCTGACTTAAGTATTTGCTTGCAACTTAAGTTTAGTTTTCATATATTTTTTAAGAATTTGTGTCTATAGTTTTCCATAGCTGTAAGACTTTCTAATGTTTTAACAACTTTGAAGTCTTTTGTGCTTATGGAACATAGAAGCAGTGTTGATAAATAAAGCTTGCCGAATTAGACAAGCTGATGTTTCCTGGAATTATTGCAACAATTAAAAGACTTACACATTGATACCAAGATGAATTTTTATATGATTGGAAATGATTGTCAGATTTCATTCTGGAATTAACCCTTCAGGAATAAATGTCATCTGTGATGAACACAGGCTTCTGATTTTTCCCTACAGGTCTATAAAGTTCTATAGGGCTCTTGGGAAGATGTTCAGGCATCAGACTCTCTGATCTGACAGCTGGACTGAAGAAAAAGACATTAGTCTGGTGTTGATGATAGTATTGACCAGAAAATTGGAAGATTCGGTTTCTAGTCCCCAGTGATCTGTGAAATGCACTGACCAATAACTGTTTTTCAGCATGATCTACCTTACAGGATTATTATGGGGAAAAGTGAGAAGAGAAGAGTCAGGTGTATCACCATGAATCAGTCCAGGAAATGTGGAATATAATAACAAGCAAACAAACATACATATAAAAACAAACAAACAAACATTATTAACATAATGGCTAATGGCTAAAAGTTCAAAAGAATCATAGAACTATAAAGTTGGAAACAAGCCCAAGGAGAATTTAGTCCAACCCCTGCCAAGGCAGGAGATCTGCAGCTAGACCATGTCTGACAGATGACCAACAAATGCAGTTTAAAAACCTTAAGTGAAAGAGAGTCCACCCTCGAGGAAAGTCCATCATATTGCTGAACAGTTCTTACCATTAGGAACAGAGACATAAAGAATACTCATTAAATGCCCCATCCCCATCAATTTATACTGTCTCAACAAGAATCTTGACAAGGAATTTTCAACTCCTACAAGATTTACTGCTTTTAGGTGAGAGCAAGACGAGAAGCATTATTTTTCCTCTTCAAAGACTCCATAAAATCCACAAACCATGCAAAACGTGTGTCATTTCCCTTTTGAGAATCAACACACAGAGGACATGCACAGAGCTATAGTACATGTGACTGAGACACAAATCACCTCTCTTATACTTATAATCTTTAAAAGTACATGCAGCAGACAATTACCATAGTGTAGGTTTCATTATTGTTGAAGTGTTATTGCTGCATTATTGTGAAGAAACCACATTGTTAAAGATTTTCTATACATTATTTCAATCATCAGTCCAAATGGAGACTGCAGGCAAGAGCTCATGAGAAGATTAAAACTCAAAGTGCAGCTATGAAGGAACTAAAAAAGATCACCAAGTGCAAGGACATATTACTAGAGATCAAGGCCAAGACCATTTATATTATAGTTTTCCTGATTACTATGTATAGATGTGAAAAATGGACAATGAAGAAAACTAACAATTAAAAAATAATAAATCAATTCAAACTGTGGCATTGGAGGGAGAGCTTTTTGGATGCCATGGCCACAAGAAAGTCAAATAAATGAGTTTTAGATAAAATTCAAGCTTGACCTCAATAGAAGCTAAACTGATTAAACTAAGGTTATTATACTTTGAAAATATCCTGAGATAATAAGACTCGCTGGAAAAAGATAATAATGCCAGATAAAACTGGAGGCAGCAGAAAAAGAAAAAGATTTAACTTGATAAGGATTGACTCAGGGTGCAACTATACCGCAGGAAAGATGTGAATGGATCTGTTATGAAGCTGTATCCAGGATATCAGGTTTCCCTGGGGTAAATTCACTTCAGCCAACCATCCAAGAGTCAGCGGAGAAAGATGAGGAAATTTGCAATTAGCCTTGTTTACAGCTTCTTATGATAATTCTGCTGTGGCTGTCTAGTTTTGCAGAAGGCAAGGTTACAATAGAGTTTCCTTAACAAGCTGCAAACAAGATCGATAATTTCCTCTTCTCTCTCTGTTCATTCATTGCTTTTTCCTTGACCATCCTTTGATCTCCTAGGTGCCCTAGGGCAGTGATGGCGAACCTATGGCACGCGTGCCACAGCTGGCACGCAGAGCCCTCTCTGTGGGCATGCAAGCCATCAGGCTAGTGGCTAACCTCGTCTCGTGACAGCACCGACCCCGCCTCGGTTTCTCCCCCACTCCTGAGCCCTCTGCGTCCCATTGTGTGTGTGAGTTGCCTGAGTCCCCGTCTTTCCCTTTCAGCCATGCCCTTTTTCTCTTGGCTCCCTTCTGGCCACGGCTGGTTGCTTCCCTCTGAGGAATGGGAAGAGTGAAGAAGCAGCATCCGTAATTCTGTTTGTGTGTGAGCGACTAAGGGGAGGGAGCCTCCGAGAGGGACTGAGCTGGGTGTGGAGAGCCTGGGAGGGGGAAAGCAGCAACAGGAATTTCTAGCAACTTCTAGCCTCGCTCTGATTTGGGGAGCAGTTTCTTCACCCTACGTGTTCCTCCATGGCGGACATGAGACTGAGCCAGTCCAGAAGCACTTGAGGCATCGCGCCTCAAGTTCCAAGGAGAGTTCTAACCTCTCCGGAGACCAAGCGCTCATAACCATCCTTCTCTCCGGGGAGGGAAAAGAGGCAGAGAGAAGGGGGGAGGGGTTGCCGGTGCTTCCTCCTCCTCTGGGATCGATCCCTCCATCTGACCAGAAAGGAAGGAAGGAGAGGTGAGGGGGGTGCGATTTCTGAAGCCCACTCTCTTTGACCCCAGGTTGCCTCTGACTTATGGTGGCCCTATGAATCAACTATCTCCAAAATGACCTGTCCTCAATTGCCCTGCTCAGCTCTTGCAAACTCAAGCCTGTGGCGTTTTTTAGGAAGTCTGTCCATCTCATATTTCACCTTCCTCTTTTCCTGCTGCCTTCCACCTTTCCCAGCATTAATGTCTGTTCCAGAGAATCCTGTCTTTTCAAGATGTGCCCAAGTCGGACAACCTCAGTGTCATTATTTTTGCCTCAGAAATAGTGATGATAGTGCCTCAGTACTTTTATTGCAGTGTTGGCACTTTGAAATAAATAAGTTGGTTTTGTGTTGTAGTTTGGGCCCTCGGGCTCAAAAAAGGTTCACCATCACTGCCCTAGGGCAATGGCACCAAGCTTTAAAAAACAAAAGAAAGGGAGAGGGAGAGAACAGGAGGGGAAGAGGAAAACAAGCAGACCCAGGCACCTGGTTCGGGGAGGAGAGGATTCAAAGGGCATCCAGTGTCCCTTCTGCCCTGCCTTTTTCCACTGTTGCTGTATCCAGGTGGAATGGATTGAAAATACAAATCCTTCCATATCAGCTCAAGCGATCACACTGCCCAAACCAATATCTATGCAGTCGCCAGAGGAGTGGCTTGGCCACTAGATGGATAAGGTAAACATATAAATAAATAAATACAAAAAAGTAGCTGACTTGCATTGACTTGTACATTGTGTAGTTAATGGAAAATAATGTGACTGGGACTGCCCCAATCCTACAGCATGTCCCATATTATTTGCCAATATCATCTCCCCCTTAGTAAACCATGGCTTTAGTATGAAATATCTGAGTGGGAATGTTAAGGATAGATCCTTTGGAAGTTCATAAATTCATAGGGTTGTCATAAATCAGAAATCACTTGAAGATACATAAAAACATCATCTTACAAAGTGGCTGAGCTTGTGCTTAAAGAAGAAAAAAAGCTCCTTTCTGCATTTCCCACTAGCTGCAGTTCTTGAGTTATCTTGGGTGGAACAACATGTCATGTGGCATTTCCTCACTCCCACCCTGGGAAGTGGGGATAGTGGGAAACTGCAAAGAGAGATTCGTGTGTGACTGTTGTTGGGCTAATTCAAAGAGCTGAGTATTAGCGAGGGTAATCTGCTAAAATAAACTGCTAGGGTAAAGTGAGCTGTGGACCTACTGTCTCGAATTTTCTCTCCTTCTCTCCAAATTGGTAGAACATTTGTCCCCATTTTCAAAGGGGAGAATATTTTGGGAAAGTATGTGCGCACGCACCCTCAGGCAACAGCCTGGCAGTTAACTTTAAAGCTTACTGCAGATAACAATTGGGATTATCTAACTCTGCTAGCTGCATAATACCTCTCATTTACTGGTCTGTAGAGAACAATGCATTTACAAGAAAATAAATCAGATTAGCCTCCAATTTCTTTCTCACAGACCTGTGTATGGCAAGCGAACAGAATGGAACAAGAGAACTGAGAAGCCTGCTTGGACGGTTTACCAGCATTATGAAATGTGTTCACAGTCATTTAAAAAAGGAACATTTTGGCTACGCTTGTGAAAATAAAAGAGCTAGATAAAAAAGGGATAAGGATTTATTTCAGTACAGAACCAAAAGCAAAGAGAAGTACAAAGCATAAAAGAACACGCAAGCATAGATTAACCTGGGAATTGCCAATACCAATGAGAGGGGGTATAGACCATTTATACAGAGAGTTGAATAGATGTCCCACATTGGGTGTGCAGATGAGTGCAGTGAGAGCTGTGGGTCCAGTGTGTTCATGTCCTCTCCATTCCTGCCCCCTCCCAATTCCTTCTTTCCCCTCTTTTACAAGCTAGAGTTCTAATCTCATAGAGAAAGTCATTGTGAGGACCTCCGTGGTGGCTGGGAAGAATCTGAAAAGGGACTGTAAGATCAGACTCTCCCCCTGTGAAAGTGGAACTTTGTCTAAGGGTTCGAACTGGGATATCTGCACCTTCTTATGGCCCTGGGATAATGAGATTACTCTCTGAAGATGCTGCCAGTTGCAGTTTTATCAAACCTTTTAAAATTTATGAAAAGGGACTAGAGATGGGTACAAACCTCAGATGAGGAGGCGGGGAAGCGCTACCTTTGAGTGTGCAGCCGCTGGAGGAGACGGAGGAGGGAAGCACGTGCTCCTGCTGAGACTGGACAATCGTGCAAAGAAGAGGAAAAGAGCGGTGTGCACCAGCTGGTGAGTGGGGGAGCTGGCCAAGGATGGGAGAAGGGAAGGTGTGGCACCACTGGTGCTGTGCTGACAAACCGGCACAAACCTCTGAACCAAGGTTCATGCCCATCTCTAAAAGGGACAGCTTCCCCACATATAAGTATGGGTTTAATTACTTCCTGGAAGTTTTCTTCTTCCTCAACAGGTGCTTGGAGGTGACTTATCATACACAACTCTGTGTATGCAATATATACTTTAAGATACTTGAGAAAACACTATCCATTTAAAAGATGAAATGACAACACAGCAAAAGGACAAAATGTTTAAATGACAGCAAGAGTTAATGCTTTGAAACAGAAGGCCACAAAATGAGGGGACCAAGGAGAGACACCTCACCCCAAAATCTGCTTCCTTTTTGGTCACAAACTATTACTGCATTTAAACAGACTTCAAGGTCTGTTTAAACACTACTCCAAAGGCCTTTTGCAAATAGGTAGGTTCTAAGCAACGTCCGAAAGGCAAAAAGAGATGAAAGAAGGTATAGCATTCTCTCTTGCTGCTGGGCCAGACAGAACTAATTTCCGTAATACTAAGGAAGTGCTTATATTACCTAATATTACTGCCAAATGTATGGGTGCTCTTTGGCAAGCTTTCTGAAATCAAGTCTAATAAGGGATTTTAAAACCACAGGAACAGAAATGAAATATACACATACCTGGCCATCTGAATCAAAAGCCAAACAAGCAACTCCATGGGTATGGGCATCCTTCAGAATAGACACAGTCTGTACATTGTAGGAATCCCAGATGCAAATGTAAGGATCCTTTCCAACCTGCCCTGTAGCAACTAGGGTTTTATCCGGATGCAAAGCTAGGCTGGAAAACAGGTTAAAGTCAGAGTTCATCATCTAAATCAGAAGTGCATTACTACCACACAATCTTAGTTATTACAGAACATACAATGTGTATTTGCACATTTTCAGTAATGTTCTCACTATTAATTTAACCAGTGTGTAAACCACTTAATATTTCTGTGCCTGTTCATATAAACACACAAAATGCTCCAGTCTTCTAACCAATAAACAGAAGTGCGCTTCCCCATGGTTTTAGCCACTCTTTCTCCCAGCCCCAACTCAGATTTATTTTGTCCTTCTTTTGTAACTGACACCAGGGGAGGCTTCTGCTCAAAACAGGGAGTGGAGGGCCTTATCTCAAAAGTTCCGTGTGAGACACCTCTTCCCCCACTTGGACCACCTTTGGCTGACACTCAATGTCCCATGGCTTCTAGAAGCTACTGATAAGCTTGGTCCTAAGTGGGCTGTTTTTGGGGGTGGCAATTGCCTCCTTTTTAATGTCTTGTAATTATACATCCCTCAGGTTTCATCAAAGCATGCTGATAACTCCCCTTGTTTCCCTCTGGCTCTGTTTTGTTTCCAATCCTTCTAAGCACTCAGCTACCTGATTTTGCTACTAGACAAAATGAAAGATCAACAAGATTTCTGTAGAAAAGGGAAAGCAGACAGAACTTCATTATTCTTATTTCAGCAGTCTTGGTAATTAATTTCCAATAATGTAGATGAGAAATTGAGTCTGGCTTGCCCCTGATGATTCTCTTGGTCCAAGATTCTGTTGGGATTTGACCTTTTTAACTGAAGACCATTGCTCACATATTTTATCTTGGCAGCCCTCCCATTTCAAAAGTGCCTCAACACCAGAACCTCTATCTTTAATATTTAATAAATATTATGGACTCTTACGCCTTAAAGTAGAACATTTGTATGACACCATTATAAGCGTAGGTTGAGTAAAGTTCATTTGCTTGGACACAAACAAGAGAAGTGGTCATATGAACTATTTTACAGAGTCTAGTCCTCCACTTGAAGGGCTGCCAGAGAACAATCTTTCTTCTGAAGTTGTGATCCATTTGAAGGTCTATCCCATGCAAGTCTAATTTAAACATCATGAGCCATAAGAAGGGACATCGGGAATTCTGAAGCTGTGCATCCACAGACCTCGATTCACAGACAGCAAGCTGAAATGATACACTAATTGCCCTAGTATTGAAATGCTATCTGAATTATGAAAAAATATTTCTAATTTTGCATCTATACATATAAATTAGTATATGCATTGTTATTTTATTTATTTATTTAAAATATTTATATCCTGCTCTCCTCAAGAGAATGCAAAGTAGCTTTCTCATGGAAATCAGTGTCCCAGGTAGGGGAATGTTCCCCTTTTCTGTGATGCGTCAGTGGCCATCTATACCATGAACATGACAGTCTATGCCCAACCAGGAGCAACCCACCGCTAGTTCATCTGAATATGGTATGCATCTGCCAGTGCTTCTAATCCTTCTTAAATCCTCACCAGGTGACTCAGGTGGATCTGAGATACAATGCTAGAGACACAAACAGGGCAGAATCTAAGGGGCATGCAATTCCTAGGACTAAAGGGACCTCAGATTGAAGAAGCTAATTTCAGGAACAGATGTTTGGTGCTCTTTTTCTTTTATGGATTGAGTGATCCTGCCTCCTATTTTGCTTTCTGCTGTAGCCATATAAGCTAAGGGTCAAGACATGAAGGGAAATATCTACTCCCCGTGATTAGTTTTCCCTTCAGCTATAGAATGTTCTCAAGGTGCCTGCCTAAGTAACTGGTTTTGCAAAGTAAGCCTGTGTTTATCTGCCATGTCCTATGACAAAACAAAACATATACCAGATATAGAGCCGAGGAAAACCATTTTTACTACAAACATTCTTCACCGCTTGAAAGAGCACCACTTCTTATTACAAGTGTATTGTCTAGTTTGAGCCCAGAGAGTGAATGAATAATTTTTATCACACCCACTGAAAAGTCAGTAATGCCTGAACTTTGAATAAACTAGAAGTCCACAAAAATGTGTTTACAAAAAGATATCACTTAAAATGTTGCTTTGTTGCACAAGCCACTTGTTAGATAGCACACAGACTTTTCATCTTGATTAGCACTGTATTAATACTGTAATGAAACATGGGGACCATGCTAATTTATCTTCTAAAAAACAAAGCTCATGAGTTCCATATCCAGAGTGTCTGGCACGCTCACAGTTAATTTACAAATTAAATACGCCAGTCATGTGTTCTAGCAGAGTATTCTGACAGAATACTATATAAGAGTTATTAGTGAATCCATCTGGCTTGGGGGGCTTTGCCAGATGGCAAATTTTTACCACCTCCGCAGTTTCTGTTGTACTACTGTGCCCAATGCCCAGCATCGCTTATCTTTTTTAAATTCTAATTATAATGAATACATACAATGTTGGTTTTGCTGGCGCTTTTCTCTGTAAGTTGTTGTTCCAACATATTTTTAAATTCTAGGCTATAGCACAGGCTGGGAGAGAAACCCTAAGCACTCTTCACACAGTCATTCGATTCAATTCATGTAATTACATTTGAGTTCAGATAGTCCACTTCCCCATTTTATCCTTTATTGTTTAATTTCCTAAATATTTTACACAGGTTAAAGGTAAAGGTTCCCCTTGACATTTAGTCCAGTCGTGTCTGACTCTAGGGCGTGGTGCTCATCCCCGTTTCCAAGCCATAGAGCCAGCGTTTGTCCGTAGACAGTTTCCGTGGTCACGTGGCCAGCGCGACTAGACACGGAACGCCGTTACCTTCCCACCAAGGTGGTACCTATTTATCTACTCGGATTTTTACATGCTTTCAAACTGCTAGGTTGGCAGGAGCTGGGACAAGCGACGGGAGCTCACTCCGTCGCGTGGATTCGATCTTACGACGGCTGGTCTTCTGACCTTGCAGCACAGAGGCTTCTGCGGTTTAACCCGCAGCGCCACCATGTCCCTTTACACAGGTTAGGCAACAGCAAACCCACGGGCAATACCCAGCCCACTGAAATCTTTTCTCTTATCTGATACAGCTGCCATACGTATAAATAAACAATTGACCTTTGAAAGGCTGCCTGTAATTCAACATGCTTATCCAAACTGTGCCCAGATTAATAACACATTGCTACAATAACCCAAATTAGCCAGAATAGTGTGTAATTAGTGTGTAAGGTAAAGGTAAAGGTTCCCCTTGACAATTTGTCCAGTCGTGTTCGACTCTAGGGGGCGGTGCTCATCCCCGTTTCCAAGCCATAGAGCCAGCGTTTGTCCGAAGACAATCTCCCGTGGTCACATGGCCAGTGCAACTAATTAGTGTGTAACTAGTTGCCAAATTAGGTCTGGGAATACGGCTTATGATCTTGTACAGTCACTCAGAGAGTTGGTGTGAAGATTAAGGTGGCAATGGGGACTTAGCATCCACCCCCTGATCTCTTTCAAAGAAGAGTGGGGAAAATGTAGTAAGTACACCTTTTTAACTATGCTCAGGAAAACATTGCATTTTAATTTTAAAAACACTTATTGTGAGTGGTAGCTTATTTATTTATGTTGTTATTTATTTACAATATTCTGCATTTTGAGGCAAAGCCTCCCTCAGGTAATTCAGACAGTAAAATGTTAATACAACAAAATAATGTCATAACAAATGTTTCCACTCCTCTCTCATCCTTTTATTACATGGGTGTTCTTTACGTACGTACGTCTAATAACCTCTTGTCTAAACTGCTAAGCATTCCTCACTTTTTCTACAGTTTTTCCAGCATGGTTCATGCAAGCTTAACTCATACTACGCTACTGTTTCATCAGTACTGGATCTTCACCAGCACAGTAGAGAAATTTAAAATTCAGGGGCTAGAGGGTAAAAGCAATTGCAAGAATCTGGACAAATTAGTAAATCTTTTGCTAACAAATCAGACTCCCAGATTGTATTTGATGAGTTTTTTCAGCAGCTGACTGGTCCAGAACCATTCAAGTTACATCCAACAGGGTGTGTCCATCAAAAGAGCCATTAATTCACAAGTTCACACTCAACAGTTATGATAACAATAAGTTCTTGTGAAACTTTATCAATTAATGGAAATATTTGCTGGCCAAAATGATTAAAAATGAACCAACAAAATCCTTACCTATTAACATAACAACTAACTTTGTCGTAGCAAGATTCTAAACTTCATGAAAATTGATAATTACCAACTGACAACCAAATCCATCAGAACAAAAGCATACTGGAACACGATAAAGACGAAGAGTTCAGTTCCATACAAATAGTCATAAGCCCCACTGAGGTAAAAGAGACTTAGTCCTACCTAAGTGTGGACAGAACATAGTGCTGCTGCATGAATTTTCAGTATAGCTGTGGTCTTGCAAGAAAACCATATGAATCCTAGCTTAATGTAGCTGAACTGCATTCTAGTGTATACCCCGACTGCTCCTACTTGCAGCCAGAGGAGCTAAATAAACCATGGAGCTTTGTCCCATGGATCATCCATCATGTCATCCAAATGCAACACTTCCTTCTTTTTTGTTTGCTTCTCTCCTATCAAAGCAGAGAAACACTCCCAAAACAATTCATATATTCTTTATCTAGATTATTGGGATGAAAATGCACATGTTTTGATGAAGCAAAGCTCTGTGGTCTCCTGCAGTGATCTCATTACAAGCAGCAGCAATACACCACAACACACCAGCATGCTGCTTGTAGGCAATAAATGAGAGTTCTGTAGATGCCTGGCTCATCATGTCTTCATAACTCTTCCAATGTCTTACAATCTGCTGACTATTTGTCATGCACTAGGCCACTTCTCATCACATTTAAGCCATGATGAGTCCTGTTTAGCCACTGGAAATTCTCATCTTGTCCTTTAAAATCCCTGAGATGATGGTTTAATACATTTGTAGAACAGACATTCATTCTGCATTCAGCTCATGTACATGCTTGCAAACATCCAACATTCCTAATCTGCTTTGCTGACATCAGAATTCTTTTGTAGGACCAACCTATAGGTTTGTGTATTCTGAAATGCCACTGGTGGCACTGATGGATGGCAACCTCTGAAATAGCACTGCTTAAAAACACAAATATATTCTAGCTCCCTCCCACAACAGCTCATATGTAAGATGGATTTAGGTCTCCTAGAACAAAGTACACCAGTTATTTTTCAAGTCTTACCGCCAACTGCCCACTCTCCTCAAATAATACAGAATGTCCCATTTCACTTATAAAAAGAGTATTATCCGTCCGTCCGTCCGTCCATCCATCCATCCATCCATCCACTACACCACACTGGGCACTCAGAAGTAGAGAAGATTAATTTAAATGAGTAAGACTTGTTAATTTTAAAAAGTCCTAGTTGTTTTAATGAGTCTAACTCAGCACTACAATTGGGTTTAACCTAGTATCTGATGACAATTAACATTTCTATGCACGTAGAAGTAACTAATTCTGTGCATTGTGGAAGTACATAATTCCATCTGGGAGAAAATATTGCCTAATTAACTACTAGGTTCATTATAAAATCTGGTGCACACCCTTTGTTCTAATTTCTCTGGCTTACCCAACATATTGTTCCTTTGCCCCGTTAATGGCCAAATATCAAAGGAATAAAAATAACACTTGGGCTGCAACTAAATGGGTAAATAGTGCAAGATTTGTTATACAAGTGAAATAGATTTTTGATTTTGAGTTTTTTAAAAACTTATCACATGATGCAAAAACCAATATGAATCAGCCCTGCCCTTTGTGCTTCTGAAGCTGAGTTTTTTCCCTTGCCACTGGATGCCAGAGGAATTCCAAGTGGTGTTTTCCTCATGTGATCAGTAGTTTCATTCTCCAATATGATAGGGGTTGTGACTCTTCGATTGTACTCTGGCGATGTACTAAGCTGGGTGTGATGATTTGGACAGTGGGAATGTCTGCCTCCACAATCTTTCTCCCTAGTATTTCTTCATTTAAAAAAAAAACACTACTGGGTTTAGCGCTATATCATCTTATCACTGCACTGTTATATTAGTTGAGTGCTATATCACCTCTGCATGAACAACAACAACAAAGATAAAAACCAACATGAAATAGGAACAACTTCAACAAATGACAATAAACTACTATGTTTCTGCAGCATGTGTGTATGTGCTTGTACATTACGGGGAATTTTGGCAAACTGGCTCTTTTCCTTAATGCCATGCAGCACTTTAAACAGCCCACAGGCTTTACAAAGAACCATAAAAGGAGAGCTGAGCATTAGCAGAGGGCAAGATCAAAGGAAGGGGAGCCGTGGCACACATCAAACTGCATCAAACTGAGGAGCCAATGTGGACACTGAAACCAAAACAATTCACAGTCTCCATGTGATCACTTAATCTGAATGGAAGTATAAAATAGGCAGCAAATCAAGCTGCAGCAAAGTTGGATTCTTCCAATTCAGCTTGAAAGTGTAGTTGCAGTCTCAGGCTTTCCAGAGTGGCTTCCTATCTGATGCCTTGCTCTGAGTGTCCTCAGTGCAGGGTATATTGCGTAATAGGTTCTCCTGACAGCTTGAACAAAAACAAACCAAGCAACCAACATCAGAAAATCTGTGGTTTATTGAGTTTATTTGACACTGGCTAAATTCTGTTGTGAAGCTCCTCATGCAGAAATAGGGATGATGTCATAATCAGTGGCAAATTGTCAGGGATTAAAAGCGATTTGGGAGTGCATGCAACTAGTACACAATGCAACAAAGTTGTATGAACCTCAAAACTGCCGAAGAAAACCTTTCATCAGTGGTGATTTGCTGATGCTGATGCTATACTCATTGCACATATGGAGCTGCACAACAGGATTTCAGCCAATATAGCTGAACCATGATTCATAGCTTGTAACTGTCCCAAAGAAGCAGAAAAGAAAGACTTCTATACTTCCTGGTCAACATGTGAATCTTGATTTTGCAGAAATTTTAATTTCTCCAACTGCAAGTCCATTTTGGCCCATATTTGCACCTGTCTGTGAATGTGTCAAAAATCATTTTTCAAATGAAAATCAGTATTTGTGTGTGTTTCTTCTAATATACATATCTTTAAAAGTAGCATAAGCACCTTTTGCAAGTACCAAAAATGGAAACTGCAACAGAAAAGCCATATCATTTTTTTTTTAAAAAAGGCACACATAAATCCCAGCAGCTCAGTTTTGATTAATGGATCCATATCAGTTGATAGGAACCTTACCACTGACTTTAAATACTCTCTAACAAGGGAAATTGCGTGGTTCACTCCTGTGCTTGCCTCCAAACTACCACCCCACACTCTCAGATAATAAAGCACATAAAAGAAAAGGAGAATAAAGTGGGAAGCACATGTGCCATACTGAAAAGAAATCAAATAAGCCTCCAGATGGAGCATAAGTAATGTGTTCTTCTTACTGAAGTTCCTACTGGTTGGCTGTCAGATCCAACTGAAGGTATTGGTTCTGTGAATCCTGATGCGGCTTCCATCTGTTTTTCCTTTATCCTGCTATTATTCCTATACAATTCTCCTACCTGTTACAATCACCAAGCCCTATTTCTGTTCTGTGAGAGGGCCTTTCAGCAGTGGTCATAGCCCTAATGCAGTAACTCAGCACTGACAGGGATGGCCTTAGATTAAATAATGCCTCAGGCAAAGAGTATTTTCAGCACATGTCCAGTTGTTCAGCTTTTGAAGATCTTATTCTTAACAACATTTGCAGCCCATTTTCTAATAATGCTGTCCAATCTGCATGCATGTTTTTTTTTCCTTTGTCATATAAAATTATAAATTTGCATGTGGGATTCTCTTCCCTTCCTCTCTCACACACAGACCATTTGTTGAATACATACTGATGTAAATTTTCCAGCAAATTAGAAACACACACTAATGCATGTTAACGCAACACTGGCCATGCAGGTCAATGCTATCAGCTTCACAAGTGAAGATGAATGGCCTATTATGCTTGTTTTCAGTCATTAAGTTAAACAGATGCTTATGAGAGGACTGTCTTGAAGATCCTGAAAGCCAGCAGGCAATGCCTGGGTCACCTGGTTTTAAATTGAGCTCCACCTAGGAGGTTCATTTATTCTTAAGCCTGCAATTATTTGGAAAGTAATGATAACCTTCCTTTCTCAGGAAGCCTTTATGGTTGAACTGTAACTCAGTGGGAGAACATGTGCTACACATTCAGGAGGTCAGCTCCAGGCAAGCAGTGCTGGGACAAGTAGCACTGTCCAAGGTATAAAACCTTAGAGACCTACTACTGCCCTTTAGGATATACCGAAGTTGGGAAACCTAGTCTTCCAGATGTGTTGGATTCCAGTTCCTAGAAGCCCCAACCACTGGAACTATTGTCTAAAACATCTGAATGCTCAAAGGTTCTCCAACCCTGGTATCAACTGAGATACAGGGACAAGTATTCTGATTCATTGTAAGGCAATATTTTAAAAACAGAACTGTGATTGGATTTCTTTTAATTATGCTACATCTTTCAAAAAGCACCTGGCCTGAAGGCTTTCTACAAAATAGTCCTACAACCTCGATGATGATTCCCGTACATAGATTTGACAAGCCTTGTCTAATGCAGAAGCATTTTGCAAAGACAAAAATATCTCTGTCATCATGTGTGAAGAGAATCACCTGCTTCAAACAAAGCTGAGACTTGGCTTGCCTTGTCAATGTTCAGGTTTAACACATACTCAAATGCACAGGATCTGTAGCAATATTTAGAAACTGGACTGTACATTGATTCCTACTGGGTGTAGACAGATTGTTGCTGATGTTTCTTCACAACAGACTAAAAAAGCCACCCCTCTCAAGTTCCAACAGTGAACATCTTTCTAATGGTACAACTTGATTTCACTGACAAAGCTGAGAAAAGAGAATCTACTCTTCTTTGAATAGTTCTAGAGTGTTCAACTCTTAGCACTGATTATGTCTGAATTATGGGGAGAATGAAAAGGACCTAATGAAGAAACAGAAAGAGAAGTAGTGTGGTGTAGCAGAGCGAGGAACAACGATTTGGGAGACATGAAGTTTCAAGTCTTTACTTAACTACAAAACTCACTGAGCAACCTTGAGCCAGTCACTATCTGATAAGAACATAAGAAGAGCCCTGCTCGATCAGGCCAACGGCCCATCTAGTCCAGCTTCCTGTATCTCACAGTGGCCCCACCAGATGCCTCTGGGAGCACACGAGACCACTAGAGATCTGTCTCCTGATAACCCTCCCCTGCATCTGGCATTTGGAGGTACCTTCCTTCTAGGCCTGGAGATTATACATCCCCCTCATGGTTTGTAACCTGCGATGGACTTTTCCAGGAATCTGTCCAATCACCTCTTAAAGGCATCTAGGGCAGATGCCATCACCACATCCTGTGGCAAGGAGTTCCACAGACTAACAACACACTGTGTCAAGAAAGATTTTCTTTTGTCTCTTCTCACTCTCCCAACACTCAATTTGAGTGGATGTCCCCTGGTTCTGGTATTGCGTGAGAGGGAAAAGAGCTTCCCTCTATCCACTTTATCCTTCCCCTGCATAATTTTATACATCTCAGTCATGTTTTCTCTATTCTCTACTAAAGAGCCCCAAACACTGTAGCCTTTCCTCAGAAGGGAGGTGCCCCAGCCCAGTCATAATTTTAGTCACCCTCTTCTGCACCTTTTCCAGTTCCACGATGTCTTTTTTGAGGTGCGGCAACCAGAACTGTATGCAATACTCCAGGTGCGGCCTTACCAGCACCTCACAGTGCAAACTACTGCACAGGATTGCTGTGATCATAAAAATGTGAAGAACAAGCCCATGCGCTGTCATGGGTTCCCTCAAGGGATATAAATCAAATAAAGAACTGAACAAAGGGTTGAAGGTGTGGGTTGGTGTGAGAGATAAAGTTAACAGGTCAAGTCACTGAAGAGTTCTTGTGTATTATAAGAATTATACGGACTGGGATTTCTGCCAGCTGTGGCTTCTAACATAGAAAAAGGAGTGAAGGCAAGACCCAGCAAGGTAGGATTGGATATTAATTGGTCTTAATTAACTACCTTTGGAATCACATGCTCCTTTTCTACTGCAAAGCATGAGGGTTCCATTGCAGATGCACATGGCTTCCTCAGCAGTAATACCTCCCAAAACCATTGCTTTAGAAGATCATTTTAGCATAGTGGTTCCCAGCCTTGGGTCCCCGGATGTTCTTGAACTAAAACTCCCAGAAATCCTGGCCAGCACAGGTAGTGGTGAAGGCTACTGGGAGTTTTAGTTCAAGAACATCTGGGCCCCCAAGATTGGGAACTGCTGCCTTAGCACTATAGCTAAAACCAACACTAAACTGCTTATATGTATATATACTTACTGAGCTAACTGGTTTCTAAAGCACTGCCTGGATTTTCAACATGCTTGTTTTGCTTGATGGAGTGTCTAAATGGCTGTGAAAGTATTGATGGACAAAAACTAGGATCACAGGATATGCAGAGTCATCCTAAGTAGGCTTTCTGAACACTAAGTCCCACTGCAGAAGTGTTTGTGGCATTCTGAATTGTTGATGAATAAGATTAAGTAACCATTAAAATATTTTCCCCCCAAATTTTAACACTGTAAAAATGTTTTCCATTTTAAACGGGTAGCCTTTTCCTACAGTACAATGCTTTTGGATGTGAAAGATTGTCCAAAGTCTGCCCTACTGTATTCACAATGCTTTCTCACTTTTGAGGGAAGTTCCTTCTATGTTCTGGTGTCCCCCACCAAGACAAGATTCTAGCTGGGCCATCTGGAAGTCACTTAAGAGTCTTCAAAGCAAAGTAGGAAGATTGAGGAATAATCAAGTGAAATGGGGCTACTTGAATACAGGACAACTTTTATGTGACTGTGGAGAAATTCAATCCATGCAGCGTTTATGTGCCTGCAATGTACTGCATGCCCCACCACGTGTACAAAAGAAGATATAGCAAATGGCTGAGATAATGCTCTTGAAATAGCCCACTTCGGATCAAAAATAGTCTAATTATCTAAACGTTTCATTTTGTTTTTAATTTTACCTATGTTTCATATAAGTCCATAATTTAAAATTTCTGCAATGCTCTGAAACGGAAAAAGAAAGGAAGGAAGAATAAGAAAGAAAGAAGCCTTTTCTTTAAGAAGTTAATTAAGTAAAAATAATGAGGGATAACATACATAGCATTGTTTTTTTTCCTACTCAGGACTTTTTCTGAGATGATGCCTCCTGAGATATATTTGTACATCATCTAAAAACTAAGCACAGAATTTTATTTGGTTTTTACACGTGCACACAACAGGAATTATGGATGTTGCTATGGCTAATTGTGGCTACTTGATGAAGTGTTTGGTATACAACCAGGTGTGTGATGGGAAATATGATTGACAGGAGACTATTGTCAATTAGCACATGTGGTTTCCATGAGTCCTCTGCTGTGCATGTAAAAGTCCAACAGGATTCTGCCCAATGAGTGTTTAAAAATTAGAACTGATTCTCCTAATGTCAATGTTTTGATAGACTTAAAGATCAATCTGTTTATTAAAGCTCATATGATTAGACTGCAATACTATAAGGTAGGGGTGTGATTCTTGTTTCTCTGATGTTCATCTTTGCTAACCAACTCCAAATGCAATGCATAGTCACTAGAAAACTTTGGATGAAGAACAACATATATTCTTTGTCCCTAAAGAGAAATTGATGTGTGCGAGTTTGCAGGAGCTGAGGAGGCTGTTGAAGACAGAACACATTAGAGATTGCTCATTCATAGGGCCACCATAAATTGGAAGCAACTTGATGGCGCATAACAAGAAGTTGGGCATGCAGTGCCAATAAAATATTAATGATACATTTTGCTTGTAATTTGAAGATCTAATTTAGGATGCAATCAGACAGCTAGAAAGGCACACATCTGATCACACTGGAAAGGGTCGTTTTCTAGGGAGTAATGTTCTTTAAAGCAATTCTTCCATCTTCTGGGAGTCATCACTCATCATCTTCTAAGTCATCACTCCAGACCAGCTCCCAAAAGTAATCACCCTACAACTGGACCAAAAAGGTCCAGCTTTGACACAGACTGGGGTCAGGCTGGATCACAATTCCCCATACATTGTGTGATTACTGGGAAACAGATCAAACCACACTGCTCTACAAGCCGCCCAAATGTGATCTTTTTCCCCGTGTAATCACACCCGCATTGAGATATTTTTTTACATTACAAGACAAGCAGGAGACTGTTTTTGCTGTAGCCTGAATGAAAAGGATAACAGTGACAAAAATGAAAGAAAGATAAATTATTGTTCATTTGTGCAGTTCTTTGAGATAAGCAAATTGACTCATTTTAGGATGCCATGAATTATGGAACATGTGCAAGTACTTAACTATAATCTACATGAATGAATAAAACCTACTTCAAATGAATTCTGAGTTTTGTATTGTATTGAAGCCTTGAAAGGGGCCAATCTATTTACAACCAGAGTACAACGCTTCTGGTTCTTTGCATCATGGTTCACTCCCAAACAAGCACATAGGAGGTGTTTTTTTTTGGTCCCATTACACTACATTCCTCAGACAAAAAAGTATGCTGATTATTTTGAGGTTTTTTTTATACCAGGCATTTAAACAAAGTCTGTGGGCCCATCCTCCACTCCACCTATGTACATGGAAAGTGACCAAAATTTGGAAACTTCTTTTAAAAAGCAATTCTTCAGGTGACAATGTCATAAGATCTATCTGGTAGGTCTAGTTTTGTGTGGATTTTGCAACAAAACATGACTCTGGGGGACCAGAACATCCTGTCCAGTTGTTTGAGAGTTAATCTAGCTCCTGTTACTAACAAGATCAACATTTAAGGATTCCAGTGGTCTTCTTCAACCAAATTAAGTGTTGAAAAACTGCACAACTACTGCTTGAGCACTTTACTCCAAAGAGGATCTTGTTGATGGGCTGAGAGCCACAGTCCTCAGGCTCCACTTTCTTCAGGAGTCATTTCATCACAATCCACAGCTTGGAAGTAATGTGTTTTAAAAAATAAATAAAAATAATGCAGTAAAAGAAAATAATGAAAGTAAAAATATTAACTAATATGATGACTGGTAATATTATTGAGGTAGGTGAAATGTGCTCTCCTTAAAGTTTTGAGTTGTCACTAGGAGTATTTTTGACCATTTTTTCCATTTCTAAGATTTTCACACAAAAAATTACACATTATTAATATATATATATATATTAGTAATTTGTTCCTCAAATAGCAATCCGCAACTATTCATTACTTCTTAAAACACTAGTAGAGCATTTGCTTTCTAAAATAATGGTCCAAGCTTTGCAACAAACTAATTCTACAAAGCCAGGGCCATCCCCTACTGTCAAGAAAACCGCCACTACCTCCCAGACCTGGATGGAAAGTCAAGCAAACATGTTGCTGACCCAAGCTGCTCTCCCGCGGCTTGAGGCTAAAAGGGATGTGCTGCCCTGCCACACTCTCAACAAGTAGAAGGAGGGCAAGAGAATGTCTCTGTTCTTGTTGCTACTGCCTTCCTGTGTACCCCAAATAGCTGTGTGAATCACGTGCTGGCTGCAAGCATCTGTTGGAAGAAGGTATTATGAGCTGCTTGTGTTCTGTGCCGTCAAGTCAGAATCAGCTTATAGCAACTTTAATAGGACTTTCAAGGTAAATACAGTGGAACCTCTACTTACGAACGGCCCTACCTACGAACATTTCAACTTACGAACAGCTCCGTCCGCAAAATTTTGCTTCTACTTGCAAACAGAGCTTCAACTTACGAACCGAAAAAAAAAGGTGTTCTGTTTAAAAAGTGTTCCCTCCCTCCCTCCTTTCCTGCCTTTTTTTTAAACCTAAGTCATCTTAGGTTATCCTGCCAACCTAGCAGTTCGAAAACATGCAAATGTAAGTAGATAAATAGGTACCACCACGGTGGGAAGGTAACAGCGTTCCGTGTCTAAGTCGCACTGGCCATGTGACCACGGAAACTGTCTTCGGACAAACGCTGGCTCTACGGCTTGGAAACGGGGATGAGAACCGCCCCCTAGAGTCGAACACGACTGGACTAAATGTCAAGGGGAACCTTTACCTTTACCTTTACCATCTTAGGTTAAAAGAAAAAAAATTCTCCCCCTAGTGGTAGAGGACGGATAAACCGGCTTTGCATTAGTTCCTATGGGAACTAATGCTTCAACGTAAGAACGGCGACTCTACATAAGAACCAAAAACAGCCGGAACGGATTAATCAGTTTTCAATGCATTCCTATGGGAAATTTTGCTTCAATTTACGAACGTTTCAACTTAAGAACATATTCTGGGACGGATTAAGTTCGTAAGTAGAGGTTCCACTGTAATATGTTAAGAAGTGGCTTTACCAGTTCCACTCCCCCATGAGTTTTCATAACTGAGCAGGGATTTGAACCCTGTTCTCCAGAGTCCTAGTCCATCTCTCTATCCCCTACACCACACTCCGAATACAATTAGGGTATTACGGGTTAGAGTGGCCCAAAGCATCAGCAGTGAGTTGTTGTTTTTTTGTCCACTTCTGCCCATGATGCTTTATTTCAGAGGAAAGTTAGGGTGAGGGCATTCTTCACACAGCCAGCTGAGGAACAGCCAAGAGTTGCCAGTGGATGGGCAGTGGCAGATTCAGAGATGACTGTGCTGTAGTTGCCGCTGTCGCTGTCCCTAGCAGTCTTCTGTTTGAAGTGATCACCACAGTTTGGTTAACAGCTAGGCCAGCCCTAGGTTGCTCACACTCCTCCAAACACCTTATCCACATCCTCAGACTATGACTAGTGGAAGTAAAAAAAGACTGTGCTGTGCTCTGGGCATGCCCATGTGAAGTTCATATTTGGAACACCCAAGTAAATGAGAAAATGAGTGATTTCCCCCCCCCCATCTAACTGATAAGCAAAATGCCATAATTGTCACCATACTTATTAATAACTTTACCAGCAACAATAATTGCAACCAAACTCTCCTCTCCCTACATAGGAATATAAGAAACCAAAGGCTCTTTTTTTGAAGGATCCTGAGATGTCAGTACATGTAGATACTGTTAATTGCGTTGCTTGGTAAAATGTATTTTGATGTTACTTGCAAGCTGTCTTGGAAAGATTGGTTATAAATAACAGGCAGCATAATGCTTTGGGTCAGCCCTGAAGTTATGATACTGCTATGCTTGTCATATTGTAATTGCTGGAAGTGACTGGGTGCATCTCAATTTCCACTCAAGAAAATGCATGTGTTTGCATGAGGAAGATGAGAGAGAGAGAGAGAGGACTCCTCGGGTTTCCTAGACAGTCCTTTATTTGTTCTGAACTGTATTGATCTTGCTGTATGCTTACTTTCCGATTAGTAATGGTCTCGGTCAACCAGTGTATCAGTCCATTAATACTTGGGTTAATGCATGCCACTAGATTAAGCCACTTTTTCCATTCAATTCAGTCTTACACAACATTTCTGAGGAAGTGAGATTCAACGGGTTTGTTGATGTGGGCACAGACACCTCATCAACCACCCAGCAACTTTAAAACAAATTATGCCTAGGTGGCACAATAGTTTATAAAAGCTGAACAGAATTTTAGGGATACTGAATGCATGAGTGTGATTATGACCACTCTCCCTATCCCATGCACTGATTGTTTTTTGTGAAATGACTAACACATGATACGCATGGTAAAGCTGTATGTCCACATGGCCAGAAATGCTTCGTTGTATGTTCTGCACATGTAATCGGGTCCAGTAAAATGCAGGATTCTCCTTCTGTACACAGAAAGGCTATCTGCATACAGCTGGTGTGGTTCTCGGTTCTGTTCACAAATGAATAGGAAATACATAAAACTGATAGAATGACAGTGGGCACAATCCTCCTCCTCCATCATGTATTTGGGAACCTCACATTTCCATTAACTAAAAATAGGCTACTCTTGGCCCAGCTAGCTCTTCTTCAGTGTTCCTGTATTATTCCCAGTGCCTGCTTTTTTCTGCCAGTAGTGGGGTTTTTTTTGGGGGGAGTTGGTGTTTTTTTTTAGTACAGGGTTATTTCAGAAAAAGTTTCAATAAAAATTCATTCAGCTGCTCAGTCTTCTTGAAGATATCTGACAGAACAGCCCCACAGGGCTGCAGTATGAATGTACAAAGAGTAGAATTGGCAGTAACTTTGTTAAGGTTAGACAGCGGACACAGTAGTCAGGCCAAAAAGGGAACACTGAGAGAGTGCAATCAGATATTTCAAATTAACTAACCTGCTAAAGAAAGAAAAACTGCTGCAGAATACCATTCCGAGAGCATAGTTTTGCAACCTACATTACAGCCAGTTTCGTCTGTGAAGAATTACAGCTAAAATTGATCTAGTGTTACTTCCTTTAAACCCTTCTTCATACTTAAACTTTGTAGTGATGCCTTGAGCAAAATCCCTGTGTTCCAATTATTTTACAAACATAGAACATAGTATACTGTAACCCAGAAGCTGCCTCAAATCATTTGCCCCGAGTTTCAGGCAAACCTTTGTCTCAACCTTATACAACATGCCAGAAATTAAACTTGGGACTTTCTGCATGAAAAGTATGTGCTCTACCACCAAATCCACATTCAAACAACTATGTATTTCCCATTATTTCAACATTTTCCCTCCAGACAAACAATTCTTTCAGAGTACCCATGTCTCAGCAATTAGACTTGCAAATTAAGCTCATATTTATGTCGTCAAAGACAAGGTCCTGCTTGGGAGGAGGAGGTTGCTCTATATCAAGCTCCAAGGATTTAGCCATGCGGAGAATTAACTGCGAGTACGATGTAAAGTCCTCAGATGGAGATGGAGGATGGAGATCAGCAACATCTGAATCAGGAGTTGGCAGATTTGAAGGAGATTCCCTGGAAACTTCTGAAAGTGGATCCTGTTCAGAGATTGACAATACCGAAGAACCCCTCGCAACAGAAAGAGGTGGAGAAGGTAAGAGACGATGACTTCTTGATACATGTGTTGGGGCTCAAGGAATCGGTGCCGAAGTGACTGTTTCAGGTGGATGAAAACTTTTAGAAGAAGCACCTTGACAAGAAGACCAGACATGAGATGCTCTCGGTTGCGATACCGAGGAGGACGGTACCGAAGGGACATGAGAACACTTCAACGGATGGACCGCTTGTTGAGAAATGTCTTGCTGAGATAAATGACGTTTAGAAGCCGGCTTCGATGGCGGAGCATCGAGCTGATAATAAGCTCGATGTCGACGCTGAGGAGGCGAGGGTGATGGGGAGGATCCAGAAGAAGAGGCATAGACATAATGCACTCTTTTGGATCTTACATAATCGCCGGCATAGTAGGGGTCGAGGTCGAGGTCGTCCCCATGGTATCGACATCGATCACCCCTTCGATCGACCTCTACATACAAAGGCTCCTCATAATCCGAGAACGCCCGACGTCAAGACGGACGAGGAAGAACTATAACCTCCCGATGCTGAGGATACTGTTGGGCTGGAGAGATGTGCCGACGTTTAGCCAGCCATTTACGTGGAGGAGACCACTGTGGTGACACCTCTGAGTTCGACAGTTGAATTACTGTTGCCCGCCCGACTGACATAGGGCTTGAATGGGCCAAGGCTGGGCTGGAGATTGCATCAGCCTCAGAATGGCCATGAGTGGGAGATAGGCTCGGTATCAATACTGAAGCCTGAGCCTGTGGTGGAGGTACAGACTCGCCCACTTCAGAAAGAGAGTCTGGGTCTGGTAACTCTCTGGACGATTCCTCTAGTATTGGTGACGGAAGAGAAACTCGAACTGGAGGGAGCTCCCGAGGATGAGTAGATTTAGCAGATTGTTTAGGCTTTTTCTGCTTAACCACCTCTTTCTTTTTCTTAGGATCCTTTACTGATGGCGATTTCGATATTGAGCTCGACATCGATGCCGAAGACTTCTTCAGCTTAGGTGCTTTTGAAGAAGCCCACAGAGAAGGGGTGGCAGGAGCCGATGAAGCAGCAGGCTCGGAACGAGGAGTAGGAGGAGCAGGAGTCAAGTAGGCTCCATGTCTGCCGAGCTCGAGGGTGTTAAAGACTTCTCCCACAAGTATGAACGAAGCCGCTGTAAGCGGAGCTTAAGGGCAGGCTTGGTCAACTTCTTACACTCCGGACAGGAGTGGGTCTGGTGCCTCTCCCCTAAACAAAATAAGCAGCAGTTGTGGCCGTCCGTGAAGGGGATCTTATTAGCACACAACGTACAGCGCTTAAAGGGACCTGACGAGGCCATAAAATTTGGCGGGAACAGAAGAAGAGAGAGAGGAGGGGGGAAGGGGAAAAAAAGAGAAGAACTCACGGGAAACATCAACGATTGCCAGTCCAAGTCAAAAGCCGAAATAGATTAGAAGCCGAAAATCACGATAAAGTCCGTAAGCCAAATCAGAAACGGTAATCAGTCCAAAGGTTAGTAATCGAGAAATCACAAAAAGGTAGCCAATCCAAATTCAACAATCGTAATCGTAAACAAAGCCAGTCCAAAGGTCAAAGTACTCCAGAAAACAAAAAGGGTAGTTAGGAAGCCAGACCAGGATAAAAAAACCATGAAACAGATAACAATTCAAAACAACTCTAGACGTCGTGAAAGAGTCCGATCTCAGCGGCGGCAAGAAGGAACTGAGGTATTACGGGTAGGCAGAGCATGCACACCACG
Source organism: Intellagama lesueurii (assembly GCA_037013535.1). Taxonomy (NCBI): domain Eukaryota; kingdom Metazoa; phylum Chordata; class Lepidosauria; order Squamata; family Agamidae; genus Intellagama; species Intellagama lesueurii. Next base: position 341,140,506 of record JBAJHW010000001.1, on the reverse strand, counting down.
GGGAAATGTCCTACTAATCACATGTTTTTAAGCTCTAGAAGATTCCGAGGAGTCCTGCGCAGGTGCAGTCTAACCCATTTGTGTGCATTCACAGAGGCCACGAAGAAGAACGGGTGTATTTTCTCTAGACAGGCACTGTGGGTGCAAAGGAGGATGAAAGGATTTTCAGAGATCATTTTTCAAGAGTGTTCAGTCACACATCAGTCTTCTTTATCCTCTTGAAAGACACATTTCTAGCCCACATTCTTATCTCCGGGAAGCACCAGGCAAAAGGTAGGAAAAGGTGCCAAGATTTTTTTCCCCCAAAGGACTTCCAAGCATTCTAATTGCACAGGATGAATAAAGGACTTGCAACATTTTCAATCAAGCAAAAACAACAACAACAACAACAAAAAACCCTGCATGACTGGCTGTGCAGTGCACTGCCAAAAACATAAAGTGGTCAGCTGTTTTCCAACACCACCAAAAATCTAGTATGCATAAGTATGTAGTAACAATGCTACAGAAACCTATACTCTACTTCTCCCAATCCCCGAAACGAATTATTGGGGTCTGCTGCTTTTATTAATCTTTTCTGTCAAGGTCTGGCAGATTCTCAAGACGCTTAGAGCTTTACCACATCTCTGACAGCAGCAGTTACTTGACAGTGTAGTGCACTGTATGTATCTTCACATTAGGATTTCATCTAGATTTGCATATATTCATCTTAAACCCATGACTGTATTAACTTTTTGCCAGTGCATTTAATATAAGAATATTAGCTTTATAAAAACATCCCGGAACAGTTTTGTGATCATCATCCACACCAAGATAAACCTGGCATTCATTACATGATAACTTGACAAAATAAAACATTTTAAATAGTGAGAGGTGATCTATTAATAGATATTTAAATGATTGAAGTAATCTTTTAGAAAAACAATGATTATACAAATCAAGACATGAAAATCAGCTTGATATCAACCCACAGTTGCTTGGCAAATATTGTTCCATAGAGTTTCCAGGTCACATAGGGGCAGCAAAAGCCACAAGTGGTAGAATTCCACATCAGTCTAAACTGGAGTGGGCAACTCTGGCCCTCCAGATGATAGAGAGGATCTGCCACTCCTCTCAGCCCTAGCTTGCACAAACCATGGTAAGGGCTTAAGGGGGATGGCAATCCAGTAACATCAGGAGGACCACACCTGTCTACCATGGTTTGGACGCTAGGTGAAAACTCTGAAACTTACTTTTAAAAAACAATGAGTTAACAGTTATATTTTCAAGGCCTCAAAACAGTACGTGTTTGTTTTTATTTACAAATTCTTAAACTTTTATATTTTTCTTTACTCTCCTCAATTACTGAAAAGTAATTAAAATAGTTGTCTTTCAGTTATTTTAAAAAATCTGAACGGTACAAACTACTGGCTTCTGATACAAAACATGGTCTCCTTCTATTCATCTTATTATCGCCTGAACTCCCAAAACAGAGCATGAGGCATCAGTATGACGCACAGCAGAAGACAGACAGAGTTATAAAGTTGGAGCAAGCTTTTCCCTTAAAACAGAGGTCTCCAACCCCCGGTCCGCGGCCTGGTGCCGGTCCATGGCCTGAGCCGGACCGGGCCGCAGAGACAGACCTCCCACACACAGCCTGCACGCACTCCCCCCCCGCACAGCCCCTTTCCGCATGTGTGCGAGCGCCCGCTCCCACGCGACCGCTCCCCCATCCTTTTGTGCATGCGCACGAGCGACCGCACAAGCGCTGCGCCGCCATTTCCGCATGCGGATGAGCGCGCCCGCATGAGCGCCACCGTTTGTCCATGCGCATGAGCGCACGCACCCTCCCGCTCCTTCACGCATGCTCATGAGTGCACGCACACCCGTGCGAGAGAGAGAGCACTCGCGTGAGGGGGTGCCCCGCCTTCCCCAGCCGGTCCGCGGGGTTAAAAAGTTTGGGGACCTCTGCCTTAAAGCACCCACACAAGCCAAACACTGTGTTGTCAAATCATTGAGAAAAAAATTAGGAAGACAAAAATTATATAACCTGCCCACAAACACAGTGAGACCCATCCCTGGATGCCAGGTGTGCAGTTTTAGAAACACTGTTTAAAACTGTAAGAATCAAGTACAGTATGTAAATTACTTCTCCTGGCAGCTTCCAAGAATTGTGACTCTCCTCTAAAACAAGGCACAGGTGTGTGTTACTGTTTTCCAAAACTGGAAGTAAATCTGTCACTTCTTTTTATTCTAAAAGGTACGACATCACATTTGTTTTTGGATGGGTGTCGCCTGTGGTGGATCCCAGGCAGTGATGGTACAAAATTAGCCCCTGGTACCTAAACCACTGAGCTATACAGCCAACTAGATTCATCACTACAGACTTCTAAATTAACCTGCAGAAGTTTTTCCTGCTAGTCTCCAGAGGTCAAGGAGGAGAAATGGCATATACATAAAATACTAACTCCACTGATATTCAAAACCTCAAATAAATTAGCATTTAATCCTAGCCTGAAGGGTTGCATTACCTAACACAACAAAATAAATGGCAGAATTGTTCTCCATTACCATTTCCTTAGTTTTTCTTCTTCATTTGCTTGAAATACTTACACTCAGAACTGAATATAGAAAGTAAATGCATAAGAGAAGAAATCATTGCTGTCCATTGCTCTGAACTGTCATGATGTATAAATAAATCATGTCAAGCTAACTGACAGGGTGAGAGAGCAGTTACCTTGGGGCAGTCAGGACTCCCACGGCTTCCAAGAGAAAGCTGGAGGACACAAGGGGCGGGGGAGGGAATAACCCACACTATTCAGGCCACCCAGCAAATTCAAAATAATCAGAAATGATAAATATGTATAATTTATAATCTTGTTATTCTGTCTGCAATCTCATATCAAATTATAGTTCTCATTTTAAATTTAATTATGCCTGACAGTACAATATCACAAATAAAAATAATTTCAGTAGCTAGAACCAAAGTCCCTGATGTTATCCAGACAATACCAGAATGTATTCTAAAGCACTGAGCACACACAAGCTCAGGTTTCCCTTCCAGAAGCAGATACAAACAATGGCAAATTATATTTTGTGGAAGCTATAGGTTCCTATTTCATCTGAAACTAGCAAACCATGATTTGAACAGACTATCATTTGCCAGGAGGGCCTGGCGTGCTCTGGTCCATGGGGTCACGAAGAGTCGGACACGACTTAACGACTAAACAACAACAACAATCATTTGCCAGAGTTTGGACACTAGGGCAAAGCATTACTTTAGAGATAAATCACAGTTGCAAGCATATTTCTACATATGTGGAGGAGAACACATAATCCTGTGTTGTATTTTTGTTTACACCAAGCCATGTTTGGTGTTACATCTGAATAGTCTCACCGAACCACCATAAATCCACCATATTTCATTGATGTAACTAGCATCTCCTCTCCAGTGGAACCATTCACAGATGCAATCAAGTATAGGTTAGAGTAGTAAGAATGGGTGGGCAGGTCTCCAGAATTACACATGAGTAAAAAGAAAGACCCGTCTTCAACACAGTGTGGCATGACAGCAGAAGAGAAAATTACAAAGTAATTTTTTTGTAATTTTTTTTTTTTTTTTTGCATTTCCGATGGGTCTTGCAGGGTTTGTTTGCTTTTTGGGGGTTTCCCCCCCCCCACTTCCGATGGGTCTTGCAGGGTTTGTTTGCTTTTTGGGTTCCCCCCCCCCCATTTCCGATGGGTCTTGCAGGGTTTGTTTGCTTTTTGGTGTTTTTTTCCCCCATTTCCAATGGGTCTTGCAGGGTTTGTTTGCTTTTTGGTTTTCTTTTTTACATTTCCGATGGGTCTTGCAGGGTTTGTTTGCTTTTTGGTTTTCTTTTTTTGCTTTTCCGATGGGTCTTGCAGGGTTTATTTGCTTTTTGCTTTTCTTTTTTTGCATTTCCGATGGGTCTTGCAGGGTTTGTTTGCTTTTTGGGTTTTTTCTTTATCGGCCGGAACGGATTAATCGCGTTTCTGATGGGTCTTGCAGTGGTTTTTTTTTGGCGGGGGGGGGGGGTTGGTGATTTTTTTCCCCCGGCCAGAGTGGATTAATTGCATTTCGATGCATTCGTATGGGAAATGGTGCTTTGACTTACGACCATTTCGAGTTACGACCATTTTCTGGAACGGATTAAGTTCGTAAGTCAAGACACCACTGTAAATATTTATTTGGGGGAGGGCATTTAGTATTTTCAGGCAGAAGTTAAGTGAATCAGCAGATACTAATCCCGCAGATAAGGAGGCCCTACTGTACGTCAAAAATATGAAAGGAAAACAAACCTGAGTAAGCACTGTCACAATATCTCTCATAATTCTAGGAAACATAGAGTGAATAATAGTGTTTTTTTTCTTTAGCTGCTCTGACTCTAGATTGGAGCCTAAATCCATCCAACTCTGTTGGGAATATTTGCATGATATTATTCTGATTTAAAAAGCTGAAGAAATATACAGTAAGAAGTATTTCAACTTCCTAAAAAACCAAACCAAACTAAACTTCTTGATCTTCTCGACTCAGAAGAACAGAATGAAATACTATAAACTGATTTCTGACCGGATGTTAGCCAGCTATATGATCTGTTTGCTCTTATTTTCTAGAAGATAAATCAGTCTTAACTAATTTTACCCAAATGTTCTAACTATTGATTGTTGTGGGTTTTTTGGGCTGTTTGGCCGTGTTCTGGAGGTTTTTCTTCCTAATGTTTCGCCAGTCTCTGTGGCCGGCATCTTCAGAGGACAGGAGCTAGAATTCTGTCTGTGTTCTGGTGCAGTTCTGGTGTACCTACAACAACCATCGGAACCCAGCCGTGAAAGCCTTTGAGAACACATTGTTCTAACTATTATCAAACAGATTTGCAAAAACAAGGTTCTTTCAGTGCATTAGGCCTCCTTAATAGCATTTTAGTTTTCCCACAAAATCTTTTTCTTTCTATGCTTTACAATTTTTGAATGCATGTTTTGAGACACTATACCATTAAGATTTGACCTCTTCACATAGGTTAGCAGTAGCACTCTAAATAAATGGGTGGATAAAGCTAGATGAAAGATGGTATTAGACATTTTGCTTTCATCAGCTCCACAGTACTGTTTTTTAATGGGAAAATGGTTATTGAAATAATTTTCTCTACGGATAGCAACTATTCCCACTTCAACTCCCAGATGTGTGTAAGTGGTTTCCAGTATATATATTTCACTAGTGGTCCATAAAGCAGCATATGATTTGTTTTTGTTTTTAAAAAACATATAATACTCTCATCTGACATAAAAGCCTAACAAGCTGAATCCTATAACATTTTCCTCAGAGATTATGAACCAGTTTCTCTATCTATGCACTGAATGACGCTTAATTCTGACGAGACATGTGAAAGATTGTATAACTAGAAATTTAAACAAACGCATAAACACAGCTTGGGCCCAATTAAGATGAAGTTGTAAATAGTAAGGTAAAGGTAAAGGTTCCCCTTGACATTTAGTCCAGTCATGTCCGACTCTAGGGGGCGGTGCTCATCCCCGTTTCCAAGCCATAGAGCCAGCGTTTGTCCGTAGACAGTTTCCGTGGTCACGTGGCCAGCGCGACTAGACACGGAACGCCATTACCTTCCCACCGTGGTGGTACCGATTTATCTACTTGTATTTGCATGCTTTCGAAGTGCTAGGTTGGCAGGAGCTGGGACAAGCGACGGGAGCTCACTCCGTCGCGTGGATTCGATCTTCCGACTGCTGGTCTTCCGACCTTGCAGCACAGAGGCTTCTGCGGTTTAACCCGCAGCGCCACCACGTCCCTTGGCATAAATAGTAGGTTCCATTAATTTTACTAGGAGAAAATTAAGCCTGTACTTAATCTTCTGTTGGGGAGTCTGTGCAGTTGAAATATTATGACTTAAAAGTATTTCTTGCCAACCCTATTGTGCCAATTCTTTGGCAGCATACTTTATTTCTAACTTTATCAACAATTATTGTGAGAGCATCACATATGTGAGTATTCAGTTCTGAGAATATGACGCCTGTGTCAAATAGTGTATCATAAGTTGGACTTTCTTCATGTTTCCTCCAATACCTGGAGTATTGCATACAGTTCTGGTCGCCGCACCTCAAACAAGACAGAGTGGAACTGGAAAAGGTGCAGAAGAGAGTGAATAAAATTATGACTGGGCTGGGGCACCTCCCTTATGAGGAAAGGCTACAGCGTTTGGGGCTCTTTAGTCTAGAGAAAAGGAGCCTGAGGGGAGACATGATTGAGACATATAAAATCATGCAGGGGATGGATAAAGTGGACAGAGGGAAGCTCTTTCCCTCTCACGCAATACCAGAACCAGGGACGTCCACTCCAATTGAGTGTTGGGAGAGTGAGAACAGACAAAAGAAAATATTTCTTGACCCAGTGTGTTGTTAGTCTGTGGAACTGCTTACCACAGGATGTGGTGATGGCATCTGCCCTAGATGCCTTTAAGAGGTGATTGGACAGATTCCTGGAAAAGTCAATCGCAGGTTACAAACCATGAGGGGGATGTATAATCTCCATGCTTAAAAGGAAGGTACTTCAAAATGCCAGATGCAGGGGAGTGGTATCAGGAGACAGGGATCTTGTGGTCTCGTGTGCTCCCAGAGGCATCTGTTGGGGCCACTGTGAGATACAGGAAGCTGGACTAGATGGCCCTTGGCCTGATCCAGCAGGGCTCTTCTTATGTTCTTATGTTTTACGAGAACCAGTCATCTTTAATTCAATTAACTTTCTTACTGATGGCTATGAAAGACCTAATGACTCTTCTGCAAGGCACTAGGACACAATGTCCAAACTTAAACAGAGAATTGATACTTGGCTCTGCATAATTAGAACTTCAGGGCATGGCCAGACACTAGCTTCAAAAACAATAGGTTGATGAATTGTTGTTTCAATATGCCACTTACTCTTTTTAGCAAAAAGAAAAGAAAGTCATTGTGGCCGCTGAAGATGGCTGCCGGAAGAGGTGGGGAAGGGGGCTAGTCGACTACATGGACTCTGTCCCTGCAAGGCAGCACAGCCCCAGATGAGGAGAAAGGTGGGAAAATAAGGATTACCCCCAACCTTCACTCCAACATTTTCCCCTCATGCCACTGCAATCCTCCGCTGTTGTTGTTGCTGCCTACTTACTTGTGAATAAACAAGGTAAACTTACACATAGGTATACCCAGTAAGCCTGCTCACAGGTAAACTAGTGATCCAAAGACCTGTCTGGACCTTTCTCACAAGAGAAAAAACATCTCCAGTGTGAACAAAATGGAGCGCTCAAGTGAGAGATAAGGTAGATTACACTGAAGATTTGTTGTTGTTTAGTCGTTAAGTCGTGTCCGACTCTTCGTGACCCCATGGACCAGAGCACACCAGGCCCTCCTGTCTTCCACTGCCTCCCGGAGTTTGGTCAAAGTCATGTTGGTAGCTTCGATGACACTGTCCAGCCATCTCGTCCTCTGTCGTCCCCTTCTCCTCTTGCCTTCACACTTTCCCAACATCAGGGTCTTTTCCAGGGAGTCTTCTCTTCTCATGAGATGGCCAAAGCATTGGAGCCTCAGCTTCAGGATCTGTCCTTCCAGTGAGCACTCAGGGTTGTTTTCCTTCAAAATGGATAGGTTTGTTCTCTTTGCAGTCCAGGGGACGCTCAAGAGTCTCCTCCAGCACCACAATTCAAAAGCATCAATTCTTCGGCGGTCAGCCTTCTTTATGGTCCAGCTCTCACTTCCATACATCGCTACTGGAAAAACCATAGCTTTGACGATGCGGACCTTTGTTGGCAAGGTGATGTCTCTGCTTTTTAAGATGCTGTCTAGGTTTGTCATCGCTTTCCTCCCAAGAAGCAGGCGTCTTTTAATTTCGTGGCTGCTGTCCCCATCTGCAGTGATCATGGAGCCCAAGAAAGTAAAATCTGCCACTGCCTCCATATCTTCCCCTTCTATTTGCCAGGAGATTGAAGATCTCCTGGCAGATCACACTGAAGATAAGAACCTTTTAAGCATGAACCAGACTGCTCCAAATTCCCTTGTCTGGACAGGCCCTAAGAAAGATTACAGGTAAAAGACAATGAACCATGGCAAAATGGTAACAAAGCATTTGCCACTCAGATACAATAGATAAATAGCATGTCTGCAATTTTAAAAACCAAAACACAACATTCCAGATTAAAAGCTTTTCATCCCTTTGAATAACCATGGGGATCTGATACATTTGGAGAGGGACAGAGGTGATCTGGTGACAGGAAAAATAAGAGATCTAATGAGAAGGGAGAGCAAAGCAGACAGTAGTAGTCCCTTGACAGTGCGCACAACCGGAGGCAACAACTCTACAGGCAGGCAGCAATTAACAGAAGGTCTTTCATCTACATCGAAACACGGAAAGGTCTAAGAGGTTCAAAGGGTTTCAGATGAAGACAAAAATAAATGGCAGGGTTTTCAGATGTCGGCATCATCTGTAAAGAAATGTTTACACTGCAAGAAGGCATTTCAGCATTAAGAGAACAGGGAGAAGGGATCAATTCTGCAAATAAATAATGTGATGGTGACATATATCCAACTCTGCAGTTTTACAATTATTATTTAATAAAAAACCTAAGTATCTGTTAAATATTAGTACAGTGGTGCCTCGCTAGACGATGTTAATCCATTCCGCGAAGATCGCTGTCTTGCAAAAACATCGTCTAGCGAAGCACGTTTCCCCATTGGAATGCATTGAAATCTCTTCAATGCGTTCCAACGGAAAACTCGTCGTCTTGCAAAGATCGTCCATAGGGAAACATCGTCTAGCGAGCGCGGGTCCCCATTGGAATGCACTGACAGCTATTGACCGCTAGTCAATGCATTCCAATGGGGAAAACTCGTTGTCTAGCGAAAATCGCCCATAGGACACCATCGTTTTGCGAAGCGCAGTAGTGATCACAAAGAGCCATTGTCTAGCGAATTCCTCGTCCTGCGAGGCAATCATCTAGCGAGGCACCACTGTATCTGATATAGTAAAAGAGTATATAAGCTCTTCCTGTTATAGCCAGTTTTTGTAGCTCTGATGATGTTATTTCTGAAATCTGCAACTCCTTATAATACTGTGTGAAATGTCTTGATATTGTTCTCAAAGCCTCAATGACTATGAGGGCCACTGAGGTATGTGTCAACCACAAGCAAGATATTTCAATTGCTGGGTCTCTGTATTTTGTTAGTTTTTCCAACTATTTATCTTCAACTCTGGCATCTCCTGGAATTGCAGTGTCAATGATCCGGACATTTCTTCATTCTATTACTAGTATGTCTGGTGTGTTACGTTCAAGGTGTCTATCAGTTTGGATCCGGAAATCCTACAAGATCTTGTCGTAGTCATTTTCTGATATCTTCTCTACCTGATGTTCCCATGGGTTTTTAGAGGCTAGCAACTTATATTTTTTGCATGATGACCAGTGCACTAATTTTGCGACTCTTATCATGTCTAATTTTGTAATCTGTTTGTGGAGTCTTTGGACATTCACAGATGAGGTGTGACACAACTTAATCTTTTTCTTGACAGAGTTGATACTTGCTGTTAGCACTAATTCCTTGAATCTTAGCTTTCATAACATTAGTTTGCAGTGCTTCTTCTTGTGCAGCAAAAATCAAGCCTTTGGTTTCTTTCTTAATTGTTCCCAGTTTTAGCCATGCCCATGTTCAATTATTGTCATGCTTTCCATCAATATTTCTCAGATGCTGTCCATGTAAGTGATTTATTTTTCCAACTGTTTATTTTCAAATAGTTATTTCTTATATTGAAACTTTGCTTCTGTTGTTTTCAAAATATTCTCCATTTTCACCGCCTTAAGTAATTTTTCTCAACTTGTACTAATACAATCATTTAGGCTTCTTTTTTCCTCCTCTACTGCCTGCTCTATTTGCAGTAATGCATGGCCTTCAATTTTTCATGGTAAATACAATCTGTCCATATCACTTTTTGGATGTAGTGGTATGTTCAAGGTGATTTGCATGTTCCAGGTGACTGATAGTGATTTTTTAATATCACAATTTTAAAACTCTATTCCATCTAGTTTTTGGATCTTGCCACATTTTATAGACAGAGCTGCACATGTCGCTAGTATTGTTGTTGTTGTTGTTGTTACTGATACAGAAATGAATATGCATGCAGGATGTTGTTTACTAATGTAAAACACATGGTTTTTATGAAAAAAAGGCTATAACTTGAACTGTGTAGGCATCCTTCTGTGTAGGCATCCTTCAGTCTCGAGAGACTATGGTAACGTGCTCTGAATAGAGGTCTTGGAACAGCGTCCAGTGTGGCTGAGAAGGCCAATTCAAGAGTGACAATCCCTTCCACACTGAAGACAAATACAATCTGTCCCCTGTCCAGCTCCCTGGTTTTGCTGGTTTCGGGACTGCCTCTTTGCCTTGGCCTGCTAAACAAGTGTCTCTTCAAATTGGGAGAGGCCATGATGCACCGCCTGCCTCCAGGCTGAGCGCTCTGTTGTCAACATTTCCCATCTGTTGAGGTCCATTCCTAAGGCCTTCAGATCCCACTTGCAGATATCCTTGTATCGCAGCTGTGGTCTCCCTCTGGGGCGCTTTCCCTCCACTAATTCTCCATACAGGAGATCTTTTGGAATCCGACCATCAGCCATTCTCACGACATGCCCGAGCCAACATAGACGTCGCTGTTTCAGTAATGTATACATGCTAAAAATTCCAGCTCGTTCTAGGACTACTCTATTTGGAACTTTGTCCTGCCAGGTGATACCAAAAATGTGTTGGAGACAACACATATGGAACGTGTTCAGCTTCCTCTCCTGCCGTGCACAAAGGGTCCAGGACTCATTGCAGTACAGGAGTGTACTCAGGACACAGGCTCTATAGACCTGGATCTTGGTATATGCTGTCAGCTTATCAAGCCATACTCTCTTTGTGAGTCTAGAGAACATGGTAGCTGCTTTGCCAATGCGTTTATTCAGCTCGACATCTAGAGAGAGAGTGTCAGAGATCGTTGAGCCAAGGTACACGAAATCATGAACAACCTCCAGTTCTTGTGTAGAGATGGTAATAGAGGGAGGTGAGTCCACGCCCTGGCCCATGACTTGTGTTTTCTTCAGGCTGATTGTTAATCCAAAATCTTGGAGGGCCTTACTAAAACGATTCATAAGTTGTTGGAGCTCTTCAGCAGAATGGGCAACAACAGCTGCATCATCGGCGAAGAGGAAGTCCCGCATGCATTTCAGCTGGACTTTGGTCTTTGCTCTCAATCTAGAGAGATTAAAGAGCTTTCCATCTGATCTAGTCCGGAGATAGACACCTTCTGTTGCAGTTCCAAAAGCATGCTTCAGCATTAACAGTATTAGTAAAGCTGAAGGTCATTTAAGAGCCAACTAGACTGTATGTTTTGCAGTACTCAAGTTGATTTTTCATCAAAGGACAAGCCACAAGTAGAATATCTAACACTAAGGGCAAGTCAGTTGCTTGAAATAGTTAATCTGCCTGGAAGAAACCCCAATGAATGATCATCTGCAACCAAGGAAAGAAAGAAAGGTTACTTACCTGTAACCATGGTTCTTCAAGTGCACCTCTGTGAATTCACACAATAGGGTTTAGACAGCGCCTGCGCTGGTCTTCTCGGAATCTTCTAGAGCTTTTGTAAAAAGTAACAAGTTTAGAGTTGCCCCTATCGCGCATGCTCCACCCCCTCAGCCTTCAGTTCCATTTATCCGCCACAAAGCCCGAACTTATCGGAGACATAATCAGTGACGGATAGTGGGGAGGCTGGGCGGGATGTGTGAATTCACAGAGGTCCACTTGAAGAACCATGGTTACAGGTAAGTAACCTTTCTTTCTTCTTCGTGGCCTCTGTGAATGCACACAATAGGGTGACTAGCAAGCTCACTTACCGGAAGGAGGGCCGTCACTGCAGAACAGACATCAAAACTGCCCTGCCAAAACTTGTCTCCTTTCTGGCCCGAAGGTCCAACCTGTAGTGTGTCACAAAAGTGGACGCAGTAGATCAGGTGGCAGCTCTACATATTTCTGGGACATCAACACCACGCAGCAACGCTGTAGACGTCGCAACCGCTCGGGTGGAATGTCCTTTCAAACCTTCTGGGGCAGTCTTGCCTAGAAGTTCATAAGCCAGAGCAATTGTGGAGACAAGCCATCTAGATAGAGTGGAAGATGAGGCAGGTAAGCCCTTGTGTGATCCCTGGAAGCAGAGAAAAAGCCTTGGTGCAGCACGGAAGTCTTTAGTCCTTGAGGTGTAATAAACCAAGGCTCTCTTAACGTCCAGAGAATGGAGCATGCGCTCGATATCCGAAGCAGGTTGAGGAAACAAAGTTGGTAACGATAACGGCTGGTTAAGGTGAAAGTCCGAAACAACTTTCGGTAGAAAGGACACATCTGGATATAACATAACTTTGTCCTTAAAGAATTGCAAATAAGGATCATCTGACCTGAGAGCTGCCAACTCACTAGCTCTTCTAGCAGACGTAACAGCAACTAGAAACAGAGTTTTGAACGATAGTAAACGTATATCACAAGAAGCCAGGGGCTCAAAGGGGTGACACATGAGTGCACGTAAAACAAGTGTGAGAGACCACTGGGGTACTGGAGGTTTAACAGGAGGTCAAATGTTAGACAGTCCTTTTAAAAATGATTTAAGTGTTGGATGAGAAAAAAGGCGTGCTGACTCAGAGTTCCGAGGTTGGAAGGAGACTATTGCTGAGATGTAAACTTTAAGAGTGGATAAAGTCAAACCTGAATCAAACAAGTGACGTAAGTAGGTGAGCAGAGTTTGGAGGGAGACGGGGGAGGATTGTAACTGCTTTGATTGAGTAAACTTAACAAAATTATTCCATTTGTATTTATAAAGAAGGGTCGTAGACGGTTTTCTAGCCTTGTCTAGAACCTCTAGGATTGATGGCATATCCTCCACGCCGTCAAACTCAGTGACTGCAGGTCCGGATGAAGGATCTTGCCTGAGTCCTGGGTAAGAAGGTGTGGGATCTGCGGCAGTCGGAACACGTCCACAGCCATCTCCTTGAGGGCGGAAAACCAAGGTTGTCGAGGCCACCATGGTGCAATGAGGATGGCGTCCACCATTAGCTGTCGGGCTCTGACCAAAGTCCTTTGTATCAGTGGGATTGGTGGGAAGAGATATAGGAGATGCGTCTCCCAAGGGATCATGAATGCGTCGCCTAGCGAATCCACACCTCTGCCTGCACGAGATGCATATTTCGCGCATTTCTTGTTGATGCTCGACACAAACATGTCTATTGATGGGTGACCCCACCGGTAGCAGAGCATTAGGAAGGTGTTCTCGTCCAGTTCCCATTCGTGGGACTGACCCGTCAGCCGGCTCAGGTTGTCTGCAAGTTGGTTGTTGCTCGTTGATATATGAAGAGCAACCGGAAACACATGGTGGAGGTAGCACCATTCCCATAGATGTATGGAAAGATACAGGAGAGACATTGATCTCGTTCCTCCCTGCTTGTTGATGTAGAACATGGTCGTGGTGTTGTCGGTGATTACTTGTACACCACGACCCTGTATCAACGGGAGGAATGCTCTGAAGGCTTTTATGACAGCAAGCATTTCCAGATGATTGATATGAAGGCACCTGTCTTGATGAGACCATAGGGCATGGATCTTGTGCGGTCCACAGTGTGCCCCCCATCCCGTGGTGCTGGCATCTGTTGTCACTTGAACAGATAGTTGCAGTGGCCGAAAGGGACGGCCGATCAACAGATGTGGAATGAAAGTCCACCATCGTAATTGTTTCGCCAGTTCTGGGGTGACCCGCAGACGTTTTCGTGGACTGTCCTAAAGGGGGTCGAAGAGAGCCAGAAACCATGACTGAAGTGATCTCATCTTCAGGCGTGCATGTGGCAGCGCTGATGTTGTGGAGGCCATGAGGCCGAGTAGATGTTGCGCATGATGAGCTGAGACATCTGAACGGGGATGAAATTTCCGGACAGCCTTCAGCAGCTTCAGAATCCGGTCTGGTGGGAGAAATATGCGAGCTTTGACCGAGTCTAACCGTGCTCCTATATAGTCGATGACTCGAGATGGCACCAGGGTTGACTTTTTGATATTCACCATCAAGCCTAGGCTTTGTAGAGTGTCTAGAACAAATTTTGTGTCTTGCACGGCCTTCTGTCTGGATGGAGAAACAACCAGCCAGTCGTCTATGTAGGGAAAGACTTGTACACCGTGGAGACGGAGAAAGGCTGCTACGGGGGCCATGCATTTCGTGAACGTGCGTGGAGCTGTGGATAGCCCGAAAGGAAGGGCGCAGAATTGGTAAATCATGTTCTGAAAAATGAACCTGAGATATTTTTTGTGATTTTGATGGATTGATATGTGAAAGTATGCATCCTTTAGGTCTATAACTATAAACCAGTCGTTGTGTTTCAGCAGGTGGACAATGGCCTCCAGAGTGACCATCCGAAATCTTCGTGGATGCAGGTAAGTATTGAAGTTTCTTAAGTCCAGAATGGGCCTGATTCCGCCGTCCTTTTTTGGTACGGCAAAATAACGTGAATAAAAACCGTTGGCCACGTCCCGATGTGGTACACGTTGAATAGCTTGTTTTTGGAGAAGAGTGAGAATCTCTTCTTCTAGGGCAACATCGAAGGAAGTGAAGTGAACTTGTCCTAGAGGAGGGGGTTCTAAGAATTCTAAACGGTAACCGAATTGGATAATACTTAGAACCCAAGAATCTTTTGTTATAAGGGACCAATTTTTATAGAATGGAGCCAAACGAATTTCTTGTGGAGGCATGGAAGATGGGACGTGAAAGTCAAAGGTACTGTTTTGTTTTCTTGGCAGGTGGACGATAAGGCTGTCGTTTTTGGAAAGATGCTTGAGGCCTATAGGATGGCGCAGAAGAGGAAGTTTGAGAATATCTACCCTGGGTCTGTTTGAAGGGTCGATAAGACTGTGAAGATTGTTGCTGGTATTGCTGTTGTGGATATCGCTTACGCCATTGATTTCTTTGGAAGGTAGGTTGTTGGTGAATAGTGTAAGATTTAGCCGTCTTTTTTATTTTATGCAGGTTTTCTAGAGAATCATCAGTCTTCTCATTGAAAAGACCCTTGGCATCAAAGGGTAAGTCCTCGATTCGTGTTTTGACATCCTCTATGATGCCTTAGGATCGGAGCCAAGCATGGCACCTTAAGGCAATGGCTGATGTTAAAGTTTTGGAGGCGACGTCTGCTGAATGTCGTGAAGCTAGTCGCTGGTGTTTAGCCACCGTGAGGGCCTCCGTGTAGGTGTTCAGGAGGCCTTGACGGGTATCATCCGGGGCTGCTTCCAATGCTGGAAGGACTCTGGACCACAGTTGTCTCTGGTAAGCCCCCATGGCGGTTTGGTAATTAGCCACTTGGAGCAAAAATGTGGTGAAGGAGTAAATTTTTCTCCCTAGGACATCTAGCTTTCTCCCTTCTCTGTTTGTAGGCGTGACATGTGCCTTCCCGGAAGATCTAGATGAATTAGATTGCACAATGATGGAATTCGGGACTGGGTGTTTGAGAAGGAAACTGGTATCATCGCCATGTGTGCGATATAGATTTTCTGTTCTGCGTGCAACCGGTTGAGAAGTAGAGGGCTGGTTCCACGACTCCTTGATAAGAGACAAAAGGGCGGGGATGAAGGCTAGGCTCAAGGGTGGTGACCTTTCCTGATCAATGTCACTGAAAATCAGATCATCTGTGGGCGGAGAAGGTTGCTCTGTTTGCAGTTTAAGAGTCTTAGCCATCCTAGAAATCATTTGAACGTATGAAGAAAAGTCTTCCGAAGGCGAAGACGGGTGAGGGTCGCCTGCATCCGAATCAAATGACTCTCCTTCCACAGGTGTTTCTCCAGGAGCAGGAGAGAAGGCTTCGTCCTCCTGGCAAGACGAAACAGAAGAGAAATTTTCCTCCTGTTCGGAAGGTGACAGTAAGTTGGATTTCTTAGGTTTAACGTGTCCAGATGGTTTAGCTTGCTTATATCCTGACTTCAAAGGATTGATGCGCTTGGAGGTAGTCTTAGTGCCCTCTTTTGGTCGAATATGTACTTCGACGTCGTGTCGATGTCGACGTCGAGGAGGGGATAGAGACGATGATGACGATGTCGAAGCGTAGACGTAGCGAATTCTCTTACATCTATGGTAGTCCTCCGACGTCGACGACGAGTCAGTATCGGAGTCGTCGTGTCGACGTCGACGGTAAGCTCTCTTACGATCGAGCTGGACATAGATTGGGTCGTCGCGTTTGCCCTTCTTATGGTGTCGAGACGACCTGGGTATGACTACCACCTCTCTCCATGGGGATCGACGTCGATCCAGTGAGGTATGCTTTCTCTTGGCCGTCCTTTTCCGAGGTGGAGAATTTTGCCTCGAGGAATTCGACGGCGAGAGAGGTACAATCAACGCCCGCCCGGTGGAAACAGGGCTATAATGGGCAGATGTCTGGCTAGATAGGGTGGCGCCTTCTAGCCAACCAGGACTCGGTGAGCAGTCGAGCCCCACAGGTGAAGCCTCTATGCGACGTGGAGGCAGGGAAGTCGCAGCTTCCGAAAGGGACTCACGATCCCGAGATGAGTCCTCGAAGATCGGAGACGGTAACGACACCGAGACATGAGGAATGCGATGTTCCTTAGGCTTTTTCTTCTTGTCTGTCGGCGCCGTCTTTTTCTTCTCTTTCGACGGACCAGTCGATGAAGTCTTTGACGCCGAGGGAAGCGTCTTCTTGGTGGTCGATGTAGACGACTTTTTAGACGATTTTTCGACCGGTCTCGAGGTCGACAAAGAAGGGGAAGTGACATTTGTCTCGGAACGAGGCGTAGCAGAGGGGTTAGACGCCGTCTCCATTTCTGAAGGTTTTGATGCCGACAGAGTCTTGTCCCAAAGATAAATTTTTAAACGTTGCTGACGAGCCTTTAGGGCTGCCTTCGTAAATTTTTTGCAATGCCTGCAAGATTGAGGCTGGTGACTATCCCCTAAACAAAAAAGGCAGCGGTCGTGACCATCTGAAAAGGGCAATTTACGGGAACACGACGCGCACCTACTAAATGGTCCTGAGGGGGACATAAAGTAGGAAGAAGAGGGGGAAGAAAAACTCACGATGAAGGTCAGTCCAGGAAATAAAGGGGCTTCCGATCAGATAGCAGAACGGAGAACGATCCGGGATGGCCTTGCCGCAGCGATAGCAAGCGAAGCGGTTTGAAAAGCGCGGGAAGTCAAACCGGCAATCCAATAATAACAAAACAGTCCGTAATCCAAGAAGAGTCAAACAGTCCAAAGTCAAGGGACAACAGAGAGATTTCAAAGTCCGTGTACGAAAGCCAAATATCAAACCAATTGAATATATTAGTAGTAGCTCTAACCGAGAAGTTCCAATCGCCAAGGCGGTAAAATGGAACTGAAGGCTGAGGGGGTGGAGCATGCGCGATAGGGGCAACTCTAAACTTGTTACTTTTTACAAAAGCTCTAGAAGATTCCGAGAAGACCAGCGCAGGCGCTGTCTAAACCCTATTGTGTGCATTCACAGAGGCCACGAAGAAGAACAGAGTATTACTTGTCCAACTGGCAAGCTGCAGTCTGTGTATATGATCACTGATACAGCAGAAATATATGTAATTGACACTGCAGCAAAACTAAAGAGAGTTACACCAACTCTCAAGTTTGAAGTTCTTTAAAGCCTGCATCTCACTCTAAATGATCACGCTGACAAACACTTCAATATCTCTCAAAGAGTCTGTTCATATGTGAAGTATCACACATGCTTTTGTGCTCACAATTACTCTTTGTACAAGCAGGGAAGACACATGTCTGAAAATGATGGTTAAGTTAGACAAAGTATTATACGAACTGTGTGGCCACAGGTTATAGTATCTACTCTGTAATTCAGTCTAGCAGTACAATTACTGTATATCAAACTTGAGATAAAAGTGAGCAATAAATCCAGTTATTTTTTGGTAACTGTACATGAAATGAAAAATGTGAAAACAATGCTGCTGCTGCTGATGTAACTATTAATTTCACTAACATATCAGAGAGTGTGGTCTATTCTTAAAGTTGCAAATCATACAATCCATAACATATGCACTGTTCCATGTGTTTCCATACCATACATTCTATGGTATGGAAATGATTGTTGCTATCGCAGCTGCAGTCAAAGCATGAGTGTTGTTTCCAGGCAGGAGAAACCTGACAGTGATATTAATGAGGAATGATGCTTCACTTCAAATTAACACAAGCCCACCATATTGAAATGCAAATTTGAGGATGTTCTCATGCTTCAATTTTGTCAAATTTTGCTAACCAGCTGTCATTTCTGAATAGATAATACTTTCAAATGTTTCTGTTACAATTTTGTCCACTTCCAACTACCTTTTTGCTAGATTATAAGCAATTCTAACAGAGGAATTAAGTCATTGTCTAGGCACCACACTAAGGCAAACATAATATATGAATGTAACATTATCCTTAGTTATTACATCCTTTGCTATTATACATATGCAACTGGAAAACAGAGACCAGAACTGTGAGCCTCAGACTATTTAGATACAAAATGCATACAGGACCAAAACAAAACACCCACTATCATAGACTTTAAACCAAGCATTTTCCTCAACTGTGATATTAAGAGAATATTGTTTCATAAGAATACAGAGATAATTCACTTTGATGTGCTTATCTGAAGGACAAGAGACTCTTCACTGGCTGAGGTGGGAAGGGTGGAATCATGCAGATTGGTTTCAGAAAGAGAGTACAGCAAGATATATGCTTGGCCAAATGGTAGAAAAGTAATGTTGTTACCCAAGCTGCAGTTTAAAAGACTTCATGAACTTGCACTCCAGAAAGATGTGAATAGGCACCTTCTTTTCCCAGTTTCCTTCTCTCTGCCAATAAAGAGGAGCAAACCCTTTCCACACTGATTCACTGCAGAGACAATCAATCAGACAAAACTCTCTGTCCAGCAAACAGGATTATAGGGAAAGATTACAGACCATTCTTTAGGCGTGCTCTGGGACAGATACCTCACTCACATGGGCCAAGCCAAATGAGCTTCGCTGTCACATCATCTGAGCTGACACCAAAACTAGACATGCTGTTTATCATATTGCAGCTTTTTCTTCTCCAATGGTCACTGCAGGGAACCTCATGCTTGATCACTGCCATGACTGTGGTGGGGAGAGAGAGAACTCGAACCCTTTGGCCTTCTTTGTTCTACTGTTGTCACAAGAAAATCTAACCCACCCCACTCTTCACTTGGTATTTCCAGTGACAAGGCAGTTTTGTTCTTTTTGTGAGTAGCAACGCTCAGGAGATTACACTGGGGGGGGGGGAGAGTGGTTTAAATTTGCAGCAGTGAAATGTATGGCAAGCATTTATGTCAGTTTGGGGTCACAAACATTTCCAGGGGGGGGGGAAATTGGGGGGAAACAGGTATTTTTCTCCATTTTTTTCCAGATAAACATTTTCAGTTTTTTTTTTTTTCGAGCACAGAAACTGGAAACATGGGGGAAGATTGGGAGGGGGGAACCTGATCCAACGTTTTGTGTGTGTGTGTGTGTGTGAAATGCTTTTTAAGAAAAGGCTTTGCTCACTCAAAATACCAGGAACTGGTAGTATGAAGATAAGTATGTTAAACAGTCTGCAGAAATGGAGAATGATGATTCCTGTGTGCATCATTTGCATATAAAACATCCCAATCTAAGATGCATTCCTGCAATGGGGGTGTTGCCATCTTCATGTATAGACACTTTACTGCTTGTAGAAACCCACTTGCCTTCTTTTGATGACCTTTGTATTAGTTTGGTGGAGAAATGTCACAGTTAGATTGCTTCATTCCAAGTAAGGGCACAGTCCCACTGGCAATTTGAATGGATTTTTCTTCAGGGTTTTTAAAAATCAGGTTCAAGTCACATGGTACTCAGTTGCTGAGTTCATTCACTGAATGGAAATTGATTTATTTCTGGTGATTTATATTTATTTATTTATTTATTAGACTTTTTATCCCGCCCCCCTAGACACAGTCTACTCGGGGCGGGTTCCATAAAATTAAATACAAATCATTTAAACAATTAAAAATAAGACAATTCAAAATAATAATATTAATATTGATAGTACTCAAGATGGATAGAAAAAACTTATAGTAAAATCAAATCAAATATTGACAGGAGGGAAGGCTTGTCTGAAGAGCCAAGTTTTTAATTGGCTCTTAAAAACACTGAGAGAAGATTTAAACCGATTTTGGCGTCAATGCTGATGAAACCATCTCATTTCCTTTCTTCTTTAGGAACCCATTTTTTATTACTGTTTGAATTTTTAAAAATAAAATAAAATAAGTGTACAGCGATAAATCGATGGCTCCATTCAGCCAAGAATGGCAAAAGGCAGTAATTGATGGATCGCTAAACAGGACTATAACAATTTTTTTTAAAAAAATTGAAGTAGGGGCCACAGTTGCAATGCGGCTGACATTAAACAGGAGCACAAAGTAAATTGATAGCACTGTCCACACCCACTGAACCAAGTTGATTTAAATCGATTTACAAGCAAGCTATTTTTAAAAGCTCCTGCCAACTGGTTGAAAAAAACTCTGTTTGGAGCCCAAATAAATCGATTCCCCAGTGTGACTTATGCACGAAAAATTATAATTTGATTTAAATAACGCTTAAATGGATTTAAATGTGGTTCTTTTTGCCCATGAGACTGCGACCTAGTACAGCTTTGCAGCCTGCTCAGTAGCTCAGGGAGGAAGACACTCTCTAGAGAAACCACTGGTCCACTTTTGGAAGAAGCAGATTGCTTTTGTGGTATTTCTGCTAGGACAACACCAAGGCTTTTCTCACAGACCCTTCTAGCATCCTTATCCAGCAGTGCCTCCCATTCACCAATAGGCTTGTCTTCGCTTCCCAAGCAGTCCTTAACCTTCCCCACTTGGGACTGCCTATAAAATTACATACATGATGCATGCACTGGTCTTATGTCAGACACACATTATTTTATTACAAAATGTGTGGTTTCTTTTTTCATCTCTCTACTTGACAGATGGCAAAAGACAGACATGCAACCAATTTGCACTCTCTTGTAAAGAGAGTATATAAATATTCCTATCCTTCTGAGAGTAGACTGTATTAACAATTTTGCTTGAACAGAAATATGACTTTTATAGTTTCACATATCTGATAAAATTTCCCAGATACATCACTTGATGCATTTTATATGCTCAGCAAGTTACGAATGAAACATTGTATTTTGCTAGAGCAGTAACATAAGTTTAGGTTTGATATGAAAATAAGCATTGCATATATCTCTATTTCTCCCAGGGGGAAAAAAACAGAAAAAGCTCCCCTCCCTACCGAATTTCATAATTTCCAGAAATTTTACATCTCTAGGCCAAATCTCTAGGCCAAAACAATCAGTAATGACAGCAAATTGTCGTTCAGAGAAGCTTGTCCATAATCATTGCTTTCCCAAGTAATCCCTTGATAATCATCCAACAAACCTTAAACATCCCCAGGATGGTCCTTGACAACTACTATAACTACTGCCACAGCTGAATTTAGACTACAACTTTATTCATAAAAACAAGTCAACAGACAAAAGAGGTACAAATGTTCTGACTCACAGTGGAATTGCACTGTTGTCCTGGAAGCTCTGCCTTTCTATGTTAGATGAGGATGACTCCTTGGTGACACCACATACCAGCACTATGTGAGAAATAATATTGTGTTCTCACAAAGCAAATATTGCTGCTCACCAAACTAAATATATATATTTTGAAACTATAACAATGATGTATAAAGCTACAAAGTGTATGTATGAATGTGCATCCCTCCTTATTCCACAGCTGTAGGGGTGCATACATGTATTTAAGGGGGTGATAAACATCAACCAATTTGGTCTTACCTTCTCACATCTTACCAGCTTACAGTTTCTCTTAAAGTGAATTCCATTACTAAAAGGGAATCTGAGAGAATAGCACTTTCTGGAGACTACAGAAAATATGCAGTAGGGGTTCTTTTGGTTGGATTGTGAATAATTTCTGTTCTCATACGGAGCTGGCAGAGAAGTGCAATGGAGTGAGAAAAGGCTTATTTGAAAAAAGTGGAAGGGGAAAAGATGCAAGATTATTGTTCTTCTTAAAACTATAGCTAGAGTGTCTTACTGAGCTGCTGAAAGGAAAAGAAGTATGGTAGGCAGGAGACCAAGTATCAAATCACAAATTAAGAAAATTGATATTTCCTGCTATTACAGCTATCCAGGCACACAATCCCTTCAAAGCACAATCAGACTTTGCAAAACAACCCATATTTAGTCCCCAAAACAAGCTAATTTGTAAAAGACAGAATGGGACAAGCTTATGCTAGAACAATGAGACATGTTTCATCACATTAGGGAACTATGCTTCTAAAGATACACTAACTAACTAGTTTGGGCCTAAAGTTGGATAACATGTTTTCCTTGCATACAAAAATCCTTGCACAAAGATTTTGTATTGATAACTGGGCAATGCAAGTCTATATAAAATCAGGCAATCCTGTACAAAATCAGACAATAATTGTCAGTATATAATTGGAATAGAGGCTAAAACCAACAAAAATAGCTCTGGCTCACAATTATCTGTCTGCTCAGTAAGTCTAATTAGGTTCACTTGGGCTTTGTCCCAGGATATAAAGCAGGACTGTATCTTAACCTTACAGGAAACAAATTGCTTGCAGATTCAATCCTCTGCAATCTGTGTTTTTGCAAGAAACAATTGTTGTAAAAGTAATTGTGACAAGATGCCGAATTCAGAGTGCTGTACCCTTCTGTGAAAACAGATGTTCTCTAAATAATCATGATTGTTTCCTCCTAGCAAAACACTTTCCTGGACCTAGGGAATCATATCCGAATATTAGGACAGGGAGGCGTTCTACAATACAAATCAAAATTTCCTATAGAATAAGGATAGATTATTTGTCATTTCATTCAAACCACTACTGTACAGAGCTGAAGCCATGATCAAAGGGAAGAACATGTTTCTGTGGTCACTGGCAGAATAATACCTGTCATATCTGGGACAACTACCTATAAGGATTTGTGACAAATGGAGCCGTAAAGGGACTTCTTATTGGCCAGTGTAAATTTAGCTTCACTGGATATGCTCTATATTCCTGAGGGGTGTTGGTACGTGTATTGAGGTCTATATTTGAGGCTAAAGCCATTCATTCTGCTATCTGCCACAATGCCAGAAACAAAGATAAGAAGATTGTATAAAATACTGCCATATTCTGAGAACGTTTCCTGTTCTTTTTATAGGAAGGAAATAGAATGGTGGCATATTTCATGTTGTGTTCATCTTATGAAATACTATAGCCATCCCAGTTACTGGAAAATCAGCATGTTTTCTGTATCCATAGCTTTAACACTTAAAGCTTTAATATCTAAAGTGCATTGTGTATAGCTTCAGCATTGCTTTCAGAGAGATTGCTGTCTCTTATTATATCATAGGAAATACCTAATTTTTCCTTCTTAAATTGTAATATAATAAATGAAATGCCAAACAAATTAACACTAACAGCAGCAGCAATAATAATATACTGTCAAGTCAGTTCTCACTTGTGCTGAACTTCCCAGGATCATTTAGTGTAAGGCAATGAGAAGAGGTTTACTAGTCCCTCCTTCTGGTTGTACTCTGGAGCTGAGCAACTTGCCCAAGGCCACAAAGGTAACAGGGTGTGTAACTCCATGAGTCACATTATCTGGGAGACCTTCGTTAGTTCCTCTTCAGAGAGGCACTCTGGAGATTCACACTCCATGCCCAAGCTCTGTGCTCCAACTCATTAAGTTATACCAGCTCTACCCTGACACTAGTAACTGCAATACTTTTATCATGGGATTCTTTTTATACATGCAGTAGGGAAATGTAAGGAAGACTGCACATCATTAATTACTTGTACTATATTTAGTAGCATCTTTGCATGTGGTGCCTTACAAAGCATGAGAAGACAGGTCCTTCTCCAAATGGCTGAGAATAGGCACAAGGACACAACAGAATGGGGTGAGGGAAGAATGTGCTATTATTTTAGTTATACACCATTTTGATAATGCAATGAAAGCTTTTTTTTCCAACCTTGAATTAAGAAAATATTCAAATACATTTTCTAACCTGTAATTTATGACCAACCTTTTCTTAGACTTGGAGATCTGTCCTCTAAGAAACCTAGAGTGTATATATCTTTTATGTCTGAAGAAAAAGACTTATCCACAAAAGCTCATATTAAAATACAGTATAGCAGTTAGGCTTTAAGGTGCCACAAATTTTTATTTTTATTTTGTTTTTCACCTGATATGCTAGAGTGTGTACATGTAGAATGGCTCCAGGCCAGATGAGTAATATATAAGTCAAACAAACAAACAAACAAACAGACAGACAAACAAACAAACAAACAAATGTATATATCTTTGTTGTTTCTAGACAACAAAAACTGACTCCCAAACTCTCCAACAGAAGGCACCGCTTTTAAAATAATTAGAATACAGAAATGAAAGCCAGTGGAACATGCTCACCACAATGAATTGGTATCTGACTCCAGCTTACAATGTTATTGACTGTCTTTTTATAATCTGTTAAACAAGTCCTTTGAAAAATATGTAAGGGTTGTCATACTTTGGTCTAGAAACAGACTTTCTAATTGCAGTAAGAAGATCCAGAGCCCTGGAACAATTCAGAATTCATCTCTGACTTCATTAAAGTAATTGTGTTTTGCCAAAGAAAATAATTTTCCTTGGCAAAGAAATGAAAGATGTCCCAAGCTACAGTATGTGCTGAAGCTTACAATGACTTATCCTTCACTGACTTTTGCCAGAGCACCTTCTTGTAAGTTAGCATGCAACTGCCATTTAGTGGTGCATAATTAAGCGATGACAAACCTAGACAGCATCTTAAAAAGCAGAGACATCACCTTGCCGACAAAGGTCCGCATAGTCAAAGCTATGGTTTTTCCAGTAGCAATGTATGGAAGTGAGAACTGGACCATAAAAAAGGCTGACCGCCGAAGAACTGATGCTTTTGAATTGTGGTGCTGGAGGAGACTCTTGAGAGTCCCCTGGACTGCAAGGAGAACAAACCTATCCGTTCTGAAAGAAATCAACCCTGAGTGCTCACTGGAAGGACAGATCCTGAAGCTGAGGCTCCAATACTTTGGCCATCTCATGAGAAGAGAAGACTCCCTGGAAAAGACCCTGATGTTGGGAAAATGTGAAGGCAAGAGGAGAAGGGGACGACAGAGGACGAGATGGTTGGACAGTGTCATCGAAGCTACCAACATGAATTTGACCCAACTCCGGGAGGCAGTGGAAGACAGGAGGGCCTGGCGTACTCTGGTCCATGGGGTCACGAAGAGTTGGACACGACTTAACGACTAAACAACAACAATTAAGCTAACTTTGTGAGGGTTACATCTAAATATCCATCATGCTTATGAGTTTCCCTGTGTGAGGAGTTCAGCGGAAACTCCTCCAGCAGCCTGTCCCAGGGCCCCCAAGATAGTGCTATGTCTGCTTTGCTGGGGGAGATCTTACAAAGCGGACCCAGAGTTAAAGACAGTGCAACACAAACTGAGCCATGGCCAAAGGAGACCACTGAGGAGGCCCTGGTGTTTGCACATACTCCACAAGCATCTTCTTCATCATCATCGGCCACATTATTGGGGCAAGAGATGTCAAAGACAAGGTCCTCAAACCTCTCAGGGAACCAGTGAAGGAGATCCAACACCAACCCAGCTACAATGTTGGAGGTGCCAGTGCCAGAAAGCCCATCTGCATCACCTCTGGAACAGCAATAGTAGAGGGTTCCCAGCGCCTTGCAGCAGGTCCACAAATGTGCCACATACCTGGCCTCATATGCCCCCCCCCGAGTCTTGCAGGCCTCGAGCTTCAGAGGAACATGGCATTCATCATTAGATTCTAATCTCCCAGAGAAGTTAACTTGGGGCTAGTGAAATCAACTAGCCCTGAAGTTGGACTGTTAGCTGGTCTGCTGAATGTTGATCTTCCATCCCAAGTTGTAGTAAACCCTCTTGTTGTTGTTGCAAAAAACAATATTGACTACATGGATCTTGGAATGGTGGAGGGATCACCTGCCAACTAGGTGAAGGTTGGCAGGACTCACAGTGTGCATTTCAAAGACTAGGAGTTACTTCAATGTGAATAAAACTTAAGGTGAATGTAAACGTAATTTTCTCTTGAGAATGTAGGTTCTGTGTGGCTAATAAGCACCAACAATATTGTATACTCACAATGGCAGTGTTTATTACTAGAGTACTTCTTCTAGAGAAGAAGAAAGAAATGTATACACACATACACTAGTAAACTCATTCTCCAAATGTGCATTCTTATGTAGCCAAGATAGTACCACTTATGCACAAGAGTGAGAATAGTGAGAATCCCAAGGCTTGCAAAAGTACAAAACGTGTTACAGGGCAAAATTCCTAAGGGGAAAAATATTCAAATAACATTTCAATGAATACAGAGCAGACTTAGTCCACAAGGAACAGAAAGGGGTGATTTTTTTAAAAAAAATCTTGGTTTCTCCCTCCCATCACCCACATAAGGATTGCTTTGCAGGATGAGTAGAATGTAAAAGAGTACACTGGAAAAAGGTTCCGCTGACTGGTTTACTGGAATCCTGAAGAGAAATACTTTATACATTTAGTCGCAGGTCCCAACAGTTTTGTGAATCATACCCTCAATACACATAAACCCAAATGTTGTTCCTATTGCTAGTTAGAGTGACTAACATATGAAATAGTGGCCTTATTCAAATAATAATAATTTAATTAATTCAGAATCTAAGATGCTTATGATTTTGTTCAACTCATTTCAGCCCTTCCAGCCACACTGCATGGATATTTATTTAGTTGACCTCGGTATCCTTGCGGGGAGTGTCTTGTCTTATCAGTAATGCAACTTGAGGGTGTGAGCACACCAAGAAATAGATAACCATTTGGACGGCTTGTACTGTGGTCTATTTCCCAGCAATCTCCTGATGCATGGGGAAATGTGCTCCAGCCTGACCCTGATCCAAGGCCAAGCTGGACCTTTTTGGTCCAAGTGTAGAGTGCATTTTTGGGATGAAGCAATTCCCTGGCAAATGGAAGGGTTACTTAAAGGGAGACCTTTCCTGTTGAAGTGACTCTTTCTGCTGCAATCAAGAGTGTACTCTTGTAACTGTCTGATCGCACTCTCAGGTGTCTCAGAGGAACCCATTCTTATTTAGAGAAAGTTCCATTCCAACAAGATTTTTGATAGGACTAACAAAAAGTATGCTTAAACCACTAGCATCTAGTATTACACGTGCTTCTCTCCGTGCTGTGAGTTCTTGGGCTCTCTCTGTGGGTCCACAACATTTTGCCCTAATTGGTGAATGAGCAGGCACTGAAAGTGTTTCCAAGGAAGCCACTGTTTTACCACAATTTTAATATCTTCTGTTTGTTTATGTTTCCTCCCCCTTCCCTATCTTGGAGAGTACTGGGTATAGCAATATATACAGTATGTACCTGTTGGCATATTTAAGGTATGGCAGTACTCTGTTGCTGATTGTAGGTCACCTTGTACGCATTAAGAACACTAACAGGAACATAGAAAGGAAGGAGTATAGAACATAACTCCCTAATTTTATGTAACAGGTTTTCCATCTCTGCTTGTCACTGTCTAACTACAAGGAGAGTACTGTTCATAGGCAACACTGAATTATCTGGCTCTCAATCTTTTCCAGTGATACTGTATCTATGAACCCATCAAAACTTGACATTGCTTCAAGCATGAAGTTTCCTTCCCATAACAGTGTCAAAAGAGCAAAATGCAGACATCATCCAATATGGTTCCTGCCTGCTGAGATAACCAGTGCAACAACTGAAATGAACCTTCACTATACTCATGAAATCTTACAATTTTCACCATTCTTTGAATATTAGTATGTATGTCATAAACAAACAAGGAATAAAGAAACCAACACAAATCATAGCTTGTCTGACAATTATTACAAAGTCTTTTACATGGTCATTCAGGAGAGATTAGCAAGCTTACTGTGTACTTTTAATATACATACAAGAAAGAATTCCATAATAAAACCACAGGAAGGTGGTAGAAATTAAGATCTTGTGTTAAAGTCAACCAAATCTGCATCAACAAAAATAAAGATCTGCACCTGTACTTGATCTCATCTACCACTACTATCAAATTTTCCTAAACAGGCTATCACAGTTAAAAGTTAAAAAGTCAAAATAGGGCTTCTGGAATGGAACAGAAAAGTATGCTTTATGAAATGATGAAATATTACATTTGAATGGTTATCATGCCATCTTAAAAAACAAGGCCAGTTGTGAAGCAATTTTTAAAATACCTGGAAAATAACAAAAAGCCATATTCCATCCTGACTCAATTCATAGGTATTGCTATCTCGGCTTTTATCTACAGGTCTTTGATTTTTATCCAAGAATCTCAGAATTGCCACCTCACTGACAAGATGTACACCCCTTATTTTGTCCCTAACTTTAGCCTAGAAACTGTATAAACACAAGTATAGATAAAGCAAATAGAGGTTAGAAGCCCACTGAAGTAAGCTGTGTGAACATACTCAAAAGGAAAAGGAAAGAAAACCAAGGGGGGAAAAGGCAAGACAGAAAATGAGAGAGGAAATGGTTTACTGAAATAAATTGCTGCAATCCAATGTTTTCAACATGCATAAAAATGCCTGCTTTACCAATGAACTGAACAAGCAGATTTGTCCTTGATTTGAATTTCAGGAAATCATTTCAATAAACTATTTTAAGAACATTCTGAGCATTGTAAAAGCCAGCTAAGTTGCTAGAGAGTTGGTTCAAGGCTGCATTCATTCTTGTAGTTTACGAGTAAGTGCCCCTGAATTCAGTGGGATTTCCAAATAACATAGGATTTACTATCTTCTTTAAGTCCTCCATATGGTATTGAGATTTATCAATGAACAAGTGATAACTGCAATTAAAAGTTGCACTACGGTGATCTTGTTCAGCAGTCCAGCCAATTACACCCTTTTCTATATTCCATTTCATTTTCACTCCCACCCCCACCCCTATTTTCCATTCCCTCTATCAGCGAATCAATCTTTCATGGTCAATACATAAGCACAAGCCTTTTCTGGCAACTTGGGGTGGGGTGGGGAGGGGTGGGGGAGGTTTCTACAGATAATAGTCCTTTACCCTAGCTAATGTAATAGACAATCCCTAGCTAAAATAGTAAGAATTCATCTGTGAGCCTTGTTTAGTCACTAGAAAATGAGACTTTCAAATGCCAGAATAGTATATTAATAAGACCTCATCCACACTGCAAAATCTTTCATTAACTTTAAATACCATTATTGTGCAACACTAAGAATGTATCCAAGCTTCTCTCATGCTTTTTGTATCACTTATAAATATGAGAGAATAGCTGAAAATATCTGAAAAACCAAGTTACCCACATAGGCTCCCTGTGAGATTTAGAACTGTTCATGATTTGGATTCTAAATCACCAGGGAATCTACAAATAGAGAAGACCCTCTTACTGTAGAGGTTAGCAAGGAGGGCAATGCAATGAGAGAAGCACTGTGGAATGGGAAGGACCAACATGCACATCCCAATTTCCCCTCAAGAGATTCAGGGAGACCGGCACAGAAACCAAAGCAGGTGTTTTAAGCAAAATGCATTTGTACTTTTTTACCTGTGAAAAGCCTCTATTACTCAACAGATTCAATGTGGTCTACTGAACCTATCTGATACATATGGATCTCTCCCTGCACAAATGTCAATCAGGCATGGATTGACTTCAGCAAGTATTAATCTCTGAGCCAGCTTTATGCCTACAAAATTAAAGCATGCCATGGGCAAGAGTTACAGTATATCCATAGTAGTTGGACGTGAAAGGCTTGGCCTGGGAAACAAGCAACAATGGCCATATTCAGATGTAACAATAACTCAACTTGAAGCCAGAGGCTATTACAATAATGCCAATTCCAACTAAACTTAATGAAGATTAACCACAATTTAGGGTTTGGTGCAACACAAAATTGTGATTCATTGGTGAAAGCAGTGAAAGTTTCTGATCTTGTCTTTAGGGTATGCTAGAGGATCTGGACTGAGAACACACGATCTCTTGATTTATTCACATAAAAATAAGCCACAGATTATCATCTTTTGTCCAAAATAAGTGAGTATTTCCAGCCTGACATACCATCAATGTAATAACAGTTTTAAAAAACTGACTAAGCGTTAATTGGACGCACCTCTTATTAATTTCCTCTAAACTAACTCCTGAGTAAATATCCTTAGGTCAAGGCAACAAGAAATAACCAAACTTTACAACAAACCTCTATGAAGGTGAGAAAATATTTTTCAGAATAGTTGTAGCTTACTATTTCCAAGTAAGACAAATGTATGGAAAATAGTTTGTTGAGAAAATCTCTAATATTTGAACTTCTAAGTCTGCCAAAAGCAGGCAGATTATATTACATGAACTATGGATATAACAGTTAAAGAGCTAAATCCAATGTTAGTTTTACCTAGATAGAATAAATGAAATAAGTGGGATTAAGCTTGATTGGTTCAAAGGAATCATATTCATTTTCAGTGGATCTAATGTAGGTAGGACTACCACTGGATTTAGAGCCACTTATATTACATGCAAATTTCTATAAATTAACATGATTCTATTGCAGAACTATAGCTATGCCAAACAAACACACATAACCAGAAGCATGATGCCAAACAAAAAATAAAGTAAAATAGGCACAACATCTAACAGGAACTTGCATAAATAAGTTAAAGAAGTCTAAGGTTGTTAATAGCAAGTAGAATCCAGAGGTCAGATTTCAGATTAGTCACAATGTTACACCTTTTTGGTGTTCTACTGTAACAAACAAACAAACAAATTAAAAAATCCTGTCATAAAAAATTAAACTTGTTAGATGTATAGGTAAATTTGAATAAACATAGAACAATCCAGATATAAGATCCAATTCTTAATATTGTTGTTTTGTTGGGAAGTATTCAGAGGAAAAAATGTCAAAGGATAGCAGGAGCAACCTCACATATGGCATTTTTTGCAGTACACCTGCAAATAGAGGTGGTGTGGGGTACATAAATCAGGATATTTCCTTCTATCAATAGACAGAACAGTCCATGCAAAAATCACATCTGTGTTTCAAAATAAATAGGTAGTACCATAAAAGTACCTAGATCAAATATGTCTATTTCAGAAAAAAAGACATGTAACCTTAAAACACCTTGAGAAAGTTCAACATACATATCTTTTCTCTAAAACAACCAAATATATTATCTATGTTGCCAGATAATGAGGCTAAAATCACACACATGCTTACATGAGAGTAAGCATTACTGAAATCAGTAGGACTTTCATCTGAGTAGAGATGTACAGGAGTGAACTGTTACAGTTTAATCTTATATATGACCTCCCTTCCCCTTAAAAATAAACAATCTGTACTTTAAAATTCTCCTCCCTTCCCCTTAAAAATAGAATCAACTACAATTCTGGGTATACATATCTGAAAACAAGTGGTACTTCGTAGTAAACATGTTTAGGATGAGGACATAAGCTCTAACCAGATGTTATAATGTTGGGATCAGGGTCAGAAAGGAACAGAGTAGAATAACAGATGTACTACAGCTGTATGTATGAAAGCCCAAATGTTATTAATGAAACATCTTCATCTACACCTGTATGCTGTTTAGGTACTAGCTATGAGAATTTGGGGTTGGGAACTAAAATAATAAGAGGATCAATGCAAAAGATGCATGAGTTTCCAGATTAGGGTGCAATTTTTAAACTTAAAATATACCAAGATCCAGGGTTTAGAGCACACATGCAGAAACAAGAAACACAGGGGATCCAAATACATCTACACACATCTTTGGACATATCTGCTTTCCTAAAATGCAAGAGGCATGTTAAATCATGAGAAGTTCAGGAGGGTTGTTTTGCCAAAGCTCTTCACCCCACACCCTTTCTTACCTGATAATGTCATCATTGTGCCCCAGGAAAAATTTCTGGCTATGCTCTCTGGTGTTATAAACCACCCCGACTCCAGCCACGAAGTAAACCACTTCCTTGCCCGCTGTGTAGTACAGGTTGTTGCGGCACTGATGACCCCTATACCCATACACCCACTCCAGACGGAGCTGGCTTCTAGGAGCTGTCCGATCCGCCATGATAATCAACCCCCCTCCCCAGAAGCACACGGGGGAAAAACTGGTGCTACCCCCCCACCCCCACGTTCCTTGCCTTTCCCAGTTTTCGCTCTTGCAAATGCTGTCAATTCCTGCTTGGCTGCCAAGTCTTCCGGCTGCACTTTCTGATGCTGATGATTTTCAGTGAAAAATGCATCCAGGCAGAGTCCTGCTCTGCTGCTGCTTCAGCTACCGCTGCTGCTGCTTTTGCTACTGCCGAACCGCCACCATAATCTTCTACTGCCAAAGATGAGCAGCTGCTGCTTTCCCACTGTTTTCCAATCCAGACAACTTGGGAGGGGGGGGGACATTTACAGAGGCAGATCAGTGCAGTATGAAACTATATATGTCAGTTCATTTTGAAGGAGGAAAAGCTTCTGTGTTCAGTCACCAGGTGCAGACGAATGGTGTTGTGCATATCCTTATTGCATCTTCTGAGTTTCTTCAAAGAAGAAAGTCATTGCATTTCAAATATGCTTATCAACTTTAACAGTGTGAAAAAGCGCAGAAATTATCTTGTTCTTTTTAGCTGAACTTCATTTTGTGACTGGGCAAAGCAATCTTCTATGGATTTTCATCATAATAATTGGCAACTTACTGCAAAGACACGAAATTTGGGGAGTTGGGGGAGAAGAAGGACACATTTTTTATTTTAAAATATTCTCAAAGAATGTATTTTTAATAATTAAAAAATCAGAAATGTATTTTTAATAATTAAAAAAAATCAGAAAAAATTCATCACCTATGCCAAAAAGGGAACAAAACAAAACAAAAAAGGAAACCCCATAAACAGTGCTAAAACTACTTTTGTATATAGCTGATTAATGAAGTGGTGCTTATTTGTAAAATAAATTTATTAAACATTTGCTAGGATACACACTGTCAATCAAAATACGTAGTACACTTCTTTTGCTCCTCTCCTTTTTCATATCAATAACCGATTGTTTAGGGTACGTATTCTGATCTTGCTTTCCCACACCTGCTCTAACAACAGAGCACAACATAACAACAGCTCTAACAAAATTATTTTAAATAAACGTAGGCACTACAGAACAACAGTATCACAGAGGGATGCAGGGTAAAATGCAACCCATACACTGTATTACTATTGTCTTATAAGAATTAATAAGATATCAAGAAGCAGTGATGAACTCTAAGGAAAGAGGAGGCGGGGAGAGCTGTCACTAGGTGGTTATATAAATTAAACTACACAGCCACTGTGTAATTGCTTGTAACAGTGTTCCTTTGTTTATGCTGGCCTTACTGTGGCATATCTTGGACAACCTGTGGGTGTAGATGAAGGGCTGCCAGTTTGGCTATCAATGGCTGGTATTTGTAACCATTCTCTGCTGTATAGTAAACATACAAGGAGCCATTCCTCTGTCTGACCCATCTCTTTCCTTGACAGCACCTCCACCACTTTATATGCTTTCCATGCCTCTGCCTCCAGATTCCACTACACAGGGACACACAGGGACAGGCCAGTAGCCCCACTCAGAAAAAGGCTCAGAGCTTGCAACCTTGTTCCTTCCTTCAGTACTAAAACAGGAGGTGCTACTTCACTGTGAAAATCCAGCTACCCCATTCCATGGGATAACTGACAAGTTTGCAAATAAAAATGAGGTGTGAGTAAGGGTAGGAGACCAAGTGGAATTTCATATTAAGAGTGGCATTTAGTGAGTCTATAAAATGCTGGGAAAAGCTTAGGGCAATAGGAAAAGAGCAAGACCAAATATGAGATGGACTGACTCGATAAAGGAAGCCACAGCCTTGAGCTTGGAACAGCTGAGCAGGGCTGTTGACAATGGGACTTTTTGGAGATCACTAATTAATGTTGCTTTTAAGTGCCTTTAAGTCAAAACCAACCTATAGTTACTCTATAGGGCTTTCAAGGTAAGTAAGATATTTAAGGAGTGGTTTTACCAGTTCCACACTCCCAGTGAGCTTCCATGGCTGAGAGGGGATTTGAACCCAGGCCTCCTGAGTTCTAGTCCATCACTCTATCTGCTACACCACACTGGGTATTACTAATCATAGGGTCCCCAAAAGTCAGAAGCAATGTGATGGCACATAAACATTACCAACAAGATGTGTCTATAATAAGAATCTAAAAATCTGAACACAAGGTCCATAGACTCCAATGTGCTTACTGAAAAGCACAAAGCTACGCAGTAAGAATTTTCAGATTTACCCTCACAACTGCAGTTCCTTATGGTGCTTCATTTATCCCACCCTGGGTAGGAACGTTAACTGCACTGGATATCAGTGTTTTGGTACAGAGGCCAGCAATAAATTATTTAAAGTAACAAATAAATAGTACAGTTAAGGCTAACCAAAGGCCTTCATTAAGGAAACTCAAACAAAACCTGATTGTCTGAAGTCTGAGAAGTACTGGATTTGTGCGCAGCTAAGTTAACATAGTGCCAACAACACAGTACCAGAGGGAAAGGATGGAGAAGGAGAGTAGCACTGTCACAGAGGAAAAAACAAACCACAAGCCCAATCTAGAACATGTATACCCTAGAGGCAAGAAAAGGTAATCTGATCAAACTTTACAGTCAAAGAAACAGTCCCTTTGGGAGTGCCTGGTGATGTTATACTCTGGCAACACAAAAAGAGCATATTGTCCCAATGGAAGGATGACATTATGTGGTAATGGAGTACATCCGTGACCTGACACAGTGAAAGCTGTGTTTCTCTCACAGAAAAATATGCATCAGAGTCTCCCAACCAAGAATGAGAAAATGCTGGCTTTCTTCTCAGTAGAAATTATTCAGGCATTTAAGCTGTAGTATCTATGTGCTTCAATACTGAATAGATTTCAGGTACCTCTCACAGCAAGAGTAAGCTGACTTCAGGCTTGTGGGATCAGTCTTACTTTTCACTGGAAGCCTGTCGTCTGGCTGCAGTAACACTGTCTGGCACGAGTATACCATACACCTATAGCACAACTCTATGGATATTTATTTGGAAGTAAGCCCCCTAGTAGGAAAGTTTCATGTTGGAGCCTTTGATTTAAGGAATAAAAAGCACCCCTGACTGTCAAAGCATGTCACGAAATTCTATTCCAATAACCAAACTGAGTTTGCAGTCCACTCATACAAAAATCCACTTCTGGTTTTCCCACAAATCTCTGTCCACCACACTATGCCATGCTGGCCTCTCTATTAAATTACATAGTACTGGGGAAAGGGGGCAGATTTAGTGCTTCAGTTTTCCAGTGTGAAAATAAGTGTGCCAACTCTTAAACTGCCTCAGAAGATTTGCCCTCTGCTACTCTGGAATCTTTTACATGAATAGGGGTGGAAGAGATGGTGTTGAGTGACAAATTGAGTGAGGGGGCAGGTACTCTGCTCTTGCTTCAGAGACACTCCTCTTCTGATTGACAGCACAATCCTTTACTGTTAACTCGGAAGTAAATCCAATAGTGTTTAATGGTCCTTAGAATTAAAGCTTGCACAGCATAGTCGCTAAAACAGGGGTCCCCAACCCCCGGTCCGTGGCCCGGTGCCGGTCCGTGGGCTTGCTGGAACTGGGCCGCGGAGACGGATCTCCGTCCCCCGCCCGCGTGCATGGGGGGGGTGTCGCTCTCCCGGGGGGCTTGTCGCGCTCACACAGGGGCGTGTCGCGCTCACACAGGGGCGTGTCACGCTTGTGCACAGGGTCACGAGCGTGGGGGTGCCTCCGCCTCCCCCGCGCATGGAGCCACCCCCAACCGGTCCGCAGTCCCAAAAAAGTTGGGGACCTCTGCGCTAAAAGACAGAGTTAAAGCAAGAAAGTCCACAGTTTAATTATCACTTCTGCCAAAAATGTAGTGGATGGTCTTGGGAAGGTTACCGTGAGTTACACTTCCTCAGGTTCAGTCCAATCTGCAATATCGGGATATTAACACCGGGACCTCTCGTAGGGATGTTTTAGGGATTATGACAAGATAATGTAAATGAAACACTCTGAATTTTACAAAGCTCTATATAAATGCTTAATATCAATTTATTATCATCATTACTACTTTACACATCTGAACACTGAGGCACTGACATTACTTAGCAGGCTTCAGGACTGAGCCTTTGAGCTGTGAGTGAACCTTAGAAAAACCAAGAAAATGTCATGGAGACTTACTCCCCAAATTTAAACCTTGACTCTATTTCCCTTTCCTATCAAATTTTGAGCTTTAACCTTCAAGTTCCTTTGCAGCAAGGACCTGTTATAAGAACAACAAAAGAAATACCCAGCTGGATAAGATCAAGCATCCATTTAATAACTAGATTCTAGTTTAGTATTGCATTTCTCATAGTGTGCTATTTAGTGCCTCTCCAGCAGTTGGCACTGATGTGCTATCTCCGAAGCTGGAGGTGGCATATCTTCATCCTCACTAACATTATCTCCACCAAAGTTTGTCTAATCCTCTTTAAAATTTGACTAAATGATCTAGTGGCCATCCCACTGCAAAAGAATCACATGTTCTGTGAAGGGCTTTGACTGTCTTCCCAACCAGTTTCACTGGACAACCCAACATCTCATATCTTGGAAGGGGGAGAAAACTTCCATCCACTTTCTCTGTGATGTTTTCATGTGCCATCAAGTTGCTTCTGATTTATAATAACCCTATATATTAGTGATATTCAGAGGTTCTATCATTAACAATCCTGCTCAGGTCTTGCAAACTAAAGCTCATTACTTTCTTTATTGAGTTAATCCATTTCATATCCAGTCTTCCTCTTTTACTCCCATCTTCCACTTTTTGTAGTGTTATTGCATTTTTTTTCTACAGACTCAGTTTAGTCATTTTATAATGGGAAATCTGGCTTTATTTGATCTGTATTACGTGCCATCAAACAACATCCATTTCTTAAGAACGGCATCAAGCCATATTTGTTGAAAACCCTGGTTTTCAGGGTTTTCAAAGTATGTGAGATATTCAAAACCTCATTTATCATGACCACTCCTGCTGAGTTTCCATTACTGAGCAGAGATTTGAACCCATCTCACCTATCACTCTATCCACAGCACACGGGCTCTACAGATTTGATCTAGAACTGATTCCTTTGAACTGACCTTTGGGAGATCTGGATTCCCATTCCCTATCAGACATAAAACTAATGATCAAAAATTTCCCAAATGCCAATTCAATGGAGCTTACTCACAACAAAATGTATATGGAATTTCAGCCTAAACAATGGCAGAATTATATTTTTATAGTACTGCGTACAGCACAAAGGTCCCCAGGGGCAAAGTTGTGGTGCTAGAGACCAAGGGTATACTGTGGCATTCTCAATTACTAAATGGCTTGATAGCTCTGTGGTTCAGGTATATGGCTGTGGAGTTTGATTCCCCCACTGTGCCAGCCTGTGTAGCTTTGGACAGGCTGCACAATCCCAGGGCACCCCCAGCAGAAAGGAAGGGTAAACCACTTCTGAGTATTCTCTACCTAGAAAATCCTGAAAATTGACTTGACATGATTATTATTATTAATTATAATTATATTATCTGTATTATTAAATACAGATATGAAAGCTAGACAACAACCAGAAAAAAAGAAGATTCATTCCATTTATGATATTCAAGGAGAGCTTTACAGTTACCATTCAGACAGGAGAGTGACAGGGTGACCTTGCATCACTTCTGCTTTCTCTCCGCTTAACCCACCCGGCAGGGCTGTTATGAGGATAAAACAGGGAGGAAAAGCAGACTTATCACACCACCATGAGTTCACTGGAGGAAAAGCATGTTATTACGTCAAATAAATAAATAAATAAATAAACAAATACAGGCATTTTGCTGCCCAAGGTAGAGAAATACTCCCCCCCTCCCCCAATTCCATGAAGGGTGGTTATAGATCTCCCTTCAGCATTTGCTGCAGAAAATCCCAGAAATGCCTCCATCGCTACGAGATTTAACATAGCGACGACTTTAAATAACTGGTGTTTGCTTTAGGACTGGGCCATGAGGGGTGGGGGCGTTTAGCCCCTGCCTGAGGCTTACTCCTGAGTAGACCCACGGCAAGGACGGCACTGTCCAAAGCCTGAGGCTCAAAGGACCAGCCGTTCCCAGCGGGGGAGGCAGCCTCTCAATGATTCGCTTGTCGCCACCCTAGGAAGCGCCCTGGCTACGGCTTAACACTCCCATGACAACCACCAACACTGATAAGAACCACAAGAAGAAGAACGGCAAGAACAACATCAGCCACCGCACAACCAACCCCACCCAAGACAGTCACCTGTCAAGAGCAGAAGCAATGCCTGGCGCCCTGAGGAAGGAAAAGAGGAGGAGGAGGAGGAGGAGGAAAGCAAGCGACGGCATCCACAAGGCGAGTGAGCCGCCCTCCTTTCCCCTCCTCTCTTTTCCTCCGCCTCAGCTTCTCCCTCAGCGCGGCACAGCAGCGCATCGCTCCGCTTCCCCGCCCTGCCCTCAGCACGTCTCCTAGGCAGCCCTGACAAGAAACCGCCTCATCATTCGACGGGCTGGGCGGGAAACCGACGACGGCGTCACCGCCTCGCCCCAGCAGCTGGTGAATCCCCTTGGAAACCCCGCAGCTTGAGGCGTCCGCTCAGCCCCAACGGTTCTTTTTTTTTTTTAACGAGGCTCACGGGAGTTGTAGTTCAAAGGACTCTGGGGCGTCTCGCGAGCGAGAGCGCTGTGGAACTACAAGCCCCAGAGTGCCACGCGCCGTCACCCGCTCCTCCTTCCCCCCCCCCATGAATTTCTCCTCATCCCGACCCTAGGAAAAAGTCCAGCTCCCGCTTGGCTTCACGTTGTCGCTTTGACGACGGGCTGAGGCGCTGCTCCCTCGGAGCTTTATTTTAAACGGGAGCTTGTGGATAGTGAGGGAGTGGAAGCACGCAAGCAATGAATGAATTAATCAAATGTAGCGTTGCAAGCCTGTTCACGTAGTATCAAATTAAAACGTGGCTTGTTATACCTCTTAAGAACACACACACACACACACTTTCTCTCTCTCTCTAAACCGTGTATTTACTCTGTTTTCCCGAAAATAAGACCTAACCTGAAAATAAGCCCTAGTATGATTTTTCAGGATGCTTGTAATATAAGCCCTACCCCAAAAATAAGCCCCAGTTAAGTGAATCCCCGCCCTCCACCCTTGTGCAGCAACCAGAAGATGATGACATGACTGTATTTGAATAAATGTAGATTGTTGTCCCTGAAAACAATAAAACATCCCCTGAAAATAAGCCCTACTGCATTTTTTGGAGCAAAAATTAATATAAGACCCTGTCTTATTTTTGGGGAAACACGGTATATATGTGGACTATGGGGCGGGCATAAAGTAAATGGGGATCTACTGGTAGATTTACGGATGATGGTCAGGGCGTCGAAAAGCTTCCTCACTGCGCCTCTAAAATAAAATTTTAAAAGGACTATTGTTTATTTTTATTTAAAACATTCCCCGCCCCCGCGCCTTTGTCCTTAAGGAGGACCAAAGGTGGCTTCCATTACACAATGGAATTGCCACCCAGAGTAGACCTTTGGTCTAGATGGGCGGGGTAGAAATCCAATAAAATAAAATAAAATAAATAAATAAAACAAAGGCAATATTTAAAGCTTAAAAACCTTTCTCTTCAGACAGGCTTTCCCTTACTGACTGCCAGTCTGAGAGGGGTTTTGTGCTCTGTTGTTTTTAAATGTGTTTTTAGTATTGATCTTGTTCACCGTTTTTAACGTGATACTTGTTTAATTCTTTTTAAACAATTTTACACTTAACTTTTAGTGATGTGAGCCACCTTGGATCCTTTCGAGGAGAAAAGTGGGGTAAAATATTTTAAATTAAATAAATAAAAACAATAAATACTATAAATACTAAAAAAAAAAATCAGACAAACACCACAGTAAAAGATGGTAAAGACAGCCTGAAGGAAGCAAAACTTCAGTGGAAACCCAGGTTGGGGCATTTTAGGTGTGAGAAAGATGACTACAAATCCAGTTTGGGTACTGAAAACAAACATCGGGGCAAACTGGCTCTCAAGGCAACAACAACAAAATGCAGTCCATAACCTCTGACCTTCCTCGTAGGGTTGTTAGCTGTAAGAGTGGGGAAAAGCCTGGTCAAATAGGTTGTCTTGTGTTGGTTGGCAGGTGATAAATGTAACAAAACAAAACAAAACACAAAAAAAAACTTATTAGGAGATACATTCTACTGAATACAACAGGACTTGGCTCCACATAGACATCCACATAGACATGTGTAGGACTATCCATTGAAGAAGAAGAATCTCACTATTAATTGGGATTTGATCCTGTTACATGCTATGTGCTATCAAGTAGCTTCAGATTTACTGGTACGCTAGTAGGGTTTCCAAGGCATATGAAATGTTCAAGGAATGATATAGCATTGCCCCCACCCCGTCTGCTGTGAATAGAGTGCTGGAGGATTCAAATCATAGAATAATTAAGTGGGAGGGGGCCTGTGGTCCAAATCTCCACTTGACCATAGAAAGTCACTGGGGAATTAGAACTAGTAAAACCAGTAAATCCTTAAATACGTCACCTTGAAGCCCTATTAGGGTTACTATAGGTTGGTTCCAATTTGATTGGACATAACAACCACCATCACCCTGGTGACTTTCTGTGATTCTGTGGTATTTGAACAGCAAGCACAAACAATGTTTCAAAATGGCTGGTAGAATGGACCTAGTTCTGTTTTATACCTCATCTCCCTGCACTGCAGCCTCTTGACATGGCTTCTAGTAGTGACAGTTACTTGCGAGTAGAGATGTGAAGAATAGTTGCTAAATTCTCACCTAAATATGTTTTCACCTATTTGGGCTATGGCAACCGGCAGAGACATCTCAGTCTAGGTTTTTTTTTTTTTTAAACTCCTGCAGGTTTCCTCACCTCCAGGTGAGAACAAGAACAGGATAGGTAAATTCTGTAAATGTGTCTGCCCCAGACCTGTGTTCTTTCCCTTTGAGAAAAAAAGCACACACACATACATGGCTTGAAACCAAAAATCACTCCCATACACACCTTTTGGAAATTGTTCTAATTTCTCCAAGCTGATTTTGCTAATTGTATGAAAAATAGATTTTAAATAATAGATAAGTACATTTTTAAGCTTAATTTTTATCCATTTAAGTCATTCATATTTCAAAGGACTCAACTTTGGCTGAATTGGGGTTTTACTTTCCTGACACTTTTTTTGGTCTTGTTTATATAATGACCTTTTCAAAAACCTTTTAGTCTCATCAAGTATTATAATTTCAGGAAGCTGAGACATATATTTGTCTGGACATGGGTGCTTTAAGATTTTTGACTGATCTTGATTGATTGCAAAAGTTTATAACCAAATAACTAAGCCATCTATGTAGGCAGAGCATGAACAGTGACAGGGTAAAACACAAAGCTAATTTCCTGTTCTGTTAAAAAAATAAATTGTGAGCATACGTGCACACCCTGAAGTGGCTGTGGCAATGTAAAGAGGTCTAGTCACCTGTCTCTTTGCATGGCGACCCATGTGACTAGTCATGCACCCAGCTGTATAAGCAGGCAGGTGTCTCTAGACTTTTCTGCATCACTGCAGCCACTTCCACATTTATAGTGGAATACATGATGTGCTGAACAGGATACTGGGCAAAATATGTGATGAATCTGCAATGTAATACAGCAATTATAACAGCAATTACAAAAGACAAACCTGAAATGTAATAGCCAATACAGAACAAGACTAACATAAACAAGAGTACAGTATATATGTTTTGGCCCTTATCCACAGATTCCAAATAGTCCTCATATAGGCAAAGTATTGCCACTTAAGACAGTTTCCATATTGTGCTCTGGTGATTTATTATACCTAATAAACTGTGTTAACCTCATGCAAGTTACCTGTTGGGTTTCTGGTCAGATTATTTATTTATTTATCTATTTATGTATTCATGTATTTATTTTTCAATTCATGTACTGCCCATCTAGCAAATCATTACTCTGGACAGGATACAACAAAGAAAAGAGTCCTATGAATTATGAAATTACTCTAAAACACTATTCCAAAAATAAATAACACAAACCAAGAGGTCAGCAAATAAATTTTTCCGAACGTACAAAGTGATATTCCTCTCCTTCCTCCACTGTCCTAATTAATTGGGGAGAACTTCTCCAAAAGCTTCCCTAAACAACTGTTTTTAGGCGCTGTTTAGAGATGCGGAGGGAGGGTGCTTGCCACAACGGCTGCAGGAGAACATTCCACAAGTGGAGCGCCAGTGCTGAGAAAACTTGGTTTCTAGTTGACATTTCTTCTTGATGTGTTAATACCCACCAGGTGTGAATTCTCTGAGGACTGGGTCAAATGGGCAGCTGAACTAGGCAGATGTCCAGATTATGACTTGTTTTCAAATGTGTGCTTGAATTCAGACAGGTGTTGTGTGAAATACTTAAATTACATGATCTGATACTCCATCATTTGTTCAGAAAAAATAAGATTTCTATTATCTCAAAGGCATCTGGTCTGATTTGGTTTCCTTACAGACTAAGTGGTGTGGGGACAGCTTCAAAGACCCAACATGCTGATTTGGTTTCATGTCATCGCGCGTTAAACACATCATATAGCTAAGCTATATAGCTAGCCTATAGAACAGCCGTTCCAAACCTGATACTATCCAAATGTGTTGAACTGCAACATCCCACTACTCCTAGTCACATGACTGTGGGATGTGGTAGAAGCTATAGTCTGAAGAATATCTGGTGTAGGGAAAACCAAGCTCGAAGATTTAGATGTCAGTTGATTTAGAACTCCATCTCTCCTCCCACTTTTGATACAGACCTCAGAGCACTCAACATCTTCTGGGACTCTCTTGTTCCTGGTTGCTAAGGGTAAGCTTGTCACAAGTAGAAACAATACACTTCAGAGCAAACAAGCTTTGTCTTTAGGACTTATCTCTGGGAATGGGTTGCATGGAGACATGCAGATTACAAAAGGTGTTGCTATTTACGTATTTATTTTTACCATCCCCAGCGGTTGTTGGTAAGAATGTCAAAGTGCCTACTCCTTTTATAGCTCTGTAAAGCTTGAAAGCTTCCCAAATTGTTGCTGTAGATTTATCCTGTAATGGTAATCAGAGTGAATGAAGAATATGGTTACTTTTTCTTATGGAGGAGCTGCATGTTCTAAACAAGATATATTTCAAATTTGTAAGGCCCAGTCCAGTGGTCAATTTGCGATGACTGCTGCAGCATTTAGGATTTGGTGTGAGTTTCCTATGCCTGCAGCTCTGAGGACTAATATTTGGCGTAACTTCAGGGATGCCCTGGTGCTAGCGTGGTTCTGCGAACTGGGCTGAGGCTGAACAGAGCTAGAGACATGTTGGGGAAATCATTCAGACATTCCTCAGTCCCCTACAAAAATTGTCAGCATCAGTTAAAACACTCTCATCAAGTCTAATGAGGAACAAAATACATTGCCTACCCATCTTTGACTGCTCTGCCATCACTGTTGCAAAAGAAAAAACAGACTTGTATTAAACAGAAACTAATAAAAACACACCCACACATATATGAACCCATGAACTTCTCAAAGATTGGGCACTGAAGAACACTATCTGTAACTGTATAGGCTCTCGTTCTGTTTTCAGGGCCACACAAGTCATCAGCACAACAGGAGGAAAGGAAAAACCAAGCACAGAAGGGGTTTTGGGGAGGTGGCATTAGTATGACTCCCAAAACCCCTCAGCCCACATGGCTAATGACAAGAGGAAGCACATCCAAATAAGACATGGGTACTCAGTGGCTTGGAAGTAAAGGGTCTGAAACCATGTATG
Organism: Intellagama lesueurii; assembly: GCA_037013535.1. Lineage (NCBI taxonomy): Eukaryota > Metazoa > Chordata > Lepidosauria > Squamata > Agamidae > Intellagama > Intellagama lesueurii. The sequence goes on along the minus strand of JBAJHW010000001.1, from coordinate 341,096,515 downwards.
AAAAAACAGCAAAACTGCAGGAAGGACAGGTGCATGGGCTTTGCCTAGCTCTACTTGGCTTTAGAGAACATATTTGAGGTTCTCGGAAAATTTATGTGAGCAGAAAGTAGGAGTGTTACAAGAAATCACAGAATTTCTCATTCCTGGCAATCTTCCAAGGATTGCCATGCTGAGACTTCACACGCATCTTCAAATAAGAATCTAGTCTTATTTTATTTATTTTTTCTTTGCTGTTTGTTGCTTGTTGAACTGCACAGGAAACTGACAGTTTCCACAGGGCTTGATACCTCTAATGATGAATCCTGCACAGGAAATATGCAATTCTGGGCACCAATTATAACAGGCCTGCACAGCTTGGTGTGTCTTTTGATGTTACCGGGTGAACCCTGCGCAGGAATGAAGCATGGTTTTTCTTCTACGCTTTGCAGGAGAATCCTGGACAGGAAATATGTCATTCTGTGCAGGAATTGTAACAGTTGTGCACAACGTGGCATTTCCCCCCAGAAAAGTGTGACCACAAACATTTTGAGAAATCCCATAAGATTTCCCACAAGATTTCTCAAGGGAAAAGTCTGTGCAGAGGAACTTCACTGCAAGGAGAAAAGAGAGAGGTTTTTCCTGTTTTCTCTGTGACACCACAAGATTCATATCCCTACCAGAAAGGGTAGCAATCCTAACCTTTAATGAAGAAAGAAAAAGTTGAATGGCTGCCAGACCTTTCAACAATACTGATCTACCAAGGAGCAATTTTATTTCCTCAAAAGGGTGGTGTTTTTTTTTAAACTGACACAAGAGCGTTAGAAGCTGTCTTATGCTGAATTGGACATTGATGATTATCTCACTGTACCTTGGTAACAGTGTGGGATAAAATAGGTACAAAGATGTTCTTTACTGAATAAGATTATTGATCCTACTAGAAATGGCAGCAGTTCTTCATGCCTTGGGCCAGAATTGTTTCACAGCCTTGCCTGGAGGAATGAATCTGGAACCTTCTGCATGTAAAGCATGTGCTCTGCCACTGGCTACAGCCACCTGCACCCCTCTCCTCTCATACATGATACTGAATCTTCCACCTTGGATTCAGTCTCATGTGAGATCGCTAACAGATTAACCGTGGTGGAGCACCTGATTTGCATGCAGAATATCCCAGGCTCAACCCTTAGCCTCCCCAAGGAAGGCTGTGAAAGAATTTTGCCAAAAATCCTTTAGAGCTTGAATCTGGAGATGCTCCTAAATCCAGACTGACAAGATGATTCTTAGTGAGTTCACAAAGATCCCTGGATTACTTTGATAAGTAAGGCAAGTAGTGTGATTCCACTTCCCATCTCTGAATCCTGATTTATATGTCAAATGTGAATGAAAGTAGGAGAATGGTATTAGGCATTGATGAAAAAGAACAAGTAATACACAAGACACAAGGATGCAACAGAACAAACGCTTACATAAAATCCTTTGTATTTATGTTGGACGCATCAAGGAAGCCTGAGACCCATTTCGTGTTTGTTTTTCCTTCCAATCAAGCGTTGGAGGTAATTTATTTTCCCCAACATAGAGAGCAGGAAGAACGAATCAGAATAGATCAGAGTTAGTTTTAAAAGCATTTAATGACATAGCATATATTTAACAGATAGGGTAAAAGTCTAGAGGTACAGTTCCATACAACCGAAAGCCAGTTTCCAGTACTACGCTGACTACAGGCCCAGTCACTGAGAATTCATTCCTATTAAATGTATTTTTGTTTGATTGTGCAGTAAGATGAAAATTGTTCATTACAATAGTTACAGTGACAGAGAAATGCACACTATGTATCAAAGAGCAAAGGTAATGTAGCAAAATTATAACACAGTGCAGCAGCTGACAAGCAAGTTAACCATTGGAGCAACGTTACTTTTTTTCCAGTAAATGCTTCAGTTCCACTTTTACACTTAATTGATGATTTTAAAGGGTTTTTTTAATTATACATCTAGTTTTATTATACTTTTTTTTACTAGAATTATCTGAAACGTACAATATAATGTATTTCAGCAAAATAAAAAAAAATTGAAATTACAGATTATTTAAAACCGTTATCAGTATGCTAAGTCCTTCTTGTCCAAACCAACATTCTTAACTGTCGTTGCTGGATGCAGGGTGGGGTGGGGTGGGGGTAAGCATCACAATCGTGTTAATAATAATAAAATGCTTGGATACAAATGGTTTTGATCTGTAAGTTAATGCCGAGCTGCACTTTATTACGGTAAAGAGAATACGCTACCCTTTCATTACAGGTTAGATTCGCAGTGGGGAGAATCAAGTAGTCAAGACTCAGCGCAACCACCTCAGATGGAAGTGAAAAAAAAAAGCATGTTTATTTGTCTCCGATGGGCATATTAACTTTGTAAGCACTGCTGCCTTGCATACCAATAACACGAAGTGGGGTTTGTTTTTCCAAGACAGCCTCAAAAAATTGAGGAACAGTTTAAATAGTAAGATCTAATCTACATTAACTTCATTTAAAAAAAAGAGAGAGAGAAAGAGAAGGGGGAAAAAAATTAGGAAAAAGGGAAAGAAAGAAACTGGTGTCCAAGCTTACTCAGAAGCTGCCCAATGCACCTCAGACATTTGTAACTTTAGAATCTTTTTTGTTTATTTTTTAAAAAATGCTCTATAAATAAAAAAAAAATTAAATCACACTGAGGAACATTAGGCACGGAGAGTAATGTATTGGTTCTGAGCTTGCATGCTGGAATTCCACTGGAACGGTTGGAGAAGTGCAGCGTGAACAGGTAAGCAGGGAGTTCACTTCTTTTTCCCAAAAAGGCTGAATCTCTTCTCTTTGTCTTTCTCTTTGTCTTTCTCCCGCTTGCCAGGACTGGACTCGCTGGTTATTGTCACGCTGGCTGGCAGGGTCTGGGCACGGCTCGTGGCTGGGGTGCTCTGTGTGCTTGTGGAAAGCTCGGTTTTGTCCGAGGAGATGGCCAGAGTGATGGCCTGGATCCATGTGTTCATTTCCTCCTTAAAAGAAACATGAGCGACAAGCCATTTCATTCAACTGCACTTTTCAGAAGTGATTGTGCCTTTGTCAATGTTAACTGACTTCTGAGATGGAAAAAATGTGCAGCAATGTGCTGATGAGCTGAAGAATGGAGTGTTCACCTAACAGGGCTGGGAGAGAGTCTCCTATTCCAGAAAATGGGGATCCCTGAACATAGGAAAGTGACTTGTTTCATAGGAGGGTACATGTTCTTCCAGCCCAGTTCCTGTTAACAGGAAATCTGGAGCCATGGAGCTGAATCTGCCCCTTCCTATGTTTTTCGGCCACACTCCTTCTCCATGACACAATCTATTGGGGGCTTCCTACCTTTTGTACCAGGGTTTTCTCCTTTCTAAAACACTGCAACAACTCTCCTAAGGCTTTAGTTACTTGCAGAGATAAGAACTTAAAGCTAAAACATGATAGTATTTTTGCCCCCACCCTTTTGCCTTTGGCTTTACCCAAAACAGTAATGCAGTCCTTAATAGCTTCCTTGAAACAGAATTTACCTTTTGGACTGAAAAAAGTCAATGCATTCATAGATTCTATTTATATCCTGTTTTTCTCCCAAGAACACGACTCGTGATACTTTGCACTTGATTTACTGTCCACTTTGACTGGCAGTTGTTCTCTGGGGCTCTTACATATCACCTAATGATTGATTCCTTTTGTTTTAGATGCCAAACATTGCATCTACCACCTTCTGCATGCACCCTGTCAGCTCAACAAGTTTTTTCTCTTGCTTACATCTTGAGACCTGGTGGAAGAATCTTCCCTCCTTAGCCCAATTTTTAAAAGGATTTAAAGAATTTCAAATCCTCGATCCGTATGGCTTTGGCTCCTAGAAGCGACAGTTGCCACCTCAACAGAGAAGGGTCACAAGACAGGCTTGGGGCACAAAACTTTGAGCAGTCACCTTGAAAATAAATTATAATGTAGTGTGGAATTGGGAGAGGAGTCTAGAATAGACTGTCCATTCCCATTAGCTAAAAAATTGTATGTACTCCATCTCAACTGAGATAATGAAGGTCAAGAATCTGCTGGCAGGATGGTAATAATGTAATAACACATGCAATAACACGGCATGGTAAGAGTATAACACTAGTAACAGGAGAGTTCTTTTAGAAAAATGAAAAGAGGAGAAGGAACAGAAACTTACATCATCTTTGGCTTGGAAGAGGTACTCATTGCCGTCAGTTAACCTGAAATTCAGAATGACAAATTTGTATTAGAATCAAGTGTGGACACTGCTCCTGTCATCCAGGAAGGAGCAATAGAAACTGAAGCCCTTATTCTTGCATTAATAATCTCACTTGAGAATCCTTGATGGAATAGGTACCACCCACACCACATCCTCTTCCTTGGTTGAGGAGGGCCCACCTACATTCCAATTCTTCTTCATGCACTACACACCAGCGGCATACCCCTGTTCTAAGTTGGAGACTATGTTGACCAGCCCTTACTCCAGCAAATTAGATATGTCTGAGGCCACATCCAACACAAGGCTGGGTTTCTGTGGCAGCAATACTGGTCTTTGGGCTCCAAATGTCTTTTATATTATAATTTCAAGTCAGAAGAGAGATTCTGCAAGTTGCTCCCATCTATATTGAAGGATGGTGTGCCTCTTTATTTGAGTTATGGTGATCCTTTCCAGGGTTTTCTAAGTAGAGATTGCTCGTACGTGGTCTACTAGTCTCTTCTTCTGGGGGGCTTCCTGGGGCTATGCAGCTTGCACAGGCTGGCTCTTCTCCTTGGAGGCACAGTGGGGAATCGAACCCCCAACCTCTGGCACCACAGCCAGATACCTAAAACTTTGAGCTATCCTGCCATCTCTGCTGGTTCAAACTAAAGGTTTATTTCATCCAGTATTTTGTTTTCCATAATGCTTTATCAAATATCTTTGGGAAGCCTATAAGCAGAACTAGAAAATACCTGGGGATACAGAACAGATCGTCATTTTGATTTGTCTTATTTTTCATGGAACCATCCGAACCCTTCTTAAATCAAGAGCCCTGAGAGAAATCCTTGGGTCTCCAAAATGTTCATATCATTTTGGCAAGCAAATAAATGTATAAAACATATTTATAAATTTATACACCCATATGAAAGGTGCCAAATTGTATATACACACTATGGTACCCTCCATATTGGTTGTCCTACAGCACCCATCATCTCTAACTATTGTGACTATTAGAATTTTCTTTTCCAGTTGTCATCAGAAGCCTTATGGGTGGTGGTGTGAAAGTGAGTAAGAGTAAAGTGATACACAGTAGTGTATATTGTGCAGAAACCCTTGTTCTAGGAGTTCCATGCAGCTCCTACGGTGGTGATGTGTTTTGTCACTGCTTGAAAAGAAATCTGCTTTGGTGGCTCTGGGACTTATCTGGCCTTTGAACTGCCATTTGCTCCTTGGCTTCTTTGTTTTCGTCTCAATTGTTTTATCCACCATACAGTTTATTCTTTAATCTGTAGCTATAAGCTTCTTTGAACAGTGCACAGGAGCAGACAGAAAAAGAGGTGTGTGAGTGTGTGTGCATGTTCAAAATAATAAAAAGGAGTACAATAAACCCCAACCACTCAATCTGTCTTGAGCTTCCTATGATTCTGTGTTGACACTAAAAAAGAACACAAGATTGTTTTATAATACCAACTCTCAAATACCAACTTTGCTTATTTATTTCTAGAGCTTATGATTACAAAGATACATCAGTGTATGAAGGTGGAGCTTCAGATCTTAGAAGCTTCCTGGTCCCACTTCCTGACAACTAAAAGCAAAATAAGTGCAAAGCATGGAAAGAAGCAAGATCTGCAGAATCAGCTTCGCAAAAGAAAATCGTGTTACTCTGCTCAATATGATCCATCAAAACAGGTCATGGAACAGGGAATGCTTGGGACCAGGCAGAGTCTGGAAATTATTTTTTTGTGACTACAAATCCCAGAATCCCCCAGCCATGACTACTGACTGGGAGACTCTAGAAACAGTAACGTTTCTAAACTCTGGATACAACATATTGATTTTACACATCTGAATTTGATTTCAGGACCTACTGTCTCTGAAGTTGGATTTTCTACATATAACAGTAAGTTGGGCCTATAAATCTACGAACTAGTGTGTTTATTTTGCTTCTTCTGAGTCATCTAACTGGGAAGGTGGCACATTTCCTTGAAACGAGGCTATGTTGTACTTAGGAGAACAGACCCTGTTAACTGCCAAAGGCCCAATTAATTGCCTAAAAGAGTGTGTTCGCTGTACCCCAGGACCTTCTCCATGTGATCCAAAAAAGAGCTCTTGTGAGCTAGCATGCTCCCCATAAACTATCTGGGCACCACACACTTTAAAGCATGACTGAATTGAGTAATGTCATGAAATAATGAAAAGAATACAAAAACACAAGAAACAGTGAAATGTATAACTTGGAGGCCCTGGCTTCAATGGTACAGATGCAGAATTCTCCCAAGCGTTTAGTGTTAACATTGTTTAAGTGAGATGCTGTCTTTCAAGCACTACTCACCTTTCTCTTAAAAACAAAAAGTTAACCATCTTTCTCCTTCCTTATTCTTTCTTTCTTAAATTTCTATACCGTCCCAGTAGGGCATGCACTATTCTGGGCGTTTTACAGCAAGAGGTGATCCTGGGGTAAATGTTGCCTTGGCAACCAGATGTGCCTGAGGAAATGGATTATAATCGAACAAAGCTCACACTGAAATGAAATCACTGGTCTTCAAAGTGACACGTTTTAGTTTGGCTTTTGTTACACATGTTGGAACAGGCCAACACAGCTACCTCTTTGAATACCGGCATGGCTTATTTGTTGCCTTGGGCAAGTGGTGCAGACCCAGGATGCCCCCAGAAGAAGGGAAAGGTAAAACACTTCTGAGTAGTCTCTACCTAGTAAACTGGACGGCACCTAAAAGCCCATCCTGTAGACTCTTCTCTCCCAGGAGAAGATGACAATATCTTACCTTAGTTTAAACACATGCTTTTTCTTCTTGTATTCAACCGCCACTTCACACACTGCTTCTTTCAGACTCACAGGGATCTCACTGTGGTAAGGAATGCCCGAGGAAGCGGCTTTTGCATCTTTATAAAAGCCCATCTCTTGGTTGTTGATGACGCAGTACACGTTATGCCAAGATCTTGGGAGAAAAAGGAGAGTATACAGCAACCGCTGAGCATCACTGCCTTAGAGAAGCAGATCTCTTCCCTCCCTCCCTGGCTTCTCACTGCAGCATTACATAAGCAAAACAAGGGCCTTTGCTGATAAGAGAAATACATTTATGGGGAGGAAATGTGGATAGTAAACAATCCATTTTAAAAAAAGCCCACTCAGGCAGACAGTCATTCAGGGAAAGCTTGCCTGAAGAGAAAGGCTTTCATCTGCTCACAGAAGGAAAGCAAAGATGGGGCCAGTTTGGCCTCCTGTGGGAGGGAGTTCCAAAGTCTGGGAGCAGCCACAGAGAAGGCCTTCTCCCGTGTCCTCATCAAATGCAGCTGTGATGGTGGTGGGACTGAGAGAACGGCCTCTCCTGATGATCTCAACTGTCAGACAGGCTCATAAAGGGAGACACCGTCCTTGAGATAGCTTGGACCTAAGCCATTTAGGGCTTTATAGGTTAGCATCAGCACTTTGAATTGTGCCCAGTAACAGATTGGCAGCCAGTGGAGCTGCTGTAACAGGGCGGGTTATGTGATCCCTGTAACTAGCCCAAGTCAGCAATCTGGTTGCCACGTTCTGGACCGGCTGAAGTTTCCTGACACTTTCCAACGGCAGCCCCACATAAAGTACGTTACAGAAATCCAGGCTGTAACTAAGGCATGTGTCACTGTGACCACATCAGACCCTTCCAGAGATGAGTGCATCTGGTGCACAAGTTTTAATTGTGCAGAGGCACTCCTGGCCACCACTGAAACGTGGGCATCTAGGCTCAGAGAAGAATCCAGGAGAGCTCCCAAGCTGTGCACCTGTGGTTCATCCAAAGACAGCAGGGCCCGATTCAGAGCTTGAAAAGTTATTCTTTTAGACTACAACTCCCAGAATCCCCAGCTGGATGAGGATTTGAATCTAATTTCTGTTTGCAATTTCACCACACACATAGGTTTGGGCACAGCGTGAGAGGAAGCCAGTTCACCGGGCTCTCATTTCCTGTTTATGTTTTGAGGTTCATGGCCTATATACAGTTGTTAGATGCAAACAGCACAGACCACTGAATCTGTTTTAACTTGGTAAGTCACCAGTTATGTAAGTTGCACTGCTTCCCTGAACTCATCTGACCTCATCTGATTCTGGAAGCTAAGCAGGGTTAGGCTTTGCTGGAAGGGAGACCAACAGGAATACCAAGGATTTCCATATAAAGCTAAGAAAGACTCTTGCTTGAAAACTCTAGAGAGTCACGGCCAATCAGTTAGCAATTCTGAAAGAGACAGACTAACCGTGTGACTCAGTGCAAGAAAACATCCTGTTTGAGTTTAGACCTATGTCTACAGGAGCCGAACAAATTAATCAACAGATGACTAAGCTCAGTTGGTCAGAGTGGAAATACAATACCTGTTTGAAGCCTTCTTGCTGTGTGACTCCCACTCATGCTTACGATGCAAGAAGCCCTCCATCTGAGCAGGGGGCGTCTCTTGTGTTTTGGCTGGGAGAGTGGCCGCAGTCTGAGCCTGGAGGCCTGTCTTCGCTTTGCGATCTGCGGTCGGTGAAGGAACTGGACTTGTCTCTTTAGAACTTGTCCGCTGGTCTGCCGCTCCATTGACCATTTCACTAGCTTCTCTTGCTTCTCCCATCTAAGAAACAAGCGTGGAAACATGTAATTTCTGTCCATTAGTAACATACTGCAAAACATTTTTCTTGAGTTGACAAATATATTTGTTTGTAGAGGCTTGCACACACTTAAAACGCCTAGGTTGTCTAGTAAAACTGTCCTCACATCCCAAGGGAGAAACAGAAGGCCAAAGGAATTAGATTATCAATAGATTAGTACCCAAATTGAAGAAGTGAAACAACAGGAGGAGGAGAGGGGATGATCTATTTGTGAGAGTTTTACTCCACCTGGCTCTAGCAAATCAAATCAAATCCTTAATATGCCATCATCGAGTAAATGCAAACTCTACATGCAACTAAGATTTCTCCATTAATGGCTATGGAGAATATAAATCTTTGCCATTCCAATACTGGTAGGGAAAAACTGATGCATGTGTGAATTCCAGTACTAAGGCCACATTCTTTACTTGTGATGATTTTTGATTGTTCAAATACTGCAACAGTAAGAATTTCATGGTAATAATTTGGAAAGAAGAGAAAAGGGAGAAAAAGACTTTTGATTCACATCAGCTATCTTTCATACATCTATAAAATCACTGCATTTGAGTCTGTGCAGTAACCCTAAAGATGCATTAAACCAGTAAGAGAGTTAGCGTCATTTACAGAAACACTTTGATTCAGCATGGAATTCCCCATTTGCTTCCACACCTCTACCACCAATCCCGTTTCCAAGGTGACAACATGATCAGAAGGCAGCATGCAAATATGGGATGATAAGAGGACAACATGCATATTCATGATTTCAACGACTTAGTGAAAGATTTTCAAAAACAGGCAGGTTGAAAGGGAGGGAGTAATGTGGAATGAGAAAGGTCAAAAGTTAAAATGTTATTTTATTTCAAAGTCTCTTATCACTGGACTTTGGAATCGGGTGGATTGGACTGGACGTCAAAGGAACAAGGAAAACACTACAACCACTCAACATCACACGTCTATTTACCCCCAAACAAACACAGAACCGAGGCCTTGGCCATCGCTCTCTCTGTCGGTCACGTTGCCCGCTGTACTGTAAGTGAGGTGCCTAGTCGGGCCAGCTCTGACTGGTCATATTCTCGATGTCGTCCAGCAGCCATTTCATCCCCCAAATGATTTACAACCGGAATCCTGAAAGCTTTAAACTTTCACAACAGTGGCTTGGTCCCAATGGGGACTGGCAATGTTTACCAAGGTTCGGGATTTTGAGTTCTGTGCCATGGAAAAGCCATTGATAGCAGCTTGCAAAGGGTTATGTAACTAGAGTATAGGGATTATTATTAGCAAGTTACTAAAGCCTGGTGCTGCTCAGTGCTCAAGTAGTAGATTACAAACACTCTGTGCCATTTACATGGAGGACAAACAAATATTCTTAAACGGCGTAATAATTACAAGACATGTTTGCTGTTCTAGCCAGGCTTGGGACAGTTGAGAAGCAGCAGAATTATTACGGAGCAAGCTGTACATTTGTCAATTTTATGAATATAGTTTGGTCTGATCATTGTGAATGAGACTCTCGCCATACACATAATGGCAGATTGGCCAGCTGCTAAAGACCTCCCAAGGTCCTTAGAACGTGGTCTTCTCGATAGTGGCACCTGAGTTCTGAAAAACTTTCTCTGGAGAGACTCAGCTATTTTCCTCCCAGTCGTCAATAAGGGTGTTTAAACTGTTTTGTTTATGGAAAGATTTTATGCTCCTAAAGCCCCAGATTTTTATTTATGGTGTTGTTGTTTCTAGTATGCTTGTAGTTTTTTTTAAAAAAATATTATTGTTCTTGTTGCTTTATTTGCGAACTATTTTAGGGTCTCATGTGAAATACTGTAATACAATTACATAAGTAAGTAACCTTTCTCCTTCCCTTCCTATACTGCCATATAGTATATATATGGCCCTTAGGGGGGAAAACCAGCTCAAAGGGCTTAGTTCTTGCAATTGGAAAGATGTATACAATTCCACAACTGTATTTTGAACAATTTACTCCAGTGGTAACCTGAAAATGTTTATTCATTCTTTTTAAAGAGGCTGGCTTAAAAGTATACAAGTAGTCTATATTAAAAATCCATGGCACAAGAGTCCAACTGAAACTGCTCAGCTGGATGGTCTTAGGCTGCTATCCTATTCATACTTACCTACGAGTAAGCTCCAATGGACAAAAACAGGTCTTGCTTCCAAAAAAAACATGCATAGGACTAAGTGGTTCATTCTTATATCCTTTTTCCTAATAGTAAGCCCAACTAAACTGTGTGGCTTTACATCTTAGTAGCCATGCACAGGACTGCATTGTGAACCATGATGGAATCTGTAGCATTTTGACATTTTTCCCAGATATTTCTCCCCAGTCTTCTAATGTTATAATAAGAACATGAGGTAAATTGCTGTTTTGGAGCTCAACCAAAAGTATCAATCATCATGTTTTGCACTCAGTTCTCACCCTACCCCCAAGAAAGAGTTTAGTGGCCCAGTCAGAGCTTGTAAAAAGCATTTTTGGGACTATAATTTTCAGATTCTTCCAACAGCATAGCAGCTGAAGGATTCTGGGAGCTGTGAACAAAAAATAGGGAATAGGTATGGGTATTTTAACCATAGTCACTCTCCCCAAGAATATAAAAAAGCAGCCTTCACTTAAAAATTTATGTGGAACTAGAAGGGACCATCAAATGCATTTTCTTGATTGATTGTTTTATGAAAAATCAGTCAGATGATAAATCAGAGATCTTTTAGTGGTAGAGCAGTTACCTTGAGTCTTCAGATATTATTGGACTACAACTTCCAGAATTATTGGCCATGCTGGCTAGAGTTTCTGGAAGGCTGAAGTCCAACTACACCAGGATGCCCAAGTTTATAAACTACTAGTAGAGCTGTTCATAGGATGTATATTTTAGAATGACTAGTAGAGTCATCCAAGGGATATATTTTCAGCCATGTTAGCCTGTGCTGGCATATCAGGCAAAAACAAGATTAAAAAAATAAAGAAGGCACCTTAAAGACTAATGGCTATATTTCAGTGTGAGCTTTCGTGGACAACTCCACTTCCTCAGACATTCTTATATCCACTCTTATGTCTTAGGAAGTGGACTTGTCCACAAAAGCTCACATTAAACTATAGCAGTTAGTTTTTAAGGTGCCACAACATTTTTGTCTTCTTTATTGTTTACTTTATACTTTGTTTTTGCCTGATATATCAGAGGACGTATGTATACAGAGTAGAGATGGGTACGAATTGCTGGTTTGGCACAGTTGATTTCCCAGCTAAACAACTGATCCACAGTTCAGCACCCCGCCTCCTCCAGCAGCTGTTCACTCAGGGGTAATGCCCAGAGGAGGCAGGGCAGGGCACTTCCACTGAGTGGGCGCCTGATGGAGGGAGCAGGGTGCTGAACTCTGTGGATCAGCTGTTTAGCTGGGAAACGAACCACACCAAACCAGCATCTCCAATACAGAGCCATGTGAGAACCTCTCTTTAAGACTACATCAACTGGGGAAAATAAGGCAAGTTTGTCTAATGGAAGATGACACAAACGGAGCCTTAGGGACCAATCTAAGGTGTAACATTTCAGTGCAATGATGTGATACCCCACTCCACCCCTACCTCATAGCCACTGAGTCATCTTTGGTGGTTCCCTGTCCTAAAAGATCAGAGCCAATATCGTTTTCATGGCTGTGCACTGGAGTCCTGAGATGCCTATAGTGAAGTGGTGATTGGAAAACAAAGATTTTGCCACCAGAGCTCAAGTCCACTCTGAATCAGGCATTAATTCAATGCAGTACTACCATCTTCTTTGAAATCTGGAAAAATTCCTCTGGGAGCTTGTCAGGGACAAATATTTCAGCCCATTTTAAAAACACGTGCTTTTCATGGTAAACGGAACAAAACGAATGAAACAAAACATGTATGCAAATGATGCATCATGACACGGGGGGGAAAGAACACAGCTAGATCAACTTTTAATGGAAAACATGCTTTGAGCATGCAGACAAACAATGCCACGGATGACAGTGATGAATAACAACAGCAACAAAACAGATAAACACAAGCAGGTTATGCATATAAATTTTCATCTCTGGAAGATTAATTGCAAGTCAATTTAGTGGCTAGCTCTTGAGGTATGCACATTTTGCCTGTAAGATACAACATGGCAGTGGGGGAGGGAGTGACTTGAAATAATTCCACCCCTCCCCCACTTTTCAAAGTGCATGAATAAATACTATATTCAATTTTTTGTGGGGCACAATAAACTGAAGCTGTGATTAACAGAGGAGAAAACCACAGAGTCCTCTCACTGTCTAGGATTCAGATGTGGTATATTTTATAGGACAGAACAGATGGACTATTCCTCTTTTCAGTTCCAAGTGTCGAAAAGGCACTTCTGTATGTTTTAATGCACTTTGGGGCAGGGGGGGAGATCTAACACTGGCATAATAGAAGCACTCGAACATATAAATACATTGATACAAGGAAATCTAAAAAGCATCAAGGAGCTAAATGCCGGTGTCCTGACAAGAAGGAGAGAGAAAAGAGAGATGTGCATGATAATGAAGAAAGACAAAGTCACATGAAAGTATAAAATCCTAGACTTCGAAGTTCTTGCAAATTTTGCCAGATATGGTTTGAAAATTGAAACTGATATACTTCATGTAAACTCTGACACACACACAAAAAAAGAAAGGGAGACCTGGATCAAATGTGCCTTGATGAAGATAAAGGTTAGAAACTAGATCTCATACTGGTGGTGAAAATCACAACAGAAATACTTTCTGAGGTAACAAGGTCATAACAGAAAATGGAAAAGTAACGCATAAGCTTTCAGAAATCTCAAAAATGTCAGTGACTTTGAACTTTCCTACCACTATTCCCACCCTCCAAGCTAGGAAAATGACTCGTCAACCACGTCACAGTCTTGGATTATGTGAATGAAACTTGTTTTTAATGCCCCCTTTTCAGCAAGGCTGCATAATATATAGTATCCCTTTAGTATAAAAAAAAAAACCAAAACTTCATTCACTATCCATAATCAAAGGAAATTAAACAAGATTTTTTTTTTTCACGGAATAAAACAAGTTTGGTTGTTTACTAGATCTTCTCTCCTCCTCAGTGCATATCTGAATGTGGTTGGGTGGTTGTGATCCAGAAGTAGGTACTAGATTACTGTCTATGGTATTCTTGTTGTGGGCCAATTGGCTCTGTAGTAGACTAATCTACTACAGACCCATCTGGCCCACAACTAGATTCCTGTCTGTCACTCCACTCTGTGTTTCACTGTTAGCACCACACTCGGTGAAACGTAGAGTGATTTTGAATAGGTCTACTTTATTTCAAAAATTCCCATACTGTTCCCTTGTCACCAAAAGCAATTCCAGAGCAGTGTACGTCAAATTATAAAAACCAATAGAACAATATAAAAACTTGAAACTGGTCTGACTGATAATCTATACCAATTTCACCTTTATATCTTCTGTCAAAAAAGCTGGGGACGTGTAACCAAGTTAGCATGCTGGAAATTCTCGGCTCAAGTTTCTTCTTCTCCTCACCAAACAAAACTTCCCAGGATAGCCTGGGCAATTTTGGTAAGTCTACAGTATAAGTGTGATCAGAGTGTTGTTGTTTTTAATCTAAGTTTCTCAGTCACAAAGGTTTGCATGGTTTTGGGCAACTGACCCCCTCTTAGCATAATTTCCCTCAACAAGCTATTGTGTGGATAAAATGAGGCAACCCCACATACATCTCCTCCTCTAAGGAGTACAGAATATCCAAAGAGATGTAAAGGTCCTTCTTCAGACAAAAGCTCCTCTAGTGAGCATAGCCAGTAGCCATGCTAGCTAGGCTAGGTCCTCTTTGGATTTACTGTATAGTCCCCAGAAGAAGCTTTTCAGATCTCTGGGGATATAAAGAGGACAAACAACAAACTGCTAACCAGCAGCTCTATTTTTATTTTATTTTATTTTTGGGGGGGAAGGTAGTGTTAGTTGCTTTGTTCCTTCCTTCCGCATTTTCCTTTTTGAGAAAGGAAGACTAGAATCTATGAGCAGACATTATGTGATGTCAAATTAATTCCAGACTATGAATCAGGTTGACCGACTGCTTGATTGGCAAACAAACAAACAAATAAATAAGGCATCTGCTTCATTAAGTGCCCTGGTGCTGCTACTGTTCCATGAAATGGACAGGGGCGTGTGGCAAGAGGACAGCTGTTGCATTTCTCTGAGTTTTCTACAGGGGTTGAAAGATCTGTAGTTGGGACTCCCTTGTCGCAATATAACCCAAATCCTGCTTTCCTTCGCCATGAGCTTATGTCCCTACTTCTCCTCCTCTCTCCTCCACAATTCTCCACTTGTGGTTTTGGCTGAAGCTCTGGACACAGCCAAGGTCCTCCTAGGGTGGAAAAGGGAGGTTGGGTGGTACTCCACATATTTCTCAAAGAGACATCCCCAGTACCTCCTCTTTGACCAGCGTGTGGGGGAACAAGGGTGCCCTCTTTTATCTGCACATGAAGTATGAAAAATGAAGGGGCACTCCCCAGACCACCACACAGAAGCAAACTACATGGAGGAATATATATGTTTGAAATCAAGGTATGAAGAGGGAGCTTGAGCAGTTGCTGATGATTCCAGTAACATAAAGATGTGCATATATTCTGGGATGTTTGCTATACTAAAAAAAATCTACCCTTTGAATCCTATTATTTATATAACCGCATAGAGCACTAATCTCACTAGCTGTGTAATCCTGAACACATTTCCTTGAAAGGAAGGTGCACTTTCTGTGAGCCTTGCTCTCTAGGATACATATTCAGGGTTGCAGCCCGAAATATCTTATGGAAGGAAAATTGGCCCTGTGGAAAGGGAAAAGACAGCTTTCCTTCTGTTTCCATTATGGCTGTGTTCACAAGTCCCCAAGTCAAACACCTCTGGCTTAATAAAGTATAAAATGAACTAGTTCCATGCTAGTAGATGTAGTTTGTTTACTCTTGTTTCGCTCGTCCCTTTATTGAAGCAGGTAAACAAACCTGGGAAGCTCAGCTTCATATACCATCTGAAACCTGGCATTATGGTTAAATATTGCCAACCCAATTGTTTATAAATGCTGACTTGTTATTTGTCTAGAAATGATGGAATACGGTACACTTAACCATAATGCTAGTTTTGGACAGATTTATTTACTGTGCATTGAAAGGATTCATTAATTGTACATTCTTTCAAAATAATTTTTTTTTTAAAATTAAAAGGCTGGAGGGAATAATCCAATTTTGATCGTTAAATGAGAGTTCAGCATAGATGGACCCAGCTTTGGGATTGAGTTCCACAAGTAGGATGCTGCTACAGTAAAAACCAACCACAATCCATAGGGCAGGCATAAGTGCCTTAACTAGAATCAACTATAAATATAAGTTACTGAGGTCCCTGCAAGTCTCCATTAGGTGGGATCAATCGTTCCCAACTTTGGATTCCCAGGTGTTCTTGGACTAAAACTCCCAGAAGCCTTTGCAACTAGCTGTGCTGGCCAGGATTTCTGGGAGTTGTAGTCCAAGAACATCTGGGGACCCAGGGTTGGGTTAGATGTTAAAAAAAAAAAAAACAGAGGAGGGGGAAGAACAAACATAGAAGTCCAAATATTTGCAGACTAGAAGTTTTAAGCCACTGAGGTCAGCAATTAAATTCCGCCTGAAGATGAAGTGGTTGGGCTTCATGAGTCACTGACAGAGAGGCATGTATCAGATGTTATCTAGTGAAGCCCATGGGAAGAAGACAATATTGTGGTCCTCCTGAGAACATCAGTGTCATAAAATATACTTTGTTCACACTGGTTTCAGGGGAGAAGTGAACACAGCCCACGACTGCCTAGCCTCCTGCCATCTGCACAGATAGCTCCCCACCTCCGAACCACATGCCCCAGCCTTCAAAGGCTATGGTGCAATGCCTTGGGTGAGCCTCACTGCTTTCAAGGAAGGGTGGGACCTGTTCCTAAAATGAGCAAATCTGATACCTGCTCATTGTGTCAAAAATGGTCTCTTCCCCAATATACCTACAGGCTGGGATAATGAATTATGGGAATAACCAGTTAGGCAAAAGGAACACCACAGAGCCTTGCAGAGGTAGTGAGGCACTAAAGCTCTAGTCGGCTGTTAATTTTGTGACATCTTACATTTAGCTTTTATCCTTGTTTCATAGATTCTCTTGGCTGGAATGCCAGACAACCTGTTATCCTCTAGGCTTTTATTTTTGGTGCATCTGTTTTTCTTCTCTCCCTCCCTTCCTCCCTCATTCCCCTTCCAGCCTCCTTCTGCAAAGTGCTTTCTCTTTGTAAAGCATAGATTACATACATAATACATCTGCTGAAAGTGCATCTGGGCCTGCTAGGACTACGGGACTCAAAACCAGTTAGTATAGCTAGAAGCATCGTACCTGTTCGATTCTACTTCTCTTCTTCCATTAGGATGAAATCTCATTACATTTTCAATTACTCACAAAAAGAGATGGGTTTTAGCTGCAAAATCTCAAGGCTATTAACAAAATGAAAAACTCACAACAAAAGATGGTGAAACAAAAGCATGGCTGCAACGAAGCTGAAAGCCCCAAGGCCTTTGAGTCAAGGGAACATATATACAGTCAAAGAGCGGGGGTGTTGGGTGTGTGTGCAACGGCTAGTCATTAAATAAAAGCTGAATGGACTGCAGGTGTGGGGGAAAAGAAGCAGTAAAGGAAAACTGAAGGCAATCTACTTGAAGGGAAGTAAAAAGAAGCAGCCAATGGGTTTCTGCCAACTGCATTGTGTGTCTCAGAGTCCAGACCGAGGCCGTTCACTAGCTGTCCATCTGCTATTAAAGTTTTTGTAGTTTTGGTAGGTTTGGGAGCGGTAACTAACCCGGGGAGATTCTTGGTCTGGTGGCAAACCATTCTGGGAGACCTGTTCTCCTTTTGTACCATCCCTGTTGGGGGAGAGAGAGAGAAAAGACACAGCAATAATAACTTAGACCAGTTTTTCTAACAATTCCTGTGCCAAGACATCTGGACACAACTGCAATAACCTCAGCACACTCCAAGACACTCTGAGGTATGTACTCAGGCACATTCATGTACATAGCTTGGAAAATCTACTTTTTTTTTTTTTTTTGGACTCTGTCTCCCCAAACCTGCAGGTCAGCAAGATGTCTAAGTGCAAAAAAGCAACTTTGCCACATTCTGGCCATCTTGCTAGGCATCTGCATATCCCATGAAAACAAACGTGTTACCCAGAACACACCCAACAAAGTCAGTGATAGCAACCACATACAGTTTTTTAAGAAAACATATGCATCATTATTAACCATCTCATTGTTGTGACATGCTGTCAAGCTGGAACCGACTTATAGCGACACTAAGAGGGCTTTCAAAGTAAGTGAGATATTTATATGATCATCTCATATAAATGTGAGTATCTGATTAGCTTCTGGAGACCCTCATGGTTTCCAGGAGAAATGAAATCCAATTTCGCTTCACTCTGCAAAGCCAATGATTGTGGAGCGCCTCTTCAACAGTTAAATATTTTGCACAAAGATGGATAAATCTCTAAAGCAGTGGTTCCCAACCTTGGGCCTCCAGATGTTCTTGGACTACAACTCCCAGAAGCCTTCACCACCACCTCTGCTGGCCAGGATTTCTGGGAGTTGAAGTTGAAGAACATATGGAGGCCCAAGGTTGGGGACCACTGCTCTAAAGGGCTTCTCAAGAAGGGACAGACCCACTCACTAAATTTAACGGGAAAACCCTCCTTCGTGTCTTCTAAGCTCCTGATGCCGTCCAAAATAGACTGTCCTCTCCAGCCATGCCAGCGCTCTGGAATGCCCTTCCAAGGGCACCTTTTCTTGTCTCATCTCTCCATTTCTAATTGGCACATGAGCATTTAAAAATAATTTTCTCTCCTCCTGTCTTCTGATCAAATTTCAACTTCTGGAGTTTTTCTCTCTGTGTTTCTAAAAGGTTTTAACTCCTTGTTATAAGCTGTTCACGAGCATTTTTAAACAGAAATGCTATAAATGCTAAAAACATAATTAAGCAATCACGGATGGCAGGTCAAGAAGCCCCTCTTGGAGACGAGAGTGCCTTTTTGGACTACAGCTCCCAGAGCTGTAGTCCACCATAAACTACACTTCCCAGCTCTGATACATAAATGTATACATGAATTGACGAATACTTCATTTTTAAATAAACACTTTCTGCCAGAGGCATGCAACCAGAAGAAAACTTAACTGGCCTTTTTTCTCCAGAAGCTTCCAGGCTCACACATCAATAAATACAGCTGGGCACTAGGTGAGATCTGCAATGTTCTCCTTTCTCCTTCTCCAGATCATCCATGCACTTACCATTGCTGAGACTCCTCTCCAGTCTTGGGGCTTGGCTCTGGAGAAGGAGGCTGCCTCTTCCGCTCTTCCTCCTCTTGCTGCCGACGTACTTCTAACAATTCCAACTGGAAGTTTGAAGAAAAGCACAACTGTTAAAGTTCCGTCCTTCCCAATAGCATTGCTTCCTGGCCTACCCAATACCCTACCATCAGAAGGACCTAGGCGAGTGATAACAAGCCACTCCACCATATTTGACCAGAGCAGAAATACTCTCAACCAACATGAGAGCCAAGCTGAATTCAGCTCATGATATCCTAAAACCTAATCCCATGAATCTAGACTGGCCCTTAGAAAAATGATACTTCCAAAGAGCTACTGGGCCTTTTTATTCTGGAGTGTCATCAGGTCCAAGAGGGGAAGTGGTTCCCTCATTATTTCACCCCCATCTGAGTACTGCTGTCAGCGCCAGCTTCAGACAGATAAATGTTGTTTAAAATGAAGAAGGAAGGGGTTGGGAGAGCTGTCTTGGGAAGATGTGAGTTTCGAGGCTGGGAGTGGTGGAGGGAAAACTGGGAATTCTTCTCCAGCTCAGATTTTAATCCAAGCCAGAAAAGAAATTCAAAGCCCCTCATTATTCAGTGCATAATGAATATTACAGTAGGACCCCGTATCGACAGACTAAGTATCCATGGTTTCACTTATCCACAGTCTGAAAATATTAAAAATATTAAAAGAAAAAAATCCAGAAAAAAACACCTATTTTAACATGTATTACCATAACAGACCACTAGATGGAGCCAGAGACTGAAGAACACATAGCATGGTCTCTGGCACCCTCTAGTGGCTAGTTTTGGTAATGCATGTGATAATAATTTGGTTTTTAGAACCCATGGGGGACCATGGAACCAATCCCCAGTGACTGTGGGGTTCCTACTCTATTAAGTGAATTTTATGAATCAGCTAAATTCATGCAAGCTTCACTGTCATCTCTAGATTTAGCTGATGCTCTGGGCTACAACAGGTACAGCAGGCTCTTCAAGAAGAGAGGAAAGAGCCAGAGTTTTAAGCAAGAACCATGCCAGAAAGCACAGTAAACGCTTCATTTGCAATGGGCTTCTCAGATTAAAATATACACCCAACAGTGTCTTAAAGATTTTCAGAGCAAGATCTCCTCTGGGGTCATTTACCAGGGAAGGTTTCTTGTTCCAGAACAAGTGAAGAAGGGCTTCTTGATGGCTGAGGTCCATTTCTGGAATGTCCTCCCCATAGGACCAGGGTGGGCAAAGAATGGCCGTTCAGATGTTGGCAACCTCCAACTCCCAGAAGCCCTAACCAGTGCAGCCAGTGGTAAGGACTGCGGGGCATTGACCTCCATGGTGCCCTTTCGCCCACCTCTACTACAGCAGCTCAACATTACTGTAACTCCAATACCAGGTTAAGCCTTACTTATATCTCCAAGTATTTTAAAGTTTCAAACCTAATTTATATTTAATCCATGTTGCTGTTCCCATGCCTCTGACTTATTATTATGAATGTTGAAAACTTTTGTTCCATTTTAATTGTAGAAGTTTAGTCTTTCAGGTTTCTTCCATAACTGCCCTAATATCTATTAATACGAATGGCAATTTAAGAAATCTTCTAAATAATAAACAAACAACAACAAGAAGTTACTTTTTGGTAACTTTTAAATTGTAATTTTAGTTTCCAAAAATAATTTCTAATGCAAGCATTTTTAAAATCTGTGGATGGTCATCACTGTTGGAAAAGAGGCATCGTCTGTTTTCCCTCCTGCAAGAGGGAATGCCTCTTTCAAGATGTGACCTGTAAGACAAGAGGGCATCATCGAAATACGAAGCACACATTTTGCTACAGGATTACTGTTTCATTCATATGCAGACTGACCTGATCTGCTAATTGAGTGATCTATTAAAATCCATGGGATTAAGAGACATTTAATCAGATGACATTCTCAAAATGAACCTGAAACGGCTCCAGCTGCTCTGCTTACCGTAGTAAGTCTTTCAAGTGCTGCAAATCTTTCATCCCAGGTTGCTGCAGATTTTTCAAATGCTTCATGCCTCTTAATCAGTTTTTCTACTTCATCCACACTTTGCCCGATCTCACGACTCGACAAGTAGGGCTCCTGCCCCAACAGCCAGGCTTCAGCAACGCTGGCATCTCTCGAGAATTGGTGCACTTCCAAAACTAAGACAAAACGAAAAAGTTTGACGCTCAGGGCTGGCAAATGCTGCGAAATATGTCTACGTTTCTTATGTTGGCAGCTGTCTTCTAAAACAGTGGTCCCCAACCTTGGGCCTCCAGATGTTCTTGGACTTCAACTCCCAGAAATCCTGGCCAGCAGAGGTGGTGGTGTAGACTTCTGGGAGTTGTAGTCCAAGAACATCTGGAGGCCCAAGGTTGGGGACTACTGTTCTAAAAGACATTGCATAATACAGCTTTTTCACAGTTCAGAAATGTATGCAACTCCCAGAATGTCCTAGTCTTCTTTCCTGGGAGTTGCAGTCCATAAGAATAACTTCCCTAGACACCAATCAGCTGGCAGGGTAGCTCAGTGAGATAGGCACCTGGCTGCAGAGCCAGAGGTTGAGAGTTCAATTCCCCACTGTGCCCCCAGGGAGAAGAGCCAGCCTGTGTGGCCTTTGGACAAGCTGCATAGTCCTTGGATGCTCCCAGAAGAAGGGAATGGTCGACCACTTCCAATTACCCTCTACCTAGAAAACCCTGAAAAGGGTCACCATAGGTTTGCACCCCCCCCAAAAGGCCCTTTACAGATTGTACCATGTCTTCATCATAGAAGAAAATTTACTTAACACACTATAGAATTTGCCTCTGATATTTCAGTATCCATGGTGGTCATACATGCACTCTCCCATGCTCTTAACATGATGAGAAGTATTGCGAACATTGACTGGCATACTTGGTCACAGAAAGGAGGAGAGGCTAAAGATCCTTGGTCATTTCCAATAGGAATTAATATGGTGGTTGCAAACATCCCACCTGACCATGGGTATGAGGCTTTGAACATCAACACCACCTAACAAAGACAGCACACTTTAAAGAGGAAGGGTAGGCACTTCCCAAGCCTCATCCATCCATCTACCCCCCCCCCAAAAAAAAGGGCAGACAGCAGATTCTTACTCAGTCTCAACCACTCCCATCTGTCTTCCCATTTGTCTATCATCTCTTTTCTCTTCTCTGTCAATTGCAATAGCTTTTCTTTGATCTGAAAAGAATGTAAAAAGACAGCATTAGGATCATACTGCCTGCTTCTCTTCCACCTCCTCTTCCATCAACATTGGTGTCATCATCTTTTTTATTTATTTAACATAACAATGACAACAACAACAACAACAACAACAACAACAATAATTTATATACCGCCCATCTGGCAGCCAGGGCTACTCTGGGCGGTTTACAACAGATAAACAGACAACAGAAGAACAAAACTGTGTCATTTCTCTCCATGCTCCCAGCACCGAACATAATTTGGCACCTGGGGGTAGAATTTTGCTAATTATATTAAAATCAAATGTTTTTTTGTCTGCAGATCTTCAAATACTCTGTTCCTGAAAGAAACTGGAGTAACTATTCAAAGAACCCAAACTGAATGCTGAATATCCAAGTGAAAGATGAGCTAGCAGAGCTCAATGGGTTGAAATGCCTGGCTGTGGAGTCTTGGTTCAGAGGTTCAAATCCCCACTATGCCTCATGGGAGAGGGAGCAGCTGAGATCACCTGGAGTGTTCATGGCTGGTGGGGTACATGCCATGCCACATGTGTGGCTATGGGAAAGCAGCCTTGTCCCAGAATGCCTCCAGAAGGAAGGAGAGGTACATCGCTTTTGAGTGCTTTAAACCTGGAAAATGCTGGGAGATTTTCTATAAGTCGGTTCAATGGCACTTGACAGTAATTACTAATACGTTCCATTGATATCTGCATGAGCAAAATGTCCAGTAATGCAGGATTGTGCTGTGATCACTATCTTCTATTTCCTTCCTTCCCTTCTTCCTTCCTTCCTTTCCCTTCCCTTCTTCCTTCCTTCCTTCTCTTCCCTCCCATCCGTGGTTACAGACCTGAGTTATCTAGTGCTTTGTGTGAGCCACATGATCATGGATGATTACACTGGTGTGGGCTTCCTCTCTTTGGAAGCTTAACAAGATACTGGCCAAAGGGACGAGATCAGAATGACTGCTAGGGCCAAGAATGCAAAGAACCTTATTTCTAATGGCAAGAACATTCTCTGTTCGGGGAACACACATCATGATTTAAAAAACAACAACCTTGGAATCTCACAGATTTATCCAGCAGGGCGTTTAAAATATTTTATTGCAGCTCTTCTGGACACTTATTTTAGCTTATACTTTTAATTCACATTTGAATTTTCGTGGGAACATGATTTACTGATCATGAAGTGTTGAAGCTCACTCATGGCCTTGGCCTTGTTTGGAGGGACACTTGACCACCCTGCTTTTTGCTAATGTTCACATCAGAAGCCTTGAGTACAATGTGTAGCATCTGGGCCAGGAGAGGGCCTTGCCAGCTGTGGCACCCTTTACCTTTCAAATGCTCCGCCCAGGAAGACTGTCTGGCACCTATGCCAGAGTTTGGAAAAGTTACTTTGGGGGCTATAGTTCACAAGATTCCTTTAGCTAGAATGGCCAGGACTTATTGGAGGATTCTGGGAGAGGTAGTTATTTTCTAAGCACTGGTTTGTGGCAACATCATTTAGGCACCAGATAAAGATTTCACTGCCTGCAGCTTTGGTTTTAATGCTACCCGTTATTTTAGACATTGTTTGTAGTTTAATTTTAACTTCATTATTAGCTGTTCTGGAAACATGCACTCTGATGGACAGAGTAAAAACCTGTGAAATAAATAAATGAAAATAAGATACATGTCCAGATAGACTGCATCCATGGTGGAAGATCTACAGAGGGTGATGTAAAGCAGCTTGGAAAAAGAAGGAATAAAGTAATAAACCTGGAGCCATCTAACACAGCCAAGCCTTGGCTCCAGCCCAGCGATTGCCATATACAGTATTTCTTTTCTAAGACACAGTTCCTTGCAATTACAGAAAGGACACGATACCTCTTCTGACGCATAGTGTTTCCTTGCCAGCAATGATTTGCCCAGCTCAATGCAGGTTGTAAAGCTGTCATTACGAGCATCTATTTCTGCTTTGATCCCTTGGTGATTGTTCATCAGCAGTTCTACAGAGGAAACATCCCTAAAGCAAAATATTTGTGGTTTAGAAAGGCAGACACCAAATTTATAACTGCAACGTGGCAGCACATGGCACAAACCCAGCCAGGGTCCTGGGGCACCTGAAAGCCTGATCAGTTTTATGTGGCCTAAGCTTTTTGTGGACTGCAGCTGGTGTGTCATCAGATGCACATGAAGGAGTGAACAGCAGCCCCTGGAAACTTACATGCCAGGTAAACCTGTTAGTCTTTAAGATGCTGTAAGACTCCCGATTGACTTTTCTACAACAGAATACAGACCAACATGTCAGCTCCCCTCTGGAAATGTCTGAAACCGAGGCACATATAGACTTCTAGTATTTTAATATTAATATTTTAATGCCAGCCTCACAGTTAACGCTTAGTTCTGCACAGAAGCCAGAAGCCATTGTTTTGATGTGTGCTTTGAGAAGAATATTTGCTTTACACAATTGCTTATGTACTTTGGCAGACTTGGTGTGCAGCAAGAAATACAAGCAGCGACCTCTAAACTAGCAGCAATTCGTCCCTGTGCTTTTACCCCACTGCACTTATGCTGGCATACCTAAGCAATAGGCTTCTGCCCAGTGCATAGTGAGTCAATGTTGTGGAGTGGTTTTTCAATCTATTAATAATAGCAATGGTGAGGGACAATGATCAAGACAGCACTATGGGCATGAACAAGAGGATTCAACTCTTTCCTCCTGTATTCTTAATTAAAATGCTTTACCCTGCATCACCCAGGCCAAAGAGCAGCTTCAAAGAGTAGTGATTTTTGTTAGGATACTGGTATAGCAGTCAACATTTATCTGCCACCTGTGGTTCTTTTTCTGATGGACTTCATCCTGCTGATGCTATTTAAAGTTAAAGAAAAAAGTATCACACAATGTTTAATGCCATGTGCAGACTGACACCCTGTTTGTCAGAACTGAGAAGGTAAGATATACCAAACACCCAGTACACAAAGCAATGAGAAACACCATGAATTTGAGAATTCTGTAAGGCCTGTTGTTCTTAGATTCTGATTTTAGAACTGCTAAGCTTTCCTGTGAGGATACTGTCCAACCTCTTAATGATCTGATGGGCTGCTATTAGCAGAAACAAAAGCCAAGTGCTCACCAAGCAAGAAAGCTGTGTCTGAATTATACCACTTCAATCTGCAGGCGAGACTCACTTTACAAATGGAAAACCAAGGTGGAGAATTAGTCTATATCTACCAAGCATAATGCTAACTATGTACTGATACAAATTCAAATGTCACATGTCCAGTTAAATCCTAACATGTACCATGTTTAAAAAACAAAACAAAAACAGCACATTTTTTTTAAGCCTCTGGCTCGTCAGCCTACAATCTAGACCTTATCTACACAAGCAGAAATTGGAAATGTTACTTGATGGAACGAGAACTCCTGGAATCCTCAGACAGCATGGCCTTTAAACTATGCTAGGTGTGGGAGTCTGGGAGCTGAACTCCGGGAAGTCGTTTTCCAAGCTCTGTGCAGGAGGCATTTCACCATGATGAAATGCCTGCAGGCCAAGAATCTGCTTGCTATTCCACGTTACCTTGGTTTCTCTTGGGCTTCAATCTGACGAATGACATCTTCCATCCAAAGCATGAGATCACGAACCATGCTAAAGAAACGGAATTTGTCCCCAGTGTCTACCAGCTTGACCCTGCGTCCTTCACAGGCATCAAGCAGGGCCTTCCAGGCATCCAAAACCTCATTTTCGCGCTTCTGGATGTCATCAGCTTTGTCTCCTGCATAGGCAGACTGAAGGCGGGCTGCATCTTCTTGCAGTTGTCTCACCTGATGTGAGAGAAAAAGGAAATACCGTATTTTTCCGTGTATAAGATGTTCCCATGTATAAGACCCCACCACCACCACTTTTCTAACCCAAAATTTCTTTCTTTGCAAGAAAGTGGAGGGGGAAGGCAGGGATCAAAGTGCTTTCATTCCTGCTTTCCCCCTCCACTTTCTTTGCAAAAAGCTGCTTTCCCCCTCCACTTTTTGCAAAGAAAGTGGAGGGGGAAAGCACTTTCCTCGCAAGAAAGTGGAGGGGGAAAGAAGGAATCGCTTTCCCCCTCCACTTTCTTGCAAGGAAAAGTGCTTTCCCCCTCCACTTTCTTTGCCAAAAGCTGCTTTCCCCCCTCCACTTTTTGCAAAGAAAGTGGAGGGGGTGCTTTTCCCACTTGGTTTCCCATGTTGAGGGGCAGGGGAAAGCAGGGATCAGAGCGCTTTGATTGCTCCCCCCCCTTACTACCGTGTATAAAATGACCCTCAATTTTTCCTCTAATTATTTTAGGGAAAAGTATCATTTTATACACAGAAAAATACGGTATCTTAGCCAAGATATTCTGGGTCTGCTATCTGAGATTATTTACACCCTCTGTGTGATCATGGTGCTGCAACAGAAGCATAATCGAATCACACAGAATTTGGTGGCAGCTGCAGAATTCAGCTTCTTAACTATCAAAGCTTCTGTTTAAAAAACAACCACCAAGTTTCTAGCTCTCATAAGTATGAAGGTGCACTTCAAAAGGTATGTTGGTTTAACTTGCACACCTGTGTTCCTAAGGCCTGGATGTCATGTTCAAATGTTGTGTGCATCCTCTGTAACGTTTCTACTGTGTTTTGATCCCTTCCAAGCTCCTCCGGCAGTTTCTTGTGTTTGTCCTGTATTCGCCCAAAGATCTCCTTGGCATCGTGGTAAAATTTGTGCAGTTCGTACGAGGCTGCGAGGATCTGTGTTCTTGTGTCAATGAGTTCCAGGAGGTCAGCCCAGGCCTCGTTGAGACCGTCCTTCCACTCAGCGATGGTGGCTGCATCAGAATGTCCTGAATTGATGAGTTCGTCAGCCATATGATTGACTGCATCAACACGCTCCTGTCCAATGTTCCCAGTGTCTCGGGCAAATTCACGGAACCGCTCTTGCAACATCTGGAAAAAGAAAGATTCTGAAGGAAATGGGCCTAGAATGTTATGTATTTATTGAGTCCTGCCCTATATCTAGAGATTAAATTAAGTAATTTAAAAGAACTCAAAAAGATGGCTAATCTAAAATAGATAAAACATGGACGCTCAAAGGTCAACTGTAGACCAGTACTAGATTTCTCAGTAAAATGAGTTTAGAGAAAACTGCATAAACTGCTGTGCTTCAAATGTAGGATTTATCCCACAACAAGCAAGTGGCTTCCAGTTCTTTGCCAGTTGAGAAGAAGGATGCAAAGCTACCCTCCAATCCAAACTTAATCTTAAACTTAAAGCCATGCTTGAAAAGGTTTTACAGGGCTTGCAAAAGAGTTATTCAACAGCCACCAAGCATGATCTCTCCCATGTCCTCTTAACATAAAAATAATGCATGACAAACTTTTCACAAATGCAATAGATGAGGGACATTGTCTGAGGCTGCTTAGACAATGAGTGACCATGGAATTAGATTAGGAGGATCTAGAGTTTTCATAACAACGGCTAAGAATTCTCTCATTATCCCCATGCCTTGCCATCTATTACTGGTCTATTTGCCATGAATTATCTATCTGTGATTCTCTGGCATGCAAGTAGTAACTCTGGACACTCCACGTTTCCCCAATTCCCTCACCCAGCAATGCATGATGAATTATGAAGGTAACAGAGGCTTTTTGTTGTGGTTATGGTGGGACTCTGCTTCTTTGATAGAATTATCGGATGTAAGACATGAAAGACTGGAAGTCATTGCCTCAGACTTGTCCCAAAAGTCTAACAAGGAGTGCCAGAGATCTACTCTGGAACTGATCCACAGCAATTTAACACAACAATTATGAAGAGATGAGCATAGCCAGGTTGGCTGGATAGCTCAGCAACTTAAGTCCTAGCTATAGAGTCAATTTAATTCCTCACTACGCCTCCAGGGAGAAGAACCAGCCTGTGTAGCTTTGGGCGAGCAGCGCAGACCCAGGGCACCCCAGAAGAAGGGAGTGGTCAACCACTTCTGAGTAATTTCTACCTAGAAAACCCTGAAAAAGGTCACCATAAGTCAGAATTGACTTGACAGCACAATCTTCTTCGTAAACACAGTCAGTTACAGACTTTTTGATGGGGTTAAAACCACCAAATTGATGCACTTCATATGTCTAATACTGCCATGGCATCCAAAGCAAACCAGAGATCATGGAGCCTCATCCCAAGACCCCCCTCATGTAGTTATGCAGCAATATGCCAAATAACCTTCCCGATCTGAAAGAAATATACTATATTAAAACTATAATTTAATCAATGGTTGTTGTAGGTTTTTCAGGCTCTTTGGCCGTGTTCTGAAGGTTGTTCTTCCTAACGTTTTGCCAGTCTCTGTGGCCGGCATCTTCAGAGGACAGGAGTCAGGACTCCAGAGCACAGACAGAGTTCTGACTCCTGTCCTCTGAAGATGCCGGCCACAGAGACTGGCAAAACGTTAGGAAGAACAACCTTCAGAACACGGCCAAAGAGCCCAAAACCTACAACAACCATCGGATCCCGGCCATGAAAGCCTTCGAGAATACATATAATTTAATTGTTTTTCTGGTACAAAGGCGGACTGTCAAGCGGCCTTAGAATGTCAATGGAACATGTTATATGTTCCTTTTCATTTTAACAGGGAAATCAAACAAGGTATTCCTAGGGTGTTTACTGGTTTAAGTCATAGCCATTTTATGGTTGATTTGATTGTACTTAATTAGTTTAACTTCATTCTTTACACCAAGGCAGTTTACATCTGAGGAAACATTCTTGGAAGCACTCTGCATGAAAGGCTGTTTTAACTGTGGGCATTAAATAGGGAGTGCCCGGCGTACCTCCCCTGCCCCTCAACAGGGGAAACCAAGTGGGATAAAAGAAATCAGGGGTCCAGGCATCTTACTGTCACGTGTTCATAGTCCTGTCCCAGCTCGTGAGACCCGGCCACCACTTCCCTTTCTGCAATCCACTGTTCCAAGTCATCCACTTCGCGGTTCAGCTGGAACAGGCGGTGTCTCTCGTCCAACTTGCCCCGTCTTTCCTCAGAAAGGTCTTTCAGGCCGGCATATAGCTTGTCCACCTTAGACTGCCGCATGCTGATACGCTCACTAAGAGCAACACAAACAGGGAAAGAAAGAGTCATGCCTATCTTGTTCCGTATTGATTTCTGATGATATCATTAAAAAAAAAAAAAAGACGAATTAGGCCGGATCAGAACAAAGGCCAGCATGCTGTTCCCACAAATGCCCCCCCCACGAAAGCCCCCCCAAGGAGGCCCAGGACTGAAAGGCAAAATGCATACACTGCCTTTATGCCTAGAAATCATGGATAACTTAAAACAGTATCCTGAATACCTTACTATCATTTTTGTGCGGT
The DNA here is from genome assembly GCA_037013535.1 of Intellagama lesueurii. Lineage (NCBI taxonomy): Eukaryota > Metazoa > Chordata > Lepidosauria > Squamata > Agamidae > Intellagama > Intellagama lesueurii. The sequence goes on along the minus strand of JBAJHW010000001.1, from coordinate 341,066,804 downwards.
CTTATGATGTTGCTTCATTGAGGACTGTACCACAATCTGCCTTTGGGGGTCACTCTATCCTGGAAGGTGGTTTTAAAATCCATTGATAATTACTATTCCTGGTATAATTGTTTCTTCAAACAAATCTTGATTTACTGGTGCCAATATCTGCTTTACCTTCTGTTATACACCACTGCAGATTGTTGTTGTGTGCCATCAAGTTGCCTCCGACTCATGGCAACCCTATGAATGAGTGATCTCCAAAAGATCCTGTTTTTAACTGTCCTCCTCAGCATTTGTAAACTCAAGCCCATGGCTTCCTTTAGGGAGTCCGTCCATCTCATATTCAGTCTTCCTCTTTTCCTGCTGCTCCCAACCTTTCCTAGCATTATTGTTTTTTCCAGAGAATCCACTGCAGATATTAGGCCAGAATTCCACTGGCATCTGCCTAAGGTCTGCATACTTTGCTGTGGCTACCGGCAACTAACTGATTAGATGCTGGGGGCGTGTCTCAAATTCATGTCTGGTGAAGAGCGTGATTGTTCAATCAAAGTGCCCCAGCATTTCATCAATTAGCCACAATTAAGCTGCAGCAAGTTACATAAACCAACAAGATTTTCTCATTTGGAAGTATAAAACAGTGCAGAAATCTTATAACATAAATGATGAGAAATAGCCATCTCCGTGAAGTTGTCCTAATCCTCTTTTAAAGCTGCTCAAGCTGGCAGCCACCACAATCCTGTCTGAAAGCACCTTTGCTTTTCACGCATTTTATGAGATGCCATTTATTTCTGGCTAATTTCTGAATAAGCACTTTGATCCTCCACTTTAGATATATGTAGATCATTGTCTGTACTTGTCCATTAATTTCAGAGATATGCCCTCCAAACAAGTTTAGAAAACATTTGTTATCATACTCGAAATTGTCTGAAATGGACTAGAAGCTGAACCTCTTCACCATATTATTGGATATTATTGATATGGATATTTATTGAGTTTTTAAAATTGCCTTATCCAAGCTCATTCTGACTTCATTCTTACAAGAAACATATCGCTTATTTTTCAATTCCTAGATTTGTAAGCCTTCCTTCTAATGAGTTTTATTAGCAAAAATAGGTGGGCTTCATGTATTATTACTTTTTAAAAAAACATCTACTCGTCATTATAGGCTTTTAGAATTATTCCTGTTGCACTTTTTAAAATGGCACTTTAAAATCACACGAGAACGGGTATTTCTGTAAACACACACACACACACTCACAGAGCCCAACAAAGACAACCAAAACATACTAAAAATTACATACAATAATTGCACCATTCTTGTAAGTACAAACTGGTCAAAATGCTGTTGCACAGCTCCACCTGTGCAATGGAAATGACAATTAAAGACATCTCTTTTTTCATTTTGGGGTGCAAACAGCTCACACACAATGAGATGAAGTCACATGCACTCAAAACTGAAAAAGCACCTCTTCAATTAGTAGCAATCTATTGTTGATAATGACATCATTCCCATTGTGTGGTGTACCTTCCCAATGGAGATGTGGCCATTATTTTTAAAAATAGATGTAAAGCAATGCATGAGGAAATTATACGTTTAGGAGGCCATGGAGATGGTAAATTTGCTTTGCAGGCCATATGTTAACTGTCTCTGATCCAGTGCATTCATTCACAGAGAGTGATTCCAATGTATATTTCCATTAACCCCTAACACAGCCGTGGCTGTGCAAAACAAATACATACAAGGTTCACAAAAATCTGATGACTCCACGTTTTGTTTTTTTAAAGAGACAAGCATGGGAGAGGTATGAGACACCTTCCAGATCTCTCAGTCTGACTCAGTGACTTTTCTCATGCCCTACAGGAAGGATGTGGGACTTGGCTTAGTCTTCCAGGATTTCCGCCACTGCTGAATACTACGGATAAACAGATAATCCACATCATGAAAAGGTTCTTTCCGGCCAGTGAGTTTAACTTTTCCGAAGGAAAGCAATGCACATTCGATTGATGCATCCCTTACTTCCTGTCAACTGAACAACAATTTATGAGCATATGGAATTGGCAAATCTTGCCAGAATCCATGCAGCACACAACAGGACAACGGGAACGGACGCCTTCGTCCCATTTCTTTTTACTCTACTCTGTTTATGCTGCATAGCTTCCAGCATCATCTGTCAAATAAAGCTCATGAATTATTTATCGTTTCCCTTGCTTTGCGGTGTTTATGGAATTTTGTGTGCGTGCTCTTTTCTCTAATTTCCTTTGTCTTCCTCAGAGGACAAATATTCTCAAATGCTGAATAATACTGCAGTCCATCTTGAACACTGACTTCTTCTCACTCTCCAGGAGACCATAACTATCTCCCTCATCTCCTGCCTGGGAACCCCTCTCAAACATCTGTCTGATCCAGTCAATGAGCACGATGTACATTACATTCTGAATTCTGTGTTATTTTCTTCACATGTTATTATTTATACAGGAATTACAGGAATTTATATCCCACCAGAGGGAATTTATCTGAAGCCCAGGATACCACCTTCATGCAAAATCTCTCATTTTCAGCTAATATATTTGTTAAGACATTAAGCTTTTGCAGTCTAAACTCCACTTTGTTCCATGCATGAACTCTTATTTGGTGCTGGAAGGATATAATCTGGGATCAAACCACAGAATAACGTTCTTTAATTATAACTGTTGTGGTGAGCTGCGGCTGTGGAAAAGTGAAAGTACAGGTGTGCAAGCTCAACCTTTTGTGTACAAAAGAGAAAAAGTGGAGAGCCCCCAAGCTTAAGCTGTAACCAGGCTTGTTCATAACATAAGAAAGTGTTGTTCTCTATCACATCCAGACTGAGCCAGTCTGGGGTTTCATTGGAGCTCAGAGATAGTAAACAGAAAGGAAATGGAGCCCGATAGACCATCGTCTAGAACCAACATGGCAGATCCTGTCTAGATCCTGGCCAGGACAGAGGGGAAGCCAACTATAGATATGAAACTGTGATGGCCACCTTTCTGGATGATTGTCTGCCACCAAAGTTCTGCTGGTCTTGGAGAGCTGGTGCACGGTCTCAGCATAGTCTTCCACTGCCTGCTCCAAAATCTGGTGTTTCTTCAGCATGGAAACAGCACTTTGTTCATCCTGAAGTGATGAGGGAGAACACCATGTTACTTAAATTGGCACAGTGATGGAGGGAGTCATTGCAATATGTACATAGCTAAAGCCAAAGGTATACAAATATGTGCAATCTTATGTTATTTACTGATTTGCTTTGATTACGTTCTGGGATTTGCTTCTACAACTGTAACATGCCTTGCTACAATGCTGATTTACAGATTACAGGGACTAAATTCTAGCATCCATTCGAATGCTGTATAAAGCAATATTGTAGCTGGTAGGGTCATAAATCACAAGGTCTGATGTTGGTTAGCCACCAGCAGGCAGGCATGCAAAGGGTTCAGATATGTGACTGGCAAAAGACTGCAAAAGCAATCTAGTATAAAGCTGTCATTTACAAGAGTACTAAAACCTAATATTGTAGGAATGATTTACTAACATGAATAGCCACACCACAGCATGAATGCCATGAGTGGTACAGACAAAGTTGGTTTGTGACACATCTGAATAGGAGCATACAGGTGTACCTCGGTTTACGAATTTAATGCGTTCTCCGGGATGTTTCGTATTGCGAAAAATTCGCAAACCGAAACACGGTTTCCCACAGGAACGCATGCATGGGGACGGCGCTATAAACCTCCCAGGCGCAATGCATCCTGGGGAAACTTGCTTCGTATTGCGAAAAAAATTCATAAACCGAGGCATTATTTTCAATGGATTTTCTTTCGTAAACCGAAAATTATGTTAACTGAGGTGTTTGTAAACTGAGGTACGCCTGTATATGTGTGCTTACATATGGGAACTTGGGCACAGTGGTGCTTTGGTAAATTTGCAAGTGGAGGTGGCTTACTACAAGGGTACTTATGGCCAGCCTCCTCCTGCCCCAAAAGAGTTTAAAAATGTGGACAGTTAGATTGATCCATACCAACAAAAGTGTTTGATCAGTTTCAACTCCTACGAGAAGGTCTTCTCTAATGGCTCTTAATTGCCCATTTGAGACCAAACTGTCAAATACTCTGCAGTACAACAGGAGAGCTTGTAGCTATATAATATTACAATATATTGAAATGAGTTTCTCTCCCAGCTACAAGAAGGATTGCAGCCAAGCTCAGAGGGACCAGGGAAATCCCAGGGAGGTTATTTGTCAGAACAAAATTACCAGATGTTTCAAGAAGTTATAAGGCCCGGAAAGAGGAAGAGTCAATACATGGATGTGAATCCAGTTCAAAAGAGAAGACTGTGATAGCCTGAGAAGGCCAAATTAGATCAAAGGTTTCCCTGCTGTAATTTTTCTGCGAATCACCACAAGGAACAGAAGGAAAATCAACCAAACCAAAGATTAACAAGGGAATTCACAAGCAAACCAAACTGCATTTCATTTCATTTTTGTTTTCCTACACAACCAAGCGCCTGTGCGTCGGAAAAGCATAACCTCTTCTAGGTCCACCCTAAAAATAGCGCTAGAATCCATAGCGTGCGAAGCATAAAAGAAACGGCAACTGACAACGAAGGAATTGATTTTTTAAGTGGTTTGATCATGTTCTAAAACTGACCTCAGCAAGTGCTCACTGAGAAGCATTAAGAGTTTGGGAACACGAGACAAGTATGTGCTAGTTTGCTCTGGCTACTCTAAGCTGGTAATTCTACCGTCTAGTTTAGCCACATGAGTGGGTTGTTTTGTCAATAGTCAGAACCTTGAAACCTGCTGATCAAGGCTGGGTGGGAGCTGTTGTTTCGCTCTTTGTGTGCCATAACATGATGTCCACCAAACCCAGACTTCTCACACAGACAAAAAAGATAGAAACGAGGGAGCCTTTAATCTAAAACTGCAAAAACAGGAGTAGGCATTGCTGAATTGTGAATCCTGCAGTAAATGGACCATGCAGATGTGATAAATGTTATCCGCTTATCTCCCTTTACCTAGGTAACACTCTGGGATGAATCAAGAACATGAAGCTTCTTGACACAGAATCAAATCACCTGCCCTTTTAGTTCACTACTGTCTACACCGATGGCCAGCATCCCATCAAGGATTCACTTCCCAGACCTATCAGGCAGTGACAACAGTTGCTGAACAGGAACGTTTCCCTCACCAAGTATGTGCTCTACAGAGCCAGGGGTTGTTTTGTAAAAATACTTCAGTCAGTTTGGCATAAGGCAGTACTGCTAGTTCAGCCTATTTCAGTCCAGTTGAACTGGGATGGCTCTCAGCTAAGGGCTGGTTCAGACATGAATATTCATTTCAGGAATAACACCCTAAGAGGTCATGCAAGAGCATTAAGGCACTGCACAGCTGGGCCACCACTGGGTGGGAAGCCTCAAACCTTTGGTTTAAATCTTTCCTTCCTAAGCCCACTAGACTTCCCTAGACGGCCACGTCCCCTCCTCTACGGCACCATTGTTTGGCGGTTGCTATGCTTCCCCCCCCCCCCATTGTAAACAAGTGACATGCTTCTCTAAAGGCTTAGTGATTGTTGGTAAAAGCTTTGAGATGAAACATGCTGGCATTCCCCACAAAAAAGTCCCCCCTCCCACACCCAAAAACTGTCCTGAAATTGAACTCGGGTTCATGGGCAGAAAAGGGGTCACCACCAGCTGTGCCACCAAGAGATCTCCCAGATCATTAAATGTGGAGAGTTTCTGCGCATTCTGCTTCCTACAGGCCATGTCCCCCTGAAAGTTCACTCACCTTAGCCTTCTCCTCGGACATCATGTACAGCTCCTGTTCGCTCATCCAGGCTTCGGCCTCTGCAGCATCGAAGTAGTACTGCTGGGCTTTGTGGGACTCCTCAAGGCGCTTGTGGCGTTTCTCGGTCTCCTCTATCAGGAGGTTCCACAGCTGCTGCAAGTCTGCGAGCCGCTGCTGGATTGCTTCGGCGTTAAGGCTGCTGTCTGTAACGATGTTTTGGCTCCTTTCGAAAACGTCATCGATACGAGGCTGGTGTCCCTGGATTTCTTTCTGAAGTGTCTAATGTGGGGAAATTCAATACTCGCATTGGAAAGAGCTGACTGAATAAACACTAAAAAAAGGCATCCAAAGGAAGCCATCCAAGAGCACAGACGCCCAAAATGCTCTGTGGCAAATTGGGATGGCAGCCATTTTTGACAGGAACAGCGTTTCCACAGGTCATTTCAAGACAGTTGCCTCAAAGCTGGTCTCTCTGTTATTCCTGTCACAGGGATTAACATCTTTGTGGCAGTTTCCGCATCTGGCGTCTTTATTTTAGAGTACAACACCTCTAGAGTCGCCTTGGGTCCTTTTAAGGTGAAAGGCAGGGTAAAAATATTTTAAATAAATAAACGAAATCAATAAACACGGCTGTCAGTAGGATCCTGTTGTGTAGCCCCACTTGCACAATGGGAGTGATGTCACTGGCTGCAGCAGATTGTTGCTAATTAAACAGTTCCTTTTTTAAAATTTCAGGCACATGCAATGGCACAAGCTTCTGCACACCCTGAAATCAAAAACGGAACTCCTTAATTAATGGTGATCTGTCGCAGCTGCCAATCATATCACTCCTGTTGCATAAGTGGGGCTAGGAAACAGGAGACTGGCCAGTGTTTGGGTTGGGAGCATATATTTATATTTGCCCCCCTCCACTTGCCTTTCACCCAAAACAGTGCCCAGCACACCCCTGCATAAATTTCCAAACCTGCCAGAGTCCACCACTGGTGCAGGGAGTCACAGCATGAATGAGTGTGTAACTCGATCCAGTATCAAGTGAAACCTACACATTAGCTTATTGTGATAAGGAGGGGTATGCACTCAAATGTACTTGGATGTATGTACTTGGATGTTGCCTCCAGTGCAGTCGCATGTTCTGTAAAATGGGTGTAACAGTTCTGACATACTTAGTCAACAATAAAAAATGGGAATAACACTAATGAAAAGTAAAGAAAAAAAAGCAAAGCGTGCTGCTTCAAGCACTCTCTGGGCGGTTTACAAGTTAATTATGCAGGCTACACATTGCCCACCCCCCGCGAGCTGGGTACTCATTTTACTTACCTCAGAAGGATAGAAGGCTGAGTCAGCCTTGAGCCAGCTACTTGGGACTGAGCACAGTTTTGGCTGCAGTACAGCAGTTTAACCACTGCACCATGAGGCTCTTGTAAGTAATGAGAATAAGATCCCAAATACAACACATAAGCCTTCTGGCCTAGAGCGGAGTGACTGCACATCAATGTGCTGCAGGTCGTGTTCCTTAAGGCCACAGCCTAAACCTCCTTGACATTTTGCCTGCTTGTGAACTACTGATTACTTAGCATCCAGGCAGCTTCAGCCACTTACCTGGTTCTTCTTAATTAGCAACTGAACGGTCTGAAGGTTGTGACCATGATCGGTAGATGTGGCAATGGGCATTCTCTCTCCAACCCATAACTAGAGGGGTGAAAAAAAATAGAGTGAATAATATTTTCTATTAAGAGGAAACGAAGTATAACAAGGACTAAAAGATGCAAAGACAGCACCATGTTCTGGTGAAAAGCCGTCTAGAAAACAAGGACCAGCACAGAGTTCCCACCAACTGGTTTTCACAGCAATGTTTACACTCACAATTTCGTCTTCCACATCCCTGTTGAACTGATGGATCTCCTTAGAGGCCAACAGGTGGGCCTTCCTGTCGTTCAAGGGTTCTAGCAGCTCTAAGAACTTATGCTCCACAATGAAGCGTTGGCCGTCAACTTCATCGGTACTCTTCCCTTCCTGGCTCAGTGCTTGGGCCTGGCTCTGCAGCTCCTCAATCTCCTTCTTACGAACATCCATTTGGTTCTCAAGCATCTAAAGTGGGTTGAGGGAGGGAAGAAATGTGCATATTTACAAACTAGCCTCTTCCAGACTCAATGGAGGCTGGTAGATTCAATTTCACAGGGCAGTGAAATGTGGTGTGGGTTTTAGCCTAAACTTTAAATGAGCTATCTAAGGTACTGAATCTATTTGGGGGATGGGTCTTACAACCATGAATGGTTCCTGCAGAATCTAGCCTTTGTTGTTTTTCTTTAAATGCCCAGTCCCTTTGGTCCAACAATGGGAAGATCTGACATTTCCAACAGATACTTTGACAAGTCTCCAGGACAACAGCCCTCCTGCTGTCCTCATCAAATGGGTATGGTACAAAGACAATGTGCCACTAAGTTGATCTAACAAGACTACAGTGAGTGGCAGAGGAAAAGGTCCCATCTGTTGCTACTTTTACATGACAGATGATGCCTGTTCAGCTGATTCCAAGGAAAAGAGAATGCTAAATGCTGCTCAAGATAATCTTTTGCATAAAATTTTTACATGTTCCTTTTCTTGTGCACACGAACAGAAACGCTTAAACTAAATGGAATTAGGAATCTTCAGTGCTCTGTGGTTGTAAAAGCAAATGAGAATGTTTCATGTTAAAAGGAAATAGAAACAGATTTTTCTTTCCACCCCTAATGGTGAGACCACTTTCCCCTGCTCCTGAAAGAAGCGCGATCATCCGCTTCTCCCATCCATCCTTTCACCTGTTGTTTCTTCAGCAGAATGTTGACGCTGGTGAGGTCCTTGCCATAGTCATCTGACTGTATCTGGGTCTCCAAGCCGTTCAGCCACTTATCCAAGTCCGCACAACTCTGGGTGAAGAGCTCCGCCTTGTTGGCATCAAAAAGCCGCTGAGCTTTGGTCTGGGTGGTGCTTTCCAACTCTTCCCACATCTGATGCAGTCGGGTCATTTTTTCTTTTACGATCGCTTCTGTTTCAGGTTTCTCAGCAATAAGCTGCATCCCTTCCTGTAATCAAACAGAAAACAACCCAGAATATCTAAGGTTCCCGAGCAACACCGGTCTGGATAACAGAATGGAGTGCTCCTGAATGACAGGGAGCTCAGCCAATTTATTTATTTAATTTTTATACCACCCATCTGGCAACCCAGGCCACTCCAGGCAGTTTACAAAATACCATAAAATAAAATATAAAGACAAACAATACAAACATCCAGCAAAATAATAGAATCGCTTTCATTCTTTTCCTACATTGGCTCTCCAGACCTAAAGCAAGTGGGACCAGCTTGGGAAGATAAAAGTGTGAAACAGCAGTTTCAGACTGAACAATATGGATTATCTTTATCATAAGATAAGCATTTTTCAAGTCAAGACAACACATGCAGATGTCAGGTTTCAATGTTCATCCACAGTTGTGTGTCCGAGTTTAGAGCACTCCTTCAATACATTGGAGCGGAATTGTTCCGACACATAAAATGACTATCAATCTGTCAAAGCTGGCAACCAACATGGCATTGTGTATTTCCCAGGCTCAATGGTCTGAAATCTGCCCCCTTTCTCTCAATAGATGGTGTCTCTTGAGTCACAAGCCCTGAACATGAACAACTGATGAAGGTCTCCTACCTTTTCAATTTTTTCAAGCCATTCTTTGTTTGAACCAAGCTCTGCCATGAAGGCTTGGTGTTTCAGCCACTTGCTATGCAGGTTCCTCGCTTCATCGTAAGACATATCCTGCGCTGTAAGCATCTTCTCATTAATCCAGAGGGACAGCTGAAAAACAAGCAGAAAAATGTCACTTTGTGCGCCGTTGCTGTGAATACTTCAATGGGTGCCTTCAGCCACATGAACCACCTTGACTACTGAAGTCTTGTTGATAGCACCATATTGTATGATGGTGGCTTACAACATGGATTTAAAGAACAGATGTAGGGTGGAATTCTATTGATGTTCATGTAGCATTTGTATAACTTGCTTCGACTAACAGCAGCTAATTGACAAAGTGCACGAAAGGCACATTTCTGTTGTGCAGCTAGCTGGGCACACGACCAAGCACCTCATCGATTAGCCACAAATAGCAAGAGCCAGTTACACAAACCTTACATGATTACCAACAGGATTTTGGCCACTGTTGTACAAAACACAGTAAACTGCAATATTAAAACACTAGTAAATGAATTAATGCGCTGAAACAAGCACAGAACTGATACAATTTAAAAGTCATTTTTAAAATGCAAGGACAAACCAAGTACAGGACCAACCCACTGTTAAAAGGCTCTTCCTCATTAGTCAATCTGGAGCTAAAGGCTTGTCTAAACAGAAATGTCTTTGGCCACATGCAAAGGAGAGAACAGCCCACGCTCCTTGAGAAGGGAGTTCCAGAGCCTCAATGCAACCACCAAAAAGGCTTTCTTCTTTGTTTCTCTCTCTCTCTCTCTCTGTCCCTGTGTCATAACCATTAAATGTTGTTGTTTTCTCTGTCGTGCCTTTAGCACAATAAGGGACCCACCTTATCTTCTGTATTCTTCTGCTTCTATTTTTGTTGTTTTTGTTTATTTTAAATCTGTATTTTACTTGTCTCATGATTTCCCCCCAAAGAAATCATAAGCTGTTTTGAAAATATCAGCAATAATGAAAACAGGTTTTATATATATATAAATAAACCTGATTTCATCTTTTCTCCTTATCCTTCTAGCCAAGAATAAAAGGCTCCATGGACCATAGGATTTTTTATATATGGACCATAGGATATATATATTAAAAAATCCTATGGTCCATGGAGCCTTTTATTCTTGGCTAGAAGGATAAGGAGAAAAGATGAAATTCTCTTCTGCACAGCTATTAATGATACAAGACTCGGGTCCTCTCTGACATTCCCTACCCTCCATCAAAGCAGACGGAGCTGGATGGACCAATGGTTTGACTCCACATAAGCAGAGCGAGGGGACCATTACTTTTGATGAGTAGTGGATTCTGGGAACTATAATTAAAAAAAGAGGAATATTTGCAAGATCTGAGCATAAAGCTGTTTTTACATTCAACTGCTAACCTATATTCAGAACCCCTGTGCTGGGTGCCGTGCAGATAACTCAGGCGTTTCCTGGCTTTGGCTTTGCTCAACTCAAGTGTTCCATTGAACACCACACACGCAGGCCATACTCATGCAATGGGACTTCCCCTTGCTCTCTTCCCCCCACCAGGCCTCCAAATCTGCTCCAAAAGGTCACTGAGCCCTTGGAAGACAATGTGGGACACACACAAAGGGCTTTAGGCAGACAGAAGGCGAGGGGATCTGTTCCACCAGTGGTTTCTCTTCTGCTGGCAGAAGGACAAGACTGGATGCAACCCAAGGCTGGGTTTTCATCTTCTCTTACTGGCATGGAATTTCTCCTACATGACTAGGCTTCAGTCCCACTGGCTATTCTTTTCTGTTCTTATTTTTTAAAAATGCCTAATGAAAACAACATTGTACATTTAGGAAAGGCTTCTAAAAGCTGCACACTGTGTATCTTTTCTGCCAACGACCCTCAGAGGAAAACAAGTGGACAGATCAGAGCTTTGCATACACCCTCTCAGCTCCAGCTCAGCCAGGCAAGAAGAGTGGACTGGAGCGAGCTGGCAGGCCCAGACACCCTTCTCTCTGGCCAACAAAGACCATTTTTCATCTGTTCATGAACATTTCCAAAGGTCACTTCATAAAGGGCTCGTTAAGGGTGGCAATAAAAGGAAAATGTATAATTGCCGGAATTAGAAGAATCTGCCTTTCAGTGGGAGCTAACAAAGATGCTGTTCATAAGCCAGAGGAAAGGTTCTCACTTGGATTTCTTTCAAGCAGGGGCTGATCCTCCTGTCCTCAGGGCAGCTCCATGTTTTATTTGGTGCCATATTTTCCTGACCCATGAAAGAGTGAGCTCTCAGCCTCCAGTCCAGAAGATCGTGAGATGAGACGCTGGGCAGAGGGAGGATAAAGGGCCCCCTCAAGCTAAGAGGGCTTTAGCAGTTGGATAAAGCCCTCTTAGCTTCCACCCATTATGTCTGCACAGTTGGGGCAGGAAGATACCAAGCACGAATCTCGTCATATACTAATCAGTTAAATGCAGCAGAGGTTCAGACAGGTTGGCTATTTGTTCCCTTCCCCCAAACAACCAAGGTCCAACCTGAGATATCAGGCAATATCAGACATTTCCTCTGAAAGATACGACCTCCTGTCACTACTAAGCACCACCCTTATTCCTAACTGACTCCGCCCCCTCAAACTGCCAGGTATCACTCTTTGACTTCTGTGGTTCCCCACCACCCATCTTGAGGTTGCTTCCCCTACGAAGACTGGCAAACTTGCTTTTTTGCACTATAACTGGCAAAATTTTCTATCCACAGCACGGCTAGCTGAAGTCAAAAACTCACTTTAAGGAAGTCAACTACCATGAATTTGCCTTATACCAAGTCAAACCACAGGTCCATCAAGCCAGGTCCTGTCCATCAAAAAGGGCTATCCATGGTCTCACAAGCTATATTGATGCTTTTCCTAACTCTGCTTAAATTATAATATCTTGAAATACCTTTCTCTGCAATGCAGTGCTCAGTGGAATAGCTATATCTGAACACAAATACATGTAGATTTGAAAAGAATTCAGCATGACAAGATTTTAGGGTTCTGCAGACTTAGCATTCAGAGGTAAACTCTTTTCCATATTTTGATAAGGAGGGGAAAAAACCATACAAATGTCATACTTGAATTCATGTTCTTAGTGACATTATCTGGAGGAGCAAGTCAAGGGGGCTCCCCTTTATTTTTAAATAAAACACTGCAGTCTGTCAATCTTCCACCAAAAAAAGCAGAGCTTGGGTATTCCTTAGGCATTGGCTACCATTAGTGACTACTTAGCTTCTTGAGGGTTGATGGTTATCATCTGTTGTAAATTAATGGATGAGAGACAAATGTAAAAGGGAAACACAAACAGAGAGAGAGAGAGAGAGAGAGATGTTCCAAGTACATTTTGTTCTTCAGGAAGGGAGTGGTCTTCTCTATACATACTAACAAAGACAAACCTCTTGGCAATCCTGAAGAAATTTCTGAAGATCTCTGTTGTCTTTTAATCTCATCAGAAGCTCACTGGCCACCTCACGGTTCTTCTTATGTCTGTTTTAAACAATAACAAGGAAGCAGTTTTTCAATGTGGAAACTACGAAGACACTGTGGTTTGGACTATTACAAGCTGCTTGAATGGAAGCTCTGTTACAGCTCTGTGCGTATCGCCTAATATTTGGACTTCAATCAGTTCTCTAATTGGGAAGAAAACTGCTTGAAATATAGGATACAATGCCAGGTCTCAAAACTTTTCCACACAATAAAATGAAACAAAATGTGATGGCGTGTGCAGTGTGGCAGGGACTTTGACAGAGAACAGAGTTGGCATGAGGGTCTGTTCCATGGAGCATGGAATTATGTATGTTGTGTGGGGGGTAGAAGCATATTTCCTGTAAGTTCTCCACAGCTTAGACAAGGCAATTGTTTGAAACACGAGGTTCATACCATCTTGAAATTGTCATTTAAAAAGTAATTTGTTCCTAATGCTCATTATAGTGCTTAGCAAATAATTTTGTAACTTTCAACTTATAAACCACCCAGAGCAGCGCATGCACGAATGCGACGGTGTATAACTTAAATGAAGGAATAAATGAATTCTTGTTACTTGTTGCAACACTAGGAAAATAACTAACTACTTCCAAAGTTAATAACTTTTTTGTTAGTCCTCTTTGTAGAAAAGCTTTTGGGCTGATAATAGAATGGCATAATACTTGAAAAATTACAGTTAAAAGGTTTTCAAATCTCCTTTGAAAAGTAGCTTTTAAAAGTAAAAGAAAAATATATACTGACAATGTAACTTCATTCCCACTTGTTAAGTTACTTTTGAAACTTAACTTCACTAGGACCTCATTTCCATGTGTGCGTGTGTGTGTGTGTGTGTGTGTGTGTGCCTGTGTGTTAATTTAATACAGACATTTCCAAGATTTGCTGGCTTTGCACAGGATTCTTCTATTTTACCCTTGTTACTACAAAGCAAACATCAAAGAAAACAAGTAATTTGTCAAAGTCTGCAAGAGTTTGAAACCATGCCGCTGTACTCAAAGCTGTGCTTTTTGCACATTTGTGTTTTTGATTTTTAAAAAATTTGTATATCACCACAAGCAATGAATGCACGGAAGGACTGAAGAATATTCTAAATAAATGAATATGTCTACTGTACTTACACCAGCCTTTCAATTCTATAAATAAAATTATAGCTATGTGTTGTGGTAGTTTTCTGCAACTGTGTAGTTGAAACTGGAAGAAAATATTAAGCTTTTAAAACCATGTTGGTTAAACACAGTGGTAACTTTATTTCCTGTGCACCATTTGAACTGTATTGGATTTAACCACAAAAACTGGGTCAGGTTCTTCCTTTAGTCAATGAAAAATTATCTGCCATTAAGCCAGGGGAAAATCTGGTCCAAGATTTTTTAACCACATGAAGGGTAAAAGGCTTTGACATGACTTTCTCTCAATGGATTTCATTACATGTTACGAGGCTTTCTCCCATAAGCCATGTTTCCTCAAAGGCTTTTTAATAAGTCTTTGCTATGACTCAGCACCCCATAAAGCTGCTTTTACCAATTCAAGTTCTAGTGGTTTCTATAATCCCTAAATAAAATAACAGCCTTTAGATCATTTTCCAGGTGGCTACACCTACATATTTAGAAAAAGGAAGACACGTGTATTTTAAAGCATTAATTACTTTAAGTATTTTTTAAAAAATGAAGTATGAGCAGCAAAGCTATTTAGATATATACAAAATGAAAATAAGCCATACAGATCTAAAGCTGGAAGCAATGACACACTAGAAAATCTGTATTTAGTCACAAGAGAAGTTGATCATTCCAGCCCAGAAGCAATTTATAGGCTGAGGTAATACACAATGGTAAGCCAGGCTGTGGTTTGCTGAATTCTGCTTTGTTGTAGTGTTGAACTCATGCCTGCAAATAAGCCACGGTTTCTTAGCCAGGGAATGCCAGCTTGTTGTTATGTTAAAACCCAGAATTGTGGCTCGTTCTAGGCTTGTCTTCTCAGTTGCTTGCTGACAAAGGAGCTGACAAAAGGAACAGGAAAGAAGATGGAAACAAGTGGTAGGTAGCTTGACTGCCTGCACGGTAACTCTTTGCTAAAGCAATGAATCACAGGTATCATAAACTATGGCTTAGCACGACATCGAAAGGGAGCCATAGTCTGAGACCTTAAATACATGTGAATGACTGAATTTCAGCTCAGTAAATTAAGATATGAACAAACCTTTAGCTGTGCACACAATACTCTCAGTTCTTTCATGTGAGTGAATGATAAATCTAGGGTGACTTCAGTTAGTTATTGTTTCCTGCAGTATCCAAACTAGGAGACTATGGCTAATGAAGAGCTTTGGACCAAGTCAAGATATTAAGCTATGGTTTAATATTCTGCCTTATCCTGAAATTGTGAAACATAGTTTCCTGCTTTGGATGAAAAGAGAAAGCATAGTTGGCTGAAGACCTTCGTGTTGGTTCAGTCTTACTGAAAAAGGAGGAAAGGGGCTACATGCAAATTCAAAAGGTTAATTCAAACTTTTGTTTATTAAGCTAAAACATTACTGTTTGCATTTTCCTTTTCTGAGTCTCCCTTTCTTTCTGCCTCTATCATTTTCATAGATGTTTAAAAGAAACAATTCTAGTTGTCATCTGAAAACCTATGACACTACCTTATGTTCAGAGCCTGGAAGAATTACTTTTCAGACCACAGATCTCAGAATCTCTCAGTCGGTATGGTTCACAGCTAGGGTGGGAAGATCCTGGAAGCTGTAGTTTGAAAAAGTAACTTTTCCAAACTCCAGTTATGTTGAATTGTAGTACTATTCTGTCTTGTTCATGAGGTTTCAGGTAAGAGGTCTTTCCTGATCCTGTAACTGGCAATGGCAGAGATGGAGTCTAAGATCTTCTATATTCAAATGATATACCCTTCTCAGCCAAGAGGTTTGGCAGCCAACGACAACCTAGAAAGCCACCAGCTGCAGCCTCAAGGGCTGATGTAAATTCTGCATCATGCCACACTTCTCACCTATTTGCTTGGCAGTGGTAAGCATCAACGAGGTGGCCTGATGGGCATGTTCAGCACTGCTCATTGCTAACTGCTTATGTCTAGGTAGACTTGGTAGGGAAGTCAGTGCGGGAGGTGCATTGGGTACACTTATGAGGTGGTGTTGATAGCGAGTGTCATTGCCTCCTAGTTACTATAAACAATCTTGAAGCTGTCCATGAGATGGCAAGGTCTGCAGAATTTGATGTGAGCTGAGAACCCTGAGGTTGTGACATACGTTCTAGTCAAAGCTTTCTGGAGCAACCCAAGAATTCCTGTAGAGGAGGCATGGAATTGACACCAGCAACGGACAATGCTCTGGAGAGTCCATTCTGATATTCCTATGATGCCTGCCGCAGGGCATTATGGAAAACAAGAATAGGAGCTCTCACGCATTTGCCATTGCCCTAACCCTAACCCAAACCCATGGAAGCCCATCACAGTTCATCTCACCCACCCAAACCCACTTTGTCAAAGGTCCAGAAATCAGAACTGGCCCTGATTGGCATGGCTTACATACAACTTTGGAAATTCTGCGACCTGATTCCCACATGAGTCCCACACAAGGAGCAGGTCTACTTTGGTTCAAACTACCATTTGCATTTAGACAGAATCTAAGTCCACTGATTTACAGATCAGAACCACTGAGGCTGCAAGCCAGAAAAAGGCCACTGGGGCAGAGATTTGTGGTTGTGCTGACTGACCCCCTGTGTTTATTGATTTATTCCCTTGCTCTTGTTAAACTAAGGAACCTTTGGAGATTTACTGCACACCACCCAGAAATGTACAGAAAGATCCTGTGCCTTTTGTGCCTGTTCTGTTATATGGGGTGAGGATTGTGTAGGCTTTTTACATGGATTCCCCTGTGTTCGTAAAACCGATCAAGTACAAACAGACAGAAAACTATTTTGCCACAGGACCAGTTGCAATGTCTCTTCAATTTCCCACACGCTCAAGGTCTGTTGGAAATCCTACATGCTGAATGTCCTAATGCATTGCTAAGTGAGCCTCAGAGACATGATGAACCTGGGATTTCCTCCCCTGCTCCCAAAAAACAGCAGCCACACTTCTGGATTGCCCTGGTGGACATGGAAGGAGCCCACCCGAAGAAGGTGAGGACTGTGAACATGGTTGGGCATCCCCTGGGAAATGACAGCACCCTGTTGATTCATCCAGAAGTACCACTAGATCGCTTGTGATGTAAATGAAGAAGAAGATTGCCCCTCCATAAAAATCTAGTAGATTTTGTGCTTTCCCCTGATCTGTCTTCATATCATTGACTCCTGATGGCAAGGGGTGGGGAGAAGCAGAAGAAAAAGGAAATGAATGAACTACAAGAAGGAAACGAAGTAGAAAAACAGCTGCATAGCGGTTAACTGTCAGCAGCAGCTGCACATTTACCATCACATCAAGTCTGGTTTTCCATTAGCCTCCTTTTGTCCTTCTTTATCAACTAATTCAACAGGCTCCTGGGTAAACAAAATGCTTAATTGCCCTCATTTCAAGGAGCCTGAAGATTCTGATTACTGCTAGGCAATTCAGGTATTAGAGATAGTGGCTTAACTTCAGTAGTAAATCATAACTAGAAGAGGCCCATTGAATCAGTGGAACTTATATAGGTGTTAACCCATTAGATCCCCACTAATTCAGTGGGCCTACTCTACCTGTGACTTGCTACTCGATTTCAGTTGATACATGCCCTGCATGTAGCATGCGCGTCTTCCAGTACCATATTGCAAAGACTATGTTACATAGCAAAGCTAGTATGTGCAATCTGTCCCCATCTGTATCGGACACCATGAGCTAAGGATCAGGAACACCTGGCAAAGGGCAAGGTGTTTTTTTCATGGAGGCTCCCCCTGCAATGTTGGGCCTTGGGGACATGAGTTTCTGAAACCATACTGGATCTACAATGGAGTCCCCATAGCAGATCCTACAGCGCTCTAGCTCACTAACAGGGATGAGCTCAGGGGCAGAACTTAGAAAAGTCATATTTTTAGACTACAGTAGCCTGGACTCTCTAATGGCCAAGCTGTCTGAGGACTCTAGATGTTGGGTCCCCCAAAAAGAAACCTTTCCAAGCTCCAGATTTTGGGAGATTAGAATGGCTGAAGTGGACCTTGGCTGAAGTGCTTCCGATTGCTATCGGCAATTGTTGATTGACAGCAGCAACTTTTTGCTGATTTCAATGTATTTGATGATCTGGCTTTTTACCTTGCCAGTTTCAACCGTTTCATTTTGATTGTACTTCAGGCTATTTGAAAAATCAATTGATATAAGATGGTGAATAAATATGGCAAACATACAAACAAATGAGATTACCTCAATACTCCTTCAACACTCTTTTAAAATTATACCTGTCATCAATGGAATCCACTTTCTCTTGGATCTTGTCTGAGTTGATATTGCCATCACTGACTAATCTCCTTCCAGTCTCCACAACAGCATTGATCTTCTCCTCATTGGCATCCATAGTGGTCATGAAATCTTCCTGTTTTTTGATAGCAGCTTCTGCTCCTTCCAAAGTAGTGGGCATTTCAGTATGTGCCAAAACATACTCCTATAACATGAATAAGAAGAAGAGGAGGAGGAGGAGGAAAGAGAGAGAGAGAGAGAGAGAGAGAGAGAGAGAGAGAAAACTGGACATTATTTTTTCACAGTTAAAAAAAGTGTGTGTGTGCTGGTGCCAGATACTTGTTTAAACATAAAACGCTCTGATAACTTATTGATCAAACAATTCATTTGCCTAACTTATTTCATCTTCTCTGTCACCACAGCGGACTGATTTCCCTAACCTATTTTATGGGTTCAAATGGACTCTGTTAGCACAATAGATCACTTCTAGAAATGTTTAAGGTCAAAAGAGATTCTACTGTTATAGCATGTCATTAGGAAAAGAAAACATATTAGCTTATCAGCCGTGCAAATCCCTGATGGGCAGAACAGAAAGCTACGGCAGAACAGAAAGCTTGGATTATGATCAGGTAGCTTTTAACACTGAAATAATTATTCCTTCTAAGAAGGAGTTCTCAAGTTTGGTCTTCCCTCCAATCCAACCCAATCCAGCCCAACTTTCTATTCAATTCCAACTTATGCCAAAGTAGCAGTGACCCCAGCTCTTGCATCTTTCCAAACTGGGCCACAGATGCAATCATGATATTTACATATTTATGAGATATGTCATAGCATTCACAAGACCACAATACACATTGATGGTCACATTTGTACATCACATTCTTAGTCGTCCAAACTGTAGTTTAGAACATTGGGAATGAGTGACATATTGTACATACATGGCATGTCATCTTCCTCATTCTCTTTCTCCTCTCTCATTTCTCTGCCCTTCACTATTTATTAGAGGACTTCCTGATTTTGTCTTGAAGTCCACACTGTCAAACTGGGCTTTGAGCAGTCACTCTAAAAGAGGACTAGAAATCAGAACTGATATTTGGTTTGTGATCCTGGTTTGGAGGGTTCACTCAAACCACAGTTTAAGAGTTGAGACTTCACAGTAAGCTGTGGTTTGAGAAAACAATGAGCCTGTCACTCATTTCTGATTCCCTGATTCAAAGTTCAGAGGATTGGGAACATGTTTTCTGAACATGATTAGTATGACAATTTCAGTAGCTTCTCCACATAACAACTTGAGAAGAAAGCAGTTCTGTGAAGCAACTCTTGACAGTTAAGTCACAGCACTGACTCTTGGGTGGCTGAATAATAACTAACAGACCTGGACATTACTTTATTTTTTCACAGTTAAAAAAGTGTGTGTGTGCTGGTACCAGATACTTGTTTAAAATGCCATACGAAATGTGAGTTTATTTCAGATAACCCAGGAAGAGCAGGGGGTGAAAATGACTATAAATGCCAAAAACTGTCCTCCAAACTTATGAGAACTAATCATAGAATCATTGAGTTGGAAGGGGCCTATAAGACCATCTATTCCAAAACCCTGTTCAATGCAGGAATCCAAATCAAAGCAGATCTGAAAGATGGTTGTCCAATTTTCTTTTGAATGCTCCAGCGTTGGAGCACTCACCACCTCCCAAGGAAACTGGTTCCATTGTCATACTACTCTAACAGTTAAGACATTTTTCTTGATATTCAGCCTAAATCTGGCCTCCTGTAGCTTGAGCCCAACATTACCTAAGATGTGAATTAGCCTTGCATTATTGGTCTTAACAATCAAGAGCATGAGACAGCATGTACTGGGCCGCACTCCAATGTACCAACCTCTACACGGCTGCCAATCTGCTGCTCGTGCAGATGGAATTTAGAGGTGGCCACCAAATTTACAGTTGAAAGCTCTTTGTGATGCAGAAAGTTGCTGAAGTATCCTCATGTCTCATAGAGACCTATGAAGCTGAAGGTCTGCTTTTTCCCTGACACAGCAAAAAGGGAAGAGTAGGTAGAAAACTGATGCAATGTGTGTGTGTGTGAGAGAGAGAGAGAGAGAGGGGGGGGGGGACAATTGTAGCCACTGCAATTTTGGTGACACAAATGGAGGCAGCTATTGCTGATTCTAGAGCAGGAAGCAGTGAGACTCTCAAAATATAGCCCCTACATGCAACCTGTTGCCTATCCGTGCTTTACAAGGTAGAAGGGATGTCATCATCCTGTATTCTTAACACGGCACCTGCGTACCTGGTTGTTAAGGAAGGCTTCTGCTTGCTTGGTGTCTCTGAGGAAGAGCTGGTAGGCATGGGATTGGGAGAGAAGGTTCTGCCTGTTTTCCCACATTTTGTGTAGTTCGTTCCATCCAGTGTCCAAGGCCTGCAGGCGCTGATGCAAGAACATGTACTGAGCATCTGTCTGCCCTTGTGTGACCATCTCACCCATATCCCTCATCTTCTGATAGTCTTCCTCGTAATTGTTGATTTCATTCTTAATGTTCTCATGCTGCGTAAGCAGCTTCTCGGCCTCTGTCAGTGTGTTTGGCATGTCTTCCGAGGCAATGGCTGTCTGAGTTCGGGACAGCCAAGACTGGAAGTCATCCAAGTCACGCAAGAACTGCTGCAGCTTGCTTGCCTCTCCGAGGGACTCTTCGCGGTTCTTCAAGGTTGTTTTCATCTCTTCCCAAACGTCATGGATTTCAGCAAGCCTGGAGAGTATGGCCTGAGCTTGGTCAGGATGCTCTGATTCTAACTTCTCAGCCTCTTTCTGAAGGTCGCTCAGCTTGGCCTCAATAGCAACCAAATCTCGTTCCATTCCGGTGAGCTTCCTCTGAAGAGCAATAACACCAGCCAGATCATTGCCAAGCTCTTGAGTAGATTCAATGACTTTAGTCTTCTCCCTGATCCAAGATTTGGTTTCATTACACTCAAGGTGGTAGTTCTGGATACTGAGAGCTGAGATGAGAGCATCCTTCTTTATGTCCACTAGTTCTCTGAACTGGCTCCACCTAGAACCAAAAGAACCAGAGAGTTAAAAATGGAGAAACATAATAAATTCATCGTTACTCCTTCTTCTGAATTTGTATAATATATGACTGATCCCCCTTTTCATATAAAGGTAAAGGTAAAGGTTCCCCTTGATAAATTGTCCAGTCGTGTCCGACTCTAGGGGGCGGTGCTCATCCCCGTTTCCAAGCCGTAGAGCCAGCAGTTTGTCCGTAGACAGTTTCCGTGGTCACATGGCCAGCGCGACTAGACACGGAACGCCTTTTCATATATCCTGCCCTTTATTAATATCTGCAATATTGGCTATACTTGCATTATTCCAATTGCAGGGTGGAGAACTTTTAGCTCTCCAAATGTTTTGCATGCCAGCACTCAAAAGCCCCAGCCAGCACAGCCAATAGTGAGAGATGATGGCAGTTGTAATCCAAAATACCTAGAGTCTAAATGCTATTTATTTTATTTATTTAAAATATTTATACCACCTGAGGACCTATCAGGTAAAGTTCCAAAACAAACAAACAAATGGTAGCAGTAACCAAGAATAATAATTTGATCTTATTATGAATGGTGGCGACATGTGACCGACTGTTAGAATCTCTGAGTGAGGAAAATGAGAGAACTCTACCGCTTGCTTTGTTTTTTGCATATTGTTCTTCAACTTTAATAGCTTTAATTCAAAGTGATAACTCTAATTGTCACTGAAGCCAACTACTAATCTTATTTTGCAGGAGCAAATCCATATATCCAGTAAAATTAGTTGAAGGGGAAAAAAAGTATTATGGACTACTAAGGATCTTGAAGGACCAGATCCTAATGCAGAAAATAAAGATGCATCTAAGGGAAAAGCAGATACCCAGTGTGGTGTAGTAGACAGAGTGATAGACTAGGACTCAGGAGGCCTGGGTTTGAATCTTTGCTCAGCCATGGAAACTCACTGGAAAAGTGGAACTGGTAAAACCACTCCTTAAATATCTCATTTACCTTGAAAGTCCTATTAGGCTTGTTATAAGTCAGCTCTGACCTTCCCGCACACAACAACAACAACAACAACAACAACAACAACAACAACAACAACAACAACAAGGGAACAGGTCAAGCAAGATTCAGCATTTCTCACCTTGTATTGAGCTTATCTTGCTGTGCCTTGATGTCCTTTTCATTGGGATGACCATTGTGTATCAGCTGCCTAGCAATCTGGTTAACCACAGCAACGCGTGATGCCTGGTTATTCATTTCTGGTTCTAAGCTTTCAAATCTAGAGAGGAAGAGAAAAGAAGACGACCACAAAAGTGTTAACAGAGATCCAACAGCCAAAGCACAAAGTTAAAAGAGCTAACAAAATGCATCTCGCCACTTGGTCTCACCTGTGTTGGATCACTTCCAGGTCTTCCAGTTTTTCTGGGATTTCCATGTTGTTCAGCCACTGTTCTTTCTCATCAATCCAAAGTTCACAAGCATCTGCTTCACTCAACATCTTGTACAGAGCCAAAGTGTCCTGCAGGGCTTGCTTACGAAGCCGTGTGAGTTCGGCAACCTCCTTGTACCTTTCTTCTATTCCCAACAATCTGCTCTGAACATCTGCCGATTCTGCATGTTCCTGCGGCAAGACTCTGGCTTGTTCGTGCAGGGAATCAATGGTGGACCTGTAGCTCGCAATTTCTTCAGCAACATCTTTGTGTTTCCTAACCAAGGACTGAGTGGAATATTCATCATGGCCAACATCACTGCTAGAGACAATTTTGAGGATGTCCAACATCCATGTGTCTATATCATCAGCGTCAGCTTGGAATTGGTGAAGGAGAGACGCTTCTTCCAGTCGCTTCTTACGGAAAGCAGAGAGCTGTTCCAAGTTAGCCCATTGGTTCTGGATGTCCTTAATCCTCTCTCTGATCTTCTCAGACCCAAAGTGATCCTCAGCAATCATATCTTCCCCTTCCTTGATAGCTTGCTGGAAGTGGCTGCTTCGACCACTCATCTCATCTTCAAATGCCTTATGCTTGCTGAGAAGCCGGACAACGCTGGTTAGGTCTTTTCCATAATCATCTGATGACAAGATCTGCTCCTTTTCCCTTATCCATCCTTCTTCTTCAGCCATCTCCCAGAAGAACTTCCACAAACGCCGGGATTCTTCCAAGCGAGCCCGACGTTCAGCTGATAACTGACACAGTTCCTTGTAACAGAACTCCATATGAGCCACACGGTCTCTGATAACTTGTGGGTCACAGGGCTTGTAACCTGTTGATCGGTGGAAAGAAGCAAACGGGAAATTCATTAATGGCAGAGAATACCAAATGGCACCCAGCAGATGAAGTGAAGAAAATACTGATTCCGTAGCATTCACACACAGATTCTTCCAACTAAATATTTTCAACACAATAGCTGCAACTTTCTGAGAGATCCTGCTGAAGAACATCAGAGCAACCCTCTGTTGAAGCATGTTCTAAGACCCTACTCATGATTCTTCTGCCAACACTGCACAAAGGCACACAAACAGACTGCAACCCATCCATAACAATTTGTATCAGAAATCAGTTGTTGAACACAGTGGAAGACAGCCTGCTCCCCAGGTGAGTCTTTTCAACTCTCCTCATGCCTGCTGCTCTCCATTCCAATGTGATGAATGAAAGGTGATGAGCGGCAGTGATGTCCAAAGGAACCACATGCAGGCTATATATGTCAACCAAAGCAGGAAGCTCTGAAATAAATATATCATACCATGCATCCCAATTTAGCTTCCCATTCTTCATCCTTGGCATACTGGCTACTCCAGCCAAGGAGGAGCATAGGTAAGGTATTAAAATGGGAGAGTTTCGTTTAGCTACTACATGAAAATGCAGAAGCTGAGTAGATGAGTTGCAGCGGGTGTTAAGCATATTTGGACAAATATTCTATCGATATCAGGAGAAAAAAAGAAGACAAAGATACACTGATTCAAAGCTTGGAAAAGTTACTTTTTTGATTGCTACACCCAGTTCCCTACCCGCCCCCGCAGCCAGCATGGTCCTTTTTCCAAGCTATGTGCTGGTCTCCAGCCACTGCTGCTGCATTCAAATAACTAGATGCAGTACTTATGCAGTACTTATTCAGCACTTAAGTTATCTGTTCTACCACCTTGTTTTTATTAAACTAAGAAAAGGACAGCATTAAAAAGGTTATTGATACATTTAATTTGACTTTATGTGTTGTTATTATGTTTTGTGGATTTACTTAAAGTGTTATTTGTTGTTCTATTGTGTTGTGAACTGCCCAGAGTGGCCTTGGTAGCCATATGGGTGGTACAGAAATTGAATGGAATGAATGAATGAATGAATACTTGTTTTGTGCATACTAGACCTGGATACACTGGACTCTACATACAAAGCTACACTGTGTGTCACGGAGCAGCAAAAAAAGATGGGACAGGCATGCCCAGAATTGATCTTACTGTCACCTTGAGCACCAAGCATTGCACACTTGACCGTCAGTACCTTGGCCTCTACATCAGCTAATAAATATCTGGGCATAATAGTTCTTCCTCCAAAGGTCATATACAAAGGGAAAATCTCACTAATCTTACCTTCTCCATCTGTGGCAAATTTCTGAGCCGATGCATTGACTCCTCTCACTCTCTCAGCCTGAATAGAAATGTCAGCCTCAACAAGTGCATGTTTCTGCAACAGGTCTTCCACGCCTAGTAGATGTTTGCCATAGTCTTGAGAAAGCAGCAGCACCTGTGCACAGAAAGCTAGCCAGTCAAACCACCCAAATACTACTTTCTGATACATATTTTTTAAATTTTGTTTCCATGGCTGATCTTTCATCAAGGATCAAATAAAAACCTATCTAGGTCTCATGTCCTGGACCTGTCTGTCTTTGCAGATGCACAGTCAGGTGTAAAATACAAATGTATCCCATAATACCTTGATTCCACACGCATGTGACTTTTTCATTTGATTGAGTGCCCATGTATTTTGTACACCAGTAGAAAAAGAATAGTGAGGATAAATTCTCCGGAAGATCGTATCATTACCATCAATTGGCTGACCACATGCTCATGGCAATGCAACCCACAAAAACCTCCAAAATGGCAGTGTTGGTGTGCATCAGTATAGGGAGGTTGGCTCCCCAAAGGCAAATCGACCTACCACCATGGAATGTTGGCTGTTCTCTTAACTGCTAACCCAGAAGAAGAAGACATACAGGGAGAGAATGGCAGCAGTAACCATTACACTTGATAGCTATTATTCTCTCTGGAGGATGGCTGGGCCCTGGTCACCAACTTCCATTTTGTTATTCAACACGGTTCATCCCCAAAACTAGTCACTGCTTAATTTAATACTTACTACTATTAGAATGAGCTGCCCTTTCTCTTTTCCACCCCTCTAACTTATTTTTATTTATTTTTTGAATTTTATTTGAATAAATAAAAATAAATAAATAACTTGCAGGCATTTGCATGAATTACAAAGTTTAACTGTGCTATCAGAATAAGGCAAAGGAAAAACACTTTGTTGTTTGCATACATGTATAATTAGGTATGAACTCACTGAATTTGCACACTCTTAGTGCAGCCCATATCCTGATAAGTTATCAGTGATTACTGAACCATAAAGAGATTAGCCCTTTTCCTGAACCTCTCTTGAACACAACTGGCTGATTACCTTCATCTCATCCATCCAGTCCATGATGTATAGCATCTCCTGGAATATTTTCTGCAGACCAAGGTTCATCTCCAGCCGTTGCCTGCGGGCCCTCAGCAGTTCCAGGAGATACTCCCACAAGCGGATCACATTATCTTTCCTTGCGGTGATGCGTTTGATGTCATGATAATTCTCAGCTTCAAGCTCCTTGGCCACAGCAACCACTGCCTGGACTCTTTCTTCATAGGCTGCAATGTCTGTCTCAATGGCTTCATGTTTCTTCGTGGCAGCCTCCACAGCTGGGAGGTCAAACCCAAAGTTGTCCTATAAATGCAAAGGGTTCCATTTAGCACAGAGGATAGCAGTTGATGATGATCCATGGGTCACAGAAAACCCATTTTCACATGGACAAGGGATCATGATGGGCCACACCTGCCCGTTCTCTCTAAGTGGGAAGATGATCTTTTCCAGTTTTAATATAATAGGCACCTGGCCATTTTTAGGAACTTAGGTTTGGGGACTACATTGAGATGTCTGGTAGTCCTGCAATTCCCACTTATAGCTTCATATTGCTACAGTGCTGATAATATACTGCTTAAGCTGTAGGGCCTGCAATGTGTGATAGAAAAAAGCTGTCACCCTTTTGACTTGTATCACAACTGGCTTGGGGTAGAATATGTCCAGGAACTAAAGTTAAGGGCTTGGTTGTCGAAATGACTGGCCTCTCCTCACGTCCCAAATGTAAAGAAATCAGACAGACTGTATGGTGGGACTGCACCCCATCATACACAGCTAAACTTCAAACTGACAGCAGAGCTGGTTGTTTGGTGAATTCCCTACAAAGACCAGGTGTTGTTGTTTTTTTCATACCCAGGGAATATAGAACTGTCGAGTTCTCAAGCCAATGTAAGGGAAGGCTTTCTGAGACCCGTCCCTTACCTCTGTGATAATGTCAATATGCAACATCACCAGCAGGACTTAGAAAGAACACATTCAATTTAACACATTAATATTAAAATTGTTATTTGCACATTACACAGGAGGAAGGCATCTAATTTTAAGTAAATGACATTTTTAAAGTAACACTTAAAATGTGACTTCTAAAATGTTATTCTTTAAATGCATCAGCTGGCTTGTCCTTCTGTTCAATGCAAAAAAAAAAAAAGCCATTTTAATGTTAACACATGAAATTAAAATGTTCTTTCCAAGTTCTGATCATGAACCTGTGCTCCATGCCTTTAATTTGTTAAAGAAAAAAGCCCAAATGATATAACAAAATTGCTGAGCAAGATTGTATTGGCAGACTGGATTCTCTTCACTTGGACTTAACTAGAACTGTAGGTTTCTTCCTAACGGCAGGCTATATAGCAGTATACTGTAGCTAGAAAGAGTATTTTCACCCACGACTGTTGTTGGGAATAAGTTATTCTATTCTTATTTTGTATGTACTTGAACTCTCAAAGATATGTTAGATTCACTTTGCCTCGTATATTTCATAATGAATTGGACTCCAGCCCACGACAGCTGATGTCGCAACACGTCTGTTCGTCCTTAGGGCTCCTCAATGCCTTTGTCTGTACAGAACATTTTAGTTTGATCCACGAGAAAAGGCACAGAAAAGTAATGTGCATCCTTTTCATCACTATCATCAATCTGTTGGTTCTACGCGGAGGGCACTTGTATAGCTCTTACACCATGCACACAACTGCAGCCACTAACATTATGAACACACCACTAACTAGCTCAGCAGTTCTAACCCCATCACCCATTGACAAAGACCTGCATCCAACTCAAGGTCCCAACCGGAGGAGATCCACTGGGTCAATAGGATTTCTGTAAATGATGATTTGTTGTTCAGCAATTGCTTCAATGAAACTGTTCTACTTGGGACTACCAACTTGATTTAGGCCAAACTATTTCTCAGATTTTGTGTCCCCCCCTGACCCTGGCCAAAGACAAGGCAAAATACGGGATATGAGGATGGGATATGATTGTTGAAGTGAAGGTATTCTGAAACGGAAGTGCACTTTTCTCTTTTACCTCAGGAAGAAACCTGACTATTCTGGGATGTTTTCTGCCATCTCCAGGTCTCTGAAAGGAGTACAACTCTCACCAGCCCAAGCCAGGGAGGATCTAGGTCAGGAGCTATTGAAGCCGTAGTCCAAAGCATATAGAGAGCAGCAGGTTGCCTGCCTTCATGTTATAGGCAGACAGCAGAATTCAGCTTGAGTGCCATTTGTGGCAACAGCCCTGCATTACATGTTTTATCCAGTTTTCCCAGAAAAACAAGGCAAATTCCTGGAGGCTAGAACATACTTAACCATGTTTGCACTATTTTGGACCACAATTCCCAGAAATCCTCTAACAAGGATGACCACAGGAGATTGAAGGGGTTGTAGTCCAAAAAAGTAATTTCTCCAGCATATGAGCGCACTTCCATTTCCCCTGGATCCTACCAACATGTGAGTGCCAACAAGTTACAAGCTTTCAGAAGCTTCATGCAAAATGGCTTATAGTGCAATCCGATTCAAGTCTACTCAGAAGCAAGCTCTGCTGAGTTCAGGAAGGGGGTGTAAGATTACGCCCTTAGTCAACTAAGCAATACTTCTAAAAAAGCTTCACCTGAGAAACCAGACGCTGGTTTTCGCTCAGCCACGTTTCCCTCATAGCTGCCTTGCGGTCAAATCTGCGGGCAAGTTGTTCCAGTTTCTCCTGTCGGATGAGCTCATTACGCAATGCCAGTTCTCTTTCATGTTCAGCTTTTTCCAGTCTTTCCCAGGCCTGGGTAAGCAAAGAAATAATAGTGAAATTAATTAAAAACATAATTTACATAAAGAAAAAGCCTGTGAGAAATTCCAAAGTCTGCTTTAGCACTGAATAAATATTGCACAATATTATAAAAATGAACATGTTTGGGTAGCTAGTGTTAATTAATTAAGGAATGCAAAATGCAGTGCCTGGGCTTGAGATCTGGGGAGGGTCAAAGCATCCCAGTGCTTCCATTTGCCTTCGGCAGTTTACCCTCCTGTAAAATAAACAAAGCCTGACTCTTTTATCTGCGCCGTTTTTATCGTAGTTCCTTTGGAGACTGTTAGTAACCTGCAAGGTGATAAGCACATGCTGAATCACAGGATCTGGTGGCTGACAAAGCATTTTAGGAATAGCGTTTCATTTTTTCCAAACATATGTTTCAGGATTTCACAGCTGCAATGAAATGTCTAAAAAATTGCTAAGAACGGGAAGACAGCGGAGGAGTGGGCAAGCGGGAGCTTCCTATGACCACAATGCTATTTTTCTGCACTTATGTGAAATCTCAGATCAGAGACAAACCAGCCCCCAGACCTTAAAAACACCATAAATGCCATAATATGAGCAAAATAACAGGGCTCATCTAGCACAGAGGGCAGAAACATACACAACTGTGATTTCCCCCCCCCCCCAAAGAAGTAGCTGTGTCAGTTTGTTTCAGCACAAAAATGAAAAACAAAACAAAATAAATTAAGAAAGCTTTGTGGCACCTTTAACACTGAAGAGATTTATTTTAGCATGAGTTTTTTGTGGACTGTGGTGTTAATGGACTGGAAATTGATTGTAATAAAAAAAATCATATTAAAATCTGTGGCCAGAATTTTACTGAAGATGTATATGTACGTATGAGAAATCACATTACTTGCGACAGTGAATTGTGACTAATTAATGAGATGCCAATTGTGTCCCTGCTTGGGTGCTCACTTGCATGAGCAGAAACACAGCCAGGAGTGCAACCAGCACTTTGTGAATTAGCAGCAATTTGCCACCACAATTTATGGGATTCCACTTACATACAGGTAAAGTACCAATTGAATTCTCCCTGTAAGCCTTAAATGTCCCACAAGGCTTTTGCTTGCTTTCTCTTTATAACTTCTCTATGTTCTTAAAAATCCCATCACTCTCCAGTCCACTTTGATCAGTTGCATACTTTGAATGCAGAAATAGTGCCCAAGTGTCTCAATAGAATGCTAAAAATCAAGCCAGTCCATTTCTCAGATCCTCCATGTAAAAAACAAACAGATCTCTCATTAGGTAGATGCTGTCTAAGGTTCTTCCAAATCTTGGCACAGGTCCTGCTATCTGGCACCAAAGACTTTTTAAGATCCCACAGGCAAGTTTCACACACATACACACACAAGGGGGAAAGAAGAAGGGACCAGGTAGATTCCGATTCAAGTGTCAAGTAACAGCTGCCCTAAAAATTCCAGGCTGGCCGTAAAGGAAATTAGGAAGCTTCTATTAAAACACATTTATTATCGGCAAGGCACCTTGTCTAATTGGATGCCGCTCATCTGGTTCCACCAGTACAGCACCCTGTGCTCTTCTTCCTCAACATTCTGGCTGTGCTCCAATGAGATTCCTCACAATGTTTCCCACCCCACCAGCATCTTCCCACTTGTCCATCTCGGAAAGATAACTAATCCCAAGCAGGCAAATTCTTCTGAGCAAAACCACTTGGATGCACGGGAGCCATTCACTCCAACAGGCCTTATCAAGCTGATCTTCACAGCAGATTGTGCTTTCTATGGCAGGAGACTGGGGTGCAGCTGTTTCAACAAGACTGCAGTATTACAAGTGGGTTGATGTTGCTTCAAGCTAATCCTACAAACGGTGATGATGATGTGCTGTTTAGTTGATTCAGAATTATGGCAATCCTTCCCAGGGTTTTCAAAGTTTGAAGTACTCAGAGGCTGTTTTCCAGATTCTTTCTGGTGGACCCTAGACCATGCAGCTTGTCTGGGTACGTGACTCTGCCAGCCATACACACTCTGGCTGATATCAGCTTATCGTTCTCCTGGGAGGCACAGGGAGATTCAAACTCCCAGCCCCTGGCTCCACAATGCGATGCTACAACTCACTGAGCTATACCACTCCAAAGGTACATAGATAATAAAGAAAGATGTGCCTAACTGGTATTAAACTGATATAAATGTGTAGTGTGCACTTCCTATTTTATCTGTAGAGATCCAATATGCAAGCAAGAACACTGATTCTTCCATGATCTGGCTCATGTGTAAAGCCTCCATGGCGATAAGAGGGATGCGAATCCAACTGGTAATCCCAAAAACAGTAGAGGACCACTAAATCAGTGGGGCTTATACAAGTGTTGACTTCCCATTCAGTAACTGATTGAATAGGGCTACTCTAACTGAGATACCCAACTGGATTTAGACCAGGATCTTTTCTTAAGGCATGGTGCTTTTGGTAGACCATTTCTCTCCCCATGTATACAATACATATTCTTTATGAACACCAGAACAAGGCTGTGGTTAATAGAGTACAGGCCACAGAAAAATAAGAATAGCCAGAGAGAGAGAGAAAGATTCAGTCTTTGCAGATACACTCTGGTGGAGTGCAAGGGCGTGTTGCCAAGGAATGTTCTACTACAGATGTCAGCAACTGCTAAATCATGGGCCAAATCTGCCTTCCTGAGAGGTGCCAAATGGCTTTGCAGTGATCCACTAAGACTTCCCCTTTCTATCCCACATTAAGTGATCAAAGGCTGGAAACAGTTGTCTTTTTTTGGACTGCAATTTTTAGAAAGTGAAGGACATTTTCCATATATCTTCCATACTGGCTGGAATGTTCTGGGAATGACAGCCCCAAAAAGCACATTTTCTACAAGGGAGAGACAATGAGGAGCAATGATCCATGGTGGTGTAAGAATCAATGCAGCCTTTGGGGAGGCAATTACTGAGTTGCCAGTTTGAGAAGACAGCTTATGGGGCTTGGCCCAGCTCCTATAAATTGTATGTTCCAGCAAGAGACTTATGGAACTGCTGGGTAGCTCAGGGGTTTTGGCATCTGGCTGTGGAGCAAGAGGCTGGGAGTTCAATTCCCCACTGGGCCTCCTTGACAAGAGCTGGACTTGATCCATACGGTCCCTTCCAGCCCTGCAGTTCTAATATTATGATTATTATAAAATAAAGTTGACAATCTTCTAAGAGGTCCTCCTTCCATAAATCCAGAATAAAAATGGTTGGCTGGCTGTTGCATGGGCTCATTCACTAACTCTAGTTTGGGGTCCTGAACCAAATGGTTAAGACCTTGTGGGTTGACATTTCACCCTCACTCTCTGGTTCTGTATATTCCTGGGGTAAACACTGTGCTGCCTAGAGACACTTTCTCTCATTAAACTCTTTGATCCTCTTGACCCTGTTTCTTTTTTTCCTTTTTTTTAAAAAAATTTAAAATCTATTAACAAGAGGGGCTGGCATGCTGCCCGAGCCCAAACCTGTAGCATCATCTCAAATTCCAAGAATGGCTCTGAACATTCCATGGGCTGTGGTGCATTCTTAGAAGACAAAAATGGTGAATGGCCACAGCCCTGGGTGAATTTTGAAGTGGGTCAATCCTCACCGAGAAACAAAGCACAGTGGTGAGGATAGGCAGCCTCTCTGCTGCTTCATGGGGGGGGGGGGGGGAGAAGTGGGGTCCCTGTGCAGCATGTGTATCGGTTTCATCAATTTGCGGTTTTTGTGTCTTTACTTTATCTAGGTCTGTTGAATTTTCTTTGTGTGTAGGATGTTTTGCCTGCGGGATGTATTTGCCTATGTGTACTTCTTGGAGGAATACTAATTGGCCGCCTTCTTTGAGTTGTGCAATCTGTGGCACTTTGTGGAGGGAAAAAACACTATGATTTGGCATTCAGAGGCTCAGGAGGCTCTTCTGCTGGACACACCGTTTGGTGGCCAGGTGACTTGCCTGTCCCGTTCGTTTGCCTTTCCAAATGGGTGCCCAAACAGAACACTAAGTTGAAAAGCATACTCCTGCTTTTGGAGCTCCGATCCCACATCTAATGAGGTCCCCAGGGATATATTACTTTTCATTTCGCCTTATCCGTTTTCCTTCTGGGAAAATAGCGTTTGGTGACTGGCTATAACTGCTGTGGCAGCCATTTTGTGAACAGGTAATGGCATCCTCTGGTCAGCCATTTTGTGAGGTCTCCACAAGAGTCTCTTAACATTCCCAACGGGCCCAAAATGGAAGGGAACCCTTCCTTCTTCACCTCATTTCTTGAACGGCCCAGCCCCCTGAGCCTCTAAGTGAGGAACGGTCTCTCCTGTCAAGTTTCTTCTAACCTTTGTCAACAGCTGTTGGATTCCGCATTCCAGAGCGAAAAATAGACGTTTGCTATGCAACTCTGACCTTTGTTCAGCAGGCAACCAAAAGGGGGGGGGGGGAAATGCAACTGCAACCAAGCATTCTTTTTTTCCCTATGCAAGGGTCCCTCCCTCAACTTTATGCGTGGTGGACAGCAGGAAAAAGTGAAAGCGAAACCTGTTGTCTGGAATTCCTCACTGAATTTAGGAGCCAACCTTGCTTGGAGCTCAGAAAAGTTACTTTTGGGTCTACAACATCCAGAATGCTACAGCAGTGTCCAAGACTCATACTGGTTGGGGGATTTTGGATGTTGTAGTTGTGACGATCGCCCACGTCACTCATGCCATTCATATTCATGAGCTGATTTGCATGAACCTATGAGAGGACTGGAGAGGTGGAGTCAGCAGCTACATGAGGCTTGGCGGGAGAAGGAGGAATCAGATAGGGCTGGTTAGTCAGAGAGAGAGGGAACAGATACTGAGAGATAGCTTGTTAGAAAAATAGGTAGAGAAGGTGGTAATGATATAGCAAGAGAAAATAAGTATGTACTGAGAGAACTGTTGATGATTTGCTTGTGTATAATGTTTATCTGAGAAACTTCTGTTATTATCAAATCGGCTTCACTTCAATAAGTTCTGTTTCTGTTCACAAGTCAAGTGTTCAGACAAACGTCATTTATATTGTGGATTGAGGTAATCCACTGGTGGCAGCGAGAAGAAAATGCAATGTGTGCCTTTATGAGGGAAAGACAAGCAGGGGCCACAAGGGCGAACGCCACAGTAGTCACCCCCCATCCCCTAGTTTCCAAGCTCTCCTTCTGCTTGTTACATCAGTTTGCCTTCCAGTCCCATTTTGGTTCAGAGAGACCCTTTTAGCACTGAACCCGGGCCTTGGACTGCTCCCTCAAACTGCTTTTTCAGCCTGATTCTTGCTCTTCTCATTGCTCTTCCATTTCTGATCTTATATCCCTAAGATTCATCCATTTGCATATAGTATGAGCTTCATCACTAACTCAGCTATGGCTCTCAGCCTTCAGCATCCTCATCTGGCTGATGAGTACAGTCTCGTTGCTGAAACTGGGCATGGAGGAGAGGAGAATATAAATCAAGAATGTATTTACCTTGTTAATATCTGAGATGAGTTTCCCTTCCCTGGGCATGTACACCTTCTGATTGTTGGCCCTCATTTTGCTCTGAATGGTGAAGAGCAGCACTTCCAGGTTTCCTTTCTCTGTGAATCTGAAAAGGAAAATTGGGAAGGGGGAGTGTAAAAAAACTTTTAAAAGATGCAAGCTTTCCACTCCAAAATCTGCATGCATTACATGGTCAACTTTTTTCTCCCCTACATTTTTGCCCTTTTAAATATTATATACAAACAACATGCACCCAGCAAAAAAGAGTGGGTTTACATGTTACAGTCCAAAAGGAGTTAGCCAAGTAGACATCTATATTAAATTCCCATCTGATTCCTCTTCTTTTTAAAATATTTCTTTTGGTCTTCCCTTGCTAACTAATAAATTTTGTCTTCACTTGCTAGCTGATAAATTTGAAGCCTCAACATGACCTCGCTTTAGCTGATTGCAAAGCCTCGGTTAGCTTTCCATGTTAGGGCTGGGGCCTTTTGAGTATTCACAAGGAATACACACTGCTACACATTTAAAAATGGACACATTCCAGTTGATTTAATAAAGCTTTTGGCTGCTGCTCTGTCTTTTGTTGATGTAAGCTCACTCTGTACAGTAGCTGTCATAAGGCAAAGGTCATGGCCCAGAGCTAAATGATATGCAGTGGTAGTTAGCGTACATGTGGCTCTTTTAGCAAGAAAGAGCTACTTCATAGAATTTCAATCAAAACTTAGAAAAATGGCTATTTGGACTACGAATAGAATCCCAGGGGCCACACTGACTGGGAAATTCTCAGAAATGCACTCCAAGAAGGCCACTTTTCTAAGCTCAGATTTCAATAACCTGAAAACCTCTGCAGACACAATACTTAGATTGCTTTGAGCATTTGCTCACATCTACAGAAGATGGTATATGCCTTTGACATACTGGAGAATATGTATATGCAGTGAAACTAACGGTGGGGGAAAACACAACAACACCCACAACTATATGCTATAGTTGTCAAATACCACTTAAACCTTTGACTGAAAAGCACAAGATTTTTAATATTAATAATAATAATAACAGGCAAATGTTTTGTAGAAAGAGTTGACGTCTGATAGAAGAAAACTGCCAAGAGGATATCCTTCATTGTAATCCTCACTTTTATGCCAATAATAATACATGAGGCTCAAGGTACCAAGAATATACTTGATGTGACAAGAATGGTTGCTGGGTTTGTCCCCAAAAAGCGAAAAATGGTTCAGATCATAACACAGTACACTAGTACAGAACCTGTAGCCCATCTATATGTTATGAGACTACAGCTCCCATCAATCCAAACACTGGCCATGCTGGGTAGGGCTGATGGGAGCTGTAGTCCAACTGGAGGGCTAGATTACCTTCATCTGCAATTCAGATTAATGGGGTGGGTAGAACAGCAAAATCCAAGATGGACAGAGCTTTTCATCCATTCCTAATGTAACAACAAATAATGTGTAATAATAATGACTACCCACAGCGGTTACTTAAGGTATAATAGGCAGTTGTCCAATAAAGGCTTTTATATGAATTATTTCTACCCTAAGATAAATTTTTCTCAGTTAAAGTGAATGGTTCATTCCTACAATTGGGAATCATCTCTTTTGTGAGTGAACACACCTGTTAGCACCCCATGGGCATGTTTATGGCTTACTCACACATTATAAGAAAGACTACCATCATCGTCCCTGCTATATAATAATGTGTAGAGTTCAAACCATTTATAGTTTTGTGGAGTTTTTTGGGGTGACAACAATCTGGTAAAGAGAGACCACAGGATTAAGGCATGGTAGCAACAAACAAGCAGTATGACACTGCTTAGTAAGCGCTGGATAGTATCTAACCATGAGTATCAAAGCACAGCATAATGAGGTTCTCACTGTCTATGATTAATGCATATAAATAGCCTAGAGGATCCCAAATTCATTTAATGAACTGGGATTAACTGACAAAAAAGGGAACATAGTGGGCAAATCCTACTTGGGTGGTTTTTCCACTGTACGGTAGGTGTTGAATGCCTGTAGCTGTTGCTGTACGCCAATCAGCGAGTTTGCAAATTTGCGGTTGTTCAAAATGATAATGGTTTGCTCAATCCACTCAAGGAGGTCAGAAGCCAGAGACTCATATTTCTCGATCATCTTCTCTGTTTCAATCGCATTGTCAAGCACCTAACAAGAAGCAATTAGAAAGAAAGCGCTGAGTGGCAAGGCAGGGCTTTCTGAGATAACCGCTGGATCTCAAAAAGGAAAGATGACAGTAGGAAAGAGTTTGAGAAACAAAGGATTTTTAAGACAATAAAGCAGTAAAACACTCAGAAGACTAAAGTGTGCTGACTGGGAATGTGTTACATCTCCATGACCTTAGGCTGACCGTAAGGCACATGTTAGACACTCTGGGAGAATGATCTTCTCTCGATCATATGATTGCAGCTGATTTACCACAACACACCATGCCGTTCAATAAAAATAATGACTCTTCAGGCTGATAAAAAGGTATTTTGTATGCATTTCCAAATCTTAAAAAAACAGAACAGAACTCATGTTCCAAACTACAGTTCCAAGAAATCTCAGAATATTTAAAACTGGAGTTTAGTTAATTACTGCTAATACAATTTGGGGCATGTTGTTAGCTCAACTTTTCACCGAAGTCTACAGACAACACTTAGGAGAACAAGAGGTGCTAGTACAACATCTTGCAGAGAGCTCCCCTTCAGGAATGTAAGCCTTTGTTTATTTCATTTTCATAAACAAGAATAAAATAATTTCAGAATCATGCTGGGCAGAATTATGAGAATTTTGGGAAGTTTTTGCATTCTGGAATTTTGGGGGGGGGGGAAATGTGAAAAATGTATTTTGCACAAAAGAACTCAGAATTTTGTGCAAAAATGCTCTGTTATGTGCAACTTGTAACACGTTCAGGCAAATTACTAGATTTTCCTAATGCCGTTGCTAATGAAAAATGTGCTGATCTTTTGGCTTTTGTGCAGGATTGAAAAATCTTGCATAAGCTGACAATTTTGTAAACAGAGTTATCTCAATGTGATCAGATACCCTTTTATTTGTTGAGTATAAGAAAATTTGTAAATATTCATTATGTCCTAGCTCCCCTACAATTTTTTCTTAGTTTTACAACTGCCCACCAGTTTGCATTCTGAGAATATTATTAAAAGCCATCAGGTTGTGAACAGAAAATAAATACCAGGTTCTTCATAAAGCATATTTTTGTTTTAAAAATAACTCTGCCACACACGTGTATATTTGTCATTGTCGGCCCCATTAGACTATACATGAATTAACAATTCCATTTATAAACAAAAATAACTATTTGGAATTAGTCAGATTTTGCATAATCAAATGTGTCAGTTTGTACATTCTAATGTTGTATTTCAATTTAGCTCCAAATATCTACCCTGTTTCCCTGAAAATAAAACCTAACCTGAAAATAAGCCCTAGTATGACTTTTCAGGATGCTTGTAATATAAGCCCTACCCCAAAAATAAGCTCCAGTTAAGTGAAACCCCGCCCTCCACCATTGTGCAGCAACCAGAAGATGACATGACTATATTTGAATAAATGTAGATGATTGTACATGAACAAAATAAAACATCCCCTGAAAATAAGCACTACTGCAGTTTTTGGAGCAAAAATTAATATAAGACCCTGTCTTGTTTTTGGGGAAACATGGTAGGTGCTAAAAATCGGAACAGAAGGATGACAGGCAAGTTAAAATGAGAGCTATCATGATAATGTATATAACATGACAAAAGAAAAAAAAGGAATCTCCATTTAATTTTGGATATTTAATAGAACAAATACCACTTGAGTAAATTTCTCAATTAGCAGTTATTACAAAACTCACACCGAGAAGCAAAACATGTGATTAAAGTGTTATTAAAAAGTGTATATGATGCAACTGTGAAAGTCAGCAGGAAACACAATTTAAGCAAGCAACATGGTGTATAAAACCTTAGCTTACAAACCTTTCCAATACGCTTTCCTTCAACAGCTAATGCTTTCATCTTAGAAAAGTAGTGGTAATATGTCACTACGTAGGTGATAATGGACTTTTCATCAGGATGGTCAACACTGATATCTGAAAAACAGAGGAGGGTGGCATGTGATCTATAAAACAATCCAGTTTATCATACTGAAAATTTACATATGCAAGGCCTCAAGAATTTAGCTATTATTAGATGTTAAATTCAACAAGAATATTTACAGACGTCACTCTTCCCACCCCATAATTCGTATAAATTAGTTCGTCTTGCAGTGTTGCAACATTCTGATTTATATGGATATCCTTTCCTTCAAGGAGCCCAAGATAGGCTCCTTCAAGGGCTCTCTTTTCACTTTCACAACATCCCTCTGTGTGTGGGGGAAGGGAGTGTGTTGCTTATACCGCCTCATAGTGCTTAAAGCCCTCTGAGCGGTTTACAATTTAATTATGCAGGTTACACTTTGTTCACCCCCAGCAAGCTGGGTACTCAATTTACCGACCTTGGAAGGACGGAAAACTGAGTGAACCTCAAGCCAGCTACTAGGGATTGAACCCAGGTCGTGAGCAGAGTTTTGGCTGCAGTACGGCAGTTTAACCACTGCGCCACAAGGCTCCTTCTGCACCAAGGAAAGTTAGCCTGAAAGTTTATGACTGGTTCTGTGACCTGCAAGGAAATTTCCACCTTGGTCTCCCAGTCCAACCTGGTATTCACTGATCAGAGGCAAGGAAATATATACTTTTGTGGTGTCAGAGAGATACCACAAAACTAGTATTTATGCTGCACATTACAGGATAGGTTGTAAGGGGTGAGCTAAACCCAAGGTTACTTTTTTTTTTTGGTAACAACTATGCACTTTATGATACAATGTCCTATTTCTTTTGTCAAAGTTTCAGAGTTGGGTATTTTAAGTGATATTCAATTGATTTTTCAAATAAAAATACATGTAGTGCTTTTCACCCACAATGGATGGTTCTCTTCAAAGTACTGGTTATTTTGTGCAGGTCTTACACCACTGGCAGTAGAACAAGAACCAAGGATTTCATCCCTGCCCATTCTACGTTGTTGAGAGGATGGTCTAGATTACCTAGGTAACTCAGTGAATGTACCTGTGGAACAAGTCTCTGACCTGTTCCTACCTATTCTTACAAATTGATGGAAAAGTCCTCCTTACATGACTATTCACTCCAGCTCCTTCATATCTCGATGGGACCTGGGCTTGTAAACACAGCAAGCAGAAGGCAGGAGGCTCTGGCACAGGAATAGGGTAGAAACATATAAGAGACCTCTGTATGAAAGCCTGCAACATTTACCTTCTGGATCCAGCAGTTTAGTAAGGCCAAGGTGTTGCTCTGCCAGATTAAAAGCATTCTGCAGATTGTAGTGTGCATTTGATTTCTTCAGCTTATCAAAATCAATTAGGTCAGGCCTAAGTAAAGAATAGAGTAAAAGAAAAAAAGAACACAAATAAATAAAAAGAAAGATCACCTTGGATTTCCTTCAATGCACAAACCTTCCACAGATTATGAATGACTTAACATGAAGTCAGGAATATTCCCAACAGAATGAGAGAGAGAAAGAGTCAATAGAGCTAGTAACAAATGCCTGAGCTGGATGCAGCTACACATGGATATGGCACATAGTTTTCAACATGTTGATATGGTGCTTTACAGATTAACATAAGAAAAATATATGTGCCTTGATGAGCATACATTCCATGTTTATCAAGGCCAGCAGAGGGATGGGATGAAGAGAAATGAGATGGATTTGACAAAATGCAGTACATATTCAGAATGCAATAATGTGAACATTAGTTGAAAGTAAACCCAGCAGACTCAGGATTTACCTCCAAGTATGCATGCATGGGATTGGGTCGTTCATATTTTGGGGATAGGGCTATGGTATAACACCACAGCTTTCACAGAAGAGATGAGTTTTGAGTTGGGAGTTTGACAAGACAGACACAAGTGGTCCATGTGGGTGTTTAGGAAGAGAGATCCAAGATGGTTACTAGAATAAAAGACATAATTCTGCATCCATTGGTCCAGCTGCACTTAAAAACCTCATCAACTTTTTGACAAATGCCCACCTGTGTTTATGGATTAGTGCGTTGAAAGCCATGCCGTCCCTCCAGCTGGTGGTGAAGTTGTGAATGTTGACGTTGGGGTAGCTGATGAAACAAAAAGGGCCAAAACAGGAAGGGGGAAAGAAAAGAAAAGAAAACTCAATCAATACAGGATTAATGTTCACAGATATGAAATGTGTTGACCAGGTGCTCAACTTAGGAAAAAAAATTGTGCTCAAGCACCTTTCAAATGGTCTGTAGCAACATAGGCTACGGACTGCCATGTAACAAACTTAGAGCTACAACTTGGTATCCTCCAGACAAGATGGACTACAACTGCTGTAATCCCATTATGGCAGATGTAGGTCAACACATCTAGAGGGTCCCAAGCTATGAGAAGAATGATTTGAGAAAATATAATATAAAAAGCTGTGGAAGATTCAGATATTGAATTGCTAAGGACCTTGTTGACCGCTGAGGAGATGGAATTACCCTTAACACAGAAATCCTCCATCGTTCCAACAGTGCAGAGCTCTACGTTAAAGAGGGAGAAAGCATGGGGTCACTGTAGGTAGCAGAAAGGGAGGAGGAAATGAGCCGAGTGGGAACGGGAAACCCTTCAGCGGCAGCACAGGAGGCAAGCAGATGGAGCAACTAAGACTCAAAGTCCCTGGTAAGGTGCCCGAGTCGCATGACCCACCCGGTGATCAACCCACTCCAAACAAAGAAGCAAAAGAAGGGGAAAAGTTTCTAGAACAGGGTTTGACTACCTCAGGCCCTGTGATTAAAACTAGCCCTTCTGGTAACCCAGCTCAGCCAAACCACTTCCCATTGTCCATACAGGTGCTTTTTCTCCCATTCTACAAGCATGCAATGCATCTTCTAAGGCTGGGTTACTAGAAGTAAAGGGTTTAAGCTAAAATACGCTAGCATTCTGGCTCAATGTTTTGCTGGGCCACTTACTAGAGAAATGGGATGAATTCCTCTGAAACTGAATGTGTGTTCATTTATTTAGGCCCACCTCAAGGCTAGATAAAACAGGAGTGACTGGGTTACCTTTAGCATTACTAAAGAGGGCTAGGACTGGACACATCCAAACCACACATTCCAGGGGGACGATAAAATGATCGATTTACTTAAATTTTCTACCGAATCTCAGGAGATATAGAACTGATAGGGGTGTGTGTGTGTGTGTGTGTGTGTGTAACACATACACATTTATACACACACACACAAAAGTATCACTAACCTATCCTCTATCCTTTCATCACGGCATGCTGATTCACTCCATTTATTAAATCTGCCCGCAAGGAGCAAGGCGTTAACAAAAAGTAACAGATAATGTGAACGATTCATGCATAATCTGTAATATGAGAGATGTATTAATCTCTTAGACTGCATTTCCAGTCCCGAGTCCACAAAAAAATAAAAGTGCAGCAGAGTCCTGTATGTGTCCCATCTCCGAGAAGACAACTACATCAAAATATGTAAAATGGGTGGCACCTTAACTTCTTCACTAGCAAAGTCGGGTATTGTTAGAGCAATGAAGTTGATACGAGCCGCCATATACACAAATTATCAAGGGTGAGTTCAGCCTCTCTCAACCTTGTGTCCTTTTGATGTCTTTGAAGCAAACATGCATAAAACTCCAAAACAACACACTTGACTGTGTAGCTAGCCTGGAATGTCTGGAAGACACCAGTTTGAGCAAGACTGGCTGAGATGACCATTTAATTCAAGCTCACCCTGCTGTCTTCATCTGGCACCACAGCAGGAGCGCATCTTTAGCAGACTTCTTCTCTTTGTTGTCTTCAGTTTCAACACTGATATCCTGAATCTGCAATGCCACACATCACTGTGATTAGTAATCCATCCATCAAAGTCTTGGCCAATTTATTTCATAACAAACTGCATAACTCAGAGAGAATAACACTAACAGATGAACAGTACAGAAAATAACTAGCCCGGGGGTGGGGGTGGTGGAGTGCTAAGGGTGAGGGACACAAATTGCTGCTCCCAGAAATTCCTCATCACAGCTTACGCTGTCTAGGGAATGGATGGGAGTTGCTCAACCCGTAGGTAGGCAGGCAGACAGACAGACAGACAGACAATTTTATACATATAACAATTTGATAAACTTCCCTGGGGACAGGACAAGTCCCTTTCCTCTCAAACACAACTGCAAGGAGACTGGGGGTTTCTCCCTCCAATTCCAATTGCACATCATCTGAACCCCAAACCGTGGTTACTGTGAACTACTGTATGGCCTCGTGCCTTGTTTCAAACAAATCACAGTTAAGATTTAACTATCATTTACTGAATGTGGTTTATCAAAGAACAATGTAAAACTGCTACTTACACAACAAAAAACCTTGTGGCACTTCATGGGCTGCTGATAAAACTACTTAAGTCTTTAAGATGACACAAGATGCTTTATTATTGCTGCAACAGATTAATATAGCTACCCAAAAATCCC
Organism: Intellagama lesueurii; assembly: GCA_037013535.1. Classification (NCBI taxonomy): domain Eukaryota; kingdom Metazoa; phylum Chordata; class Lepidosauria; order Squamata; family Agamidae; genus Intellagama; species Intellagama lesueurii. The sequence continues at coordinate 341,024,002 of JBAJHW010000001.1, read as the reverse complement.
CCCCTGCAGCCATGCCAGATGTTCAAGTCTGCGAGTAAGTTAGATAAATCACAATTAACCATAATTTACTGTGACACACGAATGAAGTCAATACTTCGCAAAGACAGGAATAATGCAGCCAAAATTAAACACACAAATCCCGCTGATTTCAATGGCCACATTCACATGGTGTGCTTAGAAAGAATAAATCCCTACCCGGAAATTATTGTGAATGAGCCAGCAGAGTGATGTAGACTGTTTTTTAATATCCACTGGGCTCCTTTGTCATCTCTTGTCTCCTGTCAGCTTTTTGTTTTTATTTTGTTTTTTTAATGTGAGAAACAGGAACTCGGGTCAGCCAACATAATAAGCCAACGATTGTCCTTGGCTTATAACTTTGGCTAATCGTTAGAGGAAAGATAAGCCAGAGTTCCTACTTCCTAATAAACAAACCGCAAAGAAATTACTACTCTTTGTACAATACTAATGCAGCCACTGTGATTAAATTTGTTTTGCTTTTGTCTATAAACTCAATGAGAGTCAAGACCTTAGTTACAGGTCCTTGTAGCTCCAAGTTTTGAAGTCTTAGTTCCAGATGCTCATACCTCAAGTAATTCTGAACTAAGCATGAAGAATGGTCAACCAACAGAGAGAGAGAGAGAGAGAGAGAAGAGAGATTTTAAGGGGGGGGGGGAAATCTTTAAACAAAAATAATATGTTGAAGACATTGTGTAAGATGCCTCAAGAGAAGGGTTAAGGAGAAGTCTGACAATGATCAACATTACTTGAAAACAAACATGGGCAAAACAAAATGAAGAACTAGTCTGTCTTTACCTGGAATCTCAATATAATCGTCCAAATAAGGCCAAGGGTTAGTCTGTGATTCCCATCCACGATATCATGGGATCCCATATTTTCAAGATGCACTCGCTGTTCTTTCAGAAACTGGAGGGCTTTGTCAACATTCTCCAAGCAGTGGATGCGCATTCTTCCCTTTGTTGGCTTGGGCTAGCAATTTTTTTTTTTAAGTGGAGAAAGAAAAAAGATCACAAGCATGGTCACATAAGAGGTTCATCATGCTAAGTAAGCAACATCTCTGTCTTCAGGCTGCTAGGTTTCATGTCATACTACAGATCCTCATGTATGCTGCGATGCACAAGAGACCTAATGCAGGTGCAGCCTGGTGGACCATTCACTTCAGTAGAAAAGACAGCTTGGTTCAGAAGAAAGGATTCATGTTAAGCATTCTCGTCTACTGAAATATATTGGAAAATCTTATAAGAGTTTTGTAAGTATCCCAGATCTCTTGCTCCACTAGTTATTGGGGGGGGGGGGGGGCACATGAAGCTCCAGACAATACATTTCATGCACATCAGGTAAGTGAGGTTCTAAAAAGATGAAGATCAGACTTAACAGGGAATTATTCTCCAAGCACACATCCTTTAAACTCTCATTCCATCACTGGTCACTGTTCAACAATGAAACAGACAACCAGCCAACAGATTAATGCAAAAATATAGGCATCAATTATTTTATCTTATCCAAAATATTCTAGGACATTGTCTCATACAGTAACTTCTTGGGCTTCATCATGAAGTTAGACCATAAATACTGCCTTTACTTTCCTGGCCTGGAATTAAGTGGTAAAATATTTTTGCTGATTTATTTCTTACTACAGTATTAAGTTTTGTTGAGTGCACCATGCCAAAGCTAGCGAAAAGGATGGCCAACAAAGTTGACATGCAATTTGGACTCGGATCTTGTTGGCCTACTATCCTAATCCAACTCTGTGTTGTCCAGAGGCTTCAAAAACGTCCGAAGGCACATACTTCTATGCCCTTCCTTAGTAAATTCCCTTATTACTTCTGAACTCGGATTGTTCTGGAAAAAGTCTTTCATTGAATTTCCACCTCTTCTAGCACCCACACAAAAACTCAGACCTCACAATTGGAGCAGATCAATAAGCTCAAACAGACACATTTGGAAGTTTATGTCAACTTGATGTAAACTTGCATGTGTGGTTGAACTAGAAATTTCTATCAAAAGTTACTGCAACAAATCAAGCCAGGAGCTAGACCATGTTGGGTTTGGTGCTATCCCAGAATTTGCCTAAGTTACTTTTTTGGACTATGATGTCTGGGAGTTTTAGATCCAAAAAAACTCTCACACGATTTTTTACAAGCTCTAGGTCTCTCCTAGTGCTACAGTCCTAAGCATTCTGACATCCATTCCAATGCACATTGCCTAGCCAAAGGTTTTCTTCTGTTTGTGTTAAAATATGGCATCTACATGATGCTTATTAAATTTAACTGAGACACCCCATTCTCATCTTTCTATTGCATTCCTGGCAGAGGTGGGAAAGAGCTAAACAAGCAAACAAAGCTTTGCATGTCTGCAGTAATGAGAACTGGTAGGAGTCCAAGAAACTCTGGCTGCCAACATGTAAATTTCTTCCCAAAGGGCCAGTCAGATTTGCAGCCATGACTGATTGAGGAGACCTCAGGAGAAGCGAACTTTAGAACTGCTTTTATGCCCCTTTTTAAAATGAGATAAATGTTAGGAAGCAGAAATCTGTTCCAGCTCTCTTCCATAAAGGAACAGGAAAGAAGGAAGTAATTCAGCAAAACTTCAGCAAAACTTTTAAGACAAAATGTAAATTGAACATAACTGCACTAAGAGCATCTGTGAAGCAGTATTAGAAGTCTTTATTCGGCTCATAAAAAGAAATTTTAAGAAATTAGGTAAAGGTGAAGGTTCCCCTTGACATTTAGTCCAGTCGTGTCCGACTCTAGGGGGCAGTGCTCATCCCCGTTTCCAAGCTGTAGAGTCCATAGACAGTTTCCGTGGTCACGTGGCCAGCACGACTAGACATGGAACGCCGTTACCTTCCCACCGTGGTGGTACTTATTTATCTACTTGCATTTGCATGCTTTCGAACTGCTAGGTTGGCAGGAGCTGGGACAAGCGATGGGAGCTCACTCCGTCGCGTGGATTTGATCTTACGACTGCTGGTCTTCCGACCTTGCAGCACAGAGGCTTCTGCGGTTTATCCCGCAGAGCCACCACGTCCCTTTAAGAAATTACTTAACAGAAAACCTAGCATATATTATAGTTAGACTTTAAAAGGCAATCACTTCCCATTTCTCAGAAATAACTAAAATAGATATTTTTAGTTACTTTTTTAAAAGTTCTGGTAGAAATCCTCTTGTGTCACTATGCCAATGGCGTAACCTGTGGAGGCAAATTGCCCCAATTTAAAAAATCACTGGAGACACCCTATTACTTGAAAAGTAACATATATACTCATGTTATATTGACACCCGAGGCAGAAAAATCTCACAAATGCCTCCTGCATTTATATATTCTGGTTTTACCGGACAGTGGAGAGAGAGAGAGAGTACACACTACAGTTACACAGGCATATAACTGCAATAGACCAATGGTCAAAAAAGGGTAGTGGGAGTTAATTTCAAAGTTCTTACGATTACATATAAAGCCCTAAACGGTTTAGGACCTCGATATCTGGCAGAGCGCCTTCTCCCACCCAGTTCTGCCAGAGCCACTCGTTGCAGCCAGGCCGGGCGGCTGACGGGCCTAACGCCGAGGGAGGTCCGAAAGGAAAGAACAAGGAACCGGGCCTTCTCGGCAGTGGCCCCTTGCCTCTGGAACAACTTGCCGATGGAGATCCGCCTGGCTCCCTCTCTGGGTGTCTTCAGAAGCAAACTCAAGACCTGGCTATTTGGGCAGGCTTTCCCTCCTGCTGTATCTTAAATTCACACCTTACCATCTTGGATTTATAGTGCATGTTTATTGGTGTAACTGTTTTAAAATTTGTAATGCCGCCCAGAGTAGACCTTTGGTCTAGATGGGCGGGGTAGAAATCCAATAAAATAAAATAAATAAATAAATAAATTAATGTCCAAAAGACTTGGAGGAACAAAGACTGAGAACACTGTTTTAGTGTACTGCACACTCTGATGTCCGGAATGGGATGGCATAAAATTTCCTGTTCTGCTTGAGGCAGCAGAATGCATAGGGCAGGTCCTGGTTCTCCAAGTGGCATCAGGAAATCAGGAGGGTTTTTGAATTTCCCTCACTCTTCCCAGCAAAAGCTGTGTTTGAGATTACAATTATAAATTACATTCTGTGATATGGTGGAATTGACATTTGCAGGAAAATCATGTGCTCCCTAGATGGCTGTTGTGAGACTTGGACAAATGGGAGGAAAGGAGAGAACAATTTCTGGACAAGTATGTGTGTGGATGTCTTGGAGGGAAGAAAGGAAATACTCCTTCTTCTTGCCCCCTTCCAGATCCTCAGATGACCTTATTCTACTTCAAAGTCTCCTTCACATAGTAAACTGAAAGCACAAGAACAATAGAGACAACCCACAATTCTTGAGTCCTGAGATCCTTTCTGAATAGGTAAAGCCTTCTGAGCTATGATTTGGTCAAATATGGTTTGTTGTGATGCCTAAACTAAAATTGTAGGTCCGTAGAATACCTGATCGGGCCCAACCCCTTACGAGAAGCTCACTTGGGAAATGAAGTCTGACATGATGCAAGAAGAAAAAGCATGACACAGGCAAGTTGTTTTTCCTCTAGCCTAGAAATCAACCTGTCTGCCAAATCAATGGGGCTTAATTATCACTGTCAGAATACAGACAGTAGTAATTAAGACCTGTGAGCTGGAGAAATGCTCAGCTGACCTGTGGTAAAGGGGAGAGGAAAGTGAATCCAAGATGTGTTTTGCCTTCCAGCATGTGCACGCACCACTGCGTTCATTACTGTCGCTCATAAGTATTCTACAGCACTCCTGCGTACTCTCATTTTCATGCTGGTACTTATAAATAAAATACTGTTTCCCCTAAAATAAGACCTAACCTGAAAATAAGCCCTAGTATGATTTTTCAGGATGCTCGTAATATAAGCCCTACCCCAAAAATAAGCCCCAGTTAAGTGAAACCCCGCCTTCCACCCTTGTGCAGCAACCAGAAGAAGATGACATGACTGTATTTGAATCAACGTAGATGGTTGTACATGAAAAAAAAAATCCCCTGAAAATAAGCCCTAATGCGTTTTTTGGAGCAAAAAATAATATATAAGACCCTGTCTTATTTTCGGGGAAACAGGGTAGGAAGAAAACAGGAAGGGAAATATTAATTTCCATCATCTTAGCTCTGCACATCTAGCATGCTGCATCTTGAACATCAGGAAAACGGTATTTTAAGGCAAGTATTGCTACAGTTAGAATATCATACATTTTAAATCCAAATTAGGGGGAAATCCTCAACTTGTCTATCAGTGTCTACAGCAAAAAGTCAATGGAGAGGAGTGTCATTGACACCGACAATGACCACATGCAACAGAGGACAGAGGCTGAACAGAAGAACGGCCAGAGGGGGGTAGCGCAACATGTCACTTGAAGTGCTAGGAGGACACTGCAAGCTTGCACCCCTTCCCCCACTGTTCCAACTTCTACATACAGAGTCTCTGGATCATGTTTCTTTGAAACATACAAGGAAGACCTCAGTTATGACAACTAGTAATGATGGGCATATTTTGCTGAAAGACGTCTTGACCACCAGTAATATTCTTCTCTGCGCTGGAAAAGATACACCATAGTGCTGGAAACCAAGCCCTATAAGAAATTGTTGGGGGAGCTGGTTATGGTTAGCCTGAAGAAGAGAAGACAAAGAAGTGATATGAAAGACATATGCAAATATTTGAAGGGCCGTATATTACTTTTGCATGGGGTTGGGCTCAATGATCCTTCAAGTTCTGTTGAGCTCTACTGTGATACTATTTATATTCTCAAAGGACAGGAGGAAGGGGAAAAAAAGATGACCTTTTAATAATCTTGCTTAGCAACTTAGCAGGGAGGTTTGATGTGTTTGTTTTCTTACATTCTTCATTCTTGCCTGTAAGAATGAAATAAGTTCAATGTTCCTAAGACAGACTACTTCTAGTCTATACTAGGGAGGTCAATCTTTACTGCAGAGAAGTACTGATGTAAAACATCTGGGCACCCTATCTCTTCTCATTGCTAACCCTAGTCATTCGCCCCTAGGAATTACGTTATTCAGGATAGAAACTAGATCTTGAGAAATAATGTGCATTCATGCAGAACAGAATGGTTTGTTCTTGGATTCAGAGACCTAAATTGGGTTAACTCTACCAAAAAGCACGATGGGCCTCAATTCGGGAGACAAAAATTCAATTCCTTGTTCCCTCATTGGCTAAATTCTGACCAATTCTGCAGGCTTACAGGCAGAGATACTCAGTGAAACAAATAATAATAAACACACTTCCTTCTCTTTCAGTGCTTTAAATGAGAGTACTAAACCACAGAAAATGGGAGGAGGTGACTCGACAATGAGGAATGCAAAACTGGCTTCCTTGCTCACTGTGTTTATGTTTGTTTAAGAATTCCAGTTGTACGCATAGCACACATTTAGTAACACAGGCTTAATTCCTTCTAATCTTTTCTCCCACCCTGCTGCTTACTACAACAAAGAGCAAAATTTAGCAGAAAGGATCGGTTTACGTGAGCTAACTTTTGGGTTTTCGGAAATTATGATGACTTTATTGTTAAAGTACAGAACAGCCAAAAAAGCATTTTTATATAACAGGGTCATGCACATGTACTTTCTATTCAGGACTCAATGGAAATCAGAATGTTGTAGCATTGATCCTTACTGAATGGATCCTTCCCTCTACTTCCTATGCAGGAATACATTATGTTGAGTTGCGCCTCTCTTGTTGTTGTTTAGTCGTTAAGTTGTGTCCGACTCTTCGTGACCCCATGGACCAGAGCATGCCAGGCCCTCCTGTCTTCCATTGCCTCCCGGAGTTGGGTCAAATTCATGTTGGTCGCTTCGATGACACTGTCCAACCCTCTCGTCCTCTGTTGTCCCCTTCTCCTCTTGCCCTCACACTTTCCCAACATCAGGGTCTTTTCCAGGCAGTTTTCTCTTCTCATGAGATGGCCAAAATATTGGAGCCTCAGCTTCAGGATCTGTCCTTCCAGTGAGCACTCAGGGTTGATTTCCTTCAGAACGGATAGGTTTGTTCTCTTTGCAGTCCAGGGGACTCTCAAGAGTCTCCTCCAGCACCACAATTCAAAAGCATCAATTCTTTGGCGGTCAACCTTCTTTATGGTCCAGCTCTCACTTCCATACATCGCTACAGGAAAAACCATAGCTTTGACTATGCGGACCTTTGTTGGCAAGGTGATGTCTCTGCTTTTTAAGAGGCTGTCTAGGTTTGTCATAGCTTTCCTCCCAAGAAGCAGGCGTCTTTTAATTTCGTGGCTGCTGTCACCATCTGCAGTGATCATGGAGCCCAAGAAAGTAAAATCTGTCACTGTCTCCATATCTTCCCCTTCTATTTGCCAGGAGGTGATGGGACCAGTGGCCATGATCTTAGTTTTTTTGATGTTGAGCTTCAGACCATTTTTGGCGCTCTCCTCTTTCACCTTCATTACGAGGTTCTTTAATTCCTTTTCACTTTCTGCCATCAAGAGTGGTATCATCTGCATATCTGAGGTTGTTGATATTTCTTCCGGCAATCTTAATTCCGGCTTGGGATTCATCCAGTCCTGCCTTTTGCACGATGTATTCTGCATATAAGTAAAATAAGCAGGGAGACAATATACAGCCTTGTCGTACTCCTTTCCCAATTTTGAACCAATCAGTTGTTCCATATTCAGTTCTAACTCTTGCTTCCTGTCCCACATAGAGATTTCTCAGGAGATAGATAAGGTGGTCAGGCACTCCCATTTCTTTAAGGACTTGCCATAGTTTGCTGTGGTCCACACAGTCAAAGGCTTTTGCGTAGTCAATGAAGCAGAAGTAGATGTTTTTCTGGAACTCTCTGGCTTTCTCCATAATCCAGCGCATGCTAGCAATTTAGTCTCTAGTTCCTCTGCCCCTTCGAAATCCAGCTTGTACTTCTGGGAGTTCTCGGTCCACATACTGCTGAAGCCTACCTTGTAGGATTTTGAGCATAACCTTGCTAGCATGTGAAATGAGTGCAATTGTACGGTAGTTGGAGCATTCTTTGGCACTGCCCTTCTTTGGGATTGGGATGTAGACTGATCTTTTCCAATCCTCTGGCCACTGCTGAGTTTCCCAAACTTGCTGGCATATTGAGTGTAGCACCTTAACAGCGTCATCTTTTAAGATTTTAAATAGTTCAACTGGTATGCCATCACCTCCACTGGCCTTGTTGTTAGCCATGCTTTCTAAGGCCCACTTGACTTCACTCTCCAGGATGTCTGGCTCAAGGTCAGCAACCACACTATCTGGGTTGTCCGGGACATCCAGATCTTTCTGGTATAATAAGAGGTGGTATTCTTGCCACCTCTTCTTGATGTCTTCTGCTTCTGTGAGGTCCCTACCATTTTTGTCCTTTATCATGTCCATCTTTGCACAAAAGGTTCCTTTAATAGCTCCAATTTTCTTGAACAGATCTCTGGTTTTCCCCTTTCTATTATTTTCCTCTATTTCTTTGCACTGTTCATTTAAGAAGGCCCTCTTGTCTCTCCTTGCTATTCTTTGGATGTCTGTGTTCAATTTTCTGTAACTTTCCCTGTCTCTCTTGCATTTTGTTTCCCTTCTCTTCTCTGCTATTTGTAAGGCTTCGTTGGACAGCCACTTTGCTTTCTTGCATTTCCTTTTTTTGGGGGTGGTTTTTGTTGCTGCCTCCTGTACAATGTTATGAGCCTCCATCCATAGTTCTTCAGGCACTCTGTCCACCAAATGTAGTTCCTTAAATCTGTTCTTCACTTCCACTGTGTATTCATAAGGGATTTGGTTTAGATTATACCTAACTAGCCCAGTGGTTTTTCCTACTTTCTTCAATTTAAGCTTGAGTTTTGCTATAAGAAGCTGATGATCAGAGCCACAATCAGCTCCAGGTGTTGTTTTTGCTGACTGTATAGAGCTTCTCCATCTTTGGCTGCAGATAACATTATCAATCTGATTTCGGTATTGCCCATCTGGTGATGTCCATGTGTAGAGTCGCCTCTTGTGTTGTTGGAAAAGAGTGTTTGTGATGACCAGCTTGTTCTCTTGACAAAACTCTATTAGCCTTTGCCCTGCTTCGTTTTGAACTCCAAGGCCAAACTTACCTGTTGTTCCTTTTATCTCTTGACTCCCTACTTTAGCATTTCAGTCCCCTATAATGACAAGAACATCTTTCTTTGGTGTCAGTTCTAGAAGGTGTTGTAAGTCTTCATAGAATTGGTCAATTTCAGCCTCTTCAGCATTGGTGGTTGGTGCATAAACTTGGATGACTGTGATGTTGAAAGGTCTGCCTTGGATTCGTATTGAAATCATTCTATCATTTTTGAGATTGTATCCCAGTACAGCTTTTCCCACTCTTTTGTTGACTATGAGGGCTACTCCATTTCTTCTACGGGATTCTTGCCCACAACAGTAGATATGGTAATCGTCTGAATTGAATTCGCCCATTCCTGTCCATTTTGGTTCACTGACTCCCAGGATGTCAATGTTTATTCTTGCCATCTCCTGTTTGACCACATCCAGCTTACCAAGGCCCCTTCATGGATTGCTGCCGTGTCGTGGCGAAGGGGCTTGAGTAATTCAGAGAAGCTATGAGCTATGCCGTGCAGGGACACCCAAGACGGACAGGTCATAGTGGAGAGTTCTGACTAAATGCGATCCACCTGGAGCAAGAACTGGCAAGCCACTCCAGGTTTGCGCCTCTCTAGATGTTGCTAAACTACAAATCCCAGAATCCCTTGCCACTAGCCATCCTGAGAAGAGCTGATAGGGATTTCAGCTGCAACAAAATCTGGAATTCCAGGACTTCCCTATCCATGTTATAAACCAGCAAATGAAAAGATAAGATCAATATAAGAACAGCTGGAATCTACCAACAATTAAAACAATCACAGCAAATTTAGAAACAGCTGGCTAGGGACAGTTACAGCTTTTTTTTCTTATCTATACAATTAACAGCATGAAATATTAATGAATATCCACATAACAAGATCAATAAACTTCTAGTACAGATTAATGACGGCATGCAAGACACATACCAAGCTTTTAGAAATGTAGCATTTCATTTGGTCTATACCAGCTCCAGGCTTAGTTCCTGAAGAAGGGCACAACGTGTCAAGCCTGAGCTTTTTAGATAAGAATAAAGTCTGTGTTGCCAATACTTTTATACATCTTGAGACTCAGTCTCCCATTTATATTTTTGACCACCAGTGGATGTACCAGTTCCCTCTGCTTTGAATCATTTATACAGGCAAGTGCCTCCTTTGGTAATGTCTTCAAGCAGTAATATTGAAGGCACCTAAAACATTATAGTTTGGGATACAGGAGCCTCCCGACAAAACTCATGCCACAGTATATTTGCTAGTCTTAAAGGGCTACTAGATTCTTTGATCTTCTCCCTGTAACATAGCCCAATTGCATTTTGGAAGCATGTCCTTGATGGGTAGCCATCAACCCAAACGAAACACTTCTATAGCAGATCAATTATTAAGTGAAAATACTAAAGCTGTAGAGCAGGGCTGGCCTTAGGACCATTTCCAGTTATTCATATCCGCATTCAGCCATGCTGGAGTTCTGAGGGCATAAAGGTTGAGTGATATTCTGGCTGCCTCCCAGATGTATTTCTCAAAAATGAATTGGAAGATGGTGAAGAAACTGGCAATTAAAAAAAACACACACATCACCCAGAATCCCCTAGTGGCTGGCAGACTCTTTGACTCTCCTCTTTGGGAGAAAGACCCCCTACGATACTAAATAAACATGACTTGCAATCTGTAAAAAGTGAAATTTATAAGCCACAGCAGAAATTCCTGCCACTGATGCTTTATCCAAATTTCGGGCTATAAAATCCTAGGAAACACCCTCAATTTCAGACACTGGTAAAACTGTAAAGTGTGGATCTGTGTTCTCCAGTGCTTAAATAAAATAAATATTAGCATATGCAGAGAACAAATATAAGCAGAAGGGCCTCAGCAAATGGGATTAGAAAGCAAATCCTGTTAACACACTTTGGAATGCATGTAATTATCTCAAGGTTTTCACAAACTGCCTTATCTATATGATTGTTTGCTGTAGAAGGTATGCTAGAATGTGCTCTTTAAACACAAACAGCAAAACCTCACATTCACAACCACATTCACTCTAAACACAAGGTGACTGTTCAGAAATGTCTGCTATATAAATTAAATTACAAGTTTGCAAGTGTTTTGCGCATGTAAGTTGTTCAGAACAGCCAAGCACACCTCAAATCAAGAAATAGTTGGCATTATAATTGTTAACTGAAATAAAATGAGGTGAAATTTTGTTTCTGGAAGCAAATAATTCCCTATAATGTTTGGAGATCAGACACCTTAGTCCCCACACAGATGTCTGTTTACAGTGAATATTGGGATGTTCCAAGGGCACTTCCTTTTTATCTTGGATAATTCTCACCTTTTCTGTCCTGCACACACCTAGAAATGTGGTCATACAGTGGTGCTTCGACTTACGAATGCCCCTGCCTACGAACATTTCGACTTACGAACAGCTCCGCTCGCAAAATTTTGCTTCGACTTGCGAGCGGAGCTTCGACCTAAGAACAGAAAAAGGCAGGGGGAAAAGGCGGGAAATTCAAACCGTTGGTGGTGAAGAGGCTGCTTCTTTGTAGCTCTTTCGGCCCAACGGTTAGAGCAGGGGGTCAGGGAACTGGCGTGGGTCTACTCATGAGTAAGGCCTGCCGAAGGCGCTGGGCTGGAGCGCGCGGGTCAGAGGGGCTCCTCCGTGGACGGGGTGTGCGGCGGCGCAGGAGGAGGAAGGAGAAGCGGGGCGGCTCCGGATTCCTGCCGGACACGGGAAGCTGGTGAGCTCCCTTCCCATCCCTGGAGCGGGTCTACTCATGAGTAAGGGCACACAAAGGCGCGGGTCTACTCATGAGTAAGGCCCCCCTCCACCATGGCCGGCCCCTCTGCCGCCGCCTAGGCTGCCCAACGCCGCTGGCTGGGGCCTGTCGCCGGCCACCATCTGCCGGGGAGTGAGTGCCATCGGAAGGAGGCTTCGGTCTGCCTGGTAAGGTGTTGCTTTTTAAAAACTTCTGGGTGGGTTTTGCAGGGTGGATTTGGGCTGAGGGGGCTTATGTTTCTGTGCTGTGTTGTTGTTTGTTTTGGGTTATTTTATTTTTTTTGCAGTCCCAGCGTGGGGATTGCTTGATGTTTATTTTTGGGTTGTTGTTTTTTTTGTTTTGTTTGTTTGCAGCCTTCGGGGCTTGCTTTGTTTATTTTTGGTTGTGTGTTTTTTTAAAGCCCCAGCGCCTTCCGATGGGGCTTTCTGTGTGCTTTAATTTTTTTTATTTTTTTTTTTTTTTGGTATTTTTTTTTGAAATGCTGGAACGGATTAATCCCGTTCCCATGCATTTCAATGGGAAATGGTGCTTCGATTTACGAGCATTTCCCCTTACAAACATCTTCTGGGACGGATTAAGTTCGTAAGTCGAGGCACCACTGTATTGTGGTCTAAATGATGCCCCCATTGTTAAACTCATTCATATGCCATTCTGTGCTAGGATAGGACTGGGAAAAGATAGTGCTGCCCAAGTTAAATTTTGAATATACAGTGGTGCCTCGCTAGACGATTGCCTCGTTAAACGACGAATCCGCTAGACGATGAGGTTTTGCGATCGCTGTTGCGCTTCGCAAAACGATTTCCTATGGGCGCTTTTCGCTGGACGATGTTTGGGGGCCTCTCCCGTGACCCCCCCCCTTTCAGAAGCCTCCCGGGGCGCAGGGGAAAAGCGGAATTTTTTTATTTCCAGCTTTTCCCCCTGAATTTTCAGGGCAAAGAAAGCCTCTTTTTAGCCCGCCCATCAGCTGTTCGTCGGGAGAGGGGAGGGGGAAGGAGCGGAGAAGAGGACAAAATGGCTGCCGGGGCTTCTTCAGCAGGTAAACATGCAGTGGAAAAGCACCCGGCAAGCCTCTGAAAGCAGCGCTTTGCAGTGGGGGTGGTGGTGGGGGGGTGGCTGGCAGGCCTGCCCCTGCCACCCCACCCCCACCCACTCACCTCTTGGCAAAGCCCCGCTTCCAGAAGCCTCTGGGGTGCTTTTCCACTGCCTGTTTCCCTGCTGGGAAAGCCCGCAGAAGCCTCAGAAACCTCAGAAGCCTCCTATCAGCTGTTGGTCGGGAGAGGGGAGGGGGGAAGGAGCAGAGAAGAGCACAAAATGGCTGCCGGCTGCCTGCTGCCTGCCGGCTTTTAGCTGTTTGGTGCTCTTTTCTGGATGTTTCGCTGCTACCAGGCACTATGAGAAGCCGGGCTCAGTCTACAGTACCTGGTAAGTGACTTTCTTTTAATTTTTTTTTAAGTTTCTGTGCTTTTCTTTCCCATCGGAACGCATTAATTAAATTCCAATGCATTCCTATGGGAAATTTGGTTTCGCAAGACGATGTTTTCGCATGACAGCGATTTGTCTGGAACGGATTAACATCGTCTTGCGAGGCACCACTGTAGTTTGAATCCTACATGACCACAACCCATTTTTTCTCCTTCCAAAATGAAAAGAGATGATGATTTCATCAAGCGCTACCTGTCATGCTGTAAATACAAAGACATAAAAAGATCCCTTCAGAAAAGCATGGTGGTTCTCAACATCTGATTCTCAAATGCTGTGGACTTCAATTCCCACGATCTTTCACAACTGGCCATGCTGGTTAGGGCTTCAAGGAGCTGAAGTCCAAATCATTTGGTGGGGAAAAAGTTGAAAACTAACTAGTCTCCCTTTATTCAGCACTGGTTAGGCCTCATCTACAGAAGGGGTTCTCAAACTGGTGTCTCCAGATGTTCTTGGACTGCAATTCCCAGAAGCCTTCGCCACTTGCTGTACTGGCCAGGATTTCTGGGAGTTGCAGCCCAAGAACATCTGGGGAACCAAGTTTGAGAACTGCTGATCTGGAGTACTGTGTCCAGCTCTGGACACCACACTTTAAAAAAGACGCCAACAAACTGGAGCAAGTTCAAAGGAGGGCAACAAAGATGATCTGGAAACCAAAGGGCTGGAAACCAAGCCCTATGAGGAAAGACTGAAAGAACTGGGCATGCTTAGCCTATAAAAAAGAAAATTGAGGGGAGATGTAATAGCACTTTTCAAATACTTGAAAAGTAGTTATACAGAGGAGAGGCAGGATCTGTTCTAGATCGACCCAGAGAGCAGGACACATAATAATGGCCTCAAGGCGGCCAGATTTAGGCTGAATGAATATCAAGAAAAACTTCTTCACTGTTAGAGCTGTACAACAATGGAACCAATTACCTTGGGAAGTGGTGAGCGCTCAAAAGCTGGAGGCATTCAAGAGAAAATTGGACAACCATCTGTCAGATCTGCTTTGACTTGACACCTGCCTGCCTTGAGCAGGGGGTTGGACTCATTGGCCTTATAGGCTCCTTCCAACTGAATTATTCTATGATTCTAAGTGGTGAAAATAACTGGGCTGACAACTTTGTACACATGAAACTGAACTTTGAAGATCTGATATTTTAAAAAATTAGGTTTGAAGGCATTTTCAGGAGCACATGGAAGGATACTGAAAAGTTGCTGCCTTTAGGAATATTTGCAGGAATGATGAGAATACCAGCAAAAGGCCATTTTCAATAATTAAAAATGCCCTATTTCTGTCCCACAGCTTTTCGAACTCCCTTATAATCACTCTCATCCTGTGGAAGCTGTGGTAACATCCCTGCCAGCAAAGTCACATAATGACAAGTGATTTTCAGTAATTAAAGACTTTGTCCCTTTTCCCTCAGCTGCTGTGGCTTCCACACGACAAAAGGGATTACACAAGAGTCGGAAAAACCACAAGACAGAAGTAGGAAGTTTTTAATTGCTGAAAATCCCCCCCTCCCACTTTGCCAGTGACATTATCACTCTTCCACAGGATAAATTAAGAAAAAAGGATTTCAGCCATTTGTTTTCAACCTTCAGTCTTACAGCTGTTTTAGACTTCAACTCCCGGAATCCCTTAGCATTGGACCTGCTTCAGGGAATGGAAGTCCAAAACACGCAAAGGATAAAAGGCTGAAAACCACCATACTATAATAAAGAATTCATAAAGTGTTAATGACCCTGGCTGGAGAGCTCAGTGGTATAGATATTTGGCTGCAGAGCCAAAGGTTGGGAGTTCAATTCCCCACTGTGTCTCCTAGGAGAAAAGCCAGCCTATGTGGCCTTGGGCAAGCTGCACAGTCCCAGGGCGCCCCCTAGAGGAAGGGGGGATAAAACAGTTGTGAGTATTCTCTACCTGGAAAACCCTGAAAAGGGTCACTATAAATTGGAATTGGCTTGATGGCACACAATTATTATTATTAAAGTGCTAATGATAAAAACCAAGAAATAAAGGATGTACTTTTCCATGTGTAATTTATAAAAACTATTGTTTGGCTACTTTTTCCCAAACATTTACAAAGTACCTTAATATGAATGTTTTTATTTCACTTCAAAATAATAGATTTCTGGCAAGAAACAGGACTATGCAACATTTTGGTTTTACTCAAGTTTGTCTACCCCTCCAAATGTCACACTAGTATTAAATATGATAAAAACCAACAGTGAAGTATTTTTAGATCCCACACAGATAATGCTCCCTTCATTTTTCAATTATCCACATTTTCTTAAACTTCTACCTATTACATCTCTTGCAATTGTTATATAACTAGGGTAATACACTTACCTTAATTGCTACTCTAGCAACACCTTAATTTTAGAGCTTGTGTTTGGGGCAATGTATCACTAACAATATTTTTTTTTCCAATTATAAAATCCTTGAAGAAAAAGAAATGGTTTCTAAATGACACTTTAAAAAATATGCTTGGAAAGTAAGGAATAAGCATTACTAATTGCCCCTAAAATATAACACATGAGTGTTAACATTACAAATGGTGAAAAACTACTGTTATTTTTATCTGTGATTTTAATATCTGGACATATTAAAATCACAGCAGAAAAATAAGTGGGTAGTTTATGCTCACACTGATTTGTTAAAACTCTCTTAGAAATAGGATACTTTAGAAATATTGAGAACAGGGACTCACAAGTCTCTCTCCCGAAAGAACTTCCAGCAGTTTGATAAGCATCCGTCCATCACGAAGATCAGTATATAAGTCCGTAATTCTACAGGATACACGTGCCAGGTGAGAGTTAACCCACTTAGTGAACGTCTTTTTCTGGACTGCCTCTCGTTCATCTGGTGGAGAAAAAAGGTAATACACCAGAGTTTAGTCATAAGAAATCTCATCTGGGACAGAAACGAACAGGGTGAATTTGATTTAAATCCAATTTCCAAACATTTATAAAGCACCTTGATATGAATGTTTTTATTTCACTTCAAAACAATAAATTTATGATCAGAAAAAGGATTTAATTGATTTAAATAACGATTTAAATTTTAAAAAAATCAATTTGGGGGGCAGTTAGTTTTTTTAAAATCATTTTTAAAATTTAAATCATAATTTAAATCAATTTGATTTTTTTAAAAAAACTACCAGTCATACACTTTGGCATTTAGCAACTCTCCTTGCTTTTCTACCACCATTATAATGCAGGTGACAGGTGAGAACAGGGCAACTTTCAGATTCAGAGAGTGACCACAGCAGGTCCGACTGATGGAGTTGCCTATACTAGACTTACTAGTCAATATTTGTTGTTTATGTATGCCAGTCAAATGGCATAAATCTCAATGGCAAATTGCTGCTAATTAAGGACTTGATGTTTGTACTCGTTGCAGACCAGTTGTGTTAAGTAATAGGGTTCTGGCCATACAATTTATCAGGTCTGATACCACAACAATTACTCCTAGTACTAGTTATGTGCCTATAATTTAAGTCTCTCTTAGCTGCTTCCTATCTAAGTCACCTATAATGGAGTACGTGAATCATCTTAGTAAGAATTCCATCTGTCATGCCCAATTTTTCATACTAGAGGCCCACATGGCGTCTACTTTGCCCATTCCTGTTGCAAAGTAAGCCTTTTAATGATGAACTATATTGACGCTGCTGATTGACCTGCTGGCTGTTGTCGTAGAGTTTCAATGTTGTGTCTATTTGTTTTTATGGCTGCTGCATTGATAGATGTTTTTCAGAGGTTTGTCTTTTTTGCTAGGCTTAAAATCTGGCTCTGTAACGTTGTGGGCAGAACAGGAGTAAAGCATTATGAATAAACAGAGATAAGGAACTGAAATGCAACCATGAATAATACTGATAACACCCTACGTTTCCTATCATGAATTCCTTCAAACTTATGTTCCTGCCATCCTAAAGCATTCGAACTCAATCTTTGGCTCTCCGGATGTTTTGGATGTGAATTCACAGAACCCCTGGCCATTGGCCATTCTAGTTGGGGCTTCTGGGACTGACGTTTAAAATACCCTGAGGCGAAAGATAGAGAAATACTTCCTCACTAGATCACTTGCAGTACCTTAGTCTTAACCAATTTCACATCCCATTCAGCCTGAATTTGAAATAGGCTTGCTTATTTGCCTTAGATCTCCCAGTATAGAAGACAAGTGGGAAAATGAATTGATGGATGGATGGATGGAGAGACGGGCAAAACCTATGACATTTACACCAAAGAAGTATTTTTGAAAGAACTTTGAATGCTACTTATTCCACAATCTATGGGATATTTAAACGAACGAAGCACTTTTGAGAAAAAAAAGCTCCTATGTTATTTACAAGTTTTCTTACTGGAGGCTCACAATCAAAACATACTTCTCTCAGGTATTTCATCCTAATTTAAAACTACAGAGCTAGAAAAGAAGTGTGTAATTTCTATAGGAAAGCTGTTTGGGACAACACACTTCTTGCAATTATGTACCTAATGGATCTTAGTCCAAACTCAATTATTCAATAAGCAAACAAAAATATATTATTTCTCTATTTGCTACATTTGTTAATATATAATAAAACTAGCAATGTATAATAAAACATAATAAAACAAAGAAAAAGATTTTGCCTAGTTTTTCTTGACTGAACTAGATCTCGTAACTGACACATGTGTGTGCGGGGGGGGGGGGCTAATACGCATGAAGCAAAAGCAGGAAGGTCATCTTATTCTAAAGCCACATCCCATGTAAGGATAGTCTGGCTTTACAGAAAGCCATAGGTAAACAGAGTCCATCTTTACCTTAATCCTCAGCTGTACTTTCACAACTATTTGCACAGCCAACTGCTATCCAACATGGTGTTTGCTGTTGCACATGAGATACCACTCCAGACAGGCTGACCAACCAACGACCTTTGATTGTAAAATCCCCTCCTCAAACTTTTATTCATATAGGAGAATAGTTTTAGAAGAGAATCCCTATGGTTCAGTTGCAGAAGATAGTCCCACCCAGGTTGTAATCTGCAGTGTGTCCAGTTAAAGGCTTCAGAAGGATTCATACTTGACACCATGGAGAAAAAGACACTGCTATCAGTAGACAGGGACTTCATATAAAAAAGAGTGGCAGGGTGAATTTCTCATATCTATTCACACTGATTTAAAACATGATTTAAATCATTACCCAGATACACTTGAATTGATCATTTGATTTCCCCTTCCGAAAGTATACTCTTACTTTAATACATACTTTTCACATTACGTATTTTTCACAAAATTCTTGTCCCCTTTGACTTCACCCCCAGAATTCTCTGCTCACAGACACTTCTCCAGTTGTAAATCTGCAACGCCTCAGATGTAAGGCAGAGCATAAAGGTTTTCTAACAAACAACAATTTCAGTTTGGTAAGTAACTAATAACACAGTTACGTTATTTAAATAAACAAATATAAACACATCCGCTCCATCACTTATGAGGTAAACGTAAAGGTAAAGGTTCCCCTTGACATTTAGTCCAGTCGTGTCCGACTCTAGGGTGCAGTGCTCATCCCCATTTCCAAGCCATAGAGCCAGCGTTTGTCCAAAGACAGTTTCCATGGTCACGTGGTCAGCACAACTAGACACGGAACGCCGTGACCTTCCCACCGAGGTGGTACCTATTTATCAACTCGCATTTGCATGCTTTTGAACTGCTAGGTTGGCAGGAGCTGGGACAAGCGACGGGAGCTCACTCTGTCGCGTGGATTCGATCTTACGACTGCTGGTCTTCTGACCCTGCAGCACAGAGGCTTCTGCGGTTTAACCCACAGCGCCACAACGTCCCCACCATGCCATCACTTATGAGAGAGCACTACAAATATTTAATTGTATCGTATCACCTTTTTGCAGTCTCTTCTACTAAACATGCCCAACATCTTTGACCTTTGCCCGTGAATACCTTCCACTTAGATGTAAGTGCTTCTGAACATGTAAAGAGGATCTTTCACTGGCAAAGGGAGTCCTTTCATGCCACTCTGGATGTGATAAGGAGAATCTGGTGCACTTTAATGTCAACCTCACTACCGAAGAGAACACCACTGACCTCACAGATGCTGCACTATGGGAATCATGGCCTTGAGTGAGACACCAGGCAGGCACTTTACTAGGAAGAGAATTAATTACAATTCTGCTGGATTTAATTAGAAAGTGCTCAGATTGCAAATTGGGGGGGGGGGGGGGGAACTAAGCCTATATCGTTGGACAGCTCTTGTAAAAATATTTTTTAAAATCCCAGATCCACAGATGGGCAGTACCTTTAAAGGAGTCCCGTGACGCAATAAATTGCTGTACTGTAGCCAAAACGCCACGCACAACCTGGGTTCAATCTCAGGTAGTCAGCTCAAGGTTCACTTAGCCTTCCAGCCTTCCAAGGTCAGCAAATTGAGTACCCAGCTTGCTGGGGAGGTGGGGTAATGTATAGCCTGCATAATTAACATGTAAACTTTCCAGAGAATGCTTTAAGCTTTATGGGGAGGTATGTATATAAACAGCACACTTTGCTTTGCTTTATTAGCATCAGAGGGACGTGGTGGCGCTGTGGGTTAAACCGCAGAAGCCTCTGTGCTGCAAGGTCAGAAGACCAGCTGTCGTAAGATCGAATCCACGCGACGGAGTGAGCTCCCGTCACTTGTCCCAGCTCCTGCCAACCTAGCAGTTCGAAAGCATGCAAATGGAAGTAGATAAATAAGTACCACCACAGTGGGAAGGTAACGGCGTTCCGTGTCTAGTCGCGCTGGCCACGTGACCACGGAAACTGTCTACGTACAAAACGCTGGCTCTACGGCTTGGAAATGGGGATGAGCTCCGCGCCCTAGAGTCGGACACGACTGGACTAAATGTCAAGGGGAACCTTTACCTTTACCTATTAGCATCAGATGGAAATGTGAGAGCTTTTGAGTCCTCTAGAACCCCTCATTAGAATAGGTGGTTAAAATAAATTGGGAGGGGGAAATAGAGAGGAAGTCTAAGAATCTGGGTAGCTGCTTTAAGCTAAGGAGATCTGCAATAAAACTCTGCCCAAGATGTCAAGTGGGGCCTGATGAGCCCAAGAACCATGAGGTTATAAAAAGAACATATTTTTGGACTTCTCTGACTCCCTGCCACCTTTTTACAATGTCGCTTGACTGAGGGTTCTAGAGAATGTGAACACTCACAGACCTCTGAGGGTCCATCTCTGGCTTTTTGACTTATGGTTTCAGTCTTATGAATCAACTTGGCTCCATTCTTTTTTACAAAGAGCAAGTACTACGGACTCAGATAGAACAATTGTTTGATTTAATGTAAGACAGTGACGCATCTTATTGCTCAAGGCACTCCACTCTTCCCAAGTCAAGAGACACGACAGTCACTTTACTTAGGCACCTAGCATGGGTGTAGTGATGAATTTTGAACTCCAAGTACTCATCAACTGAGGCTAAAAGTTAGTCTAATTAGTATAGTAAGTCATGGTTAGAGCAGGCCCATCTGAATCAATGGAACCTATGGAGGAGTTGACTTATTATATACCCATTAATTCAATGGCTTGTTCTAGAGCAATTTGCTGCACTAATTTCAACAGCATTTGGGGCAAAGTATGAACAGAAAGACGTGGTGGGACGTGGTGGCGCTGCGGGTTAAACCGCAGAAGCCTCTGTGCTGTAAGATCTATAGATCTGCAGCTGTAAGATCGAATCCACGTGACGGAGTGAGCGCCCGTCGCTTGTCCCAGCTCCCGCCAACCTAGCGGTTCGAAAGCATGCAAATGCGAGTAGATAAATAGGGACCACCACGGTGGGAAGGTAACAGCGTTCCGTGTCTAAGTCGCACTGGCCATGTGACCACGGAAGATTGTCTTCGGACAAACGCTGGCTCTATGGCTTGGAAACGGGGATGAGCACCGCCCCCTAGAGTCGAACACGACTGGACAAATTGTCAAGGGGAACCTTTACCTTTACCTTTATGAACAGAAAGAAAGGGCTAGTAGCAAACCAATCCCCATATGGTAAAAGACTCTGTGAATTAGGTTAACTAGAGAAGATTGCACTCATCCTAAAAAGGCTATGCTATAAATCTCTAATACATGCAACATATCTACATGGAATTTAATCAGTGCTGCTTCTTTGATGCCAATACCTAGCTTGAATTTTACTTTTTATTTTATTTTTTATTATTTTCCAAAACAAATACATCAATACAAAACAATACAAAATACTGACTAACAATCTAAAACCCAGTGCACCCCCATACCCACGGGACCCTTTGGAGTAATTCTTTTATTACGAACCTCTTTTCCAAAATTGTATTGATTGTTGCTTAGAGGCTTTCCCCTTTCCTTTCACTAATACAAATTCAACAAATCTACCCCAAATAGCATAAAAATATTCAAAACTTATTTCCCCTCTTTTCATCTTTAGTTCAGTAGTCAATTTGTCATTTAACGCAATGTCCCATACTTCGTTATACCAATCTTCTAATTTGATATCATGTTTTTCTTTCCAGTATCTACCTATTAATAATCTAGAACTTGTCATAAAATTAGAAATCAATTCCTTTGAGTAATAATCAAGTTCTAATCAAAAATTGATAGCAAAGCAATTTTTGAGTTAAATTCAATATCTTTTCCAAATATATCACATATTTCCTTAAAAATCAATTTCCAAAATTTCTGAATCAATTTACACTCCCACCACATATGATAATACTGTTGGAAATGTGATAATTTCTTCATCACATTTCCAACAGGCCTTAGAATAGTCTGAATTTATTATGTTCAATTTCACCAGAGTCATGTGCCACCTTAAACTCATTTTAAGAAAAAAACTCCTTTATTCTTTGTTGTTTAGTCGTTAAGTCGTGTCCGACTCTTCGTGACCCCAAGGACGAGAGCACGGCAGGCCCTCCTGTCTTCCACTGCCTCCCGGAGTTTGGTCAAATTCATGTTGGTAATTCTTACCGACATTAATCTTAGAACTCTCATCTTCCAAATTTTTATCCAATCCTCTGTTCTAATTTCTGTCTTTAAATCATGTTCCCAAATTGATTTTAATCTTTCTATTTCAATCTCATTTTCCTCCTGATCCAAAATTAGGTTATAAATTTTACTTACTACTCCCTTCTTCAAAGCATCCTTCTGCATGTCTTCATGTGATGATAGAAATTGTTCATACTTAGTACATTCTCTACATTTGCCATTAATCCTCAACCATTCATTAGTCCATCTGTCTAATTGGATATAATTGTACCATGATAATTTATTAGTTTGAAGTTTTGCTATAATCTGATCCTTCAAACTCATTTTAAACCATCCAATCCTTCAAATCTGGCAACTTTTTTATCCTTAAACAAATCAACAAAGCCCTTCAAGTTTGCTGGGAAATTTTCTATTTCAGCCACTAATTTTAGTGGTGAAGTAAAAGGACAAAACTTCTTTTTATATCTGTTCCACACATTTAACATGTTTCTTAAAAAGGGGTTATTTACCTGATTTATTATATTTCTTTTTACTGCATTGAACAAGTATTTTTCAATATTTCCATGTATTTCTGAGGATTCCATATCCCACCAAATTAATCTTCCTTTGTTATATATAATATCTCCATTATCTCCAATAAATCTTAGCTGATTCGCTACATAATAATTTTTTATATTGGGAATACCTAAACCTCCACTTTTTTGAGTCTTATACCAATATCTTTTATTTATTCTTGATTTTTTACCTTTATTACAAAATCCATTAATTAATCCCTGCTAATACTTAAAATCATCTTCTTGAATTTTACTTCTGAGTAGACACATACAGGGTTCTACCTTTACTTGATAAAGGAGGAGGGCACAGCAGGGAGTTTAAAAAAGAGAAAGGGAGAGAGGCAAAGCCTCAGCAGTGTGCAAAAATAATAATTTATTCATACATGGAAATTGCCTATCGTGTTTCAATAAAGTAATATACAAGAATATATTCCTAGGAGCAGAATACATTAATAACATATAAAGAAGGCAAATATTAAAAGTGTTACAAAATGCAAAAGCAAGTGATTGTCTTCCCCTGGTGAGGGTTTTAAATTATCTGCAGCCTTTACCAACCAAAAGCCCCCCAGATATGTTCTATTACAACTCCCATCTTATATCTGAGCAAAATATGCATTACACCAAGATTTTAGAACTTGCTCCTGTCTGATTCAGCTGCGATATTTACAAGGGAAAATGTATTATAATTGTTTTAAAACACACTATTTATTCTGTTCAATACATTTTGGTATTGCATTTCACAGATATGCTGTCTCAAATTTGCCTGTGAGGAATACCCACTGAACGCAATGGGTCTTACTTCTGAGTAGACACATACAGAATTGTTCTGTAGACTCATGGAGTTGGAAGGGGCCTATAAGGCAAACAAGTGCAACTCCCTGGCTCAAGGCAGGAATCCAAATAAAAGCAGATCAGGCAGATAGTTGTCCGATTGTCTCTTGAATGCCTCCAGTGTTGGAGTGCTCACCACCTCCAAAGGGTAATTGGTTCCACTGTTGTACTGCTCTAACAGTTAAGACGTTTTTCCTGATATTCAGCCTAAATCTAGCTTCCTGTAACTTGAGCCCATTATTACACGTCCTGGGGTGACTGAGAACAGATCCTGCCCTCCTCTGTATGACTACCTTTTAAGTATTTGAAAAGTACTATCCTATCTCCTATCTGACTGGATTTTTACTACTACTTGTGTTTTCTAGTTTTTGGGTTTTCCATTTCACAGACTGATTTTTTTAAAAAAATATTTGTATACTTATTAGCTTTAATATTACCTTTTAATGATGTAAGATGCCTCTCTCTATATATTGTTCTTAGCTTTAAATATAGTCTTTTAATGATATTAACCACTGTTGTATATTCATTGTTTTCAACTTTAAATATTGTCTTTCTATGTTGCAAGCCGCCTTGGGTCCTTTTCAAGGAGAAATGTGGGGTAAAAATATTTAAAATAAATAATCATCCTTGTTGCCCCCTGAACTTGCTCCAAGTTTGTTGGCATCCTTGATTCAAATTTTCATGTTCATTTCACTGTTCCTATTAATTTTATATGTGTTTTGTCTCTACAGGATCCCAAAGATGCTACCATTCAAATGCTTTGCGGCAAACTAGCACAAATCAATGCTTTGTTTTCAGAACGAGTTTGAAGCTTGGTTGATTTTCCCCTCCCTCACAGGTATCTCTTACTCAGCCTTTGGGAGGTGTGGGGCGTCACAAGGCTTTTCTGATCTCTTGCTAGACCAACCCCAATGTGTCAAAGACCTTTGGCTCAGTGATGTCATTTTCTGTTCTAAAAAAGGCCTTCATTCTCTGTTACACCTTTGCCTCGTGACTGCCAGAGTACATCCAACTTCTATTGCAACATCAGCATGTTAAAAATCCAACGTGACACTGCAAAGTTAAACCTTTTCAACAGCCTGAGCAAAGGGAAGGTCCAAATCATTCTCCAGCAAGGCTGCATTGAAACAGTGAACGCCTATGAATGCGTGGAAACTTGAAATTTGAATTGTTCTTAGAATCATAGAATAGTTGAGTTGGAAGGGGCCTATGAGGCCATCAAGTCCAACCCCCTGCTCAATGCACGCATATGCAATCATCCTACTGTTTGCTACATCAACGAGCAGAGTTGGGGTTGGAGGGTATGAAGGGAATCTCGTGTTCAGTTCAGCAATAAACTGATGGAGCAATCCTTATTTACTCAAGAGTTAAGTTCTTGCAAATGGTGTACTCTATGTCAAAATCAAATTGTTCAGCTTATTTATTTATTAAAAGTACTGGTTAATCTTTTTCCTACTCACCAGCACTTCCAAAGCAATGTACAGCATAGCTGCCTGTGGGATTCTGGGAATAGTCCAAAAATAGATATTTGCACACCTCCAGTTTCAAACAAATCCACGGAATTTCTACGGACCTTGTGAATTACAAATATTCCCTGCTTGTCTAGGAATTCCCGGCTGGATAAAACAGAAGGTTCTGTGGCTTGCCCAACAAAAATTGGTAAAACCCCCACTCTACCCCCGCTCTGACTATGCTACAGCCATCAAGCATGTTCCAGATTCACAAGCTAGCATATATAACAAAAACACACTGTCAGAACATTAGGCCACTGGGGCAGTTTATGGACTTGATTTTCACAGAGAGAATTTCAAGAAGGTTGCATCAGCTTGCTGTGTAGTGGAAACATCAGCTGAAAGTTTCTTCTGGGGAGTTTTACAACCAGCCAAGGTTTCTTTGTAGGTGGGGTTCTCTTGCTGCCTTCAGACTCATAAATCCAATGGACAATTTCCCTTCCTGCTGCGCTAAGCCTGAAACTACCTAAGACTAATTAAACGCTGCATGGATTTCCCCAAAGGGTGAAACTTTTTCATGCGTTACAGCAAAAACAGGAAAGGCTCTTGCAGCACTTCAAAGACTACCCAGTTTCATTTGGCAGAAGCTTTCATAAGCTGTAGCCCACTTCTTGAAGGGGTGCTCCTGGATTCGTGGATTCAGCCTGGATGGATGCCCAGGTCTCGGTGGTGGCCAGGAGTGCCTTTGCACAATTAAAACTAGTGTACCAGTTGCACCTGTTCCTTAAGAGGTCTGATCTGGCCATGATGACACATGCCTTAGTTACATCTTGGCTGGATTACCCTACATGGGGCTGCCTTTGGAAAGTGTTTGGAAACTCTAGTGAGTCCAAAATATTGCAGTCAGTTTGTTAACCAGGGCTGGTTACAAGGAACTTATAACTCCCCTGCTACAGCTGCTGATCCACTTCTGGGCAAAATTCTAAGTGCTGTTTTTAACCTAAAAAGCCCTAAATGGATTTGGTCCAAGATATCTAAAAGACCATATCTCCCTGTATGAGCCTACCTGGGTTTTAAGGGGGAGGCAAAGGTCCCTTAGGGAGAGCCAACGAACTAAGATTGTTCTCTGTCTCTCTTAAGATCATCCGGAGAGGCCTTTCTCTGTGGCTGCTCCCAGACTCTAGAATTCCCTCCCATGGGAGGCCAGGCTGGTCCCATCTTTGCTGTCCTTCTGCAAGCAAACAAGGACCTTTCCCTTAAATGACTGGCTGACAAAGGGAATTTTTTAAAGGGATTATTTTATTCTGCTGTTTTACTAGCTTTTTTTAATATTGCTCTGATTTGTGATTTTTAAAATAATGATATCAGTTTTAATGATTTTTAAATATTGTAATAATTTATTATTTAGCTTCTAACTTTGTTTTTTAGTACTGTGAGCCACCTTGGATCCATTAGGAGAAAGGTGCAATATAAATATCTTAAACAAATAAATAAAATTAATAAATTGTGTTGTTTTTTACTTTTTCAAAAAAAATATCCCAGGATATACAAGTGGTCATAGATGAGTCACACTTTGGTAACTACTGGTCTACTGGTAAACACATTGACGTAAGACAAGGTGGCCACTGGGTGCCCCCCATGTCCTCTGTGGGTTAGATCAGGGGTACCCAACCCCCGGTCCGCGGCCCAGTGCTGGTCTGTGGGCTTCCCGGAACTGGGCCGCGGAGACGGATCTCCGCCCGCCCGCATGGTGGGCGTGTTGTGCTCACGGGGGGGCGTGCCATGCTCGGAGGGATGTGTTGCGCTCGGACAGGGGGCGTGCCGCGCTCGCATGCATGCGCACAAGCACAACACGCCCTCCCACGAGCGTGGGGGTGCCCCCACCCCCCGCACACGGAGCCCGCCCCCCCGCAACCGGTCCGCGGTCCCAAAAAGGTTGGGGACCGCTGGGTTAGATGACTTTAGATGTCAATGGTCTCTGGCCAAAGCACTGAGAATGTATGTGGCAAGTTCTGACTGGATCAGTGCACGGCTTGTTTGAGCCCCCGATGTCCCCCTTTCCACAGATGCAGCTGACATCAGTTCTGGTTTCAAACATTCAACTTTTACTTGCAGAACACTCAAAGAACTATTTACAATATCAAAAGGTTCAACTTTCTCTTCCATAGCCCCCAAGTCTCTAGGGGGCCCATCTTTAAAATCTATGGGTTCATAGGTTTCTCCCTGTAGTGGCAACGGTAACAGGGGTGGTGTTTCTTCTCCCCATCCTTCTCTCTCTTGTGATGGTCGCTCTGAGGACACGGTTCTCCACCATCTTGTGGGGGATGTCTCCCATAAGAGATCATTAACTTCTCCCATTTATGGCTCCATGGGTTTTTTTATCCACACCCATTCCCATCGTTCTGGCAATATCTTTGCCTCCTTCCATGTTTCTACCACTCCTGCTTCTACTTCCCTTCTTTGTTTACTTGCCCCCTTATATACGCTCTCTTCTTCATCCCCTTATATACACTTCATCTCCTTTTCTCACCTGTCTTCTTCCTCCATCCCTATTGCACGGTCCTTTTTTCCTCCTCCCCTTCTCTCTCTCTTAGCCCCGTCTTGATTTCCTAACTTTTCTGAACAGGAGGCTTCTTTCTATCTTCTTCCACCCATCCCTCACCTTGTGTCTTTGTCTTTCTTTCTCTCTTCCAAGGTACTGGGGACAGCACTCAGGCAGTATAGGGTGTTTTTCCGTCCTCTCTCTGACAATCAGAACCACAAACTAGAAGTATCAGCAGCCATGCTGATACATAAGAAGCTGGAGCGGCAGAGCCCATTCCGTTGGCCTTAGGGAGAAATTAAATCCACATGGCTCGTTCTCCTCTTTCATCTTCTAGCTACCTTACCATCTCACTGCAGGAAAAGAGAGACAGACAGCAGTCTTGGTTCATTGGCTCTCCCTAAGGGACCTTTGCCTCCCCCTTAAAAGTTTCCATTCAAACTGGTCATTACCTTTGTGACTTAAGGACTGCCAACTAAGCTTGCTACCTCTTCCCACACCCTCCAAACTTCCCTCCTGTTCGTGTCATGTCTTTTAGCTTATAGATCTGCAGACATGGATTGTCTTTGGATCTCACGTAAGCACCAACCATTCTGAAAGCCCTTTTGGCTGGTGAATTTTTTTTTTAAAGCTTTGGTTTATTAAATAATTATAACTTGTTCTTGACAATTAGCTAACCAGGCATGACATCTGAGATTATGATAATCTTAACAGGGGGGCACAGATGGATAAACACTTAATAAGTGCAGGGGGGGGGGGGGGAGACCAGGTTTCAGAATTTCTGAAGATTTCTATTTAAAGCCAGAGGATATGGGTGGAGCAGCAAATATCTGATAACGGGCAATAACATTTGTTTCCCAGGGGTGTATGTCCATTGGGGGAGGGGAGGGGACAATACGAGCATCTCACGAGGGATGGTCAGCAGGAAAAGGGAAGTAACTCTTTTGAGAGTTTGCACTGATAACAGAGAAAGACAGACTTATCACAAGGCAACACCAAGGACAGGCATTTCCGCTGGCAGGAAACCCCAAAGGACAATGCGTTCTCCCGAGATATATGGCTAGTAACGTGGGATTACAGGTCAACACCTAAATGCTCCTTATGGATACCTCATTTAAGCCACCTGAGAACAAGAGTCACACAGACGTGGGACTGGAAGAAAGATCAGTTTGCCTCAGGTTTACTTGCACGACTCACAAAGATGTATTAATTTCCAGTAGTTTCACAATAGCAATTAAAACTGAGATGACAATGGTGACAAAGTTCAGCTCCACCTCCCGGCCCAAAATGCACCCTCTCCAGTGCCTATGCCTATACCTAAACTGGATTTTCATCATCATCATCATCATCTGGCCTCTACATGCATGGCTCTAGCACCCAAGCACCCACTCATAGTTTTTAAGGTGTTTTTTTTAATTGCCACATTAGCTTTGATGAGCCAGGGAGCTCTTTCAGTTAAAAACAAACAAGGAAAACGGTGTGGGAAGAGGAACAGGTGCAGCCAACAAGGTTTATCGTGGGCAAATACAGCCCCCAAAACCTTCAAGATCCACTCATATGAATCCTGGTGCTGCCTTGTTCGGTGCTGATCTGCCCACTTTATGGGTGGGTATTATTTGATGACAGTGCCTTGTGGACATTTTTCTGATGGTCAGTCTCCACCCCTCACACCTGACAGAAAGGGTAACACGCACCCCTCCATTTACAAGTGCCTTGATTCCAAAACGAACCCAGATCCCACAAGGCCCAAATGGGCCCACTCCTGGCCTGCAGGGAACATGAGTGACATGACCTTGGAAGACGTGATTTTTGCTTCTAAAAATCCTGTATCCACATGTACTTTTCACACAGCCCTTCTGCCTCACCATGATTCTGGTTTTACAAAGAATAAATAAATAAAAGCAGTCTACTTTGCTTGTTGTGAAAACAAAGGCAATACAGAGTTTTAAAAGGGTTAAAGCAGAACAATGATTTGAGTTACATGGTCTATTGAGTTGAACAATATGTTCCTATGTGTTATACAAAAGCAAAACACTCCTTGTTGAAACTGAAAGCACGCGCTTCAAAATGTCACAATGGCCACTTTGGATTTAGGAACACTGAATGATCATTTTGATTCTAAGCATTTTTGTTGTTATGTGCTGTCCAGTCAGTTCCAACCAATAGAACCAAAACCAAAAGCCATGGCTTCCCTTACTGAGTCAACCCATTTCATAGCTGTTCCCCCTCCTTTCCTGTTGCTTCCACATCTTTTAGCAGAGTTGTGTTTTTCCCCCCAGCAACCAGGATCCTGTTGTGCAGCTGTTAATTAGAGTTCCTTTTTCGACTTGGGGGCATGCATATCTTGTGTGCAACGAAACAAAGTTATGCATACCCCAAAATAAAGTATTAGTATTAGGCATCCTTCAGTCTCGAAAGACTATGGTAACGTGCTCTGTATGGAGGACTTGGAACAGCGTCTAGTGTGGCTGAGAAGGCCAATTCGAGAGTGACAATCCCTTCCACACTGAAGACAAATACAATCTGTCCCCTGTCCAGCTCCCTGATTTTGCTGCTTCCGTGACTGCCTCTTTGCCTCGGTCTGCTGGACAAAGGTCTCTTCAAAATGGGAGATGCCGTGATGCAACGCCTGCCTCCAGGCTGAACGCTCAGATGTCAGGGTTTCCCATCTGTTGAGGTCCATTCCTAAGGCCTTCAGATCCCGCTTGCAGATGTCCTTGTATCGCAGCTGTGGTCTCCCTCTGGGGCGATTTCCCTGCACTAATTCTCCATACAGGAGATCTTTTGGAATCCGACCATCAGCCATTCTCACGACATGCCCAAGCCAACGTAGACGTCGCTGTTTCAGTAATGTATACATGCTAAAGATTCCAGCTCGTTCTAGGACTACTCTATTTGGAACTTTGTCCTGCCAGGTGATACCAAAAATGCGTCGGAGGCAACGCATATGGAAGGTGTTCAGCTTCCTCTCCTGCCGTGCACAAAGGGTCCAGGACTCACTGCAGTACAGGAGTGTGCTCAGGACGCAGGCTCTATATACCTGGATCTTGGTATATGTCGTCAGCTTCTTATTGAGCCATACTCTCTTCGTGAGTCTAGAGAACATGGTAGCTGCTTTGCCAATTCGTTTATCCAGCTCGACATCTAGAGAGAGAGTGTCAGAGATCGTTGAGCCAAGGTACACAAAGTCATGAACAACCTCCAATTCTTGTGTGGAGATGGTAATAGAGGGAGGTGAGTCCACGCCCTGGCCCATGACTTGTGTTTTCTTCAGGCTGATTGTTAGTCCAAAGTCTTGGCAGGCCTTGCTAAAACAATTCATGAGTTGTTGGAGGTCTTGAGCAGAGTGGGCAACAATGGCTGCATCATCGGCGAAGAGGAAATCCCGCATGCATTTCAGCTGGACTTTGGTCTTCGCTCTCAATCTAGAGAGATTAAAGAGCTTTCCGTCTGATCTAGTCCGGAGATAGACACCTTCTGTTGCAGTTCCAAAGGCCTGCTTCAGCATGACAGCAAAAAAGATCCCAAAAAGGGTTGGTGCGAGGACACAGCCCTGTTTCACTCCGCTTCGGATGTCAAAGGGATCTGATGTTGAACCATCAAAAACTACAGTGCCTTTCATTCCCTCATGGAAGGACCTGATGATGTTAAGGAGTCGAGGTGGACATCCAATCTTGGGAAGGATTTTAAAAAGGCCATCCCTGCTAACCAAATCAAAGGCCTTTGTGAGATCTATGAAGGCGACAAAGAGTGGCTGTTGTTGTTCCCTGCATTTCTCCTGCAACTGTCTGAGGGAGAATACCATGTCAGTGGTGGATCTATTAGCTCGAAATCCACACTGTGATTCTGGATAGACTCTGTCTGCGAGCACCTGCAGCCTCTTCAGCACAACACGGGCAAGCAGCTTCCCTACAACGCTGAGAAGAGAGATGCCACGGTAGTTATTGCAGTCGCCCCTGTCTCCTTTGTTCTTGTACAATGTGATGATGTTTGCATCCTTCATGTCCTGTGGTACTCCACCTTCCCTCCAGCAAAGACAAAAGATTTCATACAGCTCGGTAGTGATGGTCTCTTTACAGCACTTCAGCACTTCAACAGGGATGTTATCCTTTCCAGGTGCCTTGCCGGAGGCGAGGGAATCCAAGGCCGCTTTTATTTCTGCTAAGGTTGGTTCGCTGTCCAACTCTTCCAAGACAGGCAGGCACTCAATGTTATTTAATGCTTCTTCGGTTACTACATTCTCTCTGGAATACAGCTCAGAGTAGTGTTGCACCCAGCGGTCCATCTGCTGTGCTCGGTCCTGGATGATCACGCCTGTAGCAGACTTCAAGGGAGCAGATTTCTTCTGTATTGGACCTAAAGCCTGCCTGATACCGTCATACATTCCTTTGATGTTACCTGTGTCCGCTGCTATCTGTATCTGAGAGCAGAGCTGAAGCCAATAATCGTTGGAACATCTCCTGGCAGCCTGTTGGACTTGGCTACGAGCAGCTCGAAGAGCTTGCAAGTTGTACTCGCTAGGACAGGCTTTGTATGCTGCTAGAGCTCTCCTCTTATCCTCGATGGCTGGCATCAACTCCTCCGAATGGGCTTCGAACCAGTCGGCCGTCTTTTTGGTCTTCTTGCCAAATGTGGACAAGGCGGTGTTATACACAGCGTTCTTAAAATGTTCCCATTGTTCAGGTGCATTTGCATCAGCCGGGCCTGGAAGGGTTTCCTCGAGCGCTTGGGCAAATTCCTCCACTTTTCTTTGATCGCAAGTCTTCCTGATGTCAATACGTGGTCTTCCTTCCTTTTTCGTGTGATATAATCTCTTTGTTCGCAGTTTTACTCTACTACACACCAGGGAGTGATCAGTATCGCAGTCAGCACTCTGGTAGCTGCGTGTGATCGTAATACTAGGAAGGCTAGAACGTCTAGTGAGGATCAAATCGAGCTGATGCCAATGCTTGGATCTTGGATGTCTCCAGGAAACTCTGTGTTGAGGCTTCGTATTAAAGAATGTGTTGCTGACGCAAAGACCATAATAACAGCAAAACTCCAGCAAGCGTTGGCCATTTTCGTTCATCTTTCCAATGCCAAAACGGCCTAGACAAGTGGGCCAAGAATTGTGATCAGCACCAACTCTAGCGTTAAAGTCTCCAAGAATGAACAGTGCCTCTCTTTCAGGGACTTTTTTGATAGTAGCTGCCAGATCGTCGTAGAATTTATCTTTCACTTCTGTAGTGGATGACAATGTTGGAGCATATGCACTAATGAGGGTGACCGGTCCCGCTGATGAGTGGAGCTGCAGAGACAGGATTCTTTCACTCCCCACAGTAGGTGGAACAATGGATCTCAGAAGAGTATTTCTGACTGCAAAGCCAACACCATATTCCCTGGTCTCATTCAATGGTTTTCCCTGCCAGAAGAATGAGAAGTTTTTTTCTTTGACAGATCCCGAGTCTGGCAATCTCGTCTCTTGCAGGGCAACAATGTCCATCTGCAGTCTACTCAGTTCCATGTCGATGACAGCTGTCTTGCGCACATCGTCTATTTCCTGCAGGTCGTCAGAAAAGCCGTGGTCAGAAAAGCCAGGGGTCATTGTCCGTACATTCCAGGTGCCCAGCTTTAGGGCAGAAGTTTTCTTATGATTGTTGCATGGTGCAGGGTTATCGATCTGCTTGTCGGCTTTTACCCTAAACCCCACGCACCCCGTGAGGTTAACAGACCGTGGCGAGGTAGCACCTTACTGGCTGGGGGCTGCCCAGCTTAAGGCGGGCGGTATCTACCTAGTGAGGTGCAATGACCTCTCCCACCGTCAGAAGTAGCCCCTGGCGTCATGCTCTACGCCAATCGAGCAAAGACTTATAACCGGTAACTGCTACTCCCCGTGTTGTTTCGACGCTGTATGCGAAGCTGGAGTGTCCTCTCCAGAGCACGAAGCCTGGGTAAAATAATATGGAGGATAGGCTGTTACCCAAGCAGCAAATCCCCCCTCTCCACGTCACTGAGATAGTCCAGTGGAAAGGCAAGAGCCAATACAACTGGTTCCAGCGACGTCGCAGGAGTTGCCAGAACGACACGAACTGCCTCCGGGACTCCGGCTCCGGGTTTTGCCTCGAGGTTAACTCCTGAAGCCTTTTCCATCGGTGGATATAGCCACAAGGCAGTGGAGGTTTGAGATCAGAGTTTTCCTTCTCCTAGATGGGCTGCCTTCCAGGGCTAACGAGCCCCACCTACCCGGCCTGCTCTCTAAACGAGCCCCACCTACCCCAAAATAAAGAAGATTTCTTTAATTCATTAGCAACAATCTACCACTGACAATTACAACATTCCTGTTGCACAGGTGGAGCTGTGCAGACGGATACAGTACTGGCCAATAAGTCCTTTCTTTTCACAGTATGCCCAAATTATGATAGCTTCAATTCATTCAGTTCATTCTAGTGAGAGCTTCAAGCATGTTTTCAACTAAAGCTTCTCCTCCAACACATTTCAAACAAATCTTTTCCATTTTCTAGCCCAGTTTCTTCATTGTCCAGCTTTCACATCCATACATGGTAACTGATAATACCATAGCATGGGTGATCTTCAGATACATATCTTGTAGTTCAGTGGTTCCCAACCTTGGGTAACCCAGGTGTCTGCTAGGACTGCGGTTCCTAGAAGCCTTCACCCACAGCTATGCTGAGCAGGGCTTCTGGGAGTTGTAGTCCAAAACCACCTGGTTTACCCAAAGTTGGGAGCAGTTCATTCATGTTCCAGTTCATTCATGGCTGCCCTTCCAAATCTCATTTTTCTTCTGATTTCTTGGCTGCAGATTCCATTTGGACTGATCACTGAACTGAGCGACAAGAGGAAAAAATTCACAATTCTGATTTCTTCATCATGAACGTCCAAGTCACATTCTTCTTTTGCAGTCATTATTTTTGGTCTTCTCGGTTTACTCCTGCTCATTTCACTGGGCTTACTCTTCCAAGGAAACAACAAGCTTTCCCTGAGTGATCGGCTGCCTGAGTGCGGTCTTTTTAAACCGATTGTTGTACCTTATTTATTGCTTTGAATTTGTTTTGGTGTTGCTTATGTTTTTTAGTACTGTATCATTGGATCTTAGTATTGTATACTGACTGCTGTTAGATTAAATACTGTCTTTTAATTGTTGTAATCTGCCTTGGGTCCTTTTTAAGGAGAAAGGCAGGATAACAATATTTTGAATAAATAAATAAAATAAACACTGTTGAGGGACCAAAACTGCATGGGACAGATGCCATGGGACACTTCTAAATTCAGCCCACCACCTCTCTTACCTATTCATTCCTTGATCTTTTGTTATATTGAATGAGGCAAGACCAAGCATTTCTGGAGTTTTGAATGAATGTATCAAAGATAAAAACACCAGCCAAGTTCTGCTGTCTTACATTGGAGGAGTGAGTGGACTTTCATAATGATTTGTTTGTTTAGCATAAACCCACTTCCTGACAGTGCAGTGAAAAAAGTTTTATAATTGCATCCATTCTGACATCTTCCACAATGCTTTTTTTGATGGCAGAGGATAAAAAGAATTACTGTCTTAGATTTTTCCTCAGATTAGTGAGCTTCCCAAACCTGTAATCATCAATCATCATTTGTATGGCACTTTTACTCAGCAACATATTTTACAATCCCTTATCTTATTCGCTTTCCCACAAGGTTATGAGGTTGGAGGTCATGGTTCAGTTCTGGTGACAAAGAATGAACCCAGTATTAATTTGCCCAGAGCCATCAAGTGATCTCTCGTTGCTGAGGGAGAAACTGAGCCCAAATCCTAAAAGGCTATTTTTGCCACAATCAGATGATTAAATCTCAGCTGAATAAGCCAAGATATGAGTAGAACTTTTACCTACCGATAAGGTTCCTTCTGAGTACATCAATGAAATGCAACCATCGTTTATAATTTCGTCCAAACCAGGAAATTCTAGCCTAAATCTAATGTTATGCTAATGGCCACTTGCTAGACCAGTGGGGCTTCTTCCCCCTTTTCTCTGTAGCCCTCCATCAACATTATCAGTTCCAGAAAGATTCCCATCCCTCTGGAGCAGGTTTTAAAAGAGCTCAAGGAAAAGGAAATCAACCCCTCCTGGTTTTGTTACTGGAAACAGTTCCATCTGCAGAACAACTCTGCTAGATCCAGGTCTACAGTTAACACAACTGGAACAAGTCACAATCTTAAACCATAGTTTGAAGCTGGTTTAAGATTCTGATTTTTGGCATCCATAGGTTCCCCTCCAGCTCTGCAGTTCTAAGTTGTTGATGATTTATTAACCATATTTTCAGAGTCGGGGGGGGGGGAAGGGAGATTGTGGTCAATAGAAGATTTCTATATTCTATATTGCAGCAGAAAGGGTTGCATTTGTGGGCAAAAGGATCACACGAAATTAAAAGACGCCTGCTTCTTGGGAGGAAAGCGATTACAAACCTAGACAGCATCTTAAAAAGCAGAGACATCACCTTGCCAACAAAGGTCCACATAGTCAAAGCTATGGTTTTTCCAGTAGCGATGTATGGAAGTGAGAGCTAGACCATAAAGAGGGCTGACCGCCAAAGAATTGATGCTTTTGAATTGTGGTGCTGGAGGAGACTCTTGAGAGTCCCCTGGACTGAAAGGAGATCAAACCTATCCATTCTGAAGGAAATCAACCCTGAGTGCTCACTGGAAGGACAGATCCTGAAGCTGAGGCTCCAATACTTTGGCCATCTCATGAGAAGAGAAGACTCCCTGCAAAAGACCCTGATGTTGGGAAAGTGTGAGGGCAAGAGGAGAAGGAGACGTCAGAGGATGAGATGGATGGACAGTGTCATCGAAGCTACCACCATGAATTTGACCCAACTTCAGGAGGCAGTGGAAGACAGGAGGGCCTGGCGTGCTCTGGTCCATGGGGTCACGAAGAGTCGGACACGACTTAACGACTAAACAACAACAAAATGATGGTCTAAATTTGGCTTCTGCTTCTCATTCTGTCTTGGCTCTTGTTGGAAAAGCTAAGAATCCATTTCCAAAATCCAAATCAGCTATTCATATAATGGGACTGCCCCCATGCTACATGATCAGTGACTCATTTTAAAATCATATTGAGGTCAGCAGTTCAAAAGAGGAACTCATGGCAGAAGCCACATCGCTCTGTCAAGCTTTCAGGATGCAGGATATGGCCAGGGACTCTGTTATCTTTCAAGAAGAAAGGTGTGGAAGTATTCCTTTGATTATTACATGTTGCTCGAAAAATTCCTGCAATTCTTAGAGGTTTTCCTTTCAAGGAGGATGCCCTTGGGAACACACTGCCCTGAAAGGATCAACAGATTCTGTTGCTCCCCTTCAAACAGCTAGAGAATAACTGCTCAACGTAGAATCTTTAAAACAAAAGCAGATTAAGTGCCAGCTGCAAAATTCATTTTGATAGGAACTGGGTGTGCAAATTAAAAAACCCAAATACACATAGGATGGCTCAAAGCTGAACTTTTTATTGCAGGGATATAGCACAGATTTTCTGCAGTTCATCCTAAAGAGAATACAGGAATCTGCTTTACAATGAGTGAGAAGTAGATAATCATCCAGACTTGGGTTGGGCAACATCCCAGCGGCAATAGTCACCGATATCCATAGCACCAAAATTACAGTGGCCTCCTATTTCCCTATCTGTCACTTCAGGAAAGGAATAAGATGGTCTGACCTTATGGTCTCCCCAGGCTCTATTATAAAAGAGGACTCTCTACAACAGTGGTTGTCAATCTTGGGTCCCCAGCTCTTCTCGGACGACAATTCCCAGAAATCCTGGCCAGCACAACTAGTGGTGAAGACTTCTGGGAGTTTTAGTCCAAAAAACGTCTGAGGACCCAACATTGGGAACCACTACTCTAGGACCCTCCTGCATCATAGAGATCTGCAGCAGTTACTGTCAAATTTTGGCAGCAAATTTAGCAACCGCCGGCAATTGGTCACATCCATGTCAACAGGAAAGCCAGCAGCTGTATGGCCACAGATAGGTTCCAGATTGTCCAGTGT
The DNA here is from genome assembly GCA_037013535.1 of Intellagama lesueurii. NCBI lineage: Eukaryota > Metazoa > Chordata > Lepidosauria > Squamata > Agamidae > Intellagama > Intellagama lesueurii. Next base: position 340,986,284 of record JBAJHW010000001.1, on the reverse strand, counting down.
AACCCTTTCCTTCCACTTGGATCCTGGATTTTTTTGAATTAAAACTCTCAGAATCACCCAGGAAGCAATGTCAGTAACCAAGCTGGGGGGCGAAATTAATGTTTCTGAACTAACTTCTGAACTCTGGGAAGTTGCTCACCTTCGGTCAACAGTGATGGCAGCAGCCTCTCTAGGATTTCATTAAGAATTGCCCAGAACAGCCGCAGGTCAGATGGGTGGTATATAAATTGAACGAACAAACAAACAAACAAACAAACAAACAAACAGTATTTCCTAGATATACCAAATGGCTGCCAGGGTCTGAACCCAGAAACAATATCTGCTCAGTGATAGAGTTACAGCTCCCTGTCTTAAAATTATTTTCGTGAACACTCTGGAGACACACTATTTCCCCCCCTGAAGCAACATTAGGGATCTAGCCTTCAAACATAACATCACCTCCTCCCCATAAGTAGTCTGAAGTGGTGCAGCCTAGGAAAAGCTTTGCCTCTTGATTTTACATACAACGGCCTTCAGTAAACAATTCTAGAACGGGAAGAGAAAACAGTGCAAACACAGTGCTCAAACAAGCATTTGACAACTGATCAAAGTAACTAAGCAATCTGAGTATTTATAGTAAGAGGAACATCCCGCCCTTCCTGAGGCTGGTCCTTCTTCTACATATGATACACAGATTGATGCTCCCCTCCCAGCATATTGTAGGGTTGAGAAGGGCGACATTTGTCTTGTTTAAAGAACCCTAAAATCACAATTTCAGTTCTTGAAACACATTAGGGAAGGGGGGGGGAAGCAGAATTTGTCCATGATGAGCTACAATGTGGGAACTCTGTATATAGGGTGAAGTTTCAAAGGGATGAAGGATTCTTAGGTAAACCCATATGTTAGCCAGGCTCAGCTGGAAGGTAGGATTTTTTAAAAAAAGGGGTGTGTGTGTATTTGTATACAGATCTGAAAGAATAATTGAAGTAAGTTCTGCTTTCAAGCATGGTAACTAGCCGCAAGCTCTCTGTGTAGGGTAAAGGAATTTACATAAATACACAGACTGTTTGCATATGAAGTTGTGAATATTTAAATATTAAGAGTTTTAGGCAATTACAACTACAGGCCCCTTGTGCATGACATTCCCCCAAGAATACAAGACTGGAGTTAACTTGCTGAAGGTTTCAGCCTGGAATGTTCCTCTAAAGCAAAGGTTTTCAAGAGCAATTGCTTAGAAGAGTCAGAACAGAAAGAAAGTGAAATTGTTTCAACCAATGCTCAGTGTATGACGGATGATGGGCATCGGAGTTCCCGTGATGTAGGCAAGTACTGAGATTATCTCAGAAACATTATCCTGATAATGATCCAGGGAGATAGCCAGAAATAGGCACATCGTATATCAGTCCAGAGCACCAAAAAATAAAAAAAAATAAAAAATAAAAAATAAAAAAAAAAACCAAACAAAAACAGTATGCAAATTTGCATTAAAAATGTGTGTTCTTATCTGGATTTTCAATTGAAAACATTTCCCCCAAGTGACTCATGCCCATCAAAAATTGTCTAGAGTGCATGGTACATAAATGAAAATATGATGCAGGTCTGTCCTCAAGCTGACATTGAAGAGAACACTGCTTAAACCCAATTGCTGGTTTCAATTAGAGTAGACCTATTAAACCAATAGGATTCACAGAAGTGTTGACTTAACATTCTGCAGTTCATTCAGTGGTCTACATTACTGTAATCAGATTTATGGTAAGACGCCTGAGCTCCTGATTGTTCAGGTGTGCACCAAGGAAGTCTATTCACACTCCAACTCATGACCCTGGAGATCCAGCTCACTTTTTCTCTAGCACCTGAGATTCCCATATCTTGTCTTGAGGACTAGAAACTTACACTTTATTAAGAACAAAAGAAAGGCACCAAATTCTGTTGCCAGTTTCTGCAGTTGGACTAAATGATCCAAGAACAAACAAATACACACTGTGGAGGTAAATCACTGTTTCTTCTGTTTTACAAAGAGGGAATGGAGGTGGAGAGATCCCCCCCCCCCAAGTTCCAATTCAGTAAGTTGACAGCAGAGCCAGGATTAATATAAAAGTCTCCAAGCTCTGGCCAGGCAGAGTTTTTGAATTAAAAGAAAAAGAGAGAAGCTTTAGAATTTAATCAGGGGTCAGAATCAATTCCACTTTTCCTCTTTGATTCTGCTTAAGCCTCAGAGAGAGGCAGAAAAAGAATGTGAAAACAACCCACTAAATTAGCAATAGTAGCTGCTTCCGTACAGTTAAAAAAAAAGCAACATAAAGACTTTTCTCTTCTGCTCAGGCTTACTGGTTGTTTGATGCCCTGATATAGCAAGAGGGCATGAGAAAATCAGCCATCTGGGAAGGGAGCTGAGGCCTTGAATACCAACATGCACAACATAAAAGTCACCCAAGGTTATCGCTTCAATATGACAAATGAATACACTGCAACTATTTTTATACAGAACAGTGGGATAAATCACATTTTTAAACAGTTTTAAAGTGGATAATACAGTGGAGAGTTCTTTCCTAGATTAAATTCTTTACTCAGTCACCAAGACACTCAGTTGCATCATCACACCATGCAATGTGCAAATCAGGGTGGATCTGATTTAAATTAAATTGATTTAAATCACAATTTAAATTTTAAAAATCAGATTTTTTGATTATTTAAATTTAAAAAACATTTTTTAAAAAATTTAAATCGTGATTTAAATTTGATTTTAAAAATCATAGATTTTCATCCACTTGGGTGCAAATTAAATACTTTTGGTCAGCACGGACCCCAAGTTGCTAATGTTTATTTTGCATCATGTAAACACTTTCTTGCTGTTTTTTTTTTTTTTTTTTTTTTTTCCTTTTCCAGTAGCTACTGCCCGTCAATTTCAACTAGTTTAAGAGTAGTCAAATGTCCCTCTGTCAAGATACAATTTGAACCAGTTTTCTCTGACTGGCTACTTTCATAATTCCCAGTGTGGAACTTCAAAACGAATCAAAACGTACACCATCTAAAATAAATAGGTGCCAGCTTCCCCTAACTGGTACTCTCATGCGAATATCAGGACAAGACTAGGCAAGCTAAATGCTGGATCCACTTTTGCTCAGTCTGCTATGCAGAAGCACAAAAAAAACATGATCTCATAACACTGGAAATGAGGCTCATCCACAAGACAGCTGAGAGACATAACTTTGGGAGGCAAACTGACCCAAGTTTAAAAAATCAGTTGCATGCTGAGCCACACAACACATTATGCAACATTCAGTGTTTACAGTGATTTCCTATCTTAACCCTATTTCCCTCCAAAAATGAAGCTGTTTGCCTTAACGCCAGTGTAACTAGGTAACAGGATTAGGGCCACAGTTTGGTGAATGGTTTGCAGTTCTCTGCTAGACAGCTCTAATGCACTCCTCCTGAACTACAGACCTAGTGTTCTTTAGCAAAGATTCTAAGTATCTCCTCAAACTACAAAATCCCAGGAGCTTTGAGAATTTATTAATGCATTTATTTAAAATGTTTATGTTGTTATGTGCTGTCAAGTCAGAGCCCTTAATAGGGCTTTCAAGGTAAGTGAGATAAGCTCAATACAAGGTGGGAAATGTTGGCTCTTGCTCAACCTGTTCCCTTGTTGTTATGGTAGTGGTGGTGGTGGTGTGTGGGAAGGTCGGAACTGACTTATAACAAGCCTAACAGAACTTTCAAAGTCAATGAGATATTTAAGGAGTGGTTTTACTCCCCCCAGTCAGTTTCCATGGCTGAGTGGGGATTTGAACCCTGGTCTCCAGAGTTCTAATCTGTCACTCTATCCACTACACCACACCAGGTATCTAAAACATTGATAGCCCGCCTTGTATCACAGGATCTCAGGGTGGGTTTCAGAGCTGTGTAAAATGATATCAAATCAATTTATCTAAGTAGTGAGTACATGATTACCATAAAATCTGCATATATCAGGTTGGGACAAAACCAAAACAGGAAAGTGTTCTGGTTGTTTAAGTTCCAATACTGCTTCATTTACATACCCTGAAAATAAGGGGAGTTCAGGAAACATGGGTTCAAAGTCCCTGCTCAGCCATGGAAACTCACTGGAATACTCCCATTGAGACTGGAATTAAATCTCACAGCTGCTCATTCTAATGACTCTTGCTCCTAGAGAGATATCAGATAACAGAATTCTGACAAGTGTTACAAATCACCAGTTGAGATTTGAATTCCAGAGTTTTACCCACAGAATTTCATGATTTATTCTACCAAATGCTACTGTAAGATCTACATACGCCATGTGTTACGTGCCGTCAAGTCCAAATGGACATAGTGAATCTAATTGGGTTTTCAAGGTAAGTGTGATATTTAAGGAGTGATTTTATCCATTCCATCCCCCCTCAGTGAGTTTCCAAGGATCTGAACCAGGTCTCCTAAGTACTAGTCCATTACTCTAACCTCTACACCACACTGGGTCTACACATGCTACATACTAATAGGTCTGAGGTACCTTAGTGTACTTATTTTTAAAAAAGTGTTTTAGAATATAACACTGATCAATTCCTTCCTGCCTAAGCCTATCTACTTTTCTCCAATGATATTATCAGACTCAACCCAGTCTTTCAGTTCAATCAGTAGGTTGTATCAAGCATACAATTTTGATGTCACATCCAATGGACATACTGATGTGTAACTATCTGAATCATTTTTGACCCCTTTCTTACAAATTTGTTCTATCAGATTTGTTTTCCAAACTTTTGTAAAAAGAAAAAAGAAATTTTGCAAAGGCAGAGCAGGGTAAATGTGTATGACAAATATAGGCTAAAAAGAGCGGTAAGTCTCATTACGCTCAAGGAGGATTTCAGACTTACAGCCTTTAAAATCCTATACACATACCTGGAAGAAGTCCTATTCAATTCAGTAGGACTTATTTTGAGTACACATTCAAAGGACTCGATCATCCCAGAGTGAAGAACACATAATAATGGGCTCAAGCTATAGGAAACCAGATTTAGGTTGAATATAAAAAAACTTCTTAACTGTTAGAGCAGTATAACAATGGAACCAATTATCTCGAGAGGTGGTGAGCATGCCAATGCTGGAGGCATTCAAAAGAAAACTGGACAATCATCTCTCTGATCTGCTTTGATTTGGATTCCCACACTGAGTAGGGAATTGGCTCAATTGCCCTGTAGGTCACTTCCAACTCCATTTTTCTATGATTCTATGACTGAAATTAGCCAGCAATCTTAAAGGCAAGAGAATTTCATGAAACATGCTGCTTTGGCCTCTTCCCAATATTTTTAGCAGAAATGGCTCTATCTATGAGAGGAAGTATGTGAGTTACACCACCAAGTTGACCTGGGTCACTTGCATTGTTCCCTCATTGAAGCTTTGTAGGCATTGTGTTCAGAGAACAAATGCTTTTCCAGATGCTTTTTTCCCCTAAGCAAGCATAAACATTTCTCCTCCTCACCAGTCCCCTCCCCCATATAATTCATATCTGCAATGTTCCTTCATTGCTATGGCTGGAAGCTTTGACCCACAAAACTGGATGGTGGACACCACAGTGGGTATTTCTCTCACTGAAGTTTAGTGTAATCAAGATATCAATACAAAAGAGAAGGACAAAAAAGAAACACAGCCATGTGGTCTATGTGCGTGAAGATCCACAAAATGAAATGTCCCGTTGGACCCCAAAGCTTGTCTAGTAGGGTATTTAATGGTACAAGAAGGGCATTACTTGATCTTGTTTCAGCATATCCATTAATTCTGTGAATTTCTACTTTCCAAAAGCATTCATATACTACAGTATGAAGCATTATGTCTATGGGGCAACACTTACTTTGAAAGATGAATGGAGGCTTCATCACCTAGCGATAAACCTTTGGTTTCACACTCTCCTCACTGCTTGGCTAAGCCATGTATATACAAGCAGCTTCCTATTAAGGAACAAGCTCACCATCAGACTGGAACAAGGATGCATATGCCCCATCCACCCAAATTTTGGGATAAGCCACCCCACCTTGTTTTGACTATGAACTGCCCTGCCTACCAGTCAGCTATTGGATGCCATCAAATCACATCTTTTTAATGGCAATCCTCATAGGGTTTTCAAGGTATATGAAATGTTCACGGAGTGGTTTTATCATCTTCAAGTGAGTTTCCACGGCTAAGCAGGGATTTAAACTGAGGTCTCACAACTCCTAGTCCAAGACTCTGTCCATTGCACCAAGTCGACTCTCTGCCAAGTTAAGTTGCTCCTTCATATATGATCCATTTTTGCAGACAGGACAGATAACCATGGTGGCCATTTTTATTTTTATCTGATGTGTTCTAAGACTAAGCTGCCAGAGTACGAAATTAAACAACATAGTTTTAAATCTGATTTCTTGTACATCTGATCTAAGTGCATATTTATAAGCAGAGAGAACTGTAATTAAACAATAAAGAACAGACTATTATGACTTCTCATTTTCATTTCCTGAGTTCTGATTTTGGTTGCAACCCAAGTGGATATGATTTAAATCACACTGATTTAAATTACAATTTTGATTTTAAAAATCAAATTGTTTAATGGTTTAAATCAAAAAATCAATTTTTGATATAAATTATGATTTAAATTGTAATTTAAATCAATTTGCTTTTTAAAAAATCATTGATTTTTATCCACCTTGGTTGCTGCTTGTTCTTTGTCCCCCGGTTTGTCTTTGGTTCATCACGAGGGGCTCCTTGGGCAGTTCCTGGCTCATCCTACATTACTGCCTAAGTGCCTATGGCCCAGTCCTGACAAAATGGAAGCAATCTCCACCTGGACATGAAACACCTTCAAAGGAAGCCGTGAGGAGAAGATTAATTCAGGATGCTTATTTGAGGAGCAGTTCAAGGGTTTAGCCTAAGAGAGGTTGAGAGATGATAGGATAGCCACCTCCAGACATCTGAAGGACTGCTATGTAGAAGATGGAGCAAACCTGCTTTCTGTTACTCCAGAGGATATGACCCAAGCCGGTGGATTCCACTTATAGGAAAGGATATTCTATAGAATATCAGGAAGAACTGATAGAGAAGCTGTCACCTCATGTAAGACCTCTTTGGAGTACAGATTATCTCCGATGATGGTGATTTTTCTTTAATGGAGGTTTCGAAACAGATGTTGAGAGGTCATCTGTCAAAGACCCTCCAGTTGTGAATGTCTTGGGTTGGCTGGGGCGGGGACTAAATTTCTCAGAAATCTGGTGGCAATTCAATCATGATACGTAGGTATGATGGTCCTACGTTGTTTACCTTCCAAGACTGGGGACAAGATAATACTCCAAATTGCACTGTAACTGCCACTATGCAATTTTTCTTACAGTTAATCAGATTTATTTTAATAAAAGAAACCTCCAAAAAGTATATGGATAATCACTCTGGTGGTTAGAGATTAATAATTTTTATGTTCTCAAAGACTGGACTTAGCACGATGATGCAATTTGTTCCTATGGAAACAGAATGGAAGAACAATAGATTGTATTTGTTAATCAGGGGGCTGAGCTAGACTTCAAGCTGTAAATGTAACATAATTAGTGCTGTGCAGAAATTCAAAAACACGAGTAGATATTAACTCACTTTGAAATTTCCATGTCAAAAGCTTATCAAATTATTCCTGAGGTTATGGCAAAAATGTCTTTTTACTGATTCAAGCAATCAGAATGTGTGTGTGTTTTGCATTTAGCAAAAGAAAAGAAAAGAAACCCCAATGATCTGTAATGAAATAATTAAGTAGCATTTTAAAAAGGCTCCTCAGAGTTCTTCCAGATTTCCCAGTACATATTGAAATATTGGAATATTACTCCCTACCTCCTTAAGAACATGACTATTGTCTGTTCATGTGATAGGAAATCCCTAAATGCCACATGCTAAAGAAATGCTTAAAGTGCATTTTGATTTTTGAAAAATACACTGCATGTGTCAAGAGTCAAGCCGTCTTTGATGACTCTCAGTTGTGCACATATAAGCTTCTAGAACAGTACAATGCATGTCCATTGAAACACATATTGGAGCATCTTATAAACAAGTCACAGCTTTTCTGCTGATACCTATACGCATGAACCAGACCTAATCATCCTGAATTTATGGTCATATCTATCCTTGAAAAAATGTGGGTTCCACAAAAATTAATGTAATCAGTGACCCCCACCAACACAGAATTTACAAAGAATCATAATACATCAACTGTGACAATGAATTGCCAAAATTAATTGTGATACATGAATTTATGTATTGATTACACATAGAGATTTCAGACCATTTCATTCATTCATTCATTCACATTCACACACACACAGCCTGATATCCTATTGCTAGTCCCAACTAGAGTAGACCCATTGACTCTATGGAACTTGCATTGTTGTTGTTGTTATGTACTGTGAAGTCGCCTCTGACTTATGGCGACCCTATGAACGAGCAATCTTCAAAATGTTCTGTCCTCAACAGCCTTGCTCAGCCTGTGGCTCCCTTTAGGGCGTCAATCCATCTCGTATTTGGTCTTCCCTTTTTCCTGCTGCCTTCCACCTTTCCCAACATTACTGTCTTTTCCAGAGAATCCTTTCTTCTCATGTTGTGCCCAAAAGAGGGTAGCTTCAGGTTCCAACATTTTTGATTCAGGCTTGATTTGCTGTAGGACCCATCTGTTCATCTATCTGGTACTTACATAAGTATTATCTTATTATTTAGCAGTTGATTCAATAGGTCTACTCGAGTTGGGACCGGCAAGACACTAGTCATTATGAGCAATCACACTTATCTGTGTTTTTATTCTTGAGTCTCAAAGGTTGTCAAGGGAGTCCACGCCAGAAGCTGAGCTGTGAAACAGTGGGTTCTTAATTCACAGCTCATTCTTATAACCACTAGAGCACACTGGCTTTCAAAAATATGAGACATGCACTCACGTCAGCCCTAACGTGCATTCAGACTCCTTCCTTTGGCAATCAACTGCACAATTAGTCAACTGAAAGGCCAAAAGTTCAATGTAAAGGCAGAACCTGGAGCTCCTAAGCCACCACCTCTGTTTAGCTATGGTTACTTTTGAATCTGTGTACCCAAACGAATTGTTCCTCAAGCGCAGGGGTGGGCAATTAATTTCTATAGGGGGCCACATGAAAAATCTGAACTGTGTTTGGGGGCCGAACCAACTCTACTTAAAAATAAAATGAAACAGTGATGTTATGATTGTTTTTATTTTAAACTTGTTAATCTTCACAAATACTAAAGAGGTTTTTTGCGGTGTGTTAAAGATAAGCAACTGATCAACTTTAGACAAAAAGCTATAAATGGTTTTGATGTCCGGCGGGCCGGACAGGAGCGGTTCGCGGGCCGTATGTGGCCCTCGGGCCGCACTTTGCCCAGGTCTGCTCAAGCGTAACTGAAGTTCAAAGGGCAGCTGCATTCTCAGCTAATAAAGTAATAATGTTAGCTCGGCGAACAGTTATTTTGAAAAACTGACGCACCCTGTGCAACCATTATATTTCTATTAACGGACTCTCTCTGGTTCCTGTGGCTGATCTAATACCCTATTATCATGGGATTAAAAACCACTTTCCCATCAAAGCAGGTGCAGTTGAAATTGGCTTATGGCAAAATAATGTCAGCAACACAGCACATTCCATAGAGGCAGTAAAATGTTTCAACTGCCCAAGTTACCCTTGGCTTCAGGCATGCAGTGACTAAGCACTAGTATCAGCCTGTGGGCTGCGCTAGTTGGTGACTCAGAGTGCAAAGAACTGGGCAGAATCCCTGCTCAGCCATGAAGCTTGCTGAGCAGTTGGATGCTACCTATCAACCTACTGCACAAGGTTGTTCTGAGCCAAAACCTTCTGGGGAAACACTTCAGGGAGAAGCATAAGGTTTACCCGGCCTTTCCCAGCTTGATAGCCTCCTTATATGTTGTATGCTCACAGCCGTAATCTGCTATTCCTGATATACAAGGACATAGTGCCCCAAAGCGTAGCAGTTTTGCCTCCTAGCTATTGATAGCATTACAAGAAGCCTTGCAGCACAGTGGTAAAACTGCAGTACTGCAGTCAAAACTCTGCTCACGACTTGAGTTTGAAACCGATAAGCACAGGTAGCTGGCTTGCGGTTGGCTCAGCCTTCCATCCTTCTGAGGTCGGTAAACTGAATACTCAGCTCACGTGGGGGGGAATGACAAAGTGTCGCCTGCATAATTACATTGTAAACCACCCCGAGAGTGCTTTAAGTGCTATGGGGCAATATAGAAGCAGCACACTTTGCTTTGCTATTGCTATGCTGGCTGGGGTGGTGGAGGAAATTGAAATTCACTATGTATGGAGAGCACGAGATCAAAAAAGTTGGGAATGTTCTGAAATGGCATGGCTAAGGAAGCTCTGTGTCAGGGACAGGCAAGCCTTAGGGAGTGCAGGGCATTAATCTCCCACCCCCAGAATGTAGTGAAAGCTGCACAGAGCCCAGAAAAGCTATAGAATCAGAAAAGTAAAGCCAGAGGTCGGCAGAAGTCCACTTCTGGTTTGGAGAAAATGGTTATGGAGAATAAATCCAGCCAATGGCTACTAGGCAGCATGGCTACACATCAGGGAAACACTACACATCAGGGAAGCACTATGTATCAGTTGCTTGGGAGGCAAGACAGAGCATGCGTTTGCTCCCCTGTCAAGTTTGTGGGCTTCCCCGAAACATCTGGATGGCCACTGGGGGAAACAGGATGCAAACCTAGAAGTCCCTTCGTCTTTGTGTGTTTAATGCTACATGTGTGTGCGTGTTTAATGTTAAAAGGCGGGGAAAATAGGCCTTGTTTAAAGGGAAACTGTCACTCCAGAAGTGACAAATCTTTTCCCCACTTTTGTGTGTGTGTACAGGCAGGGCCGGGGATCTTCATGTCCATAAAATGGGTTTTGAGCTACATCAGTTCTATGGACTGCAGGATACTCTACATACATCTCCACTCCGTTCATCTTTATTGCCCTTAGGAACACATACAGGACCAGCATTCCTGGTCAGGGGAGCCTGACCAGGGGAGCCGAATACCATCTGCCTTCTACAGGTCACTGTGTGAGAGACAGTGGGACTGTGGCTGGGCTGCTGCCGGCTGCCAGACTCCCTGAGGGAACTGGCTGGGGAATAAGCTGGGAAACTGGGGGGTTTGAGGGTCCTCTGAGGCAACCAATAGAGACGATATATGGCAGGGGAAGATATGGCGGTGGTAGTAGAGCATGCCTGCATAGGAGAAAGGAGGTTAGATACCTCACACCTATCCCCCTTTCTAGCTCTACTCCCATCCAAACGGTACTACCCTGTTTCCCTGAAAATAAGACCTAACCTGAAAATAAGCCCTAGTATGATTTTTCAGGATGCTTGTAATATAAGCCCTACCCCCAAAATAAGCCCGTTAAGTGAAACCCTGCCCTCCACCATTGTGCAGCAACCAGAAGATGACATGACTGTATTTGAATAAACGTAGGTTGTACATGAAAAAAATAAAACATCCCCTGAAAATAAGCCCTACTGCTTTTTTTGGAGCAAAAATTAATATAAGACCCTGTCTTATTTTCGGGGAAACACGGTAGGTGACCATATCAGCCACCCCCCCGGGCCACATGGTACTGTTGGTAAATGCCAGCTCGGCAAAAAATAAGACCGCCCTCATCCATGATTTAATTTTGGATGAGGGGGCTGACCTGGCATGCATTACTGAGACCTGGGTGGGAGGAGGAGGAGGAGTTCCTCTATCTCAGTTGTGTCCCCCTGGGTCGCCCGGAGGGTCGGGGAGGAGGCGTGGCGATAGCCTACAAGGATTTCTTCCACTTTTCCAGACTCCCTGTCCCCTTGGGAAATGGTCCAGAGGGCCTGTATTGTGTGTTGGGCTCAAGAGACAGACTGGGGATTCTGTTGGTGTACTGCCCACCCTGCTGCTTACCAACAGTCTCCCTACCTGAGCTGACGGAGGTAGTCTCGGACCTGGTGGTGAGGACCCCCAGACTTTTGGTACTGGGGGACCTCAACCTCCATGCCGAGGCCACCTTAACAGGAGCGGCTCAGGACTTCATGGCCGCCATGATAACCATGGGGCTGTCTCAACATGTCATTGGCCCGACTCATGAGAAAGGCCATACACTTGACCTAGTATTCTCAACAGGACGGGGGGATGGTGGTCCAGATGTGGTGGGTTTATCTTTGACCCCGTTGCCATGGTCGGACCATTTCCTGGTAAAGTTTAGACTCTCTGCCACTACTACCCTCTGCAGGGGTGGGGGATCAATTAAAATGATCCACCCCTGGAGACTTACGGATCCTGAAGGATTCCTGAATGCTCTAGGGGAGTTTCCAGCTGATATGGTCAGCACTCCTGTCGAAGCCCAGGTCGCTTTGTGGTACAAGTAGATGGCCCGGGCGGTTGACACGATCGCACCTAGGCACCCTCTCCCTGCCCGCAGAACCTATATGGCTCCATGGTACACAGAGGAGCTTCTGGTTATGAAGCGGTTGGGGAGATGGCTTGAGCGCAGATGGAGGAAATATCGCTGTGACTATGACCAAACAAAGCTTAGAGCCCATTATCGGGCCTACTCTGTGGCGATACGGCTGGCGAAACGTCAACATTTCTCCAGTCGTATTGCTTCCTCAGCGTGTCGTCCAGCAGAGCTATTTCGAGTGGTCCGGGACCTTCTTCAGCCTAATGGTTCAGTGGAGGTCCCGGACTACTCAGTGGCTCGCTGTAACGAATTTGTTACACACTTTGAGGGGGAAATTGCTCAGATTCGCAAAGAGTTGGACTCCACTGTTGATGCAGAGCCTATGGTTGTGTCCAGTGCTCTGGACTTATGTCATAATTTATTGGATGAGTTTTAGTTGTTACGACCCGAGGATGTGGACAGGGTGCTTGGATCGGTTTGTGCCACCACTACGCAACTCGACCCTTGCCCATCATGGCTAATAAAGGAATCTGCCAGGGGAGTTCGCACCTGGATCCTGGAGGTCATCAACTCCTCGTTAAGAGAGGGAGTGGTCCCCGCCCCGTTAAAGGAGGCAGTGATTCACCCACTCCTAAAAAAAACCTAATCTGGACCCAGGTCTAATGATCGACTTCCGACCAGTAGCGAACCTCCCTTTTCTGGGCAAGGTGTTGGAACGTGTGGTGGCTGAGCAGCTCCAGGCTCTCCTGGATGAAACGGATTATCTAGATCCATTTCAATCTGGTTTCAGGCCGGGTTATGGGACGGAGACTGCCTTGGTCGCCCTGTTTGACTACCTTTGCCGGGAGAAAGACAGGGGGAATGCATCCCTGTTGATTCTCCTGGACCTCTCAGCAGCTTTCGACACCATCGACCATGGGGTCCTTCTGGACAGATTGGCTGGGATGGGAATGGGAGGCACCGTTTTACGATGGTTCCACTCCTACCTGGCTGATTGAGTCCAGAAGGTGGTGCTGGGGGACAGTAGCTCTGATCCATGGCGGTTGCGTCATGGGGTTCCTCAGGGCTCTATACTGTCCCCCATGCTATTCAATATCTACATGAAACCCCTGCGGGAGGTCGTTAGGAGGTTTGGGGTGACGAGTCAGCAATATGCTGCTGACACCCAGCTCTACCTCTCATTCTCTACCAATCCAGGTGTGGAAGTCGCCGTTCTGAACTCGTGCCTGGACTCGATAATGGACTGGATGAGGGTCAATAAACTGAGGCTCAATCCAGACAAGTCGGAAGTGCTGCTGGTAGGTGCTCCGCCAGATAGGTTAAAGGGCCATTTCCCTGCCTTAGACGGGGTTACACTCCCCCTAAAGGACAGGGTCCGCAGCTTGGGGGTGCTCCTTGACCCGGGTCTGACCTTGGAAGCCCAGGTGGACTCGGTGTCCAGGGGTGCCTTCTTACAGCTGCAGAGAATATATCAACTTCGCCCTTACCTGGATGAGCGGAGCCTAGCAAAAGTCACATATGCACTGGTAACAACCAGACTGGACTACTGCAATGCGCTATACGTGGAGCAGCCTTTGAAGACGGTCCGGCAACTGCAACTGGCACAGAACCGGCCTGCGCAGCTGGTAAGTGATGCCACCGCACGGACTCATATCACGCCAGTTCTGAAAAATTTACACTGGCTGCCGGTTGCTGCTCGGGCCCAATTCAAAGTGCTTACTTTGACATATAAAGCCCTAAACGGCTTAGGACCTGGTTACCTAAAGGACTGCCTTCTTCCATACGAGCCTGCCCGTCCTCTAAGATCAGGCCAGGAGGCCCTTCTGAAGGTGCCATCCCTGAAAGAGGTGAGGGGGATGGCATGCCGAAATAGGGCCTTCTCGGCTGTTGCCCCCCAACTTTGGAATGCCCTCCCTATAGAGATCCGCCTGGCTCCAACACTTTTGGCTTTTCGGCGCCAGGCAAAGACCTTTCTGTTTAGCCAGCATTTTAATTAAATAGTATTCTTTAGCTGGTCATATGAGCAGCAGGATTTATCAATATTAATGATTTAATGATTGTTTTTAATATAGGATATTATTATAATATTGCCTATTTTTAATGGTTTTAATGTTTTTAAAATTTTAATATTGTTGTACACCGCTCAGAGACCACTGGTAATGGCACAGCAAAATTTTTTTTGTAAATAAATAAATACACATGTGGTTATGCTGTGCAAAGGCACTGGAACTGAAAACATGAAGCCTCCCCTCCCACCCCCAGCTTTTGCAGATTTAACTGTTTCCTATCTCAGTCACAGCATTTTTGCAGTGACGTTAGTTAAGTCAGTTTCACTGTTAATCTTGGCTATTTAAAAAAAAGAATCTGTACAGGTATAGTTTTTGGGGCAGCAGTAAAACCCTTAATCTCTGCATATCTTAGTAATGTTTATTTTTATGTCCTGCTTTTACATTTTTCTAGGCACAGCAGTATCTCATGGTTGCAGTTTCACAGTTGATAAAATTTGTCCAGGGTTGACACTGAAATTTTATTTTTCATTTCCCTGACTTTCCCTGACCAACATTTGTCAATTTCCCTGACCACCATTCAACTACAACCACAAGTTAAAAAAATGGATAGGTGTTTTCAAGTTTGTATCTTGCTAAACATTTAAACTAGCCTCGGTTTGCAATTGCTACAGGCAGACCTTGGAAATCATGCAGGGACAGAGCTCAACAAACACATGGTTGCTGGGGGTGGAGCTGAGAAAAAGGTGGAGCTGGGAGAGGGCATCCTTAAGTTTTACTTGTATTCTGCTACTTCTCTATTCCAGATCATGCTCTTGCAGCAGCAGGTCAAAAATCCACTGCCTGAATATATTTTAATCACAATTTCCCTGACTTTCCCTGACCAATTTCCATTTCCCTGACTTTCCAGAAAGTGGCAACCCTGTATGTCCTTTCCTGCTGTTGGCACTCATTTCTGCTAAACAACAACACACTGGAAAATTCATCCTTGTTTGTTCCGGGGAACTGCAACTCCTGCGGTGGTCTCTTACTTGGTTTAGAATCAGCATTCATCTGGACCCAGAACTCATTGTACCATTGGTGTGCCTGTGGAAGCATACTAAACGAAGAGACATTTTAAACCTTGTAGTGGTTATGTGTTGTCAAGTCAGCTCCAACATAGGGCAACCCTATGACTGAGCGATCTCCAAAATGTCCTAACGGGCATGGCACAGCAGCCCTTTGTTAAAAAAAAAAAAAAAGGTTTCCCCTCTTTAACTCAGAACTTCAATATCGTCATTTTGCCCTCTGAGAGTTAAGGCTTTTGAGGCATTCTTACACTGAAAAGGGTTATTATTGGAGACAAGCTATATATGACCTTGTTGCAGGCAAGCAATTAGGTTATGGAGTGTGAATTGTCAATAGCTACCCTTGGGGGTGAGCATGGAGGATTCTGATGGCAGCACATGGGGAGGGGAAGGTTTAATCCCTTCCTCTCTCCGTTATCCTAAGGAAAATTGACCACCCCCACTTGCCTCATCCCTGGGAAAGTGGGATCCCATAGATGCTAAGGGCAATTTCTGTTTCTGTTGAGCCCTTCGGTCTTCTTATATGCTTATCTTCTATCAACTGCGTTCTTCTAGAAGGGCCTGTCTCTGCCCAAAATAACATATAGATGCAGATCTGACCTCATTAAGTGTGATATTTAAAAAAAAAAACCAACAGCAGTGGGTAACACTTCCGTTGCCAAGAAACTCTGTCAATCACCTTGAAATGCCCTTTTGTGAGTGAAGAATGTTCAAAGGGTGGTTAGAGTGAGAGACCACAAAATTATATTTCATTACAGAGTTCCTGTTTATCACTAGACGTCTCCATTGAAATGAAGGTTTATTATCATACTACTTGTTTTAACTGGCTTACCTAATGCCAGCATGAGAGTGTCATCACCAACAAGTTTTCTGAATAACTGGTACAAATACCTGTAATTGAACTGTCACTTCAAATTCCCTCCATCTATCATTCCCTCTCCACTTCAAACCATGTGGATGGTTCATATGTAAATCCGAAATTTTGCATCTGACGACATTTGAAAACAAGTTAGTCCATGCAACCATATCCAGACAAAACCAAAATTTAAAAAATATTATTATGTTATATTTCAGTGTGAGCTTTTGTGGATAAATCCACTTCATCAGACAGCTGCCACTATTTTTTTGTTGTTGTTTTATTTATTTTGGTTTTGTCTGCACATGACTCTGATGAAATCATCATCATCATCATCATCTTAGAACTGCAGAGCTGGAAGGGACCCTATGGATCGAGTCCAGCCCTTGTCATGGAGGCACAGTGGGGAATCGAACCCCCAAACTCTGGTTTCACAGGCAGATACCTAAACCACTGAGCTATGAATCTGTGGAAGTTCAAGCTACAGTTTGTTGAATCTTTCCATTGCCGCAGATTCTTTTTTCTGCTGCAAGAGATTAACGTGACTTGCCTTTTGGAAACTCTTCCAATGAAATACACAGAGGACGGCAACCTTACTTCCTTCTCTTCTGAAACAACTTACAAGCAGAAGGTATTGTTGACCTTAACATATATGGCAGCCAAGTCTGGATTATGACCGTGGAGACTGTCTCCATTCAGAGTTCTAATGAATAAAAGAATAATGCGGTGCGGGATCCTTTTGGTTCCCAACAGCAACATTTAAGGAAGGAATTTTTTTTGACTGTTTTGTTTTTGGGTGTTTTTTCCAGTAGCAGCAATGCTACAAAATTTCACAGGATCTTTCACCTATGCCATAATTATTATTATATGCTTGTTTGTAAAGGACCATTCCACTTGGAGACAGAAAGGCCTTTTAATTCAGCTTTCTTTCTTTTTTCCTAAGGGGGAAGAACAGTGAGGCATTCAGGCTGTCCGGGGAGACTGGTTAATATTAGTTTGGCTACAGTCGTTTTCTTTCACAAAGGACGCTCTCAGCTTGGGATTGCCAAGTTCCAGCAAAAATTGTACAAATTCCCCCCGCATTGTGACCTTAGCGTCTACATCAAAAGTCACAAGTATGAGCAGCCACCATCCATCTAGCGTGTTTCTGGCAGACAGAAACAAGAGGCCCCTCACATCCTTATTTCAGCCGCAGCAAAATCATTTTAAAACTGTATTCAGCATATATTTTTTTTAAAAAAAGGCTAATCTTATCACGGAGAAATAATGACAACCTTTTATATAATAAATCATAGTAGGCGGATGAACTGATCACAAGATTCAGTTCAGGCCCTAATCCATAAACAGTTTTATTTGGTTTACTTGTTTGTTTGTTGTTTAGTCGTTAAGTCGTGTCCGACTCTTCGTGACCCCATGGACCAGAGCACGCCAGGCCCTCCTGTCTTCCACTGCCTCCCGGAGTTGGGTCAAATTCATGTTGGTAGCTTCGATGACACTGTCCAACCATCTTGTCCTCTGTCATCCCCTTCTCCTCTTGCCCTCACACTTTCCCAACATCAGGGTCTTTTCCAGGGAGTCTTCTCTCTGGTTTACTTAGGCTATCTAATTCAACTCAGGCTTGAACCTGGAAAGAGGAGGAAGAGGGAACCTCTGGCCCACAATCCTATTGGACCTACCGGTGTGGTGCAGAGTGGATGGAGTGATGGATGATGACTCGGGAGACCTAGGTTTGAATCCCTGCTTGGCCGTGGAAACGTACTGGGAGGGAAGAGTTGCAAAATCACTCCTTAAATATCTCACTGAACTGGAAAGCCTGAGAAGAATCGCAGTCAGTCAGTTCCGACCTGACAGCACATAACAGTAATGTACTTTGTCCAATCTCTGCAACAGTCATGAGCAAAGTATAGCCCGGGCTTTGTACATCATCCCCAAGGTTGGTTTTGTGCCTCCACCCTGCTCCATGCAGTCTCCAGAACCCCTCCCCCCGGCCAAATTAATAAATATTTAAGTCTCCGGCCAAAAGAGAGAACTGCTGCTCCTTCAAGCCGTGATTCATCTCTTAAATAAATTGCAGGATCTCCCAGGACTGCTCAACTTATTGCTACTTTCAATTTGGTTTTGTTTTCAACCTTTTTGGCACATTTGGCAGTCCGTGGGCTCTTTAAAGAATCTTCTGGGTGGGTAGGGGGGGAAAGCGAGCTCCAATCTTGCCGCCCTAGCTAATGCAGGGGAATCCTGACAGTAGGAATTTCATTCTTGTTCTCAGTTGGCTCTAGCAGAGGAGGGGAGAAGGAAGTCTAGTTTCAAGCCAATGGCAAGTTGGATGAACTCCATGTTTCAGCCAAGAACTCAACAGTGTCAAAGTACGTAATCCAGTCTGTAGAGGGGAGGATCTGGCTTTTGGCACCAAAGCTTGGAAAAGTTACTTTTTTAATGTTCTGGGAACTGCAGTCCAAAAAGGTTACTTTCCTAACCTCTGGATTCCTCGCCTCATTTTATATCTCAGAAGTTAAATCCCACTGAACTCAATCATCAAAATCTTGTTGCTTAGCACAGCAAATCAACAGGGATTTAGTGAATTAATTTCTCTCTCCTTCCTTCCTTCCTATCAGAGCACTGCACAATTTAAAATGTGGATGTTTTTGTAATATAGGTAAAACTAAAAACAAATTAAAATGTTAAGATAATTAGGCTGTTTTTGACCAGAAGTGGTCTTCTTCAACAGCGTTAATGACAAATGGAAGATTGAGAGAATAATGTAACTCTCTATCGTGGTTGAAATTCTTTTGTGCACATGCTGGGGCATAAATTGCATGCACATAAGTGCAGCATTGACTGAATTGTACCATTTTATTCGATTATGCTTTGATCTTCCTACTTCGCTTCAAAGTCTATTCAATAACTTCCAGGTGTTCCAGCTAGAGTCATACATTGATTCAAATGGGCCTACTTTAACTGCAACGTATTGTGCTAAAGTAAGTTGCTGTTAAGAGTAGGCCCATTTGATTCAACTGAACTTATGGAGGAGTTGACTCACCAAACCCCCACTGATTCAATATTCCAGTGTGATTTCCTACACTAAACAACAGGATCTCGAGAACTGAGTCTTTAGTCTTATGAAGGCATTCAGAACCAGATAGAACACTCCTGTTCTAACCCTGCCTCCTCCATCATCATTTCCATCACCTTCCTATGCATGGAAGGTGACAAGTGTGAAGAGAAAACATCTCTACTATCCGTAGAGACTCTCCATGTGAGTCTCAATTCTTGAAAATGACGGTCCTCCTCAGTCACACAGACAGAACAGCTCTCCCTCTTCAGACTCATCAACCTCACCGTGTAAGAGAGTAACAAAACCAGGCCAGAAGACGCAGGCTACAGCCTTCATCTCTTATGTGTGATGGTTATTCTCTCTGTTTTTATACAAATACAAATATTTTATTGCTTCATGGCCAATCAGGCTGTACATATAACTGTTTTTGAATGTCTGAATAGAATTCTGTTTTGGAACAGGTATGACTAAGAGTCCACTGTAAAACCAGGCCTGCCACACACCAAAATGCACACTTTCTGTGTTTTATTCTCTCACGAGGATGCTCACATCTTCAAGAAAGCCTGAGGCAACGTTTACCCCATTCTTCCTTGGCCCCTGCTCACGGCCACGGTGTAGCTGAGAGTGCCTGGCAACAACCCGTATCATATTCTCAGGTTATTCAAGTGTGGCCAAATATTCCCACAATGGTAGGAAGGCCAGGCTCAAACAAATCCGTTTTCCTCTACATGAGGTTGTAAAAAGAAACTAAAGCGAACCTTTGGAAATGTTGCATTGCTTTGCACTTACATGATCATGTTAATTGGGGGGAGGTGACAAAGGGGGAAAAAAGGGGAGGAATGGAATGAAAAGCAAGTTAAATAATCAGCAAGAGCACAGTAAGCATTCCTCTATAGAAAACCTATTCTTTATCCAGAGACAGAATTTACATTATTTATTATTCAATTTTATCCCACCTTTCAACTTGGAACTAGAATCAAAGGCAGCTCCCAGCAAAATGGAGACCGATACAAGGAAGAACAGAGAAAAAGATACACAAATCATACAAAAAGTCACCATGTTAAAAACAGACTCAAACAAATAAAAACACTATACATTGCATCTTAAAAAACAAATTTAAAATGCAGTGTTTAGTATTTTTTAAAAAATGTTTTTAATAAACAACTTTTTGTGTGATTTGCTTCTGGTTTTATCTGTTCTTCTCTGCATCTGTACCACGCATCAATAAAACAAGCACAGCACCAAAACCCTTAAAATCTTTCAGTTTTAACAGTCAATTAAATGCCAAAGACCTCCCAGAATAAAGAGGCCGTAGCCTGCCTCCGGTATAGGATAACAGAGTGGGGGCCCATCTGGCCTCCTTTGGAAGTGAGTTGCACAGTACAGTGGTGCCTCGATTTACGAACGTCCCGACATATGACCATTTCGAGTTACGACTAGCTCCGGCCACAAAATTTTGCTTCTACTTGCAACCGGAGCTTCGAGTTACAACCAGAAAAAGGCAGGGGAAAAAGGTGGGGAATTCAAACTGCTAACCATTGGTGGCGAAGAGGCTGCTTCTTTGTAGCTCTTTCGCCCGAGCGGTTAGAGAGTGTGCGATCGGAGGAGGCTTCGGACTGCCAGGTAAGGTGCTGCTTTCTACTTTTTAAAAACTGTTCTGGGTGGGTTTTGCAGCGTGGTTTTGGGCTGGGTGGTGGGATTATGTTTCTATGCTGTGATGGGTCTTGCAGGGTTTGTTTGCTTTTTGGGTGTGTTTTTTCCCATTTCCGATGGGTCTTGCAGGGTTTGTTTGCTTTTTGGGTGTGTTTTTTCCCATTTCCGATGGGTCTTGCAGGGTTTGTTTGCTTTTTGGGTGTGTTTTTCCCATTTCCGATGGGTCTTGCAGGGTTTGTTTTTGCTTTGCTTTTTTTTTTTTGCATTTCCGAAGGGTCTTGAACGGTTTGTTTGCTTTCTGCTTTGCTTTTTTTGCATTTCCGATGGGTCTTGCATGGTTTGTTTGCTTTTTGCTTTGCTTTTTTTGCATTTCCGAAGGGTCCTGCATGGTTTGTTTTCTTTTCTTTTCTTTTTTCCTTCGGCCGGAACGGATTAATCGAGTTTCCGATGGGTCTTGCAGTGTTGTTGGTTTTTTTGGGTGATTTTTTTCTTCGGCCGGAACAGATTAATTGAATTTCAATGCATTCCTATGGGAAATGGTGCTTCGACTTACAACCATTTCGAGTTACGACAGGAGTTCCGGAACCAATTAAGTTCGTAAGTCGAGGCACCACTGTACTGGTAACAGCCACCAAAAAGGCTGTACAGCATATAAACAGGAGTGTTTTTCTTTTAAGCAAGCCAGTTGGTGTTTTATGAACTTTTAATATTTGATTGCAAGCTGTCAGCAGTTGCAAGAAAGCAGGGTAGCAACATTTTGAATAAATTAACATTTAGTTGTCATTAATGCCTTGGCATTCCATCTATGGCAATCAAGGGGAAGAAAAGGAGGGAGGGAAAGAGGCAGAGA
Organism: Intellagama lesueurii; assembly: GCA_037013535.1. Classification (NCBI taxonomy): domain Eukaryota; kingdom Metazoa; phylum Chordata; class Lepidosauria; order Squamata; family Agamidae; genus Intellagama; species Intellagama lesueurii. The sequence continues at coordinate 340,964,393 of JBAJHW010000001.1, read as the reverse complement.
GAATGACTCCTCTCCCGTCTAAGATCCCTTGTAGGTGTGGGGAAATTTAATGACAAATGGAAGACTGAGAAAATAATACAACTCTCTATCATGGTTGAAATTAACAATCTTTGTAAACTATGGCTTCAAGTTAGCTTTCTTCCACTAACCCTGGTTAAGAGTAACCCTCATTTATCCAGGTTCAAATGGCACAGGACACTGTGATTTATCAGAAGCAGACACAAACGTTTCTGAAAAGTGCTACAGTGGTGCAAGTGCGAGGAGAGTTTATTCTCACTATTGTAACAATAAACTATGATTTAGTATTATGTTGAAACTAATCTACTGTAAAAAAAACAGTCGGGAGTAGCAAAGATGAGAGACTTAACTTACATGCCATTAACATTTTTTAAAAAATCTTGCTGCATTGAATTTCAGCCTCATTAACAATGAAGGATTACCTCTGTAATGCAGTATAATCCACAAGCTTTGAATTCTGCTTGCTAATGGCCTTTAACCCTGACCTTGGAATGGCTATCCTTTCGCCTGCTTTGGACTCACTTAACAGCACTGCGTCTTAGCGCCAATAAGCCAGCTAGCTCAACAATGATTCCCTGGCACAAATTTTTAAGTCTGACCCATCGCACTGCTTCCACATGCTTTTGCTGTAATCATACTCCACCGTTTTTTCTCTTACTGTTTCATCTTCATTATCAGAGACTGTTCCCCACCCCACCTTCCACCTTTGATTCAACCCTTTAAGGACCTCTTGTACAGTTGGCAGGAAGTGATGAAGAGATGCATCAGAGATCTTATCAAACAGAAATTGGAATTCAGTTGCAGATTTTACTCCTAGGCAGAAATGGGGTGTGGCTTGCTTACTATAGAATATAACAATTGGAATCTCAAAAAAACAGAGAGAGAGAAAGATGCCATCTGGAGCATTCCAATTCAGCAGTTTGGCCAGCCAATCGCATGCTCCTCCATGAAACTTCATTCCATTCCTCTCCTCTGCTTTCCCCACTGAATACTTAGTAAGCACTCCACATCTATTGAGTAGGCTCAGCAGTCTGCTTCACTGGGCTGTTACGACACTTACTCTGACTTTTTGTATTTCTGCCAACCTGGATGGCGTCAGATGGGCTACGTAAGACTCCATGCTTAGAGAAGGAGTCATTATTAGAAAGCAACAGCTTTCTCCAACCTGGCGCCCTGCAGGCGTCTTGCACTATAACTTCTATCATGGCCATGCTGATGGGGGATGGTAAGCACTGTAGTCAAACACATCTGGAGAACACTGCTGTGCAAGAAACATTCAAGGAACACAATCCATTTTGCTTCGCCAGTTCATTACTGAATGGGTCACAGACAAGACCTAATATTTATAAACCCATTAAATCTCATTTTTCCTTTGTGATATACCTTTCTTTTCCATAGCATAGCCTTCTGGCCTCAACTATGTCTACATACTCTTGTCTTCTGCCCTATCTACCTACACAGGAAGATACAATGACAAACACCTATCAATTAAGGATTACACTTAATATCTACATATTTGATGAAGTGGACTGTGGCTTAGAAAAGCTTGTTGTTGTTGTTTAAGTCGTGTCCGACTCTTCGGGACCCCATGGACCAGAGCACGCCAGGCCCTCCTGTCTTCCACTGCCTCCCGGAGTTGGGTCAAATTCATGGTGGTCGCTTCGATGACACTGTCCAACCATCTCGTCCTCTGTCGTCCCCTTCTCCTCTTGCCTTCACACTTTCCCAACATCAGGGTCTTTTCCAGGGAGTCTTCTCTTCTCATGAGATGGCCAAAGTATTGGAGCCTCAGCTTTAGAAAAGCTTAGGCCACAATAAACCGGTTAGTCTTTATCCTGCCACAATTTGCATTCAGTGTGGATACCAATAAAACAATCCCAGGCACAGTCCCTAGCAAGCCAGGTGTGCCAAAGTCTTATTAAAATCAACAGGACTCAGGTGAACGGTTAAGCTTTAAAGCCCCACTTACTGATTAACATTATCTGGAATGAGCCTGTGCTTTATTGTTTATAACAATGAAAAGATCTTATGTTCCTGGTCTGAGCTTTTTGCTTTCTACTTCAAAGAATGTTTTGCTTGGAAACATTACATCTGGGACAATAACACGCAGAATTCCACAGCTAGCACAGGAACTTATTAGTCTGGCTGCCGGATTCTGGGACTCGAGTGCAAAATATGACTTTTCCATGATTTCTGTGTCATCTTTGTCTCAACCTGGACAGGCGAGTTTTCACAGCCAGTTCTGTCCAGGAGAACTGAACGTATCACACTTCCATTCCAACTGAGGAGGCCTTCCTTAGACGGCTACAGAAAGTTTTGGTTTCACTGCTGCCCTGTCTTAGTAACATTGGCAGTAGCAAGTTACAAAGGATGTGGGGTGTAGGCATGAAATCAGTGGAAGGGAAAAATAAAAAGATGGGAGAACTTGCAAAACAAAAAGGGGAGAAAGATTTTTTAAAAATCTGGTGAGCATAATTTCAAAAGTGGTATAGCCTCTTTGTCATGGATTCCCTCTAGGGACGTGGTGGCGCTGCGGGTTAAACCGCAGAAGCCTCTGTGCTGTAAGGTCTATAGATCTGCAGCTGTAAGATCGAATCCACGTGACGGAGTGAGCTCCCGTCGCTTGTCCCAGCTCCCGCCAACCTAGCGGTTCGAAAGCATGCAAATGCAAGTAGATAAATAGGGACCACCTCGGTGAGAAGGTAACAGCGTTCCGTGTCTAAGTCGCACTGGCCATGTGACCACGGAAGATTGTCTTCGGACAAACACTGGCTCTATGGCTTGGAAACGGGGATGAGCACCGCCCCCTAGAGTCGAACACGACTGGACAAATTGTCAAGGGGAACCTTTACCTTTACCTTTACCATGGATTCCCTATAGACTTCAGAAGAGTTTATTGATCTGAAGACTTTTGGTAATTGGGAATGTGTATACCCTTTCCCAAAACCACAGTTCAAACCGTAATGGAAAAATCTTCAGAAATTAATCTTCAAAAATTAAATTAACAAAACTGTCCTCTGGGGGAGTCCATGATGACGGGGCTACCACTTTTGAAGTCATGTTCACTGGATTTTTTTTTAACCTTTATCCTTGCTTTGTTTTGCAAGTTCTCCCGGCTTTTTATTTTTCCCAGCCACTGATTTCACACCTATACCTCACACCCCTTGTACCTACTACCACCAATGTTGCTGAGATGGGGCAGCAATGAAAGCTAAACTTTCCATAGCCATCTAGGGAAGCCCTCTTCAGACACATTCAGTGGTTCCTAAGCACTGCACAGCTCAATGAGATGGAGCACCTGACTGAGGAGCCAGGGGTCATGAGTTTGATTCTCCACAGTGTCTTTTGGAAATAGAGCCAACTTGTATGGTTTTGGGCAAGCTGCACAGTCACAGAACACGCACAGAGGAAGGAAATGGTAGAATACGTCTGAGTACTCTGTACCTAGAAAAACCTGAAAAAAGGTTATACTGGAATCAACTTGATGGCACACAACTGTTACCAACAGCATTGCAACAAAACTGCTTTAGAGAGCTTCTAAAGATAAGCAAAACATGATAGCAACATGGACAATTGCTCACCAGATTCTACAGGAAATTAACTGTGGTTTCACCATAAAATATCTGTGATAGCCAAAGTGGATACGCATTCAGCTAACTAATTCAGTGAGGCCACTGAGTATAAGAGAACCAGACAGCCTGCAACATTATTTGAGAATTTCAGTGAATAAAAAGTTGCAAACAAGGTGAGCTTTTAAGTTCTCCAGAACTCTTCTTCACACACAAAAGGTACAAAATTTGGGTTGAGGGAAAGAGTAAAAAGTCCAAAAACTGAGTCAATTATAATGGCCAGAGTTCTTAAAGGGAGACTATTAGCAAGGTCAGATGAAGACTGAAGGTAAAACAAAAGTGTCGAAGTCAATAATCTCTTCGTTCCATACACAAATCTCTGGCTTAGGCTGTAGATGTCTGTCCATCACCTTGGGAGAGGCATAAAGTTGAGACACATAATCAAAAGCTTCACATAATGTAGCTGTTCCAGTGTCACAGCACTTCAGACTCCATGCCAAACATCTAAATTTCCCTTGCCGTCAGAAAGCTAGCACTGGACTGAGAAAGCTAGAGTACAATCTTTCTCTATAATATTCTAATGTTATGCATACAGGGGTTTTAATTAAAAATGTTATAATGTTAGATACTTTTTCCTGCTTATTACTCCTGACAATAGTAGAGGAATATAAGAACATGCCTTATATCAAATCAGATAATCAGTTCCAACTCCCATCAGTCTTCGCTAGAATCCACAATGGTGAGATGATTATGGAGGTCATAGTCCCCAAAATGTGAAGGACACTCAGTCTTATGTTATGGGTGTATTGTTGTGATAAGGGGAGAGATGATCTGTCACTGTGATTCATGGGTGTCGTTAGCTAGTCTTTTATGTGCAGTGATCACCGGTCCTTGTGGCTGAGTAGAGTTCGTTGACCTTTTTGCAGGCTGTATTTTTCAGTGCTGGGAGCCAGGCTTTGTTGAGTTTTAGACTTTCTTCTTTTTTGTTGAAGCTGAGCTGGTGTTTGCGGATTTCAATGGCTTTCCTGTGTAGTCTAACATAATGATTGCTGGTGTTGTCCAGTACTTCTGTGTTTTGAAATAGGATTTCATGTCCAGCTTGTTTCAGGACATGTTCAGCTACTGCCGATTTTTCCGGTTGTTTTAGTCTGAAGTTGTGGTCAGGTATATATTCGGACCACAAAACGCAGCATCCACACCAGAATCAAAGAACATGAAAGACACTGCAGACTAAAACAATTGGAAAAATTCAAAGAAGTCAATGAACTCTACTCAGCCACAAGGACCGGTGATCACTGCACACAAAAGACTAGCTAATGACACCCATCAATCACAGTGACAGATCATCTCCCCCCTTATCACAACAATACACCCACAACAAAAATCACCCTGATCACCATAATCACCCAACCTCCTGAAAAGAACAAAAACCCTGATCCCACAGCTACAAATACTCAACTATCCCACACACTACACCAGAACACAGAGTTCTATCTCCTGTCCTCTAAAGATGCCGGCCACAGAGACTGGCGAAACGTTAGGAAGAAAAACCTCCAGAACACAGTCAAACAGCCCAAAAAACCTACAACAACCATAGGATCCCGGCTGTGAAAGCCTTCAAGAATATATGTCCTCTACCTTTCTACAGCCCTTTCCTTCTGTACTGCAAGTTGCTTATGACTTATGAAGATCATATTGTCAACAACTTCAGCTTATGGAGATATTATCAACAACTTCAACTTCTGACTTATGCAGATCATATGATCAACATTAATAAGCAGGCTGTCTTCAACAGGGCTTTGAAAAGTTATTTTCTCAGACTGCAATACACATGTGAACTATTCTGCGGGTTGTTGTCCAAAGAGTAACTTTCCAAACTCCGAGTATCAGTGCTTTTAAGTCCAAACTGGTTTAGACAACAGGTCTATTAAAAATTGGGAAAGCCCAGTAAGCATGATCAGAAACCACCTGATATCTACTCTACCTAGAAAGTAGTCTTTGCACCTGCTCTTGCACACCAGTCTTTTCCTCAATTATTCTGAAAAGTTGAAACAAAAAGGATAATATAAAATATTGTGTGTGCTTGGGGGAAGGAAGGGGAGAGGGTCACCAAAAAAAGGAATATGTTTTTAGTCTATTTAATGTAACATTTTAGAACAGTAGGCTCAATATTTGATGACTCTGCTCCTTTATGTGAGCAGATCTGTGTTAACAGGCTGTGTTGAAACTGATTAGGAGACATTTAATCCTTTTCGATTCAATTTTCAATGGGAACCAAAGAGTGGCAAGAAAGGAGACAAACACCTTTTGAAGGAAACACAGTAATTAAGTACCAGTCCCATAACCTTGTTCAGACTTGGCAGGACCGGCAGCAAGAGGAAGGTGCAGTATCTATATACCCGAAATGCAGGCCACAAACATCTGGGCAATACATAGTAAGAAATACAGCAGACTCTGTTTTCAAAAAAGGCTCAAATGAAGCAGCCCATGCAGGAAACAGCTCTAGTGAATCACGCTGAAACACTGTAATTTTCTCTTCCCCATCACTCCTCCAGTTCCTTCAATTAGGCCATATTTTTAATAGCACACAATCCGAAGAGCCAAGGCACAGTTAGAAATAAGATACAAATCTGCTAAAGAGTCTTTTTGCGCAAAAGGATTGAAATATTTTCAAAACCAGTGAAGAAAATGGAAACTGAGAATTGAATGGAATGTAAGGGAACATCCCATATTTTAGCTTTTGACCACAGGTCTCATGGGGCTGTTTTCATTTTTCTTTCTATACTGTCCAATCAGCATTCAATGGTTTCTCACAAATCAATGCAGAAAAAAATATATACAACCTACAGAGATGGTCAAAGTTACTTTTCCCAATGGTCAAAATCCTGTTGTGCAGTTATACAAAAGGCAGTGAATTGGCGTAAGTTAAGAAATCTCCTAAGGCATTATTTGCTGCATGCTGAATCACGTGACTCAGTATGCAACAGGTAATGCCTATGGAGATTTCTAAACTTATGCCAATTCACTACTAAAATATGTGCCTTTTGCACCCCTGCACAACAGATTTGGGCCAGTATCTCCCACCCAACACGCTGGAATGTTCCACGACTTGTAGCTGAAAAAAGTAATTTCTGCCATCTTAGGAAGTATCAGTAGCAAAAGAAATTGCCCAAGACAGAAAAATAAGCAAGCATTAAATGGGCACCTTCAAGCAGAAATTTAGGGAATCTCAAAAAACATACTCCCAAAACTGATTGGCAGAACAAAAATTCTTCATCCCCTCCCAACAAGCCAAAAGGGCGTGCTCCCCAATTCTGAAAGGGTAGCGCCTGTATCAGAAAGGCCTTGTCTCACTTAACCATCAGTCTTGCCCCTGACCTTGCAAGCACCCAGAGTCAAGCGTTCTCTGAAGCTCTCAGAGCAGCTGACATTGGAGATGGCCTATTCTAAGATAGCCGTTCTCATCTTTTGTCCTTCCAATCTTTTTGGACATCAGCTCTCAGAAAACCAGTGAGTTTGGTCAATGGCCACAGATTAAGAACATAAGAAGAGCCCTGCTGGATCAGGCCAAGGGCCCATCTAGTCTAGCTACCTGTATCTCACAGTGGCCCCACCAGATGCCTCTGGGAGCACACGAGACAACTAGAGATCTGTCTCGTGATAACCCTCCCCTGCATCTGGCATTTGGAGGTACCTTCCTTCTAAGCCTGGAGATTATACATCCCCATCATGGCTTGTAACTGCGATGGATTTTCCCTCCAGGAATCTGTCCAATCCCTTCTTAAAGGCATCCAGGCCAGATGCCATCACCACATCCTGTGGCAAGGGGTTCCACAGACTAACAACACGTTGGGTCAAGAAATATTTTCTTTTGTCTCTTCTCACTCTTGCAACACTCAATTCGAGTGGATGTCCGCTGGTTCTGGTATTGCGTGAGAGGGTAAAGAGCTTCCCTCTATCCACTAGACTAAAGAGCCCCAAACACCGTAGCCTTTGCTCAGAAGGGAGGTGCCCCAGCCCAGTCATCATTTGAGTCACTCTCTTCTGCACCTTTTCCAGTTCCATGATGTCTTTTTGAGGTGCGGCGACCAGAACTGTATGAAGTACTCCAGGTGCAGCCTTACCAGCATTTTGTACCATGGCAATATAACGTTGGCTGTTTCTGGAAACAGAAGTCCCAAACCACAGGATAACCAAAACATCTGGAAAACCACAGCATGCACAGATACAGTATCAGGGTACATATTACTAGCCATTGTTCCCGTAAAATAGTAGAGGCTTTGAAGATAACTCAGAACCCCTGATTTTGTCCATATCATTTGGGAGTTGCTATAGAAACACCTTGCAATAGGAGAATGCCAAAACACCTATCTGAGTTTCTTTTCTTTCCTGCTCAGTCGTTTGAAATAAATGCACAAGAATTCAACAGCATTTCCCAGGAGTTGTAATGCTAATATAATGACGTGTAGTTAAGATTGCTCACCACTTGATTTCTTCTGAATTAAATCTGGATGTTATTTTCTCCCTTCAAACACAGCTTTCTTCATCATTTATTCATGACCGTATTTTCCAGACACTTCCTAAACATAAAATACTTACAAATTGTCCACCTTCACCTTCTGAAAGATGTGGGCTGAAATCCTATTGCATTTGGTGCAGCATAAAGTTACGTCTGCAGAATTTCCCAGGGAATTATATCCAGGCACTCCATGCTGCATGCCCAGTGGCGCTACAGCACCTGCAGAACTCTTTGCTGGATATGACCTCTGCTATGGTGTGAATTTCGCAGCTGCTTTCACAGTTTTGAGGCACACAGGCATACCTACGTCACAGGATTTTTATAATACATTTGGGGTGGTAGAATCTATAGTTGCTGCTGTTTTTAAGCAAAGATAATTGGGTTGGTCAAAAGGAAGGATCAATATCCATATTAGGATAATAATGGCCAAAATTCTGTTGCACAGAAGGCGTAACTTTTAGAAGCAAATTGCCTCTATGATTGTTTCTTAAGTTAGGACAATTCACCCCTAGAAGTTACATGCAGTGTGGAACCATTCTTCTCTTTCTAAAGCGACCACAGGACATTGTGTGCCGCTGATGGTTCACAATCTCAAACTGCACAATCCCACGGTGGAGGCTGAGTTTGGGATCCAGGCTATACTCACAACTACGTTTGCTAGAATAGGTGCTGGAATATAGCAATAGTTTGCTAGAATAGGTTCTTGAGTCGTGACCTGGTTACAAAAACACAGCTGTACATTTTAACTCTTTTTGCACTGCCAAAATTTAAAACTTCATCTGAGCAGCTCTCCAAGCATCTCTGGAGAGTCTCCTTAACCCTACGAAATTACTGCACAATTAAGATGCTTACTGATGAGGTCAGAAGTTCTAAGTGAAGGTGACAACATACACACCAAATCACAAGTGTGCAACTGGGCTCCTCCAGATGTTTTTAAACTGCAGCTCCATTAACCCCTCACAGCATAAACAGGCTACCTATGGAGATTGAAATCTGGGGAGGCAGGGAATACAAGGAAGGCCACAGTTGCCCACCCCTGCGGAAAACAGCAAAAGCTAGCCTATGTGGCATGAACAATATGGAATAATACCACTACTTGTATTTATGCCGCTGTTCTGTAAAATCACGCTCAAGCTGAAAAAAAGCTCTTAGAAACAAGCTTCCTAAGAATTTCAGTCTTAAGCTTTTTCTGAAAGTAACTTTCTAACCCAGATGGCTATCAATCTGAATTTAGAAATGTGTATTTACTTTGCATTGCCTAGTTCAGTTTCAAATGCTAACAAAATCTCCAGTTTTAGGACAAAACTGGAGTTCCTTGCATAGCTTCTTCCTTAAATAGCAGCTGCATAACAAGAGAAAGCATGCAAAATTTGCAAAATCTGCATAATTTTCAGAATTCAGCAACAGTTTCTCTTATTAATCTCTAGAGGCACAAATGAAATTCCAAAAGAAAAGATGGATGAACCAGTGGCCAAAATCCAGCTGGGGAAAAAAAAAGTCCATAAGGGCAATTGCATAAGCAATTGATGCCAGATGGGCAGTATATAAATCAAACAAATAAAATAAAATAAAATAAAATAAATGAGCATTTCTCCCCTTCCTGAAGGCTCAACTTCAAATATGTGGTCTTGCACTGCATGAAAAGTGGGGCATGCCACTGTTTGTGGAACTTAATGGGATCCTGCAGGAGAAGAGAAAATATTTATGCAATCTTCCTTATGTGATTTTCAGAGCAAACAGGATTCTGGACAATGAGCAACAAGTGTCTTTTGGTACTTATGAAGTGTTCTTCTCAAAGAAAGAGGAGATGGCAACACAGAAAATGACACAAATGGTAAGGATGTGTATCTGGATTACAACCACAATATTCTGCTGAATATTGATTTTTGTTTGCTGGCTACATCTTAATTGATATTACAGAGTTTAAACTTGCTTAAGCCCATTAAGAGGAAGCAGATCTTCAGGAAAAGGCAGACTTCAAGCAGTCACTGTGGAACAACCTCCTCCCACACCTTCTTCTTTTAACTCTGCCACTAAAATGACAAAGCTTTTGACAAAGCTTCCTCCCTCCCCTCCTTTTTTTTTTTTAATTGCCAACCTTACTTCTGCAAGGCTGGCAAACTCCATCTGATGCTGCCAGTTGGAAATTACTGACGAAGAGGGAGGGAGGAAATATGGGAGGAGGTGAAAAGCCATATCTCAGCAGTAGAGTGCAACATGACTGTTGCACTAAGGGTCCCAAGTTCACCTTCTGGCATTTCATGTTGTAAATGTTCAGGTAGCAAGTACTTGACGGTAATGACCTTTGCCACCAAGACTCTACCGGAATTCTCATTAGAGTAAACAAAACTGGTCTGCATGGCCAGACAACCTGGCCTGATACAACTCAGCTCACTGGGTTTTCCTCTTCTTACTCAAGCATTACAATTCTCTTTATTTTAAGGGAGTGAATGAGCTATCATTCTGAATGGGATATTGCTTGGTTTTTACTCAAAGCACTATATAGAGTGGGGAACTGCAGACCCTGTAGCTGAATCTGGCCCTCTGGGCTGCCCCAGATGATCCAAGTCCACTACCATTGGGTGGTTTTCAAACTTTTGGACAGGTGTTCATCCTATTCTAAAAGCCAAAATGCCTCCCCTAAAGCTGAATCACTGGCAATAAAAAAATTCAAGCTAAACTACGCTGGTATGTTAACTCCCACGTTTTATAGTCCCCACTCTCAGAACTTATCTGAGACTGAATCTGTCTCTTGGTCCAGAAAAGATTCCTCATGTTTCGTCTAATGCATAAGCAGCAACGGTAGAGAATTCCTGTCCCTCAGAACATCCAGTGGTAACACCTATTTCTTTGTTTCATTATTATTTTTATCCATTCTTGCTTCCCTTTCCACTAGCAAGCCTTCAATGCCACTAGCTTGGAGAATAAAACAGAATATGATCATTCACTGTCAAATCCAAATAAAAACAAGCATAATTTTCTCAGTAAGAGAAAAAGAAACAAAAATAAGATATTAAGGTGGTGAGGAGAGAAATCATCCACTGAATGCAAAGATATAAAGAAACTCGGTTATCAGTGCCCAATTAGTTTCCCCCCAGAAAAAATGTTATACAGTTGGAGTGCCAACACAGAAAAGGTTCTGTTAGCACCCAACAAATATTGGGAAGTGGGTGTAAGAGATGATGATTTTACGAAAGACACAGCTTCACAGAAGAAAAGCGATCCTTCAGATATAGAGCAGAAAAGAGGAAAAGGAACAAAATAGATCAGCTTCAGCTACTGGAGGAAACAGTTGACCAAATGAAACGGCGAGGTGAAAATAGACACCAAGTTCACACTACCTGATCACATCCACCAAAACTAGAATTTATGCAAATCCAGTGCACAAAAGCCCCCACTTGGCTTACCCTATAATAGTGATTGCACCCTTCCGAAATTTTGACAGTCTTCACTCACATACAGTATACCTTTTTACCCACACACGTAACTCTTCAGCTTCTTTTCCTCTTCAAACCTAGTGTGCGTGTTTTTTAATTGCTTGAAACTTTTTAAGGTTCTCCTGAGATCCAGCAAATTAATGACTTCATTGTGGAATCTGTTACATCTTTCCCACAGAAAAGTTAACAGATATATATATACAACTATCTAAATAGTCATCTGCTCATCAAAACCAAGCAGACACACCCTAATCATTCAAAGCTATAATGTAGCCAAATGCAGCATTTTGAAAGGAACGCTGTAATTAAATGTTGCACAAACTGATAATAGTTCTACTCTAAATTCTGAAAACTGACACTGCTGAATATTAAAGTGCTTAGTTATTATGGCATCTGCCAACTTTATCACCCAGTATCCAACAGCACTATGCAAGAGAGAGAGAGAGAAGAATTGTCTTCAAGATATTTCTTAGCACTGTAGAATCATCTTAGAACTGCAGAGTTGGAAGGGACTGTATGGATCATCAAGTCCAGCCCCTGTCAAGGAGGCACAGTGGGGAATGGAACTCCGGACCCCTTATATATTGAGCTATCCAGAAGCTGTATCAGCATTTCGAAACAGTAGCACCATTTAAGCAGACTTCAAAGTCTCAATAGGGAAAAAACTCTGGGTTTTTACCAGTAACACATTCATTCTCATTTATCCAAAATAATAACTCATCTGTGCTTGAGTTTCCATGGAATTCTTCAAGGATCCAAGGAATTCGTATCAGCTGCTGCTATTCACTAGAAGCCAAGTTCATGAGAACTGCCTTCTCCTACAGACCCCAAATGGTTCCCCCCCCCCAGGACTCCCCTCCCAGGGAACAATACTTTATTTGTAAATACATACCAGAAGTCTCCCTAAAAGGAGTGGAGAGAGAAACTGACTAAAACTAAAACTTTTTGCAATCACCTAAACAAAGAGTAGAAGGTCAATGAAAAAAATAAAAAAACTGAAAAAGGGCAGGACAAAATCTGTGTTATGTTTAAAAATACAAAGTGTATTAGAATGGAACTGTGTTTCATAGCAGGGGCTGTGTTTTGTTGGCACACCGGATGCATTCCCTTGCTACTTAATTTGGAGGGCAGCATGGGATTATCTTCTGGATGAACAGAGCAAGTCAACATGGGGCTATACAAAGTATAATTACCATACAAAATGATATTTATTTTATTTATATAGCTTTCAAAAGTGGAAAAATGCCAACATCAACTAAAGGAAGAGCAGTGTTCTAAAGAGAAACAAAGGAATCACAAAACATTAAGAAATACAGCTTAATACATAAAATATATCAGATGCTACTTAATTACACAAGCCTTCAGGAGTAAAGCCTTGATGTTACGAGACTGCCAGGAATGGCTGTGCTAATTTGTTGCAGCAAAACCTCCACAGGCCAGTATTCCTCTGGAGGTTTACACGTGCATAAGTGAACTCATTTGAACTGAAGTGATAAATTGCTGGAAACTGAGGAAGTGCTGATGGCATTCCACCTCGCGCCATCAGGAATGCAACCAGCACCATGTTAGTTAGCAATAAGGTCCCGCAGCGAATGACATGATTTCACTTCTGCACATGAAGAGCAACAGTAGGATCCTGACCACCGAATCATGTGACGACAAGCTCTTGTTGACTGGAGCCCATTTCATCAGATGCTTTAACTGTTGTTGACTTTTGCTTTGTCCTTTTGTATACACTAGTTTGCAAGCTGCTGTTGGCCTAAAAAGGTTTAAAGAATTGGGATAAAAATTATTTCAAAAACCTTTAAGGACAAAGAAATAAATAAGGCAAGTATTCAAGTTATTACGTCCCAGGCCTTTTTTTGCTTTTGCTGTTAGAAATTACACGTTTTCATTTCACAGAAGACGCTTGCAAGTTTGTTTGTTTTAATTGAGGTTCTCATGCTTCAGAACTGGAGTTGCCAGGGAAACAGCAAGTAGCACAAGACTTGTATTACAATTACTTGATATGGTTCCCCTTCCTCTCTTCAGTGCCACCAAACCTCAAATTAACTGAATGGGCTAGCATTCCTGCAGTGAGGCAAGCTGCACTGTGCAGAAGTTGTGATGTTCGGAGAAGAAAAAAAGAAAAATTGTTTCAGAGACAGAATTCTTGAAAGTAACCATACAGTACTGGCTGGTTTTTGGTCACATAGAGCTGGCTCAAAATGCCTGTTCAGTCAGGAGGTTTCCATGGGTAACCCCTGGCTGTGACTTCTTTTTACTGTTATAGGCTGTCATGTTGCTTCGGGTATATGACAACCCTGTAATTTAGTGATGTCCACTTACAGCAGCCTCTACTTCTTAACCTACCTTGAATACCCACTGAGATGATCAGATAATTATAGACATAGACACACAAATATGTCAACATGAATGTGGAAGAAACATCCTGTTAGATCAAACTGAAGGCCTGTGTGGTCTAACATTCTACTGACAGAGTGGCCAAATGATGCTGGTGGAAAGCCCACTAGTGCACATGTGTTCCCCACCATTTCCTGCTCATCTTCCCCAATTTCCAATACACTGAAGCATGCTGTTTCTCATATTGGAGAGGACAGATAGCCACCATGACTAATAGCTGCCAATGGTCATTGGAGGAGTATAAATGGGTTGGATATGCACACATTAAACATTCTGTTGTTACTATGTGCCACTAAAATCACTACTGAGTTATGGCAACCCTTGTAAGAAGGCTTTTGAGATATATGAGATGTTCAAAGAGCAGTTTACCAATTGCGTTCTCCAGTTAGTTTCCATGGTTGAGTAGGGATTTGAACTCAGGTCACCTGAGTCCAAATTTGACACCCAAACAACTACACCACATTGGCTTTCAGTAAATATGTACAATGAACAAAAACAATATGGTCGGCTACAACTATAATTGAATGTGGAATTGCAGCGCGTGTTCAAATGTTATTTGAGGGTGAATGACCTTGTGGTCCAAGCCATATTGCTCTTTTTGTCCATAACAGATAGCTTTTCTCATAGGTCAAAGAATGAATGAGATAAGGAAGCATTCCTCATCTTGAGCAATAAATCTAATTCAATAAATACCAAACAACTTGAGATTTAAAGAATTAGCCAGGCTCCCTGGTTGCCAGCAGACTTTTATGAGTTTTCTTTTGTGCATTGCTAAAAAACATTTCATGGGTTTAAATCCAAATACTCTTCATAACACCAGCAACACTGAAGATCTGGGTTGTCATTTGTTTACTCCAGGTCATTAAAAATACCATTTAAACCCCAAGCAGGGTCAGCTTGGTTGCTCATAGAATAGGCTACCAATGAATTTCCAAATCAACAAAACTTTAAAAAATGTTAATTCTGATCTTTCAGAGCTATGTTTAGAGCTGGGGGGAAGCAATTATCTCCCACCCTCAGTGTCAGTCAAAATTTTCAGCAACAACCTAGAAACTATGACAGGAACAGAAAGAACTTTGCAAATACTTTCTTGCACCTGAGAGCTTGTGGGCTTATGGTTCCTTAAATATTTTTTTCTGTTCAGAAAAAGGGTAAAGATAACCACTCTGGGCATACCTAAGACTTTATTTATTCATTTATGTATTTCATTTTTATGTCACCTTTCTTCCACTGAACAAACTCTTGGTCATGCTACAGTAGTATTTTCAATTCGGGTCCATATTTTGACAACAACAACCAAAAAACCCTCTATGAAACCCATATACTAATGAATGAAAAAAAATCCTTATGTAGCCCAAACAATACTCTGCAATACAAGACAGAACAGAGATAATGAAGTGGTTTGCAGAATAAATTTCCTTAAATGAAACAAAAGCAGAGGAATGTCAGACCTGTCTTAGTCCGTAGTAGCAAAATCTAAAAAATTCTTATGGCAGTTTAAAGACTAATTAGTTTTATGTGATAGAACCTTTAATGGGTAGCAATTTACTTCATCAGATGCAAACGAGGAGACCCCCCCCCAAAAAAGAAACAAATTAAGATTCTTCAGAAGCCTCAGAATGATGATCACTGTGGAGGTAGGTGAGGAGGACACCAAAGGAAGAAGGGACATCGAATGGAGTATTCTGGGAAAAAGTATGGCTGCTTGGTTGGCTCGAACCCTGAACCACCAGAGCGCTTCAGACTGGAACATTCTGTCTCAAGTGCATGTTTTCCAGGTCCTCCTCTATTCCTCAGTGTGTAGATTTAGTAATCGTGTTTCCTAAGGGAATCTGGCCCAAGTCACCACCCAGTTTGCTTAACGGCAGTTAAAGTTTGTCCAATTTTATCTGTCTCTGTGGGAACGAAGGGGCATTCCTGTGTGCCTTTTCCACAAAGATCAATAAAAGTACAATGAAGGGGGGGGGGGGGAGCACGAAACACAAGCCAATGTAAAATCATAAAACCAAACCAGAAGATGACATTCTTTGGGCTCCTGTTCTATTTCTGACAGGAACCACAATACTCTGTCTGCGGGACAGCGGATAGTAAAAATAAAGATACATTCAGTGTGGTTTGAACTTCTGACTGCTCAGCGTGGATATTCATTTCCAGAAAAAATGTACACACACACAATGGGTTTGTTTTGATTTGCAGCTACGTCCAATCCTACACTCACTGAAGGACTTTTGCCTCATTCATATCACAATCACCACAAATTAACAAGGGACCCCAAATTTCCGTCTTCCAACACACCCAAAACCTGGTCCCAAACCACCCAGAACAATCCGGATCCATCAGGTTTGATGCAGAAGACCAGGCACAACAATCTCTCTTTGTGCCAATTTGTCAAGTGACTGTAAAAAATTAAAAAAAGGGGGTGGGGGAAGGGGGTGGGACCCTGATTCCCAAACCTGTGTAATCATCCCTATGAAGGGCCACCCCCTCCCTTTCTGTTCCCTCCTGATACAAGCCATCCTCGGTGGAATGCAAAGAATGGGATTTCCAGAAAGGTGTCCACCAACACAACAGCAGAGAGGGCTTGGAAATAAAGACGCCCGGAGATTCACATGATCCTGGGAAATAATATGGTGCAAAAAAATATTCCTACGTGTGTGGGCACTCCTAAGCGATGCTCTCAAAGATTCAGAGGGAGGGAAGTCTTCTGTTCAGCACCTGAAGCTCGTCCATGGCCAGAGGGGGATTTCAGACAAAAAGACCACACCCCTCCCCCCACCGCCCGGTCCTATTGTTCTAAATGCCAGGGTCCCCAGATGGAGCGCCTTTCGCACCTTTTCGGCTGGAGCGGATAGGTTCCGGTGCCCAAACACTCACTGGGGGAACCAGAAAAACCAGCCTCGCGAGCAAGGAGCACGGAGTCAACCGACCCTTTGGAAAAACCAAGGGCCTTTCACACGAGCGAGCATCAGAAACCACCTTATTGTGTTATTACGATATATACTTTTTTTTTAAAATCGTAGCAACGATGGGGAAGGGGGGGGGGAAGAAAATGTTTTTAAAAAGGCTAAGACTCGCCCTTACCTTGCAGCTGCTTGAATCTTCCTTCTAATTGATTATAATTGTATGGCACGGAAGCCGTGTAGCCGGGGGACAACTGCCCTGGCAGAGTGGCTGAGTTCTGCAATTCCATTTAGGTGGAACGTAGTGTGATGAGGTTACAAATCCAGGCATGCAAAGCAAGAAGTGCACCGGTGTGTTGTGTTTTTTTGTTAAGACAGCAACCCCACCGGTTGCTTCACCATTCATCCAAGCCGATCCCAAGTCCCTCCGAAAGGTTGCACTCCTTCACACCATTTCTCAAGATTTCTTTAAAAAAAAATTTTTTTTTTTAAATCGATTCCTCTCTGTTCGAGCGCGAACAGAGACCGAGACTCGGCCGAAGCAGCAGTCCAGCCGCGCAGAGGGCGCCAGCGAATTTACAGCGGCAGCGTGGTTGCGGGGGGGGGGGGGGGCTTGCGTATTTTTTGCCCCCCTTCTGCTGCGGTTGCAACGCGATCCTCAACGCTTCGCCCACCAGCCTTCACCCCAAGATTCTTAAAGCAATCCGATCTCCCCTCCAAACCGGATCCCCTCGCTCCGTTTGCAATCCAGAGTCAACCCCAAGGCGGAGGCAGCGTGGTAGCTCTGCCTCCTCTTCTTTTCCCCTTGCCGCCGCCTCTCCTCCTCCTCCTGCTGCTGCTGCTACCTTCTCCCCTTCCTTTCCAAAACCTTCTTCCAGAAGCTCGTGCACACCTCCAGCCCGCGTTTGCAACCGCATCAGTAGCCACTCACTGTGTGTTTAGTGATGATGTCACTGATTAGCACTGTGTAGAGGAAACCGAGACTGTACCAAAGGAAGGCGGTGTGTGGGGGGGGGGGCCGGGAGGTGGGGATCCAGGCGGCAGGACCTCGGGAGAATGAGGACATTTCTGGGCATCCGAAAGCAGGGCCGCGTTCCAACACCCAGCCCGGAAGCGGCGAGCCGGGTCTCAGCCTGCCGCCGAACCCCCCACCCCACCCCCGCGAAGCACCGGCGAGCACACACGCAGCAGGGAGGCCAATGGTACCTTCCCAAACAAAGCTGGTGGAATTACACTCGAACGCTCTTTTGTTAAGAGCCTCATGTAACGGGAAAGTCTCAGATTACTATCGCCTGAAAAAGAAGGCACCTTTCTTCCTGTATCTTTAGTTCTATACGCTTGAAAGGGGGGGGGGGGGTTGGAAGGACTGAAAGAAAGTAGCTGAAAGTAGCAGGTAGAAACACTCAAGCAGTATTTAGCATCGATTTAAAAAAAACCTCTTAGAAATGTGTATTTTGCAAGAATTAAATGAGACCTTGGGGAGGAAGAGAAAACCTCTTCACTTAGCAATCTGGCCTGATTTGCTTTAATTGGAGATGCTAAATATTTTGACATTTGAAAGGAGGGGTGTGGATCTCCATCCAATTACATACGTACCTGCCTCCTGGGTATTTTCGTAATGGCTTTCCAGGATCATGTGTGGAACATAGTAGCATTTAAAAAAAAAAACTTAATATATTTTCCAATTAAAAATAAGTACACTTGCGCCATATCTATCTAAATGAGGCTTTCTGGTACAGGCAAACCAGCACCCTTTATGAAACAGCTGCCTGAAGGTGGGATTTTGTAAATTATACATATGATTAATTCATTGTGTGTACAGGTTTTGGGATAACGCTGTTTTACCAACATGAAAAATCAGCACACAATATCCTCCTTTAGGTATTTGAACAGTGGCATAATTACACTTCCAAAATGTCAAGACTGTTATACTGTAGAATACCTGGGGGAATACTACATTCACAGATACAGTAAGTGAAACTTCACATCTTTTAGGGTGCGGTTACACTCAAAAGTCGAAATGGAGCAATATGGCTTTGCTGTGATTTGATTCGAAGCCTCCATTATATTAGAAATCACAGTCACTGCTCACACAGGGGCTACAGACTGATTCAGGAGTTCACCATTCATATTGGACATGATGGAATTTGCATTCCAACCAAGAACCCTTCCTTCCTTCCTTCCTTCCTTCCTTCCTTCCTTCCTTGGGTCCCTCTCTCCCAGTCCTTCCTTCCTTCTCTGCTCTCACCTCTACCAATCCTTTTATGAGGTGTAATTACAGGAAATAATAATTACAAGGAATAACAATAAGGTGATAGTGTGATCTAATATTAATCTCATAATAATCTCATATATGTAAGAACCTTTTTAAAAAAATTAAAATTCTGAGAACAATCTTGGAAGAGAAAAGAATGTGGGGGCCATGTTCCCCCAGTCTTGAACATCACCACTCAAGTGCCTACATCACTGAAACACCACCTACAGACACACTACCCATCTTTACAAGAATGCATCACAACTAACCACATGGGGAAAAGCCCATTCAAATCACTCTGGCTTGAAAAAGTAGAAGCCACCCAGTGGCAGATTTTTAAAAATCCATTTTGGGAGCAAAAAAAAGGCTGGATTGATTGGAATCAACATTTGCATCAAGTGGTCAGTAAAAAATACAGTACTTTGAATTTATCCATGGTATTTGACCCTGTTGTTGCAGCCTTAATACCTCAACATCCCGTGACTCATAGCAGAAAGTGAGAAACAGGACTCAACTGAAAAGCAATGTTGCATGGTGGGAAGGTTCATTTAGGCATGTTTGAACCTAAGTTTCTTCCTTTCAAATTCCTGTAATATGGTGGTTGTGCCCTATGATGACGCATGATGCTGACATGGGCTGTCTAGCTCATCACTACACCACCACAAAGAAGCCACTGCCAGCCTTGTTTGAGAACGACATAGAAACACAGGGAACATTTCCTGAAAAGCAGCCCTGTGAGATTTCATGCTTACATGTCAGCCACTAAAGGAATGGGACAGCAGGTGATGGTTTACAGATGCAATTAGATTGCAGTTCTCATATGCCCTAGCCAGCAAAGCTAATGGTAAAGGATAATGGGTACTGCAGTACAGTAACATCTGGGGGGCAGCTGCATGTATCCCATTGAATTCCTGTTTGTCCTTTGATGCTTGCCATCAAAGAAAGTGGCAGATGCGTTTGCACCATCATTGTCTTGTATACCAAAATTCCTTTCCTTTGAGTCAGAGCCCCTGCCACCCCCACCTCCTTCTTTCTCTTCCTTCCTCCCCTTTAGCAGCACAAAATCTTGCCTTTGTTTTGTTTCTGCACTTCTACCATTTTTTTAGTTATGCAGTAAATATGAAACTAATTGAAAAGAGACCGAACGCCATAGAACACTGTGGGTTCAAACATTTTGCATGCCCACTCACTTGAAAAAAAAAAGATCCTTTCTCAAAAAGGCTACTCCTCAATAGGGCAGTCCACATCAGAGGGTGTCCTGTTGACTTCAAACTACTTGACACTTCTTTAATCCAAGGGGTTTAAAACTGTGGCTTCTAAATTCATAGTTTTTCCCAATTCCTGAGTCATTCACAATTTTTCCCAATTCTTAAATGATTGGCATCGAATGTACAGCTTCACTTATTACAATAGCTCATTACTTTACACTCTTGGGTATACAGTAAACAGAGGCGGGTAATATGTAGCCCTCTATATGTTGCCAGACTACAACTCCCAGCAATCTTAACCAGTACAGCCAACAGTGAGGGTTCATGGGAATTGCAGTCCACCACCAAGATCTGGCTAGCCATACCCTTGCAGTGGATGATACACAAATCTAGGTGGTACAGTTCTAAGTGTGTTTGTTCTGTCTAAGGTCAACAGAGTTTGTTTTCTGGTTCAGGGGTGGACCTGAGACATGGATACATGTTTTATAGAAAACTTTGATTCAGGAGGAACTACTTGTAATCATACGTAGAGATGTGTAGATTTGTATTTTTGGATTATATTTCCCAGAATTCTCAAATCTTCACACCCTTAATCTTAACCTCCCCTTTCTGTTACATCTTTTTTGTGCTTGCCAATATTCACCAGTTATGTCTTTAAAGCAGGGTGTGCAACTTTGATGGACCAGGGGACAATTTTCTGTCCCCAGGACCTTCCAGGAATACAGAAGGGGAAGGGGGACAGGGAAGAGCTGGCGGGGGACATATTGCTCACGCCAGACTACTCATATCAGCTACATGCCTGTCCAATCAAGACAGTGTACTTGATGGAACAGTGTTCTGACCAGAAAATAGCAAATCTCTGTGTTTTCTTCAAAGTCCTTTCCTGATAATCTTTGCCCTGCCAGCTGTCTCTGAAATAGAAGAAAATGCTGCAACAGCATCTCATTCTGCATTCGCTCTCTCTCTCTCTCTCTAACCAATGCAACATTCTCCCTTAAATGCAGGACAGAAATGAGGACGTGCATTCTACATCCAGCCTAGGAGGAGAAAGGTAATTTTTAAAAAATTTAGCTGTTCATCAAAGTCTCTCATTTCTTTCTCTCTCTCTCTCTCTCCATGTAGTAGAGCCAACTAGGCCACTGTTGGTTTCTTCCAACAAGGGTCCAGCAAAAAGGATCTGGGAAATCTAAAAGCAGGACCTGAAGACAGTAGCCCTATCTCAAATGATACTGAGAAGCATAGGTGCACAGTAAACCAGGGATGGGAAAACTGGCTGCCACGGGTTCTCTGCTTGGTCCAAGAGGGGATCCCCATCCAACCAGGGTTTTTTCTCCTTGCCTCCTTTCCAGTGTTGGATAAAGGCATCCCTTCTCTAACACTGATAGGAGTGGGGTTTCCCCTCCTCTTACTGGAGAGGGACTGTCTTTCTCTAGCTCTAAGAGGAAATGTTACCCTTTCCGTCCTATGCAAGAGCACATGGACGTCCGAAGAGAACATTCTATGCCTCTTTCTGCGCAGCAGACTAACTACTAGATCAGCAGGTAGGTTTTTGTAGAAAAGGGTAGGGCTTAGTAGACCACCCTCTCATCCCATCTGGCCCATCAAGGGTAATCTGGAAAGAAATCATGCTTCCAGATCCAAAACAGTTCTATGTTATAATTTAGCATAATGAGAATGAGCTGCAGTAAGCCTTGGGTTTTTACATACTTTCCCTTTCTTCTCTTCTTCTGGAGCATCACAAAGGAAATACCCATCAGCTAAAATTAATAATTCCCTCTTGAGCAGCAGTTCCCAACCTTGGGACCGCAGGTGTTCTTGGATAAAACTCCCAGAAGCCTTCACCACTAGCTGTGCTGGCCAGGATTTCTGGGAGTTGTAGTCCAAGAACATCTGGGGACCTAAGGTTGGCAACCTCTGTTCTAGATCATTGGTTCCCAGACTTTGGATCCCCAGATGTTCTCGGACTACAACTCTTGGAAGTCCTGGCCAATCCAGTTAGCGGTGAATGCTTCTGGGAGTTTTAGTCTAAGAACATCTGGGGACCCAAGGTTGGGAACCACTGCTCGAGACATTATGGTTTTCTTAATCAACCCAAGTGCTAAAGTTGCTTGTTTCAAATGAGCTATACTTAAAATTAACCCCAATTTGTTGGACTTAAAAAATATGCTAAGCCAAAATTAGTCTAAACTGGGAAGAAAAGCTTTTGAATTTCTCCTCCTGATATGTTCACAGAGAAGATGGGAAGGTAAAGTGTGATGATGATACTGGTGTGCAGTGTGATATCTGAATATGATTATTGCCTCTGAATGTACATACTCCATTGAGTTATCAAGGCTAAAAAGTAGAGCTTATTAAAATTACTTTTCTAGACTATCTAACCAGTATCTTCTAACCAGCAAGACTACTGGCTGGCCATGTTGTCTGGGAGAATCTCACAAGTTGTTTTTTCAAGCTCTGAATTGCTATAAATAGGTTTATCTTTCATGAATTTGAATATCCCCATTACCCACACCAGTGGCTATTGCACACAGCATTCAATTGCACAAATCAGTTGTGCTTCTTGCAAAGTAACTTTCTTTGCTTTGAACCTACTACCCATCAATTCCATACTAGTGTGGAAGGTAAATAGAATCTCTTCTCTGTCCACACAGTTCCTATCTATATAGCCTGCATCTTGCTCCCACGATCTACATCTCTGTTTAGAGGTATCTACATCATGAGCTTTGGGCAAAATTGCTGAGTAATTCAGCAGTTGATACTAGCAATGGTTCTTGTTAGCCCTATTTGAAAATCTTGTCAAAACAATCCTCTCTTCTGATAAGCCAGTCTCCATCTGTGTTACCGACTCCTCCAGATTCTTTAATTGTGGGCATTGTTACATTTCATTTATGCTACTTTGAATCAACATCACTATGTAATCCAGCAATATACAGCACCTGTAGGCATATCTATTCAACTTCTAGTGCCCCACCCTTGGCAAACAGGTGTTGCTATGCAGGTGTTGGCTCTGCATAATATCAAAGTACAGGTGAGCAGGCACAGAGGAGAAAGGCATTTAGAATTCAAATAAAAGCTCCACACATTTTAAAAACAATTAACAATATTGCCCAGATAATTAAAGCAGGGACAGTTCTCTCTAGAAGCCTCTGGCAAAGCACATGCCAGTGGGCAGGATCTGTTCTCGGTCATCCCAGAATGCAGAACATGTAAAAATTGGCTCAAGTTACAGGAAGCCAGATTTCAGCTGAATATCAGGGAAAACCTCTTAACTGTTAGAGCAGTATGACAATGGAACCAATAAATTTGGGAGATGGTAAGTGCTCCAACATTGGACGCATTCAAGATTCAAAATTAGACAACCATCTGTCAGATCTACTTTGATTTGGATTCATGCATTGAGTAGGGGTTGGAGTCAATGGCCTTATAGACCACTTCCAACTCCATTATTCGATGATTCTATGCTTTGGAGATTAAACCCAAGGTTCTCTCGATATGTAAGAACAAAATAAGGCCCTTCTTGATCTAATCAAAGATCTATCTAGTCTGCCATTCTGTTCACACAAGGGCTAACTAAATGGCAGTGGGGAACTCAAAGCAGAACATGAAATGAATGAAGTAGCACCCTCCCTATTTCTTTTTTACGGGAACCGGCACTCAAAGACATATTAGTCCTATTTGGTCATTAAGCTTAACAGCATGTAGGACACAACAGGTGGTGGGGACACAGATATCCATGTAAGCCTAAACCCGTGACTACATCCCATCTTTATAGGGCTGCTAATCACAGAAACATTGTAAATGTGCAAGTTAGCATGACTCCCTGGTGGGGCAGGATCATGGGAGTCAGGGCTTACCTGCATCCCTGCATTACACTACCCTTGAGCTCTACATGCTTTTAGGCTTAATGGCTAAATAGAGCTATTGCCTCTATATGCAGGTATAACAGCAACTGCACACTGATCACTTTAAATTTCCCCAGGAAATAATATTTTTCAATTTTGGGTGCTTAGATGTTATTGGGCTTCAGCATGGCTAATGGAGATGGATTTCAAAATATGTGTAAGACCAACAATTGAGAACCAATGATTTAGAGTAGTGGTTCCCAATCTTGGGTAACCCAGGTGTTCTTGGACTCAGGTTCCCAGAATCCTTCACCACCAGCTGTGCTGGCCAGGGCTTCTGGGTGTTGCAGTCCAAGAACACCTGAGTTACCCAAGGTTGGGAACCATTGATTTAGAACATCTCTCTCTCTCTCTCTCTCTCTCTCTCTCTGCGCACCTAGAAATCAGACATCCTGCTTATGATCATAACATATAACTCATGCAGACACTGTGAGGATAACTGAAATCATCCAGTAGCTTTCCTCCTTGGAATATAGCCATCATTTTGTTCTCCATCTCAATAGTACCCAAACCAAAACAACAGGAACAGAAACAGATTCATCCCCAAACCTTAAAGAGCTGCTACCCACCACGTCACATATTAATGACATAAATGAACCAGCTTCAGATGAGAAATGTGGGCAACGTGAGGCCTGTGGGCTGTGTCCAGTCTACTGTCCTGAACTGGCAAACAGCAAAAATTCTACAAAATCTATAATAGGTTGAGGTTACAAATTGACAGCTGGGGATCTTTGACAAGCTGCATTTGGATGTAGAGGCCAAAGAATTTTCTTGAAATAAGTTCTAGCACATTTCACTCAGTTCAAAATTGCTTCAAGGCCTAGATTTGTTTGCTTTTTGTTATTCAGCTATGCCTTGGAATGGTCATGTGGCACTCATGTGGTCCACATATCTTGTTTTTGGACTTTTAGACTTGACATCAGTTCTCAGTTTTAGCTGGAAAAGCTCTTAAATAAGGTCTTTCTGAGAACACTAACACCTCCAAACGGGGTTTAAACCTACTCTCAAAGCCAATTTGCCACACTTGTGGCCTACTTGGAGGGATGAACACAGGAGTCAACCCCACTTTATCTTCATGATGATTCTGTAACATCAGTTAAATTAAGAAAATGTTATGTAGTGAGCTGTACAATTGAACAGGGACATTAACCTGTTGAAAGAGAAACAGTCTAGCCTCAGCATTATACCACACTGTAAGCAAACCATTTCCAATGTGTCACTGCATTAATCTACTGCAGTGAAAATAACAAAGAACCCTGAGAAGAGTTGTCTTGATCCATTCCAATTTGGATTGAGACTGCAGCAAGGCACCAAGATGGCACTGGTTGTGCTGCACAGTGACCTTGTAAGGAAGGCCCACAGGGGAGGATCTAACTTATTGGTTCTCCTGGATCTCTCTGCAGCTTTTGATGCCATCAGCCATGGTATCCTTCTGGCATTGAGCTGGCTCTGATTCGTGTCCAGAGAGTTCAGCTTGGGGATGAGCTGTTGGATCCCTGGACTCTCAATTGTAGTGTGCTCTGGGGGTTGTCAATATCCCAGTGCTTTTTAATATCAGTTATAAAGCCACTAGGGGAAGTCATCAGGAGATCTGGAGTGAGATACCATCAGTACGCTGATGACACACAACTGTATCTCCCCTTTACAAGTTCTGCAGAGGATACTGTCCAGATGCTTGAATGCTGCCTGGCCTCGGTTTTTGAAATGGACCAGGGCCATCAGGCTCCAACTGAACCTGGAGAAGATAGAGATTTTGCTTTTGGGGGAGCCCTCCAAAAGGTTGGGGAGGATTATCCCTAGACTGAACGGCATGGCCCTCCTGTTTAGGGATCAAGTCCGTAATCTGGGTGTGCTTCTGGAGCCAGCTCTGTTTTGGGGACTCCCAGACTGAAGATGCATCGAGATCAGCCTTCACCCAACTGAGGCCTATCATCCAACTCTGCCCCTACACAAGGGTGCCCTCAGGACACTGGTACACACATTGGTTATCTCCCAGACTACTCAAACGTTCTCTATGTGGGGCTTCCCTTGAGGCTCACCTGGCGACCACAGTGGGTTCAGAATGCAGCGGCTAGACTGGTGGCTAGTATGAGCAAGTTTGATCACATCACTCCAGTTCTGGCTTACCTCCACTGGCTACCTGTTGTGTCCTGGATCAGGTTCACGGTTTTGATGCTTATGTACAAAGCTCTCCATGGTTTGGGACCATTCTATTTGTTGGAGTGTCTTTCCCACGGTCATCTGCCCACTCCACCAGATCCTCCCAGGCAATGCTCCTCCGGGTGGCCACTCAGAAGGAGGCCCGGAAGACATCTATGAGAAATCAGGCCTTCTTTGTTGTAGCACCAATTCTTTGGAACTAGCTCCTGGTAGAGCTGTGCTTGGCTCCCTCCCACCCAATGTTTAGAAGGCATCTTGAAACATTGCTTTTCAGAGAGGCCTCACATAGCAACCATGCCTCATGTTCCACCTGTTACTGGGATAATATCCCTCTTAGTGTTATCTGTTTTATTTCTCTGATTGTTTTATTTCTCAATATGCTGTAATAGAAAACAAAAACCAGAGCAGAAAGGTGCAAAACTTGGGAGCAATTTTAGTCCCCTAATGGAACTCGGAAGATGGACAATAAGTACAAACGTTGGGGAGCAGGAAAGGATATACTTTGAACCAGTTACGTGGAAACTGTCAGGGAAAAATGGACCAGGGTTTTGACAGCAAGTATATATATATGAACTCAGATAACATGACTTGGAAATGAGTCCCAGCAGAAATTTCCAAGTTGGTAATGGTGGACATGGCCACTGGTCCCATCACCTCCTGGCAAATAGAAGGGGAAGATATGGAGGCAGTAACAGATTTTACCTTCTTGGGCTCCATGATCACTGCAGATGGTGACAGCAGCCACGAAATTAAAAGACGCCTGCTTCTTGGGAGGAAAGCAATGACAAACCTAGACAACATCTTAAAAAGCAGAGACATCACCTTGCCGACAAAGGTCCTCATAGTCAAAGCTATGGTTTTTCTAGTAGTGATGTATGGAAGTGAAAGCTGGACCATAAAGAAGGCTGACCGCTGAAGAATTGATGCTTTTGAATTGTGGTGCTGGAGGAGGCTCTTGAGAGTCCCCTGGACTGCAAGGAGAACAAACCTATCCATTCTGAAGGAAATCAACCCTGAGTGCTCACTGGAAGGACAGATCCTGAAGCTGAGGCTCCAATACTTTGGCCATCTCATGAGAAGAGAAAACTCCCTGGAAAAGACCCTGATGTTGGGAAAGTGTGAAGGCAAGAGGAGAAGGGGACGACAGAGGACGAGATGGTTGGACAGTGTCATCGAAGCTACCAACATGAATTTGACCCAACTCCGGGAGGCAGTGGAAGACAGGAGGGCCTGGCGTGCTCTGGTCCATGGGGTCACGAAGAGTCGGACACAACTTAACGACTAAACAACAACAATGGTGTTAGTCCATCAAAAATAAGGAGCCTTATAGCACCATAAAGATCCACAAGTTATATTTGGCATAAGCTCTTAGCAATTGTAGCCCACCTTTCTGGATGAATCTGCTAGACTGTGTGCTACAGTCCAGAAAAGCCAATGAAAAATAAAGCATGCCAGTCTTTAAGGTACCACAAAAGTCTTTGTTGTTTTTCCTTAACCCAGTAGCTACTTTCTCAATCTACTTGCATGGAGTTAACACATACTGCAAAACACACCCATGAATTTAAGAGAAGCCCAAGCTGTTGTCTGTAGGTAAGTATCCTGCAGTGTGCGTAGTGCGATGCTGCACCACTTTACAGTACTTATAGGGGAGTAATATTTGAAACGAAAGCCAAGCTTCCATAATAAAATTGAGAGGGAAAGCTTCTATGAAATGTTCAATTCTTCTTCCTCAAATTGGAAGCATGCACACACATTGCAATCCGTCTTGAAAAACTGGTGTCAGATCCGGTGCTTTTCAGATTCAAAAGAAAATGCAATAATTCAAGGGAGATTTGCAGGTTTTACACCGTTTCAAAAAGAAAGAGGCCAAGGAAAGGAAAGGAAGGGAGGCATTTATAGAAAAAGGCTGAGAATCCTTTGGCAAATCTGACTGGGTGACTGCGTTCCCGATGCTATCAGTGCAACCACACTTGGCTTCAGGTTTCCCTGAAAAAGTATTTCCAGCGTCCAAAAGAAATAATGTGCTGATAGTAACTCAGCAGCAGCAGCTTATGAATGCAGAATTGGTGCAGAAGGATCTTTGCTAAAGTGACTTTAAAAAGGGGGACTAATGCAAAAAAGGGCTCTGTCTGAACTCCCACATTACAAAGTGTATAATGTTTTCTCAGGGACACACGTATTATGACAAATAAGTAGTGTCACATTTGACTTCCTGATAATGCTTCCTTGAATAAACCCTAAAATGTCACAGATTAGGCCTTGAGATTTGTGATAAAACAATGGAAAACATGTTAAGTACCATCTGTGAAAAGCTCAGCCTTTCTATAAGAGGCTTTGGGTCAAAGATTCCCCTGGACGGGTCTTCGGTTCACCTCCTTCAAGTCAAGAACCTTCTCATCTTCACCGAGAATTACATGGTTGCCCTGGGCAACCACGAAGGCCTTAACACTCTGGTTCTCTTCAGAAATCCAAGAGGCTGCTTAAACTTAGATTATACAGTTTGCCATGAAACTCTTGACTGGAAGTTACCTCATGGGTCTGCAGCGACATGACACTTTAATACTGGTTGAAATATTGGAGAAAGGGGGCCGATTAAAGAAAGAATAAACTAATTCATTTGAATGCTTTTAATCCCCAATGCCAACCTCTCCCTTCCAAACTTCCTTCTAATGCCAAAACAAATGAAATATATGTTTCCTAAGCACTCCAATCCACCCACATATTTTCTCACGTTTGTGGTTTGGGAATGGCCTCTTAAGTGCAATATTATGGGACGCCTGACAAGATGCCACACACACGTTCCCTAGATTGAAGGGCTGGATAAAATCTCAGGCAGCTGGTTGGCCGGCCATCTAAATATTTCAACATTCCCCCAATCTCTTCCCAACTCTTGGATATCACTGGCACGGAAAAACACAATTCCATTTTTAAAATTTACAATAGCCCTGTTTAGGCCATATGCCCCTATCTCTGTAGGGCTAAACAGGTAATGGTGCGCATGCCCTACCCCCTACAAATACACACCTCGAAATCAGCAACACTTTTGCATTAAATGCAAGTTTAGCATGAAGGTTGTGCTGTTTCCAGGTGGGGTGGGGTGAGAGGGGTTGGATTTATGTATGCAGTAACTGACAACTAACTTTATCCTGTTACATATTAGGGTGTTTGAAAAGCAATTCCTCACGATCACTTGTTGCCATTGATCAGAACTATAGTTCATTGTGTTGCTTCACCTTGTGTCTTCTTTTTTCTTTAAATGTTAATTAAAAAAATTAAAACATTCAGATTTAGGAGAGAATGGCGAAAGGCTTGAAAATATCTTGGCAAAATGCTTCTAAAACACCCTTTAGAAGTAACTTTTAAAAATAACTAGAAATAATACTAGTTACTTTACATAACTTCTTTCCTATTTATTATGTCATTTTTGAAATGTAGCTTGGTTATGCCCTCCCTAGTTACTGAAAAAGGTAAGTTGTTACTGGTAGCTACTAGAGATGGGTATGAACCTCAGTTTAGAGATTCATGCCAGTTCCTCCACCTCCCCAGCTGGCTGCCCCACCCACCTGCCAACCCATGCTCCTCGCCTCCTTCTCTTTAGCTGTTCAGCCGGTCCCTGGCAGGAGCATGGGCTTCCTTGCCTTGCCTCCTTGGCTGATCACCCACTCAGATAAGGAGGCAGGACAGGCAAGTCCATGTTCCTGCCAAGGACTGGCTGAATAGCCAAAGAGAAGGAGGAGAGGAGCGTGTGCTGGCTGATGAGTGGGGCATTGCCTGGGGAGGCAGGGGAAGTAAACATGAGGAATATGGGTTTTGGGCTACAGCATCTATAACTCTAGGCCAGTGATTCCCAACCTGGGGTACATGTACCCCCCCCAGGTTCAATAAGGGTGGGAAAATGCACATACCTCAACAGTGTAAGTCACTTATTTATACCTTGAGCAGTGAGAAACCCCTCAGCTTCTTACTTCTCTCCCCACCAACCATTTGAGAGCCCAGTCAATTGGCTTTCACTCCAAGACAACATCCATTCTTGTTGCACCACTAATCTGTGGGGGGGGGGGGGGTCGTGCCACCTGCTCCTTTCCTATTCAAACAAAACTCCTTAAGGATTTTAATCCCTTTGCTGGCATGCTTATGAACCCACTGGTAGCTGGCATGCTCATGAACCCACTGACACAGCATCTGTTTATCCCTTGGGGTCTGGGACTTTTAAAAGGATGCCTAACAAAAGACATTCTCATTTTATTTTGAAATAGTGTTGGCTAGTAATGACATGGTAGCCAAGCAACAAGCGGGGGGGGGGGGGGATGGGATCGAAAGAACCATTTTTGCTCAGTAACCAAGGAGCCCAGCCAGGTGAACATTTGGAAGCTAAGAGGGCAGAACACTTTCTTCTCAAAATATGCTCCTGATGCGGGTGCTTTTATTATAAGAAACTCATGCAAAATTTCTTACAAAGGGAAAGCTTTTGGGAGGGGGGGAATGTATGTACAGTATCCAGATTACACTGTCTGTGGAAACATACAGGCTGTGAGCAGATGTCATAGGCATATTGCAATATCAGGTTTGGAAAGGCAAACACGTGTCTCCAAAGAGAAGCATCTTCAGGTGAAAGACCAGGGTACGTCCACACAACACGTATGTGGGTCTGTATTGCAAATCATCTTCTTTAATTTGCCTTTTCTCAAAAAAAAAAAAGCAGGGCTTTTTAAAAATACAGATATAGTATGTTTTACTTGTAGACTTCCTGAAGGTATTCAATTGGACACTGTGGAAACAGACAGATACGGTCTTCATCAAACATCAAGCCTCATTAATGGAAAAGAACAGTCTAGTTGTCCAACTCTCTGATTTGAAGCCAGTGCTGCTGGCATATAATGGCAGCCCTCAAGTTCAGTGGTCAACCCATTTTAATGTGGGTGGTCCAATCTTGTTCAATACCCTGACATTGTTTTGCTTGGTGTGTTCAAAGCCCTCTCAAAGTGGCTGGGATATGAAATGAAGAGCAGGGGAGTGACAGTAATGCGTATGTTAATTGGTACTGAATTTTATGAGTGGTGGGGAACTCAGAACTACTTTAAGTGATGCTCTTGCATTCCTTACAATGTGCAACTGAATAAAATTGTCTACTTCTTTTCAACTGTTTAATCTGTATACAATGTCCATGCAAACAGTCACCCGAATAAGCAACAATTCACTAAAGATAAGTGAGTCGTGCTTAAGCCACCTTGTGCAACATGTGTTTGGCTTGACCTTTCTGAAAGGCTTGGATTGACCCTTTATACAGTAGATATGCTCTAAAAATGTACAGTATTTTATTGGATATATTTTCTATGGTTCCATTTAATTTTGTTTTGAAGTATCATTACAGGTCATAAATGTTCTCAGCATAGAGCCTGGGAAGAATCTCAATAAAGGCGGAAGAATACACACACACCTTCTTTCTGGTTTCTCAGCTGCTCTCTGCTCCCACCATTTCCACATCGATCAACCACTGACACATCCCTTTCTGAAAACCGTCTAAAATAATGTCTTTCAATGCTTGAAGGCTGTGCGTGACATGCAGGGAGCATTGGTCACGATGCCAGACTAACAGAATAATGTGAAGTTTTTCAGAGAAACAAAATAAATACAGAGAATTTATGTATTTCTGTTTTAGTGTTGTGATAAACTGTTAAATTCTCCTGGATCTACTTCTTACAATGCATTCACTCAATTCCCAATGGATTGGTCCAAGCTGAGGCATAAAAAACAGTTATATTCTTCAGAATTTCCAGAGTTAGCAGCCAGCTATGCACTCATATTCTGTTCCACTGTACAGCATGTTTTAATCGGCTTGAACCCTACTCTCCTAATTCCATTTATCACAGTCTCCATGTATGCCTCTGCATATTTACTCATCCATGCATTGGTCAATCAATTCCTTTTGATAACACCGCTGTGTATACCTTTCCTCTGTACAAAATCACAGTATGTAAACTGAAGGCAGCCATTTAAAAATTATATGTACACATGCACAAACAGCAGAACAAATGCAATGTCTCTTTTTGTTTCGCTTATACACAGCTAAACTGTAGGTTTACATAAACAGAATCAGTATGGTGATTAGTGTTTGTCTAAGAGTCGGGAGACCAGGTTCAAGGGTAAAAAAGAAAAGAAAAAGAAGACAGGTTTTGCTTTCTCCCACAATGGGAGATAGCTAGTGAAATATTTTAAGTCAGAAAATTGGAATGGTTACTGAAATTTTTTGAGTAAAAGAGAAAAGGTGGAGCATTCACTTGAAACATCAAGATGTACACTAAGGGAACAATCAGGTGGCTGTGGAATTTGAATGCCCAGTATGGTGTTGCTATGTGCTATCAAGTCACTTCTGACTTGTGGTGACCTTATGAACCAGACATCCAAGAAGTTCTATTCTCAACAAACCTGCTCAGCTCTTGCAAAGGCAATGGCTTCCTTTACTGAGTCAATCCATCTCTCCTTTGGTTCTTCCTCTTTTCCTGCTGTGGTCAATTCTTCCCTGCACAACTGTCTTTCCCAGTGAGTCTTGTCTTCTCATGGTGTGCCCAAAGTACAACTGACCTTAGTTTCACCATATTTGTTTGTAGGGCGAGTTCATCTGATCTAGTACCTACTTGTGTTTCTTTCTTTCTGGCAGTCCATATCTAGAAAGCTCTCCTCCAACACCACACCTCAAATCAATTGTTTCCCTGTCAGACTTTTCCACTGTCCAGCTTTCACATTTGTACATAATACTGTAATCAGTTTAGTTACAGTCTGAAGAGGGCATGTGAGAGGCTGCTATAGGCAATCAAATTAGACTCACACCCTACAGCGGTATGAGTAGATAGGGTGTTTAACTGGGGCCAAATTAGAGTATTTTATTTCGCTGTTTTGAAAACTCTTTTGACCAAAAGATAATATTTTCATTCACTCAAGATAACTCACAAGGAAGTTAAGTCCTTGTGTTTGTAATACTTCACAGTTGCCTGTCATAGCTACCAACCTTGTAACCTATCTAATGTTTATTCTTTTAATAAAATATTACTGTTTGAGTCCATAATGGTGATTGCGTCCTGACAGGAAAATCATATGCTTAAGACTGCAGAGATGATCCACAGTAGAACAAAATGTTCTTGGGGGGGGGGGGGTATCAGATGGGATGAGGATTATAGTCATCTTAACAGCTGGGGGAATTCAGTTTCCTCATCCAGGAAAATCTTGTAGGCTGGAGATCCCACATGCCTTTCTCCAAGTTCTAATGGTATAAGAACGGTATAAGAGGTTTAAACACCTCTTCCTGAGGTGTTTAAACCACATCTCCCCTGAACCAACAGGGAGCTTGTAGTAACTCATCTCTGCACTACCATCACAGAGTGGGAAATAAGCGTTGACTTTCTCCCTTCACCTCTGCTAATGTAAAATCCAGTTATTATTCAGAATTTTCTCTATTTTTCACCCAAGGATACACAGATACCCTGACAGATGAAGAAACGAAGCAGAGAGAGAAAAATTATGTGTAACCTGGTTACATAGATCCACCAGGAATAAGCAACAGAGGCACTGAAGCGCATGAGGTTTGTGAAAAATGCAACCTTTTTTTCTCAGATGAAATCATGGTGGAAATTTCTACAGCAGTTCAACGCTGGGTTCTGATTTGAGCCAAAAACTGACTCAGACAGCTCTGGGGTTTTTACAGCAGTTCTGATCAAAATAGCTGCAAGTGCAGACAGACTCACCTTGGGAGCAAAGATGCCCATTACGGTTTGAGCGGTCCAGAGGATTTCAGCTGACTAAATATACACAGAAGAACAAGAAGAACCAAAAGACCAGGCACTCTGGGTTTTAAATTTCCACCCAGCACTGAGCAAACCTTTCAAATGTCCTTCATGCACTCAGTTTTGAGATGCCTTTACTGTTCAAGAAATTTTTTCAGTTTTTTACAGATATCTCTAAACTAAATTTTGCAATCCTTTCCTTGTATGTTTATAATAATTTGAGTGAATGTTTCCAAGTGGCAGGTATTTCCTAAACAATATGGGAGGTCAATGTTCCCTCTAATTTTCAGCCCTGCTTAGCGGGGCTCCAACCCTCACACATGTGACTTTGCCCCGTACGCCCCCCCCCCCCGGTGCGGGGTTCCACCATGACCAGAACCAAAGGGACTAGAAATACTTGCTGTAGGTTGTGCAGTGGAGCACGAAGGCTGTGCGGTGGAGGGCACAGCACTGCGCACTTGCGTGGCTGCACACCTTAGAGGGAACCTTGGGAGAGGTTGTATGTATGTAGGCATCCTTCAGTCTCGAGAGACTATGGTAACGTGCTCTGAGTAGAGGTCTTGGAACAGAATACAGTCATTATACAGGAAAGGCTCAGAATGGTAATGGCTGGTAAAAATGTCTACTTGGAATATTCAGAGGCCTCTTGAAAATCAGATATAAACAGACAGACTGGTAGCTGAACTCAATACAAGGCAAATTCACCTGTTTCTGTATAGACTTGAAAAAAACGTGGTACTACCCTTACTACCACTGTAAGTTCTTACTTCCAAACGTCTTGGTCAGGAAGTTGAAAGAATCACAATGAACACTGTAGGCAGGTGGCCCTTTCGGACTCACAGCTAAGGAAGAAATCAATGTCCACACCCTCTCTTGCAAACTGTATCAAAGACAGTCAAACACATCTCAGCATCTGAGGCCACACATTCAAACAACACTCCCCCCCCCCAACAACTATGGCAAGGAAATAACACTAAATTATTACACTGATAATAAAAAACATATTGTCATTAACAATGGTCATTAACAATTAATGAACATTTATTCATCATCATCATTGTTGTTGTTGAGGAAGAAGAGGAAACATTTTATCAGTATGCCAAAAACTACCAGCTTGCACTACCTAATGGTTCAACTCCAATGAATTACAGCAGACTACTATGTGTCTCCAGTATGTGTCTATGTGTTTGCACATTATGGATAACTTTGGAAAACTGTCCCTTTCCTCTAGCTCCATTGTCACAAGATGTGAAATTTTATGTGTATACAGTGCTAAAATAATTAAGAGGGTATAGAGGGACCAGCTCTGAGAATGTACACTGTCCTTTAAAACTGAGGCTTGAACAACAGTTTACTAAAAGTTATTGTAATACAATCAGCCAGCTTCAGCCAGGCTTGGGAACAAGGTCATCATACATAAACATTGCCTTGCAAAAGAATTTCATTTATGGCTGACAGTTCAGTGTGGATGTAAAAGCAAAAAGACTGAATTTAAATTGTATTGAAATAAGTACAATGTTGCAAAATGTTAACATGAGAGATAGATGATATTTGTAAGTCCTATAATTTGCACTCTCTATAGCTACTATATTCTGGTATTACAGTACCTTGGCGTACTAGATACTTTATTTTACACACCCTTATTCCTCCAGACTTCGCAAGTTTTAGTCATGACAATAATGTTTATTGTCACAATGGCAGCCTGCGAGATTCTGGCTGTGTATTTACAGAAGGTGCAAAAACAATAGAAATTCCCATTTAAAAAATTTCCTTGGTGTATCAGACCCCTATAACCTGCAGGCCCAGGAAAAAAGTATGTTTAAAGTTTGAAGGGAAAGTGTAAGCATCCGAGAGAAATATAATTGTAGAGAAATAGGAGACACACATATCAACACAACAAGGCAACGTGCCACACCACACATACTGGGTACCAGCAATCAAGTAGCAGCAGCAACAACAACAACTGACTAAGACAACACGAATTTTCCTCCATAGATTCAAACTGGCTTGGCTGAGTGAGAATATTATTTAATAATTTTTCATGTGTGTCCAGTAATATGCTTAAAGGCTAAAGATTACTTAAAGTTACATGCTTTTTACTTACAGTAAAAATGGTGTATTTTAGAGACGTATCCTCTATTTTTCAATGTGCTTTTTTAGGTAATAAGTAGAGATGGGGGTTTTCGTATTCGTATATGAATACGAATATCCCCCCACAGGTGGAGATAACTGTCCACTCATGATTACGCCGCTGCCGCGAGCTGCACGGAGCCTTCCTATCACTCCGTTGCTCACAATAGATTAGCCAGTCCTGGCAGAAGGCGGGATGACGAGCCTCTCTGCCAGGTCGCAGAGTGGCTAATCCATCGCGAGCAACAGAGCGATACGCTCCGTTGAGCTCGCGGCAGCAGCGTAATCGTGAGTGGATGGTCTGGCCCCATGGGGCCAGACCCTCGTTATCTCCACCTGTGGGGGGATAGTCGTATTTGTATACGAATACCCCCATCTCTAGTAATAAGCTTTTGCATTTCCAGAATGTAAGTTACTTCCATTTTGAAACATAATTATAACATGATTTGAGTATTTGCCTACAACTTAAGTTTAGTTTTATATTTCTTAAGTATTTCTGCCTACAGTTTTCCATAGCTGTAAGCCTTTGGGATGTTTTCAATATTTGGGATTTTGTTTTTATGCTTATGGAACATAGAATCAATGCTGAAATCAAGCTTGTAGAAATAGACAAGCTGATGTTGTCTGGAATTCTTGGAACAATGAAAAGATTTATACTTTGACACCAAGATGGATTTTGTTGTGATTGGAAATGACTGTCTGATTTCATTCTGGAATTAACCCTTAAATTGGATAAATGCCAGCTCTGACAAACCCAGGCTTCTGATTTTTTTTCCCCCCTGGAGGTCTATAAAGTTCTGTAGGACTCTTGGGGAGAGATTCAGGCATCAGACTCCCTAACTTGATACCATGAAACACTTTAAACAGCGCCCCCACCCCAGTTTTACAATGAACCATAAAAGGAGAGCCGGGGATCGACAGATGGTAGAATCAAATGAAGGGGGGGGGCGCTACGGGTTCTGATGCAGATCAAACCATGTCAGATTGAGGGGCCATGGTGGACACTGACAGCAAAACAGTCTGTAGTCTATGTGTGATCACCTAATCCAAACAGAAGCGTAAAATAGGCTGTGAATCAAGCCACAATGTCAGGGTAGTCGCAGACTAAACCAAACTGGAATGACAGCTAAATAGCTACTGTAGCAGTAATTATCACAGTAACAGCAGGCCAGGGATCAAATTGAGACCTGACATTAGAAATAATCTGACTGTTCAGCACCAAACCGACATGCAATATCTTGATGGATACATACATGATCCGCCACTAGACTGTTTTCAAAATGGGAATGAATTTGAACTTCTGACAGAGCTCACCTTCTTTTTCAAGCCACAACCAGAAGGCAGCTATTTATACCCTGACATCCTGCCTCTGCACTGTGGCTCACCATGATAACAATACACTTTCCCCGCCCCCCAGGAAAGCATTTAAAGCCAAATTAGACAAAACACCATTCATGCAGTTAGCAACTGCATGAGTGCAAACTGGAATCCTAATGCTATTTGCATGCGGTAAAGTGGTTGGTTGTTAACCACGTACTACTGGGCGGTAAATAAATAAATAAATAAATAAATAAATAAATAAATAAATAAATAAATGAATGAATGAATGAATGAATGAATGAATGAATGAATGAATGAATGAATGAATGAATGAATCCCATTTGCTTCACTGGAAATAGCAGATGCAGAGTATGGGTGTCCAGACCAAAAACACAACATAAGACAAAGGGTTAACGCTTTCCTCCATCACAGCCCCAAACCAGATTGGGGAAGAGAGGGCTACCAGTACTTGATTTTTTAAATGTCATTCACACATTGTTTTGAAAATATGTATGATCCAGGACAGGAAAAATCCCCACATTTAAAGGCAGGGAAGGGAAGAATTTGTTTCCTTGTAGAGACAAACAACAGCTACATGTGTGATATTTCAACAATCTGTGTTAGTTCTGCTTGTTTTTTTGCAGTGAAAGTGACAACAGCAGAAGCATGAAGGATGTGCACATCCTTTCCTCTCAGTTCCAGGTCAGGTCAGAAGGAATGGGAGCCATTTGATCAACAGGACAGCGAGGCAGTGGGTGTACTCTATGAAACATGCAAACACACACGGAGACATATACACACACAACCGCTGCAACGAACGGGGGCCATTTCCATGGGGAAAGTCAGATGCAGATTTAAATTTAGTACTACATCAAATCTACAATGAGCTTCTCAAAACACCGAAATGGGTGCCTCTTTTAGACCGGCTGAATAATTGAATCGCCCGCACTGGATTAAATGTCCCTTAAGTGATCGTTCCACATGTATTATTTAAGGCTCACCCAGAGTGTGAAGCAAGCACCCAAAGTCAAAGCAGTCATCTTCCAACTTACTATGCTGGAGTTGTTGCTAGCTTTAGCGTCATTTGAACGAAATCACCTCCTTTCCCAGCTACGTAGAAAGAAACAAATCTTTAAACTCGAAGGACTCCACCTTCAATAAAAATTCCTCTGGTATCTGTGTCCAATGTTCATGTTGGGAGTGTGTTTGCTTATTCTGAAAAAAGTAACACACCCATACATACAAGTGAGGTATCAGTAATAGAGATGGGCATGAAACAAAGCACGAAGCAAAAAGCCCCATAAATCAGGCCTGTTCGTGGTTCGTTTGGGGGCGCTTCAGGGAAATGTGCCTGCTCAGAATGAAATGAAACCTTGAACTGTTATCAGCACTGGTGATTCATATGCCAGCTGCTAAAAAGCACTTTCCTGGGGAGGGCCTGCTTTGGGAGGGACGATAACTGGGATGTGTCAAACCCAATCTTTGCCAAACCTGGAGGCGATGGAGAGGAGAGTCAGTTGAAGACTCGCTGCAAGTCTGGCATCTCTAACTCATGCAGGGGGCGTTCTATTGCTCCTGGTAGTCCCAAATAGTTTAGTCTCCGAATCCTGTGCCCCTCTATTCAGCACTGGCTAGGCCTCACCTTGAGTATTGTGTCCAGTTCTGAACACCACACTTTGAGAAGGATGCAGACAAATTGGAACAAGTTCAGAGGAGGGCGACAAGGATGATCAGGGGGCTGGAAACCAAGCCCTATGAAGAAAGACTGAAAGAACTGGGCATGTTTAGCCTTGAGAAAAGAAGACTGAGGAGAGATATGATAACGCTTTTCAAATACTTGAAAGGCTGCCATACAGAGCAGGGGCAGGATCTGTTCTTGATTGTCCCAGAGTGCAGGACACGCACCAATGGGTTCAAGTAACAGGAAGCCAGATTTCAGTTGAATATCAGGAAAAATTTCCTGTTAGAGCAGTACAACAGTGGAACCACCTCGACAGTGGAATTACCTCGAGAGGTGGTGAGTGCTTCAACACCGGAGGCATTCAAGAGAATATTAGACAACTACTTGGCAGATATCCTTTGATTTGTACTTCTGCATCGAGCAGGGGGTTGAACTTGATGGCCTTATAGGCCCCTTCCAATTTCACTATTCTATGATTTGGTGAAATCACACAAACCACAAAATGATTCATTTTGTCAGAAAGTTCATGAATGATTGTGGTTTGTAGTTTGTGAATAGAAATGAACCACTGTGTGTGTGTGTGTGTGTGTGTGTGTGTGTGTGTGTGTGTGTGTGTGTGTGTGTCAGAGAGAGAGAGAGAGAGAGAGAGAGAGAGAGAGAGAGAGAGAGATCAGCTTCTCCTAGCCAGTTGTAATTGTCCTGGGGCTAGTAAGGTGACCCCTTTCCCAGATTTCCTAAAGCCTAGGTATAAAGTACACTTGTACTGTGCAGCTTGTCCATAGCTTCACAGACTGGCTATTCTACTGGGAGGCATACACACACAAACACACACAAAATAATCCAATGAAGACACAGTATACTCACTAGCTGCAGAATGATGCCTGAGTGCCAGAAGGTGAAACTGGGTAGGAAGGGAATCAAATTCTGGAAGAACTCATAGCTAGCTGACTGGCTATTCACAATGCAAGACTTTATTGCTGATTAGGCATACAACAACAAATATTCCACAATGGTGACTTACAGGGCAAAACACACCTAGGAGTAGAGATGGGCATGAACTGCTTTGTCCCAGTTCATCCCAGTTCATAAAGCAGGGGCTGTTGCTCCCCCCCCATGCCTCTTCTGGCTCAACCAGGCACTCACCAGGCCCAGAATGATATCTTTCTGCACCTCCTCAACTGATCTTCCAGTCCTGGCAAAGCTCAGGCTTCCTTGCCCCGCCCACTTGGCTGATCTCCCAATCAGACAAAAGGGCGGGGCAGAGAAGGCTGTGCTCTTGCTCGTGACTGGGAGATTAGCTGAGGAGGTGGAAAAAGCAAGCAAACTGGTAATGGTGAGTGGATGATCGACTGAGGAGGCAGGGGAAGGGAGCACCACCACCTGTGCTGCCACCTTTACGAACAGGGATGAACTGGGACGAACCAGTTTGTGCCCATCTCTACCTAGGAGTTACAAGTTGCAGAAACTCATTTGCAACTGGCCTAGGATAGGTTGATATCCCAGGTAGTTTTGATGGTTTGTAAGCATATAGGTCACATCATAGTTCAGGCTGAGATATGACCCAAGATTCTCTCCAAGTTTAGCAATGACTGCTTGGATTGACTGCCTCTGGGATAATGTCTGCCTTCCCCACTCCCAATCCTGGGTTCCTGTGACCAGGAAGTGGCACAGCAGACTGCAGCCACATCCAAGAGCGAACTTGCCCAGAGAAGACTAGTCCAACCAGGGTCAAATGTTACAGCTGCCTCTCCCAGCTGCAGCTTGCTTGTAATTAAACACACATGCAGACATATACAGCCTAATTTT
The DNA here is from genome assembly GCA_037013535.1 of Intellagama lesueurii. NCBI lineage: Eukaryota > Metazoa > Chordata > Lepidosauria > Squamata > Agamidae > Intellagama > Intellagama lesueurii. Next base: position 340,923,308 of record JBAJHW010000001.1, on the reverse strand, counting down.
TTCTTTAAGGTAAATCAGGGCATGATTTGCTTTAAATGAGCATCATTCTCCTTTTTTAAACCTTTCCCTTTAAGAAGCAAAGCACACACAGATGGCAAAGGGGGGGGAGAAACCATGAAAAAAGAAGCAGCAGCAGCTAACAGCTCTTCCCTGATGGATCTAATCTTTAACAAATAATTAACTATCTGATGGTTGTTGTAGGTTTTTCGGGCTGTTTGGCCGTGTTCTGAAGGTTGTTCTTCCTAACGTTTCGCCAGTCTCTGTGGCCGGCATCTTCAGAGGACAGGAGTCAGAACTCTGTCTGTGCTCTGGTGCAGTTTTGTGGGATAGTTGAGTATTTATAGCTGTGGGATCAGCTTTTGTCCTTTTCAGGAGATTGGGTGATTATGGTGATCAGCGTGTTTTTTGTTGTGGGCGTATTGTTGTGATAAGGGGGAGAGATGATCTGTCACAAAACTGCACCAAAGCACAGACAGAGTTCTGACTCCTGTCCTCTGAAGATGCCGGCCACAGAGACTGGCGAAACGTTAGGAAGAACAACCTTCAGAACATGGCCAAACAGCCCGAAAAACCTACAACAACCATCGGATCCCGGCCGTGAAAGCCTTCGAGAATACAATTAACTATCTGCTGTCAAGACAATTGTGGTGACCCTTTTCCAGGGTTTCCTAGGTATAAAATACGCAGAAGTGGTTTACCAATACTTCCCCCCCCCCCCTTTTTTTTCCTGTGGAACTTGTCCAAGGATTCATAGACTGGGCTCTTCTTCTAGAAGGCACAACTGGGAAATGAACTTTTGACACCTGACTGTGAGGTCAGGTACACCAACTCGCTGAGCTACCCAGCCAGCCTAATCGTTAAGGCAGGCACCATCGTTCTGTACAATGGACACCATTTTCATTAAACTCATGAGAGTTTTCCTTGCTGTGTGCAAAAATCCAGTCCTGTTTGCCTTTCATGTCCCAAGAGCACCACAAAATAACCTCCCCACTCACAGGGAGAAGGAAATTAATTTGCAGTTCCCCATCCTTGCATGTAAAGACCAAACAAAGTAAGGATTTACAGCTAGAAACAGAAGTTATAAATAGCCCATAATTAGAGCTGAACACCTGTTTATGAAATTGGTGGCAGAAGCAGTCTTTCTGCTGAAACTTAACTTCAGAAGTATTCCGGGCTTCAGTCCTGAAGACCCATCATCAAATAAAGCAAGCTAATTTGCATGCTCCTGGAAGTGGGATGAGTGATACTCCTGCTGTAACATTCAAGACACTATCAGTTCTGGAGTTTCCTCTGCTACCCTGTTTCCCCAAAAATAAGACCTAACCTGAAAATAAGCCCTAGTATGATTTTTCAGGATGCTTGTAATATAAGCCCTACCCCAAAAATAAGCCCCAGTTAAGTGAAACCCTGCCCTCCACCATTGTGCAGCAACCAGAAGAAGATGACATGACTGTGTTTGAATAAATGTAGATTGTTCTACATGGAGAAAAAAAACACCCCCTGAAAATAAGCCCTAATGCATTTTTGGGAGCAAAAATTAATATAAGACCCTGTCTTATTTTCGGGGAAACACGGTAGTTGTGAGAAGCAGTGACAGAATTAGAAAAGAGTATAAGGATGTGTCACTGGAGACCAAGAGCACCCTGATTCATTTGAAATGTGGTGCTGGAGGAGAGCTTTGTGGATACCCTCGACTGCCAGAATGACAGACAAGTGGGTCCTAGATCAAATCAAGCCTGAAGTATCTCTGGAGGCAAAAATGTTGAAAATGAGGCTGCTCTACTTTGGGCACATCCTGAGAAGGCAGGATTCTCTGGTAAAGACAATAACGTTGGGAAAGGTCGAAGGCAGCAGGAAAAGAGGAAGGCCAACTATGAGATGAACTGATTCCCTAAACGAACCACAGGCTTGAGTCTAAAAGAACTGAATGGGGTTGTTGAAGACAGGACGTGTTGGAGATTACGCATTCATAGGGTCGCTGTAAGTCCGAGATGACTTGATAGCACATAACAACAACAGACACAGGCTACTTCTTACATCTGATTCTTGCGTCTGTCTGTAGCATGGAAGAAACAGGCTCCATATGGACTTTCCTGAAATCCTGGGCACAAACAAAATGAAATGGATACATGGGCGCACGACCTTGCCAATGCAAAGATAGTGTGCTGAGTCTGCTTTTTAACAGTCCTAGTCATGCTCCCCACATGAAGTTTTCTTGCCTTTACGAAGTTACCTCCTTACTACTAAGCATGCGTTTTTTGATGCCATACGTACACAGATTTCCTAATGCAAGGGATGCAACTTCAGTAGGTCCAGTGGTCTGTTTTCTGCTTCTGGGACTTTTTGGGGGGTTGTACTGATCATCATAAATAACTCCCCCCCCCAAAAAAAAAAACCTCCAAAAATATATATGTTAGGTCAGGGAGTTGCTGGAGGAGAGAATGAAATAAGAAGGTGGTTTGGAGGCCACTTCTGGTTTTGAAAAATAAGTATTCTCGAGTATTCAGGGGTGAGGTGGGGGCTGAACTGTGGGTTGCCACTCCTGTACATTACAACCTAGGGGAGGCCTGGGGGTCTCAAAAACTGCCCCGGGGGGCAATTCAATCCCCTCCCCATGTTGGCAGCTTGACCCTTAATTATGCCACAGAATAATTTCTCATTCTTTCTCCAGATTTGCATATATCTCTGCCAAATGGGTTTTTATATGTACGACTTCTGTCTGTATGGTTCCGGCAATTGAGGCTGGCAGCTCTGTGCTGTTCTATCCACAATCTTCTCTTGCTTGCAAAGGGGCTGGGCCAGTGCCAGCATCTTCTGGTCTGGCATAGACCCACCAAGCAGCATGTCCCATGCCGCTCAGGCATTTTGTTCAGAGGTCAGGAATGTGGGGGCACTACCACAGGCTTTGGGAAATCATCTACAGAGTGTGTGCAAAGTGAACACAGCAAGGCACTGACCCAAAGACACAGGGAAAACTTCATACACTATATTTCAAAAATTCAGGAATGTGGGGGGGGGGGTGTGGACTACAGCACCCAGAATTCTCTAGCCTCCAGCCATACTAAGCGGGAAGATTTTGGGAAATGCAGTCCTAAAATAACTTCCCAAGCTATCACACACACATAATTCTACCACACAAAAGTATCTGCATCACTTGGAGCCAACTGCAGCCAGGGAAAGAAATTATTTAATAAATCAACACAGACAAGATGGAGTTTGATAACTGTGAAAAGGAGAGCCAGCTAAGAGCTCTCTGACTGGTAACAGAACAAGCTTCAGTGCTTCCCCACTCTTTCTATAAGAGAACTTGGAAACAGCTGCCAAAATGAAGGATTATGATGGGGGTGGTTTACGTTGTCCTCTAGTTCCCAGACAATGCTGAAGTGAATTCTGCTGGCACTTTAAATGGAGAGCTGTGTCCAAATTATACAAAATGACTGGATGTTATGGACAGAAGTTTATAAACTCTGATAATCCACAGCGGATTTATGGGTCTGAATAAGCTTCCTAGATGTACATCTGTCTAAAGTTATTCAAAACTTTGTTTCAACCTAAGTTCAGTGTGTGTCTTGCATCAACACAAAATGGCCAATGACCCCAATGATAAATCTTTAACTCTAAAAACTATAAGCGTCCATGTTCCTGTCAGCACTGTAAGTATGCAACTACAATTGTTCCCATGCAGTTGAGCAACTGTCATGGTGTGTGGATGCATGCTGACCCCTAAGGGCTAGAAACAGGTTTCAATCAGTTGACTAACATTTCCCCCCCCCCCCACACACACACACACACACACTGTGGTTTACACCGGTGGTTCTCAGTCCTCCAGATGTTTTAGAATCCAACTCCCCCAAGTTGCAGTTAGCACACTCAATGGTCAGGAATACTGTGAGTGGAAAAATCTGGAGGGCTAAAAATTTAGAGCCACTAGCTTCTAGAACCCCCTAAGCCAAAACCAGGGATCATAGAGATGAATGAGCTAGAAACGTGAGGTCGAGATCAGAATCCTCTTTCATAATGCACCATCACAGCATCTTGCAATTTCTAGCTTGACGTTGCACAAACCAGAGATGAACTGGGTTTTGCCTTGCACAAGGAAGTACTCCAAGAAGTTGAAAAGGAGGGAACATGGACACGGACACACACACACACACAGAGAAAGAGAGAGAGAGAGAGAGAAGCTATGCTGAAGGGAGCTGCAGACCAACTATGTCTGGAGACATGGATGTTCCTTTCCCTCTCTTAAGCCACAATTAACTCTGAGTGTGGACTTTGGATTAAAAGAAGGAAAATTCATTTTAATAGACTACCAGGCAGATAAAGTAACATTTGATGAAGTAACATTTGGTATTTGATATTGCACTCATCAAATACGTGAAAGAGAAACAAGTTTATACCCACTTGTCTTGTTCTCCATGTATTTAGCAAAAGGTATAAAACGGACTTTACGCACTTAAAAGAATCATAAATGTGTGACCTGCACACACAAGCTCTTGCAGAAGCCAGAGTCACATTTACATCTTCTGCCAGGCTCTTGGAGGTCAGAGTGATGAGACCTGATCTTCCTTTCCAATCATTGGGTGAACATCAGATATAGTGAGAAGAGTGCCCTTCACTTGAGGTTTATTTCTTCAACTGATTTTTGTCCAGATGATGGGGCACCTCACAGACACGTAAATCATAATGTAGACATCCCAAAACTACTGTCCAACAAGAAGTTACATTAAAGGCCATTAATTTGCTTAGTAGAAATTAACACCCTATTTCTAGAATCGAACTAAGTAAGTGATGTATTCACCATTTTTCTGAGTATGTTTTCTCATTATTTATAAAAAACTGTACACACTGCATTGCTTGAAAAGTGCCATTCTTGATACAGAATGAGTGAATGAATAACAACAATAATGTAGTTTTCTAAAGTAGCTATCAAATGTGTGAAGGTTTTCAAAAAGCAGATACAGGGGTGATTGAATTGTATTCATGGGTGGATTATCATACAGCTTGTTGGTTCGGAACTAACACCAAATCAAAGTGTGTCCAACTATGGTTTGCCTGCCATTCATGTCACAGTTTCAGATCCTGACTCAGCAAACCATCTCAAACCATGGTTTGGCACTATGGTTGAATCAAACCCAGTATCTCTAATAGATAACAGGTTTAAACAAACAATCCTGAAAAAGCAATTATCATCTCTGCTTGCTGAAAGATGCACTTAGGTTTGGAGTGCAGAGTACTAAAACTCCCTATCCATTTTCGTATCACCAATCTTTAGCTTGACTTGCACAACATGATGAAGTAATTGCAGCATGGATAAAGATAGTGAAATTCCTACCTGCTAACGCCTTGATGCGAGACCTCTCAAACAGTCGTGCAGAACTGTTCTCATTGTCCCAGTCGTCAACGTCCCATCGGTTGTTCACATCACTGTATTGCTGTTGGATTTCAATATTGTCATAGTCTGTCGCTACTGTCGTCGTCATTTTGATTCTCCTTAAGCTAGCCTCGGCATCAGCTCCTCCTTAGAAAGCTCTTCTGTAGAAGAACAAAGAAAAGGAAAGAGAAGACCATTATTCATTTTGCAAATGAAGGTTACGCCTGAAAGTATCTAGAAGGGAATACAGAAATAATAAAAGGGAATACAGAAATAATTTAAAAAATCATATACTAATGGAATGATTTAAAAAGAATCCTTAGCATTCATATTATAACCTCCTCCCCAAAATGCTTACAGTGCTTTACAAACATCACTAGCCAGAGATAAGAAATCTTACTACTTTGGCTACACAGCAGGAGACTGAAGAATTCTGAAGGTTATAGTACAAGTAAGTAAAGTTTTTCATCTTTCTCGCTAATATTCAATCTCTCCAGACCCAGGAAACCTATTTAAATTCCATTAACTACACTAGATCTCCTTTTAATATTTTTTTCAGCATATCTGTCTGCTTCTTCCCTCTTCTGCTTTCCCCTCTCTCTTTTCTTTCTCCTTTCATCCTAATCTTCTTAATCTTAAAAAAGCAAGCAACAACTGTGCCTGTGCCCCACTTCAAAACAGGGTGCTTAAATCATATAAGGATACAAGTCACTCTGAGCTATGTCAGGAGCTGCCAGGGCTAAACTCCATACATTATCAGTTTATTCACATGATGGCCACACATATAAATGGACTGAATATCAGTCAATATTTCTTTAGTCATTACCAAATGTAATAATTATGCTGTTATCTACTGTTATTTTCCTTCACAACTACTAGAACTTTATGTCTCTTGCTGGAATGTTTACAGAACTGAAAACCAAACCGAGGTCATAAATTATGGCACGTGTGAAATGCAACAAGCCACCACTGACTCTCAAGAATCCAACATGAATGTTTCACAGTGTTAACCTCTGTTTTCCACCTCATATGTCTGGCAGAGGTCTAAGAAGGTCCACAAAATCTTAAATTAAAATATAATGGTTAGTCTTTAAGGTGCCACAACACTTTGGTCTTTTTTAGAACGTCTCAGCAAGCACAGCCAGTGGCCAAACTGATTGGGGGAGTCTGTGAATTGTAGCCCCCCAAAAGTAATATTTCCATTTCTGCAGATGAACTTCACAAAGTTCAGTGGCATATATATATACATTCACTATAATCTGTAGCACTAAATGTCCTAAAACACATTTTGGGCTTCGTTTTTAGCACAAATATTCAATATGGTTGCAAAATACTAGTTAAATAATAATATGTAAGCCACTGAATGTTAAAGACAGACAGATACATCAACATAGAGGTTGGTATGCTATACAGTCTCCACCATTTTAGCAATGGCTTTGAATATAGAAAAATTGTTTAATTGTAATGGAAAAAGCCTATTTCAACAAAAACTATCATTAACCATCTAGTTAAAACTGAAGTGCCTAGAAATGTTTTCCATCCCCATAATTTCACTCTTCCTAAGCATCTGAAATGTTAGAAACTGCAGTCCTATACCTGCCTACCTGGAACCAAGCCCCACAGAACTCAGTGGGACTTACCTCTGAATACCCAAGAGAGAAGGGTTGGGCTATGCTGTCAGTCCACAGATATGGGCCAGGATCCCGTAGAGCAGTGGTCCCCAACCCTGGGCCTCCAGATGTTCTTGGGTTACAACTCCCAGAAGCCTTCACCACCACCTCTGCTGGCCAGGATTTCTGGGAGTTGAACTCCAAGAACATCTGGAGGTCCAAGGTTGGGGACCACTGCCGTAGAGGACCTTCAATGATGGAACTGTTCCTGACCTTGAAATCTGGAAGGGTAATCTCCCTTCCCTGCTATTGGCTTACACACATCCCAACCAAAAGTGTGGGAAACCTTCTGGAATCAATTTTTGGGTAATGTCAAGGGATGTAGAGGTAGAATAGGAAGAGGCCGAACGTGACACATTGCTGCCAGCATATCACCAACATGATATTGGCTTTAGGCCATGACATTATGCTTTTGTTGTTTTTAACATTTTTATTTTATTCTTCTCTCCTGTAATTTGTGCTTTTATTGCTTTATGGTCATCCTGTGAGACACTCTGAACATTTTGACAAAGAGCAACAAACTTCAGCTTTCAACAGATCAAGAATTCTCTGTCTTTTATTCTTATGGCCCACTTTTTTGCAGCCTGTCCCAACAATTATCCCAATGGTTTGGAATTTTCACAGATTTCTCCGGAGCACTGGTATTTGCAAGCTGGCAAACCAAAACGCATCGAGCTCTCGCACTTTCACTCATTTAGCTCTAGCTAACCGATGCCACCTACTGACAAAGGAAACTGAGCGCCACTTTCATGCCAACCACAGCAAATCATAGCTTCCTTGTGAGGACAGAACACAACTTATGGAACATATTGTCATACTCTCAGGAGAGCTGCCATGTGGGTAGACAGGTACCCCAAAATTAGATTGATGCCTGGAGCACTGTAAAAAATAGGTTGATCATTGCAAAATATTTTAAACTTTTCTGATTCATTTTTATCTTAAGAGTGCGATTAGACAACAGCAAAGACGCATGCCTAATTGCACCAGAAAGGATGTCCTTAACAGGAGAAATCTCCCTTAAAGCAACTCTTCAATCTGCTAGGGAATCACTCCAGCCCCCCAAAAAGTAGAAGCCCTGCCGATGGACCATGAGTTTGGGGCCAGGCTGGAATACATTTCTCCAGGTATCAAGTAATCACCAGCAAATGGATTGCACTAGTTCCACAAGTGGTCCAAATTGTGATCTATTCCCCCTGTGATCACACCTTAAACCATGTTTCAGATAATAAAAAGCCTGGGAAACACTCAGTTCATTTTAGCCATTAGATTTCCACCCATATTTACTTGTCAAAGAAACACTTTTATGTAGCACACGGGGTGGATCCACATAATATTTTCCAATGGATTCACATACATATTATATGTGTATTCCTGTACACTTACTTTAACTCCTTCCATGTGAGTACTGTACTTGCTTTATGCGATTGATAGTTGAGAGGGTTGGTATTTCATTGTTTCTGATAAGAATAGAAATGGCTGCAGAGGAATTAAGCCGGCACATTGTTCGATATAATGGATGGTTAGGAAGACTGGTGTGTTTGTGTAGCTGAACATAAGCAATACTGTAAAGGGAAACCTGGTTGTGTCGAAGTATTTTGAGTCCAAAATGTCTTGTTCGCACCTGAATACATGGGTTAAATTTTAAGATGGAACAAAGTCCTAGACCCTTTTATACTACTTATTCAGAAATATCTTGATAGCTCAGTGGGTTAAGTATCTGGCTGCAGAACCACAGGTTGGGAGTTCGATTCCCCACTGTGCCTCCTGGTAGCAGAGCCAGCCTGTGTAGCCTTGGGCAAGCTGCACAATCCCATGGCGCCCTTAGAAGAAGGGCACAGTAAACCGCTTTGAGTATTTGCTACCTAGAAAACCCTGGAAAGGGTTGCCATAAGTCAGAATTGACTTGATGGCATATAGTTATTATTCACAAATAGGTTATCAGCTTACCTCCAATGCTTTGCTAGTTCTTGATGTGCATTAACAAGTAGAAAAGCAATTAAATCTTTATGCAGCAGCCTGGAACTGTTGTCTAGAAAATGATTAGTAAAACTAATGGTTGGTCTAAGATGATTTTTTTTGTTAGTTATACTTTCTATTTCTTTATGGATTTGCCGCCAGAACCGAGCTGTTTTGGACATGATCACCACATATGCTGGAGAGCAACTCACTGAAATGAATGGGGCATTACTCTTGTAGAAAACAAGAGTGGTTAGCTCCTTGCATAGTCCCAGAAAAAAGTCCAAATAACCATGCTACCATTTGTTGCACTAGGGCAGTGGTTCCCAACCTTGGGTCCCCAGATGTTCTTGGACTACAACTCCCAGAAATCCTGGCCAGCACAGCTAGTGGAGAAGGCTTCTGGGAGATTTAGCTCAAGAACATCTTTGGAACCAAGGTTGGGAAGCACCACACTAGGGAAAAGGACAAGCAGGATAATGGCCCTTGATTCTCAACTAACAGAGGTATGTCAGGATTTTGGAGGGAGGTGTATGTAGCTTTTATGTTTATCAACAGAGAATTTGTGCTTCAAAAGCCTGAGATATAACGGTTGAAATCCAGGAGTAAGTCAAAATTAAAGAAGGCCCATTGACTTAATGGAACTTACAAAGGAGTTGACTCCCAACTGATTCAATGGGCCTTCTCTCGTTGTGACTGACTACTGGATTTCAGTTATCGTTTTAAATAATTAAGACCATCCAACTTGATTGACCAGGAAATCTCTTTCTACAAAACGCCAGGACGAAAACACGGCTGTCTTTGTTCTTAGAAACACCTTTTTAAAAACCATGCTTGCTCATATAACACTACTGAACTGCCATTCCCCATTTACGAAGCTACATGTTTGGCCTTCATTCTCCTTTCTCTTATTTGGTTGATAAACAGCAGGAAACAATGGGAGAGGATTACACAAGTGTGATGAAGCCACCTGATAAGAACTGTTGCTAGAGCAACTGCCAGTGATTTCATGAGAGTTGTGCTGAGAGCCCAGTGCAAAAAAGCAGATTGATCCAGCAGGACTCCCTTTGACTGCCCAGACTCACAAACAAGATATTTTTTTTATTGGTTAGAAACCAAACTCAAATCTGCTGGACTCAACCAGTACAAATGTGGCATTAATTATGACATTTGAGTATAAAGAATAGATCTTTATTCAACTATAAGAATGAGTGATAGCTTTTATCGGACCACTAAAAATCAAACAAATTGCAAGCTTTCGTGGAGAAAATCCCACTTCTTCAGGCTTTAGCACAACCCCTTTCCTGGATAGTGCAGAAAAATTATACACAAGAGTCCCAAAATTGGTGGTATATGTCTGTGAGAGTTGATGTCAGTTTTGCAGAGGCTGTGATCTCAAGCCTCTTTGCACTACGGTTTGGAATTTTATTCAATTTAGATAAATAGTTATTCTGTTTTGGCAAATGGCAATTGGCATGATGTCACACACTGTCCTAGCTTTCCATCTCATATAATACTTAAGATTCTTACTTCACAGAGTGGAACACAGCCAGGAAAAACTCCAGGAATGGATGTTGATTTGTGGCACAGTGGTTAAACTGCTGTACTGAAGCCCAAACTCTGCTCACGACCCGGGTTTAATCCCAGGTAGCCGGTTCGAGGTTCACTCAGTCATCCATCCTTCTCAGGTCGATAAATTGAGTACCCAGCTCGCTTGGGAGGGGGCAATGCCTAGCCAGCATAATTAAATTGTAAACCACCCAGAGAGTGCTTTAAGTGCTATGGGGTGGTATATAAGCAGCATACTTTGCTTTTTTGCTTTTTCTATGGGCCCTTTGTATCTTCCTCGCTAAGAACATGGGCGAATAAGCCAGGAATAAACTGGGGTTTATGATAGACTGATGAATCCTGCCTTTTGTTCAAAATGAGGCAGTGAATTGACAAACCTAGTGTAACACTCCAACTATTATTCATTTTGTGTATCTGAACTGATTCTATTATACGGAAATACAAAATAGTCTCAGGACTTTGGCTGAGACTGAATTGGAAATGAAGCCAATTTGTCCCACAGATGTTCTAATAATTCAGAATCCAGTTGAGGGACTTCACTGAGGGAAATGTTTTCATCAGTTAAATTTTGGGTTTGTGTGATCCTCTCTTCACACTGCATGCCCCAAAACTGCTGTATAAGGCTTAAAAAAAAAATCACACACACAACCCTTTATGACAGTTTTCAGCAACACTGATAGCTGTAGGAGGAACAAAAATAAGAGAAAGTTCTGATGTGCTGCTGGGTTTAAGCCAAAAAAAAAATTTTTTTAATGAAATCAACTTGCTAAAAGGCAGAACAAAACAGAACAGAAAACAACAACAACAAAAAGCAAGGTTCTTAAGAGAACCTTGCTTTGGAACAGTACACAAACGTAATACAATAACATAACTATCCATCTTTTACACTATCCCAATAGTTTAAGCATGCTTTTCTTGGGGGAAAACTTCAACCTCCTCTTCCCCAATTGACCTCAAGTAAAACCGGAGGCTTCCATGTCTGTTCCATTCCAATGGTGGCATTCATTTCATCCCTTGGCTGAAGATCATAACCCTTTATTGGATAATCTGGGCTTTCCCTGTCATCCTAAGAGGTTGCTGTTAACAAAGCCGGCCCTTCTCAGAGAACACTTGTGCCTATGACTGGCATAATAAAAGCATTATTATGGAAGGGTAAAGTCAGTACCATGGAGTCAGGCGGATCATCAGCTAAAAGAAAGATGAAGCAAAAAGAGAGAGAAGAAAATCGCCATGAAGCAAGTTGGAAAGAATGCGCCGATGACGACGCTCATGTCATCAAGGGAACCTGAATAGAATCTTTCTAAAACATTCGTATCACGGCTGCTTTCTACTTGGCTAGAAGGAAGTAGGCATCTTCATTTAAAGGCAAACCTAGAATTTTCAGCCGAACTTGGTGTGGCGTTTACCCTCGTGGCCCCTGCTTGTTTTTCCCTCACAAAGGCTCACATCGCTTTCTCTTCTCGCTGCCACCTGTGGATTACTTCAATCCACAATATAAATGATGCTTGTCAGAACACTTGTCTTGTGAACAGAAACAGAACTTATTTATTGAAGTGAAGCCGATTGAATAATAACAGAAGTTTCTCAGATACACATTATACAGTACATAAGCAAATCATCAACAGTCCTCTCAGTACATACTTCTTTTCTCTTGCAATCCCATTATCACCTTCTCTACCTATTTTCCTAATCATCTCTATCTCTCTGATTAACCCTATCTATCTCAGTATCTGTTCCCTCTCTCTCTGACTAACCAGCCCTATCTCTATCTGCCTCCTCCTTCTCCCGCCAAGCCTCATGTAGCTGCTGACTCCGCCTCTCCAGTCCTCTCATAGGTTCGTGCAAATCAGTTCATGAATATGAATGGCATGAGTGACGTGAGTGATCGCCACACTTGGAAACATGTTTTATCAGACAACAACTCCCAGAATGCCTCAGCCAGCATGACCACAACCATGCTGGCTGAAAAAGTCTGAGATTTGTAACCCCAAAAAATATTTTTCACAAGCTCTGTTCCACCAGTCATGAGATTGTTCAGTTCAGTTTATTGTTATGGTCCTTAAATCAATCATACAACAAAAATAAACCTTTACAAATTTCCAAAATTCCAAATACTTCATAAAAATCATTTAGCATTAAAAGACAATTTAAAATCTAATATCTAGTTACCGCAGAATTTCTGTAGAATTAATGTGTGTTCATGCACACACAAGCCGTCAAGTCAACTGTGACTTATGCCGACCCTTTTCAGGGTTTTCTAGATAGAGAATTCTCAGGAGTAGTTTATCATTCTCTTCTTCTGCGTCCTGGGACTGTGCAGCTTGCCCAAGGCCACACAGGCTGGCTCTACTCACAGGAGGCACAGTGGGGAATCAAACTCCCAACCTCTGCCTCCGCAGCCAGATACCTAAACCACTGAGCTATTACTGCTAATGTAGTGCTATATATACACATATTTATAAAACCTTTTCTGCTTGTGAGGGTCAAGGAACAGCAGAAAGTACCAAAACTCTGTTGGCTGTACTATTTGTTTCTTATTTATTTACATTTTACTTTTATAACTCACTTTTCCGCCAGGGTGGCTTCTATGATTTCATAACGTGAATGTACATCCTTTCAAATGCCCCATTCATGAGGGCTAGAAACTTACTTTTACAATGAAAAGACAAGATCTGAATTCTGTACCTAGTACCATATCAATTCTTAGTCTACCCACCCAGCATCCACCCCAGCTTCTCTCTCTCTCTCCTGCAGGCACACAAAAAGCTCCGAGCATGAGTAACTGTTTTTCAAGTACTGTATACAAAGGACATGCTCAGGAAATTATGTAGGAAAACAAAGCTCATTGGCATGCTACTGCCCGAACTGAAGGTCTTAGGCTCAGTCACTTTTTCATTTATTCAGTGCCCAACTTGATGATTTCAGCAAGTGCTTTGTAGGGGCTGAGCTGCTTTGATCAACCACAGAGTCAGCATTAAGTAGGAAACAGTTGCATTGTCTGTCATCTGCTTACAGCTGCATTTTCCAGTCGTGTGGAGAGAATCTATTTAAAAAGATGCACAAGAAATATGCCTCCAGCGGCAAAAAGGTTTTAATCATGGATAGCCCATGCTATAAATATGAAAAACGTTTGGGGTCCACCGTGTATAGTTTTGGTAGGGAGTTCACTGTGATTCCTATTTTACAGATCAAGAACTGATCGTGACAGTGAGACGTGCAAGGATGATTTTTCTGGGTTCCAGGTCACATGAAGAACTCACATACATAGTGGGACCTCTCTATCAGACTATTTGTTATGCAACTTATTTCAGACTCACCTCCCCGGTAGTTCATTACTGCCAGGGTTACAAAAAATCTTGAAGTTGCTCAAATGACATACCGTATTTTTCCGTGTATAAAACAACACTTTTTCCTAAAATAATTAGAGGAAAAATTGAGGATCGTTTTATACATGGAAGGCAGCAGCAGGAGGCGGAGACTGAGGCAAAGAAGCAGCCGCGCTTGGCCGCCTCTCGCTGGTGCCCATTGACTGCTCCTCCGCCTCCGGCAAGGGTAAAAATTAGGGGGTCGTCCTATACATTGGGGGGGGTCGTATACACGGAAAAATACGGTAAACCACAAACGATTCCACTCAAAATGACTTAAAATACCCTTTTAAAATAATTACAAATCACTAGATAACAGCAAAAAGAAAATGAACATTGCTCCACCCACTTCTTCCATTACTTTTGAAAATGTAACTTTTAAACAACCTCTTTACAAAAGAATGGACAAAACCTTATGTAAGCTTTGTACAACTCACCATGGCTCATTGCAGTTATTTGACAAGGTGCCTAGGGCCATCTCAGGTGCATGCCTTGTCACACACCTGATGTGCAACTGAGATGCGTCCCAGCACCACGGCAATTAGTTGCAATTAGCCGGCCAAATTGTGAGAATCTTTCACAAACCCTAGTAGAATTCTGGAGGAGGAGGAGGAGGAGGAGGAGAAGTTGTTACAGGTAATTACATTACTAATAATTCATTAATTCTAAGCACTGGTATCATATAACTGAGTTCCATCGAAGTGTCTGCCCCAATATATCAGGGACTTTAGGGAAAAATGGGTCTATTGTAGAACTTGGATTCAATGTAGTGAAGACAATTAGGGTAGACATGGTTCCTCCAGGTTCTTTCAGGTGGATGGTTCTCAACATTGATAGTCAAAAGTCATTGTGTGGTTATTCCAGCTTTCCTTCCTTAACAATTTTTTTTTTAAGGAAACACATGAAGGTTAAAAGTAGAAGACAACATCATGACTCCATCCCCAAAATTCTGCAGATGTCAGAATACTGCACACTAGAACCTCCCCTTGGAAACACCCTTTGTTATCATCAACAATATAGTTTTTATTGGGTGCTTTTAAAATTTGCTACATTTTTACATTGGTTCAAATGTGTTTCGTTTGCAACTCTGGAAATACTAAAGGCAAAAGCGTGGAGGAGGAACAGCAACGTGAGGTGAATGAAGAGATGGTGGAGAAGGAAAAGGAGAGAGAGGAAGAACAAGGAGGAGGAAGAAGAGAAGCAGAAGAAACTTCACCATCTTCCTCCCGTGTTTAGACTCAGTGTCGAACCAGCTCAGATCAGTTTGCCTATGACTTAGCTTGAAGTCAATCAAAATCTTACTCTGTGGGATATCTGGTAACCTTAAACAGACAAAGTTCATGAGAATCCCATTTCTAAACCCCTACACTTCAAAGAACATTTCAAATATAAAAAGGGTCTCCTATTTCTTGGCTTCCTCTTCAAAACAAAAAAGGAGTAGAGGGAGGGTAAATAGTTTATAAGGACCATCAGGAGAAGCATTTTTTCCCCCACACTGGCTTTCAAAGGCAATTTCCAAAGGACAGGACATGTGTATTTACTTTCATAAATAAACTGGATTCTAGTGTATTTATCTGATAAGAACAAAATAAGCAACTTGATCGAAACCATCTGAGAAAGAATTTTGAAAAGAAGAAATAAGAGAGAAACAAAACCACCCTCATTGGTTAACGTGGTCGAATCGAGCAGCTGGGTGTTTAAATAGGAAAAGGTTATAGTCAATGTAATCCTGTCTCAGTCACATCTGGATTTACTTCACAATGCTCATACTATCTTGACAGAATAATATTTGCTTTAAGGAGTTATTATTCCTTTGTAAAATATCGCCTAGTCAGTTTCAGGTTACCGGTAAAGCTGGAGGATTATCAAGGGGTTTCAGGAGTCTGTGTGGCAGCCAAGGTTCGGCACTGAGTGGTATTCCCAAGGGGCCCTCATTCCGTGCAAATGATCTACTCAGTGATTAAACTGATGCTCTGCCAATTGTATTCTCTTGACAGTTTTACAAACAAATACTCTGGCTGGATTACAGGGGCCTGACTACACTTAATAGTTAAAGAACTAGGGAAAAGATTGTCTCCTCACTGATTTACGACAACCCGTTTCAGGGCTTTCCAAGTAGAGAGTGTGCTCAGAAGTGGTTTACCCTTCCCTTCTTCTGGGTTTGCCCTGAAACTGTGCAGCTTGCCCAAGGCTACACAGGCTGGCTCTACTCACAGGAGGCACTGTGGGGAATCGAACTCCTAACCTCTGGCTCTGCAACCAGGTACCTAAACCACTGAGCTATCCAAGAGACCCCACCCAAATTTGCCACGGGAATTACTAAACTACTGTAGGCTTGTGATGGAGGAATGGTTGGAGGCTATATAACAAACTTAGAATTGGCACACAGAAATATATCTACAAGCAATTCAGGCACCTACCCAAGAATGTTAAGAATTTTCATGACAAATAGAAAAAAAAATAGTACACATACATAGATAACAGATCTAAGTCCAGTTGCTAATATGAACTAGAGTGGATCCATTATATCACTGGGAAGGCAACGCCTACAAAAGTCCCATTGGTTCATTTGGTCTACTCTAGTTGCTATTAACAACTGGATTTTGCTCATAAATTTATTTAATTTTATTTCTTTAAATTATTTTTATCCCGCCTTTCTCCTTAAAAAGAACCCAAGATGGCTATGTAAATGATAAATATATACACTTTGATAGAGAAAAGGAACCCTTTAACTAACTGGTGAGGAGGCATAATGAAGATGATTTGACTGAACAAAACCCTGAAGCCAAAACAGAAGAAAAAGGAAAGGGAAAGGAAAAGAAACAAAAAACAAAATTCATTGATTTGAAAGCCATAATTTCCGTTACTTTAAGTCTGGTTGAAATTCCAGAAATACTGATAAAAACGAGCTGCATCCCCTTCTAAAAATTTTTACAGTCCTACAAGGGCTTTTAGAGACTAAAAGCCAACTTTTAAAGGTGGGTTTCCACCTGCTGGTAGAAGTAGCTTAAGGAGAGGGCTAGTCTAGTCTCCTGAGACAAAGTATTCCACAGACTAGGAGCAAGCGTGCCACACAAACATAATTTCTGTACTCCTCACAAATCCAACTCTCCCTTCTCAATTCTCACCCACTTTTTACTCTAATCGTGTTAGGAGATTTTCTACCAACTCTTGTCTTTGATAGTTAGCGAAACGGACAGCCAGCTGTGTAGCTAAATTCATCATGAGAAATGGGCTCATGAAGCAAGCTATCTTTACTGACATCAGAAGTCAGGTCAAGAAAGAGCAGTGGGGGTGATCACGCACTTGAGAACTGTGAGCGACCAGTGGAGATTTGCTGGAATAATATGATTCTTCAGGTTCACTGTACTTGTACAAGCTTCTGCCAAAGGCCTGGGGTTGCCAGAACCATTCAGTGTCACAACCCTTCTTTGAAAGTGGCCATAGTTGAAAGAATTTGGAGTGCCGTGACCTTGCCCTTCACAGCACCCCAGTGATGTGTGTGAGAGGGGGAATAGCTATAATTGGTAGCCATAGAGATCTGAACATCATGACTAGAGATGGGCAAGAACCGGCATTTTGTGCTGGTTCCTTTTTCAGCTAAACAGGTGTTTGGCGCTTCCCAACACTGCCTCCTCCAGCAGGCGCCCACTCAGAGGCAGTGCCCTGGCTTCCCTGCCCTGCCTCCTCCAGGCGCTGCCTCTGAGTGGGTGCCCGCCAGAGGAGGCAGTGCTGGGAAGCACCAAACATCTGTTCCGCTGAGAAATGAACCGGCACAAACCACCAGTTCAGAGATACATGCCTGTCTCTAATCATGAACATAAGCAGTACACTTTAATATGAGGGTTCACCTCTTCTTGTACTCTTATTTTCTCCCGGCATGTGAAATGAGTATTATTCCATCCGTTAGTATATTTGGACTTGATCAGAGCCTGAGAAAGTCACCTTTCTATAACCCACCACAAAACCTGGCAATGTCAGCAAATGGTAGGAAAGTAGTGCTGAAACAAAGCTGTTCTCAAAACAAAGTTTGAAAAGATTAATTTTTTTAATCAGTTCCCAGAATTCCCCCAGTCAGCATGGCTAATTTTTCCAAGCTCTGGCCAAACCAAAGTTCTACATTAGGTCTGAAAGAAAAAAAAAAATACTGGGTCCTTCCACAAATTGTTCGGCTAATTCCCATCAGCCCCTATACCAGCAATGGCAAAACTATGGCAGGCATGCCACATCTGGCACGCAGAGCCCTTTCTGTGGGCACGCGAGCCATAAGTAAGCGGATCGCTCCTCTCCCCCCCCCCCCGCAGCCAAACCTGAGATGGCGGCTGCAGCCACGGTGCTGGCGCTTCGACAGGGCGGTGGCCCAGGATCCGGAGTGGGGTCTCGAGGCACCTCCGTGCCCCCTTCCACCGCCACTTCCGGTTCCGCCGCCGCAGCCCACCTCTCGCTGGTTACCCCCCCCCCCGCCCAGTTTGGGCACTCAGGCCCAAAAAGATTCACCGTCACTGCCCTATACCATGGACAGAGGATTGTGGGAGCCCCCAGTCTAGAAGGCTCTCCCTTGTACCGACTCAGGGCACTGGTGGTCCTTTCTTTTTCTTTTTCTTAAAGAATATAAAATACTTTTTAAAAATAAAACTAAAAAAAATTCCTTACATATGCAAAGGGTCCCCCTCCACCAGGACCCTTTGAAGGCGTGCTGCATTTATTTCATTTATGCTGCCCCATCCGCCTTCTGATTCTTTTGATGGCACATGACCCTTCCCTTTAATTAATACATAGTCAATAAAAACTCCCCAAATATCTCTAATGATATTTTTGTTTATCAAACCCTTTTTAAACTTAATATCACAAGTTAGTTTATCATTAATAGCTATATTCCATACTTCTTTATACCATTCATTTTATTGAAATCCATGCTTTAATTTCCAATTTTTAACTATAATTAATCTTGCCGCTGGTACTAAATTAGTTATCAATTGTTTTATGGTCCAATTCCATTGCTCCTTATCAAATATTGGTAACGGTGCCATTCTTGGGATAAACTCTACATTTAACTCCAGTATTTCATTAATTTCTTCAAAAACCAGCTCCCAAAATTTCATTACATTTTTACTTTCCCACTACATATGAATATAAGTACCTATATAAGTATTGCATCTCCAACATAAAATTGAAAATTTACTAGCCACACAATTCAGTTTTACCAGTGTTAAATATCATTTCCAAATTAGTTCATAATAATTTTTCTTTTATTCTTACTGACATACATTTTAATACTCTTTTATCCCAAATATTTTCCCATACTTTAATACTTATTTCCATTCCCAAATCCATTTCCCATGATGCCTTAAGTGTGTCATGTTGATCTTCCATTTCTATTAGCATCTTATAAAGTTTACTTATTTACCCTCTTATTAACTTATCAACTTGTTTTTCCCCTAATACAACCATCTCTTCAAATTTCACAAGATCCCTACATTTCCCATTTTAATCACCCATTCTTTAGTCCACTGTTCCAGTTGGATCAGATGAAGCAAGATCATTTCCCCCTTCCAATACTAATCTTATTTGCTCTTTATCCCCCATTTTCTCTATCCAATCTTTTAATCTACTTACTTGTTTTTAATTTCATATTTTCCCTAAACTCTCCTTTAAATTACATGGTCAGTATTTCCTGCTCAGGCAGTGGCTCTTGGGCAGAGTTGGAAGGTTAGGTTTGAACATTAATTTATTAATGTTAATTGGAAGATGGATTTGCTGTTGTTGGGAGATGAAAATGTTTAATTTGTTGTGTTAGTGCTGATTAATTAGTTAATTAAATCTTCAGTTGTGGGATTTAAGCAAATGGCAAGTATGTTAGCACAAGTGCCCCCTAGTGGCACATCTGTTATTGGTGCTTCCAAATGTGCTTTGAGCGTTGCCTTCCCTGATCTGGTAGGTGTTTTTTTCCAGGTGGACAGCAAATTTTATTTTTTTAATTTTATTTAACATATTTTTATCCCACCTTTTTCCTTGAAAAGGAATCAAGGCAGCTTACATCATTAAATTCCGTAATACAGTTAGGGACAGGAGATAATGGCAGCTTATAGAGGAGGGAAATTATGTCTGTCCCAATAGACGGGATCTAATAACCTGTTCAATTATGTTTTACCATTGATCTGTATCACTCTTCTATACATTCCTATGATTGCACATCTTGATGTCTTCCACCCACCCACCCCAGGTCTTTAAGCAAATAAGCAGAGCTTGGAAAAGTTATTCTTTTGGAGTAACTTCCAAAATTCCCCAGCCAGCATAGTGATGTCGGCTGGAAGATTTTGGAAACTGTCATCCAAAAGATGTAATATTTTTTTCCAAATTACATTTTTATTTATTTGCTTTGCAAACAAACACATGGCGGTTGTCAATGAGCTGAGCTTCACGCCTTTCCCTTGAAAAGGACAGTGGTTTCTTGCCATGTGATGCTAAGTAGGAAAGATGTTTCAGATGTAGCCTTTTATGTCCTAACACAGAAATCTTTCTCAAGGAGGTGGCGGAGGTCAGGTGAAAGTGGAACCTGATGGCTCAGGTTGCCCAGCCTGCTGATCTTAATGAATACCAGCTGCCTCCCATTCCATACCACATGCCTCACATTTCTTTCCAGCCAACTCCCAAAAAAGCTATCAGAAAACCACGGTAGACCATCCAACGTCTGTCTGAGGCAGAGATAAAACAGACGCAATCAGATAAAGAAACAAATCAGGTGCTATAATTTAAAGAAATAGACAACAGATATATGGAACAGCACCAGCTTTCTCATAAGATGGGTATCTCTACTGGCAGATCTCAGAATGATTTGCTGACTCCAGATCATAAAGATTTTTCTTTTCCACTGCCTAGGCTTGATCTTGCACTGCTTGTACTTAGAACTTAGAAACACCTGGAAGAACATTTGGGAGCTGTAGCTAAAAAACACCAACATTTCCACTGTTCTGTCTTCTTCTGTCCCATCTTCCATGTCCCTCATAAAATGTGTGTGCTTATTGCTTATGACTATGTCTTTTTGCAGCTCTCCTGGACAGTTTTAGCGCTTTATCTTAGGACTGAAATGAACATTATAGATAGTTCATCATTAGAAGTGGGAATTTATTAAAGCCTTTGAGTGTGCTGCAGGAGCTTTTTTCATGTTACATAACTGCAGATTAGCTTGTTTTATTTTGTGGTTCTTCAGGACTTCAGCACACGATTCCTCTGAAGTCTGATTTTTTTTCAAACCCAGAGGTCTGCCTAGATCATGTCTCTCCAACACTAACACGTTGTCAGTTCTAATAACCACAGGGTATCCTTTACATCTATTTCTTCCTTAGAATCTCTGAACTTCAGTCTCTCTGGTTGGAATCTGTATTTGTATATCTAAGCTTAGTGAGAAAGTCTCGGGGGGGGGGGGGGGAATTAGTCAATTGGCTCCAGCATCCAAGTCAACATTTTAAATATTCCCCACCCCGGCACCATTATTTTGTTTTTGTGTAGGCTGGTGGAATCCTGAATTCTTGTAAAAAAATAAAATAAAATAAAAAAATAAGAGTCTAGCCGCCTTGGGCCTTTTATAAATAAATAAATAAATAAATAGACAAACAAACAAACAAAAACAAACAAAAAAAACATTAAGATGTTCCCCAACTTGCACATAAGAGTTAAAATAGGCAGATGGGTGGAGTGTATACATAAAACCACCCAGTATACATTAGGACATAGGAGATCTGGGTTCAAATCTCCACTTAACCATGGAGACTCACCGGGGGAGGGTGTCATGGATAAAACTATTCTTTTAAATATCTCTCTTTCCTTGAAAACCCACTTAGGGCTGGAACCCCCACCCTTTTTTGGTTGCTAATATTCCTCGTTGTTTGGGTTGAGCCCTAAAACATGCAACCAGTAATGTGGAAAGATGCTGGCCGCACATAAAGGTTACTTTTTTTCTTTTTTTTAAGATGGTAGAAGGCCAAGATGTCTTTCCTCAGGGCAATGCTTCTTTTAGAACAGTGTTTCACAGCCTGGGTAGTTGGAACCCCAAGGGGGGTCACAAAGTATTTTCTGGGAGGAGGGTCGTGGGTCACCTTATATGTGTTGTACCTCTTGTTAAATAACGTCTTCCTTGATCTTTCCGAGCGGGATTATTATAGTTAGTGTGTATGTGCAGTTATTAGAGATGGGGGCTTCCACTCTGGCAAGGAGGCAGGACAGGGAGTCGCCCTGCACAGCTGAGGAATGGTCGGCTGCCTGGGGAGGCAGGGAATGGCTGGCTGGGCTCTGGCCCAGATTGGAGTGCCGCTGCCAAACAAGGACCCCAGCAGCATGCAGAACCCAGGAAAAGGACCAGCCGGCCTGTGGGGACGGAGATGGAACTCAACACTACCTGTAGTGCTGTGCTTCACGCTTTGTACGAAGCTGTACAAAGTACGAAGCCCCTATTTGGGGAAGAAAGAAGCCTCTACTTTCTGAAGAGGGATGATTTGGACTATTTTTTACCGAAAAAAGAAATGCCAGCATAAAGAGATAATCGCTGCCGCTTCCGCAAGAAAGAGATTTTAAATATGACACATCACTTCAGAAGAGCTTAAAGAAAGAAAGGAAAAGGAAAAAGAAGAACCGCCACCCCCACAACAAACCCCCAGGAGGGAGATACAAAAACAGCCTGCTTCTTCTGCAGTGGGTACAAGGAAAGTTTTGTGCTGGTTTCTGAGGGGGATCCTCTCTGCACAAAGGTTTTGCCCCTCTCCCTCGGCACCATGATGTCCTTCCATCCCCGGCCCATCTTTGAAGTCCTTTGACTTCTCTTCTCCCTACCTTTAACCTCCTCCAGCCTCTTTCCTCCCCAGTTCTGAAGTGGAGGCAGCAGAGTAGGAAGGTGAGCATCAGCAACACCGATGGTGCCGCCATGTCAGGGAACGATGACAACCTATTTATGCAAAAGTGGTGGGGCGGGGATGGCAGGTTACACGGCTATTATAAAAGGGGTCATGACTCAAAAACGGTTGGGAACCACTGTTTTAGAAAGATATCCCATTTCCCCAGCTCTGCGTTCTGGTTTGAAACAAATTACAGCATTGTGAGGCGAAGAACCAACTCGCCCAGGATCAGGAGAGTGTACCGTCCGACTCTCAAATAAGAACAGAAGCACAGGAGACAGTAGTGATAGAAAAGGAATTAAGTAAACTAGAAATAAAAGAAGAGACTGAAGGGTGTGCAAATCAGGCGGGAAAGGAAGAGGATAAGAAGGAGGGAGAAGGAGGGGTGGAGGCAGAAGCATGTTGGGGAAGAGAAGAGAAAGGAGAGGAAAAAGAAGAACTTGTAGAATTGATCCAAGAAGATCCTTGGACAGGAGAGTGGGTAGAATTCAAGGTGCCCCGTGAGTACGCTGAAAGGGAATGGAGACGACAGGTGTATAGAAAGCCACCTTACTGGGGGGAGACTGAGGAGCGAAAGCAAAGGAAGGAGTACAAAGTGTGGGTAAAGAGAGAAGAACAGAGGAGAGAAAGGCAGAGATGTACAGTGGGTCCAGAGAAATCCCGTGGGCCCAGCCCCTTCAGACCTCGCCGGAGAACGATGCATGGCTCAATAAAAGGGGAACACCAGGAAAGTTCGACATCCAATCCACAAACTTGAAGCGGGCTGAGAACACGCCTGAGTTGATGGGTGCCAGACCCAAAGGGTCCCACGAAGTTAACAGTTATTCCCCGTTGTCGTACCGTGAAGAGATACCCAGTTTTAATAATGTTAAGACTTATGATTGATTGTTGAAGTTGGACGATGATAAACAAGACTCACAAATTGATGAAGCTATGTTAAACAATAAACCGGTTTTATTAGAAGAATTGGGTGTGACGACTACTTCTTTGGATAAAGTAAAGAAAAAGGAGGTAGATGACAAGCAACAAGATCACAAGCATCCACACGTGTTTTGACTTAGAGCGATCCATTTTACCCCTTTTTTAAGAGCTGTCCTGCTCCCTTTTTGGCACAGTGCTAAGGTGCTCCTAATTATAGCATTCTGTAGCCTATGCAGATGGTTAATGCACATGCAAATAAGAGTTGTGGGTGGTATTATCTCAGGTAACAACCCTGTGATGTATTGGTGAGTTGTGGCACTGAAAGGGACAACGGAGAACTCTCCTCCTCTATTTTTATCTACACTACCATTTTAATTTTTAAAATATATTTTCTTATAGAGGCTGCACTATTCGAGGTAAACGAGATACATTGGCAATATTGTGGGCACTGTGCTAGGTAGATGCATAGCTGTTTCACTATATCACTTTCTTTATTTAAGAACAACAACAAAAAAGGAAAGTTGCCATGACCCACTGAATGAAGGTTGTGGGAAACGGTGGGATGGGGGCATGAAGGGGAGTGTCATTAATCGAAGGGGAGACAAATTGGACCAATTCAAAGACCTGTCTGGAGCCTTCTCATGGGAGAAGAAACATCAGTCAGTGTGAATGGAAGGATCGCTCAAGTGAGAGATAAAACAGACTGCACTAAATGTAAGATCTTTTTAAGTGCAAACCAGACTGCTCTGGATGTGCCCTAAGTCAGATGACTGATCCTTTTAGCCCAGTATTCTTAACTCTGTCTGACAAGTGCTGTCTGGGGTTCCAAGCAGCCTTCTGTCCCAGCTTTGCCCAGCATTCCCTCCTGGTTTCCCATACAAATGTTAACCAGTTTCAAGTTTGCTTAGCTTCAGAAAGCAGTAAAGGCTAGATGTCTTCAAGGTGGTACTACAGACATATCCCTTTCTACAGCAAGGCATTGTGGGGCCAACCAAGTTCAGAAGCAACAAATCTCTGGAATTCAGACAGGGCAATACGGTTATTTGTTTCCATCAAACTTTGCTTGAGCTCTTTCAGAAGAACTTGGGGTTGACCACTCTCGGCCACCAAAATATTTATTTATTTTTATATTTATTTACTTATTAGATTCCTGCCAACCTAGCAGTTCGAAAGCATGCAAATGCAAGTAGATAAATAGGTACCACCATGGTGGGAAGGTAACGGCGTTCCGTGTCTAGTCGCGCTGGCCACGTGACCACAGAAACTGTCTTCGGACAAAACGCTGGCTCTATGGCTTGGAAACGGGGATGAGCACCGCGCCCTAGAGTCAGACACAACTGGACTAAATGTCAAGGGGAACCTTTACCTTACTTATTAGATTTATATACCGCCCATTTAGAACGTGTCTACTCTGCGAACAACCTTGGTCTTGGTGCAAAAAAAAAGCTCTTCCAAATTTCTCACAAGACCTTGCAGAGAATTTTGGGGAGCTCATTATACACATGGTGCACCAACAGCAACTTCCTGTTCACCACCAACCACAATTGTAACCTCTGCATCAAGTTGTAGTAGTTTTAGGTTTAATAATAACAAATAATAATCTTGAAACAGAAGTGCTGGAAGAGACTCTATGGATCATCAAGTCCAACCCCCGTCAAGGCACAGGAAATCAAACTCCCATGCCTGCGCCACTGAGCAATTTGCACGTAAGTTTTTATGGTAGCTGTGTATCCTTGTTGCAACAATGCTTATATCTGTAAAATCCAAGCAGACAAATTTGTTGAGACTTTAGCCTTTTGTTTCCCACATCAACTTATCTGTCTTGTCTTATGGTCTTCTTCAGCCACAGAATACCCCCCTCACCTCCTTAAACAAAAGAGGCAAGCAAACAAAAGAGGAAAGATAAATATTTCCTTAAAAACTGTCCCTGACTTGCTTTTCTGTTCCTAATTTCCTTGGTGCTGAAGCATAAACACAGTATGTTAATAAACAGATCTCCATTTTCCAAAGATGACCTCTTTTGCTTCACAAAGAGATTAAGTGGATTATCAAGCTTATTGGGGAAGGACTGGGTAAAGCATGGGGCAAAAAGATTAATGGGACATCTTCATATACTGTGCACTTTGTAATTACTTTATAAGATTTAAGCCTTAAAACAAACAAACCCATATTTCAACCAGAAAAACTATAAAACCAAAAAGATAAGAGAAGTGTCTGCTGTTGATTTATTTATGCCAGAAGAAACAAAAAAGATGGTGAATGTACATTAAAGAATGCCACGGGTATTTTTTTATGTTCCTCCTAAGTTTGCTTAAAGGGGAATGTAGTAAAAAGCAGTGAAACCTCCTGATTCTAAATCATATCATATCAAGCCATGAACAATAAACTTAGCATGAACTGAAAAGGTCATGCGTTTCAGAGGGGCCAAATATTGGCTTATTAATTCTGGTTTGAAGGGGTTAGAGGAAGAGCACTGGTTTAATCAAAAAATATATTCTTACTTATGGCGTGCCCAGTCCGACAGCTGCATTGCTTTTTGTGCTCCACCAGCACCCGTGGAGTTAGCCAAAATGTCTATTTGTGCTGGCTAACATCCAGGGTTTTATTATTATGTACTATTAGTCTGTAGTGAGAAATGTGAGCTAAGAGGAAAATAATACCCATCAAGGCTCTGTAATGGGGGACATATGTTTCAGTTCTTGAAGGTTTATCCACCAAACAGAATATCATATATTGTTTCAATCACCTGTTTGCATTTAGAGGGTTTTTGTTTAAAGTTACTTATGTGTGCTATGCTCAAAAAACATTCTAGAGTGTCTCCTTCGATAAACAGAGAAATCCCTTTTGATCTCCGATTCTCTTCTTTTTCTTCTCCTCAGACCTGATTTTTACATTAAGATTTCCAGGGTTCAAAACGCTGACACAGGTTTCCCCTCAAGAGATGTGACTATGAAAACTGTTCCAGAAAAATTCAGGCACCAAATATTACTGTTATTCTCTTTAAAGCCCTATTATTTCAGCAAGCATTCTTCCTACCACTTATTGCTCTAGACAGATGCTACTTAGAAAACACTAGTGAAAATGAATCACAAGGCACCTACTAGTCAATGGCAGGACCGGCCTTGATTTCACGTTAAGATTATTTTGGACAGTGCCATAAGCTAACTCAGTTTAATTTGCACATCCACCCATCCACTGCTTTAGATCTATAGTAGGGTGGCCGTATGTCACTTTAGCAGAAAGGACGGCACCTATATGAACTGCCGGTACAGGACAACCCTCTTTTTGTTGATAGCCTCTATTTTAAGTGATGATCCAGTCCACGTCTGTTTTAATGATAAAGAACCATAACATCAGGCACCTGTGGATATACACATTACTAGTATACACTAGTACTCCAATATGTGTGCATCTGTGTATATGTATATATACCCTAAAACAGAAAGAGGTATACATGTGTTTATGTACATTGACACGTATACATTGTTCTCTGTTCTGGCTCACCCCCAGGTAAATTCACCAGTTGCTGCCGCCACCATTTCAGGAGGTTTGCTGGGTAACTAGGTGAGAAAGCAACTGCATAGCAGCTGCAGAAGAGGTGGCTACGGGCCAGCTGGGGAGAAAATCCATCTGTAGCTGTCTTGCCTCTACTCAGCAGGATGTACTGACAGAGAAAATGAATCAATTTGGGATTTCTGGAACATCACTTCCAACAGTGGCTCAGATATATGGTCCTTACAACCAGAGATGCACCTCATTAAATAACGGTACCCTTCGCACTGACAGCAAGGGTGGGGATGTTTTTGCAACAACACCCATCAGCCCCACCCATCAAGGGAATTTCAGGGAGCTGTAATCTAAAATATCTGAAGGTCAAAAGCTTTCCGTCTCTGTGCATGCACTTCACACACATCATCTCCGTTATCCTCACAATAACCCAAGGTGCAGCAGCATTATAATATTGCAGACGTGAACCTAAAGGCACAGTGGCTTAGTGGAGGTCCAGCCTGAACAAGCCAGGGCAACGATGCTGGTTGTCCAAGGGTCTCCCTCATTCACAAGAAGTGGAAACAAAGCTCTGGTTCACAGACACAGAAACATGTTTTTTTCTATTGCAAAGGTTCGGTATGGAAGTTTTTGGGCCGATAGCTGGGAACAGAAAGCTCTTTCCCCCATTCCCTGATCGTTCCCAACTCTAAGCTCTTGTACATATTTTTAAGAAGCCATTCACTTAAAATTAGTCTAAGTAGGACAAAGGGTTTTTGTAACAGTTACTAGAAAATCACTCTTCCTCATTCCCTATCTTGTCCTGTGAATGAGGTGTGTCACCTCCTACCGAGCCCACTTGGTCATCCCCCTAGGATCTTTAAACACGGTAGCTCTAACTCAACTGCCAGAAAGATGAACATGTAGGTCCTAGATCAACTCAAGCCTGATCTCTGGAGGCAAAAATGTTGAAACTGAGGTTGCCTAACTTTGGGCACATCATGAGAAGGCAGGATTCTCTGGAAAAGACAATAATGTTGGGAAAGGTTGAAGGCAGCAGGAAAATAGGTAGAGAAAATATGAGATGGGTTGACTCCCTAAAGGAAGCCACAGGTTTGAACCTACAAGAGCTGAGTGGGGCTGTTGAGGACAGGACATTTTGGAGATTGGTCATTCATTTTTGTTGTTGTTTAGTCGTTAAGTCGTGTCCGACTCTCTGTGACCCCATGGACCAGAGCACGCCAGGCCCTCCTGTCTTCCACTGCCTCCCGGAGTTTGGTCAAATTCATGTTGGTAGCTTCAGTGACACTGGTCGCTCTAAGTCCAAGGCAACTTGATAGCACATAACAACAGTCATGGGTTACCTCTTACATCTGATTCTCACCTCTGTCTGTAGCATGGATACATGGGCACATGACCTTGCCAATACCAAGATAGTGTGCTGAGTCTGCTTTTGAACAGCCCGGGTCCATGCTAGAATGCTCCCCACATGAAGTCTTCTTGCCTTTACTAAGTTACCTCCTTCCTATACATAACAACAACAAGCTGCAACTCTGGACAGTCATTGTTCTTCCTTCTACTCCTCATTGCTGCAGGCCACTAATTTAACAATAAACAGTAAATATAACAACAAAATGCTTGTAAAACATATAAATTGCCCTCTCAGAATCACTCATGATGTCTGTCAAGACTGAGTGTTAGGACAAAGTACACAAAAGGTTGAGAAACATGCTATGGGCTTCAGTTTGTGTTTCACGTCTTTCTCAGCTAGGCATGGAACTACTGAAGAACGCCACTGCAATTTCCTGCACTGCCAATCCAAACTTCCCTCTTAGGCTCCTGCGAACACACACGGGAATGTTATTAGCAAAAATTTGCTCACTGCACTTTGTTGAAGTTAGCATGTGGACATTCCAAGCAGGGGCTCTCACTGTGCCCGACGAGGAAGGACACAGTTTGGAATGCATTAACAGCCAAGGTCCGTTTCACGATTATCTCAAGACATCTTGGAAGGGACAATTATTACTACACTGGCGAACTGTTTTCCAGCAGAATCAACTCCATTGCCCATCAACGTGACTGTCCTTCTACATTTCCGGCCTCTCTGGAACTCCTCCCTTCCTCCCACGCACACACCCCTCCCAGAAAGCTGCCTTGGATAAAAAAAAGAAATCCCCCAGGGGAAGGATGTACTCTTGGCAGCTTCTTCTCTTGCAACTATCTTTGTTGCTGTGTTTCCTGAAGGGAAGAAGAAAAAGGGCACTTTCCATCTTTCTCGAAGAGGGTATGGAAACAGTGAATTATATAAGTCCCTGGTGCTGCACAAGAGCAGCATTCTTCAACTCCGTATCTCCCTAATTCAAGGAGTCTCAGCATATCAAGTTCTTTCCGCTCCTAGCAGTTACAGAAGCCCGCAGAAGCAGACATACTGAAAGCAAGCAAATCTCGCCATGTCAGGGGTTCACCTCTGATTCAAAAATCATCAAACCTTTTGCCCTTCCCAAATGCTAAGACTCAGTCCTGGCCAATGTGACTTCATAATCCAGATGGATGTGAGCGGTGATGTAGCCTTTTACCATCTATCTTTACAAAATGGCCGGTTCCTAACACGATGTCACTTGGTGGCACTCTACCACGACAAGGACCAAGTTCAGACAAACAGAAGGTGAGGTGAGAACAGCTTTGCTTGGCTGTACCACCCCCAGCCCTTTGTGTGCAAGGAAAGTGCATGATGAAAATGTTCCTCCTATCAAATGAACATTCTGAGCATTTAGAAACCTACCATGTAAGTATAATCATTATCATCATTTTAGAACTGCAGAGCTGGGAGGGAACCCTATGATCATTGAGTCCAGCCCCTATCAAAGAGGCCCAAGTGAGGAATCGAACTCTCAGCCTCTGGCTCCTCAACCAGATACCTAAACCACTGAGCTATCCAGCAGTAACAAGCTTGTTTTCTATAGATAAACATGTTTCTTCTCAATTTCATTGAATACACTACTTCCACTCCTACTGCCTGAATTAAAAACATTTTCGGCATTTTATCTGCTATTTTAGGGGCTAAAAAACAAGATACAGAACAGAACTATGCTGATGAAGACAGGAGCAGGCCTGGGTATCAATGCTTTCCACATAGGATCTATAAATGAGAACAGACTAAAATGAGCAATATTGTTAGGAACATAACATATCAAGAATCACTTTAGCCCCATGGAGCTCACAAATACGTTCACTTTTTCTCATATAAATAAGTGGTTCTTGCACATCCTTGTCAGATACAAATATTCTCTCTTCGCACTTTATCACGATGAATAGAAAATCTGTCCCCTTTCCATGAGATAGGAAAGTCGTCACCACTGAGATGAACTAAGTATGGATGGCTGGGTGGGTGGCAACATGTATCTGTCCGCATATTGTGAAAACCATGGACAATACAAATCTGCCCACAGCTTCCAAGATCCGCTTCTAACCAGAAGAGCTGGCATTCGAAAGGAAACATCTCCAAAGTGGGCCAATCAACACTTGAATGGAATCAGCAGAGTCCATTTTAAACCAGACCACTGACGCCTAAAGCACCCTTTATTGGGTAATGAACATTGCTTATTTTAAAAAGTAACTTAAAACTGCATCCTGTGATTGCCACTCAAATATCTGCTGCTTCTATTATTCATTCATTCATTCATTCATTCATTTCTATACTCCCCGACATAGTGACATGCACTACTCAGGGCAGTGTACAACACCTTAAACCCAACTCCTCTGCTCTATCCCAAACAACCCATAACAACAAATAGCAACTTAAAAGTTAAATAAAGAAACCTAAAAACTATGCCAAAGACACGAAAATGCAAAGACTGCAGTAAGGATGAATGAGACCAAGTCTTGCACACACCTCACAGAAGGATGTTATTAAATGCTCCCTTATAAAGCTCTGTCTTGAGCATCCTTTTGAATGAAGTCAATGACAGATCTGAGGAAGAAGCCAATTCCATAAGGATGGGGCCATAACTAAGACTTGATTTCTGATAATGTCTGCATCACTGTTGATCAGGATGCTCAAATTCAGAAATGGTGCCCTTTTTAAACACGACCTGGCAAGCTTCTTATCTGATGACAAAAAGACAAACCTGGCCCCTCTGCCTCTAGGGGCAAAAACAGAAGAGACACAAGCTTTGCAATTAGAAGCAAGGCTACCTTGAAAACTAAAGGATGTCTGATTACCTTTTACCATTACTTTCAAGCTTCAGATATGCTTACTCTGTGACTGGTCATCAGGAGGTAAGCCCTACATGAGGCTCTGTTCCCATATTAATTATGCTAACATAGCAACTATAAAGAACAGATGTTTCAGAAGCAATAATAGGATACCCTGGACTGCCTGAAAGACAAACCAGTGGGTCCTATATCAAATCAAGTCTGAACAATCTCTGGAGGCAAAAATGTTGAAACTGAGGCTGTCGTATTTTGGGCATATCATGAGAAGGCAGAATTTTCTGGAAAACACAATAATGCTGCAAAAGGTGCTTGCGGAACGACAGCAAAGATGGGGCCAGTTTGGTCTCCTGTGGGAGGGAGTTCCAAAGTCTGGGAGCAGCCACAGAGAAGGCCCTCTTGTGTGTCCCCATCAAAAGCAACTGTGCAGGTGGTGGGATGGAGAGAAAGGCCTCCCTTGATGATCTTAACGCCTGAGCAGGTTCAAAATGGGAGACATGGTCTGTGAGGCAGATTGGTCCCAAGCTGTTTAGGGCTTTATAGATTAAAACCAGCACTTTGAATTGTGCCTGATGGGCAGCCAGTGGACCTGCTGTAATAGGGAGGTTATGTGATCTCTCTATAACCAGCCCCAGTCAGCAATCTGGCTGCTGCATTTTGGACCCGCTGAAGTTTCCTGACACTTTCCATCCGCAGCCCCACATAGAGCATGTTACAGTAATCCAGGAGCACCCCCAAGATGCGCACCTGTTTTTTGAATGGGAGTGTAATCCCATCCAGTACTGGCTGCTTCCCTATTTCTTGATCTGCCTTTCTACTGACCAGGATCACCTCTGTCTTGTCTGGGAAAGGAGGAGGAAGAGGAGGAATATCTCATTACTCACTTACTACTATTGTCATTTTAATTTTTGTTTCCCAGAACCTTCCCAGAAGGTTCAGGAAAGAGTATTTACAATTGAAAGAGGCTACTAGAAGCCTTTCCACCTGCATTTCTAAAGGTTTCCCCAATTGATACAAATCCCAGGCAGAGACAAAAGGATTTGAAGGCTAGGGAAAGAACAAACCGCAGACAATAATGGAATCCCTGCAATGGGTTTTGCTACTTATTCTTACTGGCAGATTCACTCCTCCATTCACTGGCTTGCTTCATAGGTGCAGCTGGTGAGAAGGCAGCAGAAGACTTTCCAGTTACCACCTTGGACTTAGAATCATAGAATCACAAAATAATTGAGTTGGAAGGGGCTTCTAAGGCCACTGAGTCCAACCCAGTGCTCAAGGCAGGAGTCCAAATCAAAGCAGATCTGACAGATGGTTGTCCAATTCTCTCTTGAATGTCTCCAGCATTGGAGTGCTCACCACCTCCCGAGGTAATTGGTTCCATTGTCGTACTGCTAAGAAGTTAAGAAGTTTTTCCTGATATTCAGCCAAAATCTGGCTTCCTGTAACTTGAGGTCATTATTAGGTGTCCCACACTCTGGATTGATTGAGAACAGACCTTGCCTCTCCTCTTTGTGATTATCTTTCAAGTGTTTGAAGAGTGCTAGCCTACTGGAAGGACAGATCCTGAAGCTGAGGCTCCAATACTTTGGCCATCTCATGAGAAGAGAAGACTCCCTGGAAAAGACCCTGATGTTGGGAAAGTGTGAAGGCAAGAGGAGAAGGGGACGACAGAGGACGAGATGGATGGACAGTGTCATCGAAGCTACCAACATGAATTTGACCCAACTCCGGGAGGCAGTGGAAGACAGGAGGGCCTGGCGTGCTCTGGTCCATGGGGTCACGAAGAGTCGGACACGACTTAACGACTAAACAACAACAAAGCCTACTGTATCTCCCTTCAGTCTTCTTTTCTCGAGCCTAAATATGCCCAGTTCCTTCAAACTTTCTTCATAGGGCTTGGTTTCCAGTCCCCTAATCATCCTTGTTGCCCTCCTCTGAACTTGCTCCAGTTTGTTGCCATCCTTCTTAAAGTGTGGCGTCCAGAACTGGACCCAGTACTCTAGATGAGGCCTAACCAATTCTGAATAGTATCTCACAGGATTTGGAAACTATACTTCTCTTAATGCATCCTAAGGTCAATGTTTTCTTACAACAAATAAGATGGAAGTGTTAGTCAAGTTTCTGACAACAACGGGGGTGGAGTCGGAGAAATCAGGCCCTATTAAAGCAACTAGCTTGATCCAACCAAAGGAATTTGCCAAGAGAGAGTAATGATATAAAATAAACAATATTCCAAATATGATCTATGGGTGCTACACAGATGTTTTGCAGGCACAGAGCACTTGCAGCTGCTTTATGTAAGAAGACCCAAAGCAGCTCAGGCTAGCGTACTGCAGCATCGCTTCTCCACGTGGTCCTGGAGGCATTCAAAATGAACTAATAATCCAAAAATTCAGGCTGTCTGACTTTCACTTGCACAAGGGCACTCAGAGACAAAGCTAACCAGAACTTCAACGACTGCAAGAGGGGAGAAATGGTGAGGCTATGTGGGAAGCTTTTATGTATTTATTTTAGATTAGGGTGAAGGAGCAGGAATTGTGTTTCCTTCAGAAGTAGGGCAACGTAAGTAATGAGGACGGGAGCTGTTTTTGATTCAGAAGCAAAACAGCCAAAAAGAACAGCTAACATTCAATATGTATCACAAAAAGTTAAGGAACAGTGGCACCTTGAAGACTAACAGATTAATTTCAGTACAAACTTTTGTGGATTACAATCCACCGCAAGCAACATATCTAACAATATCGGAATCAATATTTCTGTAGCATTTTGAGGCAAGGACGAGGAGAGGCTGTTTGAACGAATGTCATAGTGTAGCTGGCTTGGGAACTATCCTTCTGGATTGTTGTGACACTATGGAAAATACACAGAATGATCAATGTAGATTTGGAAGTTCCTCACAAATCGTTGAGTCCTCCTCTTGACAATTCAGGAAATGCACAGCTAAAGAATACCAGATAGATAGCCATGCAGCCTGTACTTTTAAAAAATAACCCGATGAAGCCTCCTTCATCATCCTCAAAGGTAGTCCATTCTGCTGTCGAATAGCAGTCACTGCCACACAGCTGCTACGCATTGTTGACATTTCTTTCTTGTAATTTGAACCCAAAAATCCTACCCACTGGAACTGCAGAAAACAAGCTTACTCCATCATCCACGTGGCAGCCATTCAAATATTTGACAATATTTAAATTTTTGAAACATTTTCATTTCCTTTTCAAACAGTAATACATAAATGATGTATAAATGATGCAAGAAGAGTGTCTTAAGTTCTCAACCACACTGGACCTATTCATCCATTGTTGCTGTTGTTATATGTTGTCAAGTTGCCTCAGAGATATAGTGATTCTGTGAATGAGTGATCTCAAAAATGTCCTGTCCTCAACTGCCCTGCTCAGCTCTTGTAAACATAAGCCTGTAGTTTCCTTCAGGGAGTCAGTCCATCTCATATTTGGTCTTCCTCTTTTCCTGTTGCCTTCCACCTTTCCCAGCATTATTGTCTTTTCTAAAGAATTCTGCCTGAAGTATGACATCCTCAGTTTCATCATGTTTGCCTCCGGATATAGTTCAGGCTTGATTTGATTTAGGACCCACTTGTTTTTTTTTTTTTTTTTTTTTTTTTTTTTTTTTTGTCTTTCTGGTATTCCAGGGTACCTGCAAAGCTTTCCTCCAGCACCACATTTCAAATTAATCATTTTTTTCCCTGTTAGCTTTCTTCTCTGTCTAAAGCTGCCAACATCAGGAAGGGACATTTTAGCATTCTAGAGTTAGTTTTTGTGGCAGAATCCACGTGAAGCTAGACCTACAATTTAGGTACTCTGTGGCATTGTTCACTTGAAAAAATGTAAACAAAGGTTAGCCACTTGTCATATAGAGGTTTTGTGGTTATTGTCTTTTAAACATACATACACAGAGAGCGCAAAGTGTTCCAATAAATCTACTGATTTTTGCCATGGGACACCTTTTCTGTAGCATTCTGAGGGACAGGGGGAGCCCCACATCATTTCTTGGCAAGACATAATGCTAAGAAACCGAAAGACATATTGTGGTTATCAGTAAGATTGGTTATCAACATTCAAGCACAACATTACAATACAAAAAACTGTACCCTTAACCCTGTGTATATTTAACCCTGAAGCAGGGTTGACCATTCCATCAGCAATGGTGGGTCATAATAACTATGATTAAGAGAGCTGTTAATTATTAATGCAATATTGTTTACGTAAAGTACAACAGAGTGATAAAACAGTAATAAAGTCAGAAATAAACAAAATTCCGAACAACTACAGGTCAGGAACAAAATATAGAGGTTGGAGGAAGCTGCAGTCCGGAAAGAAGAGTTGGGTTTGATCCCTCAATCCCTTGTTGTTTAAGTATGATGAAGTCAACTAGCCAAATCGGGTGGATGGGGTGGGCGGACTGAGTCCTTCTACCTTGGGTTCCACCAGAAGGGAAATATGCTGTCACCACGCCTGAAGGACAAAGAAAGGTGAATTGCAAGCCTGCTAAATATATATTGTCATAAAAGGCCTTGCTTTATTGAGGGCTGCTGAGAGATTTGAAACAAACGACAAAAGAAATCAGTCACAAAAGATCTTTCAGATCCTTCTGGAGCCCTACTTAGGGGCACAACCATTCAAAAGGAATGGGGGAAAAATCACCAGCCACCAACACAAACTCATAAACATAGGCATGGAACAAAGTAGGAACTCTTTAAGCCAGAGGTGTCCAACTCAATTTCACCTTGGGCCGCATCGGCATTATGGTTGCCCTCAAAGGGCCGGTTGTATCTGTAAGACTATATAAATGTAAGAACGGGAGTGGGCAATAGCGAGGACTACATTTCCCAAGGTGCTGTACTTTCTGACTCTTCGCTGCTTGGAATGCTGGGATTAGAAGTCCCGCTGGGCGGATTCCCAGCATCCTTGTGGAGCATTATGGGTGACCGAGTCAGCGCCTGCGTATTGTATACTGCACAGTAGCAGGCAACACGGCGAGGGCCACAGGAAACGGCCCCGGTGGGCTGGATTCGGCCTGCGGGCCTTGAGTTTGACACATCTGCTTTAAGCTATAGGGAAAAGAATCAATGTTTTTGAAAGATATCCCCTTCCATTCTAAAGGAAGAAAAGCACTCTGCTCCCTGCAGGGAGAAAATTAAGCCCAGGAAGAAAGATAATGGCTCATCATATTTATCGTTCATTTACTGCTTTTCTTCATGCAGGGATTTTTTTTAATAAAACACACACAAATGCACACAAATGGCTTCCCCGTCTATAATGTGAAATGGTACAAACTATTCTACTCCCATGGGATGATTGTACCATTTTCCTCTATGGGCAGACAAGGCTGAAAAAATTATTGGGATAACAAAGTTCTGCTCTCTGTGCCAGATCGTGTAGTCAGCTGGAATCTCAGCATTCATTCAGTCCCACCTACAGTTTCTGTGGAGGTTGGACTAGATGACCCCATAACCCGTTCCAAATTCTCCACTTCTATTATTCAACTGCAACATGATTCCAAGAGAAGCACGAGATCCAGACAACCATGACCATTTTGTTGGAACAGATCCAACCCTGAGATCATTTCTGGGAACCAACACAGATACAAATCACTAGCTCCCCACCATCACTAAACACAACTTTAATTGAAATCAGGCCTTTACAGCAAATGCATGTTGCGAGTTTTATTTATTTATTTTTATTTGAATCCCATCTCACCTTTCACCCCAACGTGTGATTCAAGGCAGGTCACAAGAAGATTAAAAAGATAGAAAACCTGGCACAAAAACTCCCCACAAAAAAAGTCATTACGTTAAAACACAATTAAATATTTAAAAAATCATTACATTTCCATAGAAAAACATGAACATTTATTTATTTTCACACAATGACCATTTAAAAAGTACTTTTATGTTGGACTACAACTCCCAGAAGTCCTGGCCAACACAGCAAGTGGTGACGGCTTCTGGGAGTTTTAGTTCAAGAACATCTGGAAACCGCTGCTCTAGACCCATGAGTGAGAGCTAAACCCAAGTCCCAAACAAAGGCTAGGCTAAAAGCAGCTGGGAGGCAGGGGAGAGGGGCTGATTTCAGAGGAAAAAAAGCTGGCAGAGATAGGGTTAAGACATGCTTCTCTCTCAACACGAGATGGATGTCTGCCCTTCATTACCCAGGATGGCACCACAACGCACAATTTGTTCCTTACACTTAGGCTGAATCTGGGCTACTCAGATAGGCCACATGTTTTCATATTCTAGGGTGGATAAAGGAAGTGTTCTTGACCCTGGCTGGCCAAACCAAAACAGACAAGTGGAATAGGGCATGAGTTACTAGAAGCCAAGGAGTTCCAGGAACTAGAGGAAATTACTGAGCTGTTGAAATATGTGCAAGAATTCCTTCTCAAAGGAAAGCTGCCAAACTAAGTCCTTAACACTCCCCAGCCCTGAGCCCAAAGAGAGAGATGATGGGAGCTGAGATTGTAGAAGGGGTGGGAAGAAATACAGCCACGGGGTTTTAGTTCATTTCCCCTTTGTTTCAAACAGACCCTTATCCCTGGGAAATTCTTGAGCAACCTTTAAGCTCCAGCAAGGTGAGCCTCAGGTTACTCAAAGCAAAACAAGAGTTCAATTTGACACCTCTGGCAGAATCTCTCTAACCCAGTTAATTGGGGATTATTCAAATGGCCGTTCCCTTCTTTTCTTTTTCTTTTCTAATATGGTAATACTGGCAAAAATCACCAAAACAGTCCAAGTCTATTTTTTTAAAAAAAGTATCTGACTTGTTAATATATTTAAAAAGGGGAATTTCTGCCAATGCTACAGTAGCAAATTTGACAAGAATAGGACCAGGATATGGCCCCAATCCTGCCAACCTAGCAGTTTGAAGGCATGTAAAAATGCGAGTAGATAAATAGGTACCACCGCGGTGGGAAGGTAACGGCGTTCCGTGTCTAGTCGCGCTGGCCACGTGACCACGGAAACGGTCTTTGGACAAACGCTGGCTCTATGGCTTGGAAACGGGGATGAGCACCGCGCCCTAGAGTCGGACACGACTGGACTAAATGTCAAGGGGAACCTTTACCTATGGCCCCAATGAGTTCCAAGGGGGCAACATAGAAATACATGCTTAATGTTACGCAGTGAAGAAAAGGCGAATGTTATGCAGTGAAGAAAACTGGTATAATTCACAGATATAAAAGAATAATTCTCAGGTATAAAATGCAGTGTTTCTATGGTGGATGCCTGATGCCTTCCCCCTCCCCCTGCATGGTGCACATGCCCCCCCCCCCAAAAAAAGAACACCAACATATCCTTGTGTACAGCTGGGCTTCTATGCTGTCTGATGTTCAACATGGAAATACAAACCTTTGCCTCTTAAACAAGCTGGTAACAAAAATTTGCAAGCATTTGTGTATGCTGTTAGCCAGCAACAAGGCAGCTGTAGAAACCCAGCCTGAATTAAGATGTGTAAATGATAAAAACAAAATGCTAAACTGGTAGTGAGAAAGTTAAAAATATAGTTGGTAACAAATGCAGTTGGCAGAAATGGAGACGTTTCCACCTCTCTGGCTGGCCATCTCAGCCTCCTCACTGCTGAGAAAAAAAATCCTTGATCTCCTTAGCAGCAAAAAGAGGCACGACTTTTGCTCTAGAAAAAACAAAGCTGTGCACCACAGCCCAGATGTTCCATGGCATTTGCCACTGCTTTTGAACAAGACTGACATGAACAGATAAATGGGCTGTGAAAATGCTTTTGGCTGGCATCTCTAGTAGTCATCTCCCTTACAGGGTCCTTACCAGGATGAATGAACAGGTCTATGTGAAACACTTTGAAGACTTGAAATGCCTAGGTAAATCCTCATTATTCTTATTATCTTGCACCACAGCTTTTCAACACTCAGACAAATTGTACTGTGGAGTCATCTCAGATTTCTACACAGCTGCTCTAGACTAAATAGTTTGGCGATTGCAAGAGAAGCCTGCAGACAAAGATAAACGAGGCGTTTTCCATTGCCCCATGCTCAGAAAGTTGCTGTTTTATGTCTAACTTGAGAAAAAGTCATGTCTTACTCAAAAGCTTGCATATTATTACATTTTCATCTCTAGCTAATTCTCATTAAAGATATTACTTCATTGACTGTAGAACCGATGCAGAACCAAAGCAAATACTTAACGGAAATCTGTAACACATCACAGTTCTCGGCTATGTTTGTGAAAGTGGTGTGGTTTTGATTTTTTTTTTGCTTTTAGTCCATTTGCAAAAAGTCAGAAAGATGCTGGATGCTTGTCTCTGCCTTTATTCTTAACACTTCTCTCTGGATTTCTTCTATGAAGAAGTACTCTGCCTCGTTGTTTAGGCTAAAAGATAAGCAGGTACTTTATTCTATCTTGTACTAAGAGAAAACAAATGACAGCTTACGCCCAGTTCTACTTATGTTAGCTCTTCGTTTTTCACAATGGCTTTTCAAGATAAAGCACCTGGATGCATCAGTCATATAGAGAAAACAAGGCCACTGCACAAGCCTATTGTGTTCCAATAATAGCATGATGGGAAAACCACCATCGGACACTATGCACATATTATTATTTTTTGCTTTTTTAAAAATAAGGCAAGTGTTCTCCCTCCACTGTCACTTGGGAGCTTGCCCTCATTAGCCTGATATCACAAATGTAATGCAGGGGAAAATTTAACAGGTGGAAGAAAGATTGTATTTGCTGTGATTTCCTAATTCCATTCCTGCAAAGTCCATCCTAAGTCAGAAAGGTGTGAAATCAACAAAAGCAGGTTGCTAAAGTTTAATGAGGAATCTTCTCCTTCACCTCTAAAGGACAAGAATCTTCTAACGCAGTGGTCCCCAACCTTTTCAGAACTGCGGACCGGTTGGGGGGGGTGGGGGCACCCCCCGCGCTCGTGGGTGGGCGTGGCACATTTGTGGATGGGCATGGCGCGCTCGTGGGTGGGCATGGCGCACTCTCACACATGCGCGGGTGGGCATGGTGCGCTTGTGCACATGCGCGGATGGGCGTGCTGCACTTGCGGGTGAGTGGGGCACGCCCACGTGCATGTGTGCCACACCCACCTGCGAACGCGCCCACTCACTCCACGCATGCATGCGAGTGCGCCACGCCCACCACGCGTGTAACAGGTAACGGCATTCCGTGTCTAGTTGCGCTGGCCACGTGACCACGGAAACTGTCTACGGACAAACGCTGGCTCTATGGCTTGGAAACGGGGATGAGCACCGCGCCCTAGAGTCGGACACGACTGGACTAAATGTCAAGGGGAACCTTTACCTTTACCTTCCCAATTTTGGGTAACCAGGTGTTCTTGGACAGCAACTCCCAGAAACTCCAGCTAACCCAGCTAGTGGTGAAGGCTTCTGGGAATTGCAGTCCAAGAACACCTGGGTTACCCAAGGTTGGGAACACTGATTTAACTAATACACCACAAAAGCCCTCAGCTATCACAGTGACAAGACTTGTATTTCCATGCAAAATGAGTAGTTTTTGAAACTGCAGTTCTTCCAAAAGCTGTTCACTTTTTAAATGCTACGATTCAAACTTTTAATGTGCAGATTCTGGCTCCAGTTTTACCACCACACAGTAAAATGCAAGGTGTTAACATTTTGTTCTTTTAATTGCTATATTAAATTAAACCTAAAATGTACTCAACCCTATATTACCAGAGGTATCTTGATTTATTACTACTTTTGCTTATGTTTTTTAGTACAGTATTTGGTCCTTTTTAATATTTGTATACTCACTGTTGTTAGCTTTAATATCGTATTTTAACTGTTGTAAGCTGCCTTGGGTCCTTTTAAGGAGAAAGGCAGGGTAAAATATTATAAACAAACAAACAAACAAATAAGGCAAATACTTAATGTTTTGGAATTAAAAGTAATTTGTGTTAGTATTTTCAAAAAATATTTTGATGAGTATTTATTTAAAATATGTAAAAGAGAGTGCTTGCTACTTGTAGCTCAGGATATCTTTGACATTTCCACTGTAGCCACTAACACTGCTGAAGAGGCAAGCTGTTTTTCTCATTAAAAACATGCCCTGCTTCTACAACAACTTGAGCACTCACAGCTCTGGAGGATGACAGCCGGTATCTCTGGATGAGACATGGTCAGGAATATTTGTTCTATACTTCCATCCCTTTATCTTTGGTATCCAGTCACATAACGTTCAAAGAAAATACCCCAAACGTGTGATCACTTACAAGAGGCATTACTCTTTTAGCACATTGGGCTAAGACTTAAGTTGTGTCTCAGATCCCATCACTTGCTCTCTAGCCCACAGCCACCCTTCATGATATCCAGAAGTTCTAAACAATGAAAACAGCTGTTCTGTCATAACTACCGTGAAAGAAACAAGCAATACAATGGCATTCCCCCCCCCCCCAAAAAAAGCCAGTAAGTTGGCATGGGGATCCACAAAACTCTGCAAGCAAGCTGAAACCATATGTATTTGGTTACACCATTTTAACAAAAGCGTATTCCGATTCTTGCATTGCACTCCATCAGTAGGACCTCTGTGAAAATATTTCTGCGCTGCAGTAATTTCAAGTCACTTGTCACATGGATTGACGCAAAAATATTGGGAACCTTTGCAACAGCACCACCTACAAACCCTCCTGA
The DNA here is from genome assembly GCA_037013535.1 of Intellagama lesueurii. Lineage (NCBI taxonomy): Eukaryota > Metazoa > Chordata > Lepidosauria > Squamata > Agamidae > Intellagama > Intellagama lesueurii. The sequence goes on along the minus strand of JBAJHW010000001.1, from coordinate 340,881,235 downwards.
CTGTGGTGTAAGAACGGCCAAAACCACAGGGGAAGGGTCAGAGAAGCATCTTTGATATTTTATCCAGGGAGTGGGTTTTCAAAACCAAAAGTAAGGCAGGTTTCAGGCAGGATGAGTCATCATCTGTGAGTTCATGAATACATATGCCTGGTTTCTAGAGAATCTCATCTTTCATTTAAAAACAATAAAGGAAATAAGGTTCTAGACCCTAAGGTCTGAAATGCATGCTTGGAAATATGCAATATGGGTCTGTAGACATGATCAGTTTTCATTCTCTACCAGGTCTGCATGCCCATCCTGAAAAAGAATGCCATGATAAGGATTACAAATATATCAATATATTCCTTTGGTGTGGTATATCCCAATTCTTGTAAGTAAAGCTGGAGCCATCTAAATGTAAGATATATATATGTTCAGACACTGAGCTACCTGGTATATGCAGATTTATCACAGTGGAATGCCTGCTGGAGACCATAGCAATTAATGGAGCAGCCAACACCTACCCCAGCCCAGAAGAGATGTTGGAGACACCAATGCCAGAGGACATCTCAGCGGTGCCTGAGATGGTCCACAAACCTATTTTGTGATGAGGGCGCACCTGTACAAACTCTTCCTACAAGGTGCTGGCTGGCGGGGATAGCTACTCATCCCTCTAGCAACAGCCCACTGGCTGAATGTGCCAGTCCCAATGGACGTAGAGGAATAGGACTGTTGGGGGAATAGGACTGCACTTTTCTACAAGTCCAGAGCCTATGACTACCATGTTGGAAGAGGTTTTGCCCCGGTGACTGGCAGGGGTGGCGGTGCTCACAGTGGCTAAGACAAACTACTTCAAGACTAGGTCTACTGTTTTACCAATGACCCAAGCAAGCTGCTCAAACCTCAATGTCAAACAAACTTTTCAGTCAAGTGAAGGGGTGGATGAGGTTTAACAAGAGACTGCTGTCATTCACAAATGCTGGAAGAGAAGCTAAAAACAGCTCTTTCGCTGCACTTGAACAAATGCCCTAACAGGCACCTGCAAACCAAAAGAGCAAGAGGAAAAAATAGCCTTGGGCCATCTAATCCATTGTCAAGAAAGAATTTGAGTTAGAATGAGGTAAGTGACAACTCTCCAGTTTTTCTCTCAACCAGGCTCAGTCCTATTTTAAGGTACATATAGCACAGACTCCATTAGGGTTTGTTCAACAGCCACGTCTCAACCTCCTGGCTGGAGTCCAACACATTCCAGTGAGCATTTAATGCACAGCTTTGCTCAGGATTTGATCACACAGATCCCTGAGATGCATTGCCTGTGAGTTTCCCACATTATTAAGGCAGCCCCACCCTTTCCTAGCATGAGGTCACACTGTACAAATCTCTGCTTGAAAATGAGGAAAACATTTGGAACCGGCTTCTGTGAGTGTCCAGGTCACGACGAGAGGGATTAAACCAGCTTCCATTAGAAACACACACACACGGAGAACACACTATTAGCTCCAAGGAGAACACCGGGGGCTGTTTTTTCAGCCTGCAATAAATTAGCCTGCTTCTAGTGAAATCAACGAACCATTTGCTCCAAAAGATGTATAATAGCAGAGCAATGAAATATTCAAATGCATTGTTGGCAAGCTCTGGAGAAAAAAAGAACAGGCACAATTTACTTCCAGTGTGGTTCTAGCAGTCAAATTTTATAACAGATGGTATAGAAAAAGTTTCAACACCCCACAAAACTTAAACTGATGAAGAGATGATCAAGTGTTACGCTTGGCCACTTTGAATCTGGCCCTAAAAGAAATTCCACTCTCATCCTCGGCAATTTCTCCAAATTTTAGTCAAGGGATCGAAACAAAATTTGTCAAGGAAACCAGCCATGTTGTTTAATCTTTGTTGCTTGAATGCCACAGCCATGAAGCCCTGGTAGGAGGCCAGGCCACCTGACTGGAGAGCTAGAACACTATATATTTACACTTTATAGAAAACCTGGAACCTAGACTGTTCAGTTGCTTGGGGACTGTTCTGGTGTTGGGTTAGGCAACTCAGTGCCTTCCAGATACTTTTGGACTCCAAATCCCATAAGCTCCTGACAGCATGGCTTATGCTCAGGACTGACACGTATTGGTTGGTTGGTTGGTTGGTTGTCTATTGAACTTCTATACTGCCAGATTAATGTGAAGCACTACTCTAGGCAGTTAATAAAGACAGGCAAACACAATTTGGCAGTCATCATGCCCTGAAAAGCTTCATTAAAGAGCTTTGTCTTCAGAAGTCTCTTGAAGGTTGAGAGGGAGGGGGCCAGGGCAGAGACAGCTTGACCGGAAAAGCCCATTCCAGAGGGATGGTGACACAACCAAGAAGGCCCTTCATTCCATTACCCTCTCTGGTTATACATCCCCTTCACTCCAACAGTCAATTTGTACTCTCGACCTACCGAGCATGCTCACACTGCACTGGGTAAGGGCAGACTAGTGCTTGGCCTATCAGTATATAATGAGAGTGCCACACACAGACACCAAGCAGAGTAGCTGGTCCATCGATTCACTGACCATCAGTTCAACAAAGCAAGGATAAAGGAGCAACTGCAATACATGAAATAATAAAGGGTAAAATTTCCACTGATTGCAGTGCCAACCGATAAGAACTACGTCTTCCACTGTGTTGCATTGCTCTATTAATAGACTGTGTACAATGTTTTGTTTGTTTCTGGGTCCCACCCATGGGTCTGTGTCAATCTCTTCCTCTTTTTTCCCTCTATAACATAGTTATTAGCATTCTATGTCATATTCTGCTATTCCCTCAACCTGGAACTCTCCAGATTTTTTTCCAGGTGATTATGTTTACACCTCATATTTGTTACCATAAAGGGGAATCATTCTGGAATATGAAACCTGTCCTTATTGTTTGCAGTACCTAGCACTGCTGCCAAACAGAACAAACCTAGCTGTTTGGTATTAGTGCATGTACAAAGAATGCACCTAAATTCAGTATTTTACAAAGTGAGCACTGCAAGGCTGGAGGCATTCAAGAGAAAACTGGACAGCTATCTATCAGATCTACTTTAATTTGAATTTCTGCACTGAGCAGGAGAGGTTGGACTTGATGGATCTACAGGCCCCTCTCAACTCAATCATTCCATGAATCTATGAAAGTAATGAGTCAGTGGCTAGAATCCCATTAGTTGTGCCCAATGACATAACACAGTATAAATGTTTGTGCTCTTAGCAGGGTGGATAAAAATTAATGGTTTTTTTAAAAAAGATTATTTAAATCAAGATTTAAATTTTAAAAATCATTTTTATTTAAATTGTTAAAAATATTATTTTTAAAATTTAAATCATGATTTAAATCAATGTGATTTAAATCAAATCCACCCTGGCTCTTAGCAACAAGAGTTTTGTGAATGGTCCATACTAACAATGCACAGTTTACTGCTACTATTCTCTGCCTACAATCCCAGTTTCACCCACCATGTACTGTATATATAATTGAAATTCTGGTCAACATTAGAACTACTGAATAGCTCAGTGGTTTAGGCATCTGGCTGTAGAGCCAGAGGTTGGGAGTCTGATTCCCCCCTGTGCTTCCTTAATAGGTGTCTGGACTCGATTGATCTGTAGGGTCCCTTCCAATTCTGCAGTTCTAAGGTTATTCTGCACTGCATCATTCCATGCATCTGTGAAATAGGCTACTGTTGGTGAAAGCTCATGGCGTAATAAATTTGAAGTGCTACCAGACTCTGTGTCGTTGTTTCTCTCTGCCTGGGAAATACGCACAGACTTTTCCAGGCATGAGAGCCAGCTAAAAATGCCCTTCAAAAGTCATTAGAACGGTTAGATTTCAAGGGTATGGCCCTTGCTTCCTCCAAGAGCAGAACAGGACAATGAACCTCCTGCTGCATTCCACTGGTGCTATAAATGTGACGCTTAATTAGAATGCTTGATCTACACGCTACACAAAGCTGCGCTGTGCTTCTTCTGTCGAAAATGGCGACAGATCAGACATCTGTTTATTGAAAGAAAATTCAGGGAAAGTGCTTCAAGATAATTACACAATGAGAAAACGAAGAAGGAAGAAGCCACCTCACAAGGTTTTGGCAAGATTGATGTATTAGTCCTTAAGATGTCAGAAATCTCTTATTTTGTTCAGAAACAGACAGGCTGAAATACCATTGCTTAGCACAATACGTCCCAACCAAATAGGTCCATTGAATAAATGCAGATTTGGTGAATCTACGGCTCTGCAAGTTACAATGATTTAGCCTAGTCAGTCGCAAGTAGAGTAGGCCCATTTAAATCAATGGAACTTACAGGTGACTCACCAAATCCTCTACTCATTAAGCAATCCTCTACACTACATTAAGCAACAGGATTTCAGCCACCGTGGGCTAAATAATTAATGATTCAAGCCTATCTATCTATCTATCTATCTATCTATCTATCTATCTATCTATCTGTTTTATTTTATTTTACCTAGAGATTTAAAAATACACAAGCATCCATTTTCTTTGATCTTAGGAAAAAAGGAGGCCTTTTTTTTTTTAACGGTCATTCACAATGACATTTTTACTGTAATTGAAATTCTGACTATGTGTGGCTCTGTGCCAACAAAATGGTATTTCACAGCTGGAAAAAGAGAAACACTTAATTCCAGAAACTAAACTGCAGCCTCAGAACCCCAACATCCCTGTTGATGTAAGACACAGTTACAAGATGCGGGATACCTGGCTCTACAATACTATGAGCGAAAAGGATCTTGAAATTGTCGTAGATCACAAGCTGAATATGAGCCAACAGTGTGATGTGGCTACAAAAAAGGCAAATGCTATTTTAGGCTGCATTAATAGAAGGATAGTTTCCAAATCCCGCAAGGTACTCGTTCCCCTCTATTTGGCCCTGGCTAGGCTTCATCTCAAGTACTGTGTCCAGTTCTGGACACCACACTTCAAGAAGGATGCTGAGAAATTGGAACAAGTTCAGCAGAGGGCAACAAGGGGGCTGGAAACCAAGGCTTATGAGGAAAGACTGAAAGAACTGTACATATTTAGCCTTGAGAAAAGAAGGCTGAGGGGAGAGATTATAGCACTTTTCGAAGGCTGTCATACAGGGGAGGGGCAGGATCTGTTCTTGATTATCTTCAAGTGCAGGACACACAACAATGGGCTCCAGTTACAAGAAGCCAGATTTCAGATGAATATCAGGAGAAAAAAAACTCCTAACTGTCAGAAAAGTACGGCAATGGAACCAATTATCTCAACAGGTGGTGAGTGCTTCAACACTTGAGGCATTCAGGAGAAAATTGGACAACTGTCTGTCAGATATCTTTTGATTTGTATGCTTGCACTGAGCAGGGATTGGACTCAATTGCCTTAGAAGCCCTTCCAACTTCATGATTCTATGATTTGTCCACCTCAATTAAGTGCTCGTCAAAAGGATTGTTAAGAAAACTCTGTAGAAATTTTTTGTTGCATGTTCTTAGATTACGGCAATTAACCTCTAAAAGTTATATATTTTGTGTAACTGCATAACAGGATTTCAACAGTTGTCTTTCTGGACTACAACTCTCAGAATCTCCCAGATGGAAGTCCTAAAAAACAATGTTCCCAAGATCTTATCAAGGTCTTACTCTACCTATTGGCTTTTTTAAAGGCCACTAAGTAATACTGTTTTCAAAGCCCATTTAAACATCTGCAGTGAGGAAGACAGATGTACTTCTGAGCGTACAAGTTGGCTAGAATCTTAACTATCCTTTGTAATTGCACTCCCAGAAAAATAGTTTCCCCAAGCCCTGATATGGTTGCACAGCCCGGGTGCCATAACAGGAAAGTAGTCCATTGAATGAGTTTCTGAAAGGGGCGAAGGATAAGAAAAAGGGCCCAGAAGCTGAGCAAACATGCAAAACAGGTTTATACAAGAATGGACCAATACAAGGAATAAGTTGTGCACACAGCACAACGCTAAACCAAGGAATTCACATCAAGGTTCCTGCTAAGCTGGGCGCGCACATGATTCCACTTCCCTCCGTGCAGCTCTTCCTTCTCTGCACAGTGATCGTGTTATGTTCCGGTCGCAACAGAACCCAGCGCGGGGGGGGGGGGTCGGAGTTGTGCATGCACACAGGGGTGAAGTTGCACATGAGAGAGGCGGAGCCCTGTCCACCAGGGTTGAAAATTAGAAGTTTTCAACCAATGTGGGGTGGTTTTTGAAAGGAGGTAAAGCATGTTTATGATGGTTATGACCTTGAACAGCCACTCATCCTGACTGCTGGAGGTGTCATCAAGTCACTTTTGACTTATGGTGACCCTAATAGAGTTTCTGAGGTAGGTGATATGTTCAAGGAGAGGTTGTTTTGTCACCAAGTGGGGATTTGAACCCAGTTCTCTAGAGTCCTAGTCTGAGCCTCTGTCCATTATATTTTGCTGGCTCCAATCATGTCGTGTGACTAGTATCAGAGTCAGTACGTCTTTGAAGTTATTTCAAAAGATGGATCTGGCAAATGGGAGCAGGAAGGTGCTTATCACACTTATGCCTGTATGTGTACAACATACACAAGACTGCAACCAGAACAAAGCAACCAGTCAATCAATCCACCAGTTAAAAGGCAGAAGATCAACCTATTTAAAAAGTTTAGCCTTTTAAAAGTTTAATTGGTTGACACCTCTTCAGTTTCCCCATTATATTAATGGAACTGGCTTTGCATTCAAATGTGAATTTAACACACTGACAGATTAGTCATCCAAAATTATAGCTCACTTCTACAGCTTCTCCGCACAACGATTATATGCAAGCGGTTTTCTGCAGTCGAATATGCACAGATTAAACCTCCACAGAAAATTCCATTACATTCTGTTCCATTTCCTGCTTCTTTCCCATAATACCTAGTTCAGACCTATGCTGCTGCAATTTAAAAACATCACTGCTTTAATTTCTGCAATAATGCAATATGATAAAAGCCTGTTTTTCCGACTGCAGCTTTAATAACAAAAAGTTCTTCAGCTGCACAGTAATAATCCCGAATCATGAACAGCATTGTAAAGCTCCAGCAGGAATACTTTGCAGGCATGTAACTTCAGATCCTGCTGGCTTCTTCCCAAAGTAAACTGAGATGTAATTCACTGGAATTCAGGCAGGTACATTCACTAAGGATCAGCACAAGTTTAAAAATCATGCTGTTTCAATTATATTTGTTTGTTTCTGCAGTATCATTTCTCTTTAATAAACTGGGGTTTCCCCCCCCCCATGATTATCTGAAGAGATGTCAGTGAAAAATTTCTGGATTTAAAATCCAGATGTTACTTAAAAAGCAAACAAATTATGATAAAGTGTGCATAACAGCTGTGTGAATAAAGATGTCTTACTCTCATTAACCTGGTAAATGGACATCAGGGCGTTACAGCTTCAGGCTGCCTGCTGAAGCTTCCCTGATCAAATATTAACTGTTAGAGCAGTACGACAATGGAATCCATGACCTCGGGAGGAGGTGAGCGCTCCAACGCTGGAGGAATTCAAGGGAAAATTGTGCAACTATCTGTCAGGTCTGCTTGGACTTGGATTCCTGCGTTGAGCAGCAGGGTTGGACTCGATGGCCTTATAAGTCCCTTACAACTCAATTGTCCTATGATTCTATGATTCTATGAAATCCTCTTCCATTCAAGAGGACTTCCTCCAAACAGAAAACTCTTTACAAGAGTGAACAGCAAAGGCTGAAAAACTTACCATTTTTTACTACAACTCCCAGAATTCCCTCATCAAGCATGGTCACAAGATGGTGGGCATTGTTGCCTCAAAAAGTCATTTTCTCTAAAGGAAGATTACAAAAATTCTAAAGCTTGTAAGGCTGCACAAAAGAATCAAGGGCTACTTCTCAGTAACTTCATCTACATTTTGGAGATGAGGAAAGATTTATTTATTTATTTATTTATGGGTATAAAGTGGATGTTTCTTTGCCATCCCCACCCAACCCTATTCTAAGGTCCTTTTTAAATCTGATAAAATTTTAATACCTGCCTCCTTTGCTACTTACGGACACAACATTACTTAGAGACCTAGAGCAGCTGAATAATTATTTGGTGGATGGTACTTTAACTGATCATTTTCAGAGATGGGAAAAGTTACCTTCTTCCGGCACATTCCCCAAATATCCCTGCCTCCATGCTGCCTGGTTAACACTGGTTAACATTCCACAATTCCAGTAATTTTATTCAAGGGGTACACTGTTATCGTTCCTTCCAAACAATACAGATACACTAAAAATACAAAGTCACAGTGTGCCATTCTGTGTAACCCATGTTTTTAAACCCTGAACAACCAGGAAAGGGTTTTTTTAAAAATATAGTTGGAATTATTTCATTTATAGTAACAAAATCTTGCAACCCCGTGCCCCAATGATTTATCTGAAAGCTGGTCCAGAATTGTAAAGGTTGTTCCACTGTGTCTCTCTCTTAGCTATGGGGAAATCAGAGAGTAACAGAGCGATAGTATGCTCACCTAATCAGAAGGACATCCCATTAATTTTAGTAGGGCTGACTCCCATGTAAACATGCTGAAGAATCGGTGAAATGGTTCAGAGAAACAAATGGTGATGGTAGGGAGACCCTTTCGCAAAACTATTGTCCTTTCACCTCGTAGATCAATTTCATGGTTTTTTAAAGTGAATTGTTATATCCCCCCCCATTCCTTGTTGCTGGTATTGAAGACGGCTATATGCTACCCCCAGAATCAGATGCTGTACAACTATGCGTACCAGTGCTGTAGAAGAGAGTAAAAGCCCCAGGACTTTCTGAGTAGCAGAACTTTCTGTTACTCCCCCCCCCTCGCCTGTTTTCTCTTTTAACAGTACATACATCATTATAAGCCATCTCTGTTGCAATACTAAAATGTTTGATGATGACTCTGTCTTGAATGGACAAGCTTTACAAAAGACTTGCTCTTCATCTATTGATATAAACCAATGGTTCTCAACCTTGTGTCTCCAGATGTTCTTGGGCTAAGACTCCCAGAAGCCTTCACTGCTAACTGTGCTGGTCAGGATTTCTGGGAATTGTAGTCCAATAACATATGGGGACCTGAGGTTGTGAAGCACTGATATGAACCAACCAACCTGCCACTCTCCTTACAGATAAGAGTTGGTTATGGGCACTATCATGAGGAGCAACACCATTTCAGTATTTGCCAGTACAACAGTACTGAGTACCAGCTGCTGGAGGACAACAAGGGGAAAGGGCTGTTGGCCACACACCCCATTTTGGGGTTCCTTAGACATCTGGCTGGCCCCTGCAAGAGACAGAAGGTCAGACTAAATGGCCTTTCCATCAATAGTTATTCTTATATACTTAATTTTGACAGAAGCCAAGAAAGTTTGTGTGTGTGGCTTAGACTGAATGTCTCAAATAATTCCCCAACTTTTAATTGCTCTTAGAAAGAACACAAGCCCTGGTTATTATGTGTCATGCTTACAGGTAACTGCCGAACTATTTTTCATTCTCATCACTAAAACCCTCTCTCTATATAAATCTATCTCATACACAGCAATTACCTTTCTTTAGCAAGCCAGGGAACAAAAGTCAGCCATGACAAAACCATTTAGGTCTTTCTTCAATTATTTAAAGCATTTGCATCCTTGAGTGTCCAGCTCTGGAGGACAAGCTGCTAAACAAAGCATCAAACAACCCTGTCTAAAAGCCACTAGGACAAATACTCTACTAAAAGAGCCGCAGCCCTTTCAAGAGCATGCTCTTCAAGACTGACAGCCAGCACACGCATTGTTAAAGATACGTATTAGGCACAGAAAGCCAGCACACACATCCTCTGGCAGTCTTCTGCTGTTGTTCTTGTTATGGGTCCTTTTTAACGAGAAAGGCGGGATAAAAATATTTTAAATAAAAGAACTAAATAATACATTACGTACCAAAAGTTCCCCCCCCCCCCCAACTTCTGGCAATCCCTTGAATGAACGAATGACTTCCAAAAGGTCTTATCATTAAAAACCCAAGTCAGGTCTTACAAATTGAAGACCGTAACTTCCTGTATGGCAGTGGTTCCCAACCCTGGGTAACCCAGGTGTTCTTGGACTACAGCTCCCAGAAGCCTTCACCATTAAATATTGGGGGTGTGAGTGAGTGCTGGAGGGCCAGAGGTGCTGAGGGACCACAATTCAGGTTTGGGTGCCTGTCTACAGTCTTAGCTCTCATCCTGATGTACTAGACGTTGCCCATATAGCCATGTATTGCTTTCTCTTGCGGTTCTCTATTGTCTTGGGCAGAATCCTGTTTACACAGACAATGTAGTGTAGTGGTTAGAGTCCTAAATATTTAACTTCTAGGGAAAACCCATCAGATTCCCAGTATGGTGTAGTGGATATAGTAAAAGACTAGGGCTCTGGAGAACAGGGTTCAAATCCCCACTTGCCCACAAAAACTCACTGGTGGAATGGAACCGGGAAAACCACTTCTTAAATATCTCACTTACCTTCAGAGCCCTATAAGCCGGTTCTGACTTGAAGGCACAAAACACACACACAGGGAAATCCACCATGTAACTGCGGGCCAGCCTTCCTTTTTCTCTCTCTGTCTCTCTGAATTGTTGTGAGGATAACATAGTAAAAACAGAGTCATACACAGTACACATGTGAATCCACAGCAATGATAGTGCCTTACTCCCAACTCTTGGTTCTCTGCACACACTCTTCCTTTTGAAGAAAGCAACACTCATAACTGCTCAAACCAATAAGGGAGAATAAAATAAAAATAAAATAACCAAATAAATGCCATGTGTGTAATAACAGCAAGAGGAAATGGCTGCCTTGGGACTGTACTATTGCTTCAGCAAGCACACAGCTACACCTGTGTGATATTACACAGTAAACTCTTCTCCTGCAGAAGAAGGAATGTACAGGACATCAGGTGCAATGAACAGAACTTGCATTTTTCCAGACGGATGTGCCACAAACACTCAGCAAAAGCAAGAAAGCTAAACTAACCAAACGTAATGAGCCACGTGATCCTCCTAACAGCACTGGGGCCAATTTCCTCCTGCACTGTAGTCTAACATGCAAATGTTCTTAGATCTGTAATACAACCCATTCATTTTGGACTTCATGCTTTGATTTCTAAAACAAGCATATTTTGAGTAATTTATCTTAGTACGTACTCATAAACAGACACAAGACACAGGGTGCAAAGCTAAAAATGCAGTGCACTTTTAAGTCCCATTGAAAACAAGAGGACCATCAAAATATGTTGATCCTATTGATTTCATTGCTTCTAATTTTCTCTAGCGCCATTGCATTTTGTTCCCTTTCATTTTGGGGTGTACTTTTTTCTATTTTTTAAAATAACTGCTCCCTTTGTCTCTGAGAATTGGCATGCATGCTTCTGTACAATTTGCTAAGAATCTACTCAAATAAGATTCCCTCTGGCTGGACAATAGAAAGCTAGTACCCAAGTACAAATGTTCTGGAGAACGATCCTTTGCTTGCCCTGTACTCTGCATTATGAGATCTCATCTTCATATTGTTGTTGTTCCACTTAGTGCAACATTATAATTATTCTTAGTGTGAAAAATCTGTGACAATCCTCATGACAATGCTGGTTGATTTTTCTCAATCTTACCACCACCCATCCACTCACCCACAGGAAAACCTGATTAAACCTGATGATCATTACTAACCATCTCAGGTGAAGATGGAGAAAAGGACCTGTCTCACTCATGACTATGGGTAAACAGGCTTTGCTGTGTGTGCATGTGCATGAGTACATGCATGCGCATGCATGCTACAAAATCCTGTACAACCTCTTTGAACACAGATGGCAATAGGGCAAAAGTTTGTATGGTAACAGTGGTTCCATAATAATAATTTTGTACATCCGTTGCAGGGAGCAGTAAGTAAAACAGCACAGGGGACCAGATCCATCTCCACCCACATCTGGCCGTTCCTGTCTTAGAGAACACATGTCCCTAACTGTGAAAATCCCATGGTATTTTAATTCCTCAGACCAAGGGGTCATTTCCTTTGGATATTTTCCCAGAAAAGCAGGGACGAGACCCAAGGATTGGGACCTGTGTCCGTGGAATGTTTTCAGAGGAAGAGAGATTAGGAAATGTGTTGTGTAGAGTCCCTCTTGTCGGATGTGTTCAATTTGTGTCCAACATGTTGGATTGTTTTGTGTGTAAGTTAAAAGACACATTGTAAAAGAATGCAGAGTAGAGAGCTCTCAGAAGTACATCATTACAGCTGGCTGAACTGCCACCCTATGTATCCATGTTGCAACCTCATTGTGGTAAACCAAGTATTTTACAAAGCACAAAGCACGTTACCCTACTGTTGAGTTACAGACTCCGAATGCATCTATTTATTTCCAAATAGACTTGCTTCAAATTATAGCCCTAAACTTATTTTTAAAAAATAGTAGTTCATTATGTTTTTATGCCAGCATAATACAATCAGCATAAATCTCAGCAGCAAATTGCCACAAGTCAAGAAGTCAGTGTAGGCTTCCCCTATTCTACACTGAGCTGTGCACTCTGGTTTGCAACAGCAAAGGTGTACCCTTTTTTCCCTTAACTTCTGACAATTCAACCACTGTGATGTGCACCAACTGTGCTATCCCAAGGGCATAACTGCCAGGATTTGGGCCAATAAGCAAGAATCCCCAAATGTCTATTTCCAATGTAATAGTTTTTGCAGAATGCTCTTTGGTTTCATTTGCTTGTTTCTTTGTTCTTGAATTTAGGGCTTAAGTAGTTTGGGGGGATATATGGTTTGCAAACATGGGGACTCAGTTCCAGCATACCTACGTTGAAGCAGAAGGTCATAGATGACAGAAAAGACCATGAGAGTCTGGAAAGTCAATGCAAGTCAGAGAAGATAAGCCTTCTTTAAGCTGGTGTTTTGCAGATGTGATGGACCAGGACACCTATCATCCTCAGCTTTGCTGGAAAGGACCAGTTTGTGGGAAAACTGTGTTATATACTGCTGAAATTGGGTTTTCAAGATATGTGAAATGTTTAAGGTGTGGTTTTAATATTGTCACCCCTCTGTGAATGTCCATGGCAAACAACGGATTTGAACCCACGTCTCTTGAGTCCAAGTACGTCACTCTATCTATTCTGGAGAGAATCAGACCGGACAAAGGCTGTAGGAGATTATATTAATAAGGACAACTACAGTATCTCCAATTTCTGTCAGAGGGCCCATAGTAAGAGGTTACAAGAACTTACTATGGCAATGCTGGCTAATGGGTTCTGGGAATTATGGTCCAGAAGAGTCACTTTTCTCATCTCTGATAATAAATAATAACAGACACAAATTGGTGGAGTTACTGGTAGTGTGGTTGGCCCACAGGATTTGGTTTAACTGTGTCTAAATCAGGCTTGCTGCCCTCTGGACTTACTAAACTACAACTCCCATGATCCTGATGGTCATACAGGGTATGGGTGATGGAATTTGCAAACCAAATATTTTCACACATTGGATACATTTCCGTCCTGCCACTTTAAAAAAAAGTCTTAAATGATCAAAAGTGTAGAATTTAAGCATAAAACAAATCAAGACTACCCATACAAACACATACAAATTGCAAAGTTTGGTCCTAAAAACGCACAGATTTTAAAATTAAAGTATGGACTTAAAATCCTGACATTCTCTCATTCTCTGTGTTTGTGTGTAGGAAGAAGAAACAGAAAAAAGAAAAGACAATGTGTGTGTGTGTGTGCGCGCGCGCGCACTCACGCCTGCAGGGTCACTCATGGGACTTCCGCTGGATTTTCCATAACCTCACTGAGCCATTTTTCCAAACGCATCAGCAAGGGAAAGTTACTCTGTCATACAGTTCCCAGAAACAAACAACCAAAGATAATCTCATCTGGAAATTGTTCCACTCCTGAAATGCCAGACTACAACCCGCACATCACAGAATATTCTTGCTTATTGGCATTGATTCTTAAGAGGAAGGAGAGGCACCTTTGTGAAGACTCTGAACCGAAGACAGCCAAGGCCACCACCACCACCCTACTAAAATCAGTCTTCCCCAGCCCTGGTACCTTCCAAATACACTGGAACACAATTCCCATCATGCTGGACACAATCAGGTTGAAGAAGACTGTCCTGAACACATCGGTTCCCTCTTCCTTTCGTTTTTTGAAAAACATCCAAAGGAAAATAAAGAATCCCGAGTCAAAGCTTATCTATGTTACTACCTTACCAGGTATTACCAGACAACCTGGGGCACCTGCAAGCACCAAGCTTTGGCAGGACTGTTGGGAGAACCAACCACGTCAGTGTTTGCCTCAGCTTCTCACCCATCTATTTTCCCAGCAAATGCCTCTGGGCAAGCACCTGCCCTTTTAAATATCCCACAGTGCACCAGAGCAATGTGGGTTTTGTTTTTAAGGGCACTATGAGTAAGTAAAATGGCAGGTGGCTTAGAGCTGCTAATGCCTTGGCCACCTGTCTCCCACCAGTAAACCCACTGAGGGAGGACACAAAAAATCTTGGAGGGGCTACACTGGGAAGGCTACCAGAAGCCAAAGCCCCAGGAGGCCTTCGGATCTGGGATTCATGTCTGGATTTGGCACTGTCTGCACCCCGGGCTTAATACTTAGTTGCTCCATGCTGTCAAGTTACTTCTTAACAGGGCTTTCAAAGTACGTGAAATGTTCAAGGAGTGGTTAATCTATTTATTTAAAATATTTTACCCCACCTTTCTCCTTAAATGGTGGACCCACGGCAGGTGACATCATTAAAAAGACAATATTTAAAAGCTATAAACAGTAAGTATACAAATATTTTAAAAGGAGTAAACAAACATATTAAAATAGAAAATAAAACAATACTAAAAATATATTTAAAAGCGACAAGGCGCAACAGTCTATTTAAAAAAACGAACAAACTCTCAGATAGCCAGTCACTCAGGGTCTTCATCAGTTTGCTGAAGGACAGCAAAGATGGGGTCAGCCTGGCCTCCAGTGGGAGGGAGTTCCAGAGTCTGGGAGCAGCGGCAGAGAAGGCCCTCTCCCATGTCCCCACCTAATGGACTTGTGACATCTGTCACCCATGTGTGAATGTCCATGGTCAAGTGAGAATCTGAACCCAGGTCTCCTGAATCCTTGTCTGAAGAAGGAGAGTATGATCTACAAAAGCTCACAGTGAAATAAATCTGCTAGTCTTTAAAGTGCCACCGTATTTCACCTTTTGTTTCCTTTAATTTTGCCAACAGAAACATGACACATTTGTTTTGTTTAAATTACACACATGCCTACTCATGAAGCTACATGCTCTGCACATCAGGACTGAATCCGCTCTGCAGCCTAGACAAAATACAATCTCTTTGCTGCATGACTGTTTAGTTTTTGTTAGCCTCAGTTAGCATGTGCAGCTGAATCAGGCAATAGTTTTTTTCTTGGACCATATCATAGCAGGCAGGCAGTTATGAGTTGTGTTCTTCCTTGCAATACTGATAGATAAACAGATAAATACTCCATTCATGTAGAGAACTAGTATCTTATGGAAAGCTCTAGTCCAACTTTTTCCCGTACCATGCTAACTTTTTGAACACAAAGACGATTTTCCAGATTTGCAAATCATCATGCTGTATCTGAAATGGTACCATCTAGGAAAAGCTTTACAACATTTAGAAACTTTTTTTTAATAGTTAAAAAAGAACCGAGAGCCAAACACCCTCCTATGTTTGTTTCTGCTGCCGTTGCAGGCTTGTTTCTCCAACCCAAGAATTACAGTATATAACAAGTGTTTTTCTCAGCTGGAATTTGCACCTGGCTTCTTAATCAAGAATGTTGATGTCCCAGGCAACACTATCCTACTGATGATGTTGTTTCTTAAAATAAAATCACAAGCGCTCTATCACTTAGGCTACCTTTGAATCTATACACTCATCCCTTCTCACAAAAATATAGTACAGTCCATGACTCTGCAGAGATGTCAAATCTAAATAATCCAAACAACCTGAGTTGACCAAACGGCTAAACCTATTTGTTAGTCCTAACTAAAGTAGGCCCACTGGATGAATGGGATGTACACACATGACTAACGAGTTCAGACTAACGAGTGGGTTTAGACCCTTGTTTTCTATTAGATTTCCCCAACTCAGGACTGTCCAGCTGAAAATTCAACACCTGCAATGCCAGCCAGTATAGCAGCTGTAGTGCAACATAGGTAGAAGCTACCAGGTTGGGGGAAAAACGGGTTATTTGATTTTAAAAGCAAATACAACCAATCCGCCTTTCAAAGGTCCAATTCCTTTTGAATATTCCTTTGTATTTTTTATGTAAAACACATCACATGATTGCACTAGATGGTCACATCTAACCGAGACAAATAGCCTCAAATGAAGAGCAATGGTTTATGCTAATCAATTCCGATTGAGAAACCCTAACAACTGCACTTAAAAACAAAATTGCCCAGTTGAATCCGATACACTGCTAACACAGTG
This sequence comes from Intellagama lesueurii, assembly GCA_037013535.1. Lineage (NCBI taxonomy): Eukaryota > Metazoa > Chordata > Lepidosauria > Squamata > Agamidae > Intellagama > Intellagama lesueurii. The sequence goes on along the minus strand of JBAJHW010000001.1, from coordinate 340,864,812 downwards.
CTCTGTCTCTGACATGAATCAGCTAAAGAGCCCAACAAGGCTGTCAAGGGGGATCCACAATGAAGCTAGATGACCTCCTGCTACTTGACCTTAATGTCTGATCAGAGGTAGAGTGCTTTGGTGCATGGAAGTTTCAGCTCCAACTCATATGAAAAGCAACGAGATATTCACGAGCATCTATAATCCTTCCCTCCCCCGACCCTGCCAAAATCAACTCTTTTGTGCCTCAATGTCATCATCATCAAAACACCATCAGAGGTTGCTCTCCATTCTTCCATTTCACAAAACACCCTCGTCCGCACAGGCAACAGACAAGGATGAGCTAACGTAAAATAAAATGACAGAGGTTTAAGCAGGTAATACGAACAAAGGATTTCTCTTTTATTTTCATGCACCGTGAATAAAGCACAAAGGCCTTGGGGTTTCTTTTTTTTTAACATCTAGAAGATTAGAAAGAAAAAAGCAATATTGCATTACTTCAACTTGGATCTGTGACTGCACAATAATCAAGTAAAAGAGAGAGAGAGAGAGATTGGATGTGCACACCCACACACATATAAATATATACACATACACACACCCTAAACATAGGGTGTGTGTATGTGTATAGGGGGATCTTATACATAGGGGGATCTTATACAAAAGGACAGTAGACAATAACAACTAAGACTGAATCTCACCCTCTGCTACTACCCGGCCTTATGCAAAACACTCAGTTCCTCATATTCAATTCCCACATCTTTAGTATGGGGGTTAATAATAACGAGGGGTTACCTCACGATTGTTCTAAACATTACAACCAGATAATGCAGGAGGAATACTTTGAATCCATGAAAGTATGATACAATGCTAAGTATTACCAACTACTGCACAAGCCTTTCAATAAACCTTCTAAGTTCACCTGGATAGCACAGAGTATGTTTGTCCAAAGACTCAAATCAAATGTTCAGCCCTTAAAGGGACTGTTTTTCCGAGACTTCTCCATTCCACTCTATCACACCATGGTGTTTTTTTTTTTAAAAAAAATAACAAACGCAAAACAAACAATAACTTTCATTTAGTCAGTAAGAATCTTTTATCTTCATTTATAGAAAGTGCACCAAAACGAATAGCTTTCATTACGGTAAATAGGAAAGTGATCATTTCAACGATCATTGAATGATCATTTCACCACCACCAGTTCATAAAATGGTGGTCAAAAACAAAGAGAAAAGGAAAAACTGAACACTTCCAATGGTAAATGAATGCATCCCCCCAGGAACAGGAAAACACCATTTAAGCACACACACAAAAGCAATTTCCTGATCTCTTCCTAATATGTATTCTCGAAGGCTTCCTAATCTCTTCCTTTCTCCAAAATATGCAAGAATCAAGCAGAAACACATCACCAACTTGTAAGACAATTGGTTGCAGATTTAGAAAACAGTTTGAGGCGTTATATATTTCAATTAATAAAAAGTATAAGGAAGCAGATGTCAGTCTATAATCAGTTATAGCTAATATTATTGAAAGCACAATAAAACTGTAAAGTCATTCCTTAAAATCATTCATTTTTAAGGAACACTGGTGAAAGGGGATGTTCCCTTTTTAGTAAAAAGCTTATACCCAGAGAGTGAAATTAACCTGCCGCCTCTCTTTTCCAGTATGGAAGGGCACTTGTCATCCACAGCAAAATGGCTTTGATTTGGCTCCTGATGTGGTCTAGGTTCCACCAGCGGCCTAGAGAACTGTCCAATGCAACAGAAATGCATTGCAGAAACCTCTCGCCATCCACAGCAACATTCACCCTAATGCAACCCCTCCCTAATGCTGCTACTTTTGTAGTATCAGATTAATGTTTCACAGCTGCAGGCTGGACTCCCATCTGACCGCATTAGAGCTGCAGGGCTGCAATCGCATTACTCTCTCCCCCCCCCCCGCCACCACATATACACACACTTTATTACAGAGACTACCAGGAAGGTAAGAAAGCGAGGCAGGGGGAGCATATATTTAAAAATTCCAGCGTTTCCTATAGAGATCTTTGCATGCTGAGGACAACCAGCCTGGTGTGGGAGGGCAAGCAGGAAAGGCTTCTCATTATGAAGCAGTAATGATTGTGTTCCTTATCCGTATAAGAAAGGGAGGGGGGAAATCTGGACCAGATTTCCTGCAGGGTGGGGCTGTGCTAATGCACAAGGGGACACCGCGATGCATGCAAAATATGTGCCAGGAAGCGACGAGAGGGAAGGTTGTCTAATGAGAGACACTGCATTACGCTGCATCATTTCTCTCCCACAAGGAAAGAAAGAGGGGCCAGTGAAGGAGGGAAGAAACACAACACGGGTGGGGGAAAGTGAAATAATCTAGAGATGCTTGACTTCCTCAGGCATCCTCCCCCCCCTCCTGCTTCTGATGCACACTCACACATCCCAGCAGAATCAACCTATTCCCAAGAGAGAGAGACACACACAAAGGGGGAGCGTGTAGAAAATTATATTCCCAAACCCAGCACCGCCCTAGAGATCAACACATCAGATCAACACATCAGATTTCGAAAAAGGAAAACATGACCGGGAAGTTAATGCTTTAATAAACATTTTGATCGTCGGGTGAGGGGAGATAAATCAGCCCGCTCGCCTGAATCTCTCTCTCTCTCCCCCCCTCCCTTCCCCAAGTGGATCCCTTTGCACAAACCTGTTGATGCATTAAGGGAAAGGAGAGAAAGGGGAGAGTGAAGATCGGCCAGTGTCTTTTCCAAACTGCTCGGTGCAAAGAGAAGGGACGACGGCAAAAGGTGGAGGGCGGGGGGCGAGGGAGAGAACCCCCGACAACGCCTGTTTTGCGCCCCACGGACCGTTACACGATCTGGACGTGAAATCTCCCAGGTTGTTTGTTGACAGCGCCTGTTCGCCTTGATGTCATTCTATTTTTTTTTTAATTTGGCGTCACGGTACCCATCTCTTTCCCTCCGTCACCCCCCTTTCTCTCATACACACTTCTCAATATTTCTTCCCCCTCCCTCCCGCCCCCCCCCCCACGTATCTCTGGGTCTCCCAGGACTTAGATCAGCATCTTCATTTCAGTCACCGGGGGGGGGGTTGAGGGGGAGAGGCAGGCGCGTTAATCCTTACATCCTGCAGCAACATTATGATGGCACCGTGCGAGCTGCAGAAGACTTCGTCTCGCTCGCCCCGAGACTGGCACAATGACACAGATGGGGGGGGGGACGGGGAGGGTCCCCTGTCCTTGCAACGGGGAGGCTCATCCACAAACGCTGCAGGGCCACCAGCTACCGTCACCCGATCTCCCCCCCCCTCCATCAAAACACCCGCCCTCTCCGCCCCATTAAAACACACCACAACTCCCCGAAACCCTGCCCCCCCACCTCCTCTCCGGTGCCCCCCCTGCCATCCACAAAGGATCGTTTCCCCCCAAAAGGGTTGCTTCTTCCTCACTCCTCTCCCCCGACGCCCTTCTCCATATCCGAAATCCTCCTCTCCCCCCCCCCCACTAATGACCCTCTTTGCCACCACCTCTCTCCTTCCGCGCCCTCCATCCTAGGTTGGCATCCCCTTGGCTGGCGAAGGGGTGGGGTGGGGGGCCAGCAGCCTACCTCGCCTCGCGGTGAGCAATGGTGATGGTGTTTGGAGGAGGAGGGGGGGGGGGTCTTGAGATCCGATCTCCCTCGCCCTTCTGTGCAGTGCGGTGCGCTCCTTTTCTCAGCAGTGACGGCGCCGAAGAGGGGGGGGGAGAGGAGGAGGATGGTGGAGGGGGGGGGTGACGATGATGATGATGCAGCAAGAGCAACCTCGGTGGTGCCTTGGAGCTGACAAGGAGAAACGGGGGCGGCGGCGTGGGAGAGGGGAGGGGGGTCAGACGAAAGAGGGAGAGAGAACGGCAGCGGGAGCAGCTCCGCGGCGGAGATTAGCAATGGAAGTGGGCAGCGGGGGGGGGGGGAGAGGCGAGGCAGGAAGGGAGGGGACTCCCGGAATCCGCAGCCAGGCGAGCGAGCGAGCGAGCGAGGGAGTGAGTGAGCTGTGCAGCCAGCCAGCCGGCCGGCCTGCCCCCTTCGATGCCCGCCAGCACAGCAACAGCTGCACTGATTGAGGGACGAGGAGCAAAAGGGGGCGGGAAAGAGGACGCGCGTGCACACGCAGCGGCTTCTCCTCTCCCCCCCACACACACACCTCTTCGCTTGCGCGCGCGGGCGCGGGCGGGCGCTTGCGCCGCTGAGAGGGAGGGAGGGAGGGAGGGAGCGCGCGCGGGCGGGCCCGGGAAGCGCAGGAGAAGGCGCGGCGAGGCGAGGCGGAGGGCCGCCCATCCCAGCCCGTTGCTTTTCTCCTTCCCTGCCCTCCTCAGTTCCCTGCAGGGGAATCGCCTCGGGCCACCCCGAAGACGGAGGAGCGGGCCTAACGAGAGGCGCCCGCGCCACTGTGCCCAGACAACGCCCCCCCCCCCGCGCGCGCGCTCTCTCTCTCTCTCTTGCACACCCATGGGTGCTCACACACACTCTCCCTCTTACACGGACACCTCTCACGGAGAGATTCTCTCTCTCTCACACACACACACACACACATTTGGAGGCATGCGGCCCTCTATCCCTTCAGTGCCTTTTGCAGTGTTTACTACTACAACAGTCCCATGATGACTGATGGCCAGGATAGGGTCACCTCTCGAAATGTTGGTGTGAGGCAACTCCCCTTGCCATCATTGAATCCTCACGCTGGTACTGACTGGGAATAAATACGGCTTACCTCTGAGTAGACGTGTACAGGAGTGAAACCCTGTCTTGCAATGGCAACTGGCAGCCCCTGGTTGGGGTGTTTGTGCAGAATCAAGCCAAAAGTGGGTTTTCTTGCATACACTCAGGTAAGTAGGTATCCACACATAAACAAGATAGAAATGGGCTTCTTAGGGGTCAGCCAGAGACTGAAGGAGAGCAGAGCCCCGCTTGGCCCATGTTCAAGGTAGCACACAAGGAGGTTAGCAAAGTGTGAAGACTATTTCACATTGGATCGCTGGTACATTTGTTTGTTTATTTGTTTGTTTATACCCCACCTTTCTCCTTAAAAAGGACCCAAGGCAACTGAACATCAATAAAAGACAATTGCCTCACCTTCCCAGAAACATTCACAGTGGCTAACAAAAGAAACCCCTTCTTGGACATACACCTTGATATGGTGAGGAAGTCTGAGTTTGTGAGAGAAACCGGGAGCAATGCTGTCAGGTGGCTAGACTCTCATTGCAAGCCTGGACTTCTACAAGGGCCATTGCAGGCGGAATGATCACAGCTGAGGTACCAGACTAAGATGCACCCATCTTTTTCAGGAGTAATGGCCACATCAGCAAAAGGCAATGGATGGTTCCAACAGTGATGAGGGTGGAAAAATTATAGAGGGCAGCTAATAGGGAGCAGTGTTAGATGAAGGTGACACTGGCGGAGGTTCTTTCACATACAATGGCAGTGATACTCAAGCTAGCTTTTGTTAGTACTGCACAGAAGAAGGCCACTGCTGAATTTTTCTTACCTTGAAAACTCTATGATGAGATCATCCAAAATGAAACGAGATTGTGCTGGAAGATGATATTTCCTGGTCAGAAAGCAATCAGTTGCTGGGGAAGAGCAAAAGATAACTACAAATAATGCTGTCATTAGTTATGTAAATGGATTAAAGCCGAAAGGATGTCTAGTGAGTGATGTGCATAGAGGTGAAAGGAAAGTCAAGTACTGCACAACACATATAATTGGAGCATGGAATGTGAGAAATATGAATCAAGGTAAAGTGGAAACCAGAAAGCAAGAAATCGAACGTTTAAAACATTGCAGTGCTTGGTGTCTGTGAAATAAAGTGAAGTGGAACAGGACATTTTCATCCAGAGAACTACGAATTGTTTTACTCTGGAAATGACAAACTCAGAAGATATGGAGTGGCTCGAAAACTGCAGTAAGATGTAGTACAGACAGTCAGGAACTATAATGAAAGGTCAGACTGAATAATATCAATTAGACTTCTGAGAAAATCCATTAACATGACCATCATTCAAGTATATGTTTCAAGTGCAGATGCTGAAGAAGATAAAATTGAAAGCTTTTGTGCAAGCATGCAGGAGGAAATTTGATCACACAACAAAACAAGACATGCTTGTAATCATAGGTGACTAGCATGCGAATGTAGGAAGCAAAACAGAACCAAATGTTGAAATATTTGGTCTACAGGTGAAAAACAAAGTAGAACAACTTGCAGAGTTCTGTGAAGCCAACAATCTGTTTATGGCAAGTATATTCTTCAAGTAACCAGACAACTGTATGTGTGGACATCACCAGATGGCCAATATGGAAATCAAATGGACTATGTAATTAGAAGGAGAAGATGGAAAAACTTTTTTCTCTTATCCAAAACAAGACCAGGAGCAGCTTGTGGTACTGATTATGAACTGTTAATATCAAATATTAGAGTAAAGCTGAAGAAGAGCACTAAAATAATCCCAGTGCTAAAATATAATTTAAACAACATTTATGATGTATTTGAAGTCCACATAAAGAACAGTTTTGCATTACTAAACTCAACTAACCATGAACTAGAAAAACTGAGGATTGAAACCAGTATTATTATTAAGGGAAAATGCAAAAAGACAGTTCCTGTAGTAAAAAGGAAATAACATGGGTGGATGACAGAGGAAACACTTAAAATTGTTAAGGACAAGCAAGAAATAAAAGTAAAAAGTGACAGAGGAAGAGATACTTTATATAGCAAATATCTGTGGGCTATTGGACCGTATCAAAGAATTTCAGAAGAAAAACAGTCTATGCTTTATAGCCTACAGCAAAGCCCTTGGCTGTGTGGATCAAGAGAAATTATGGGTTGTTCTGAAAGAAATGAGTGTGCCTCAACACTTGATTATCCTGACATGTAACCTGTATTGTGGACAAGAAGTTATCATTAGGAGAGAATATGGAGAAACAGAATTGTTTCTAATAGGCAAAGATGTTAGATAAGGATTCATTTCCTCTCAGTCTGTTCAATCCGTATGCATATCATACAGAAAGCAGAACTACGTTCAGATAAAGGAGGAGTGAAAAATTGGTGAAAGAAACATCAATAATTTAAGATACACTGATGATACAATTTCATTGGCAGAAAGCAGAAAGTGGGTCCTAGAGCAAATCAAGCCTGAACTATCTCTGGAGGAAAAAATGACAAAAAGGAGTCTATCTTACTTTGGGCACATCATGGGAAGGCAAGATTTGCTGGAAAAGACAATCATGTTAGGAAAATATAAAGACAGCAGGAAAAGAGGAAGACCAACTATGAGGTGGATCAGCTATGTAAAGGAAGCCACAGCCTTGAGTTTATAAGAGCTGAGCAGGACTGTTGAGGACAGGATATTTTGGAAGTCACTCATTTATAGGGTTGCCGTATGTTGGAGGCAACTTGACAGCATGTAACAATAACAAACAAAAGAAAAAGAATACAATAGAGACAGAAGAGGAAAATATAACCAGGGTGTAGTAAAATATAAAAATACCTATACAATGAAAGTAATCCTTGGGTGGTTTTTTTTCCCCAAAATGGTCAAATCCTATCAGTGTGAGTTCTTGCTAAAAACTGCACTCCCACATCTTTTTTCTATAACACAGGAATACAGTGTATTTTACAAATTAGAGGAGTTAAAATATTTTGAACAACAAACATAAGCCGTTCACAGGATTAAAGCAGAAGAGCTGATACTGCAGCTCCTGGATTCCCAAATTTTCTCTGTGCCTTCTCTCCTCTGACTGCCCACATTAACCCATCTAACTCCCCCAGTCTCCAGCATCGCCTCTTGTCTCCTTGGTAACCAGACACACTCAGCCCTAGTCCACCCACTCCCCACCTGGGTACTCCCACATAAGGTTCACTTGTGCATCATTAAGAGGTGGGGGGTGGGGAGAGAGAGCTGCCAAAAAGAGATGATCCTTTAAAACCCTTAAAACAAACACCCTTAAAAACAACATCCCAAAAGGCAGCAACCAAAGTTCATTAGAATGACAAACATATTGGAAGATACAAGAATCCTCCTATGTTGTATCTTCATACAATGGCAGATGAAGATACATGATTCTGAATATATGATATTTTCATACCATGGCAGAATCATAGCATCATGCAGTTGGAAAAGGCCTATAAGGCCTTCTAGTCCAACCCCCCCTGCCCAGTGCAGGAATCCAAACCAAAACAGATCTGATAGATGGCTGTCTACGTTTCTCTTGAATGTCTCCAGTGTTGGAGTGCTCACCACCTCCCAAGGTAATTGCTTCCACAGTTATGAAGTTTTTCCTGATATTCAGCCTGAAGCTGGTTTCCTTTAGCTTGAGCCCATTATTATGTGTCCTGCACTCTGGGAGGATGAAGAACAGATTAAAAAAAAGGGGGGGAAAGGACAGTAATAATAATGATTATTGTAGGCATGGGCGAATCAAAACAGAGTAAGCTTGGTATTGAGATTCGATAGATGGATTGGGGCCTAAGAGGTCCACATTTTAATTTCCACTGAGCCATGAAGTTTGCTTGGTGGCCTTGAAATAGTTACTCTTTCTCTCTCAGCCTGACCCACTTCTCATGGCTGTTTCAAGAACAACGTTCTTGGAAGAGAGCGCCCAACCCATATTTCTGGATGGGCAAGCATAACAGAAATTTTAGGATCTCATTTTTTCTTTCAGAAAAGAAACATTTGCATTTCATAGTGAAACTGCCATACGAAACATGTTTTATCTTAAATAAATCACAATGATTAAGTCATATTCCTTTTTATTTATAGCATATATTAAACAAATTCAAAGCACAGTAAGGGAAGTGGTTTTCAAACAAATGAGAGTCACTGCCTAAACATTTCAGTGACATACACATTAGCCATAACATAGTTTAGGAAATAGTTACTTATTGAAACAGTGCAGATGGAACTTGGTAACTATAAAGAAAGTAAGATCAATCCCTTTTTTAGGTTGTATAAGATGTTGCTACCGGGTTACTTGTAATGGTAAGTTACAACTTCTTCAAAATGTAAAGTGCAAAGTGTGTTGTTTATATACTGCCCCATAGTGCCAGAACACTCTCTGGGCAGTTTACAACATAATTATACAAAAAACAACTCCCCACCCCACCCCCAGTGAGCTGGGTATTCATTTTACCAACCTCAGAAGGACGGAAGGCTGAGTTAACCCTACCTGAGCCTTTTGGGATTGAACTCACATCATGACCAGAGTCTTGATTGCAGTACTGTAGTTTAACCACGGTGCCACAAAGCTCTTCAGATGTTTTGGGGCTGCAACAGCAATCAACTATAGACAACAGAGCTAAAGTTGAGGGGCAGTGGCAGCTGCAATCCAGAAATATGTGGAGAGCCACAACCCAATATGGAGAAAGCTACTTTTCTGAAGTCCAGCTGGCCATGCTTACCTGGATATTCTGGAAGTTGCAGTTCTCAAAAGTAGTATTTCCCATCTCTGGTCTCCACAGTTTCCTTGCATTCATACTTATACACGATTCAGATCCAAAGCATCAAGTGGATACTAGATGGAGCTTCTTCACTGATCGCAGGCAAGATGCCTTAGGAAGCTTGCCTTTCCCCTCTTTAGAGCTTTGAAAAGCTATTTGCTCGAACTAACGCTTCCATGGGTCACACTGTATGGGAAATTCTGGAAGCTGTTGTTGAAATGTAACTTTTCTGAACTCTGTCCTCATCAAGTCTATATTCTTGTGTTTCCTATTGCTTTCTTCAAGGCCATCCATACAGCATTTGTTCAACTTTATTTGTATGCATGATATCGGTACTACATTCTGGGGTCTACACAATGCTGGGTTAAAACTAAAGTCAAAGTAGGAGAAAAACCATTGTTTTGTTTTTCATGGAGTTGTTGGAGTTTTTTACACCAGATGATGGTGTATTTTTGTTCTCCTTTGCTTTGATTTGCTCCAGTGCAGGATCTGCTCATGTGGACCCTTGTGCTGTGTTGATCCATATATTTTGTGGGTGGGTGTAATTTGATAACATTTCCTTACTTCCCTTTTTTTTTTTTTTCTGGCCAATTTCCACCCTTTCACTCTGTGTGGACAGGTAAAACAAAGAAAGAAGGGAGATAAGAGTGGGCAGAAGATAGGTAAAAAGGAAGAGGCTCTGTGCTGGGAGTTGAAACATGGAACAATTCCAGATATTTGTGCATAAGCTGTCCTGGGACGTTCCAGTGCATCCCAGTACATCCAGCAACCAATACTCCTCCCCTCTCCCATGTGTACGCAAATATCAGGAAGAGCTATTCAGATTTGCAACAAAATGACCCAGAAAAACCAGAGAGACCACCACTGTGTGGACAAGCTCTTCATTTATTTACAGATTTTCACAGAATACAAGCTTCCCTGTTCCCTGAATTGGAGAAGGGAGAGAGAGAGACTCTATGTGAGAAAAGTCCATAGGTCTCAGAGGTAGAGTTATGTGCTCTGTTATGAGAGGCCCCATGTCTAGTCACCAGCATCTTCCTTTAAATTGGATTCCTATAAATAGCAGATAAAGGGGTGGGGGTGGGATTTTCTCCACGGAAGACAAGAGTGCTGCTGTCAGTCCAAGCAAGCAATGCCAGGAAGAATAGTGTGACCTGGGATAAGACCAGTTCCTTTTGTCTCTAATCTTATGTGCTCTTACTTGGGAGAAAAATCCTACTAAACACAGTGGCTTGCATCCTGTTGCCTACATGTGGAGTGGAAGGGAAATCATTATGTCACCTTGCCTCCTGATATGGCAGGCTCCCCATTGTGTGGCCAGTCCTATAAACTGTGCAAGAATAGGCATGCAATGAGAAGCCTGAAAAAATTCACTTCTGCTCCACATTCAGGCAACCGGGTACCTGCCAGTGGCACTTCCTCCTAGGTGAACACAGAGGTTTGTGTGCTGTAGATGAGGCCACGATGAGAAGTTTCCATGCCCCATGTTTTGTACTATAAACCCAAGCTACAAGGTGTACAGTTTTTGTGGGCATCAACAAATAATTGACCATCAAATGTGCATCAACCATTTAATAAAGTAAAACAAATCCAAGTTATGTTTTATTGCAGGTTAAACCGCGGAAGCCTCTGTGCTGCAAGGTCAGAAGACCAGCCGTCGTAAGATCGAATCCATGCGACGTAGTGAGCTCCCGTTGCTTGTCCCAGCTCCTGCCAACCTAGCAGTTCGAAAGCATGTAAAAACGCAAGTAGATAAATAGGTACCACCACAGTGGGAAGGTAACGGCGTTCTGTGTCTAGTTGTGCTGGCCACGTGACCACAGAAACTGTCTACAGACAAACGCTGGCTCTACGGCTTGGAGACAGGGATGAGCACCGCGCCCTAGAGTCGGAAACGACTGGACGAAATGTCAAGGGGAACCTTTACCTTTTAGAAGATTGGAGATGTATACATTGCATCATCAAATTATCTGGCAAAAAAAAAAAAAAAGAAATAAAAAAATAAGACAAAAACATTGTGGCACCTTAAAGACTAGCTGCTATATTTTAATGTAAGCTTTCGTGGACATATCCACAAAAGTTCACATTAAAATATGGGAGTTTGTCTTAAAGGTGCCACGATGTTCTTGGCTTCTTTATTTTTTATTTTTTTATTCAGTTTTTTGCCTGATATAGTAGCACAGACTAAGATGGCTACCTCTTCTGAAACATCAAATTACCTGTTTTGTGGGTCTTCCTACAGTTGCTGACACATCCACACCACTGAACTGACACCAGAATTTGGGAGGGGGCTGTGTATCTTCACATTTGGCACTAGAGATAGGCACGAAGTACTTCGTTGCACTTTGTCGTGCTTTGTCCAAATTCATACACACAGCACCACAGGTGCTGCGCATCCCCTCCCCCCACCCCGGGCAAGCTGCACCATCCTTCTTGGGTGACTATCCAGTCTGGGCAGGAGCTCAGGCTTCCCTTCCCTGCCTCCTCTGGCAGCCGACCAGTCAGACAAGGAGGTGGGGCAGGGATTCTTGCTGTAGAGTCGTTGAGTGGTCGGCTACCAGAGGAGATGGGAGGGCTGAACTGGACAGCCACCCAGGAAGGAGGACCCAGGTGGCACACACCAGATTGTGAGTGGGGCAGTCGGATGGAGGAGAGGTGCCACGCGTACAAATTTTGACGAATCATGCCCATCTCTATTTGGCACCCTACAACAAAGCCCTAGTTGTGCTATACCTGTTGCAGCTCTGCCAGTTTTCCACCTTTTATGTCATTACTGTTTGGGACTAAACTGGTCTTATATTTTCTATAGGCTAAGGAAGAAGGTGAGCAACAGCCCAGATCCAAGAAAGAATAATACACACAACAACATTTCCTATTATATTGATCTCATGTAATATTCTCTGGAGGGAAGTTGGCAGCTCTGAGATGCCTTTAAGATCTTGAAAATAGTCAAAGATGCCTAGTGGAATATGAGGTAGTTTTTCTGCAACAATATTATAAACAGTTCTAAGTGAATATTGAAACACACAATGGGTATGCCCTTAGAGGAAATTTGTACTTCATCAGGATGTAGCTTGAATAAATAATGCTTTCTTTAAAAATCAGGGTACAAATTAAATGTCCCCTTAGAACAGGAAAAATAACAGAATGGGCAGCTCTGTGTCCTTGTCAAAGGCTAAGTGGCCCTGCATAACTTCTTGTTTTTGTTCAGCAGATTAGAAATGAGTTTGTCACGAAAAAGGCAGAATGGAAGAGGAACAATCAAACAACTATGAATACCATCCTCAGGGTTACTGCCTACCTCTGTTACTTCCATGCAGTTTTTAAAAACTGCTATGGATTTGAAATTGATCTGAATGGCCCTCCAGAAATCCCTGATCCCTCTGACTGCAAAGAGATCAGTGATCGCTTCCAACTTGAGTAATACCAACATATGGATATCTGCTGATTCAGAAGGACAGTTCATGGTTTGCTGTTACACTGGAAATGGAAAACATATGCAACCATGCTTGCATGTGCCTACAGAGGACAAGAAAGGTAGAAACAGGTAGTTAAAATTCCCTCACTTGCAGACTGATTTTCAATTCTTCAAAAAACCTTCAGTTTATAAATGTGGGATATTGGGCCTTTGTATCTGCAATTCCAAATGCCAGGAAATCGCCCAGTATTACTGGACAATATCATGCTCAGATTACAAGCAGGAAAAAGGATGCCAAGCTTTACACAGCAATGAGCAGCCTGAATGTTGACAACATCAATGGCAGCAGTCAAGATGGGATACCCTCTTGAACTCACTACCGTTCACAAAGTGACACCAAGCAAAGGAAAATCCCATAAGTTGACTCCTTTTTTTCACCAGTTAACCACTTCTCACCCAAATATAAAGCAATTATCGGGTCTTTTTTTTTCTGACAACTGTGAAGATGATTCAAAATGCACCAGCTTCCATATGCTCAAACAACTAAATTATAGTTTAGCAACCCAGAACAATAGATTGATAAGCTTCCTCTTCACCCCGCTTCTTGCCTCTGTTTTTCCCTACCCCACATCTTTTCTCCATATGCTTCTTCTTGTAAACTGCAATTGAGCATCATATCCAAGACAGGAAACTTGTGGTTTAATGTCAGTTTTCTAGAAAATATCTTAAACCACAGTTTAAATTCAGGGGAAGATATCTGTTTGGTAAACTCACATTAAACCATGGTTCCATATTTTAGACATAATAGCTCACTGGAGGTTAGTTAATCCAGGATGTAAACACTGAGTAAAAGAGGAAGAGATGGGGATATAAAGTTAAGGAAGGAGCATATGGCCCTGTGCTTGTTTCATGCTATGGTTTTACCTAGTTGACAACTGTGTGTATAAACCAGACCACAGTTAAGCTTGTCTTTAGCTTGCCAAACTGTGTTCTGCTCAGGGACATATATGGTGACACATGAGTGATCTTGCAAACAGACATCAGGGTGGGAGGGGAAATATCTTGTTTCCTTACTTAAGGAAATACCGTCAAGTACTATATGTGTACAGGCTGTGTGAACCCTGAATATTTGGACACTGATGAACGTGATATCATACTCTCAGGATGTAGTGCCAGTGAAATAATATTATTGGTGACTACGCTAAGATTTGAAATATTGGCTGATTTGGCAGCACAGAATATTTATTCCTTAAAGATAAATAGTGTTCGGTTCTTGCTTCATAGTCTGTTGTTTGTTGACTCATCCTCTTAGCCAAGTTAGCTTTGGAAACCCATTACCTGTTTCCCAACTTGTAGGTCTTTCCTTGCCAGAATCAAAGATGGCAAAGGTTTGTAGAAAAATCTTAAATCAAGTCACTTAAGCATAAGTCTCATTGGGTCCTTTCGAGGAGAAAGGCGGGATAAAAATATTTTAAATAAATTAAATAAAATAAATAAAATAAATTATATTTCAAAAGTGGCTGCCTCTGAGGGAATAGCATCCAAAATAGATCCCCTGTCTTCCAGCAGTTTACTTGAAAGATAAGAGAAAGACTCAGGGAAGATCTGGGATGGGTCAAAAAAAGAGAGGAAGTTGATATTCTGTCATATGAGTGGGGCTCTGTTTGCACCATGTTGGAAGTGAGCCAAAGGGCAAACACATTTTCTGTGGGTCAGTCTGCATTTTACATTGGACATGTAAATAAGTTTAGGGTAGCTAGGTCTTGGCAGACCAGCTGATTTCTCAGGGAATTGCCATAATTTCTGAAATCTCCAAGTAGGGAGACAGAATCCAGAGAGGGTAGTACTGGAAAATGAGAAAGTCTGAATTTATTATGTGTGCTAGCTTTAATGCCTTGGAACCATTGTCTCCTCACTCCTTACTTGTACCAGTTCTTGGCACACAGAAGTGTGTGTATGTTTTGCTCATAATATTTTGCTTAGGAGGTAATGCAGGAAACCCATATTCTTTGTCTTATTCTCATGCACATACATGCAGACATGTTATTTTGCAGATGTTGCAAAAGGTCACACCTTCTAGGCATTACAAGAAACCATCCCCTGGTTTCAGGTTTTGGACTCCATATCAAAAGAAACAGGAAGCTGTGACCTGTCAACCCTAGAAAACCTTAAGGCTATAAACTATAGGTGATTTGTTTTAATGAAAGTGGCTGAGATCTTATAGCAGTTGGTGTAGCATAATATTACATCTGCACAAATTTTTTGGGATTTGCACCTCAGGCAGTCCACATTGTGTGCAATGGTACCTGTGGAACTCCTTCCTTGATGGGTTTGCCATCTGCCTTAGCAGGTGTATTTTGCAACCACTCACACAACTTCAAGTTATGCAAGGACAGTTTTGCAATAAGATTTTGGCCAGTACACATTATTTTCAGTATTCCTTTGATATCATATAACTTCACCAGAATAAAACACATGATAATATAAAGTGCTTAATAATATATAAAATTAAGAATGTGTGTGTGTGTGTGACATCTGTAAACACACACACATATAAACACACGTCCATTATACTAGATATGCTGGATAGTACAGTGGCTTAGGTCTCTGGCTGCAGAGCCAAAGGTTGGGAGTTCAATTCCCCACTGTGACTCCTTGATAGGGGCTAGACCCTATGATCCATAGAATCCCTTCCAGCTCTGCAGTTCAAAGATGATGATGGTGATGAGTCATTAAATATATATCAACTTCAGTCTGTGTGTTTGAACCTGAATTCATATCATACTTAGAGCAGACTCATAAAAGTCAGTGGATACTGAGTTATACTTGAATCTCACTGGTTTCTGTGCATCTGTTCTAAGTATGATGGGAATCTGGATTCAACCCAATGAATACAAGCAAAAGAAGCATTAATTATTAACATTGTGCCAATTTTTAGAACATCAAATCACTCCAAACAAAACATGTAATTTAACATACACTTTTGTTGGACTTTCTTCTGTGATAACCTGGAGGTGATTTTTGAGGTGGCTGGAAACCCTCCACAGGAAAGCATAAATCCAGCAACAATACATATCTCACAGAAAGAGGTTGATTTTAGTGATATTTATTTTGCAGATATAATAGTGAGTTTGTTTCGGCTTAAGTTTCAATTATTATATCTGTGATGTAATTTTAAATCTGAATGCATGAAATCATACAGCTAAAAGAGACCTGACTATTATTGCCCAGTCACGGCATGAATCTTCCTGCTATGCTCTGTAATTACGCAATCCATTGGTATCTTCCATTTTATGCTGACTCCATGATTCTATGGGCAGAATTTAGAGACTACCGCTCCCAGAATCCTGCTGCCAGTATGGCTGCTTCTGTGCTGGTGGAGAGATTATAGGAGTTGTAACTTTAAAAAACGTAAATATTTACCATATCTGCCAGAACTAGCTGGAAATCACCTCTTAAAGGCTTGAATAACCCAATAAAAATACATATTCCAGAACAAGGAGTTGTATGAGATGCAGTGAGCCCATTTTCTCACCTGAGCTGGGAAGAGGCTTAGATCTCTCTAAACCTTGTAAATTGTAGCTGTTTGTGATAATTGTCACCATGATCTTGATGTAACTGTTCTTGAACTACAGGCAGAAATTCACCAGATGAAGAGGTTTACATTGCTTTAACATTTCAAACGATGCACCTACTCAATTTCTACCTGAACTGGAATTCAGAGAGATCAATTGTGGGACCCCAGCGCTTTACATTGAAATGCTTCTTTTCATTTAGTTGGTGAAATATTTCAGAATATTTTCATCAACACACTGTTCCGCCATCCCATCAACCTCTACCCACCCTATTAGCATTGAGAACAACAGAAGAAAGATTAGGAATTTCCTGCATGATAGAACATTCAGATTATAAAATTTTGTCCACTTGAAGGAAAGGTGCAGTAGCTACAGAAAAATGGATCACAGAAAGCCATTATCACCCATCGCTTTCTGTTGGCAGAAAGATTCTGTGCCACCCACTCCCTCCCAGGCCCTCCTGCTTTGGGTCTTGCAGGGTGGGGGGGAGCAGAGCCTTCATCATTAAACAAGTTCTGTGTGGGAGGTAGAATTCCGAAAGGACAGGATAAAGCCATCAACTCAGCCACCAGAAGTACACAGGATGTTTCCAGACTAAATAGCCACGAGTCTGGTACGGTGAGAAAGCTGGCCCTACCATTAGACATAGTGAAGTGTCTGTCCTCATGTAGCAGATGCTTTAAAGGCAAGAGGAGTGGTGGGGCACTGGAGGACTAGCATATGAGTGCTTCACAGTCACTCCTGTTGTACCCTGTGACCTAGCCTGCTGCCTGGGCCCCAGTGGAGGATGCTGCCCTGTAAATCATGTCGAAATAAAATTCATCAGCCAATTTGTTCAGCCTCTGAGTATGGGACGGGGTGGGGCCACCTTGTCCATTGCCTTGGGCAGCGAATTGCAGCCAGCCTTGTATGGTAGACGCAAAACCAAGATATTATCTCTGTATGATGGGCAGGCGACTTCGGTGGGTTCGGAGGCTAGTTTTCTGTTCCCAGGGATTCTTGGGGCATGCTCCAGCAAATATCACCAAAAATGACAGAAACTGAAATGAATGGAAGAATAAGAAAAGGACAAAGAGACCAGAAAGTGGTCTGATATCCACTTAGAGGTGTAAAAAAATTCTATTTTGAGGTTTCAAATGGCATAGCCTCTAATCAATAGGTGAATGTACGTATTTCTGGAAGCTTCCAGGAACAGGAATCCACCTTCTTCATGGGAAGAATACAGGAAAGATTAGAAAGAAGGGCAGACAAAGTCAGGGAGACAGGAAGGTGGCTAAACAGTATTATGTGTTTCAAGCTTGGTTACAGCTGATAATTAAGGGAAGCCCAAGATGACAGCTTTGAAGGAAGGGGAAGGAGTGACACCATTTGGTTGTGCTCTGAGGGTTCATTCTGCTTCTTATCAGCAGCAGATGAGAATGGACGTTTTTTTCAGGAAACCGGAGGCCTTTAGTCAGCAAGTGTGGTAGAACGAAAGGCACAGTGGTCAAAGCCAAGGCAAGGCTTGTAATTAATGAATTACTAGTAACAGTTACTTATGACTAATTATTTTTAGAGGTCAAGAAGGGCAGAACAGAATTAATTTTCAGAATTAATGTAATGCGTAGAACTGGCATGTTACTTTATTGACACAACAGATACTTACTTGTTCAAAAGTTAGCCTGAAAAAAAATGTTTGAGAGGTATTTTGACAAGGGTTTTAGTTTTATACCATTCTCTCATCAGTGCACTCTATGCTCCCTCTCATCCTTATAAGAGCAGTTGTGGCCATTAGTGACGGCAACATTAAGCAGTTAAATTTCTTCCATGCTCCACCAGTGCTTCATCAGGGAAACGGAATAGTCACGTAATTACTAGACTTTGCTGCATGGTACTGCTCCTAACATGATGTAGCAGGGGTGGGGTGGGGGGCAGATTAATGACTTTACTCAGCACAGGCGTCATTGGGGGTGCTTGTGATCGCAGCTTAAAGGAACAGGAAACATAAATTGTACAGATCTCTTTTTTATTTTATTTTATTTTAGTTATTTAAATCATTTATATGCCGCCTTTCTCCCCATAGGGGACCCAAGGCGGCTCACAACAGGTAAAATAAGAAATTAAAAAACTCTATATAAATATCACATTTAAAAAACAACTAAACATGCATTAATAAGATTAAAACAACTGAGTATAAAAACAATTTATAGCATCTGTAAGTTAAAAAAACAACATTCCTGAAATAATGTTGTCATATATTCAGCTACTGGTTTTATTTATCAAGGGAGGGCACCTGTCCCTACTGTCTTGGGGTGAACCCCCTGCCCAGGCCTCCACTTTTTCCTGTCCTGTCCTTTCCTTTCCAAGCTACAGGAAGACAGGTTTAGGCTGAATATCTGGAAAAACATTTTAACTGTTAGAGCAGTATGATAATAGAACCAATTATCTCAGGAGGTGGTGAGCACTCCAACACTGGAGGCATTCAAGAGAAAGTTAGACAACCATCTGTCCGATCTGGTTTGATTTAGATTCCTGCATTGATCAGGGAGTTGGACTTGATGGTGTTATAGGCCCCTTCCAACTCAATGATTCATGATTCTCTCCAGTTACAGTAGTAACTATATATGTGGCATATATTCTCTCCCTCTATTCCACTCTGTCATCAATGAGGTTTTGAGGGTTTAAAAAAATAATGTTGCTAATTCATTCAGGTTTAAAGTATTCCAGCAATATATCAAATACATTTCTATAATGTATCAGGATTGAGTATTTTCCATGCTTATAATAGTAACTGTTTCTGGTAACAAAACCAAATCCAGGTAATCTTAAGAGCTTCCCATTTAAAGAAAGCCATTGAGATGCAATGACTTTTGACAGGCAGAAAACCTAACAGATAGTTTGATGCTTCTTTTGGACAGACCTCAATAAATAGGTTGTGCCTTGCACTCAAACTTGTCCCTTCTCTTCACGTCTTGTAGAGAGGCAAGTGAAAAGATGATTTCTGAAAGCTCTTGATGTCTGCCTTACAAAACATAATTCTCTTTATTTTTTGCAAGTTCTTCCTTCTCCATACTGGACCTTCAGTGGTTACTCGAAGAAAATGCGCTTTCCCTAAAACATATTACAGATTGTAAACTGGAAAGTCAAATAAGGCTGCAGTCTTAAGAATCGAGTGTGGGAGACTCCAAACTCTCCAGAATAGTGTTTCTGATTGCCTTGGCCAGGATTTTTTGTGAATAATAATATAGTTTATTCCCTAGTTCAAAGAAAACATGCTTACTAAATGTTCATATGCAAAATATCTCATTTTCTTCCTATAACTGAAAATGTGAGTTAAACTTATTTTTCTATTTCCCCATATATTCAGACCCTTTTGTGTTCACACTTCTAATAATACTGTTTTTCCCCTCTGTGACTATGTCACTAATGCTTACAGAAGTATGGCAACGGTAAATTGTTAATTTTATTTAAGGACGTAAAGTTGCAGATCTGTTCAGAACTGGAAAATATGTGTCCTGCTTTCTTTAAGCTAGTGGTTCCCAGCCTTGGTTCCCCATATGTCCTTCGCCATTAGCTGTGCTGGCCAGGACTTCTGGGAGTTGTAGTCCAAGAACATCTGGGGACCCAAGGTGGGGAAGCACTGTTTTATGTTAGTGATGAGTGTTCGTCTCTAGGAGTCTTTGCAACACATTTATTGAATTATTTTTCTAAAACTTTTGCATCCTATAATGTTCTGTGAGAACAGATTAACAGGCTCAAGCACTCCTTTCATTTGCTAAACACAAAAATGCTATTTACATGGGAATTCTCTTTGGAAGGGCCAAAGGTAAAACTTTTCAATAGTTGTTGTAGGTTTTTTGGGCTGTTTGGTCATGTTCTGGAGGTTTTTCTTCCTAACGTTTCGCCAGTCTCTGTGGCCGGCATCTTCAGAGGACAGGAGTTAGAACTCTGTCTGTGTTCTGGTGTAGTGTGTGGGATAGTTGAGTATTTGTAGCTGTGGGATCAGTTTTTTGTCCTTTTCAGGAGATTGGGTGATTATGGTGATCAGGGTGTTTTTTGTTATGGGTGTATTGTGATAAGGGGGGAGATGATCTGTCACTGTGATTGATGGGTGTCGCTAGCTAGTCTTTTATGTGCAGTGATCACCGGTCCTTGTGGCTGGGTAGAGTTTGTTGACCTTTTTGCAGGCTGTATACAATACACCCATAACAAAAAACACCCTGATCACCATAATCACTCAATCTCCTGAAAAGGACAAAAAGCTGATCCCACAACTACAAATACTCAACTATCCCACACACTACACCAGAACACAGACAGAGTTCTAACTCTTGTCCTCTGAAGATGCTGGCCACAGAGATTGGCGAAACATTAGGAAGAAAAACCTCCAGAACACGGCCAAACAGCCCGAAAAACCTACAACAACCATCAGATCCCGGCTGTGAAAGCCTTCGAGAATACAGTAAAACTTTTCATTTGTGTAATCTCCTAACATCTCTTGTAAACTATGCAGCTGATTTAAAACCATTGGCAGCACCAGAAAAAAAATATTGGACAAGAGGCATAAAGCAGGCAAAGTTCATTAGATGAGTGGGAATCCTTTGCCTTGCATGTTTGATTGCTTACAATAAATTGCTGTCAGTTAAAAAGAAAGCAAATTCTAATTGCAGGATTTAATTAATGCTTTTAGTATCTTACAGGGAAGGGGACTAGATTCGCAGGACTTGCTATCAAGTCTGACTTAACTTGCACCATTGACTCAGACTTGATTTGGAGGTGGTTTTTTCCTCTCCCTTTTTTCTGGGAATAAAAGATTGTTTTTAATTGGGACTCGGCCTTAAGACGTGGTTCCAAAGACTCAGACTCGGCCCCAAAGACTTGCCAGCATCCGTGGTATCTTAAGACATTTGACCCCTAGGGCTGAAATCTTGTTGCTCCGAGTAAGAAATGTCATAGCTTGCAGTGCATTCATAATCAAGTCCCTGCCGCAATTCTCAGGTTGTGTGCACACGCAGTAAAGCCAAAATGCACAGATGCACACACTAAGAATGCAACAGCAAGAGCAGTGACAGTAATAACCATTTTGATATCTAATGATGTGTTGTCCTTTGGGGTAACAGAAAACAGGTGCCTGGGACACATCACAAGAGGCAAATCATCACCCCTTCAAAAACAAATGACACAACTTGCAGAAAAATTGCAGATGCTAATTTAAAAGTATAGATTCAAATGTGGAAATGATGGCTAAAATTTGCAAAGAAAAACAATGCCTATTACCATAGTTTAGTAGTGAGGAAGACACTAACCAGGTGATGAATGTGGCTGGTCAGTCTGATGCTCAGGAGACAGTTCATGTTCTGGTTAATGGACAACTTCAAGGCTCTTTTCTTTTGACTCTTCCCCGCTCTGTGTGTGTGTATTTTGTTTAATCATCTATGACATAACTCATAGCAACAGTAACAAAGCATCAATGTAATTGGAATTTTTTTTAAAAGGGGGGGAACACACAATTGTAAAAAAAACAGGAAGGAATATGTTCCACTATAGAGGTGTAGCCACACATAACACATCTATTTTTTTTAAAATGTTGTGGTACTTTGAAAAAACGTCAAAACGCACAACACGGGATAAACGTCATGTGACCACAAGACACAACTGCTCAGCGAGTAAAAGATGCGAGAAAACAGGGGGACATTGCGCTGGTGTGGCCACGGCCCAACAGTAACCATGGTTTATGCTTGCATGTGAATGTAGCTCAAGTTTTGGGTGATCCTCTTAGATTGGAAGAAAAAGTGAGAGATTCAATGCTATGTGAGGTGCCCCCATTCTGACAACGAGGAACCTGTGGTTATCCAAAATGTCACATTTCCCACCCACACATGCTACCCTGGTGCAATTTAATTTTAAAACCCAGCTTTGGGGACAGAATAGTGGCATGAAAACAAAGTCTAATTAACTGATATGGTTGCCCTGTTGTATTCAGGTCACTGGTATAAAATTAATGAGCCAAGTTGTTCTTTGGGATAATGTTGGTGCCTTCATTGGAACTATACTGCTCATTATATTTTCCCATATTTGGCTTGGAAGACAACTAATATCTCCTTTGTTTTTTCCAAGTTATGACCAAGTTTCTTCATAATTTCTGGAAACAGTATCTCCTTTAAAAAAAATGCAATGGAGAGTTTTTGATAATGAAGAAAACAGGAAATAATCTTATAAATAAAAGATATAAAAGGGTGGATCCCTAGCCTGCTGTAATTAAAACTTTCCTTTTGGAAAGAACCACAGTTCTATTTAAATTCTTCTTTTCTCCCAGGAGAAAAAGAGGTGTGTCAATATTTGCTGCATTTCAAAAATTCCATTCCGAGCAAGAGTTCAACCCTGGCCAGACAAAAGAACCACGTCCTGTACTTCAACTCCCTCGGCTTCAGTAAGAAAACAACTTATCTTCCTTTTGAAAAGGGCAAGTTCAGAAATAGGTATTGTTCCCTCACCTGCTTGCAATACATACATCCCTAACAGATGAGACAATGTCTAGGCCAGGTGCATTGTAAGCATCATTTGATGAAGCTATGAGAAGTTACGTTAAAAAAAAGGGGGGATCTAAATCTTGTAGAATTCTAGATATTGACCAAGTCGTTCAGCAGAGATGCAGTTCAGCAGTGGCTGGAGAGACTCACATTTCCCACCTCTGCTCTGGCAAATGTAGGGTCCAGAACTGGGAACAGCAGGATCCAGAAAAGTTACTATGGAAGAATAGCTCATTCTCATTATTCATTACAGTGTTGGGAAAGCAACTTGTGATGTTACTCTTTGCACTCTCATTAGCAGAAATCCTGTTGGCTTAGTAGATGTCAAATCACAACTTTTGATGCACTCCTCCCTGCTGAGAATTGTGGTGTGGATGTTTTGTCTACTGGGGATCAAAAGTTACTCTTTGGCTTATGCCAAACACCAGGATTTTGGCCATCTTTTTTTTCCATTACTTTCTCAGGACTGAAAAGAGAACTGCATAAAACATTTTTAAAAAATTCCATCAAAATATGGTATCAACGCCCTTGTGAAATTTTCTTTCAAAAAGTAACTTCTGAACATTATTATATGAGATTACTTTATACAGTACAATGACTTTGTTCCTCTTCAGTACATTATTTTTGAAAGATGACCATTATACTCTCATTGTTTTCTGAACCAACTAGTTACAAGTAACTACGTTAATTGCCACCCATTCCTTCCGAGCTCTCCTCAGATGTCGGTAAGTATGGGTGGCTTGGGGTTAAGCTGAAGAGAAACAACCTCATAGGGAGGGACTGACATTACATGGGACAGACCAACACCAATCTGAACTATTCTTACCTCATTCTTTCACTGGTTCCTCTCACTGCATCATCATCATCATTCTTGTGAAGAATCAGAAGCATTCCGTATTTCCAACTCAAGGGTGCACAACATTTCCTTTGTGGAGGGAGGTGTTTCCTACATGGTTATCTCTTGAGTGTCACCTATTAGTGATAGGCATGGCTGAAGCCTATGATAGGTTGGACCAAACCCAAAAGCAGAGTGGGCTGCCCTTTTTCTTTCTCTTTAGCCTTATTTTGTCATTCAGACAGTGTGTGTCCTCCACACACCTTAAAAGGTGAGCACCAGCACTACACCTTTCATTCTCATGCGCATCAGTGGCAGTCAGAAGCGGGGGAGGCTATTATACCCACATAAGCTTTCCAGGTGAGCCAGCATCTTGAGTTCTTTGTGTTCTTCTTGTTCTGGTTCACTTAGGGAGTCTACATGGATACCATAGTGTTTCCTCTTCTAGTTGCTGCTTTCACACAAGGAAAGTGATGATGCAGGGAACAGGTCAAGCATGTTCTCTGCATTGCATATGATGGATACATTTTTTAAGAAACTGCTCCTCTTTCTTCTCTTCCTCCCTTTCTCCTCATTCTCTGACATCTCTTCTTCTTTCACTCTGTTCTCCTTCCCGACTTTTGATTCATAGAAATCATAGAAAAGTGAAGTTGGAAGGGGGCCTACAAGGCCATCAAGTCCAACCCCCTGCTCAATGCAGGAATACAATCAAAGCAGGTCTGCCAGGTGATTATCTCAGTTTTTCTTGAATGCCTCCAGTGTTGGAGCACTCACCAACTCCCGAGGTAACTGGTTCCACCTGGTTCAATTCATTTTCCCTTATAATAGATATAATGTACCATGTGACAAGGTTCAACCTTATAATTATTCTTGTCCAGCACGATCTAATGGCTTGCCTGGGTGGGCTGGGTCAGCCTGAGATCTCAGGAATCTAAGCTACCTAGCCAAATGTCATAGAATAAGTGGCTTTGTTGGGCACAAATTTCAAAGTCCTTGGTTTTGACCCCAGCAAACCCTGAGATCAAGCTCCAGCTCATTTTGAACTTCGATGTCATGCAGTCTGGGATCCTGGTGATCCCAAAGCATTTTTTAAAAAACTATCATGAAAATGCATTGCATTGCACAGTCATCTCCGATCAAACATCTCAAACACAGTTTGTGCAATATGTGACATCTGAAACACAAACTGTAGTTTTCTATTGAGGCCATTTCACCCTGTTGGTACATTTCGCAATGTCATGTTCAGTATGCTTAAATATGAACCAGCAGCGAAAAATGGAATGGGAAGCGTTGTAAGCTCCAGTGTACACACACTCTAATCTTTCTGAAAATTGGACTTGGTCAGCTGCCTATGATCAGGCGATGGCGACTTTACTTTTTCGTGCTCTTGAATAAAATAAGCAGAATATTGAAAGAGCAATGCATCCACCTAGCATGGTATTAGAATTGGGCTACATCAGTTAGGGAAATATATATATAAAAGAAATGAAAATAGAGGATGGCGTTTCTCCTTCCTCTCTTTTAATGACACAAGCCACCAAATATATCACAGGATTTTTACCTCAGATAAAGCTACTCAGAGCTCCATCGGGGTGCGAATTAACCATCTCAACAGGCTACAAAGCGGGATACCTAGAAGTCCACTTAATAATATCAAAGAAAAACAAGAAACCCTAAGCCCTGTGCCAGAAAGGAGCAGGACAGCGCCTAAAGGGGAAGAATAGGTTGATCTAAGGAGAAACATGTATGGACGCTGTCATTTTGTTGGACCAAACTGCACCTACAGTGATCCAAATATTGATCTATCTATCCATGTGGACAGGCCCTAAGTTTCTTAAGATCTGACTGTAACCTTCAATGATGGCTGCTGGATAGTTCTTTAGAGAAGACAGCCCCTTCCAGCCACAGTCTTGTGTCCCTGATAGATGAAATTTCTAACAGTTGAGATTTCTAAGTATAACAAATCCTTACATTCTAGCTTGAAAACAGTCTGTTTCCAAAATAAATGGAAACAAAGACATTACAGT
The DNA here is from genome assembly GCA_037013535.1 of Intellagama lesueurii. NCBI lineage: Eukaryota > Metazoa > Chordata > Lepidosauria > Squamata > Agamidae > Intellagama > Intellagama lesueurii. Next base: position 340,838,990 of record JBAJHW010000001.1, on the reverse strand, counting down.
GCCTAAAGTCAAGGGCTCTTCTGAAATGTTGACTTGTAATAGTCCTCTATCAATGGCTCAGAGGAAATAACAGGAAATGCCAGTTCCTGAAGTGGAGAGGCAATATGAGATTGTGAGTGAAAAACGTCTAGCTAGATAGCGCAGTGAGTTGGAGAAGCTCGCAACAGGTTAGTAGTTCAATTCCCAGCTATGCCTCTTGGAAGAAGAGCCAGCCTGTATAGCCTTGGGCAAGCTGCACACTCCCAGAACATCCCCTGAAGAAGGTACTGGTAAATACATCTGAGTACTTTAGACCTAGGAAGTCCTGGAAAGACTTGCCATTACTAGGAATCAACTTGTTGGGACACAATTATTAGTTATTAATTAAGACTAAGTCCTCCCTCCCATTCCTTCTTGACTGGTGACAGATTGTTTGACAAAAATCAGACTAGCAATTCTTAAAAGGATTAATCATTTCCTATTGAATTCAGATGAAGGACAAGATGCTATGTCCATTGCTGGATTTTTGCAAGGGTCAGCAACTGCTGCTGGGAAGAATGTGGTTGGAATTTGTAGTCTGGATTTGTTTTGCTTTAGTTTCCACCTGCTGAAACTCACTCGGGCTTGGCCTGTTTGATCAAAGAGAACTTTCCCCACACTTTGGAGGTCATAGATGCCTGGAGGAACTAATGCAAGGTCTTTGGTCTGTGAGTGGCATAAGTTTGTTGGCTGTTAATAGGCTATGGGTCAAGGCCATAAATATTCAAAGCCATGTTTGGGTGAAAATTGCAGGAGTTGGACCACTTATCTGTCTCCAGTAGGCATGTTCGCTTCTTACAACTCCTATATTCCATTCTTTACCTTCTCGCCTTTCTTTAAGGACCAACAGGAGCTAGAAATGGTCCTCCTCTCCATTTTTATTTTTACAAACCTAGAATTAGATAATGATAGCACTTTTCAAATACTTGAAAGGTATATCAAGGTATACAGAGGAGGGGCAGGATCTGTTCTTGATCATCCCAGAGAGCAGGACATGCAACAATGGGTTCAAGTTACAGGAAGCCAGATTTTGGTTGAATATCAGGAAAACGTCTTAACTGTTAGAGCATTACAACAATGGAACCAATTGACTTGGAGGCATTCAAGAGAATATTAGACAACCACTTGGCAGATATCCTGTGATTTGTATTCCTACATTGAGCAGGGGGCTAGGCTTGATGGTCTTATAGGCCTCTTCCAACTTCATTATTCTATGATTTCTATTCTATGGTTCTATAATGTCTTGATCAGGACCTGCCAAAATGCCAGAGAAGTCATTAGCCCAAAGACAGATAGTAATCATCATGTTCAAAGTGGGATTTGAACCTGTGTCTCTCCTGTCCTAGACTAACATCCTAACCACTACCCCATACTGTCTTCTGGTATTCTTGTTTCTGCCTGGCCCAGCTTAATCCCATCTGTGCATTACAACCCAGACAACAGTTGGTCACATGCTTTCGAGTGATGCTGGATAACTTGGCTTGAAGTTCATTGATCACATTGCGTTGTATTGTCTAACTTGGCATCAAAACACCTCGAGAGAATTTTGATGTGAGTCATAACTGGAAAGCAGCAGTTCTACTGGTTGTGTTTCAGCAGGATTTCATAAGAGGAATCCTGCTGAATTCTTAGGCTTTGGGAAGTCAGGAAAAAGTCACTAATGTTAGCAGAAGCAGGAGCAATGGTTCCGGTTTTCTGAAAAACAGAGATTTTTACAGGGTAGATTTACGAATGTAACAAGTGCAGTATTCCAGATAAGTGGAAACCAGAATGTCGAATGTTCTCAGCATCAAAGAATGAGGGCTTTTGTTTTGTTTTTTGTTTTCTGGTCCTGTGGAGGTTGGACCACGAGGCAGAGGAACACCAAATCCCAACACCCCCGCCTTCTGGCTAACTTCCTCCAATGTCTCTCTCGAGTTCCAGATCTCCACCCTGGATGGAATCAGGCTGGCCAGCACACAAGCTAGCTTTTCCCCCCAGAACAAAACGACCTCCTGTTTTCAGGAGCCAAAAAGGCCTCTGACGGAGACTAACATCAAGAGGAAGCCACACCTCACCTCCTTTTCTCCTCACATCTCCATGCCTGTTGCCAGGCTCCAGACTGAAAAAAGAAGAGGGCAAAAAGGATGAGGAGGAATCCGTGAGCCTGCCGGCGCCAGGCAGCCTCTGTGCTCCTCTCAGTATTTGTGCACCGTCTCTAGCTGCTCGTTCACAGAACAGCCAGCGCTTGTCATTCAAGGAGCAGCTGCTGCCCCGGGCAGGGAAGGAAGCTTCTCTTTTGATTCTTCAAGCTATTTGGTTTTTTTCCCCTCTAAAAACTGAAATGAGCAGCCATACATCATCTGATCTGGAAAACCTTCTTTCCAGATGTGACCTTTCAGCAGCTTACAGAGATATAAAACAATTGTTAGGAGTGTAAATCACTGTTCATCTTTATTCTCATGGGTCAAATGAGAAGGTGCCCAAACCACTCAAAAAAAAAAAAGTGTCTGTCAGAAGCTGAGCTTTCGGAGGGGGTGTGCGTGTCTCGGAAGGAAATTCTGACTTTGGGAGATCAACCGTTGTTCATTTCTATTAATGCACAAAATTTAATTGCTGCTGCTGCTGCTGTAGTATCACAAGGACTGTTAAACAACATTGTGTGTCATTGTGAGCAATCAGACTGGCCATGGCATCACGCTGTAACATTCATTGGATTTTAAGTATAGTGACCATTTTTTCTTCGGGGGGGAGAAGGGAAATGTAACACTCACAACGATGGCATACTTTTGTGTAATGTTTGCATCAGTTGTTTGTACAGAGGCAAATACAGAAAGTGTTACTATAAATTAAATTAAATACAATCCAGGTCACCATAGTTGCAGAAGAATGTGATGTGGTGATGTGTATGTCCGCTTCTGAATAAGGTAGTGGTTGCCATTCTCAGTCTTTTTTTGGCCATGGCCATCAACACAATATGAAAGTAATATAGGCTGAATCAGGATTGTACAAGTCACATAACAAACCTTATAAGGTGGTATGTGAAGAATTGTTTCCAGTCTGGGGCCTACTTCAAATGTGCCAGAGCCCTCCAGGGGGCCATTTGACCCCCATTGAGAAAGGCTAGATTAGACTAGGATTTGAGAGGCTTGGGTTCAAATCTCCCTGGGTGATCTTGGGCCAGTCACAATCTCTCAGCCTAATCCCTCAGTCCAACAACCCACCTCCAGGGTTAATGGGAAGGTGAAATGCAGAGGAGGAAAAAGTACCACTGGAGGAAAAGCAAGCTATAAGTGTTAATAATAAACAATTGTTGATTTCAAGGACTCCATATTACTTTGTCTTTCAGGTAGATGTGGCTTAATAGTGCTTCAAAAAGGATAAACCCTTAAATGCAGGACTGTGCTTTCATAACCTGTCAGCTAGAGGTCTTTCCTCTCTAAAGAGGGATATGTGGCCATCCTGATTTTATGGATGTTTCAGATGATGACGTCCTCTGTAAGCTTCTCTCCCCAACCCCCTACTTTTTCCACGGTGTACCAGAAAATAAGCCACTAAGAAGAAAAGGATGGAATAGAAGCACAGCACCTTCTAATTGCCAACATAACAGAAACCTCTGTTGGAAAATGCCCTTTGTTGCCCACCCAACACAATAAAAGCTGAGCTACGTATTCAGAAAAAGCATGTGCTAAGCCCACACTGTGCCTTCACTGCTGAAAATTTCAGGTCAGAGTCTGGAAACGTTCCAATTGGCTGGGGATTCTGGGAGTTTTCCTTTGAATGAGTAACTTTTCTAAAACATGTAAAAAGTGGTGTCATGCCCAGCACTGTCAGCTTGTGGGAAAGACAAAGGTAGCTAAACGCTACAGTACAAATAGCATGGCATGAGAAGTGGGGATGGCATTAGAATCAGCCAAGGCATGACGCCAGGCATGACACGGGCAGAGTCTCCTCTTGGCATGTCCGGGATTCAGGATCTACCAAATCATTAAATCGTCCTTCTCAAGCCAATTGAAGATTAAAAAAAAAAATCTACCTGTAGCATCCAGCCTTTTCCTGTGCTCAGGTAAAAACAATCCGGTTAAAACACATGCTGTCAAATATGGGGAGAGTGACAGGCTTCCCTAGGACAATGAAGGACTCCAACATGAACAGAATCAGTGAAAAACCATTGGTCATGCTGCTGGTGTCTTCGAGGAGTTGTAATCCAGTAAAGTAATGATAGCTGGCTGGATAGCTCAGTGGTTTAGGTATGTGGCTGCAGAGCCAAAGGTTGAGAGTTCAATTCTCCACTGTGCCTCTTGCAGTAAGAGACAGGCTGTGTGTCCTTGGGCAAGCTGCACAGTCCCAGGATGCCCCCCAGAAGAAGGGAATAGTAAACCACTTCTGACTACCCTCTACCTAGGAAAATCCTGAAAAGGGTCACCATGTCAGAACTGACCTGATGGCACATCATCATCATCAAAGTAATGTTTCCCATCTCTGAACAAAATGCTTAGCTAACTATCACTTTGTCTTATGTCCAGGTTAGGCAACCGTGGCCCTTTGAATGTGTCAGACCCACAGCGACCATTACCCAAGCCTGTCCAGCCAATGGTAAAAAATTATGGGAGTTGTAATTAAAAAAAATCTGGAGGGCACAGCTAGCCTGCCCCTCCCCCTCCCCTAATCCATTAATTCAGCATTGCAACCAGAATGGAGACATTGAACCTCTCCAAATGTTGATGGACTATGACTCCCATCAGCCCCAGACAGCACAGCCAAATGTTAAAGAATGATGGGAGCTGCAGCCACCAACCTCTGGAGGCCCACAATCCCCCACATCTGAAAAAGTAAAAGTTGTGTCAAAAATTCCTGAAAATTAAGGACTTTGGTCCAAATTCTTTCTCATGCCACCTATGTGGAGCTTGGTACCCATTGCTCATTGCGAAAGGGAAGGAAAAAACTCTGTACGTGATCAAGGATCCGAACACATGGGATGGAGCCAGAGTAGCAAGCAGACATCAAGGTTGATGTCTTGATGTCTGCTCGCTATTTGTCAAACCCTTGTCAAGCTTGGCTGCTTCTTCAGAAGGTGTTCCTGCAGACCAGCCGAACCTCTATTGAGTGTTAATATTGAGTGATTGACAAATCAGCTGGCTTTTGAAAAAGATCAGTGCTACTAAGAGAAGAGGCTCTGAATAGCTGAGATAGATATAAAAAGAAGCGTTCAGAAGTGTACTTAAAATAAAAGAGAAGAAAGGGAAAAGGAGTTCAAAGGAACAGATTAGCTGGCCTACACAATGACTGCGTCATGAAGCCAACTTCAGGGTCTGGAAAAGTTACTTTTTTGGACTACACTTTCTAGCACCACACACTAGCTGGGGAAATTTCCGGGAATTGCAACCCCAAATAATAATGGTTGTTGTGGGTTTTCCGGACTGTTTGGCCATGTTCTTAAGGTTTTTCTTCCTAACGTTTTGCCAGTCTCTGTGGCCGGCATCTTCAGAGGACAGGAGTCAGAACTCTGTCTGTGCTCTGGTAACTTTTTCTGGCTTCAAGACAACCATATCTCAGGTGGCCCAGACACCTAAACCCTACTTTAACATGGGCTATGGGACAGTGTCTTCCAACCCACCTTGCTGTTTTTCCCCATTAATATTCCCACTAATAATAGCTCAGTGAGTTAAGTAGTTGGCTGCAAAGCCAGAGGCTGAGAGCTCAATGCCTCATTATGCATCCCAGAAAAGCCAGCCTGTGTGGCCTTGGGCAAGCTACACAGTCCCAGGGCAGCCCCAGAAGAAGTGAATGGTAAACTGCTTCTGAGTATTCTCTACCTGGAAGATCCTGAAAAGAGTCGCCATAAGTCAGAATTGACTTGATGGCACATGATTATTAACATTTCCACTGAGAGGACTCAGGGGGACAAATTCTTACCAGAATTGTCACCCATCCTCATCTGTTAGCTATATCCGCCCAAAGAACATGAACCAAGACCCAGGCAACAACAAATGACAAATGTACCAAAACTTTCCTACTGCCATTGAACATCCAGCCTTGGAAAAAACATTCTTCCTGTAAAAACAGTACATCAGGGTGCCATGTAAGATTGCTGTTTGCGGATTTTAGCTCTGCTTTCAATACCATTATACCTCCCAGATTAATAGCCAAACTTAAAGATCTAGACTTTCCAGATTCTATCTGTCTGTGGATTTTGGACTTTCTAACAAACCGTCCACAAAGGGTTAAACTGAATGACTACATCTCTACTGACAAGATACTCAGCACTGGCACTCCACAAGGCTGTGTCCTTAGTCCACTACTGTTCTCTATTTATTCATCGGATTGCACCAATAACCATCCCAGTAATAGGATTATCAAATTTGCAGACGATACAACACTAGTAGGACTTATTTCCGGGGAGGATGAGTCTGCGTATCGGGATGAGGTATTACAACTATCCTGTTGGTGTAAAAAAAACAATCTTCTATTTAACATCCAAAAAACCAAGGAAATTATAGTGGACTATAGGAAAAAAAGGGCAGACATTCGGCCACTGTATATAGATGGAGTCCGTGTGGAACAGGTGGTTGAATGTAAGTTTCTTGGGACCATCTTAACAAATGACCTGACTTGGAGTGCAAATACTGCTGCGTTAATCAGGAAGGCGCAACAACGGTTGTATTTTCTAAGGACTCTTAGAAAACAACAATTGACTGAGAGTTTGTTAACCACCTTCTATCGGAGTTCGATTGAGAGCATATTATCCTACTGTCTCTGTGTATGGTTCGCGAGCTGCACAGTGGCAGAAAAAAAGGCAATTCAGAGGGTGATTAAGACGGCCCAAAACATCATTGGCTGTTCACTCCCCTCTTTGGAAGAATTGTATAAGAACAGATGTAAGAGGAAGATATCTAACATACTGAGTGACTCCTCTCATCCGGGATATCAACTCTTTAAACTATTACCATCGAGAAGGAGATTCAGGGTATTGAAAGCAAGGACAAGCAGATTCAAAAACAGCTTTTACCCAAGTGCAGTACTGAGTTTAAATGCAGGGTCATAAGTGTCTGGTGGAAATTTAAATTGCGGAGAGTAACGGGGTATTTATATCTGTATGGAGAGTGTGGTGTATATTTTAACTTTTTTTTTGTAGTGGTGTTGTCCAGTTTTTACCTTGGGAAGAGCACCTCATTTCGTTGCACCCACTTGTGAGTGTAATGACAAATAAATTTCTTATGTCTTATGTCTTATGTCTTATGGACTAGCATCAAACTTATCTGTTGTGTGCTGCCAGGTTGCCTCTGATTTATGGTGACCCTAATAGGGTTTTCAAGATATATAATATATTTAAGGAGTGGTCTTACCAGTGCCACTCCTCAGTGAGTTTTCATGCCAAGTGGGGATTTGAACTCTGGTGTCCTGAGTCCATTACTCTGTCTCCTACACCCATACTGGTTCCTATGGCTATTAAATGATCTGGAAACCCTTACTTAGGTAAAAATAGAAAAATTGCATTTATGGCTTTGAGACATCCACACAAATATTGTGCTGGAGAAAAACAGACCTGGACCTGAACAGACTTCCACGCCTTTAGTTCTGTGACCAGTCAGACCCCCTGGCCTCATGCCAATCTGTCCTCCAAGCCCTTTCAGTGGAAATGTTAATGGGGGAAAAACATGGTCCAAACACCAATTTACAATGTGGAGTTCCGAGTTGTGTCTTTTGTTAGGCACAAGGAATCTTTCTATGAAGGGGGCCAGAGAAGACCGATTTTTCACATGACATCTGTGACGGCATATATTTCTTCTTTCTTAATTGCTTATGTTCCAGACTCTTCCACAACCTTTGCCTTACCACAGGTTGATTGTCCAATTAGTTCCTCTACAGCTGCTCGGTAACCTAGGAGATCTGAAAAATCTTGTTTCTAGGTAAGGAGGTTACTAAAATAGTTCAGCTTCTCTTCCACATTGAAAAAGCAGTCCTACTCTACTCAGCCTAGGGATTACTTAATGCTTTCTTATAGCTGGGGTGGGAGTGCTAACTGGCACCTGTTTGCTTGTGGTTATTTTTATTTGGGCAGAAAAGAAAACCAAGGGAAAGGAAACGAAAGAATAAGGGAGACTTTAACGTCTTTTACATTCAACGGTGACATGAGATTGCTCAAGGACACAGTAGCTGCTTTCCTACACCAGAGCTTGGAAATTGGTTTGATGAACTACAGTGCCCAGAACCACCACCACCACCCCAACCAGCTTGGCCAGTAGCCATTTGCTGGCAACCAATTAACCAGTGAGGGCTGGAAGGAAAGACAGACAAATAGGTGGACCCAAGCATCTTTTTGTCTCGTCTTTTCTTCTTGTTGTTGTTGTTGTTAATATACAGATTGCTACTCTGAGACTCACTTCCTCCTCCTCGTCTCCAAAGATACTTCTCTCCATTGTTGGAGAGAGGTAGTTACCTGTAGGCCACAGTGCTGACGACAGACCTGTCACACCTCACCTTGCTGAGTCAGGTTGAGAGGAGGAGGAAGACCTCATGCAACCAGGGCATGGAAGGGGAATTCAGTTCTCCTGGGTTCTTTACTGGCTACAAGGTTCCTTGGAGGAATTGTGAACTCACCACTACTGGAGACAAGAATCCTGTTGTCTATCTTGCATGAAAGGGAAGCGAGTCAAAATGTGCCTTCTTGCCCAGGGAATTCCCAGGTGTGCATAGGTCTAATGTGTATACATCGGCATTAGCCTTAATCAAATAGAGATGAGGAACCTGCGGGCTGGCCCTCTGTGTGATTTCATGTGGCCCTCAGTCTAATTCCATGAGAAAGGTGGGAGAGGCGTGGGCAGGGGGGCATATGCAATACTGCAATGTTTCAAACTTCACCTACTTTGGTCCCATCCTTTTGGATTCTCATTCTACCATTCGATCTTACTGTCTCCATTGTTGGCTGTGGCTCCTGATTGGCTTCCCATGAATCAAGGACCTTTCCCACCTCTGCCATTAAGACTACCAGGTCTCAGGGCATTGGCTGAAGTCTCACAGAAAGGCTATGCTTCTGCAAGTGTCCAGGTGTTGTGACATCCCTTATCATGAGAGGTGCTAGAGGAGGATAAAGTTAATTTTTTTTTTTGCATGAAGTTTATAAAGGCTGGGTACTTTTCTTCACCCGCTTGCAGCTGACCCTAGAGCTCACGGGCTTGGCACAAAGGTGTCTGAATGTTTGTTGCTTTCACTTTCCTCCCAGCCCTTACCTGCTCCACCACTGTGACATCACAAGAACCAGCTGCCATGACATCATAAGTAACTCCCCTATAACATCATAAGCACCCGTGCCCTGGTTTTAGGACTGATCCTGAAACTCCAAGGAAGGGCATATTTGTAAGCTGACAACTCTACCTGCCATAGTTAATAGGGTTTCTTCTCAACTAGAATTTACTGTCTAGCATGGGAAAACTAAGGAAAATTAATGAGATTGAAGTGTGGTGATGGGTTAGTGGAGGAAATATAAATCTCTGCTCTATGCTCCCTATTTCTCAGTTATGGGGCAGAGGCCAGGCACCTTACCTCTGTATAAGTAAGAGGAACGTGAGAGGCGATACTGAGACTCTATGCAATCTGACCATCAGCCTAATGAAGCAGTTTTACCTTCTTTATTGGGAAAACAAATTAACTGCAAGGAACTCTGTATTCCCAAGCTCTACACCACCGTTGGGAGTGGTTTTTGGAAACATAAGCCCTGAGGCCATGATCTTTGAACCCTCCTTCTTTCCTGGATCCCTTGTTAACTGTGGTATTCCCTGACAAAACCAGGAGCAATCCACCTGCTTGTAATAACATTCCTGCTACTGATCATCAGTGGAAGAGAAGTGAATCAAGAATGTATCCTACTGACATCTCCCTGACTTCCCAGAACCTCTCGTCTACGTTGGAACATACAAATAAATCGCAGGCTGTGGGTTGAAGTGGATTATTCTCTCAGAATTAATGACAGTGTAAGTGAAGCCTACTAACTCAAGGAAAGTAGGCTTTGGGCCTTGCACTTACACAGTCATTAATTCTGAGGAAGCAACCAGGGAATTTGCTGGTGTGAACAATGTTTTGACTCCAGTAGAGTCGATGTTCTTGGGGTGTAGCATGCCTAGTTGCATAAGAACACGTGTTGTCTGAATAAGGAAAAGTTATGAGAAGCGGATCTTCAAAGCCTGTCCCACTGACCTGTGAGGACATAATGTCCCCTTTCATCTCCTCCTCTGAAGAGATTTTAGTTCACACAGATCAATGCCTCAGCTGGAGAGTTTACTCAGCTGTTTCTGAGGTAATGCCTCTTGCCTGGGTCCCCTACAATGCTTTCAAAATGTTAGAAAAAGTCACTGCACATTTTGGACAGGGACATGCTGATTTCAGGCATCTGGCGTTGGGCAGACCATCAGGGGTTTATTGTCCAATGTGAATAACCCTACAAATGCCAGGGCAAGACTTAGAGGGATTTCGCTATGGTTCAGAAATCTTCCGGTGGAAAACACCAATTCTGCTTAGATCAAATGTCCAGCGATAGAAAACTCTGTAGCTAGGTACTCTTTCAAACAAGGTAGACCTCTTTTCCTTTATATGTGGATGCACTGACAGAATCTTGTGTGTGTGCATGTGTGCGTGCGTGCGCACACACGCACTAATACTATACAAAAACTGGAAGAAGAAGAGGCATATCCTTGCCTTCAAAAGTCTTAAAGGAAAGATGCATAAAAGGGTGACGTTTTTAAAACATAGGTGAGGATCTTCTGGTCCTCTAGAAGTTGTTGAACTAGAACTCTCCTCATTTCTGGTCATACTTCAACAACTTCTGAAAGGACTCAAAAGTTGCTCACTTCTGTTTTAAGAATTATAAAATGGTAAGGGATCCCAAGTTCATGTAGTTCTATCTCCTACCAATGAAGGAAACCCAGAGCTACAGAATCCCAACAGCAGTGGTGCAGTAATAATTCTGGAACTTCAGATGACAGTCCTCATAGCCAACCCGCAGATAAAAGTCCAAAAATACAAATAGCTGGATTGGCCCATCTCAACAAATGAGGAGCATGCCTTTTATAAAGCTAATGACTCATAATTACCCATTCAGGACCAAACCTCTCAAATACAGGGATAGCATTCAACAATATCCTGCTCTGGGAAATTTTACTTCTTCAGCTACTATGAAAACTGCAGCTAGACTCAGGAAAGTCTGAGTGGGGTGGCAAAGGATGTCATATTTCCTACTACTCAGAAAGTACAGGGGCTTTGACTTAGGGTTGCACACACATCAGCCAACTTTTTATAACATGGATCCTTGCTTGTATATTGGCAGGATGCATGCAAGCAGGAGAATCTTGTTTTACTGCACTGGTGGACAGTTATACTCTGCTGGTGCCTAGCAGCTTCCTGGCTGTTGGTTTGGCTCTCACCCTCTGGAGCAGCAGTCAAAAAAGCTTGCTCCACCTTCTGTAAGAAAGCCTAAAGATACTTGAAGAGATGTATTCTCGAAGGCTTTCACGGCCGGGATGGTTGTTGTAGGTTTTTCGGGCTGTTTGGCCATGTTCTTAAGGTTTTTCTTCCCAACGTTTCGCCAATCTCTGTGGCTGGCATCTTCAGAGGACAGGAGTTAGAACTCTGTCTGTGTTCTGGTGTAGTGTGTGGGATAGTACTATCCCACACTATCCCACACACTACACCAGAACACATAGTTCTAACTCCTGTCCTCTAAAGATACCGGCCACAGGGACTGGCAAAACGTTAGGAGGAAAAACCTCCAGAACACAGCCAAACAGCCCGAAAAACCTACAACAACCATATTTGAAGAGAGTTAGCACAGTAAGAGATGGTGTACCCTGTAGGTCAGCACCTTAGGTAGCACCAGTAAAGCTCAGTCAAAAACCCAGAATGGATTCACAGCAGTTCTGAAACTGGAGTCACCACTGATATCCTACTATCTAGAACAGTGGTTTCCTACCTTGAGTAATCCAGGTGTTCTTGGACTGCAATTCCCAGAAACCCCAACCAGCACAGCTAGTGATAAAGGCTTCTGGGAGTTGCAGTCCAAGAACACCGAAAACCACTACCCTATAGCAACAGAGGCTGCTCCAGGAAGACTCTCCAGATGGTCTCCTACTGCACAATTTGCTCTCAAGTGAGGCTGGCAGGGTTTTCCAGAGCACCTATTGGATTGTTTCGTTGCTCCAGCAAAAGGTACTGGAGATTTGGCCTGGGGGACTGTGCAACCCATATCCCCTCCCATCCTTCTGCTCATGGTAAGGGATACTTTTCATCTCACAGGGTGATTCTCTTGGCACTGATAGTTCTCTTTCCAATAGCCTTAGAATTATAGCTTTGAAAAGGATCCATAATTGGCACTGATATGTAACTCATACCAGTCCCATACCTATAACATTATATTCTGGTGTATTATGGCTTTGGGGTGGAGAAGCCATCATGTAGGTGACGTTCCTAATGTACAGTAGCAGAGAAGCAAATATTGCATAGATGTGATAACCTTGTCATCTTGACATCTGTGTCTTTCACTGACTCTGCAGTTCCCACCTTGCAAATTATTCTGCTTACCAAAACTATGGCCATGACAACTGGCCAGCTGTTTTGGACTTTTCATTCCTTCCCCATCTCCCTAATTTAATGTCCTTTGAACCGGATCATTTGTTAATGATCCTATAAAGTTATCATTCAACTCAAAATTGTTGCCTATTTCTTTTGTTTGTTTTATAGTCACCTTTTGGGGTTTGTTTTTGTTTTTGGCACTTTTCAGTACCAGCAGAAGCCTACAATCACAAGTACACACAGCTTGGAGATAATGGCTGGAATCCAGTTGCTTAGCAGTAAACTATCAACATACTGTCTCAGTAACCTGTAGACATGCCATCCCTGCCACAGTTCTCAAGAGCACACACACACACATATCACAGGAGATGCTTAGTTTACCATGGAGGAACAGACTTAAAGTTATGTTTTGGTTTATGCCGAGCAACAGGATTTTGGCCAATGAGTACCAGTAACTATATATAACTAATTACTTTTTCAGACAATTAAGGTGGGGATACATTTCAAGGGCAGCATAGGGTTCAAACAGACAGAATTAAAACACACACACACACTTTGGAAGGTTCCAATTAAAAAAGGAACCTTCCAAAGTGTGTGTGTGTGAGTGAGTGAGTGAGTGAGAGAGAGAGAGAGAGAGAGAGAGAGAGAGAGAGAGAGAGACTATGACGCTTTCATAAAACCATGAAAAAAGGAACCTTCCAAAGTGTGTGTGTGTGAGTGAGAGAGAGAGAGAGAGAGAGAGAGAGAGAGAGAGAGAGACTATGACGCTTTCATAAAACCATGAAAAAAGGAACCTTCCAAAGTGTGTGTGTGTGTGAGTGAGAGAGAGAGAGAGAGACTATGACACTTTCATAAAACCATGAAAAAAGGAACCTTCCAAAGTGTGTGTGTGTGAGTGAGTGAGACTGACTCTTTCATAAAACCATGAAAAAAGGAACCTTCCAATTTATTTCCTCCCCTTTTGTTGGTTGGTGCCACTTGGTGCCACATGGTTCCTGAAAACTTTCATTTTTTCCCCTCTTTCAGAAATTGTCATCTTAATGGTTGAAAAATATTTCAAAAAGCTTGAAGAAATGCTCTAAAAATCGCCTTCTCTCCTGAGATTTTTTTTTTAATAAAAATAAACTAGTGCTATCATTGAAAGCTTCAGATCAGAGACTTTTTCCATGGAGGCTCATCCCTGACTTTGGAAGTCAATGAGGAAACCCTTTGAACCATTTAAATGATGATATCCTATGCTGACTTGTTATTTTTGTTGAAATAGATTAGCGCTATCTCTGAAAACGTCGGACCCAAGAAGTATTTGCCACCTGAACTCTGCCCCACTACAGAGTAATAAAATAAAACAAAAGCATCTACCAGAGGAGGTTTTTAAAATAACACCAATAAGCCAGAGTATTTGTCATTTTTTGGGTCACTATTACCAATTTAAGCTTTGGCATCATCTGGACAGTGGCAAAAATAGTGATATCAATGTATAAAAAATAGCGATATCAATGTACAATTAGGTACATAGAGGGGAACAAATATTCCTTCTCAATGACACCAGAGAGAGTAAGAATAAAGTTACTTCGTTAGTATGTCTGAGGAACTAGACTTTTCCATGAAAGCTCACATTAAAATATAGCCGTCTTCAAGGCACCGCAATGCTTGGTCTTCCTTATTTTTAATTTTTCTTTTGGTTTTGACTGATGTTTATTGTTACCAAGACGCACATTTTCTAGTTACTCTCAGAAGACACTTTCGGAAGACGTTTTTGGACATTTTTACATAAATTTCAACAGCAAAGTCCTAGGTACCTACCTGCACCTTGCAAATAGGGTTTCAAACAGTGCACTGAAAAAAGTAACTAACAAATAGCTCCGGAGGTGAAGCTCCTGCAGGAAAGTGGGTTTCTGAACTATTTTTTAAAAAGAACTTCTAATTTTTCTGAGATTTCTAAGAGAGGTAGTTTTCTTTAAAGGGAAGTTTGCATGCAAATAATGATCAGGCCCGGGATCCTTTGCAACCAAGTGGGAGAAAATGGGGTGGCAATTTGGACCTACCTCGAAGAGCCGATAGAGACTCCCAATTAGCCAATTAAAGATGACAGTGGTCTTTATTTCCTCTGCTTGCGTCTATGGCTCTTTTCTTTCCTCTGACAAATGGTTGCAGCTGCATTGGCTCAGTAATCCTGTCACATGGCTCCTTTAATTTCATCAAGCTGGTTGTTTATGCAATTAATTTTTCCAGTTATTCACCGGGGAGGCCTGGCTTGTCCAAAACTGAGTCATGGGGGTGGGGGATGGTGTTTCTTGCCCAGAAGGCTACTGTACATATTTAAGTGTCCAAAGCTCTCTCAAAGAGAAACCTCAGAGCCGAGTCTGGGAATAATTTGTTAAAAATTAATTTGTTACACGTCATTTGCTAAATTTTCACCAATAAATTTAAATTGGGTATTTTAATCACTAAATGCCAACAATGGTTTTTTAAAAAAATGTTTCATGTCATTTTAATTTGTTGCCTTTGATGTAATGGGAGTATTGGCTATTTTCCCCCCTTTTCAGTAATATTAAATGTTTTTATTCAACAATCCCTTCCAGCTCTGCAGTTTTAAGATGATGATGATTTAATTAACAGGTTTATTCACATTTAATATAACAGATTAATTTTATAAACTTCCCTTAATGTTTTAACTTTAACCAACTGATTGTACTTTAATTATTTAATGGTTATTGCATTGGTATATGAACACAGATGCTTCCAACCCTGGCCTCAGAAAAGTGCAAATCATCTGTTTAATTTAGCAGGAAGAAACACCACACCAACAGAAAGTTAGAAGGGACAGACTGAAAAATGAAGAACTAGGATGGCAACAAAGAGAATTAGCATTTAGGTCAGATCGAGGTGACAGATTCTCCACCACTGGATCATTCATCGAGTTAAGTTTTAGCCACGCCTCGTTTTCACCCAATTCATAACTCACTGTTTCTTGAACTTGGGAACTTGTTGGACACGACTTCGTCTTCGGTTTGAACAATAGACCTGGGGAATGTTTTTTTTTTGTTTTGTTATGTGCCATTGAGTCACTTCTGACTTATGACAACTCTAGTAGAGTTTTCAAGATGTATAAGATGTTTGAGGAATGGCTTACCATAGCTATCCCCGGTGAATTTTCCTGGCCAGGGAGGGATCTGAACCCAAGTCTCCCAACTCCCAGCCCAACACTCTGTCCACTACACCACACTGTCCATCAGAGACCATAGCTAGCCTCCTAAGACATTTTCCCATTGATATGGACTACTTTGGTCTTACAAGTGTGTGCTGCATTGCTGCTGATCAGCCTTTGGACTAAAGAAAAGGGCATAGAGTATATACACAGGACAAAACTATTGATGACTGAATATATATTACATGGGCTGGCTGGTGTGATATCATAGAGACATGAAATTCAGAAACTGTTATCAGATGTGCTTCATGGACCTGCCCTTAAAGATAATGCAGAATTTGGCCACCAAAGAGGGCAAAAGGAAAGCACATTAAAATTCAGTTTCCATGATCATTATATGTCTTTATGGGTGCAACTCAAGCAGCGAGTTATTACTCTAAGTACGTACATGTCTTGGGCTGAAGTACCATCTTCCATTGAAACCTGCTCCATCTCCTGAGACCTGCTGTGAATCCCATTTTCAGGAATTTCACAGTACCTGGAGCTGGGTTTAACACATAGCAGAGCTGCTGCAGTTTTGCAAAGCCTCTCAGAGCTTGCAGGTGTTACCTTCTGGACTACACCTCCCAGAATCTCCAGCAAAACAAGCCCGTGGAGTTCTGGTAGTTGTTACATTAAAAAGATAGCGTTCCCAAGTTCTGATCCTTACAAAGATCATTCAGACCTTGGCTGAAATGCAACAGTGAGTTATAGCTAGAGTAGGCCCACTGAATCAGTGGACATCTGGTGAATCAACTCCTCCCTAAGTTCCATCGATTCAATGGAAGTCAATTTAATTGCAATTTACTACCAGATTTCAGTCACTGTCTAATACTGCTTGGCAGACTTCTAAAAACACAGCTAAAGGTGGACTTTTTGTAAAATAAGATTAATAAATGAACCTTCAACAATGGACATATACTTACTCGTACCACAGTTTGGCAGGCTTTTTGATCATTTGGACATATTCCCTTTCTTGGTTTTGTTTTGTCTAACATCTATATACAACTTTGTGTTGGCATTTAAAAATAAAATCCTGCATCGCTGCCACTTGTTTGACTGTGTTGTTCTAAAATGTTCAAGTTATATCTGATTGAACTTCACAAGGACCAATTGCCTATTTCTCTCCATATCTAACTTTAAATTGAACACACATTTCACGTTTAGAGCCAATCTACAGAAATGCACCCAAATTAAAACGTATTTGCCTTCAATAGTACCCACCCTACATATGTTTCTGGATCCTGGTTAACCTTCCTGGTGGGAAGGAGATGCAGCCAGAGTGGTATCTCAGCTATAGAAGGGAAGTGAGTTTAACTTTCCCTCAGGTGGTGTCCTGCCCAGAACTGCACCCCTGGACTAACTATCAATTCCAGGAGGAAATCACCATTGGTGGCCCATTCTTTACAGGCCTTCAGATGGCTCTTATGATAAGCCTGTTGCGACCTGATTTTTCCTAAAATATGAACAGCTAAGGAGTTATTGGTTACAAATAATGAGTTATTTGCAATTAGTTCCATTTCCCCACATGCAAGTATTGCTAAATCACAAATGCAACTTAATGAGAAGGTAACATTGCTTCTTTTGCAGTGTGACTGCCATTTTATAATGATCATGGGCAGAAATGGACGTTACAGATCGTCTGTTACCCAAAGAGGGATATCCTTGACTATTGAAAGCCTTTCAGTGTAACAGCAGAGGCTTCGCTCAATCCGTACGAGTCTGCAAATCACTTTGCTTTGTTTGAGGATTGGTCTTCAGGACTTACTGGAAATCTGAGTTCACATACCTGAGAGAGAGGGTTTCCAGGTCAGTAGCTTCCCATTCCTGAGATTCCAGGGCCAAAACATGAGACCCAGGAGCAGTCTTTAGTGTAACGATGGCAAAACAATGGCTGAAATCCTTTTGCTTGGCATAGTAAGTCACACTAGAGGAGCCCTATTGAATCACTGGATTTGGTGAATGAACTCCTCTGTAAGTTCCATTGATTCAGAGCTGCCTAGTCTACTTTACTTTAGCACAGTAAAGTCCAAACTAGAGTAGGCCAATTTGAATGGATGAATTCAACAAAGGAGTCGACTCACCAAATCCCTACTGATTCAATGGACCTCCTCTAGCGTGACTTACAATGCTAAGCAAAAGGATTCCAGCCAACATGTGTTAATGCATACAATGGGGCAGGCAATGGGGATTTCCGCCACTCCTTTCTAAACCAATATTACAAGCATCACATATGTAAGAACAAAATAATTGTGCTGATCTGGTGCCAATGAGGAGGAAATGGGTACCATTAAAGCCATCATGTTCAAAAAGACCACACTTTCTATTTCTCCAGTACCGTCTACTCTGAGCTTTATCTGTCCATTTGGGGATCCAGCATAACAACTGCCGGAGACTTCAGCCAAAGCTGTAGACCTGCCAGCCATATGAGCGAGTGCCTTAGTTACTTCTCTCTCTGACACGGATGTGCTCTGATCTCTAATTACAGGCATTTTGTAAGGTCTGTTTCTGCTATTATAAAGTTATGAGGATGTGGCCTCATTGGAGAGCGGAAGAGGAATACCACATGGTTCAAGTGTTGGCTTATGAAGCGCCTCATGCTATTTCATTCAGGATGATTTAACAATAAAACGATTTTAGTTGCCACTGAGAAACAAGAATGCAATAAACCTGGGAGTTTTGTTTTGTTTTTAGATTTCTAACTATAATGATAACTAACTAACTACTATTGGGGCTATGGAACTACCATAGGTAGCTAATTAATTTTAAAAATGTCTTTCTAAGTTATGAAAAAGTATTATGCTACGATTGTCTGAACTGGTGCTAAAATACTTTGGCAGGTGGAGAGAATCCATATAAATATTTCCCTATAATCTCCCCCAGCACACACAAATGGATTCAGTAAGATGAATTTTACTGCAACATTAGGGATGAGGTATCTCTGTAATCCTCTGTACTTGAACACAATGGCCAGCATCCTATCAAATATGCACATGTGTGGAACTCCAGCTGTGGAAGGTGCCATAGTGAACTGATGTGGTCTCAGTCACACACAACCAGGTACGTGGCCAGTACTTTGTCACATCACCATAGCAAATACTTCAGTTCCACGTACATGGATTCTAAACAGGATAGTGGTCAATGTGACTGAGAACATCTGTGTGCAGGCTGTGTAATACTCACAACTTGGTCTTCCAAAAAATCATTGTTGCCCCTTAGTATCTACTGCCTGAACCTTTGCTTTGCCTAATGATGGCTGGCCCTGATTAAGCATCCTAGATCCATGTGTGGAGGTCCTAAATACCAAGAGGTCAAGTGTGAATGAGAAAAAGCTGTTGCTTTTAGAATCTTCTTACACACACCACCAAAGAATCTGGCTGATACCTGTTGGAAATAGTATACTAGGTGATGCTTCTGATCCTACAGCTACCAGGGGTAGAATTTGAAAGCTACGCTCCCAACGTGTGTTTGCAGCTTGCATTTTGGAACTCATTGTAAGAAATAGACCTGGCATGGACATCTGTTATAACTTTTGGAAAACTCGTATGTTTTTTCTGTATCATCCACAATATACAGCCTGATGAAAACTGGTATAGATAAAAAAACTAGCTCTCTTTTTAATGGTCTAATAAAGGTACCACCTGCTCTTGTTTTTGTATTTCTTCCCAGTCTGGGTCCTTCTCATGTTCCTAAGGAGGGAAGATTTTTCAGAGGGAAGATTTCACAAACTTCCCTAAAAATGTGAAATCCACAATTCCTTTGAGGATGTGTATTCTTAAAGATGCCAGAATCACAACTGTTTCAAAAACAAACACAATTCAAGAATCAGCTGCAGATCATATAAAATGTAGAAAACATCACCAGTAATATTCCCCCCCCCCCCCAACATTATTAATTGCTGATTGTTATTCGTTCCTGACATTCTCAGTCTGGATATTAAATTCTTCTTCCCAGCAAATGAGCAATCTAGATAATTTTGTTTCAGCACATGAGTTGCAGGGTGGGAGAGGATCTCATGCACCAGTGGGCGGTGAGAGGAGGAACAGGGAGTATGAAAGATTCATAGTGCCTTTTTAACAGGCTTCTTGTTCTTTGCAAAAGCCATCCAAGCCCTCTGCAGCTGTTGTTATGTAAAAAGCAAGAGCTGGTTGCCTCAAATGATTTGCTGGCGTCAGTTTGTGTTGGCGTTCACTGTATTTAACACCGGACCTGTTCCTCCTCGCTCGGACGATCCTTTCTGGGTTTGTTTGAGTTTCTCCCGACAACTATGCAGCTTGAAGAGGGGGTAACAGGGCCTGCAGTTTGTCAGCCGAACCCTCCCTTGGCAAGCTGGATGGAAGGAGAGCTGACATCCACTTTATCTGTCTGAAAAACCTCTGAACTCTCCTGTCCCTTCTCCGAGATCTGGAGGGCTGGTTTGGCTCCAGCCATGACGTCTGGTTTTGATAAGGCCATCTTGCAGTCTGGCAGAGTCTCCTGGGATACCGGTGAGGAAATGCAGTCTGAGGTTGTGCCGTTTTTCGCTGTGTTTCCTTTCTTCGTTTTGTGATGTTCCAAGAGGGCTGACCCTTGAGTGGGACACAGCAGTGTTTGGGTTCCCTCAGGAACCATTGCCGCTCCCTTCTCTGGTTTTATCTCCGTCCACACAAAAGCACCGCGTTTCTGCAAGAGGGAAACAAGGTTGATGTGAGCCAGGAGGACATAGAAGCAGTGAGGAGATGCAGCTGTGAGCTGAGTTCATTTATTAGCTCAAGTGCTAGCGCAGCATCTTTCTGCTCTCTTGGCCTCTCCACTGGCTGGCAGCCAACATTATGACAGCTGGGAGTAACACAAGAAGAGCTGAGCCATCCCAGCTTTTCTGATGAGTGGGATGAGGAAGGACCCATACATGACGGCCAGGAAGCAACAAGTGAAAAGCAGAGGGAGCAGGACTTCCCTGCTGCTCTTCCCGTCTCTGCTCCCCAATTCTGGTTTGGAGGGGTTCTCTCTTGCCTGTCAATGGCATCCTATCTCTGTTGGGCAAAGACTCCTTCCCGTCAGATTTAATTTCTTGAGACTTACACACACCACCAAAGTTGCTATGGATACAATTTTAAACCATTTGCTTTTATAGGCCCAAAAGATTTATGGTGTATTCTCAAATGACTTTGGCCATTGTCATTTGAGTTGTACAATAACAACACCATTATTTCAAAAGAGGGGGACCCAGAAGAGTAAACAAACAGGACTCTGTTTCCTCACCAAATACCTCCAATAAGAGGGTTCTCCAGAAACATGATATAAAGTTTACTAAACTGAATGGAATTATTTGGGATAGCCAAAGCCTCAATTTTCTCAGGCTTTTATTGATTTTCTCTCTCCCTCAATGGCAAGCCTGACACCTTCCACATCCATTTCTTCTGCAATTCCTTTCAGCATAAAAAATCCTTACTTCTCCCTTTCTTTCTCCACCCCTTCCAAAATCCTTTCCTCCCCCTTTCTTTCTCCACCCTTTCCAAAATCCTTTCCTCCCCCTCTCTTTCTCCACCCTTTCCAAAATCCTTTCCTCCCCCTTTCCTTTTCCACCCCTTCTAAACTCCTTTCCGTGTCCGAAAAGCACGGTAATCTATGCACCCGGGTAATTGGGGCTCGTCAGCCTTGGAAGGCAGCCCATCTAGGAGAAGGAAAACTCCAATTTCAAACCTCCACTGCCTTGTGGCTATATCCATCGATGGAAAAGTAGTAAACCTCAAGGCAAAATCCAGAGCTGGAGTCCCGGAGGCAGTTTGTGACTGTGTACAATCACGCTCTGGCAACTCCTGCAACGTCGCTGGAACCAGTTGTATTGGCTCTTGCCTTTCCATTGGACTACTTCAGTGATGTGGAGAGGGGGGATTTTCTGCTTGGGTAACAGTCTATCCTCCATATTATTTTACCCAGGCTTCGTGCTCTGGAGAGGACACTCCAGCTTCGCATACAGCGTCGAAATAACACGGGAAGTAGCAGTTACCGGTTATAAGTCTTTGCTCGATTGGCGTAGAGCATGACGCCAGGGGCTACTTCCGACAGTGGGAGAGGTCATTGCACCTCACTAGGTAGCTATTGCCCGCCTTAAGCTGGGCAGCCCCCAGCCAGTAAGGTGCTGCCTCACCACGGTCTGTTAACCTCACGGGGTGCGTGGGGTTTAGGGTGAAAGCCAACAAGCAGATTGATAACCCTGCACCATGCAATAATCATAAGAAAACTTCTGCCCTAAAGTTGGGCACCTGGAATGTTCGGACAATGACCCCTGGCTTTTCTGACGACCTGCAGGAAATAGGCGACGCACGCAAGACAGCTGTCATCGACATGGAACTGAGTAGGCTGCAGATGGACACTGTTGCCCTGCAAGAGACGAGATTGCCAGACTCGGGCTCTGTCAAAGAAAAAAAATTCTCATTCTTCTGGCAGGGAAAACCATTGAATGAGACCAGGGAATATGGTGTTGGCTTTGTGGTTAGAAATACTCTGCTGAGTATTTCTAAGTAGCTAGAATGTGCAAAAATAGAAGATTAAAAAACACGATTGGGGTAATTAAAGATAGAACAGGCAAGAGGTGTAATATAATGAAAGATAAATTGAAGATTTTTCAAGAATTTTATCAGAAATTATATAAAGGAAACAATGTACTGAAAGAGGATATAGAAAATTATATAAATGAGAATTTAAAAACTAAATTATTGGAATGTGATAAAAGAATATTAGAAGAAGAGATTAAAGAAGAAGAAATTGCTGAAGTCATTAATAAACTGAGAAATGGTAAAACACCAGGCCCTGATGGATTGGGTCCAGAATATTATAAACATCTAGTTCCATTTTGATACCTAAGCTAAAAATGTTTTATAATAAAATATTGGAAGGAGAGACAATGCCACCTTCTTGGAGACACTCATTGATGATTCTTATTCCAAAACCCAACAAGGATCTAACAGATCTAACAAGGATCTATATCTCTAATAAATCAAGATGCTAAGATTTTTACTGCTATATTTTTGTTGTTTAGTCGTTAAGGCGTGTCCGACTCTTCATGACCCCATGGACCAGAGCACGCCAGGCCCTCCTGTCCTCCACTGCCTCCCGGAGTTGGGTCAAATTCATGTTGGTAGCTTCGATGACACTGTCCAACCATCTCGTCCTCTGTCGTCCCCTTCTCCTCTTGCCCTCACCCTTTCCCAACATCAGGGTCTTTTGCAGGGAGTCTTCTCTTCTCAGGAGATGGCCAAAGTATTGGAGCCTCAGCTTCAGGATCTGTCCTTCCAGTGAGCACTCAGGGTTGATTTCCTTAAGAATGGTTTGTTCTCTTTGCAGTCCAGGGGACTTTCAAGAGTCTCCTCCAGCACCACAATTCAAAAGCATCAATTCTTCGGCGGTCAGCCTTCTTTATGGTCCAGCTCTCATTGCTATATTAGCAAATAGATTAAATAGATTTATAGCAAATTATATTAAAGAGGATCAATGTGGCTTTATAAAGGGAAGACAAATGGATAATCTAACTAGGCGAGTTTTGAACATTATATATGAGGTAGAAAAGGAAAAAACAAAGGCAACTGTTTTGGAACAAGAGGAAAAAGAGACTGAAATAGAAGGTTTGAAATCAATTTGGGAACATGATTTAAAGACAGAAATTAAAACAGAGGATTGGACAAAAATTTGGAAGATGAGAGTTTTAAGATTAATGTTGGCAAGAATAAAGAATTTTTTTAAAAAAATAGTTTAAGGTGGTACATGACTCCGGTGAAATTGAACATAATAAATTCAGACTATTCTAAGGCCTGTTGGAAATGTGATGAAGAAATTGGCACGTATTATCATATGTGGTGGGAGTGTAAAGTTATAAGTTAAATAAATAAATAAATTGATTCAGAAATTTTGGAAATTGATTTTTAAGGAAATGTGATATATTTGGAAATGATATCGAACTTAATTCTAAAATTGCTTTGCTGTCAATTTTTGATAAGATAGAACTTGATTATTGCTCAAAGGAATTGATTTCTAATTTTATGACAAGTGCTAGAATATTAATAGCTAGATTCTGGAAAGATAAAAATGATATTAAATTGAAGATTGGTATAATGAAGTACGGGACATTGTGTTAAATGATAAATTGACTACTGAACTTAAGATGAAAAGAGGGGAAATAAGTTTAAATATTTTTTATGCTATTTGGGGTAGATTTGTTGAATTTGTATTAGTGAAAGGAAAGGGGAAAGCCTTTAAGCAACAATCAATACAATTTTGGAAAGGAGGTTCGTAATAAAAGTATTGCTCCAAAAGGTCCCGTGGGTATGGGGGTGCACTGTGTTTTAGATTGTACTAGTAAGTATTTTGTATTCTTGTATTTGTTTTGGAAATTTTAAAAAAATAATAATAAAAAAGAAATACTCTGCTGAGATCCATTGTTCCACCTACTGCGGGGAGTGAAAGAATCCTGTCTTTGCAGCTCCACTCATCAGCAGGACCAGTCATCCTCATTTGTGCATATGCACCAACACTGTCGTCTACAACAGAAGTCAAAGACAAATTCTATGACGACCTGGCATCTACTATCAAAAAAATCCCCGAGAGAGAGCTGCTGTTTGTTCTCAGAGATTTTAACGCTAGAGTTGGTGCTGATCACAATTCTTGGCCCACTTGTCTAGGCTGCTTTGGCATTGGGAAGATTAACTAAAACGGCCAACGCTTGCTGGAATTTTGCTGTTATTATGGTCTCTGTGTCAGCAACACGTTCTTTAATACGAAGCTTCAACAGAGTCTCTTGGAGACATCCAAGATCGAAGCATTGGCATCAGCTCGATTTGATCCCCACTAGACACTCTAGCCTTCCTAGTATTACGATCACACGCAGTTACCAGAGTGCTGATTGCAATACTGATCACTCCCTGGTGTGTAGTAGAGTAAAACTGCGAACAAAGAGATTGTATCACACGAAAAAGGAAGGAAGACCACGTATTGACATCAGCAAGACTCGCGATCAGAGAAAAGTGGAGGAATTTGCCCAAGCGCTTGAGGAAACCCTTCCAGGCCTGGCTGGTGCAAATGCACCTGAACGATGGGAACATTTCAAGAATGCTGCTTATAACACCGCCTTGTCCACATTTGGCAAGAAGATCAAAAAGACGGCAGACTGGTTTTAAGCTCATTCGGAGGAGTTGATGCCAGCCATCGAGGAAAAGAGGAGAGCTCTAGCAGCATACAAAGCCTGTCCTAGTGACTACAACTTGTAAGTTCTTCGAGTTGCTCATAGCAAAGTCCAACAGACTGCCAGGAGATGTTCTAACAATTATTGGCTTCAGCTCTGCTCTCAGATACAGATAGCAGCGGACACAGGTAACATCAAGAGAATGTATGACGGTATCAAGCAGGCTTTAGGTCCAATACAGAAGAAATCTGCTCCTTTGAAGTCTGCTACAGGCGTGATCATCCAGGACCGAGCACAGCAGATGGAACGTTGGGTGCAGCACTACTCTGAGCTATATTCTAGAGAGAATGTAGTAACCAAAGAGGCATTAAATAACATCGAGTGTCTGCCTGTCTTGGAAGAATTGGACAGCGAACCAACTTTAGCAGAAATAAAAGTGGCCTTGGATTCCCTCGCCTCCGGCAAGACACCTGGGAAGGATAACATCCCTGTTGAAGTGTGAAGTGCTGTAAAGAGATCATCACCACTGAGCTGTATGAAATCTTCTGTCTTTCCTGGAGGGAAGGTGGAGTACCACAGGACATGAAGGATGCAAACATTGTCACATTGTACAAGAACAAAGGCGATGGGGCGACTGCAATAACTACCGTGGCATCTCTCTTCTCAGCATTGTAGGGAAGCTGCTTGCTCATGTTGTGCTGAAGAGACTCCAGGTGCTTGAAGACAGAGTCTATCCAGAATCACAGTGTGGATTTCGAGCTAATAGATCCACCACTGACATGGTATTTTCCCTCAGACAGTTGCAGGAGAAATGTAGGGAACAACGACAGCCACTCTTTGTGGCCTTCATAGATCTTACAAAAGCCTTTGATTTGGTTAGCAGGGATGGCCTTTCTAAAATACTTCCCAAGATTGGATGTCCACCTCGACTTCTTAACATCATCAGGTCCTTTCATGAGGAAATGAAGGGCACTATAGTTTTTGATGGCTCAACATCGGATCCCTTTGGCATCCAAAGCGGAGTGAAACAGGGTTGTGTCCTCGCGCCGACTGTTTGGGATCTTTTTTGCTCTCATGCTGAAGCACGCTTTTGGAACCGCAACAGAAGGCGTCTATCTCCGGACTAGATCAGATGGAAAGCTCTTTAATTTCTCTAGATTGAGAGCAAAGACCAAAGTCCAGCAGAAATGCATGCGGGACTTCCTCATCGCCGATGATGCAGCTGCTGTTGCCCATTCTGCTGAAGAGCTCCAACAACTTATGAATCGTTTTAGTAAGGCCTGCCAAGATTTTGGATTAACAATCAGCCTGAAGAAAACACAAGTCATGGGCCAGGGCGTGGACTCACCTCCCTCTATTACCATCTCTACAGAAGAACTGGAGGTTGTTCATGATTTCGTGTACCTTGGCTCAACCATCTCTGACACCCTCTCTCTAGATGTCGAGCTGGATAAACGCATTGGCAAAGCAGCTACCATGTTCTCTAGACTCACAAAGAGAGTATGGCTTAATAAGAAGCTGACGGCATATACCAAGATCCAGATCCAGATCTATAGAGCCTGTGTCCTGAGCACACTCCTGTATGGAGAATTAGTGCAGGGAAAGCGCCCCAGAGGGAGACCACAGCTGTGATACAAGGAGATCTGCAAGCGGGATCTGAAGGCCTTAGGAATGGACCTCAACAGATGGGAAACCTTGACCTCTGACCGTTCAGCCTGGAGGCAGGCGGTGCAGCATGGCCTCTCCCAATTTGAAGAGACCCTTGTCCAGCAGGCCGAGGCAAAGAGGCAGTCCCGAAAGCAGCAAAATCAGGGAGCTGGACAGGGGACAGATTGTATTTGTCTTCAGTGTGGAAGGGATTGTCACTCTCAAATTGGCCTTCTCAGCCACACTAGATGCTGTTCCAAGACCTCTATTCAGAGCACGCTACCATAGTCTCTCGAGACTGAAGGATGCCTACAGAGGTTGTGATTAGTCTTTGTTTGTAAGTATAATTACCCGGGGACAAAGACCTGCCTGAATCAGGTGTCTGGAGCACTAGTGGATTTCATCTTGTAATTATAGGATTATCTGTAATACATACTTTGGCCCGAAATAGCTCCTATCACTTGGTTGGTGATAAATGGCCCTGATGATTGAAGGATTCTGTGCTTTCTTTTCTGCAGGGACAGAAAAAGAGCCACCCATATGTTGTTCATAGGTACCATCTACTCCTTTGGGAAGTATTAAAATGCTTAAAGACTAGCACTGTGTCCATTATATTGGGTGGTCCAGTTTCCACAGAGGGCAGAAACAGACATTACAGATCACGATTAAGGGGAAGTTCTTAATTGCTGAAAGCATCTGAATCCACAGTAGAGCTTTTCTTATCTCATGCAATTTGCAAAAAATCAGGGTTTTCTGGTGGGGGGATTGAGATGAGTCTTCAGGACATAAGCACAGGCCTTATTTGAAGTCTGATTTTTCAAAGAGGAAAGAGGGCCTCACTCATGCATGGTCTCTCCAACACTGACATGCCTGCAGGTCTAATCAGTGGCTATTTATAATGTTTCTGCCCTGATAAGCCTGAGGGGTGGGGCGAGATGATGTCCCCCCCCCCTTTTGCTGAGTTTTCTCACAGTATTCAAGGTGTCTCCAAGATCATGTCAAACTTCTCCCGATGAAAGACACACAGGATTACATGAATATTGAAATTTTTTTGGCATTCCTGTCTCTTGGTCACTCTGAACTTCGTGTTCTTCTCCGGAGGACCTTCATTCAAGTTAAGGTTGGCCACCTGCTGTATCCTAGGCAACCACACTGTTCTTCCAGACAGTGGTCCAGAACATTTTTTTGCCATATAAACTCGTCTCTCTGTGACAGAATAGTATAAAAGAAAATCAAAAATAGATCAGATGTGTCTTTTATTATATGTCATTACTAATGGGATAAAGAGCGGTTTCCCTGCGGGAGAACTGGTTCGTTTTTAGAAAACTAAAAAATCTTTGGGTGATAAGTCAAACCTTCATTTCCTCGCCATCTCCAGATTAAATGGCTGATGCATAAAAAGTACAAAGGAACTATCACACTGGTTTTTGTATGGGCAATCGTTTCTTTAAAACTAAATAGCTAAATAATAAACCAATATGAATTTAATTGATTATATATCCCAGTGAGTTTCAGAAAGAGGTTTCCTAAAAGGGCAGGATTTTGTTTATATTTTCTGGATTAAAATGTTTTGGAAATAAAAAAGAATTTAAGAAGATTGTTTGGACTAAAGCCAGACACTCATATTGGGTGGTTAATAGTACAATCCCACAACACATCTAGTCAGATTTTATCACGATGCTATTAACCCCTTGAGTTCAGTGGGGCTTACACCCAGGCAAGAGCATCACTCAAATTATTTACAATTTATATCATTTTAGGAAAATATAGATAGATATCTTACAGATAACATTAAATACTGAAAGCATAAAGAGAACCCCTTCAAGGAATAGACTGAGAAAACTGAATAAGAAATGCCCATTTAATACATTTAGACCCTTTTAATGAGTGGGAGACGAAGGATTGTAGTGGATTATCAACCACGGGAAACTGAAAACTTTTTATGAATCTCCAGAATCATTCTAAGAAGAAACATTGCAGATGCTTCTTCTCAAAAACAGCCTCATTATTAGAAGCTGAGCTTCCTTGAGTTATTTTCTTCTCCTCCCCAGAAGAGAAGCTGTAGGCAGTCTTGATTTTTATTTTTGAGTATGTCTTGATCAAAATTTGCCAGTGTCATCCAAGATGAGATGCAAAACTGCTGGCTGGCTTTCCTCATCCCCCAACTCTAAAAGAAGTCACTGTTGTTTTTGTGGCTATGGAAGCAGGAAGTGAGATCTGCACTCTGGGTTCCACATCCTCCTTGCCCATTCCATGGTGTAATGATTGAGAGTCTGTTGTACGATTCTACTTTGCACTTAATTTCTGGATGTACAAACATCAAACCTGACATTTCATATTCTCTCTTTCTAAAACAGTGGGACCTGGAAGACATCAGGTGTAATGCTGGTAAAACTAAATGCCGGCAATTCTGGGGCATGCAATAATATTTCCTAATGCTAGAACAATGCATTGGAGACCTTGAGGTAAACACATGCTCTTGGCTTCCTGCTGAGCACTAATGGAACAGGATACACATGGCCTTACCTTCCCTTGATAGGGGATGCAGGGAGTCACTCTGGCATCATAATGCTGTTTGAACGTGAGTTGCTCTTGGAAAAGTCTTGGGAGACTGCCTGGAGGTCGAGGAGATGCAAGGGGAACTGGGAACATAAACAAATTGTGTCAGAATTGAAAAACCATCAAGGAAATCATGTTGATTATAAACACCATACAACACAGGTGCATAACCCTTTTAAGACCCAAAGTCTACTTCCCACATCAGCCTGGGACAGTGCAAACATCTGCATGTGTGCAAACACATGCATTCCCCACATTTTGTCTTCCACCACCTCCAATTCCCATGACATGTCATATGCCAAGGAATTGTGATGTCATAACCCAAGGGACCATGCCCCTTGCAAGGGAGATGATCAGCTGCACAACAGGGATGAGCGGGTGAGATTTAGCCAACTTCAGAGGTTGCACAGAGAGCAGCTAGAGCACTGGTTCCCAACCTTAGGTCCCCAGACATTCTTGGATTGCAACTCCCAGAAGTCTTCACCACTAGCTGTGCTGGCCAGGATTTCTCAGAGTTATAGTCCAAGAACATATGTAGACCCAAGGCTGGGAACCACTGAGTGTTGCCCCAGAACTCCAGGTTATGCACCCCAACACATATCTTTAGCTGGACTTGCAAATGAAATCACAGAAAAGAACAAAGCCACCAGAGCAATAGCCATGTGGGCGGTGAATCCTGTCCAGGGTTTGGGTTCATTCTTTGTAGGAGCCATGGAAGTTGCAATGAACGCTGTCCCAAAAATAGTTTCAATACCTTTAAGGTTCAAACAACAACAACAAAAACCCAGCCAATATACTGTCCCAAATGAAACCACAGTCATCATCCTCCCTGGACTACTGCGAGGCCTGTGGCTGAGCCCAGATCCTGATGGGGGTGGATGGGATGTGACATTCTCACCCCTACAATTCCTGATGTTTTGATCTTGGAAGTTGTGGCTCCACTCCAGCACTGTTCACAGAAGCACTTCAGGAATGCTGGGGCTACATCACTAGATCCCTTCTCTAATTGAAGCACACTGGGTGATCTTGGTTAAATTTCTCTCTCTCTCTCTCTCTCTCTCTCAGTCATCCTCACAAGATTGTTGTCAGGATTAAAATGGAGGAGGGGAAGACCTACGTAGCTGAGCTCTTAAAAGGAAGGCTAGAATATCAGTGTCATATCGTAAGAATTCCCTCTGCTCTTAGCTTTGAAGGTGAGCACAATGTGATCTGGGATATCTGCAGCAATGTTGGTGAGTAGTAGTTTAGACCAGGAAAATGCAGCGGGAAAGGGTTGAGGACCAACTTCCCTACTCGTACTTTCCAATTTTCAAAGCATCTGCCTGCAACTGTTAATTAGCAAGAAAAATGTAATTATAATACAGATGATTGCGACATATCTCCCACTTTAGTGGGCTTGCTGCAAAAGACGAACCAATGGATTCCATCAGAATTACTATGTGGGATGATTCTCCCATCTGGTTTCCATGAGTGTTTAGTAAATTTGCCACCCATAGGCTCCAAAAGGGAAATGAGCTTGTTCCTGGATTCCTTCCAAGGCCAGGCCCATTTCCCTCAGAAGTTCTAAATGGTTTCCCGGCACATCTCTTTTGTCCGCAAAGCATGTCCAGAAACGGAAAGCCAAAACTCTGAAATGTTAAGAACTCATTCAATCTTCTTCTGTTTTCCTTTCGGTCCAGTCATTCATGGCTGATGAATTATCCCAGAATTCAGAGTGCCATATAAGATGGTTTAAAAGAAAGAAATTCTTCTGGTGCCACAAGTTCAGCTAGTCAACAGCACTTTCACCCAAGGACCAAGCATAGTCCTGCTTTCCATTCTTCTGTCCGATAAATGCCAACATATTTGGTCGATCCATACAATGGCTCCTTGTTCTTAAATTCATTAACATTTAAGTGGTATTATACTTATATTTAATGCAATCAAAACACGTTAAACATGTCAACTATTGATATTTGCATGCAGATACTGACAAAACCAAAAGCAAGGGAGAGGCACAGTAACTGCCAAAATTTGGAAAAGTTACTTTTTAGACTACAACTCATCCCAGTATTCCAATCTGGGGGATCTAGTCCAAAAAAGCAACTTTCCAAGTTCCAGTGAATATACAGTATTCACAAATGAAAGAGGACTAAGGGGGCGTCTACACTGGCCCTTTTGGTGCAGGCTGGTGCAGTCTAAATAGAGTTGTTTGAGGTTAAGGGGAGGAGCGATATGTCACATAGTGCATTCCTCATGTCCAAATGGCATATGAGCCTCAAACAAACCCTGGCTCCTGCTGTCTGTTGAAAATTTCCCCTCCTCCTCTGCAGAGGGACAGAGGACATGAAATTATTAATTTTGCCTGTGCAAGACCATCATTGGTGCACTGAATCACTTAGGTTGTTGTTATTTATTTATTTATTTATTTATTTATTTATTTATTTATTTATTTATTTATTTATTTATTTATTTATTTATTTATTTATTTGCTTATGTGTAGTGCCGATCATTTGCATGTAGAGAGAACAGGAGATGGCAAGAATAAACATTGACATCCTGGGCGTCAGTGAACTAAAATGGACGGGAATGGGCGAATTCAATTCAGACGATTCTCATATCTACTATTGTGGGCAAGAATCCCGTAGAAGAAATGGAGTAGCCCTCATAGTCAACAAAAGAGTGGGGAAAGCTGTACTGGGATACAATCTCAAAAATGATAGAATGATTTCAATACGAATCCAAGGCAGACCTTTCAACATCACGGTAATCCAAGTTTATGCACCAACCACCCATGCTGAAATTGACCAATTCTATGAAGACTTACAACACCTTCTAGGACTGACACCAAAGAAAGATGTTCTTGTCATTATAGGGGACTGGAATGCTAAAGTAGGGAGTCAAGAGATAAAAGGAACAACAGGTAAGTTTGGCCTTGGAGTTCAAAATGAAGCAGGGCAAAGGCTAATAGAGTTTTGTCAAGAGAACAAGCTGGTCATCACAAACACTCTTTTCCAACAACACAAGAGGCGACTCTACACATGGACATCACCAGATGGGCAATACCGAAATCAGATTGATTATGTTCTCTGCAGCCAAAGATGGAGAAGCTCTATACAGTCAGCAAAAACAAGACCTGGAGCTGATTGTGGCTCTGATCATCAGCTTCTTATAGCAAAACTCAAACTTAAACTGAAGAAAGGAGGAAAAACCACTGGGCTAGTCAGGTATAATCTAAACCAAATCCCTTATGAATACACAGTGGAAGAGAAGAACAGATTTAAGGAACTCGATTTGGTGGACAGAGTGCCTGAAGAACTATGGAAGGAGGCTCGTAACATTGTACAGGAGACAGCAACAAAAACCATCCCAAAGAAAAGGAAATGCAAGAAAGCAAAGTGGCTGTCCAACGAGGCCTTACAAATAGCAGAGAAGAGAAGGGAAACAAAATGCAAGGGAGATAGGGAAAGTTACAGAAAATTGAATGCTGACTTCCAAAGAATAGCAAGGAGAGACAAGAGGGCCTTCTTAAATGAATAGTGCAAAGATATAGAGGAAAATAATAGAAAGGGAAAAACCAGAGATCTGTTCAAGAAAATTGGAGATATTAAAGGAACATTTTCTGCAAAGATGGACATGATAAAGGACAAAAATGGTAACGACCTCACAGAAGCAGAAGACATCAAGAAGAGGTGACAAGAATACACAGAGGAATTATACCAGAAAGATCTGGATGTCCCGGACAACCCAGTATGGTTGTGTGGTTGCTGATAGTGTGGTTGCTGACCTTGAGCCAGACATCCTGGAGAGTGAAGTCAAGTGGGCCTTAGAAAGCATGGCTAACAACAAGGCCAGTGGAGGTGATGGCATTCCAGTTGAACTATTTAAAATCTTAAAAGATGACGCTGTTAAGGTGCTACACTCAATATGCCAGCAAGTTTGGAAAACTCAGCAGTGGCCAGAGGATTGGAAAAGATCAGTCTACATCCCAATCCCAAAGAAGGGCAGTGCCAAAGAATGCTCCAACTACCGTACAATTGCACTCATTTCACACGCTAGCAAGGTTATGCTCAAAATCCTACAAGGTAGGCTTCCGCAGTATGTGGACCGAGAACTCCCAGAAGTACAAGCTGGATTTCGAAGGGGCAGAGGAACTAGAGACCAAATTGCTAACATGCGCTGGATTATGGAGAAAGCCAGAGAGTGCCAGAAAAACATCTACTTCTGCTTCATTGACTATGCAAAAGCCTTTGACTGTGTGGACCACAGCAAACTATGGAAAGTTCTTAAAGAAATGGGAGTGCCTGACCACCTTATTTATCTCCTGAGAAATCTATATGTGGGACAGGAAGCAACAGTTAGAACTGGATATGGAACAACTGATTGGTTCAAAATTGGGAAAGGAGTACAACAAGGCTGTATACTGTCTCCCTGCTTATTTAACTTATATGCAGAATACATCATGCAAAAGGCTGGACTGGATGACTCCCAAGCCAGAATTAAGATTGCCGGAAGAAATGTCAACAACCTCAGATATGCAGAATATACCACTCTGATGGCAGAAAGTGAGGAGGAATTTAAAAACCTCTTAATAGGAGGAGAGCGCAAAAAATGGTCTGAAGCTCATCATCAAAAAAACTAAGATCACGGCCACTGGTCCCATCACCTCCTGGCAAATAGAAGGGGAAGATATGGAGGCAGTGATAAATTTTACTTTCTTGGGCTCCATGATCACTGCAGATGGTGACAGCAGCCACGAAATTAAAAGACGCCTGCTTCTTGGGAGGAAAGCGATGACAAACCTAGACAGCATCTTAAAAAGCAGAGACCTCACCTTGCCGACAAAGGTCCGCGTAGTCAAAGCTATGGATTTCCCAGTAGCTATGTATGGAAGTGAGAGCTGGACCATAAAGAAGGCCGACCACCGAAGAACTGATGCTTTTGAATTGTGGTGCTGGAGGAGACTCTTGAGAGACCCCTGGACTGCAAAGAGAACAAACCTATCTATTCTGAAGGAAATCAACCCTGAATGCTCACTGGAAGGACAGACCCTGAAGCTGAGGCTCCAATACTTTGGCCATCTGATGAGAAGAGAAGACTCCCTGGAAAAGACCCTGATGTTGGGAAAGTGTGAGGGCAAGAGGAGAAGGGGACGACAGAGGACGAGATGGTTGGACAGTGTCATTGACGCTACCAACATGAATTTGACCAAATTCCAGGAGGCAGTGGAAGACAGGAGAGCCTGGCGTGCTCTGGTCCATGGGGTCACGAAGAGTCAGACACAATTTAACGACTAAACAACAAGTGCCGATCAAGAAATTGCCCACAGCCATGGTTTCGACTGGCACTTCAAACAAAGGCAACAGAAAAAACCTTTAAATTTAATCTAAATGATTCAGTGCATTGATGATGGTCTAGCACAGCTATTCTCAATGGGGGTCATATGGAGTCCTGGAGAGATCTGGCACATTTGAAGGGGGCTACAGATTGGAAACAGTTCTTCACACACCACCTTATAAGATATGTTCTGTGAT
Organism: Intellagama lesueurii; assembly: GCA_037013535.1. Taxonomy (NCBI): domain Eukaryota; kingdom Metazoa; phylum Chordata; class Lepidosauria; order Squamata; family Agamidae; genus Intellagama; species Intellagama lesueurii. Next base: position 340,804,369 of record JBAJHW010000001.1, on the reverse strand, counting down.
TTATACAACCATGATTCAACATATATTTCTTTCACATTGTATTTATGGCTGTGGAAAAATAAATGAGAATGTCTGATAGCAGATGCAAATATATATATAATTTCACTTCTCCTGTCTCTCTGCAGGGGAGCAGGGGTATTGTTCCATTTGGTGAAGTCATTCCCTTCATTCAGAGTAACTGTGGAGTTGTGATCTGTGCTTGTATGTAGCAAAGTTCCTCTGTTATCCTTCACAAAGAAGTTACATCATTATTTGGGATGAATTTATTAGATGAAAGTCTACTGAAAACAGGTTGGGCTCACTGGGAAGAAAAGCTGAAGGAAATACCTTCATGGCATTCTTTAAATGACATCAAGGATTGTGAGCTGTGATAGCTAAGCAGAACTTCCATGTTCCATGGCAATGTATGTCTACCTATTGAGCAGCTGGAAGACTTTATTTTTTGGACAAGAAGTTATTTTTTGGACAACAAGTTCCAAAATCCCCCACCAGCATGGCCAGTGGATAAGTTGGTGGCAGATTCTGGGAACTGTAGTCCAAAATAAATAAATAAATAAATAAAATTTTAAAAGCTGAAAGCAATCCTGGAGACTACAAAGTAGAGAGTGCATGATGGATGTTTATATGGTAAATCTAGATGGAAAAGGAAGAGGAGGAGAGGTGGGTCTGCCCTTCTGCTTTTTTTAAAAAAAAACCTCAAAATCATGTAAAATTGAAGCTGCTTTTCTGCCCGCAGGAGATGCATGCACATAACTGACCTTCACCCACAGTTTCAGCCTGAGGTCAATTAAGAACATAACAAAAACTGTGCTGGATGAGACCCCAGGCCTCTCTAGTCCAGCAATCTGTTTGTAAACTGGTCAACCAGATGACTAGGGGATGCCTGCCTAAAAGGGCACAAGAGCAGCTGCATTCGCCCGCTAGACTTTCTCCGCAGATGGTAGGAAGACACAGGTTGCTTCTGATCCTGGAGGTAATACACAGTCAGCGAGTAGAGGGTCGCTACCTTTTTTATGTTTTGTGACCTCAGTGGTGGGGAACCTTTGGAGTTTCACTTCCACAATTCCTTAGTGGATGGAGCTGAGGGTAGGCCAGGATGCCCAGGAAGGCAAAGGTTCCCCATTCATAATGTATTGAGCTTCCCAACGCTTAGGGCAAGTGGCTCCTTTTTAGGGAGAAAGGTGGGGTAAAAAATATTTTAAACCATCAAACTGTATGTACGACTGCAGGATAGAGCAACTACATCCAATACCTGAGAACAAAACAAGCTCTAACAAGCACTACTTGACTCTCCTGTTTTCTCCTCCTAACCACATTTTGTCAATCACTGTCAACTGCTGACTTGTGGCAGGACAGTCTGAATTGTCCTTATTCATTAGTGTCCAGTTTTGGCTCAAAGAGGGATGGCAGGGAGTTTTTCCCCATTGTCTTACCTATTCCACAAGAAGGCTGCAGCTTGCCATGGTATTTAACGGGCTGAGACAACATGCAGTTGGTCTTCTGGAAGTCATTTCTCTGCGTGCTCTGTTTGCTGTAGGGTGGCTTTGGACGCTGCACAACAGGTTCGCCGCTTGGCCACCAATGATCCTTCGCAGACAAGGGGAAGGAATGGGATTTATGAACATTCAGGTTACACAGACAGTAATGATGCTGATGAACATGGATTCTTCATGCCTTTACTGCGGCTGAAAGACTTACATTACAATATTGGAAAGATCTATGCCTGCCTCCTTGATTCATTTGAATAAATTCTGTTAGTATATGAATGTGTAGTATATAAATGACAACTTTGTATGGAAAAGCTTTTGGTTTATTTTGACATTTGTAAGTCTTTTATAGAAGCTTATAGTATACAGATTTTGTTATTACTGTTATACCTTTCTTTGTATCAAAAAAATATTGATTCTGCCATGGAAATATGTAACGTTACAACAGATCAGTTATGGAGTCCTGGTGTAGATGTAATGTTAAATCTATCTAACATTAAATCTAATGTTAATCTATCCAGCCCACCTCTGTCTCTCTCTGTCTCTCTCTCTCTCTCTTTAACCACTGCACCATGAGTCTCCCTTCAAGGTCCAAGGGAGATTGAAAATGGCCCTCCAAATAAATAGCCCATCCCTGCATTATATGAACAGAATGATTTGGAATAAACCTCTGACTAATGTGCTGCTCTTCCCCCTCCAGCCTGCCCCAGAAGTGGAGCTTGATTCTATTTCTTCATTTAACCTAACCACAAATTGTCAATACACCCAAACTGTGATCCAGCAATCAAACAAACCAGAATCACAAAACTCCAGATTTGTTTTGACTTGTTTCAATAAACCACAGTTTGAACCAGAAGTGGAAGAATAGAATGGGAGAGGAAGGAGTGAATCCCCCTAGTCCAGGGTTGGCCTTGGACCTGAGGTATGTAGGTTCCCTCTTTAATCTGAACAAACCACAATTTCAACTCTTTGGGAAGTAATGGCGAACCAGGGTTAGTTCAAACCTAGAGGTAGCTGCTTCCGATCCTTGCAATACTGCTAGAAAAGGACAGGGGAGTACATGAGCATAAATCTTTGCAAGTTGTATGTGTGTGTTGACCTAAACCTAGAAGTTGGGAATGTTATTTTATTGGACTATGACTCCCAGAACCCACCCACGCACCCACCCCGGCAGCATGGAGGAAAGCGTTGCTCACCTGCTTTGTTTTTGTATCTTCTGTGTCCATATATAGTATTGGCTCATTAAAATATTTGGTGTTTGTCTTTATGCATTTAGCATGGATTGGGTGGGGGTTATTGCGCCACTCTAGTGTATATCGTTGCTGTTTGTTCTTTGGAATATATACATCTTCGATCTTCCCTAGTATTTTGTTCCTTTCTGGGAACTCAGTATTAAATACTCTGAAGGTATCTGGGCTGAAAAATATAAACAAGCAGAAGGAATATTAATACCCTTAAATTAACATATGAAAGAAAAAAAAATTAAAGCCAGAGCCCTTTCTAAAATACCTATTATTTTAAATTTCATTTCATTAAAAAAAATAACTGGCAAAATCTTTAAAGTAAGCACATGTCTCAATCCAGTTAGAGTTACAGGTAATTTTAAAAATAATTCTCTTAATAAAGTAAGGTATAACATCCAATCAGAAATGCATTAATAGTTCAGCAAACTGGGGTAAATCTACAAGAGGAGAAATAAAATAAAAGTACATAGAAAATATAATTGCAAAGGATGAGGATCTCTTGGATGTTCAGGATTATATCTCCCATTGTTCCATGCCATTTTACAGTGCTCTCTGGGGATGATGGGAGTTCTAATTTCAGCCATTAAGCAACGTGGGCTTGAGAAGCCAGAACCACTATAGGAGGGGCGCACAACAATGTAGCTTCAAAGTCAAAGCTCACGGGCCTTACTGGAGACAAAGGCAGAGCAATGTAGTGGACAGGTCAGGATGGGGTAATATTTCCTTCTTTTGGACTGCAACGTCCAGCATCTTTCAACCAGAGACTATGCAAGCGGAAAGACTTTAGGACTTAGAACACAAAACAGGGACTTTTCCATGTATCAAGTGCTAGACATGGACAAGATCTAGATTCCAGTATCTGTTGAAGAATGACATTTGGTGAGCAACCTTGGAATAATCCCTCTCTCAGCTTTACCCGCTTTATAGGATCATTATGAGGACAACAATTTAAAAAAGTCCCTCCCCTCTCTTCCCTCGTACCACCCTGATGGAGGACAGAATTTGAAACAAATATCAAAGATGCACAGTGGACTTCAGATACTTTAATCCTTGCAGTAAGCTGTAAAATATTGTCCTTCTCATAATGCTGAGGTGGGGGCGATGCCTCTAAAGCTGGAACCAAGATCTTCCCATGCGAACTTGTTGGTTCATAGCGGAGGATGCACGTGACTAGACAAAAGCAGGACTCCCAGAAAAAGTCAGAGGCGATGTGTCTTCCTAACAGACCTTCAATCTATATTTGGCACATTAGCTTCCTTTTGTTTTGTAATTGGTCATTGGGAGATAACCACGGATTTCCTTTGCATGTCTCAGACATGTTACTATGAAGGATTTACATTTCTGGAGGCAAGATCTGTTGAGAACAGGGCATATGCCTCTCTCTTAATGTCTGATCCAACCCAGACACTCTTAGCTGCTCAGCCAGACTGCCCCCACACTGGTATGTGGGATCCAGGGGCTTTTAACCAACTGGCTATCAGGAATACCTCCATCTCATTCTTAATTAATTAACAGCTGTTTGGGATGCTCTCCTTCTGAGATTCATGAGCAAGTTTGTCACAATTCAACATGCCTCGCTGTCATGCTTAGCATTCCTTGAGCCTTCTTCCTGCTCCTTGTCCTTTCTTCTGTCAGCTGCAGCCTTTCCCCCTCCCATCTTCTTAATGTCTTGCTGGGAACACATTCCAAGCACACAACAATCCCACTTCTATTCTTAGACGTCGGTCTTTATCAGCAGCCTCTCTGACACAGAGGGTCAATCTGATGTCTGAGGCACCATGGCAGATACAAATTGTCTGACTCTCTCCTCTAGAGGCGCAGGTACCCCTTAACCAAGACTCCCCTTAACCTAGCCACCTCACTGCATACTGCTAAATGCTCAGCGCCTCCTAAAAGCTCCTTTTCATTTAAGAATCCAGATAGTGATTCCCTTTCTTTGTGGCCCTGGCTATTTATATGGTCTTGGTCAGCCTTTCCAAATCTGGTGCCTTCCAGATATAATGACTACAACTCCCATCACTCAGTCACCATGGACTCCCACTTTCAGGATCCTCACACCAGCATGGGCAGCATTTGATGAATGAGCTGGCGTTCCAACAGCCATGTGCAGGCTTGAACCATTTGGTTTACCACAGGAAAATGCAGGGTTATTTCCTGATGAGTGTAACAAGCAGCTGGTTTTCTTACCATCTTTGAACCTGATAAAAAAAGCCAAGATCATCCCACTCATTGGGCACCAAACTCCACCATTTCACCTGGCCCAAAGTTAGGAGGAAAGCTCGAGGGGGCAGGTCATTATGGGTGGCCAAGCTTCTTGGAATACCTTGGCCAAAACAAATAAACAAAAGAGCACTCACACACTTGCTGGCCTGCTCTTTTCACTATCAGTCAATCAGTACTTTTCCCTGGGGACTCATCCCTCAAGGCAGAAATGCCACCTTGGGTGGGTATGCATGTACATGTGTTGAGACCAGCATTCCTTTATTATTTATTTAAAATATTTTTATCCCACCTTTCTCCTTAAAAAGGACCCAAGGAGGCTTACATCCTTGAAAGATAATATTTAAAGCTGAAAACCACGAGTATACAAGGGTGGTTTACATTGTTAAAAGACAATATTTAAAGCTAAGAACAGTGAGTATCACTCATATCACTCCGAACATGCCTGATTGCATCTGATCTTGGAAAATTTGCAGGAACAGGCCTGGCTACAACTTGCAGGGGACTCCACCAGGGGATACTGGGCACTGTGGGGAAAGACGCCATCATTTAGTGGTTAATACAGCATATGCTTTTACATGCCAAAGGTGCCATGTTCAATTCCCAGCATCTCCAGGTAGGGCCAGGAAAGAATCCTACTGAAATCTTGCAGATCTGTTACTAGTCTGAGCTGACAATGCAGGGCTAGATGTATAAAAGGTCTGCCTTAGTATGAGGCAACTCCCCATGCTCTGGTACTCTCTTCGGATGTGCTCCGAAAGCTTTCCACCAATGGAATCCAACGGCTTTTCCTCTACTTTGCTCCAGAGCAGGCACAGCCCACTGACTACAATTTTTGAACTGGTAAATAAACCAAAAACTGTCTACCTGCGCCCCCCTCCCTTTTTTTCTTTCTTTCTGGACAACTCACAGGATGGCCTGGCCGGCACAGTAAATGTCACTGCTTGTTTTAATTTAAAAAATTAAGACCAGTTCATTTAAAGACACTAAATTAAAAGGATACCCATGCAACAAGATGGTAGAAAGATCATCATACAGATTCAGACAACATATAATCCAAGAAATGGTTTCAACTGTGGTGGGAGATATTTAAATTAAGGTTGCCACTGTTCTTTTCCCATTAGGAGGTCTCTTTAACAGCAGATAGGAAGTTTTGTGGTTGGACAGTATCATCGAAGCTACCAACATGAATTTGACCAAACTCCGGGAGGCAGTGGAAGACAGGAGGGCCTGGCGTGCTCTGGTCCATGAAGAGTCGGACACGACTTAACGACTAAACAACAACACCTCCCCTGGAAGATTCCATGGCTGAGTGGGGATTTGAACCCAGTTCTACTGACTCCTAGCCCATCACTCTATACACTGCACCACACTGGGTAAGTAGTGGAGGCACTAGGAAATATATTTTGGGCACACAGTAAGAAACACAGAGTGCAAGTCCTTTATGATAATAATTATGTGCCATCAAGTTGATTGAGATTTATGCTGACCCTTCCATGGTTTTGCAGGTAAAAAGTTCTCACAGGTGGCTTAACAGTTCTTCCTTCTGGGACCACTCTGTGCTGCCACACCTGCTCCAGGTGGCCTCTTCTCCTCGATGGCACAGTGGAGGATTTGAAGTCAGGTGCTCCGACACAGTGAGCTATCCAGTAGGCTACAGATTGTTACATTCAAGGGAAAATAAATAGAAGTGGAAGCAGGAGACAGCTGAAGGACCAGGGGCACTGGTTTGAATGTAATATGGTATCACCGTTTACACCAAATCTCAGGGTTGCCATAATGATGGCCAGCCTGCAGTGGAAGCAAAAGGACGGGGAGGATCAGGAAACAGGGAAGAATAAATTCCACAGGTGAAACCCTTTAAAAAAATAAATCATTACAGCTGCCTGAAGGAAAGCATTACATCTGCTTGACTTTTGCTTCTCAGCTCTGCCAGGCTTTGGAATTTTTTAAAAAAATTAAGGTATAACCATATCTAACCCATAATCTTTTATCCCGGAGCTTGGAAGAGTTACTCTTGACTTCAGATCCCCAAATCCTCCAGCCAGCAGTGAAGGGTGGTTGCGAGATCCTGGGTGTTGCAGTCAAAAATAAATAAATAAATAAATAAAGAAAGAAAGAAAGAAAGAAAGAAAGAAAGAAAGAAAGAAATAAAGAAAGAAAGAAAGAACTCTAACCCCTCCAAGTTCTGACAAGCTCATTTCAGGAAGGAATTTCCCAAAACCAGCCCAAGCATACATCTTAGAGACCATAAATAAATAAATAAATAAATAAATAATTATAACAAGGAACTTCACCATAACCGGGAAAGCCATTGTTTCCAGTGGTGTTCAGGTTTGTGTTTTTCTGAACTACAACTCCCAGAATTCCACTGGCCACGGTGCTGGGTGTTGTAGTTCCTCACTTCCTCAGGCAAGGGAGTTCTGGTCCCCAAACACAAAGCTGCACACCACCCAGTGATAGATATAGAGAGAGAGAGTCTTCAGACGTGGTGCGAGAGGGGGCCGCAGGAGCACTTACACCTGTCGCGGAGGGGCCCTCCTCCGCCGGCCCATGTCCACAATATTCGGGAACATGGCGTAGCGACCCCAGGGAGAGGCGCGGGCCTTAGGCGGCGCGACGGGGTCCGGGAGGCGCGCGCGTTGGAACGCCGCCCCGAGTCCCCGCGGTGTTTTCGGGGCCTGCCCGTGCTTTGATGCTGCATGGTTGCTAGGCGACCGCGGCCCAATGGAAGGCGGGGACAGAACGCCCAGGGAGGTGGACTTCAACGAGGGTGGCTGGCTCTTAGGAAAGGGCGTGCGTTGCCAGGATACCTGGCTGTACCTGCCTGCAGCCAGGTATCCGTGCAACGCACGCCCTTTCCTAAGAGCCAGCCACCCTGGTTGCAGGCTTAAAAGGGAGCTATGTTCAAAGGCCAACTCTCACAGCAATATCTGAATCTTTGACACCCGGAAGTAAACCCAGTTCATTCAGTGGGGTTTGTTCCTGGATAAATCATATTGAATCATAGAATAATGGAGTCGGGAGGAAACTATAAGGCCATAAATCTACCCCTCTGCTCAATGCAGGAATCCAAATCAAAGCAGATCTGACAGTCGGGGATCCAATTTGCTCTTGAATACCCCCAGGGTTGGAGCCCTCATCACCTCCGGAGCTAAATGGTTCCATTGTCATACAGCTCTAACGTTGCTCTTCTTCCTGGTATTGAAGATTAACTGCTGGTTAGCTCAGTGGTTGAGGTCTCTGGCAGAGCAGAGGTGGGGAGTTTGATTCTCCACTGAGCCTTCCCATTGAGCCTCCTTGGCAGGGGCTGGACCTGATGATCCATGGAGTCCCTTCTAGCTCTGCAGCTCGAAGATTATAGATGATCTCTTGTGGAGGTGCTTACATGCTTATCCCTCTCTTTGAAAAGGGAGCTAGAAAACTTGGCTATTAACATGATGGTTTTCATTATAATTCTCTTTTTCCTTCATCCAGTCTTCAATTATTTTATGCCCGTTTCGCCAGATGTGTAGGATGGGCTGTTAATGATGGGATAAGACCTTTTGGGGGTTATTAATTAATTGGGTCGCCATAAATTGGAAGCAAGTTGATGGCACATAGCATTAGATCAGGAGTCTATACGGGAAGGAGTTGTCTTCCCTGCTCTGTTCAGTGCATAGGTTTATTTTGTTCCAGAACAACATAGAATTTTGTGGAACTTGAAAGGGAGACAAATTTATAATAGCATTATTATTATTATAGTATGAGCTTTCAAGTACTCAGTTGGCCACTGTGTGATTTTTACTACTAAGTGAGGAAACTTTGGGTTTTAAAATGTGGACTATAAATTTCACAGTTCATTACCTTTGATCTTGCTTGGGTGGCCTTCTAGAAGTTGTTGTCCATATATATAGATCTTGGGAGAAGATCTATAAAAGCAGAACGTTAAGGCGTTTTGAAAAATCAGCAGAAATATTTTAAAATTAGAATTCTCAATACTTTTTATTTATTTATGATAGAACAGCCAATGGTAGAGTGTTTAGGACAGCTGGAGAGTAAGAACCTTATATCATGTTGGATTATTCATTCCCAAGGCTGCACAGGATGGCTCTTCTCCTGAGGGTCACACTGGGGAATCAGATTCCCACCCCCTGGCTCTGCAGTCAGGTCCAGCCAGCCAGCCAATAGATGTACAGCTGTCCTTAAAGATATGGAACTAAATTCAGATTTAGTTTCAGCCAGGTTAGACCTTTGTGTCATCACAAGGTCCCACCCCTGTGATATGACAAGCTTCTTGGTGTCATGGCTGAGCTGGCAACTCTAGGTAGGACCTTCTGTGTAGCAGGTTGGACTTCCTTGTGTGTCTTTACTGTAAATCACATCGTGCACTTTTTAAGTGGACGGTTGGTTCAAAACTATGTAAAATAAATAACTACGTATTCCCACTGATGTAGGAGTTAGGATGGCACTATTGGTGGTATAATATGAGACAGACAGATCTGATCCATCTTCCTGTACAAATCCTGTTGAACTTTCAGATGCAATGTGTGCCATATTAATTAGCAGGAAATATTTCCGGACAGTTTGGTTTGCCTCAGGCAACTCAGTCTGTTGGGCTGGCCTTGCCTGCTTCTTCCCTTAAATTTGCATAATTGAGCTGACTCTAAAAAAAATTGATGACTCACTCTGTTTTATTTCTGTTGTTCAAATCACGATTTCTTGTTTAATGCTGACAGAAGGCAGCAGGGAAAAATGATGAAAAATGCTTAATTTGCCCACCGAAATGTCATCATGAAAGCTATGTGACACAGCGCTCATCTATAAACATTTGCTTCATGAACTAAGGTTGCCTGCTCACCCATTCATTTGCCCTTTAAACACTAGTACTTTACAATCATTAATTGTTGACAGATTGCCTCCATTTTCCATAATTACAGCTGTGGCATACAGGGTGACATCCAGTTGTTTGGTTGCTCATACCCATTTCTTCCTTTTAAAAGGATTTTTAATGCAGATTTTTGCAAAACTTATAAAATCAAACTGCTTGCAAATTGCAATTTCACTAAAGGTTGGGAATCTCCTTACAATGAACCATTTGGCAGATGTCTCTCTGGATTAGAGCTTTAATAATTTATTTTTTGATTTAAAAAAAGTTTTAAAAGCAGTTTTTAAAAATAACTTTTCTAAGTTCTAATCAGCATTCATCTTTGTCCCTAGCAGCGTCCATTTATTTCAGAGCTCCCACTTATTTTATTTTAGAGCTCCTTGTGAGCTGAAAGGCAAATCAAGGAATAGGGATGTAGCCCGTGCTGGATGGGGTTACACTCCCTCTGAAAACAAAAATGTGCAGTTTGGGGCTACTCCTGGATTTGCCTCTGAGCCTAGATGCCCAGGTTTTGGCAGTGGCCAGGAGTGCATTTACACAAAACTAGTGCACCAGCTGCGACTGTTTCTTGTGAGGTCTGATCTGGCTACGGTGACACATACCTTAGTTACATCCCAGCTGGATTACTGTAACATGCTCTATGTGGGGCTGCCGATGGAAAGTGTCAGTGGGTCCAAAATGCAGCAGCCAGATTGCTGACTGGGTCTGGTTACAGGGGTCACATAACCCCCCGATTACAGCAGCTCCACTAGCTGCTAGTCAGTTACCAGGCACAATTCAAAGTGCTGGTTTTAATCTATAAAGCACTAAACAGCTTGGGACCAAGCTACCTCAAAGACCGTGTCTCCCATTTTGAACCTGCTCAGGTTTTAAGATCATCAGGAGAGGCCTTTCTTTCAGCCTCTCCACCTTCACAGATGTGTTTGGTCGATACACAAGAGAGAGCCTTCTCTGTCGCTGCTCCCAGATTTGGAACTCCCTCCCACAGGAGGCCAGACTGGCCCCATCTTTGTTGTCCTTCCTCAAGCAGATGAAGACCTTTCTATTCAGACAAGCTTTCCCTCGGTGACTGACCGCTTTGACTAGTTTTTAGTGTTGCTTGTGTTTCCCATTTCTCAGAGTGATACTTGTTTGTTCCCATTTAATATTTCTAAACTTAGTGTTTTTAGCTTTAAATATGACCTTTTAATGATGTACACCAACTTTGTATATTCATTGTTGGTGCTTAAATGTTATTTTATAGTGATGTAAGCCACCTTGGGTCCTTTCCTAAGGAGAAAGGCGGGGTAACAATATTGCAAATAAATAAATAAATATTTCAGTGGTTGTTGTAGGTTTTTCGGGCTGTTTGGCCGTGTTCTGGAGGTTTTTCTTCCTAACGTTTCACCAGTCTCTGTGGCCAGCATCTTCAGAGGACAGGAGTTAGAACTCTGTCTGTCTGAAGATGCCGGCCACAGAGACTGGTGAAACGTTAGGAAGAAAAACCTCCAGAACACGGCCAAACAGCCCAAAAAACCTACAACAACCATTGGATCCCGGCTGTGAAAGCCTTCGAGAATACAAATAAATATCTCCTTTATTTTCAGGTTAATATTCCATGTTGCTTCACTTGAAAGAATTTATAAAAAATGTATGCAACCAGATCTTTTCCTAGCCGTGACAACTAAATGGAATCTTTCTATATAGAGGTACTCCAGATGTTTAGGTCTATCATGGTATACCAAATGCTTAAAACAACTATTAGAGTATCCCAAGGCACTTGGCTGGCCAGGAGGGTGCTGCCGTGGCACTTTGATCTGATGCAGTAAGGCTACTAATATATTAATTGAAGTTTCAGCCATTTTTCTTCTGTGTGATTGTGAGACAGAAGGCGAGAGGGATACCCCACTCGCTGGAGAGCCGTCCCTCCTCCACAACGACGATAAGGAGGCAAGACCCCAGCCAGCACCCAGACCAACGGAGAGAGCTCAGCAAGGGACAATGATAGAGGAACTGAGTGAAAGAATGCAGAAAACAACGGTGGAGGAGGTCCAGAAGGGAAAGGAGAGGAAAAAGAGTTTAAGGCAGGAATAGGGGAGGTAAAAAGGAAGGAAGGGCAGTTGCCGCCAGGCTGGGAATCGGTGGATGGAGGATCCCTGGACTGGATCATGGGAAAGGCTAAGAGTGCCTAAGGAAGAGGCAGACTATAGAAGGAGAAGGGAGATCCCACCCAGACCCTCATATTGGGTCTCTCCAAGAGAGTGGAGAAGGAGACTAAGAGAGGAAAAGGAGAGAGTTGAGAGGGAAAGGAAGGAAAGATTGGAATGGAGGATAAGAGAGATGAGGAGGAAGAGTTACAGGGGTGACCCTGGGAGAATCGAGACCCAGAGAAACGAACCCTGTGGATTGATGCCCGGGATGACGAGACCGTGCCCCTGTTGGAAGGTTCAACGGGGCAGACCATAAGAGACTGGGTTCCTTCGGATTTGCCGGGACCATGGAACACTAGTCATGGGAATCCGTTCGTGTTCGAAGACTGGAAACCCCTTCGGGACCCGTTGGCGGAAAGAGACGAACTTCAAGATCATGTTATGGACACTCGTTTAATGTTAAATACACCAATAAATCTTTCACCTGTTTTGAAGCAACAAAAATCTACTGGTTTCTTTGAGTCGAACATGGAGCCCAAAACCGAACCCTCACAGTTATCACCAAGGAAGGAGTAGGAAAGGAAGAATGATGTTGCTAAAATGTGTGTTTACTGTTAATGCAGCCAAATCTCGTGAGGTACTAATTCCCCTCTATTCAGTACTAGTTAGTCCTCATAGAGTACTGTGTCAAGTTCTAGACACCACACTTGAAGAAAGATGGCAACAAACTGGAGCAAGTCCAGAAGGGGGCAACAAGGATGATAAGGGGACAGGAAACCAAGCCCTATGAGGAAAAAGGCATGTTTAGCCTTGAGAAAAGAAGCCTTGAGGGAAGATACGATATCACTTTTCAAATACTTGAAAGGTAGTCATACAGAAGAGGGGCACGATCTGTTTTCAATCATCCCAGAGTGCAGGATACATATAATAATGGGCTCAAGCTACAGGAAGCCAGATTTAGGCTGAATATCAGGAAAAAGTACTTAACTGTTAGAGCAGTACGACAATGGAACCGATTACCTCAGATGTGGTGAGGGATGCTGGGAGATATAGTCTATTAACTCCTGGAGAACCACACTTTGCTCACCTTTGCTTCAGTGCGAGGTATATGTAGTTCCCAGGGCCCCTGATGTCTCTGATCCAACCCCTGGAATCCTACACATCCCAAGACTTCTCACTGATCTTTGCACTCACGAGCTGAGTTTATATTTTGAATCAGAGAATAATGTATCCAGGAAATCATATCCCAACATTCCTTACATTGGAAACATCCTTATGAGTATGTTGCACATCATTGGGAAAAAGTTAGCTGTTAAATTTATTAATTGTATAGTGGTGCTTCGGATATGAATTAAGAATGTCCATTTTGCTTAAGCAGCCCCACTCTTACAGTATTTTCCTGTAATATCTCAGTGGTAAGCACCACTGAGCTTACTCCAGGTAAGAATACATAGGACTTCAGTCTTAACTGCTTTGGTATATCTGCTCTCCAATGCATAGAAATTTATCTTTAAAAAAAAAGAAAACTTTTTAATTAAAAAATCAGGACAAGGCCTTTAAAACAATGCAAATGCAGGAGCAGGTGATTCCTTTATTAGACCATTAAGAAAATAAAACAAAAAATAAAGCGAGCTTTCGATGATCATTCATCTTCTTCAGGCTGTGCACCAACTTCTCATGGGGAGTTCTAAAATTATAGGCTTTTCTTAAAGTCCCAAAGTCTCCTGGCTGATGTAGAGGCCAGGTTAGCTTCTTATTAGTTGCAGTCTGCAAGGGGCCAGTTTTATTTTCTTAATGATTGAATAAAAGTTTCACCTGTTCCTGCATTTGTATCATTTTAATGGAGATATTTATTTAGGTTCTTTTAAAAAAAATCAGGAGGGCATCATGTTGAACACGACAGGACATCACTGCCAACGGGCTAAACCCCACTTCCCCCTCCAGCCTCTGTTCTTTTTCCTGCTATGTGCCGATTTATTTTTCTTGGCCAGTCAACCCTTTCCCCTTTTCTGCATGCCTGGTTACAGGGATTCCCTATGGCATTATGCTGTCAGGAAACATCTTCACCATATACCCAGTGGAGTGTGCTCTCACAAGTACAGGAAATCCACAGAGAAGCCTGCTAGGCTGAGGTGTGGAGACTGTTAGCGAGATTTCTTAAAACACTAGCTATAAATAGGGTCAGGGTTACAAGACAAGACAGAAAAAGAGATAATGTATTGGAAATAAAGGAATTTCTTTTCTAGCAGCCTTAAAAGGAAAGAACATGGAGCTTTGTTCAGCCCATGAAAACCCGATGCAAAATTCAGGCAGTTCCCTAAGGGCAACCGAAGTGCAGCAAAGGTTTCTGGGCGTTTTCACACTATAAAATGCTCACTGACCTCACACTCAAGAGAAAACCTCCCCGGAGCCTTTAGGAAAAGTTCTGGATGTCATTCTTGGATTAAAAGGAACCGGCATTTTCAGAGCGGTTGATTCACATTGCTTAAAAATGGTCACAATAAAAGCAAAGGGTTGGGCTTTAATTAATAAGGTGAATTGCAATTGTCATGTGTTCTGAACCAAATATGGCATATTGCGTTACAAGCTTCATCCAAGGGGTTCTTAAGAATAGGAAAATGTTAGTGCTCCAGATTTTAGGACTATAATTCCCAGTGTCCTTTACTTATGGGAGTTGAAGGGCTTATGGGAGTTGAAGTCCAAAACATCTGATAGGGCAGTGGTTCTCCTGACCACATACCCGTGATGACCAAGTGTAGCCCTCCAGATATTTTGGCCTTCAACTCTCAGGAGCTTTAAGCAGTATAGCCAGTGGTGAGGGATGATGGTCCTCCCAAACATTGGGAGGGTCATACTTCCTTACTGCTGCTATATATCAGTAGAGATTTATAGTAGATGTGGATCCTTACGTAGCCAAATTGCACCCTCCATGCATAAAATGCGGTACTAGCTAATGTTGCAGGTGCTTTGGTTAGTTTAAATACAGAACATCTTAAGAGGGGAAAACCCCTAAGGACTCAGGAGCCTTAAAAGCAAATTGAGCATGCTCAGTGGCCATGGAATGCTATCCTGTTGTTGTTGTTGTTGTTGTTTAGTCGTTAAGTCGTGTCCGGCTCTTCGTGACCCCATGGACCAGAGCACACCAGGCCCTCCTGTCTTCCACTGCCTCCCGGAGTTTCATCAAATTCATGTCGGTAGCTTCGATGACACTGTCCAACCATCTCGTCCTCTGTCGTCCCCTTCTCTTCTTGCCTTCACACTTTCCCAACATCAGGGTCTTTTCCAGGGAGTCTTCTCTTCTCATGAGAATCCTGTTGTTAAAGGGATGGAATTCTGAGAGGGCAAGTATCCAAGAAAATGGGGGTGGCTACCTACATGGCTGGTGGACATCTTGATCAGGAGCATACCATGCTGCAAATATTTGTGGTAGGGTCTTATATCCACTCTTTCCTCTGTAAGAAAGAGATTTCAGTATTTCTCAGTGAACATCAATGGTGGCTGGCAACTCTAGTTTTGGAAGTGCAATGAACCCACTTCTGGTTTTAGTGTGCACTCTGCAGAAGTTATCCAAGGTGACTGAATATAGAAAGACAAAAGGGTTTTCCAGAGGCAAAGGTGCTAGACAAGGGTGCATTTTATCCCCTTATCTGTTCAGTCTGTATGCAAAACTTATTACAGTGGTGCCTCGACTTACGAACGTCCCAACATACAACCATTTCGAGTTACGACCAGCTCCGGCCGCAAAATTTTGCTTCGACTTGCGGCCGGAGCTTCGAGTTACAACCAGAAAAAGGCACGGAAAAAAGGTGGGGAATTCAAATTGCTAACCATTGGTGGCGAAGAGGCTGCTTCTTTGTAGCTCTTTCGCCCCAGCAGTTAGAGAGTGTGCGATCAGAGGAGGCTTCAGACTACCTGGTAAGGTAAGGTGCTGCTTTCTACTTTTTAAAAACTGTTCTGGGTGGGTTTTGCAGCGTGGTTTTGGGCTGGGTTGTGGGATTATGTTTCTATGCTGTGATGGGTCTTGCAGGGTTTGTTTCCTTTTTGGGTCCCCCCCCCCCATTTCCAATGGATCTTGCGGGGTTTGTTTGCTTTTTGGTTTTTTTTCCCCCCCATTTCCGATGGGTCTTGTGGGGTTTGTTTGCTTTTTGGGTCCCCCCCCCTCATTTCCAATGGGTCTTGCGGGGCTTGTTTGCTTTTTTGGGTTTTTTCCCCCCTATTTCCGATGGGTCTTGCAGGGTTTGTTTGCTTTCTGCTTTGCCTTTTTTGCATTTCCGAAGGGTCTTGCACGGTTTGTTTGCTTTTCTTTTCTTTTTGTCCCTTCGACCTGAACGGATTAATCGCGTTTCCGATGGGTCTTGCAGTGTTTGTTTGCTTTTTGCTTTGCTTTTTTTGCATTTCCGAAGGGTCTTGCATGGTTTGTTTGCTTTTCTCCCCCCCCCCCCCCTTCGGCCGGAACGGATGAATCGCGTTTCCAATGGATCTTGCAGTGGTTTTTTTTTGTGTGTGTGTTTTTTTTAATTCGGCTGGAACGGATTAATTGCATTTCAATGCATTCCTATGGGAAATGGTGCTTTGACTTACGACCATTTCGAGTTACAACCGGAGTTCCGGAACCAATTAAGTTCGTAAGTCGAGGCACCACTGTATACGGAAAGCCAGACTAGGTTGCGATGAAGGAGGAGTGAAAATTGGTAGAAGAAACATCAATAATTTAAGATGTGCAGATGACAGCATCTTACTGGCAGAAAGCAGCAATGACCTGAAACAAATTTTAGTGGAAATGAAAGAAGAAAGTGCCAAAGCAAGACTGCCACTGAATGTTACAAAGACAAAAATCATGGCTACAGAAGAACTACACAACTTTAGTGCTGACAACAAAGAAATTGAAATAGTTAGAGGTTTTGTGTTCCTTCAATTGTCAATCCAAATGGAGACTGCAGACAAAAAATAAGATGAAGACTGAGACTTGGAGGGAAAGCAATGACGAAATTAGAAAAGATAATCAATTATAAGGATGTGTCACTGGAGACCAAGACCAAGATCATCCAAACTCCTGTATTTCCGATCACTATGTATGGGTGTGAAAGCTGGACAGGAAAAAAAATTGATTTGTTTGAAATATGGTGCTGAAGGAAAGCTTTGCAGATACCCTGTACTGCCAGAAAGACAACAAGTGGGTTCTAGATCAAATCAAGCCTGAACTATCTTTGGAGGCAAAAATTTTGAAACTGAGACTGTCCTACTTTGGGCACATCACAAGAAGGCGGGATGCTCTGGAAAAGACAATAATGCTGAAAAGGTGGAAAGCAGCAGGAAAAGAGGAAGACCAAATACAAGATGGACTGGCTCCTAAAGGAAACCACAGTCCTTGAGTTTACAAAAGTTGAGCAGGGCAGTTAAAGGCAGGACATTTTGAAGTTTGCTCATTCATAGGGTCGCTATAAGTCCGAGGTGACCTGAACACATATAACAACAACATCCAAGGTGGTGAATCAATTTCAAATATAGTGTCCAGTATATTAGATATTGTGTGTACAGTGCAGGCTAAAACCCAGACTGGATTCACAGCATTCCTGGATTTGGAATCACCAGCCACTACTAGTGAACACTTCATCACTAGTCTCGTGTCACACAGATAGCTATCTTCATTCTGTCTGCTCTTTCTCTTCTCCTACTCCAATTTTACTGGGTTTCCCCAGGGACAAACTGCTAAAAACCCAACACATTGTTAACAGGACACAACACAGAGCCCTTTTGTTCTGTTAATGGATGAAAGTTTCAAGACAGTGACTTCTAACTCATTAACAAATCCTTTAGGGCCATAATTTTATACATTTCCATTTGAGAGGAAGAGGAAGTGCCACAGAGATGCACGGGGCTTTATGTTACTCCCAAATGAGTGTTTATAAATATGTTTAGTTTATTCATTATTCATTTAGAACACTGTTGTCCTTCCTTTTTGTAAAACAACTTTCAACTGCAAAGATTAAAACATTTTTTGGGGGGAAAACCCTGAACAATCAAAAGCAATGAAAACTGCACTAAACGGAAAACCAGCAATACGTGTCATCATTAAACAAAGCTGCAGTAAAATGATAAAAAAGAGAGTTAGCATTTTATCAGTTAAAAACGCAAAACAGTAAGGCAGACTTCATTGTTTTGATTTGTTGTTGCATTGCGCCTTCAACTTATGGTGACCCTACAAATGAGCGATCTCCAAATTTGAACTCAGTGAGGGTTGAAAGGCCAGTTATTTGGGAACGTTCAGTAATTTATTCCCAGACCTTGTAAAAGTTACTTTTCAGATTACAATGTCCAGAATTCCCTAACCAGCATGGCCAAAACCCATGTTTTGTCAAGTTAGAACCGAATTACAGTGAACCTAACAGGGCTTTCAAGGTAAATGAGATATTTAAGGAGTGGTTTTACCAGTTCCATTCCCTCCAGTAAGTTTACATGGCTGAGTGGGGATTTGAACCCAGAGCTCCTGAGTCCTAGTCTGTCCCTCTATCCACTACACCATACTGAGTATACTAGCAAGGGGATTCTGGGAGTTGTAGTCCAGACATATATGTTTTCCAAGCTCTCCTCACTCTTGACCAACCAAAGTACAGGCAAGTACCTGGCTTTTTTTATCAATTTGCACATGATTGGGAATAAATATTAGAGGCCCAGAGAGAATATTTGCTTTAAAAAACATCTGAGAGCCCATGATGGTGGCTGTCCTGAGTATTTAAAAAAGGTGACAACTTAATTCCAATTCATTACTGATACGAATTTACCAAGATATGCACATTTCCTCACCTTTTAAACCATTTCATTGCCAGATTTTCAATTTTTTTTTGCATAGGCATGCATAGCTTTTATCATATTATAATTAATAACTATAACAATAATAACAATGTGCCATTAAGTCAATTGTCACTTATGGCAACCCTTTCCAAGGTTTGCTACGTACAGAGTAGTCAAAAGTGGTTTACCATTCTCTTGGGACTGCACAGCTTGCCCAAGGCTACACAGGCTGGCTCTTCTCCTGGGAAGCATAGTGGGGAATCCAACTCAGCTCACACAGCTCTGCACCCAGGTACTCCAACCAGCTGCCATTATTACAATTAAACAGATATTATTTGCAGATATAGCTGAACCTCTGTCTAGAGTCCATTTGTTGTTGTTGTTTAGTTGTTAAGTCGTGTCCGACTCTTCGTGACCCCATGGACCAGAGCACGCCAGGCCCTCCTGTCTTCCACTGCCTCCCGGAGTTGGGTCAAATTCATGTTGGTCGCTTCAATGACACTGTCCATCCATCTCGTCCTCTGTCGTCCCCTTCTCCACTTGCCCTCACACTTTCCCAACATCAGGGTCTTTTCCAGGGAGTCTTCTCTTCTCATCAGATGGCCAAAGTACTGGAGCCTCAGCTTCAGGATCTGTCCTTCCAGTGAGCACTCAGGGTTGATTTCCTTCAGAACGGATAGGTTTGATCTCCTTGCAGTCCAGGGGACTCTCAAGAGACTCCTCCAGCACCACAATTCAAAAGCATCAATTCTTTGGCGGTCAGCCTTCTTTATGGTCCAGCTCTCACTTCCATACATCGCTACTGGAAAAACCATAGCTTTTTGACTATGCGGACCTTTGTCGGCAAGGTGATATCTCTGCTTTTTAAGATGCTGTCTAGGTTTGTCATCGCTTTCCTCCCAAGAAGCAGGCATCTTTTAATTTCGTGGCTGCTGTCACCATCTGCAGTGATCATGGAGCCCAAGAAGGTAAAATCTGTCACTGCCTCCATATCACAGGATGACTCTAATAGGGCTTTCAAGGTAAGTACCCAGTTTAAGAAGTGGCTTAACCAGTTCCACACACCCACTGAGTTTGTATGGCTGATTGGGGATTTGAACCCAGGCCTTATGGGTCCTAGTCTGTCACTCCATCCACTAAATCACATTGGGTATTCAAAGCCAATTGGTAGGTAGCCTTTAAAAATCCCACATGAGTAACCCAGAGGCAGCAGAAGGAGGCTGGAGAGGGTGGAATTCCAGCACGGTTATCTAAGTTTGCTGACGTTTGGAAAACAAAATGATGACAGGGGTGCAATGTGCTCCCAACAATGGGTGGCATAGCAAGAAGAATAGGCCATTAGGCACTATTTGTCATCGTTAAGCTGTAGTCTCAATAAAGCATTGCTGATGACCTAAATTCATTATCTGGACAGCCTAATCCAGCGGTCCCCCTGGCTGCCTGATGAAAAGGAAGGCACTTTTTCTATCCATCCTCAACAGACGGCCAAGTGTGAGAAAGCTATCAACCCATCAGTCCTGTGTTGGTTTCACCGAAGCCTAATTGCAATGAAAAATTAAAAAAAAGTAGTAGAATTATTTATTTCAACAATTTGTATACTGCCCAATTTAGTGCGAAACACTGGGCGGTCGACAATAATGTAAATTATCCTCATGTCTGACTATTAACCCCGATCCACCCACCCCATTCACCCCCCAGTCAAATCCCAAACTACCCACATTCAAAAAATCCCAAACCAACAGGTAAACCATGCTCCTAGTTAATATGGCAGGAGAATGTCTCAGGAGGCTTCTTTGAAGAGACTTCTTAAAAGCTGGGAGGGAGGAGGCCTGACGGATCTCTCCAGAGATGTGGGGCCACTACTGAGAAGGCTCAGTTCCTTGTGGATGCCTCCTTTGCCTCCCTCGGAGGCCACCCACAGGAGACCAGCCTGGGTGGATCAGTTGGCATGGGTTGATGTTCTTCTGGGGAGGCACTACAATAGATAACAGGTCCAAAACCATTAAAAGCAATGCATGCTGATTATATAGCTCTTAAAGCACTTTCTGGGAAGTTTACAGTTTACAATTATGCAGGCTACGCATTGCTCCCCACCCCCAGCAACCTGGGTACTCAATTTACCAACCTTGTAAGGATGGAAGGCTGAGTCAGCTTTGACCCGGCTACCTGAGGGATCGAACTCAAGTCATGAGCAGTCTTAGCTGCAGTACTGCCACAAGGCTCATTAAGGGATGTTAATACCAGCAGATTAGAAAGATATATTTTACCCCTCCTTCTATCAAAACAGTAGAGCTCAGGGTCAAACTAAACATGACTGAGCCACATCATTCAAAAAGGACATTCTTTAAGTGCTGAAAGGGTCGGATGGTCACAGCAGAAGCTGTTCACACCTCTTGAAATTTGCAAAACAGCTTGCTTGGTTTTGTGATTTTGGACTCCTGGATGTCAAAATAAGCTTCATTTGCAAGGTGCATTTCTGAGTCACAAAGATCTGCTGGAATGACGTGTCTGAAATGCTGAGGAGATTTCAGCTGGAATGATATATTATCTGCCATGTATCATTGGCCCCTCAGGGTTGTCTGATAAATTTGTTACCCAATGACTATTCAGGCCAAGGAAAGGGTTCCGAGTGGATAAAAGGAAGCAGTGATGGCTACTGGTTTTGATGGCTAAAGAGACCAGTCCCACCCAAAAAGACTTCATGCCTTCCAGATGTGTTGGCTGTAAAACCAAGCATCCACAGGCAGCATTTCTCTGCTAGATAGGGAGTGAAAGGAGTTGTAGTCTGATACACCGGCAAAGGATGGGTTTGGGGAAGATTCAGTCTCTCAACACTCATCGATCAATCACCAATCTTCTATTCCACAGAGATTAGGTTTATCAATGTTCACTAACAAATTCGAGTTTCTAAATGGGGTCAGTCTCATTTAGCAGGCCTGTTTCTCTGTTCTTGTGGTAGCAGCAAACAACACAGACATCATGTCAGCCTGTGCCTCATGTTTTGTACAACAGCTCTCAAAATCCCCAACCAACATGGCCATAGATGAGAGTTGTAGTCCAGCATATCTGGAGGTGAAGGCTGATGTTACGTCTGAACTAAAAGTAGCAAACACCTCAGAAGACCTCACCGTACAAAATATTCCTTTGAATATCCCAGTATGCAATAGGACCACCTGCAATATTCATGACTCACAAGCAACAGGTAGCCTCTTGGGAATCATGCCAATGAAAAAATAATGGAAGATTTTTAAATGCACTCAGCTGCTTCCAAGAGAATGTAATAAACTCTTCCACTGCTTTAGCTTTCTGGGTTGTAACTGAAGCAGTCAGTTTACCCACCTAGGCATGTAAGAGCCTAGCCTAGTATATTATCCAGGGTGATTTTCTTTCTCAAAGCATATTAATATGTATGATTTGAGACTGGGATGTACCAGGCACAGTGGCAGACGGGAAAAGCCCATCAGACAGCCATTGTCTTTTGGGGAATTGTAACCACCAAGGAAAAGGGAAAGTGAGTGATGCAGAGCAATTGATCTTGTATGAGGAGAAAAATGGCTATTTGTCCTGATATTTTCAATTTAAAGCTGGAATTCCTAAACTGTTTAAGATCAGTGACTCTCAATACCCACTGTAGTTATATATCTGTGAAGATTCTCAGTCATCCAGGTGAGGTTATCTGGAAGCTGAGTCATGGCAACTGAACTTCTTTCTTATTAGGTCAAAACGTTTCGCTACTCATCCAAATAGCTTCTAGTCTGAGAAGAGTTGGTAGGAGACCCCTCATATATCCTCCACGTTGGTTTCACTTGCCACATGTTGGGTGTGGTCCTGGGGACGGATGAAAGAACATCATGATACAGGGGTGGAGACCTTAAAAAGCAGAAGTATGCTGCCTTAGACACAATCTGTCTCCTATTTATCATGCTGCCCTTTCATCCATCCCCAGAAAGATCAGGACCACACCTACTAGAAAGACCACTGTTAATGACTGTTAATGACCCATGACAATGGGTGGAGAAGGACTGCAGAGGTGGGATTTTCACTCCATCCCCCCCCCCATCCTTTGTCCATCTAATGAGCCTATTCAGACCAGGGAGAAGTGAAACCAACATGGAGGATATATCAGGGGTCTCCTATCAACTCTCCTCAAACTGAAGAAGCTACTTGGATGAGCAGTGAAATGTTTCAACCTAATAAGAAAGAAGTCCAGTTGCCATGACTCAACTTCCAGACCCATTGTAGTTGTTGCACCATCAGGAGCTACACAATCCAGACAGTGACTGAAATAAGTGAGGCAAAAGTAGGTATTCATATACACACAGGTAGAAAAGCAAGCACACACACGTACAAATAGCAGAAGGGGCCTGAATCCCTGCCTCTAGTAAGGAGAGGCAGGTAGAAATCGGCTGGATGTAACCCAATCTTCCCTTGTTTTCAGCTTGTTCAGGCAGCTTCCGCTGTAGCTATGCTTCCTGAAAATCTGGACAGCTACAGCAGAAGCTGCCTTAACAGCTTAAAAAAACTACATGTATTTACTTACAATTGCTTGAAATTATAGACTTCTGTATGCTCCTTTCTTTGCTGCACACATACTTAGTAGCCAGCTGAACAGATCAATGGTAAGCAAACAACTGCTACCAACCAAGGGAGAGGAGAGAAAATAACACTCAGCAGAGAGGTAGGGCTCTCTTTAAAATTGAAGGCTAGAAGGAATGATTGGTTAATGCTGGATAAATAGACAATCACACCAGCTCAGAAAAAATCTCTCCCAGTCACAGACAGCATGTGAGGTTGCAAATAAAACTAACAAAATCAAACCCATTTGGAATCACCAAAATGTTACTTTCTGTTTTTTCAGAATATGTTTTTCAAAGAAGAATAATGGCCCCCAGAGTTGTTGAATGGTAAATCCAAACTTTTGTAAATCCTGTTGATTCAACGAGACTAATCTAGTCGAGGCTTTCAATGTGATTCAGACCTTAGACTACAACTCCCAGAATCCCTCAGGTCATGCCAATGATCTCCCCAGCTTAATATTTATTGATGCTTCTCAGTCTGTCGCTGCATACTGATCAGTAAGCTCTCCTGACTAATCCTTCTTTTTCTCTTTCTCTCCCAGTATAAGAGGATTTTGCCCGCGAACATGCGCACAGATTTCTAAGAATAAAAGGACAGCGAGGAAGGCAGCTCCAGGGAACATCAGGGAAATGAAATCTGACAGATTGGTGTCATTAGAAGGGAAAGTATGGCAGCCAGTTCCCCTCACTGGGGAACATGGCTGCCAGACTCCCTTGTTGCTTTATGACACATCAAATATGGCAGAGCATCAGAGAAGAGGCGACCACTTATGGATCTCCCATCACACACCCCCACGGAAGAAAGAAAAAAAAGAGTAAGATTGGTCTGCCTAAACTAATTTAAAGGCTTATGAACAAATGTAGGCATAGACTGTAATTTATATGTGATTTAAATACATTTCATCCAGAGATTTATTTGAATTACTAGCCCTAGATTGTTCCAGCTGGGATATTCTGCAATTTATCATTCTCACGTGTCTTCATGTTGTTATGGAGGTATGGTGAGTTTATGAATTAATGGCTGAAATCCTGTTACTTAGTCTAACACAATTCATAACATTCAGTCCACCCCTAGCCAGCAAAAAAAGGAGGCTCCACTGTGATTCTTGGGGGCACTTGCACATGCTATCTTGATGCACGCTCAGGAATTGTGGCAAAGTATCTCTCTGTTTTGCTAGCCAAGAACAAACTAAATATTACAAATTATGTTATGCTGAGCAACAGGATTTCAGCCAATGCCACAAGGTTCTGTCATTAATAACTCTGCCAAGAATTTGCAAACTCAAGGCCATGGCTTCCTTTCTTAAGTCATTTCGTGTTGGATTGTCTTTCTCTTCTTAACTGCCTGCAACTTTTGCTAACATTATTGTCTTTTCCAGTGAATCTTGTCTTTTTCTTAATATACCAAAAGCATGTTAACCTCAGTTTAACCATTTTAGCTTCCAGTGAGAGTTCAGGCTTGACTTGAACTAGTACCCATTTTATTATTCTGTCTTCTCCAACTCTGCATTTGAAATGAATGGATTTTTCCCCTTGTCAGCTTTGTTCATTGTTCTGCTTTCACATCTCTACATAGTAATGAGGAATTGTTGTTTAGTCGTTAAGTCGTGTCCGACTCTTCGTGACCCCATGGACCAGAGCACGCCAGGCCCTCCTGTCTTCCACTGCCTCCCGGAGTTGGGTCAAATTCATGTTGGTAGCTTCGATGACACTGTCCAACCATCTCGTCCTCTGTCATCCCCTTCTCCTCTTGCCCTCACACTTTCCCAACATCAGGGTCTGATGAGGAATACCATATTATATATCATCTTGATCTTGATCTCCAGGAAGACATCCTTACTCTTGAGGAACTTTTCACCTCTCCTTCATTAAAGTTGCTGATGAGCAACTTTAAGGCCAACTCGAAAACCATCCCAAACATGAGCATGGCATTCAGTTCACAAATGAGCTCATTTATATTTCTCAGATTAGACCGTTAATCTGCCATCCATGTTGTGGTATGGTTTTACTCTTGGAAGTTGATTCTGCCCAGATTTGCAGGATTCCCTTCCCCCATACCACAGTGCAATCTATTCAACAGGGACCCCAAACCTTTTAGTTAGCATTTTTTAGAAGGTAGTGTTTTTTTCCTTTTTTTGAGGAGGATGGGGCACAGAACTACATTTCCCAGCTGCGTGAGCCTAAAACAAAATTTTGTGTTCATTTTCTGTTTGTTTGTTTGTTTGTTTGTTTACATACCACAACACTCAGTTTAGATAGTGGTTCCAAACCTTTCTGGAGTTGCAACCCCCTTTTATAATAGCCAAGTAACCTGCAGATCCCACCACCACCTTTGTATAAAAAGGCTCTTTTTAATAGGGTGAAGTCATCCCTTCTCAGATAGTAGAGAAAGTAGCTTCTTTCTCCCCCAAAGGGCCTGTTTCTCATACATACGTGCACACACTAACTTTAATATCCCACTTTGAAAGGTCAAGGAAGACATTATTTAACAAGGGCCACAACATATATCAGGCAACCCACGATCCCCCAGAAAACATTTTGTGACCCCCCAAGTTGAGAAACACTGAGATAACTTCTTACACCATCTTTTTATCCACTACAGCACAGCAATAGAGCATAATTTAAAGAGCATGTTGAATAGCTTTTGCATCCCCTAATCTAATACTGTTTCAAATGTTATGTAGTTAATTTTGGCCCATGAGGAAAGAAAGTCTCATGGTCTCCAACAGAAGGAGATTCCGGCTATTGAACAAGACCTGCACTTGATCTTTGCCATTTTGCATTGCGGGTCAACCTCAAGAAATTTAACAAAGGATGCTTGTAGTTCATCACAAAAGCTGTGTGTCTTTGGAATGATAGCAATTGATTAACAGCCCAGGGAAGAACTTCAGTGAAATCGTAGAGGACAGATGTGTACAAAGACCCAGTGAAAACTAGTCTAGTAGATGGAAATAACAGTCTGCTATGCACATGTGCTGTTCTGCCACAACAGTTTGTCCTAACAACCCATTTTTTAGGCTATGACTGGACAGGGAGCCACCTTGGGTCCTTTTGGGGAGAAAAGCAGGATAGAAACTTGGTTACTTGGTGACTTTGTATTCCCATGAAGTTCCTGCTGCTGAATGCATGTTAACTAAATGGGTGTTATTTCACTAGTACCAGGAACCCAAGAAAAGCCCCTCTAGAACCTGAACCGCTGAATAGCTCAGTGGTTTAGGTATCTGACTGTGGAGCCATAGGTTGGGAGTTCGATTCCTTCCTGTGCCTTCTTGACAGGGTCTGGACTCAATGATCCATAGGGTCACTTTCAGCTCTGCAGTTCTAAGACGATGATGATAAGCACAATATCCCATCTACGCTACACTCAAGTATGACATCAGCTTCACTGTCGGTCACACAGCACCCTGTCAACAACTTATAGGTAATATTTTGATCATTATTGCTGGATCTATTGCTGGCACAGAGTGAGCATAAGGAAGTCAGGTAGACTTCAATCGATCCAAGCCAATAATAAACAAAATGGAATATGTGTGTCAGGGTGGGAGCGAGGAAACATGTAATCCATAGGAAGCTGTCACAATCTTCAAATTAAAGGTTAGAAGTGAAGCAAAACAGCTGACCTTTTGCATGAATTAATGTGATGCTATACTTATTCAAACATCCACCTTCTTCACTTCCAGAGAAAAAAGAAAACAGAACTACATTGGACAGCCTATGTATAGAAACACCTGGCTTTCCAAAAGTGGGCTTACACAATGTAAATTCCATCGCAAAAGCTAGCTAAGAAACAAAGCAGGATATGCTTATCATCTACTCCCTTATAGCAAACATATCGCACTTCCCTTCTTAACTAGACTGTTATGTCCCATTTGATCCATTCTCTTCTAGTATCTTCCTTATGGTCTGTGACAAACAAACTACAGTTAAATTGCTGTAGTTGTTCACATGGAATGTTTAATTATCCCAGAAAATGTTCAGGGCTATTCACACTGCACCTGAAATTGCCAGAATTCTCACTGGGATCACAGGTTACTTACCCTCATCTGTCATTGGCACTGCCCTCTTCCCATATCTTTTTGTAAAAAAAAAAAAAAATTGGAAAGTGACAGGCTTACAACCTTTCAGCGGCTAATGTTGGCACCCTCTAAATTTTGGTTATAATCTCAGTTGCCCCATGCTTCTTGCAGCTCTGCACTATGGTGTTGCTGCTGTCTGCTTTGTTCTGCACACCAGCAGGGTTGCTGGGTAAGCAGCATCCTGGCATCTGAGATTTCAAGACCCATACCTGAGACCTGAGGATATCTCTCTGTGATGGCACTGGGTATGTGTCCTGGAGACACAAGGATGAATTTAAAAGCCAGTCAAGTAGGGTATAGAAATTCAATAAATAAATAAATACTATCTGAAGATTTGCAGGCTGAAAGCTGCAACACCACGGGAAGAAGTGCAAGACTCAAAGGAGAAAGGAATTCCAGAGACAGGAGTAAAAACTTGGATTTCCTGGGAGATCTTTGGTTGAACTGATGTCACAATCCATCCCAGGAGCAGATCAGAGTTGTTAGGTCAACTGTGTCTCATTCTGTGAGATTTCCAGGCCAAAGCCTGGAACCCAGAGAATCAATCATAAGACATGAGTCTCAAGGCCAACACCTGAGACCAGACAAGTAATTCAGGGTATTGCTATTAGCTTTTCCTGTTCTCTCAGAACTTGACGGGTGCTTCATCTCATCTCAGGCCCCATCGACTAGGCCCAACCAACCACACTGTCATTGAAGTGCTCCTTTGCACGTACAACTTCCAACCAGAAGGAAAATAACAAACTTAAATTATACACTGATCACCCACAACATTAAAATCACTGACAGGTAAAGTGAATAGCATTGATTATATTGTTACAATGGCAGGTGTCAAGGGGTGGGGCATATTAGGCAGCAAGTGAACAGTCAGTTCCTAAAGCTAATTGATGGATGTGGGGAGCGAAGGCTAGCCTCTCTGGTCCAATCACACTGTAGCTCAAATTGCTGAAAAACCTAATGCTGGCCATGACAGAAAGGTGTCAGAACACACAGTGCATCACAGTTTCCTGCATATGGGGCTGCATAGCTGCAGACTGTTCAGAGTGCCCACGATGACCCCTCTCTACTGCTGAAAGCGCCTACAATGGGGACGTGAGCATCAGAACCGGACCATGGAGCAATGGAAGAAGGTTGCCTGGTCTGATGAATTACATTTTCTTCTAGATCAGCTGGATGGCCAGGTGTGTGTGCAGCATTTACCTGGGGAAAAGATGGCAGCAGGATGCACTATGGGAAGAACGCAGGCTGGTGGAGGCAGTGTTACTGCTGGGAGGTTACTTTGATACATACCACCTACCTAGAGATTGTTGCAGACCAAAACGTGCTGCCCCTCCATGGCAATGGTATTCCATGATGACAGTAGCCTCTTTCAGCAGGATAACGCACCCTGCTACACTGCCAAAATTCTTCAGTTTGAGGAATATGACAAAGTGTTGCCTTTGGCCTCCAGATTCCCCAGATCCCAATCCGATTGAGCATCTATGGGATGTGCTAGAACACCAGATCTGATCCATGGAGGCCCCACCTCACAACTTGCAGGACTTAATATATCTACTGCTAATGCCTTGGTGCCAGATATCAAGTTCAGAGGTCTTGTGGAGACCATGCCTCAATGCATCAGAGCTGTTTTGGCAGCATGAGGGGGAGACCTACATGATATTAGGCAGGTGATTTTAATGTTGTGGCTGATCAGTGTATGTACAGAAGTTCATTGGGATAACAGTTGGGAAACTGTATACACGGATACATTGGCATGCCAGTTAATGTAGCTCCTTATCTCATCACTTTGCTCTCTGAAGAACTGGTTAGGGAACGTTTTTCTGTCAAAGTAGACCAGACACATTTTCCATGACAATCAATGTTTATTTTAGCACACATGCATTAATACATCCAAGGGGGATGTATTAAACATCTCTTCACCATTTTAATATAACAGCTTTAGTAGGGGAAGATATGGAAACCGGGAGGTTGCCTAAAGGTCCAGCGGGACTACTACAAGGTCTTCTTGCTTTAGGCTGGTTTTGGGGGGTTGAAGCTTAAGTATTTAAGAGCTCAGCATAACAATGTGGTCTTACATGGTCATTTCTGAATATCAAGGTGGAGCCCTCTCGCATTGAATCCATGATGCTGTAATCCTATACAAAATGGGAGGAATTCCCATTTTATGCAATGGGCTTTACTTTGGAGTAAATGTGCACAGAATTGTTCTGTAAATAAGCAAATAAGTAGGCTGGCTAACATGGGAAGAACTCCCCAATCTGATGCACTTATATGCATGGAAGTCATATTGAAATCCATATGTGTATGTGCTGGATATGGACGACATGAGAGGGGGCACTGAAAACATGACTGTATTTAACATGCCTAGGATTTCAGTTTGTTCTGCACAACAACTACGGCATGTGGTTGAATCAGTGGTGTGTAATATGTTCCATTTAGTCAGAAGCGACTTACAGCAACACTAATAGGACTTTCAAGGTAAGTGAGACACTAAAGAAGTTGTTTTACAAGTGCTACCCCCCCTCAAAGTGAGTTTCCATGTTTGAGTGGGCATTCAAACACAGGCCCCTGCTCCACTCTGGGTATCCCAGTTGAATCCATACTAGGACCATAATGCATGAGGGAGTAAGTTAACCATTCTCCTATTCCCGCTTCCCAGTGACTTCTTGCTCCACAGTAACCATCTTATTAACCCTGGGAGATAACCTCCCAGTGCAAACAAATCACCCAATGGCTATTATTTAGGGAAAACTAGAGATGTTAAATACAGTTTAGTATTACACCATTTTTTAAAAGGCCCTGAGATAAATTATTCCTTGGCTTTCAGTCTGTAGAGAGGGTCTCAGTTTGGGAAGTGCTCGGTAGATAAAGAAAGAGCAAAAAGTGCTATTTCTCCCCCAATATTGTTCTGCTTTCATTTGTTCTACTGACAACGTCCACTAAAATACAAAGGGCAAGAATTGTAAATGTTTTCCTAACATGCAAGAAAACGTCCCCGAAGTGTTATCACGACACTTCAAGGGAAACATGGAGACGGTTATGCAATGGCAGCAGGATAATTCTAAGCTTGGCGTTGTTTTCATCTCAGTATCTTGTGATGAAATGAGTGAAGTCAAGTTTCGAGATCTCTTTTTCGTTCGAAAAATTTGTCCGGTCAATGCGTGAGCTAGGACTTCCGACGCTGGTCAGCCAGGCCTTCCTGTACAGAGAAAGTAAACACAGGTGGATTAGCCTGGTTCAATATCAGATACATAACATGGGTCCTGGGATGGGCTAGCCCGTAATTGGCCTGATACACTGATCACCCTTTATTTTTACCCTGACTTTCTTAAAAGGACCCAAGGTGGCTTACATAATTAAAAAACAATATTTAAAGGTATACACCTACTAAAAGGGATCAAACAGATATCACACTAAAAACCAGTAAACAAAAGCAACACCAAAAACACATTCAAAGCAGTAAGGCACAACAATCCATTGAAAAAGCCCCATTCAGGCAGCCTGTGATTAACGGAAAGCTTGCCTGAAGAGAAAGGTCTTCATCTGCTTGTGGAAGGACAGCAAAGATGGGGCCAGCCTGGCCTCCTGTGGGAGGGAGTTCCAAAGTCTGGGAGAAGCCACAGAGAAGGCCCTTTCCTGTGTCCCCACCAAACACACCTGTGAAGGTGGTGGGATTGAGAGAAAGGCCTCTCCTGATGATCTTAACGCTCAAGCAGGTTCATAAAGGGAGATGAGGTTCTTGCGATAGCTTGGGCCCAAGCCATTTAGGGCTTTATAGTTAGAACCAACACCTTGAATTCTGCCTGGGAACGGATCAACAGCCAGTGAAGCTGATGTAACGGGGGGTTATGTGATTCCTGTAACCAGTCCCTGTTAGCAATCTGCATCTCGGACCTGCTGAAGTTTCCTGACACTTTCCAGAGGCAGTCCCACGTAGAGTGCAATGAAGGAACAGACCTTTCAGAAGCACCAGAAACACCTGAACTTCCACAGCCCTCCTCCAGGAAACTCCGGAGGCAGTGCCCTATTCTGCGTTCCTCATCCTAATCTTATAAGATACAGTATCTGTCTCCATTTGGGATCACTCCGTGAAATTCATGGTCCCAGGTTGCTGGAAAAACCACAATTAGATCTGGGGGACAGCATAAGACCCTGGCAAGCAACGGAGGCTTCTCTAATGGACAAAGTACCTCTACCTGTCTGCTTATCACAGGTGGTAGGTCAGAGCCTTCTCAGCATTCCCTTCTTGCTGTGTATATGTGAATGCTTGCTCTAAGTACTCTAAGTACTACACCATGCTGGATCATGCAAATATCAAAACTTAGGGGGATTGTGTGGTGATCTGGAGGTCTGCATGAGCATCCAGAGTTGCGCCACTGAATGCATTAACTGCTAAAATAAGCTGTTGTGTTTTAACAGTGGACTGCAGTCAATGGGAGACCCATAGCTCCATGATAGAAGAAACACATGTCTTCAACACATTGGCTTTCAAATTCAACCTGCATTTCAAAGGTTTAAAACTACAGGGCTGCAGTGACTTCTGACTGAGCCTCTAAAGCAGCTAGTATGGCCAACTTCATAATCATGCAGCTTCATAATGCGGTGCAATCTGTATCTTATTCAAATCAACGAACGGCAAAATCCCACTTATTTTTATGGAGCTGGATTGTAACCAGTGTGTGTTTTATATAGTGGATTTTTCTGGATTTAATAAAATACAAAAAATTGGAGCTAAAATAAATCATGATGCTCATCTGAAATGCTTTGAAGGGACATGAACTCTCAAGCACCAGAAAGCCAACATGATTGAAAAGCACATTATTAAGTTCAACAACAGGCACTAAACCATTAGCCAGTGCCAGAATTCTGCAAAAGGAATTTTAATTAAATGCCTTTGGGTATACACAGTACTATAGAATCACATGGAAGAACGATGCTCCCTTTTTCCTTCTCTGCTTCCATTTGTTAGCCGCCTAGCAACAGTCAGTTATGCAATATGTATCTTATTTACTCCATAGTAGTTCTATTAGCACTTGTCATACTTCAGATTAGTGATTGATGTTCTGATCATCCATGCCATGAAAGCAACCTAGCAAACAG
Source organism: Intellagama lesueurii (assembly GCA_037013535.1). Classification (NCBI taxonomy): domain Eukaryota; kingdom Metazoa; phylum Chordata; class Lepidosauria; order Squamata; family Agamidae; genus Intellagama; species Intellagama lesueurii. The sequence continues at coordinate 340,771,877 of JBAJHW010000001.1, read as the reverse complement.
CGTCAAAATCAGGGCTTGGAAGCAACATGTTTCAAGGAATGATATTATGTGTAACACAGTGCTTTGGGGAGTAACAAGGACATAACAATGTTATTTTCATGAAGTAACATAACATAGTTCCTAAAGGGGGTATAACAACTACATTTTGTTATTACATCGAAAATGTTTTTGGGAATTATCTTCTGCTTTTCTGCCATTTTTGCAATTTTAAGTATATTTTTTGTTTTAAAAATAGGGATGTATTAATAACGTGCTACTTGTAAAATAATGAGTAGCGCTGCTTTTTAAAAACATTACTTTTTGAAAACAATTACTAACAGCAATGCATTACTTTTCAAAAATAACATTACAAGTTCAGGTGAAATTAACTGAAAGCTATTTCTTTGGGCAGGGAGAAGAGGCTGATTCCTGTTTTGATGTGCTAAGCATATTACCAACTGTAGGGCAAGGAAACAGATCAAAAGGAGATACTGTAGTTTATCCACACCAGCTAGGTCAGCAGTTTTATAGTCACCTGGATGGTCCAAGAGGGACTTCAGCTATACTTTAATTGTGCAAATGCAACTGTCTGAAGAGCAAGAAGCCACTCTGTCCATGCAGGTTCTCCACGTGAGCCAGGACACACACCACAAATGAGGTTCTGGTTGTTGTGGAAAGCCGCAGACACAACAGCCTCCTCCATGGAACACCCATGATAAATATCATGAAGCAGCCTTCAGACCGCTCAAATCAAGAAGATGCGGATGAACCTCTGAAGAACAAATCGCAATAATTTCAAAGAGACACAATGTAACAGTGATGGGAGATTTCAATTATCCTGATATCTGTTAAGAGGCAAATTCTGCCAAACATGGCCCTTCCAAGAAATTCCTGGCTTCTGTTGCTGATCATTATCTCCTACAAGAAGTAGAGGAAGAAACTAGAGGATTATCTATCCTGGATTCTAACTAATAGGAATGATTTGGTGGAAGAAGTAGCAGTAAGGGGAACTCTGGGGGAAAGGGACCATGTTCTACTTCAGTTCTTGATTTCAAAGGAAGCAAAAGTAGAGTGTAGCTGTATTTTAGGAACCCAATTTTGATAAATTCAGGACAATGATATGTAAGGTCCCGTGGCAGGAAATTCCTAACAAGAAATTGAGTCCAAGATGGGAAGGAGTTTCTTAAAAAGGAAGTTCTAAAGGCACAACTACACACATTTCCAACAAGAAAAAAAAGATGAAAGACAGGAAAAAGAAAAAAGACCAATGTGGCATCACAAAAAGCATAGAGAAGACTTGAAAACAAAAAAGGACACATATAGAAAGTAGAAGAAAGGCCACAAAGGAAGAGTACGGACAGTTAGCAAAGAATTGTACGGATGGTGTTAGGAAAGGAAAAACTGAAAATGAACAGAGATTAGCAAGAAAAATCTTCAGGTATGGGCAAAGCAAAGAAACAAAGAAATAGTGATTCAATTACTCAATGGAGATGGAAAAGTGACAACTGAAAGTAAAGGCAGCACTCAATTCTTTAGTTTTTTCACAAAAGACAGTCTATGATCCTCCAAGCAAATGTGAAATAAAAATGGAAGGCAACAGGATTACAACCTGAGATTGATAAACAAATAGCCATGGAATATCTTGTTACTTTGAACAAGTCCAAATCTCCAGGGCCTGAGGAACTGCATCCAAGAGTATTGAAGGCATAGACTTAAGAACTCTCAGAACCACCGTCTATTATTTTCTTAAAATCATGGAGGATGGGTGAAATGCTGGATAATTAGAGGAGGGCTAATACGTATTGTTCTTTTCTTCAAAAAGGGAAAGGAGGAACCAGTCAGCCTGACATCAATCCCAGGGAAAATTCACTCTACAAGTACCTTAAAAATAATGCAGTAATAATCAGAAGCCTTATCTCGGCTTTGCTTTTAGAGCAATTGTTTTAAGAAGGAAGTTCTGTAGTTATAATGATCATGCTTTAACTGAGGATTGAACCGTTTCACATGATAATGTTTTTACAGTATATGGTTTTATTTGTATACTATATTTGATATTTTATCCTGTTCAAACTGCTTTTGTAATGGCTACAGCTATACACAAATAAACTTGCTTTACTTACTTACAATGGGAAAGTTGTAGTGATAATATATCTTGACCTCAGCAAAGCCTTTGACAACGTGCCCCATGATATTCTGCTTAGCAAGCTAACTAGGTGTGGGCTGGATAGAACAATGGTCAGGTGAATACACAGCGGGTTACAGAAATGTACTCAGAGAGTGTTTATCAATGGCTCCTTCTCAAACTGGGAGGAGACAACAAGTGGGGTACCCCAAGGCTCAGTCCTGGGCCCAGTGCTCTTCAACATTTTTATTTATGACTTTGATGAAGGGGTGCAGGGAATGTGCATCAAATTTGTGGGTGACATATAATTAGGTGGAATAGCTAATAACTTGGAAGACAGAAACAACATTCAAGAAGATCTTGATAGGATTGAGTTCTGGGCTGAAGACAACACAATGAAATTTAACAGGGATAAGTGCAGAATTCTACACCCAGGAGATATTTGGCTCAGCAATATTGCATGCAAGAAGGATCTTAGAATTGTTGTAGATCACAAGCTGAATGTGAGCCGCAATGTGGCTGCAAAAAAGGCAAACACTATTTCAAACTGCGTTAACAGAAGTATTCAAGTATAGTCTCCAAATCCCATGAAGTACTAGTTCCCCTCTATTTGGCACTGGTTAGACCTCATCTAGAGTACTGTGTCCAGTAGGATGCCAACAAACTGGAACAAGTTCAGAGGAGGGCAACAAGGATGATCAGGGGGCTGGAAACCAAGCCCTATCAAGAAAAACTGAAATAACTGGACATATTTAACCTGAGAAAATAAGACTGAGGGGAGATACAGTAGGATAGCACTTTTTAAATACTTGAAAGATATTCATACAGAGGAGGGGCAGGATCTGTTCTTGATCATTCCAGAGTGCCAGAGACATAATAATGGGCTCAAATTAAAGGAAACCAAATTTCAGCTAAATATCAGGAAAAAATGTCTTAACTTACAGCAGTACAACAATGGAATCAATTACCTCAGGAGGTGGTGAGCACTCCAACACTAGAGGCATTCAAAAGAAAATTAGACAACTACCTTACACCGAGGGAGGCCCGGAAAGAAAGAAGAAGAAACCGGGCCTTCTCGGCAGTGGCCTCTCGACAATGGAATAGTCTTCCATCTATGATTCGCCTGGCTCCCTCGCTGAGTGTTTTCAAGAGCCAACTTAAGACCTGGCTCTTTAGGCAGGCCTTCCCCCGTCACTACTTGAGCTTTACTTTTGTATTTTAATTTTCTGTCTTTACTTTTCCATTTTGACTGTTTTTCCATCTTGAGCTACATTATTATTATGTTTAAATTGTGGTGTAAAGTGTGTATGAATTGTTTTTATGCTACTTTGTTGTAAGCCGCCCAGAGTAGACGCTGTCTAGATGGGCAGGATATAAGTTTAATAAATAAATAAATAAATAAATAAATACCGTGTCTGTTATGAAGCAGAGGGATGGAATCAGTGGCCTTCTAAGCCCCTTCTAGTTCCATGATCCTATGATGTTAGGGTTGTTTGTTCACAAGCGTATCAATACACTGTAAGGATGGTGGAGACAACTGTATCTGTTATAAAGCTTTGGCAGCATCATTACTGCTAAGAATGCACAGGTTGGTCCCTCCTCTTCACTATTTGCCCTTTCCTTTGTGACTCCACTTGCTGCACATTTGAGACCCTAAGACTGAAGACAAGAGCTGAAACCTTCCTTAGAGTTCCTCTTCTTCCAGAGACGAGTGTCACATTAAGAGAGCCATGGCATGAAAGGAGTTGACAATCTCTCTCTCTTTCTCTCTGGACTCGGAGAGCCTTGCCTGTTGAAGCAGAATGCATCCATCTGCCGAGGCGAGGCTCTTAAAGTCAAATTCTGCCTGCCTCTGCTGCCATGGAAACTACGTTCACCCATTTGGCTAAAAATGGGTTGGCTGGTGTGAAGGTTGTCATGTCTCCTGTTTGTAGAAGATCAAGAAAATCCATGATGCAATGCTGGCTGAGATTCAGAGGTTGTTAATCAGAGGGAACAGAATATCTTTCCAAATCAGTGGCCAGAAGTTATAATGGGACTGATAGGCATCTCACTAGATGATTTACAGTAGATGGACAAGGGTTTCTGACTCTTGGTTATATTACATCATCACGCAAGGGAGTGAAACATCTCCCCCCACCTCAGACCTAATCTATCCTGTGAAGACTCCCCATTTGACTCACGGAGAATCTGGTAAAGGCATGCCCCAAATCCAAGCCGCCTCCCCTCATGCAGGGAATCTTTCCACATACTACTTGTTGTCCCAACTGGGAGGATGCGCAGCATATGGAGGAAGTGTGCTCTTATCTCAGATCACTGAAATTAGTGGAGAATTCAGTGTGTCCAGATAATATATCCAGCATGGAACAATGCTGATGAAGGGGTGACACTTTGCCGATGCCAGCATGCATAATTCTCAGCAGCTCCCAATAATCTCTTTTGGAAAAAAGAAACCATGTAGGATGCCACTAGAGCATCTCTTAAATAAAACCTGTAAACTTTCTGCTTAAATACCTCCAATTAAAGAGGAACATCGATCCCACTGCTACATAGATAGTAATGTATGCCACCAAATGAGAACATTTCTTGTATGGTCTTAGGAGTAACAAAAATACACACGAGTGGGATGTGTGTGGAGTACACAGAACCTGTATAAACTGCAGTGTGTACTATCATTTTAAATCAAGCCTGCCAAGTCAGACCATTGGCCCACGTCTGGCTCTCTAATGCCCATCCTGATCAACAGTGTTCTCTGCAGGATTTCAGGCAGTGGCAATTTTTAGCCCAGCCTGGATGTGCCCAAGACTAAGCGTGCAACCTTCTGCATAAGAAGCTTTATCACTGGGCTGTTACACTTCCCTTAAGAAAATTTAAATTGCCTCTTTGCTTGTAGCTAGTATGGGGAATCTTTGGGATTTTAGATATTTTGGATTTCCACTCCCATAAGCCTTTACCATTGGGACACACTGCCTGGACTTTCTTGGAGTCTAAAATATATGGCAGGACAAAGGTTCTTTATTCTGATTTTTTTTTGTACATTTGGTGAATGTGCATTTGAATACAAAATAATTTACAGCAGGACAGGGGAATATTTTACATTTACTCTTATTGTTCTTTCTCTGTGTAAGGCTCCTTTGCACCATTTTCAGCCGTATGCTGCACTGTGTGATTCACAATTTAATTTAAATTAAATACAGCAAATAGCATTTCTCAAGCAATAGCCACAGCTGCAATCCTGCCTACAGTTATAAGGAGCCAAGTTCTTCCACAGGTTTCAGCAAAAATAATGTGCTTATAACTTTGCAAGAGCGTAGTCCTGAGAGAGAAATAATTCTGTAGAGAAAAACTCATAGTCTACAGCTTCAACTATTACTTTAGCAAAGTCTGCAGAAATATTCACCACCACTACCCTGGTTCATTTAAATGAAAAGAGGCATCTTTGATGAATCAATACTCCATTAAAAATCTAGCTTTTCCAATACTAAGTGATAATTAAAATCAGGGCAGAACAGATTTCAGCTGGAGGAAAAACCCTTCATTAATTTTATGATTATATCAAAAGCACAAAACAAAATATTGCCCTCAGCTCCATGACTAGCATTGCAGAAATGGAGTATTACTTTGCCCTGTGTTAATTCAGATGTGGAATGAGAGTACTAATGATTAGTTACATATACATATAAACTTTATTGTTTCTGGCCATAGACGTTTACACTAATGATTAGTTATAATTAGAGATGGGGGTATTTGTATACGAATACGAATATCCCCGCACAGATGGTAATAACGAGGGTCCAGCCCCATGGGGCTGGATGGTCCACTCACCGATCCGCCGCTGCCACGGACGCCGTGATTCTTCCAATGGCTCTGCAGATCGCGATCTGCGAGCCACTCCCTGACCTTGCAGCGAGGCTTGTCCTCCCGCCTCCTGCCAGGAGTGGCTAGCCGATGGCAATCTGCGGAACCATTGGAAGAATTGCAGCGTTCGCAGCAGTGGCGGATTGGTGAGTGCACCACCTGTGCAGGGATATTCGTATTTGTATATGAATACGAATATCCCCATCTCTAGTTATAATTTGAGCCAGGGATGTTGGCAAGTCTTTGGTATGAAGCCCCAAGTCTGAGTCTTTGGTACCAAGTTCTGAGTCCCAAGCCCCAAGTCTGAGTCCCTATTAAAAACAAGCTTTTTTCCCCAGAAAAAAAGGGAGGGGTGGGTGGGTTCTGAGTCGTGAGTCGAGTCCAAGTCAATCATTAGTGTAATTTAAGTCAAACTTGACAGCGAGTCCTGCAACTTGAGTCGCCATCCTTGATTTGAGCCTTATTCTGGTCTTCTCTAACAGAGTATACATATCACAGGTAGGTGGGGTCACTCTAGTCCCATCCCTTCACCTTTCTGCACACTGAGAGTGAGGAGTCTGTAGTGGTGGCCCTTGATTATCTAGAAGGATTCACCGAGTGGGTTGAAATCCTGGGGAATTAGGATCCAAACTCACATGAAGTGACCCTACAGATAGTGGAAATTCTTGGACCTTATCACAACCCGTGTGCAGGAAGGTGATGATATTGGACAAGGAGGCACAGACTAGGGCATTTCCCTCAACTTGTGGTGTGTATACCCAGTTAGAAGACATTTGGTTTGGGCCAATTCCAATTCCAATGGCCTATGTTTGGCCACAGCCATAAATGCAATATGAAAGAATTATAGGAATAAGTCATATAACAAAAGGAGGTGTGTGAAGAATTGTTGCCAGTTTGTGGCCCCCTTCAAATGTGCCAGGGTCCTCCTGGAGGCCATATCCCCCCCTCGTTGAGAATGGCTTGTCTAAACAATACCTGATGTATTTAAACATACCAGTCCAGATAAAATTAGCCATAGCTAAGCCTCAATGAAACCAACGGAGCAAGTTGACTGCCACTAATTCCCATTGCTTTAATTGGTGCTTAGTGGCAAAAATTAGCCAGATCAAGAAAACAAATTTCAAAATCTTCAGAACTCACCTATGGTTCATGCCTCATCAATGTATCTGTAAATTTCTACCTCCACATGACACCACTAGCTGGGTGAATTTGGAAGGGCATCTCACACCATACTGCTGTCATAAAATTTTATAAGCCTCTTCTCAACTGCATCTGATAAATCAAATCGGATGGATTAACAGGGCAGTCTTATACATGTCAACTGAAAAGAAAATCCCATTGATTTAACCGATCCTAGATAAGCAGTTATAGGACTGCTACCTTCAATGAGTGTAAGGTGAGGGGCCCAAGCCAGAAGCCCTGCTAGGCAATTCTGACAGTTGTTTTCCAAGTTCTGGTCTTGGGCTGCATCCAGCATAGCTTGCCTTATTGCTCTCAAATGCAGTTACTTCAGCCCTACCTAGTATAGCTCCTATACTGTAAAGTCCAGATGCTACAGCAGCTTCCCATTTGGAGAAATCTCAGGAGCAAAATGTGAGATGGAGGGGATGTCCTCATGATGCCATGGGGAGGAGCTTTGTGATGTGGAAGAAGAAGGTCAGGCAAATGTTGGAAATGGGCAGAAACTATTTGTGAGCCAGCCAATGGTGAAAATAGGTAAAAATTTAGCTCACTAGGTAATATGGCTTACCACACCAGAAGGAAAACATTTTTAAAATCTGGAAGGTGGTAAAATGTGCTTAGCAGCTACACCTCACATCCAGTGTAGACGTACCTGCAGCACACATGACATATATGGAGTTTTTCTATGCCTTATGCTGCCAGTGGAGCTTGGAATAGGCTTCGGCCTGCTGTGAGTTAATTTCCCCACACACACACACCCTGCACCCCTTTTGACAAAACATACGTAACAAAAAGCTCATAAATTGCAGGATAGGTGCTCCACCCCCTACCTTGCTCCATATGGCCACAATGGGACAAAAATGCATGCACCGGCCATCTTTCTCTCCACAGACACACACACTCCAATGAGATCCTGAGCCCTGGCGCCAGCTGGAAATGGATGAAGATATTACCTCCAAGCTTTAGTCACTTCACGCAGAAGAATCAAATTCTATTCACCACCACTACTTATTCCCACTGAGACGTGTCTCCCTACAGGAGACGGAAGCACAGATTTCAGTTAGGGTCCTGAGACTTGGTAACCTTCTGCAGTAGCATAATGAATTCAGGTCCCATAGGGTTGGTTTACCTTACCTTACCTAGGGTTGGAACACCAGGGCTTTTCAATTAGGAAGAATGACTATGACAATAGCGCTAACTGGCCCTCTCCCTCATAATTCCCCATTTCCTCTGAGCTTAGTGGCAATCCTCTCAACAAGAAAGTGAATCTTCCTAAGTGAAAACTAGAGGAGGCCCATTGGATTAAACGAGTTTATGTACATGTTGATTCATCAAATCCCAATGATTCTGACTCTAGTTGAGACATGTTGGGTCTCTCTGGGTCAGGGGCTATGAAGAGTACCTGCTCCTCAGAATTTACCACTGCGCCACTGAACTCAGCATGGCACATATGCTACCATGCAGAAGGTGAAGCTCACCATCTCAGATCCTCAGATCCTCACCATGCAGGATCTGAATGTAGCAAATCACTCCCCTGAAAAATGCTGTTTGAAGGTATGTGCATGTGTGTGTGTGTAGGGACGATGCCTCCGTGTACCTTAAACCCCTGAAATACTGTGGTCCTTTTAAAATTCCTGTTAGGACTCTGACCCTATAAATCCTGCCTATAGCGAACAGCAGATGCGTTACTGTGCTCAGGAAAAAACGGAAGCAAAGACAATACCACTTATATAATAGTAACATCCTGACATGATTTATTCAGTATATAAATATCTGAAGCTCCAGGAAACTTAAAAAGCTGATATGAATCTGATGGATTAAATGTGGGCTACCAGGCAGTTTCTGGTGTGTTTTTTTATGGAACAGTCACTCTGGCCCTTAACAGATGTAACAAGTATCCAGACACAGGGGGAAGAGGTGAAAATTTGCTGCAATATCAGCTCGTCCTTCCGGAACCCATCTTCTATCCCTGCCTTCCCTGGTAACCAGCTCCTCTTTTCGATCTGATATTCCAAACTTGGCACCCTTTCCTGGTAAAGTGGCAACGTATGCATCGCCATGAAATTACATATACTGATTTGTAGGTATAGATGCAGAATCAGAAACAATTTTTCATAATTTAAGTGGAATTACTCTGTCACTTGAGTGGGGAAAACTGTAACCAGCTGTCCAAGTGCTCACTTGAATGACCAATTTCAAGTTCTCTGATTCTCCTCCTTCGAGTTTTTTTATCTTTAAATCAGATTGTGATTCTCAATTCTGCCAGCATATGTTTGCTGGTCACAGAGAAACACTGTGGGCTAGCAAAGCGTCTCAATATTTTTTGTAAGTTACCATACAAAGCAAGGTAACAATCACACTGCTCAAGGTAATGTCTAGCATGAGCCTTGTTACTGTCTCTCTGGGAGTGGTCAAACATTGCCCCTGTATATTGTATCCAATCCTTCAAAAAACATCTGGTTTATGAATGTGGGATACTGTGTGTGTATCCACAATTCAAAAATCCAGGAAATGGCCCAATAATGTTGTACAATATCATGCCCACGTTGCCAACAGGAAAAAGGATGCCAAGCTTTACATAGCAAAGGGCAGCCTGAATGTTGACAACACCAATGGCAGAAGTCAAGATGGTCTGCATGAAACCCTCTTCTGCTCACTACCATTCGCACTTGTTGAAAGATAACCCTGACAATTGCTTTATGTTTGGATGAGAAGTGGTGAATTTATGAAAAAATAAGTCAGCTTCTGTGATTTTCCCTTGCATGGCATCACTTTGTGAATGGTAGTAAATAATAAATAAAATAAAATAAAATGATAAATAAATAAATATTGTGTGCTCTTGCACTTTTTATGCAACTGCAAGAGAGCATTTTATTAAACCTTTATTCGATTTACTAGAAACAGCACTCTCTGAAGATCTTGTTCTTAAAATACGACAAGATAAACATTCTCATTTCTCTGGAGCAATTGCTAAATCTGTTGCTGTTATTGAGTCCTCCAAGATAATTGAACCATGTTATGGTGCCTAAATATTTTGTTTTATGCTGCTCTCTCTCCATATATATTGCATTAGCTTCTAAGGGAGGGAAGGAAAAGGAAATTCTGACTTCTGGTGACCCTTTCCAGGGTTTTCAAGGTAGAGAGTACTCAGAAGTGGTTTACTATTCCCTTTTGGGGGGGGGGGCATCCTCGGACTGTGCCGTTTGCCCAAGGCTACACAAACAGGCTGTTTTGGGAGGCATTGTGGGGAAATGAAGTCCTAAACTCTGGCTTAACAGTTACGTAGATGCCTAACTCACTGAGCTATCCGGCCAGCTCCAATATGGAGGGGTATGTGTCATACAGTTATAGCCCAAAATGTCTTAGCAAAGGTCCTGCAATAAATTCATTACCAGTTGCATATATTCTCGTGGTGGTGGTGGTGGTCAGGGCCCATCATCAGCCCTATTTCTGCTACATGGTACTGGCAAAAACATCTGTGCTATAAAGCTATCACTTCCACTTTAAAACAAGGCAAGCAGGGAGTGCCCACCCTTTGCTAAGGCCCAGTTGTTCTCCTGGGCGCGTGATTCATGCATCAAAACGAGGCACATACGTTTTGCAGTGAAAATACCTCCTTAAAAGTGCTTTTTGCTGCCTCTGCTAGAATGAGCACTTCCATTTTAAAATATGGTGTTCAAGCAGCGTGCACCTTGTTCTGAAGTTGAATTCTGGGAGCACGATTCATGCCACCACACAAAGCACAGGAATTTAAAGTGTAAAGGGCCTGTCTTAAAGTGTTTTGGGCTATCTGTGAACTACTGAAACTGATTTAGCAGCAAGACAAAATGGGCAATGGTGTGTGTGTACGCGCCACCACCTTTGACTTAATAATTAGCACGTGTATTGTTTTGTACCAATGCATTTGCTCTTAAATAAGAACTTATATTCAAGGATTTAATTTTGCCTGTACGTACTGCAGGCTAGGATTTTGCTCCCTTACAATTTTTACAGGACCAGGGAATCAATCTCTCTGCTGCTCTGTGTATTAAGGGCTGCAGAACACTTTTTGTAAAAAAAAAAAAAAAAAAAAAAAAAGGGGGGGGGGAGATTATAACTTATTTTTTTAAAAAAAATCTTTTCTGGCTACACTCTCAACACAGGAAGTTACAATTCAACCCAAATATTTTTATGATTAGCTGTAAACCCCTGAAAAGTAAGATTTTGCAGACATGAGTGCTGACAGATCCTTTGCTATTGTGGTACAAATGGTTCTGGTCTGATTACATCATTTTCCTTTGTCCTCATGTGGGAGGAAGGGCCATTTATTTATGCAACATTGCTTCTTCAGGCTGAAAGAAAACGAGCCTCTTTCTCTCCCTCCTGAATGCGATATGAATTATTACTCTTTTAAGAGAGAGAGGCAGGATAGATGAGGTTGGCATCTTAGCTTGAAGAGGGTGTCTTTATGGTCCTTCTTTCTATTCCAACCCTACGATTCAGCCACGTCATGTGGATACTGCAGGGGTCTCAAAATGGGCGAATGCAGCTCATCTGCCTAGAAATATCTCCTGGATGTCTATAGAAGCTACAGCTTCACCCTTATCCCTTCAGGTGTGCAAAACTGCAAACCTCATCCCTCCCAGAGACAAATTAACCGTGAAGCTGTGTGTGCATCTCCCACATATGGGAACTTTCCACATCAGTGATGAACCTTCTTGAGGAATAGTGGATGAAGCAGGAGAAGGGAATGTTCCACCTGCAAGTCTTCTCTGACCCATGGAGGTTTGCAGGCAAACCCTACCTCTCCCCTCTATGCTCATCTCTAAGGTCGAAGGGAATTCCTGTTATCTCCAACAGCTGCATGTCAATGCCACCACTGTAAATGGCCAGGGGGGTCTTATTGCAACCCAGTCAGAGTCAGGCAATTGACAACTATACCTTGTCCTGCATAGTTTCTGACTCTAGATCCTCAGTATAAGTAACTGAATCCTCCCAAACTGCCTTATACTTATTCCTAGTCACTGGCTAGACAGCCTGGCTGCTTCCTGCTTCACTTCCTACCCCGTCTCTGATGGATGTACGCTTGCTTCCAAAGACAGAACAGATGGCACTGCCAAGGTGGATAATGCTAATATCATAATTTCCATGTTGACCTTTCTGTCTGAAGAGATTCTGTTAAATGTGGGATCTAACCACTAGCAAATGGCAAAATCATTGCACCCTAACACAAGAATAAACCCCAGACATATTCTCACTGGAGGGGTAATAGTTTTTGAGGGGTCCTTTCTGTTTCTTCTACACATCCCTTGTGGATGGGATCCTCAACTGATGTGAGCTAAATAGGTCATACTTTGAAAATATTTATTTAGTTAATTTATTTAAAATATTTCTATCCCACCGTTCTCCTTAAAAAGACCCAAATTGACGGGTGGTACATACACACAGAGACCAAATTGCTAACTAGAGACCAAATTGCTAACATGCGCTGGATTATGGAGAAAGCCAGAGAGTTCCAGAAAAACATCTACTTCTGCTTCATTGACTACGCAAAAGCCTTTGACTGTGTGGACCACAGCAAACTATGGCAAGTCCTTAAAGAAATGGGAGTGCCTGACCACCTTATATATCTCCTGAGAAATCTATACGTGGGACAGGAAGCAACAGTTAGAACTGGATATGGAACAACTGATTGGTTCAAAATTGGGAAAGGAGTACGACAAGGCTGCATATTGTCTCCCTGCTTATTTAACTTATATGCAGAATACATCATGCGAAAGGCCGGACTGGAGGAATCCCAAGCCGGCATTAAGATTGCCGGAAGAAATATCAACAACCTCCAATATGCAGATGATACCACTCTGATGGCAGAAAGTGAGGAGGAATTAAAGAACCTCTTAATGAGGGTGAAAGAGGAGAGCGCCAAAAATGGTCTGAAGCTCAACATCAAAAAAACTAAGATCATGGCCACTGGTTCCATCACCTCCTTGCAAATCGAAGGGGAAGATATGGAGGCAGTGACAGATTTTACTTTCTTGGGCTCCATGATCACTGCAGATGGTGACAGCAGCCACGAAATTAAAAGACCCCTGCTTCTTGGGAGGAAAGCGATGACAAACCTAGACAGCATCTTAAAAAGCAGAGACATCACCTTGCCGACAAAAGTCCACATAGTCAAAGCTATGGTTTTTCTTGTAGTGATGTATGGAAGCGAGAGCTGGACCATAAAGAAGGCTGACCGCCGAAGAATTGATGCTTTTGAATTGTGGTGCTGGAGGAGACTCTTGAGAGTCCCCTGGACTGCAAGGAGAACAAACCTATCAATTCTAAAGGAAATCAACCCTGAGTGCTCACTGGAAGGACAGATCCTGAAGCTGAGGCTCCAATACTTTGGCCATCTCATGAGAAGAGAAGACTCCCTGGAAAAGACCCTGATGTTGAGAAAGTGTGAGGGCAAGAGGAGAGGGGGACGACAGAGGATGAGATGGTTGGACAGTGTCATCGAAGCTACCAACATGAATTTGACCCAACTCCGGGAGGCAGTGGAAGACAGGAGGGCCTGGCGTGCTCTGGTCCATGGGGTCACGAAGAGTCGGATACGACTAAATGACTAAACAACAACAAACATACACACACATGCCCCTATGGATGTGAAGTGTCACTTGTCAAATTTTCATGTGCCAAATAGGAAAATGCAAATATTCTTATTTGTAAGAAGGCAAGATTTTATGGTGGGGGAGAGGTTTAGAAAATTTACACCTCTGCACATTTTTGCAAAAGTGAAGTCAAGAACTGCTGCTTTGTTGCACCGAATATTAAAAAGCAGATGCCATTGACAGTTGTTGTCATCTCTGTGAGGAATTTGCTTGCCCTTTTGTGCCTACCAGGTGTGTATGCTTAGTTTCACAAAGTGGAAGGGCTTTAGAGACGTCCCATGCAAACTGTGCAATGCACAACAAAAAAGAACAATCCTCGGTGGAGAATCCTGAACGGGCTATCTCACCATGTCAAGAGCGACTGTCTATGCCATGAAGGACACACTGAGAAGATTGTTTCACATGCCTAAACCTCATTAGGTATAGAGAGAGCTCCCATGAGCACAGAGTTCCTCATTCATTACAAAGGATGGACCTTATCTTACTTACTGCTGGGATTCATAGGGGACCAGTGGTGTACAGATATTTTTCTCTTTCTGTAGTAATACCAGAAGCCAAGGACGTCCCAACGAAGCTGAGAGGTGGTAGAGATTTTGGAGGAATAACAGGGAAGTGGGATGGACTACCTCAGATGGGACCTGTTTAAAAACATCCTTGGATGCTTTAAACAGAGGTTCAATGGCAATCTGTCAAGGAAGCCTTAGATCTGGATTTCTTGCTTCATGAGGGAATTGGATTCAGTTACTCTTCCAGGGTCCTTTTCAGCTCTACCGTTCTATGATTCACACAGAGCATAGTGAAAGTAAGGAATTTCGTGCTGTGGGTCATGGGGAAAACAACCCAAAGAAATGGCTTTAAGAAGGAATTAGAGCCATTCAAAGAGAACAAGGCTATCAGTGGCTGATAGGATAAATATCTCTGAACACCTATCACCGGGCGACCATAGTGGAAAAGCGCTATTACATTCATGTTCAGTTATTGTGGTGGTTTTGCATCAGCATCTAGTTTGGAAATGTGAACCATTTATTTTATTCCTGTCAGCCAAACAAGGAAGCCGGTGCAAAGGCAAGGTTTCTTTTTTTGTGGGGGGGGTCAGTCTTAGAGAGAACATGCATTACCTCAAGACCAGTTTTTACACACTTTGGTCAATGTGCAAATTTAAATTGTTTCCTTGTTGCATGGACTCTGAAACAGAAGCAATGAATGGGTTGGCTGTATCCTCATGAACCATCAGTCCATCTTTTTCTGCTTGCGGTGTATTTACGTGAGTTTAGCTCCTCAAAGGGAAAATATCGTAGAAGGATTTTCTGCAAATTGGATCAAGCAACAGAGACAAACAAGATTTGGTGTCTCTCTGTCACTATGGAGGTGACAACTTTCTCACAAGAGCTGGACTGTCCTTGACAGACAGTGTATTATGACAGCCTGTCTCAGGTGAGAAATGACACCCTGCTAAGATTTCTGGACATTCCTGATCTGGTTGGCCACAGAGGGACAAAGGACACTCGACTAAATAGGTTTCTGGTCTGGTCCAGCAGGGCTGTCTGCATTTTTTACTGAATGTAGGAGAACTTTATGTACATCTTGTGACCATAAGCAAATGATGGATCAAAGATGCACGTATCCCATATACTGTTTTTTACATCCATAATCCTGATTAACGCATTCTTGCATTTTCCTACAGCAAATCAAAATGTATAAATAATATATGGATACCCAAGCTTCTCCATTTGACAGAACCTTCCCTATAAGATGCGTAAAGGATCAGGTGATCCGAAAAGACAATAGAAATTTGCTAAGGCCATCTCTTTGGAGCATTAATTGATAAATGTTTCTCATCCTGGGAAATGAATTCCTGGCATTCATAAACCACTCCAACACCGGTGTGTGTACGTGTATGTGTCTAAGGTTCTCTCCTTTAGTCACCAGCAGCTTAAGTAAGGCAACCTCATGCAGCTTAGATCTCCTTCCACAAAGAAATCAAATATGTAGACCGCCACAAAGAGGAAACGCTTTCCTGCAGCCAGACAAAGTCACATCACATGGTTACAGCAGGGAGCTGGCAAGACCTGATTCAATTAAATATTAATAGCGACTACTTTCCTGCTTTTCTTTATAGAAGCTGTAAAAAAAATTTTTTTTAATGCATCAGGAACAAAGGAAGATTTAAAATGGAGGAAGGGACTCCCCCCCCCCATTAAACCACACATGTATGTATATTTTACTTTACAATCGGTAAGTAAGCATTATGTATTTCAAAGAATCACTGTGCAGATCTCTGGATATCTGAACACAAGAACATTATGAAAAATCAGGCATGTTTATGATGAGAATGTAGGAAGAGAAGCCTCTTAAATTCTAAGCACAGTTATTGCCCAGAGTATGTTAAGGACTAGCTGGATGAATAGCTCAAGTTGGGAGTTCAACTCCCCACTGTGCATCACAGAAACGTCTGTGTGGCCTTGGACAAACTGTACAGTCCCAGGGTGTGCCCAGAAGAGGGGAATGGTAAGCCATTTCTGAATAATCTCTGTCTAGAAAACCCTCTAAAATCAGAATTGATGTGATGGCACATGATAGTTATAGGGAGAGTTTCTATGACATGTCATTTTTTTTGCAGCTGATGTTTGAACTTGAGATTTTCAATATGTTTATGAGTAATCTGGTAATAAAGGTCAGATTATTCATAAACATGTTTAAACTTGCTTGTGGGTTCAAGTATAGGTTGCAGAGAAAGTGTGAAATCTCATAGACATCCTCCCCCTAAAGTATGTTGCGGACTAAAGAGCCACCCTGCAGAATGAGACTAAGGTTCAAACATGTAAGGAAATGGACATTTCCTGCTTTTTCAATGTTTTTCCTTTAGGCACATGGTCTCCTCAAAGCACAACCAGCCTTGCAAATGAAGCCTGTGCCTCTACATGACTAGTCACAAAACTCAAGCAAGCTAATTTCCAAAATGCAAAGGAAAATAAGTCCTGGCTGAGACCATGAGTGATTACAACTTTCTAATCACTTCCTAACTGTAATATTTTGTTTAGGCCCAAGAGTCAACCCACTCTTGTTTCTCACAACAGGGTACTTTGAGGAGTCCAGGAGGAGGAGAAACTAATAACAGTCCTACACTCAGAGTTTGAAAATAACCACAAATATTTCGCTACTGTGAATTAATTCCTTCCCACAATAACTAGTGTTATGAATTTACATTGTGATTATAATTTAACGAGAGTTAACACTACTCCTTTTGCAGCGCTACCATAACTTTTTAGTCACGGTGGCAGATTATGTGGTCCCAGCTAAGCAGTGGAGGAGGAAAATCACATGATTCAAGTGCTGGCTTGTGCTATGCCTCTGTTGTGGGTGTTGAAGCCACTTTAAGGAGGCTTGGAACCAACTACTCTTTACAACTAATTACTTTTGAAAGCTATGTTCCAGGCTCTATCTGTACTCCAACCCTTCCCCTCCAAGCAATACTCTTAAAACGGGTTACATTTATTTCCTATAAGAACAAATAGACATCCATGCTGGATCTCACCCAAACTAGTCTAGGATTCTGCTTCTCACCTGGATGTCTGACTGGGAAATCTAAATGTAGGACATGTACAACATCAGCTGGCATTTGGACTACAGCTCGAATAGTTTCCTTTTCTGGATTATAACTTCCCTTAACCAGAAGAACTGCTATCCATACTGGCTGGAGATTATGGGAGCTGCAGTCCAAAAAAAGTAACTTTTCCAAGTTTTGATTCAGCCGTTCTTCTCCAAGCACCTTAAGGACTTGAGAACAACTTCTGGATTACGGTGCCACAACTATGGAATGCCTTCCCTACAGAGGTACGGTTGGTACCATCACTTCAGTGGTTTTGGTGCCAGCTCAGATTTTTTTATTCCATTTAAAATCAAATATTTTTAACTGGCTGATTCCCTCTGTTTTATTTCTAAGGCACCATAGCCTTGTCACTCTTGCAGCGAAAACAAACCCAGAGTCTTGGGACATCTTCACAAGTAACACATATCATTTGGCAGAAGCTTTTGTGATCTGTTACTGACATGCTTTAGATGAAAGGAAAGACGATGAGGAAAGATTGAAAGAACTGGGCATGTTTAGCCTTGAGAAAAGAAGAATGAGGGGAGATAGAATAGCACTTTTCAAATACTTGAAAGGTAGACATACAGAGGAGGGGCGGGATCTGTTCTTGATCATCCCAGAGTGCAGGACACGCAGCAATGGGCTCAAGTTAAAGGAAGCCAGATTTGGGCTGAAAAACCTCTTAACTGTCAGAGCAGTATGACAATAAAACCAATTACCTTGGGAGGCGGCGAGTGCTCCAATACTGGAGGCATTGAAGAGAAAATTAGACAGCCTTCTTTCAGATCTGCTTTGATTTGGATTAATGCATTGAGCAGAGGGTTGGCCTTGATGACTTTATAGGCCACTTCCCCATAGAATCAGTCTATGATTCTAAGTGGGCTACAGTCTAATTAAGTTTTTATCAATGAAATGTCTTAGTCTTTAATGTCTCACAAGATTCTTTGTTTCGCAGCATTTGCTGTTTTTATGATGACATCTTTTTGGTGTTTTTATTGTTTTAATTATATTTGTGTATCACTCTGACACCTGTATGGATAAAACACAGCTTAAAAATGCTTCAATTGATCATCCATCAATCAACCAAAATAACAATACAGCTGCTGATACTGGAGACATGCAGTTGTTTCCTCTTATACCCAGGGAAGAATTTATGTTCCATGAATTTGCCTAATCCCCTTTTAGAGCGATCCAAGATGTCGACAATCACTACACCTCCTGGGAGCATTATTATAGTTTAGCTATATAGCATGTAAAGGAGTATTTTCACGGTTAATATCCATTGATATTTCCATCCTCCACAGATTGTCTCTGTTTCAGATTCATCTAAGCTGGGTAGGGGCCGGGGGCATTCGCCGTAACTAATGGACTCAGTTTCTGACATGTCCAGTGGTGGTACATGTGCTGCTTATTTGTTTTATTTAATTCATGATCACTGCACTTTATTTTATTGGAAACCGCCTGGAGTATTGCACTGCACTAATGGGGCGGTCAATCAATCAATCAATCAATCAATCAATCAATCAATCAATCAATAGTGGTAGTCAATTCTATCTTATTTCCAATGTTCAGCATGGGAGTGGTACTTCTTATGTACCCAAAATGGCACCATCCGTATACAAGAGACAGGGATCAGCAGTTTTAGCTACCACTTCAGCTTGCAGAATTTCTTTTGCGTTCAGAATAGAAACCCTAAGGGGCTTTCCCCCCACCCCCACCCCCAAAGCAGCTCACTGAGGGCTGAAAGCTCACTTCATAGGGACCGCTGTGAGTGGCTGGGGAGGAAGAGATGGAAAACTAGGGGCAAGAAGGAACAGAGTGCAGTGGCTAGAATCCTGAAAGCTAGCAGTCTGTGCTGCAACATTTTGTTGCAGGTCTTACTTGTAAATTAATTACATGTTATGCAAAAAATTACTTTATCTCATCTGGCTTGAAACTACAACTAATCAATTTTACCGAGTGTACCAGCTTCGCTTATTAGATGACAAGGCAAATTTCTTCTCAGAATGAATTTCCAGGCTCCCCCACTGAGTGCAGTCAGCAGACTGGTTGGACTCTGGGAGCCCAAGCTTTGATTGTGTGTCCCCCCCCCCCCCACTCCTGTCCCCTACTTACTTATCTGTCTTTTTCCTAATCTGAAAAACCCAATGGCTCTCAAAGAATTTTGAAAGAGCAGGTCTTAGATCTGGCAAACAAGTGCACTGCACATTTCTACTAATTATCGACTCAAAATCATGGATGGCAGAACAACGGTATGCAAGTGCCAAATAGACAGCCGCGGGAATGTGTCGCAAAATGCAGCCAACTGCCTCCTTAAAAATAACAATAAATCCAATGCATGAAGTGGGGCAAAGTACAGTGCTTTATTTCAAAACTATGAGCATTCTTCCCACCTGTGGAGTGAGAATAAGAGCCAGATATCTACAGAAACTGAGAGCCTTAGAATAGCAGCTTTCCTCTTTGTTTAAAACAAGGAAGTTTCTAGTCCATAAGGCTACAGGGGAAAGCTTGGATGTGTACAAATGTGGGGGCAAGGGAAGCCTTACATACATCTTAAGAGGATCACTTTAGGGTGCAATTAATGGACAATTAACTTAACTGCATTTCCACACAACATTGGCTCCAAGGTCATTAACTGCATATACCTCATGTTGAAACTGAGGTTGTCCTATTTTGGGCCCATCATGAGAAGGCAAGATTCTCTAGAAAAGACAGTAATGCTAGGAAAGGTTGACAGCAGCAGGAAAAGAGGACGGTCAAATACGAGATGAATTGACTCCCTAAAGGAAGCCACATGCTTAAGTTTACAAGACCTGAGCAGGGCTGTTGAGGACAAGACATTTTGGAAATCACTCATTGATTGAGGTTGCCATAAGTGA
The DNA here is from genome assembly GCA_037013535.1 of Intellagama lesueurii. Classification (NCBI taxonomy): domain Eukaryota; kingdom Metazoa; phylum Chordata; class Lepidosauria; order Squamata; family Agamidae; genus Intellagama; species Intellagama lesueurii. The sequence continues at coordinate 340,751,633 of JBAJHW010000001.1, read as the reverse complement.
AAGGGTGACTTGATGGCACATAGCAACAACATTGGCAATCACCTCATATTCAGAAGAGTTGTTGGAAAAATGCAATTCTTCTTCCTTAGCTCCAGACAGAAAATGATCACGAGGGGGGTGGGGGGAACACTGGAGTCCTAGGAGTATTATCTAGACAACTTCCTAGTGCTGTAGCTTTAATTTGGTGTAACTTGGAAGAGTACTCAGAATTTTGTCGGTATGGCTGGGAGGAGGGCTTAGCATTCCTCCAGAGGAATGTCTTCTTCAGCTTAAGACTACTGAGCTAAAGCACTTTCCATGCTGACCCTTTAACAGGCACATATGCTTTACTTTATGCCTTTCTGGGGTTAGTTCAGGGCACATATCAGATTGTCAAGAGTGAGGCCCCCAAGGCAATTTTAAGAGTTCTGATTCGTAGGTTTAAAACTTGTTAAGTACTCAGAAGACATCACTTTGCCACAAGTTATTGGTCCTTGGACTGGAAGTGCTAAGCAATTACATAAAAAGATATTCCAGGAAGAGAGAAAGGAAAACACATCCTGCAGAAATGAGACAGACGTGTACCTAATCCACTCCACACATGCTTTGCACTAATGGACCTACATATGTAAGCCTAGATCTGTAACTATGTCTGCCTAAAATGGACCAGAGCTTGGAAATAATAATGCCTTGCCATAATGCGTTTGAATGTTCAAGAATGATTTTGAAATCCATTGTTTCAATTGCTAAATATCAACCATAATAACACAACAGTAGCAGTTCGTTAACCTGAGTCCAAACAAGAAAGTGGCGTGTTGCTTTGATGTACAATCTTAATCTAAATCCATCTATTACTGTATGCAACTAATTAGCTGTAACCAGAGATGAACTGGGGCCTTACTATTTTATGAAGGTAAAAACAGACACTGGGAAAATTACTTGTTTTAGATTTCAGCTCCCAAAAGCTGTAGTCTCAAAGAGTAACTTTTCAAACCATTGGGGAAAGTGATAAAATGCTGATGAAAACCCACAGCATTACTGCTATGGTGACTACTACCTGTCCTGGTTTCCACATTTCATGGATTCCTCTTGTCTCAGAAAGTCCACACAGAGTTCCGGTTCAAGCAGGTTTTCTACTCACTTCAGCGGGAAGAAGGCGTTTGGGTTTTACTCATTTGTACTTAACGGAGTCTGGAGCTGCCTTCTTTGTTCAACCAAATGGAATGAATATGGTGCCATGGTGGCTGACAAACCACCTTAGGTAACAGTCTAGGTTAGTCAGTTGACAGCTAGTGAAAGGAAGTGGTCTTTCATGTGCTGAGAATCATTCCGCATGCTTCTGGAATGAGATGCCCATCTGATCTTCAAAACAGCAACACTCCTTCTGGGAATGGTGATGATACTGGAAAAGGAGGCACAGACTAGGGCATTTCCTTCTTACTTGTGGAGAGGGAGGTCGAGTATCAGGGTAGATATAAGAGAGACCTTTAAGAAAACGTTTCATTGTTGGATGTTTGAAGAAATTTGCTGCTGAAGAATTTGGAGGTTGGTACAATATTATTGCCGAAAGGTAGACTCTCAAGGATGACAGGTAGGCTTTCCTTGTGGATGGTTTTTTGGCTTGATGAAGAACGTTCATTAACGAGGGGGAATCCTCCACGGTGCCAGGTGCAAAACAGGTAAGTCCGGGTGTAGGACTTGGGAGTTGTTCTGTGTGAGAAGGTGTGGCAGGCGGGGGAGATGGTGGATGTCCGATGAGAGACTGCGGAGAACTGGGAACGAAGTCTGTCTCGGCCACCAAGGGGCTATAACGATGGCACTGGTTTTGTCTTGTAAACGGACGACAACTTTGTGGAGGAGAGGGAACGGCGGAAAAAGGTAGGTAAGAGTCTTGGGCCAACGGCCAACAACGCATCTCCCTGGGAATGTTTGCCTATTCCCGCTCGGGAGCAATACAGTTGGCATTTCCGATTCGTTCAGGAGGTAAAGAGATTGAGAGTCGGTGTGTCCCATTTCTGGCATAGTTGGCGGAATACTGATTGATCTAGTTCCCACTCGTGAGCTTGGGCATCTGTGCAGCTGAGCGAGTCTGCTAGGTCGTTGTCTTGACCAGCGGTGTGTAAGGCTGTGAGGCAGATGTGATGTTGCAGACACCACTCCCAGAGGTCGACCGCTAGGTAGAGGAGACCTGGGGAGTGGGTGCCACCTTGTTTGAGGATGTAGTACATTGCCGTGGTGTTGTCAGTGGCGATCTGTTCCATTTTTCCTACAAGAAGGTTTCTGAAAGCCTTGCAGGCTTTTGTGACAGCTAGTAGCTCCAACTCATTTATGTGGAGCAGTTTCTCTCTGTGAGACCATTTGGCGTGAACTGTGAGGGATTTGCAATGAGCTCCCCAGCCGGTGCGACTGGCGTCGGTAATGACTTGTATTCGCAGGCGAGGTTGTTGGAACAGTCGCCCGATAGAAAGGTTGGTATGGGAATTCCACCATTGAAGTTGAGAGGCCAGTTCTGGAGTGACTCTTAGGAGAGTGTGAGGAGAGTCTGTTAGTGGATTGAATAGGGCCAGAAACCAGGATTGGAGAGATCTCATTTTAAGCGTCGATGGACCTCGATTGGTAGGGATGGACCTCGGTGTCGAGCCCGGTGTCGTAACGGTGCCGGGGTCGATGACTTGGATTTACTGGAGGACGGGAACTGTGTTGAGGTAACGGAATGGAGTGTGTGTCCATGGACCAGGGTGGATATCAAGGATCATCAATATCAGAGCCTTTGTCTCTGTGATGTCGAAACAGAGGTTGCTGATGCGATGGCATAGCAGTAGAATAAATGGACGCTGGCGATGCCAAGCATGAAGAGTGGTTTCCGTCATCTATTGTAGTAGGAAAATATCGGGAGGCTGGGGCTGCAAAAGCCTCACGTGTGGATGAAATCTGCTCGACCGTTCAAGGTTTTTTTGATACCAAGTGGGGAGCAGGTTGAGGTATAGAAACATCTCGGTGATGTGGCCGCTTCAACACCGATGGTTGTCGAGAGGTAGGCCGACTGTTAGATGGTATTATCGAACCCAGTAAAACACCTGGTCGACTAGTCGGTGCAGTTTGTCAAGAAGAGCACTGGTCGGGGCAAATTGCAACCTGATGCACATGCTGAGCGTGGGTTTGAACCACATGCGATGAAGCGAGGTGTCGAGATTGTTGATGTTGACGGTTCTGGTTAGGGATCGGTGGGCGATCCGAGGGCATCGAATATGGAACGGTGTCGAGCTGTTTGGGATGGGGATCCTCGGGCGATGGAATAACCAAAGGATTGCTGGAAGGAATAGAAGGTTGTGGACTGGGAGAAGAGGACGTTAGTCGGTAGACTCTATCATCCCATTCTGGATGGGACAGGAAGTCTGTCATCATCTGAGGGAGATCCGACCGAAATTGATTCAGAGAGTTGTTGTGGCTGTGGTGGGATGGCTGTAGGCTTAGACTGTTTAGTTCGTTTAAGAGGAGCAGGCTCTGGAGCTGGAGCAGCTTCAGTAGGTCTCTGACGTTTAGAAGTTGTTTTTGATGTCAAGGACTTCGGTATCGAGGACTTCGATTTGTGTGTCTTCGAGGTCTTAGACAATGCAGATGGAGAATCAGAATGAGCTGGTGTAGCCGATGGACGTTGTTTCGATGATTCAGCATTGGCTTTTCCCATTGCTTTGGTTTGGGAAATGGCCCTACAGGGAGGTTGGGCCATTTGAACTGGTTGTAAGGATTGTTCCCAAAGTCGGAGTTTTATCCTCGAGAGGCGAGATCGAAGAACTCCGCGCTTAAAATTTTTGCAATGGGTACAGGAGGAAGTTTGATGTTGTTCTCCCAAACAGAAAAGGCACTTAACGTGTCCGTCGGGAAGTGGGATCTTATTATCACAGACAACGCAGTGCTTAAACGGGCCCAAAGGGGCCATGAATAGGAGAAAATAATTTGAGGAGCGAGGTAGAAAGGAAAAAATCTCTGATGATAATGAATTTGATCTAATAGTTTAAAGGAAAAAAGATTGATAACAGGAAGGAATCAAGAATAAACTCTTTCTCTTTTACTCACAGAAGCAGAATTATGAGGCTCTCAATGCGGTGGTTGAAAGAAACTGAAAGGGGACACTTGGCGCCAAGGTACTTATATGGGTGGGGAGGGGCTTATTCTAATGTGTTTATTGCTACCGCAGAAGCTCTAGAATCTTCCGACGAGGCTCCACACAGGCGCGAATCACCCAGGGTGTGATTCACAGAGGCCACGAAGAACAACTTCTCCCTACTTATTGTATCAATCCACAACTTCATGTATTTCTGTCATGGCTTGCCTTGCGGAATGATAGTTCCAGTTGCATAGACTCCATGTGACTGTTTGATTGGACAGCCTTGTCTGCTTCTTTGCCACTAACACCTATCCAGCTCAAAGATAGTAGTAAAAACAGAACCAGCCAGAGCACATATGTCTAATCTGTACCTCTACTGCCTAGAAATTAAGAGTTACATTTTGGATTATACTGCCCATGCTTCTTGGGCGAATTCAAGAATTCATAGTCCAAAAGAGGAACTTTTCAAGGCTCTAGATAAATAGAGGTCTACTGCTATGAAACATGGAAGGTCTGCTTAGCTATTGCTAGGTTAGCTATTACCAAGATGGTGGTAAAGATGGAAACAGTTAGAGCATATATCTGTATCTGAGCCTTGTGGCGCAGTGATTAAACTGGAGTACTTCAGCCAAAACTCTGCTCACAAACTGGGTTCAATCCCAGGTAGCCGGCTCAAAGTTTACTCAGCCTTCCATCCTTCTGAGGTCTGTAAATTAACTACCCAGCTCGCTGGGGACTTCAATGTGTAGCCTGCATAATTAAATTGTAAATCACTCAGAGAGTACTTTAACCACTATGGGGCAGTACATAAGCAGCACACTTAAAAAAATCTATATAGTTGAGAGATAAGAAAAGTTACTTTTTTGGACAGTGACTCCATGAACCAGTGCAAACAGTGCTCATGCTGGCTGGGTGATCCTGGAGGTAGTAGTAAAAGAAAATTAATCTTTCCACTCCGATTATTGCCTAAAGGACACATTAATTAAAGACAGAGTCCTTGACAGCTGAAATTTCCGGGCACGTATGAACATGGGAAATTCTTAACGGAACACATTGTATTGGACATTGTTTTTATTTTGTTGTTGATGATGATTTAATATTTAATACTATACCACACAACAAGATAACAAGAGTCAGCAACTCACTGGACACTAGTGTGGTCACTCCCTTGGAGACAGAACACACCCAAGGGCAACTGAAGAATAGGAAAATTGAAGTCAACTATATTTAAGCAGGAAGCAAAGCTAAAAACAGTAGTGATCTGCCTATGGAGTCCAGTGATGGATTCCAGGCATTCCAGTTCTTACAGATAATGGAAAACCTAGATAAGGTGATAGCTAGGGATTGCTAATGTTTTGGAATTAAAAAAACCAAAACAAATGGTAGAGAAAGTAAGAGTAGAAAACTGGCAGGTGCCTAAGTGCTAAGTCCTTGAAAGAGTTCAACAGATTGTCTGGAAACTATCACATCCCTCCCACCCCGTCATCTATACAACAAAAATAAAATATCCAAAGTTAATCCAACAGTTCAGTCAAACAATTTGCCGTAAAACAGGAAAATATTATGGAACTCAGTGTCTTTCCCTCTTAAAGGCTTTGCTTACATGCCAGGATGCAGTGGGGGGAAAGGCTGTTACTACAACACAGGACTGTAATGACTCTTTTTCAGACAGAGGCCAGAATCTTGCTGGTATTTTGCAGTATAAATAAACCGGAAATCGTGCATGCTATGTGCATGATCTTGCTGGCAATTCATTGTGCACTCTGACATGCCAGAGTTGTTCAAGTGGTTGTCCACTAAATTGTGCACCCGGGTGTGTGACAGATGGTTAGCAAAATGGAAAAACCAGTTTGTGTGATTGCCTTAATGGGCACAGCATTTCACTTGCTTGTGCATGTGTAAAGACCATATAAAATCAGAGAACGATGAATCTCTGTGATGGTGCAGAAGTTGCTGATTGACATCACAAACTGGAGAGGTTGATTTCTCTCTAGGGCCCTGGGGATGAACTATGTATGGGGCAGTTCAAAGGAGACAAGACATGGGCCAATTGGATAAATAACAATAACAACTTCTGATTCTATGGAATTAGCATGTCAGGCATAAAACAAACACTAAAACTAATGACAAAATGGGGGCAACCATCCAGAAAATAATAGTCATCTCCTACAATAACCCCAGTATGGCAAACATGCTCCACCATATATGTAGCACTAGTCTGGGAAAAAGAAACTTCTGACCATGCTGGCCGGAGGATTCTTGGAGTTGTAGTCCAAAAAGTATTTTCCCCCCTAAGCTATGTGTATTATAAGCATAATAAAGATAAATCTCTTAGAACTGCAGAACTGCATCATCAAGTCTAGTCCCTACCTAGGAGGTACAGTGGAGAACTGAACTCCAAATCTCTGGCTCTGTAGTCAGCTACCTGAAACCCGAAAGTATCTAGCAGTTCATTACATGAGTTGCCGCTGTGCGTATTGTTCATGTTTTGTTCACACTAGTTCATACCCACGGTTGTATGAAGAATGGCAGATTTTGTGCAAGCTGGCCCTGGAAACACAGTCTGAAGCAAGTGGACAAAAAGCTTTGGGGACTGAATCATCCTGTTTTTGCACTGTCTTTCTATCCCGGTAAACATAAGATGACAAGAGATAATATTTCACTGTGTGACAAATGGAAGGCATGATGCTGCTGCCTGGCTGGCTCTTCTGTCATTCTTTTTTTAACACTTTCAGAGAAGATGACCTAAATGTTTCCAAGTGAGGCCTTAAATGGAAACCCCTTCCAAATGGATCTCACCTTTGACATATTCATATCCCATTCAATCCAGGCAGCAGCCATTTCCTCTTTCCAGGGTCAGCTTTTTAAGGTGGAGAGGAGAAGAGTGCATGTTCAGGGTGGAAACTTGAATGTAATGAAAGTTGAATGAAATGCATTACATTATTAAAGAGACAGCCTCATTGTGTTCATTTTCATAAATGTCAAAAAGATCTTGCTTTTTTTTGGTGATTTCTGGGGTCAATCTTTTCAAATATTTTTGTTCGGTTTTGCAAGGATCTTGTGCTTCTCATCTTTACTCTGACTTCAGTCATCTTCAGTGGCAAAGAACCCAACCAGCTACAGTGAAACCATTTGATTTTGTCCAAGAGATCACAGCGCTCGATCAAGGGTGATGCCACCGCGAACATGTGTAAACAAAATCTTATGAGTTGCCGCAACCAATCCAGATCAAGAACAAGGTGTGTGTGAGCGGGACCAATTTAATTGACAACAGGGAGAAGGATGAAAGTGGTGACAAACAAAACACAAAACAAAACAAAAACTGAGCAACAAAAGAGCAAGACACGTCTGCCTGCTCCAAAGCTTGGCCTGACCACTGCACACCTTCCTGAAATACAGTAGGGCCCCTATATCCACGGAATTGGTGGTATCTGTGGTTTCAGTTATCTGCGGTTTGCCATAGCCTTATATACAACGTACAAGGGGGTGGGTCCTTGTGGCCTTTGTATGTTGCATATAGGGTTTACTACTATCTGCAGTTTCAGGCATTCGTGGTAGATAATGGAACACACCTTCTGTGGATACAGGGGTCCGACTGTGCTCTGCAAATTGCAGAGGTTTCTGGGGGAGGAGTTTTAGCCACCCTATGGAATCCTGGGTTGACAGAGTTGCTTTGTGGCATTGGGGAGACCTGGTAACTTTGGATAAGTTGCTCTTCCTCCTACAGGAGACCAGACTGGCTCCATCTTTGCTGTCCTTCCGCATGCAGGCTAAGACTTTTATCTTCAGGCAAGCTTTTCCTCAGTGACTGGCTGCCTGAGTGGGATTTTTAAATGGATTGTTATGCCTTGCTGCTTTGAATGTGTTTTTTAGTATTGCTTTTGTTTACCATTCCTCAGGGATCCTTTTTAGTATTTGTATACTTATTGTTTTTAGCTTCAAATATTGTCTTTTAATGATGTAAGCCACCTTTGTAATTGTTTTTAGCTATAAATATTGGGTTTTTAAAATGACATAAGCCGTGTTGGGTCATGTTTAAGGAGAAAGGCGGGGCAAAAATATTTTAAATAAAATAAAATTAAAAAATTATCTCAACTTAAGGAATCTGGTGGTGGATTGTACAGTGGTTTACAGGTGAACCCTCAGCTTTCATGGCAGAGTGCGGCGGTTATAAGAGACAGGGATCAGAAAGCAACGTGAAAGAGCAGCTGCCGCAAAAGGGCTGCAACTCCAGTGCTGTGTGGGTTCTGGAATGCAAGGCCAGCTCTACCCTTAGGCAGAGTTGAGTCAGTTGCTGCCTTGGGTGACAAGATGCTAAACCGCTGCAGCAAGGTGGGCATGGGCAGAACTCAAGTGTGATTTGTCTCCTCTCTTGTCACCTTCAGGTGTGGTGGAGGATGTTGTCTCATGGCCAGAAAACACAACGGCCTGACTGCCTTCTGCATGTGTAATGTCGGGAGGATGATATCTAGTTCTTTGTCATAAGCAATGAAATATCTTGGGATGACCTTGTCTATGTGGGTAGTGGTCATATTTTAACTGCATCTTAAGTACTAATTAAAAGCTAATTACAAATGGGCTTCAGGATAGGAGAAGTGGCCCATGCCTGAATACAATAGTCAATTATCCACACAGTACTGAAAAAAATCACAACATCTTAATTGTGTCATTTTATTTAATACACTTGTTTGCTGCCTTTCCCCCAAAATGCTGCAGGAGATGAGCATGGGAGTTACACTAGTCACAACCACCCTGTGAGTTAGGTAAGATACTGACATGTTCAAGGCCAACCCAGACCTCTTCAGTATTTGTTGCTATGTGCTGTCAAACTGGAACCAACCCACAGAGACTCTAACAGGGCTTTCAAAGTAAGTGAGATATTTAAGGAGTGATTTTTACCAGTTCCACACACCCAGTAAGCTTGCATAGCTGAGTGCGAATTCGAACCCTGGACTCCTGAGTCTTACAACATCACTCTATCCACTACAACACACTGTGTATCCCAATAGAAGCATAACATTCTAGCAACTGCAAATAAAACAGATCATAACAATAATAGATAATAACATCTTGTGTGCTATCTGAAACCATGAGTCAAGATACAGCAGCAAAGCTACAGTGCTTATGGCTCCTTTAAGTATCATCATAGTCAGAAGTGCAAGGTACAGGTAACGATGCTCAAAACCTTCTGAATCCTCCAAATGAGTGAAAAGGAACTACAGGACCACTGATTTCAATGGGAGGTGGTGGTTGTAAGGTGCCAAACTAAGCCTAACAGGGTTTTTAAGGCATGTGAGATTGTCAAGGAGTGGTTTATCATTTCTGTCCCCCTATAAGTTTCCATGGCCAAGCAGGAACTTGAACCCACATCTCCTGAACCCTAGTCCAACACTCTATTCACTATGTTACACTGGCTCTCATCTATAGAAGGTAGTTCTCTTAATTATGTCAACAAAATTCCCCTTTCTGCCCCAAAAAACTAATTGGGTCTGAAGAAGTGGATTTTGATCCATGAAAGTTCATGCTGAAATGAATGTGTTGGTCTGTCAAAACATGTTGCCCTTTCCTCCCCGCCCACTTTTCTTCTTCTATTTGTCCTTTAATTTTGTCAACATACTGAAACACACCAAGGCACAGGGCTACCTTTTTCGAAACAAACAAGCAAACAAACAGTGCCCAAGGCAGCTAATAATAACACTCAGTTGAAAAGCAAAATCTTGATTAATCTTTAATTAAAAACACAATTAAAAATATTAAACTGAGTCATCAGCCCCCGAACAGCAAGCTTGCCTATGTGCCAGAGACCTGTCTGAACAAAAGGTTCTTTGTCCAGCAGAAGGACATCAGGGAGAGAGAAAACCTAGCTTCTCTCAGGAAGCAGTTCCAGACTCTGTGAATGGCCATCGAGAAGGCCTTCAATGTTATGTTCAGTCAGGGTTGTAACTAGGGCTGGAAACACGGGGTGTTGAACCACAGTGCCAAAAGTTAGAGGACACAAAACCAGTTGTTGTAGTAACAAATCCATTTGCACATTCAGGTTACCGAAAGCCATCATAAAAACATCTGACTCTGCCCTCCATCTCTGAAACCCTATCCAGCTTCCAGCTAAGCCAGAAATCTTTGGTCACCTGTTTTTTTTTGGGGGGGGGGGGAGAATCCACAAGGCAGAGCTTCTTCTTTCTGCTTTCCTGAAGATGTGGTGAGAGGGAACACGAAATCATGCAAAATAGTTCAGGATCTCTTGCAGCAACCAGAAGAAGATGACATGACTGTATCTGAATAAATGTAGATTGTTGTACATGAACAAAATAAAAGATCCCCTGAAAATAAGCCCTAATGCATTTTTTGGAGCAAAAATAAATATAAGACCCTGTCTTATTTTTGGGGAAACATGGCATTAGGGAGCTCTAGACCAGTGGTTCCCAACTTTGGGTAACTCAGGTGTTCTTGAACTGCAACGCCCAGAAACCCTGGCCAGCACAGCTAGTGGTGAAGGCTTCTGGGAGTTGCAGTCCAAGAACACCTCGACTATGGAACAGCCTCCCAACAGAGATCCGCCTGGCACCCTCGCTGGGTGTTTTTAAGAGCCATTTAAAAACTTGGCTATTTAGGCAGGCCTTCCCTTCTGTCAATTCTTAAATTTTAGTTTTTTGTTTTTTATTATTCCCATCTTGAATACTTTATATTATTGTTTCAATTGTTTTATTGTTTAATGTTTTAATGTTTTATATATTTGATGATATTTGTAAGCCGTCCCGAGTAGACATTGTCTAGGGGGGCGGGGTAGAAATCTAAAAATAAATAAAATAAATAAATAAAAAAAATCTGGGTTACCCAAGGTTGGGAACCACTGCTCTAGTGCATTCCCTTGAGTTACAGCAAAGAAAGCTCGCCAAATTAGAAATTCCCAAGATTTTGTAAAATGGAGCCAGAACAGAGCCCTATAATTACCAGGCCTCCCTAAGAAGATGGAATTGCTCCTCAACATCACTATATCTATAACTCAGAAGGCATAGTTACAGAAATGCACCTTCTAACACATTTGCAATAAGGAATATATGTTTTTGTAGGACTGCCAAGTCTCAGGGAATTGGCTGGAGTCTCAGGAAATTGCTAGGCTTCTCCAGGTCTCTAGATGGGCTGATAGCATTAAAGGAGGAGATGGGCAATTTTTGCTTATGGGGTGGTTTCAAAGCCTGGTCACTGATCTCTATACTTTTATCTACTCCATACTGGTGCCCAGGCTCACTGACTCAGCATTAGAGCGCTTGATGTGTATGTTGTTCTGGTACAATGGGCTCCAGAGAATGCACTCCATGTTTCTTCCCCTCTTGTCTGGTGTCTTCGTCACCAATGCTAGGCCCAGGGAGTGGAGCACGAGGGCCCCAACTCATGAGCCTTCTTATGAGCACAAATCCTGGAAATGGCCTAAAACCCTGCCAACATGTTTTTGTCTCATCTCACGGGACCACCCCCTGGTTTAGGTTTTGGCCCTGAAATCCCTGGGAATAGGATGTTAGTGACTTGGGAATCCTGCACATCAGGAATGGGTCACCTACAAAAGGAGACAGAGGTGGCCACAGGGAGTTAAAAGAAAAAAGAAACAAGGGATATTGGCCTAGCATCAATTAGACGTTTTGAACAGGGAGATGCATCAGTCTTTAGGATCAGATGAAGCCTACTCAATGTTCACCCAGCAAAACCAAGATCCCTACAACTCCTTAAAAATAAACCACAAGAAAAACATTTTGTCTGCAGCCAGACAAGCAACAAATGTGCAGACTGCTGTCTGACATCAGTTACTGATGAGATCCAAATTAAAGACTCCCGTTTGACCTTCGGTCTTCAGATTGTTCAGAAACTCTGCTCCAATATTAGAGAGAGGAAATGAAAGTCAGTCCACTAACGGGAAGAAGAATCTAGAATATGAAGCACATTAGGCAGCCCACGGCTGTGTATGCTGGTAGATTGACATCTAGTGTGGGGATATAGAACTACACATTTTCTATGGGAAAACAAATCACAGCAACCCAGGTCTTACACATTAAAAATTATAACCTTAGAACCACAATTCAGGATTAACAGTTTTTCTTTCTATTACAAGCTTATTTCACCTTCTGCTTCTGAGATGGAGGATCTGTGACTATCTAGATGTAGTTGGACTGTAACTCTGATCCTCATTGGTCTAAGGCTAATGGATATTATAGTCCAATGACATGTGGACTATTTTTTTTCTTTTTTCTTTTGAATTGTTAACCTCTTTTGATTATTTTATTTTTATTTTATATTGTCTTGGGAGGAAAGGCAATCAATGCACAAATAAATAAATAAATAAATAAATAAATAAATAAACTAAGTAAATATCATCACCATCATAATATCACTATGATATTAATACATCAAAGGACACTCTTGAAGCTGCAAAAAATGACACCTTCATTTGATCTCAGTGGATGTTTCTAGATTCACCACAAACTAGTGACATGAATAATGTAGTACTGTAATTCTCTTTTTAATGCTAAAAATGTCTAAACTGACACTATCAAACTATATCATGAAAAGACTTAATAAAAAAAGAAAATAAAGTCAGGAAAAGTGTAAGGCAATAGGAGAAAGAGGAAAACCCAGCATGAGATGGAATGAGTCAAAAAAAGGAAGCCACAGTCTTCACTTTGCAAGACTTGAGCAGGGCTGATACTGGTAAAACCTCTTGCAGGTCATTAATTCATAGTTTTGCCATATGTTGGAAGTAACTTGATGGCATGCAACAACAAAAACATGAACGAAACACATGAACCTGCAAGGAGAATTTAAAACGGAGACCTTGAACTTTCTGAAATATGTCCTCTTGATGGGTTAGCGCCTTGGGCCTGTATGCCCCCAATGTATGACATATATCCCAGTTACTTTACATATATCCAATTCCATAGCCTGATCAACTCTTTCAACTTGGAAATCTCAGAGATTACTTGTACCCGGAAAGGACACTGAGAACCACTTCAAAATAGAAGTTTCTTGCTAGGGATTCACATATAGTATAGCTGCTGGTTGCTAATATTAACTGTAGCTTCTAACAGCAAATGATCAACCTTCATCATAGTAATTCGTATTTCCTTACTCAAGACATCTGAACCCTGTTGAAGAGCAACAGAGGATTGGGCTGGGATGTGGGATTTCATTCAGCTAATTTTTAAAGGTACAACCCAACTCTCCTGTTTAAAAAACTGACCTTTATTCACAGTTCAGAAAGTCGGCATATATGATTCTTATGTACATTTAGCAGATGAAATTACAAAAAGGGCAGAAAGCAACATGTTCTTTAAAGCAGTGGTCCCCAACCTTTTCTGAACCGCGGACTGGTTGGGGGGTGGGGTCTGCGCGTGAGGGGGCACTCCCTATGCTCACGGGTGGGCAGGGCATGCTTGCACACATGTGTGGATGGGTGGGGCACACTTGTGCGCTCGCACTGGTGGGCGTGCATGGGGGGAGTGCGTTGCGGGGGGGGGCGGGAGATCTGTCTCCATGGCCTGGTCCTGCCAAAGCCACGGACTGGCACTGGGCTGCGGACCAGGGGTTGGGGACCCCTGCTTTAAAGAACTGTCAACTCTGACTCTTGAGTAGAGGTGTACAGTGTCAGTTATTGTGGGGTAATAAGCCCTGACTAATTTTGCACATTTAAGGGGTGGACCATGAGTGAATATGCGTGAGTGAATTCACATTTGCTGTGTAGTTGCATCCTTAAACTGGTTAAGGACAAATACTTGGCTCCTTCAGGAGTCATTTAATTTATTTATTTATATTATTTATATCCCACCTTTCTCCTTATAGGTGGCCCAAGGCCGCTCGCAACAGATAAAATAAGAAATTTAAAACACTATATAAATACCATATTTAATAACTAATTAAACATATATTAAGGTTTTAAAAATTAAGTTTAAAAACAACTTAAACCATCCACAAATCTGTAACTTAAAAGCACTCCTGAGACAACTTACTGCTTGAAAGGCTGCCAAAAGAGAAAGGTCTTTGCCTAACAAATGAAGGACAGGGAGGAGGCCAACCTGGCTTCTTTTTGGCAATGCATTCCAAAGCCTGAGAGCAGCTACTGAGAAGGTCCTATCTCATGTCCTCACCAAGTGAGCTTGGGAAGGTGGTGGACCCGAGAGAAGGGCCTCTCCAGATGATCTTAAAAGCTGGGAATGCTCATACGGGGTGATTTGTTGTTTAGTCGTTAAGTCGTGTCCGACTCTTCGTGACCCCATGGACCAGAGCACGCCAGGCCCTCCTGTCTTCCACTGCCTCCCGGAGTTTGGTCAAATTCATGTTGGTAGTTTCGATGACACTGTCCATCCATCTCGTCCTCTGTCGTCCCCTTCTCCTCTTGCCTTCACACTTTCCCAACATCAGGGTCTTTTCCAGGGAGTCTTCTCTTCTCATGAGAATATGGGGTGATAGTATCCTTCAAAGAGCCTGGATTCAACCCATATAGGGCCTTATAGGTAATAACCAGCACTTTAAATTGGGCCCAGATACAGAATGGAAGCCATTTCCATCTGGTGTGACTGCATGTGGCAGGGGCACATACTGAAAGAATATACAGTACTCTGTCTCTATGGCTAAGGCTGAATAGATAAGCCTGAAAGTTAACTTTCAATGATCCTTAAGTTTCTGTGTGTCCCTTCAACGTGCATCAGATGGGGAGGAGTAATGTTTTTCTGGGGTGAGAACATTATAGAAAGGTACACAATCCTGCCACTGTTTTCAGATCCGAAATGACTTGCCTTACTTCACGACTTTATTTCGTCCACCTTCTCCTCTTCTCTCTGTGGCACTAGTAAGGGATTTTCCATCAAAGCAATTCCAGCTTCACAAAGGGGTTTTTGTTTAGAACTGCAGAAAAGGTGACACTCCCTTACTCTCAGGTCCTAACCTGAACCCTCCTCCAGCTAATGCAACTTGCATTATTAAAAACAAAACAAAATAAAACTGCAAATTAAAAGCAAAGATGTATTTAAGATCCCATCTAGCATCGCCATCCCACTCTGTATCCACCTTGAAGTATTTATTTCAATAGCTAATGATGTTTGCTTTGTTTAAGATCACTTCAGAAGAGAAGGGGTTGGACAGTCCAAAAACCCACACTGAAGGACGAGAAACCTTGAGTGAGCAGAGGTATGTAGGTCAGGTGGTTGGAATTTGGAGAACGACTTCATTCAATTACCTGGAGATATCTATATTAATAATAATACTTGTGTACTGTGAAGCTAATTCTGACTTATGGAGATCCTTTTCAGGGTTTTCTAGGTACAGAGTACGCAAAAGTGGTTTACTGTTCCCTTCTTCTGGGGGCATCCTGAGACTGTGTCGGTTGCTATATTTATATAGCAACCTATACCTGTCCTCAAATCAAGCTCCCATTCTTTACATGCAACCTGTGATTCAGAGTTCAGAGAAGTGACTTCTGAGGACTACAATGCCCAGAATCCTCCAGCCAACTTGGTCAATGGCTCGGAAATCTGGCAACTGCAGGCATGTCAAAAAAAGTCACTTTGCCAACACTACAAATTAAAAGCCCAGCTTCTCGATAAACAAGTAAACAAATAAATGAACAAAACATAAATGAATAAATAAAACAGTACTCTACGGGGTGGAGGAAGTACATCCTGGCCATAGTCCTGCAAATGTTGACAGTGCTCTGCACTACCTTGACAGACCCCCCAATCAATGTCTGATCTCCGTTTGTGACTGCATCACAACAAACACATACAAAACGTTTCCCCCTCAGTGCACCAACTGCAATGGCCAAGCAACATCTATTTATTAAGTCACCCCTGCTTTTGCCTGTCCCTTTTCTTGTGCCAAGCTGGCACTCAAGTATAATCAATAATGATTAATAATTTGACTCTGCCAGTTTGTGTGTGTGTTTGGGTCTCTTTTTCTCTCTCCTGCCATTAAGCCAGCATCCTCTCCCTGAACACAGTGTCCTTTTTCCTCTGTAATGAGGCTTTGAGCCATTTATTATCCAAACAAAGTCCCGAGCACTCTTGAGTCCCTTTGTGTGTTGGGGCTGGGGGAAGAGGGGGACGTGGCTGGCTTTAAGTGAGGCTCTTTGTTCCCTATTCCCAAACTGAAGTTTAAGCTGCTAGGCATAGATTTAGGCAGGGCTGACTCAGAGAACAAGTACTACAACCTGAGCCCATAAATCTGCATTAGCTGTGACCTGTGCCAGTGGAGCGTAAGTGACACTTTAACAGTGATGTCTATTACCAAAGGAAAACTACAGCAAAAATGCTCTGCAAGGTTCAACTGTAATTTTTCTGGAACCATAAAGGGCCATTTTGTATGTTATTTTCTTTTCTGTACATGCACACCCATATTTATGAATGGAAGGTGAAGACCTCAAATGAACAATATTCCTACTTTCTATCAGACCATTCAGGTCAACTATCCCTGAATTGTCACCTCTGAAGAGCAGGAGGTATTTGGCAAGAACTGCTGGATAACTCAGTGATTTAGGCCTCTGGCTATGGAGCCAGAGGCAGGGAGTTCAATTCCCCACTGGGCCTCTCTGACAGAGGCTGGACTTGATGATCCCTTAGGGTCCCTTCCAGGTCTGCAGTTCTAAGGTTATTATAAATCTCCAAGGTTTCAGGCCAGATTCTTTCTTATTTTTACCTGGACATCCCTGAAATACTCTGGTGGTCTCCCATCAAAATACAAACCATGCTTGACCCCACTTAGCTTTTGTAACAACGTCAACTGTATTCAGTCAAGTATGGTGGCCTGATAGAAATACATCCTGCATCTGTATAATAAATACAAAAGGATAAATTCTGATCTCTCACATGAATGCAATCTAGATGCCCCACAGGTCTTCATTTATGGATTCAGGATCGATCGATCTATCTAATCTATCTATCCATCCATCCATCCATCCATCTTAACTTAACTTATATGCTGCCCACACTACCCAAAGGCCTCTGGGTGGCTTACAACAATTTAAATGCAATAAAAAGATATAAAGATAAAACAATTAAAATACAATTAAAAATACAGTACTCTAAAAATTGCCATCAGGACCCACAGTTGATATTATTTCACTTAAAAACCTGGAACAGGAAGGTTTTGACCTGGCGCCGAAATGTCATCAGTGTCGGCGCCAGACGAATCTCCATCAGGAGGGCGTTCCATAGTCTGGGGGCAGCTGCGGAAAAGGCCCTTTGTCTACAAGCCATCCCTCTTACCTCCTTGAGGGACGGCTCTTTCAAAAGGGCCCCCTGGCTAGATCTTAACTGCCGGGTAGGTTCATATGGAAGGAGGCGGTCCTTCAGGTATCCAGGGCCCAAGCCATTTAGGGCTTTATACGTCAAAACAAGCACTTTGAATTGGGCCCGGGCAGCGACTGGTAGCCAATGTAATTTGAACAGAATTATCATATTCAAGATGTAGGACGTACCTACCCACTAGACAATCTTCTGGAATTCATATAAATGACGACTTAGGAAGGAGAAGTACTAATTGCCGTTTCAGCATATGCTGTCAGATTGTGTAAAAAAGCAATCTTGAGACTAATTTTAGCTGAACAATGTATAATCAGCAAAAAGTCCAATACTGAGGTTTTATTTATTCTTGCCTCTTTGACTCAATTATACAATTTTATGAAATAACCACAGATCAAACAGATTTTTAAAAAATGACCAGAAGTCAATAACTTGCTACCTTAATTATCCTGGTGACGTATCTGTTATAGCTTATATCTAGAAAAACAGCATGGCTAGTCTGCCGCAAAGAGTCTGCAAATAATCCTCACTTTAAAGATGAGCAGATTTACTAGGGCAGGAATGGGAGAATCATGCTAGATGCTTTTCCCAGACTCTGCCACCACTTTTTCTTCATCATCATCTTAGAACAGCAGAGCTGGAAGAGATCCTATGGATCACCAAGTCCAGTCCTTGTCAAAGAAGCACAGTGGGAAACTGAACTCCCAACCTCTGACTCTGTAGCCAGATACCTAAACCACTGGACTATTCAGCAATTCACTTCAGGCTATAAGCAATGGCCTATGGGATAGTTCAGAGATGGGTAACCCATGGACTGCCCAATGTTGTTGGCCCGAAACTCTCATCCTTTGGCTATGGGAGTTGCAGTCCAGCTACATCTGGAGTGTCAGTCTCCCACCACAGGCTACATGTGTCAGAATAATAATACTTCCTATAGATAGGGGGAAAGTATGCAAGAAGATGACTCCTCTTTTAAATGTATACATTTTAAAAAATCTTCCTATCTGTAGCCTGAAGGAATATATCTGCCCTTCCTCCCCCCACAAAAAAGTCCCTGCTGCAACATGAATTACGTACACTCTACTATCGGATTGTATTGGACCAAATCGCCATCTAGGTAACTTCCAAGAAGGACCAGATGGATTCCCCTGGGAAGTTCATGAATGGCCCAAACATCACTTTGTAAGTAGAGCCTTGTACAAAACTGATTACAGTGTACATGGGAGGAGGACTGTAGTACTGTTCTGTGCATAGAAAGGATATCTACACTAGCTAGTCATAGCAGTCCAATATCATTTTCACTGCCATAGCTGCAACCTACAAAATGTTGTCATCTTCTCTGCTAGACAGTGTTAGTGCAATGCCTACCATAAATTAAAAACCCGGAATCCTAATTACTTTACCAGACTACAAATCTCAGGATTTGTATAACCATGGCAGTTAAAGTTATATTAAATACACTCATAATGAACAGACAAAACGGGGGATAGGTCTCTTCCATCTTGAATAATTGTGTGGAGAAAGAAAATTAAGCAGAAAATACTTGCATGAAAACCCACACCTACTGAAGCTTCTTCTTCTAAGTGGTCCTGGCCTCCTTTTCATCTGGTCACCCAATCAATAAGTCTTCTTTTTAAATTTGGAAATGTCATTTTGTATATTTCCATGGCCCATGCTGGGAGCTTCTGCCATGCCCCAGAGCACACATTCTCATATTCACAATTTGGTTATTTTTTGTTGATCACAACATAGAAGAATCCTACAAAGCTTGCTGATTAATCTGTAACTTCTTGGTTGAAAGCAACACTGGCTTCCAGTGTTCTTGGATTAATGTTCCTGATTATTATGGTACTTTGTCTTACTAGCAACCCTTCCTTGCCAACCCTTGCCAACTATACACAAGGAACTCTGAAATTGTCTTGAGAGAGGAACACACATCTATCCATCTCTTGGACGGCAGGTCTTAGTTGTGCTACACAAACACACTCTCTGTTTTCTGAAGAAAGGCCTGTCTTAGCACCGATCAGACTGATGTGAGTTCTGTTCTACCACTGCTTCTGAATGGCTATAGCAAATCTCACAATATGTGGAGAAAACATACACAGATACAGGGAAATAAGCTTCCATTATCAAACAGGATCTACAATTTAACTTCAGATCCCTCTGCTGTATATGCAGTTTGGATTATGCCTGCTGATTATCCAGGACGTAATAAACTAGGGATAGAAAGTTTCGGGTAGGGGGCCAAATTCCGCTGTCTGGGATGCCCTGGATGGCCATTGCCCTTTCCACATGACACCACCATTTGATGGTTTCACAGCTTTTGCAAAGGTTTCTTCCCATTCTAAAAAATTGTAATGTCTCTCTAAGGCTACTGCCAGTACAAGCTTTCAGCTAAAATATGGAGGTATTCTGAGTTCCACCCTTCTGTCTTTGTCCCTTCTTACTACTGGTATATGTTACTGAGAACTTCTGTAAAACTGAACTTGGTTCTTGGGCTGAAAGAAGATCCCCACTCTTGTAAAATATATCCTTTCCACCCTCCCCATCTCATGCTTTGGCCCTACTCTCCTACTGTTTATCCCCAGTACCTGGTATTCAGGCGTTTACCACATCTGTACACAGAAGTTTTATTCTGCAGCTGCACCCAGTCACCCACACCTTTGCCTGAACCGCCTTCTTGTTTTAAATAAAAATAAGTAAAACATCTACGCTAGCCTTAAGAGCCATGAAATTACAGGAACTGGCTGTGAAATTTTAAAAGGATGTTTACTACTTTTGCCTTTTACTCCCACAAAGAAATGTGAAATTGACAATAGTAATGGGAAACAGAAGGCCTGTGGGTGGATCGAGATGGAGGCCTATGAGAAAAGAAGTTATGTGAATGAGCGATTTTTTATTGCTGTTTTCAAACTATATTTTTGTCTGGCTCTGCCTATAAACCTTGGTGAGCAACTACATTCTTCCCCATGATATAATGCGTCCCTCAAAAACATATCTGTCAGTTTTGCCATCTGTATTTGCTTAATATATAGTTCCAGAAGTTCCAGTATAAATCTCTCTCTCTGCTTTTTGTATTAAGTATACTTTTCTACTACAAGCTGAATTATACAGATTTGCATAAATAACAGGCTAGGAATTGTGAACCAAAAATTAATAAGAACAATGAAAATACAAAATCTCAAATGGTTAGGTGTTTTAAGTATGCAAACTAATATGCATTCTAATAGTGGGAGGAAGGGTGCCTTTTTCAATGTCATTATTATTTGAGAAAGGAAAAAGTAACATATTTATAATTGAAGACAGAAATTTTAACTCAATGGAAGTTTTGGACATTGATGGGTACTTCCCTCCCAATGTGCCTAAATTATTAAAGAGGGAAAGGCTTCTTTCATGATGGCAAAGCAGATGAGTAGTATAATATTTCACACCATTCTCCAATTTGCCAAAGCATAAAAGCCAAGAATAGAACAATTAAAAGTTCTAAATATATATTATAGATTAACCTTTTGCTATAAACAATATCCCTAGTTGCCTTTTTCTGCAATATTGCACATGATTTTTGTGTACAAGTCCATCAGGAATGCATTTAGCACTGCTCCTCCACCTGTATCCTCAGAGGGAACCTCACAGAAAGAAAGCTGAATTTTTTTGGAGCCATGGTTTATAAGATTTTATGTGCCTAGAGGTAGTGTATTCAAATTAACACTGCTTTTCCTTCCTTCCTTCCTTCCTTCCTTCTCAGACAAACCAATCAGCATGTGCATATCATGTCACCTAATCCCCTAATTTATAATTCTTGGGATTTATTCATGTCATAGGCTAGGAATTCTATGAACTAGAGGCAAAGTACAAATTTTAAATCTGTCTATCAATTTCTATTTTAAAAATCCATGCAAAGTCTCTGCCATATGTACGTGCTATACACACATTGCTCATTCTACCCGCCCCCAAGTTTATTTCATACTGTCAAATGGGAGGAACATTTCTTTATTATTTATTGAAAACATTTGTTCGCCACCTTTCTGTCCATCACAACTCCCAAATTGACTTCAAATTGATTAGATTATGAACAGACTGAAACATTTCTGAAAAAAAGGACACACACAAGCACCGCAACAGTAACCACATCCCTTGTACACATTAGTCTTTGCCTCAATAATTTTACGCTTTCACCCTCATACTCCATGTACATACATCCACCCTCACAGGTAAGCCAGGCCATGAACTTCTGCAGCTCTATGCTCTGCAGCCCAGAAGTCCTGATGTCAACTGGTGACGGGCAGAACCAAGCCCCACTATCTCTAAAGATACATTTCATACACAGATCAAACCTTTTCTTATTCCAGCACTGTTTGCCCTGAGACTTCTCTACCTGCCTGGAGAGCTGGAGAATCAAACCAATTCATTATGGCTCTAGCTGGTGTCTTAAAACTTAGCAACCTCAGAATGCAATCTTAGGTATATAAGGCTGGATCTCTTCAGTGGTGGCACCACAATCACAATCATCATCATCATCACCACCACCATCATCATCATCTTAGAACTGCAGAGCTGGAAGGGACCCTATGGATCATCGCGTCCAACCCGTCAAAGAGACACAGTGGGGAATTGAACTCCCAACCTCTGTCTCCACAGTCAGGTGCCTAAACCACTGAGCTATCAAGGAATTCATTACATTATACTACACCCCTCCTCACTGGAGCTCTAACAAGGTTCCTTCACTGTAATCTTTAGACATTTATTCAACTTTTTTTTAAAAAGTCAGGATGCTTTTGCTTTATAATTGTATCCTACCAATTTGCCATGTTGAAGTTTATTTTTTAGTTGGCCATTTCATAGGATAATCTCTATCTTTCTAACCTACCCTGTTTTACAGATTCAGCTTTTGTGTATTTCTTCTAAATGGTATTAGAAAATCTTCATTTTATTTGTCAGAAACTCAATTAGATTTAGAAATTAGAAATTTTAATTTTAATTAATTTCAAACATCCATACTAGTCTGTATTTTGTTGCTTTCGACCTTAGCTATTTTTCTGTACTTTATGACAGAAAACAGGAATGATCAACAAGCAAGCACTTTCTGCCTGCCTACTTTCCATAGTGAATGTAAGGTGTCTTGATTCCACAGGCAATTTGTCTTACATAGCTGTCACTCAGGGTAGACCCAAAATATTTTGCTGACTGAGGCGAAGAACGACATGGTGGCCTCTCCCATGTACAAAGGTGACGGGTCTAGCAGTTTAACCTTTGTTTATCTTCAGGGATGAGACGGCTAAAGACCATAGACTAGTTCAGGGGTTGCCGGGAAGACCAAGTGGCACACAGCTTTCTCCTTCAACTTCTGGCTGCCATCTCCTGGCACCTGCTTTCCAAGTCTGGTTAATAACAGGGCAGGTTTCCTGCCATTCAAATCAATGGTAGTTAGGCAGAACTTTCTATTGAGAAGGAAGACAAAAATTGAAACAATGGCCTTTAAGGTTCTTAGGGTTAATAAGGTTGTAAGGTTAATACTCTTGTAATATATTCTGTTCAGCTTTTATCAGAAATGAAGAATAAAGCGATAATACAAAGGACTTCATCATGCCTGACTCTCATTAGGAAATATAAATTATTTTAGGATTTGTTCCAGAAAATCCCAACTACAAAAATCTTACTTTTAAAATACAATATAAATCAGAAGCCTCAAAGTCCATCTTTCTTATTGATAGGAAAATAATGCACTGCAAAGAGCTCACAACAATATACAAACGTTTGGCACAATCACAAGTCCATAAAGAGATTCATTTTTATTTATTTTTTTAGAAGATGACATTTGAACAGAAATTTACTCCACCCCAAACTGCTTGCCAGTTTCCAGAACTGCTCTGTTTTGCTTCCCTAGGGTAGTGATTCTTGGAAATGGGACCAGTGAAAGCAGAAACTACAGGAAACAAGGATTTTGGAAAGCTGGCCAAGAATTGCGGCCAATTAATTGGACAAAGGTTATTTGACACAAGTAAGATAAAACATTCTCCTTCTTTTCATCAAATATGACCTCTTAGAAAACAAAAGAAATAAATGGTTGAACAGTCCTTGCATAAAAAGGACCAAAAAGGATTAGCGCTGCTTGCTGTTTGACTATTTTCACCATTAAGTTGTGCACACAGAATGACAGTTGACCAAGAATCTAAATACTACATACCTAGGTCTAAGGACCTTCCTCTCACAAATCAACTGTCACAATGAACAGACCAAAACTAAAAGTTACTTTCATTGGATTACAGTGTTTAGAATCCTTCAGCCAACATGGACCGTCCACATCTGCCCAAGACTACTTCAGCCACAAGACTATAACAAATCCTGTGGTTCCATCAGACCTTGAGAAGAAGCTAGCCCAGGAACTTCCCCAGCATGGGAGGGAACAGTGAAAGAAGAATAGTTTACTCCATGGCAGAGTTGCCAGTTTGCAACCAAGTGAGTTCCATTTCATCCATTCATGAATTTGGGGACAAATCAGCTGTGGTTCCTCTTACCTCTTAACTTCCTTGGCCATTCATCTGGATCTCTTCTCCTTCAATTTTGAGTCATGCACACAGCAATGGAAAGGCAGAAGATAGAAATCACTGCCAGGTCACCTCCCAGTTAAACAATTTAAAGATACAAAAGAATTTATCTGGGTTGAGAGTTGCCATGCCCAATACTATAGGTTATGCTGTGAGATTCTGGAACTCCCAAGTGTATGCTTTATTGTTACTACTAACACCTCTACTGCCTCAGAAAATACGAAGCTGCCTTGTAATGACCCAGGCTCTTCGTCTACCTAGCCCAATATTGGCCAATGTCTCTAACATCTGACAAAATGGACTTTGTTTCTCTTAAATGCCTCCAGCATTGGAGTGCTCACCACCTCCTGAGGTCACTGGTTTAATTGTTGTACTGCTCTAATAGTTAAGACATTTTTCCTGATATTCAGCCAAAATCTGGCTTCCTGTAGCTTAAGCCCATTATGACCTGTCTTCTGGGATGATTGAGAACACTTCCTGCCCCTCTTCTGTATGACTCCTTTTCAAATATTTGAAAAATGCTATCATATCTCCCCTCAGTCTTCTTTTCTCAAGGCTAAACATGCCCACTTCTTTCAGTCTTTCCTCATAGGGTTTGGTTTCCAGCCCCCTGATGATTCTTGTTTCTCCCTTGGAAAAAGGCAGCCTAAATATAAAAATTCATAAACAAGCAAGCAAACAAACAAAGTTTTATATGTTTTCCATTATCTCAGGAATATTTATTTAGTTAGAAATTTAGGATATACATATGTTCAAGACATATGATGAATCAAATCATGTTAATGAAACCTGTTTATTCCAACCAGCCTTGGCAAACCCACCACTTGGGCAAGGGACGACTTTCACAGACCTGCTATCCAAGATTCTGTTTCAACAGGAGAGGCGAGAAACTGAACCACAGAGCTTTCTGCATGCAAAACAGGCACTAGGGAGCTATATGGTGCCTTTCATGTTGTTCCATTTAAAGGGCAACTTCTCCAGCTCTGTGAAAGGGCACAAAGGCACTCTAAATCAGGGTAAAGTGCTGGGGGGGGGGCGCGCGAAGTGACTAATGTACAAATGCATTGTAAGAACCTTCAGTTTCAGAGGCCTTGCAATTCACGTCCTGACGCTGCTGGTGTGCTTGGCATACCAAGTCCCTTGGCTCTCACCTCTAAGCACTTTCCTCTTGCCTTCTTTGTGCTACCACTATCATTCTCTTTTACTCTCTTGTTCTCCTTCTCTCACTCTCAAAAGGTGGGGAGAGAAGACAGCTGATGGAATAATAGTGAGAGAGGAAAGCAGAGTTCATTACAAGGACAGCCTGCACTTGATCTCCCAACAACATGTAGGGTGAGAGTACAATGGAGGCCTTGGCAGGGCATGGAAATAAAAATGCCAAACTATATTCTATAGTAATTGGAAATGGGCAGAAGGAAGTGTGAGCAGCATTCCCTAGAGCAGCCATTCTCAGTGGGGGCCACATGGGCCCACTGGGGCCCTGGCACATTTCAAAAGGGCCACAGAGTCATCTGTTCATGTTGTATCCTTGTAAGATATAACATGACCCTTGTAGCCTTGGCACACAGCCTATAGGGAATACTGGGAAATTAGCTTGTATGTTTGTCTTTCTAGGCAAAATACATTTAGCTTCAGTAACAGGTTTTTGAGAAATCTATCAATTTCTGAGGCCATTATTAGAGTTGAAAGCATGTGAATATTACTAAGAGGCAACAGAGGCAGTCTTTTCAGGTTTGTAAAATCAGACGGAACCCCATCCTTAAGACCCATCACAGAATAAAGCAAGATAATCTGCAAGCTCCTAGAGGTGAGATAAGCCACTCAGATGCTTTTATTAGACAATAACTTTTTTCTTCTAATCAGGTGCTATCTGCTTCTGACAGAACAGCTATTTGAGGCACAGTTTGTGTCAATACTGGCTGTAGCTACTGCATCTGTTAAATTATGTAAAGAAATACAATGGCAACAGGGAAATTATTCATCCACACCATGTCAAACTGACTGGAATGCCAAGACATCTAGTCAGATAGAAAAAAAACTCAGCAATGACAAAGCCACTGAAATAAAGTTGATTAGTTTCAGGGAACAGTAGTGGTAGATTTGGGTCCCCGATCCAAGTAGATAACAACTATACATTGAGGTGGCAGAATCTCAGTGCAGAGTCCCTCAAAACACTTGATTCTTATCAATATGTAACAGCTGAATAATAGGGCAAAAGTGTGCCAAGATATACCCCTTTTCTAGCACGGAGTCAGAAAAAATGGAGAATACTTCACCTATTGGTATCAGTTACTCAAGTAATTCATACAGAGGAAGGGGAAACCCCCTAGTTAACACTGCAACATAATTTCACTGGCCAGCCACCCGGCTCCCTATGTTCATTACTTCTGTGTTTCCCCAAAAATAAGACAGGGTCTTATATTAATTTTTGCTCCAAAAATGCATTAGGGCTTATTTTCAGGGGATGTTTTATTTTTTTCATGCACAACCATCTACATTTCAAATACAGTCATGTCATCTTCTCCTGGTTGCTGCACAATGCTGCACAATGGCGGATGGCGGGGTTTAACTTAACTGGGGCTTATTTTTGGGGTAGGGGTTATATTACGAGCATCCTGAAAAATCATACTAGGGCTTATTTTCAGGTTAGGTCTTATTTTCCGGGAAACAGGGTAGTAGTGTGGAAGAGCGGAAATGAAATAGATTTTGGTAATACCTACATCTACAAACAAGGGACGTGGTGGCGCTGCAGGTTAAACCGCAGAAGCCTCTGTGCTGCAAGGTTGGAAGACGATCAGTCGTAAGATCGAATCCACGTGATGGAGTGAGCTCCCATCGCTTGTCCCAGCTCCTGCCAACCTAGCAGTTCGAAAGCATGTATAAATGCAAGTAGATAAATAGGTACCACCACGGTGGGAAGGTCACGGCGTTCCGTGTCTAGTCGCGCTGGCCACATGACCACAGAAACTGTCTACAGACAAACGCTGGCTCTACAGCTTGGAAACGGGGATGAGCACTGCCCCCTAGAGTCGGACACGTCTGGACTAAATGTCAAGGAGAACCTTAAACTTTACCTTACATCTACAAACAAGAGAAGTCAAAGTACAAAAAAAAGAGCAATCAGTGTGCTGTGTTTTGCATGGGAGGTGTTGATCTGTGGACTGGATTTCTTTACTTTTGGAATATGGTTTCCACTATTTTTTGTTTCAAACCGAAGGCTTTGTCTGTTTACGAGTTTACTGAAATTTTTGAAATTTAAAAACACAACGATGTCAAAGTCATTCAAGAAAGCCTATTTTTACAGAACAACTTCAGGTTATAAAACACTGTACTGTATAACTAACAAAACAGTCAAAAGCAACATTCATTTCAGACTCACTGTAGAAAACCAACTATTATCTCTTTTAAAAAGTTCTTACTGGTATCTCTAAGAAAATCACACCCACTCATGAAGGAGAATAGTTATTTAAGCCTATTTCTTAAGGAAATTGGTTCTGCCTTCTACTGTTGGTGTGCTCCTCAAAAGCCTTTCCTTTCGAAAAATATTCCACGATCAAATGTGTTCCACCAAAAGCTAGTCTGACTTAAGAGGGGGTTTAGGAAACTACAAATTTCATCCTATAATTGCCACAGAACATTGTCAGTTAGGGTAAAAAGCACAAGCAGAGGCTATACATTTTCAGAAGGTAGAGTGAGAGATGGAAATCAGTGCCAATGCACAGTGGCTGTAACAAAAAGTTGGCCAAAATGGAAAGAAAAGCAGTTTCTACCCTGTAGAGATTACATGGAAACTAGTCATCAAGTATAACCATTTATTTTTGAGTCACCACAGAATAAAAACCACAGTGCCCTTGCTCATAAAAATGGTGGCAATCCTAACTGGCAGAGCTTCAGGATCATGATCTCAGGATATAACCTGCCAACATTTTGTAAGCAATTTTTTGTCAGGAAATTTTAAAGGAATTACTCCCAAGCAAAAATGCTTAGGGCTTTAGCCTTAAAGATCCACTGGTTCTGCTAAAATGCTATATGCACTCAGACATTGGTGCTGCTGAGTTCAAAGGGGGTTCACAGGCAAGTAGGTGGACACATAAGATTCCAATTTTAAGCATGCGGTTAACTCCTCCATAGAAATCAGTAGGTCATTGCATCTTGTCTGGATTGTGCCACTAATTTAGTTTTAATAGGAAATGTTGTATGGAAAAATGTGTTTTGTTTATAAAGGTCTGTTACAGAATGTACAATTGTTGAGAATTGGTTTTGGGAGGTACATGGAAGCCTACAGATCTACAAAATTCCTATGAATGCAATAGAAAAGCTTGTGGGGGGGAGTACAATTGGTAGCTGAGTTAGATTGTGGCATTTCCATGCAAAATGACCTTTAAGAGCCAAGAAAATGTCATGATTCAGCTTATGCAAGACAGCACTCTACAAATCCTAATTAAAAGGTTGTATTAAGCCTTCAGCTGACATAAAGAATTTGTCACATTTATACAGTTGGTGGACAGCAGGTCTGTGGGAATTGATATCAGTGAACAGAAGAGAATCAAGAGATGTATTACTTACTTTCACCTCCATCATTTGAGTGTACTGGCCCTTAAATTTTGTGAACACAGTATTAGATGAGGTTTCAGAAATTAAGAATATTGGAAGCTGTGGTATACCAGATCAGACTGATTATTTTGACTTTACAACCAAAAGTAAAGTTAAAAGCCACTGTATCACCTAAAGAGGATTGTGAGAAATCTATATTCTTGTGTCAGTAGACACAACTTACAAACACCCTGGCTTCAATATGGATATAAAATTTACAACTCCCTACCACCTATAGCCCTCTGTGAAATAAAAGACAGGTATGTATGTTAAGCATTGAAGAAGACATAAAATTGGAAAGCCCCAAAAGTGGATGGGATCCATAACTTTTGGTGAAAAAAACTAACTTCAACTCACTTTCATTTGTCTAATCTTATTTCAGAATTCTTCATACAAGGGATAACCCATCTCCTTTATAAATCTGGCAGTTGCCCCGATCCTGAAAATTACTGACTTACCACCTGTTTATCCATAGTTTACAAACTGTACACATCAATTATTTCCCAAAACATGTACAGTTCTTTCAAATGCAACTGCTTCCTAACAAACCAACAGAGGCTATATTAAGAAATCTTATGACTACAAGGAATTGCTCACTATTGATTATATTTATATTGTTTTTATTGATTTAATATAATTTAATTCTGTGCCCTATTCATGGCTTCTTGCGGTCTTAAGGATCTACAAATGGGACAATAGAATTATTAGTTTAAACTTGTAACAAAAAGGAGAATGCAATTAAGGAGCAGAGACTTCACTCTGTAACTATATCCTTACTAGAAAAGAGGTAAAGACTGCAAGCCTCATTATCAGAGAAATGAACTTGAAGTTTCACAAAGTGTGTGAATGCTATACAATAGTTGTTTGCTGGCTCCTCGGATAAACTGAAAAGTCTCTTAAACACTGTTGAGGCTTACAGTATAGAAATCAAAATGAACTTTGGTGCTAATAAATGTGCTATTATCCACATCAAAAGAGACACATTCTCAGAGGGCAGTAACTATGTGTTCACTAACAGATAGTTTACTCAATGCTTAAGAGGAACTGAAAATCTAAAAATGTCTAGATATCCACAAACATGTCAATTAAAACATAAGGAACAAGTGCTTTGATAGAGTTAAGGAGCCACTCAGAACAGAACTTGATGGAAAGAGAAAAATTATTATTTTTAGCAGCTGGGCAATCCCAGTATTAACATACTCTTTTGGAATTGCAGACTGGAAGTACTGTGATCTTGATGGTTTAAATAAGAAATCTTGAGTCCTCCTATCAAAATACTGGTGCCATCATCCAAAGGTGTATCTGTGTCAATAAATGAAAATTAGATAGCTTAAATCAGCTTTAAAAATCATTGTTATATAAGCTGCCTAAATAACCATAAGAAGGCAGCAACCTTTGTACCTATTTTTAATTGTACCTGTTTTTTCAAATCATGAAAGGTCAGTTATACCTTCTATCAAATGAGTTATCTTATCTCTTTCTATGTGTGCGTATTAAGTAATTAGTGACAAGTTCTGTTTTATTTTTGTTATTGTACAATGAAAAAACTAAAAAGTGACAATGTTGAATTAAACTTGGTAGACTAGTGTTCCTTCAAAGTTCTAGACACAACTAACTTTGAGGGGACCACTTAAGACATTAAGAATAAAAGTTCAAGCAGTTAAATGTTTTTCATTTATGAATGTCTTCTAGCCAATGATGAAAAAAAATATTCTATCATACAACAAGAAATCATAAATCATGGACTTGTTATGTGTATAGAGGAGATAAGATTGTCTCTAATTAGTGGGAAATGTCTCTGGTTTCTTACAGTACAATGCCAGGAAAAAATGATATTTTTGAAAGAAATCCTATTGGTAGAAATTGGTACAGGTCTGAAGTGATATATCAGTAACTTTTAAAAGTTGGAAAACATATAAGTGACTTTCAGCCAAAAACTGATTAGCTTAAACCTTCACATAAGTCATTGTAGAAGAGTTGGCTTGAAATAAAAGCAATTGATAAGCATTATGCTAGACTGTTACTTTTTGACACATAGATATCAAAATTCAAGATTAACTGATACTACTGACCTTTTATAGTATGTACTAAAAAATTCAATAACTTAGGTCAGCTTGCTTTTATGTATATCCAAAATATCTTCATTGCTTAAGACACCAGAAGAAGATAATCTCAGATGGTGATACCCACTTTTAGATAGGATAGCCTATAAAAGGTGGAGATTTTATTTTATTTTATTTTATTCAAATAAAAGTTGGAGAGGAGGAGGAATACAAAAGAATGGGCATCTACATCTGATAATTCAAATGCTGGTTAGAAAGGGCAAAAAAGATGATAAGAAGAACTTTTGTTGTTGTTTCTGCCCAAAAAGACAGAGATATATATTCTAGGACATTCAGATGGCTATTCTTTTGAGACGATGTAATTTTTTTGTTTCACACAAACAAAGAACAACCCTAAATGTTGGTAATGTGAAACTGATTCACAAATAGTCCCTGATCTTGCGAGGCCACCAATTTATGTAGTAAATTGTAGCTGGGGCGCTGGAGGCGATGGCTGAGCCCTAAAAAGGGCTGGCTATACTACCAATGCCATTATATAGCGGGGGACTGGACCATCTCTGGCAGCGACCCTGTTGGGAGGCCTGAGGCCTGTCACTGGGTATGACCGGGGGGGGGGGGTCTGGGTGTGGAGTGCTTTTTCTTTTAATTTCACTTTTCCTTTAAGGCTTAATTTTTTAAAAAAATTGTTTAAATTGATTATTGTTTAATTTAAATTTAAATGCTTACTTTTCTGTTATCGTTTGATTATTTTGTTAATTTGATTATTACTGTATATCTCCTTTATTTTAATTTGTAATTTCTTTGGTTCTTTTCTTCTTCTTTCCTTTGTCTGACATGGAGTGGATGGCCTGCCCCCCCCCCCCCCAAGCGGGTGTCCTCAGAACATCCGAGTGATTTTGGGTAGAGGGAGATATGGTGATGGTACAGTTCCTACTCGTTGCAGAAGAACAGTGAACAGATGTTTGAAGGCTGTTCACTGTTCTGGCACTGTGACCAACCGTCAGATTCAAGGTAGTCAGATCAGCCATCCCTTCACTCTAAATCTGGTGTTGTTGAATGCCAGGTCTGTATCCAATAAATCCCAGATTATCCAAGATCTTATTCTGGAGGAGGATGCAGACCTGGCATGCATAACCGAAACTTGGATGGGCGAGGAAGGGGGTGTTCCCTTGACTCTTGCCTGTCCTCCAGGTTATTCAGTCCAACACCAGGGTAGACTGGAGGGGCGGGGGGGAGAGTAGTCATTGTCTATAAGAACATTCTAGAGGTTGTTAGGCGCTCCACGGTGGTGATGCCGGGTCTTGAGGCCCTTCACGTGTCGACTGGGGCCAGTGATGGTATTGGGATCTTGCTGGGTTACCGTGCTCCCTGCGACCCAGCCATTTCCTTACCGGAGCTGGCGGACTTTGTCTCCGTGGCACTGTTGGAATCTCCAAGGCTTCTGGTCTTGGGCGATTTCAACATCCATGCGGAGGTGGAGGTTTCCAGTCCGGCTCTTGAATTCTTGGAAACCATGGCTTCCTTGGACATGTCCCAACATGTCAACGGCCCCACTCGCGTGGGCGGTCACACGTTAGACCTGGTGTTTTCCCCCAAGCGAAGTCTGTGTGGTCTGATGGTGACTGACCTTGTGTCGGTCCCCTTGTCATGGTTAGATCACTGCATAATCAAATGCAACCTCTCAGTGGCTCTCCCTCTCCGCAGGGAGCAAGGACCTATTTTAATGGTCCGCCCTTGAAGGTTACTGGATCCTATAGATTCCAGGATTCCATGAGAGGGATTCCGGCTGATCTGACTGGCGCTCCTGTCGAGGCTCTGGTTGATGGCTGGCTTGCCACCGCTACCAGGGACTGTTGACACGATCGCACCTAAATGCCCTCTCCATTGCAGAGCTCGTTCAGCACCCTGGTTTAACCAGCAGCTGCGAGCTATGAAGCAAAATAGGAGAAGGCTAGAGTGCAAGTGGAGATGAAACTCAACGGATTATAATTGGAAAACTGTCAGGATCGCGACTAACCTTTACCTTACCAGGGTGAGGGCTACCAGTCGAACTCACTTCGCTGTCCGGATAAACGAAGCTTCAAATCAGCAGGCGGAGCTTTTCTGTATAGTCTGTCATTTATCACAGTGATAGGCCTCCCGCTAATATTTCACCTGACCAATTTGCAGCATTTTAAAAATCTAAAGTGGAGGCCATCCACCGGGATCTTTCTCCTTCTTTGAATACAGTAGGTCGAGCAGAGGCGTCCAGCGCTCTGCCTTGCCCAATGAGACTCGATCACTTTCAGCCTGTGACGCCAGATATGGTGGACAAAGCACTTGACCGCTGTCGTACCACCACCTCCTCCCTTGACCCTTGCCTGGCCTGGCTAATCAAAGCAGCCAGGCCTATAACAACCAAATGGGCCACTGCAATAATTAATGGGTCTCTCCAGGAGGGCAAGGTTGCCCTTGCCCTCAAGGAGACACTCATTAGGCCTATTAGGAAGAAACTAAGTATGGCGGCGGACAACACTGGCAATTATAGGCCGGTCGCCAATTTTCCTTCCTCAGCAAAGTGGTAGAGAGGGGGGTGGCTGACCAGCTCCAGGCCCTTTAGGATGAAACCAATGCCCTGGATCCATTCCAGACAGGTTTCAGGCTTCCATGGCACGGAAACAGCATTGGTCGCCCTGTTTGATGACCTGTTGAGGGAGGCTGACAGGGGCAAAACGTCTCTGTTGGTCCTCCTCAATATCTCAGCTGCCTTGATACCGTCAACCACGGTATCTTCCTGGGGAGGCTCTCCCAGTTGGGAATTGGTGGTCTGGCGCTTTCCTGGCTCCAATCCTTCTTGGAGGACCATCCTCAGAGAGTACAGTTTGGGGAGACTGTATTGACCCCGTGGAGTCTCAAATGTGGGGTTCCTCAGGACTCGATCATCTCCCCAATGCTGTTTAATATCTATATGAGGCCGCTGGGTCAGGTCATCAGGGGATGTGGGGCTTCATGTCATCAGTATGCTGATGACACCCAGCTCTACATCTCCTTTTTTTCCTACAACAGTGGGTGCCGTTTCGTCCCTTCAGCGCTGCCTGGAGGCTGTACTGCAATGGATGCAGATGAATGGGCTGAAGCTGAACTCGGACAAGACAGAGGTCCTGAAGGTGGGTGGCCCCGCCATCTGTGGTTTGGGAAACTCCCTCACTTTTGGGGGGGTGACTCTCACCACGAAGAGTGAGGTTTGCAGCTTGGGGGTCCATCTGGATCCAGTGCTTACCATGGAAACCCAGGTAGCATCAGTGGCCTGCACTGCCTACTTCCATCTTTGGCGGATTGCCCAGCTGCATCCCTATCTTGATGGTGGGACGCTCACCACTCTGGTCCATGCGCTT
Source organism: Intellagama lesueurii (assembly GCA_037013535.1). Lineage (NCBI taxonomy): Eukaryota > Metazoa > Chordata > Lepidosauria > Squamata > Agamidae > Intellagama > Intellagama lesueurii. Next base: position 340,717,691 of record JBAJHW010000001.1, on the reverse strand, counting down.
GTAGTCTAGAGATTAGACTACTGTAATGCGCTCTACGTGGGGCTACCTTTGAGATTGATGCGGAAATTCCAAATGGTGCAGAACGCGGCAACCATGTTTCTGTTTCTCCTCCTCCTCCTCCTCCTCGGCGATGGAGGCACCAGGCAGGGTCGGAGAGCGGGAGAAAGGTGCTCCAAACGGACAAATCCTACCGAAACATGCGCGCACACAGACACACACCGCCGCCAGGTTTAGTCCACCTCCTTTCCTTACACCAAGCCTCAGCAAAAGCACAAACCAAGAGGGAGAAAAAACTGGTGAGAAGGTTGGAAGAAGAGGAGAAGGCGGCGGCGGCGGCTCCGGTTTCAAGGCGCAAAAAGGTACAACGAAAATGTCTGGCCCGGCAGCTCTTGCACGGCCAGGGACGAAGCCAGCACACACCCAAGACGCACCGCCGCTCGCATCCGCCTCCCTCCCTCGCAAGGAGGCGAGGAGGAGGATGCAGCAACGGAGCCGGGGGCAGGTGGGTGGAGGGGGACGGACGGAGGCAGGCAGGGAGAAGGCAAGGCAGGCGCTGGGCGGGCATCGAGTAGGTGAACAGAATCATACCCCCCCACCTAGCCCAAACCCACCCAGAACAGGCAGTTTAAAAAATGTTAAAAAGCAAAAAAGCAGTACTGTACCAGGCAGTCCGAGGCCTCTCTCGGAACGCACACTCTCTAACCGCTGGGGCGAAGGAGCTACAGAGAAGCAGCCTCTTCGCTGACCAACGGTTAGCAGTTTCCCTGCCTTTTTTTCCGGTCGCAAGTCAAAGCCCCGGTTGCAAGTCAAAGCAAAATTTTGCGACCGGAGCTGGTCGTAACTCGAATTGGTCGCAAGTCAAGGCGGTCGTAAGTCGAGGCACCACTGTACATCCATGGGAATATGGTGTCACTTCATCAGATGATACAAAATGGCAAAGTTCTAACTATTCCAGCTTCCAAGTGGGAACCAATCTATGTATAGAAAGTGCCACAGTGTAGAGACGCATGGCTTGAGAAACCATCACACAGACAGCACCCCAGTTATCTTCTGGATGACAATGTTAATAATTGAACTCGAGGCTTAAATGGAGGGATTCATATGCACAATCCAAGACTAAGTTATTTGTATTAGATACTAACAGACACTAATTATGAAGTGACATGTAAGTGATAAATTTAGAACTTCTCATAAATCTAAAGAAATAATACACCATGTCATAGCTGGATGCCCCAAGCTAGGATCAATGGATTTTATCTGCAGGCATAACCACATTGCAAAGATCATTTTTCAGCAGCTGGCTAAATCTTAGGGATTATTCGCATCTTTTCCTCCATGTTACAAATTCAAACTACCTCCAGTTTTAGAAAATGAGACTGCAATACTATACTGGAACAAGCTAGTTATCACTGATAAAACAATAATAACCTGGATATTATACTTCTGGATAAGCAACATTTTTTTTGCTGTAAGTCACGACATTAATAATTACCCCCAAAGTAACTATAGCTGTTACTTCTATACTAGTTATTTCCAAGCTCTGCAAAAAAAAAAAAAAAAAGTTATGTGCAATGGAATATGTGATGTAACTACTTATTTTTATATCAGTGCAATGTGCAATGACAACAAATTGCTATTTTAAACACTATAGTGAATAATGGGGGAAATTAACCTTATAAATTCTGGTTTAGCCAATAAATGAAGACACAGCAATGACTGTCACACCTACTGTCTGGAAAAGAAATGTCCTAATCCAGTTTAGTCCATTGTTTAGGTCTTTAATAATAATTTTTAACTAAGCCTAGAAAAAGATCACAAGTGAATGGAGCATGTTGTTGTTGTTTAGTCGTTTAGTCGTGTCCGACTCTTCGTGACCCCATGGACCAGAGCACGCCAGGCCCTCCTGTCTTCCACTGCCTCCCAAAGTTGGGTCAAATTCATGTTGGTTGCTTCGATGACACTGTCCAACCATCTCATCCTCTGTCGTCCCCTTCTCCTCTTGCCTTCACACTTTCCCAACATCAGGGTCTTTTCCAGGGAGTCTTCTCTTCTCATGAGATGGCCAAAGTATTGGAGCCTCAGCTTCAGGATCTGTCCTTCCAGTGAGCACTCAGGGTTGATTTCCTTCAGAACGGATAGGTTTGTTCTCCTTGCAGTCCAGGGGACTCTCAAGAGCCTCCTCCAGCACCACAATTCAAAAGCATCAATTCTTCGGCGGTCAGCCTTCTTTATGGTCCACCTCTCACTTCCATACATCACTACTGGAAAAACCATCGCTTTGACTATGCGGACCTTTGTCGGCAAGGTGATGTCTCTGCTTTTTAAGATGCTGTCTAGGTTTCTCATTGCTTTCCTCCCAAGAAGCAGGCGTCTTTTAATATCGTGGCTGCTGTCACCATCTGCAGTGATCATGGAGCCCAAGAAAGTAAAATCTGTCACTACCTCCATATTTTCCCCTTCTATTTGCCAGGAGGTGATGTGACCAGTGGCCATGATCTTCGTTTTTTTGATGTTGAGCTTCAGACCATTTTTTGCGCTCTCCTCTTTCACCCTCATTAAGAGGTTCTTTAGTTCCTCCTCACTTTCTGCCATCAGAGTGGTATCATCTGCATATCTGAGGTTGTTGATATTTCTTCCGGCAATCTTAATTCCGGCTTGAGATTCCTCCAGTCCAGCCTTTCGCATGATGTATTCTGCATATAAGTTAAATAAGCAGGGAGACAATATACAGCCTTGTCATACTCCTTTCCCAATTTTGAACCAATCAGTTGTTCCATATCCAGTTCTAACTGTTGCTTCCTGTCCCACATATAGATTTCTCAGGAGATGGATAAGGTGGTCAGGCACTCCCATTTCTTTAAGAACTTGCCATAGTTTGCTGTGGTCCACACAGTCAAAGGCTTTTGCATAGTCAATGAAGCAGAAGTAGATGTTTTTCTGGAACTCTCTGGCTTTCTCCATAATCCAGCACATGTTAGCAATTTGGTCTCTAGTTCCTCTGCCCCTTTGAAATCCAGCTTGTACTTCTGGGAGTTCTCGGTCCACATACTGCTGAAGCCTGCCTTGGAGGATTTTGAGCATAACCTTGCTAGCGTGTGAAATGAGTGCAATTGTACGGTAGTTGGAGCATTCTTTAGCACTTCCCTTCTTTGGGATTGGGATGTAGATTGATCTTTTCCAATCCTCTGGCCACTGCTGAGTTTTCCAAACTTGCTGGCATATTGAGTGTAGCACCTTAACAGCATCATCTTTTAAGATTTTAAATAGTTCAACTGGAATGCCATCTCCTCCACTGGCCTTGTTGTTAGCCATGCTTTCTAAGGCCCACTTGACTTCACTCTCCAGGATGTCTGGCTCAAGGTCAGCAACCACACTATCTGGGTTGTCCAGGACATCCAGATCTTTCTGGTATAATTCCTCTGTGTATTCTTGCCACCTCTTCTTGATGTCTTCTGCTTCTGTAAGGTCCCTACCATTTTTGTCCTTTATCATGTCCATCTTTGCACAAAATGTTCCTTTAATGGCTCCAATTTTCTTGAACAGATCTCTGGTTTTCCCCTTTCTATTGTTTTCCTCTATAACTTTGCATTGTTCATTTAAGAAGGCCCTCTTGTCTCTCCTTGCTATTCTTTGGAAGTCCGCATTCAATTTTCTGTAACTTTCCCTATCTCCCTTGCTTTTTGTTTCCCTTCTCTTCTCTGCTATTTGTAAGGCCTCGTTGGACAGCCACTTTGCTTTCTTGCATTTCCTTTTCTTTGGGATGGTTTTTGTTGCTGCCTCCTGTACAATGTTACGAGCCTCCAGCCATAGTTCTTCAGGCACTCTGTCCACCAAATCTAGTTCCTTAAATCTGTTCTTCACTTCCACTGTGTACTCATAAGGGATTTGGTTTAGATTATACCTGGCTAGCCCAGTGGTTTTTCCTACTTTCTTCAGTTTAAGCTTGAATTTTGCTATAAGAAGCTGATGGTCAGAGCCACAATCAGCTCCAGGTCTTGTTTTTGCTGACTGTATAGAGCTTCTCCATCTTTGGCTGCAGAGAATATAATCAATCTGATTTCGGTATTGCCCATTTGGTGATGTCCATGTGTAGAGTCGCCTCTTGTGTTGTTGGAAAAGAGTGTTTGTGATGACCAGCTTGTTCTCTTGACAGAACTCTATTAGCCTTTGCCCTGCTTCGTTCTGAACTCCAAGGCCAAACTTACCTGTTGTTCCTTTTATCTCTTGACTCCCTACTTTAGCATTCCAGTCCCCTAGAATGAGAAGAACATCTTTCTTTGGTGTCAGTTCTAGAAGGTGTTGTAAGTCTTCATAGAATTGGTCAATTTCAGCCTCTTCAGCATCGGTGGTTGGTGCATAAACTTGGATTACTGTGATGTTGAGAGGTCTGCCTTGGATTCGTATTGAAATCATTCTATCATTTTTGAGATTGTATCCCAGTACAGCTTTCCCCACTCTTTTGTTGACTATGAGGGCTACTCCATTTCTTCCAAGGGGTTCTTGCCCACAATAGTAGATATGGTAATCATCTGAATTGAATTCGCCCATTCCCGTCTATTTTAGTTCACTGACGCCCAGGATGTCAATGTTTATTCTTGCCATCTCCTGTTTGACCACATCCAACTTACCAAGGTTCATAGATCTTACATTCCAGGTTCCTATGCAGTATTCTTCTTTGCAGCATCGGACTTTCCTTTCACTTCCAGGCGCGTCCACAGCCGAGCGTCCTTTCGGCTTTGGCCCAACCGCTTCATTAGCTCTGGAGCTACTTGTAGTTGTCCTCCGCTCTTCCTCAGTAGCATGTTGGACACCTTCCGACCTGAGGGGCTCATCTTCCAGCGTCATATCTTTTAGCCTTTTGTTTCTGTCCCCATGGAGTTTTCTTGGCAAAGATACTGGAGTGGCTTGTCAGTTCCTGCTCCAGGTGGATCGCGTTTAGTCAGAACTCTCCACTATGACCTGTCCGTCTTGGGTGTCCCTGCACGGCATAGCCCATAGCTTCTCTGAATTACTCGAGCCCCTTCGCCACGACAAGGCAGCAATCCGTGAAGGGAGCATAACTGATAGCTAACAAAGGACTAGCACCAATCAGAAATCCTGAAGCATCATAACATTAAATTTTGGAGTCACACAATGGAACTAACAAGCAGGTGATTCTAGATAGCAACTGCCCCCAAACCTCTGCACAATTACCTTATAAAATTTCATGCTACGTGATAATTAGAGATATTAGCAGGCCATATTTCCTTCTAGTCAGTTGGCCACTTTACTGAAATCACTGATATATATCCCAGTGACTTTAGTTCAGCAGAAATGCAACATTCATCGACAGGCAGCTTTGTTCAGATTTCCCACCAGTTCATGTTATATTCTTTAGAAACACATCTACTTCGTTTCAGCTTGTGCGGGAACGAACAGCAATCTTCTAAAAAACGTGTCTAAATTTACATTTTTGTCGCTATGCTGGAGGATAAATTTACCTCCACCTCCACCAAAGTTCCCTGCCTGTACGCTTTGTAAATGAGAATTATGCTGCAATGTAAACGTGAACAAAATTCACACCAAAAAAGGAGTGCCTGTCATACCCTTGCAGGTTTCTATAGCAACAAGTGCAACAGCTTCATTTTCTTTAAAAAAAAAAAAAAGATCAAGAAGCACAGCTACAAGAGACCCCTTCTTGACGTGCCCTTTTTTGAAGGAAGGGGGAGAAACACTTGTGACTTTTAACCCTAAAGCATCTAAAACAGGACATAATACATATTGACTTTTGTAAATGTAAGCAGTGTCTGTTTAACAAGCAGCCTTTTTAAATAGCTAGACAGGTTTCCTCAATGGACATCAACGGCAAGACAATCATCCTGATGCGTTTTGATGGTTGTTGGCTATTGGCTACTACCCATACCTATTTACCTGCAAGTGTGGGGTAGTGAGCATGCGTGTCTTGAGAGGAATTGAGCCATTTTGAAAATCAGCCTGCAAAAGAAAACCAGGGGTGGTGCTCACCCAAAGACAGTGAGGAGGCTGTTCAAACCCATGGCTGTCAGAGATCATCAAAGGACTGCAAATGGCCATTTTTCTGGCTTCGGTACCGAAAAAGGTTGGTTGGCTTGAGGAACTGTTCCCCTTGTCGTGGGAGAAGGGGGTAAAAAAAATTAGTCTTGGGTGGCTCCGAAAGAAGCACATCTAATTTTTGGCAGGCTCTCTAAGCACAGAGATTTGTGCAACTCCCATCAGCCATGGGTGAGAAATGCTCAAGAATGTCTGAAGGGCTATAAGTCACCTGCTTCTTCTAAGGACAGACTCTCTCTTTTTTTGGCATGAACTGATATACTTGCTGCTTTAAAAACAAATCCAACCATTCTGTGAGTTTCCTTGCTTCATGTATGTTCAAGTGTTTAATATTTGGTTGTTGTAGGTTTTTCCGGCTGTTTGGCCGTGTTCTGGAGGTTTTTCTTCCTAACGTTTCACCGGTCTCTGTGGCCGGCATCTTCAGAGGACAGGAGCTAGAACTCTGTCTGTGTTTAATATTTATTGGGAAATAAAACAGATGGCATATTTGTAATGTATATTTCCTGTGCTCTCTCCTCACTGTATAAAATGGATGCCATCCTGGGACTTCCTGTTTCCCAGGAAGTTGCAGAAGCTGTGTCTGGTGGCATCTGCAGTCTTCTGCTGTGCCCATATGCGAACCACGATTCCTCCCAAGTGGTCAGTCACCACAAGAAGGAGACTGTAATGCACAGGGATACTAACAGGCCAACACAGTTATCCATTGTACATATCACTTGTGACTGGGGGAAACAAAAGACTACAAGAAACAGTAGAGGGAAAGGCACCCTCCCATTTGGGGAGAAAAAGAGAATGATTATCTCAGAATAAAGCTAAATTTAGATCAGGATTCAATTATTCAACAAGTACTTCACAATGAACTATTCTCCATCAAACAGCTCCACCTAGAGTTCATTAACCAGGTGTTTTAAAAAATAAAATAGATCTAATAGCTAGCTGAACCTGTAGCACAAGATAAGTTGATTTAATAAAGGAAGCCAGTCTTTGGTTTGCAAGATCGAATAAGGCTGTTAATGACAGGAGACCATTAAGTCACAAGACCACTGCAAATTGGAAACAACTTGATGGGACACAACAACAAATAGGTGAATCACTTTTATGTACACAATAGTTTAAAACATTAAACCACGTATATTTTAACAGTCTTCACCAAACTGTGATAAGTATCAGGCCCAAACCAGGACGACTGGTACTGAACTGTGGCATAACATAGCTATCCCAAGGTGAGGATGCACTGCAATGAGATTGTAGAGTTCCTGCATGCATAGGCTGCCTCATATATTTTAAAGATGATTAGCTCTTGATTAGCTGAAATGAAAATTGCTTGTGTTGAAAGATACCATAAAACTTCACAGCCAGGGCTGTACATATTTAGCTGTTGCCCTTAAATACAATGCCAAAATTGTTGCTATATACAAGTAAACCTCCTCTGGATTTCAGTCAGCTCTTTCCTAGCATACCCCATTCAACTGACACTCCAAAACCCAGTCCATGCAGTCAGACAGCATCCTGTGGCTACTGAATATGCTCAGACCTCACTGAGCTGTTATGGGACTTATGTCTTTTAGGGCTCCCCTACCCATTTAGAACAACTTTGCTTATAGGTAAAGGTAAAGGGGAGAAGACTCCCTGGAAAAGACCCTGATGTTCGGAAAATGTGAAGGCAAGAGGAGAAGGGGACGACAGGGGATGAGATGGTTGGACAGTGTCATCGAAGCGACCAACATGGATTTGACCAAACTCCGGGAGGCAGTGGAAGACAGGAGGGCCTGGCGTGCTCTGGTCCATGGGGTCACGAAGAGTCGGACACGACTTAACGACTAAACAACAACAAAAAGGTAAAGGTTCCCCTTGACATTTAATTCAGTCGTGTCCGACTCTAGGGCACAGTGCTCATCCCCGTCTCCAAGCCGTAGAGCCAGCGTTTGTCCGTAGACAGTTTCTGTGGTCACGTGGCCAGCGCGACTAGACACGGAACGCCGTTACCTTCCCACCGTGGTGGTACCTATTTATCTACTTGCATTTGCATGCTTTCGAACTGCTAGGTCGGCAGGAGCTGGGACAAGCGACAGGAGCTCACTCCATTGCGTGGATTCGATCTTACGACTGCTGGTCTTCTGACCTTGGAGCACAGAGGCTTCTGCGGTTTAACCCACGTCCCTACACTTTGCTTATAGCATATAATTATAGAGCACTGTGAAGGTGTCAAAAAGAGTTCAAGCACTCAGGACTTTGATGGTCAAACCAAAATAGCAGAAGTTAACTGATGTGGGTGGCATCAAATCTGCATTACATTATTTATTTGCAGAATTGATTCTCTTTAGTTATGACAGGCAGGGATGAGGGATTATGCATGAAGGGAACGACCATCCTGGACAACTCTTATCAGATATGGTCTTAGCAAGGATCCAGTGGGTATATTGCAGGACTCCAAGAAGCTAAGTAGGTGTGTGGTCAAGATCTCACTTGCATCAGAGAGAGGCTGCTTACATTCGACAACAAAATTTAGGCTACTGTATTACAGAAACAAGTGAACAAAGATTTACTTGTCATAGTCACCTGATAGCTCAGATCAGGCGGTACTGCTTCCCCAGGGCCAGAGCATTAGAGCTCACAGTGAGAGCAAAGTGCTGTTGGAGTACGTTTGGGTTGTCTGGTCTTTATATGAACAGAGTGCAGCAGCCTAATGCTCAGCTTGTGAATAATGAATGTAAACAGCCACTCTAGAAATTGGTAATTAAATAAAAGAGGTGGAGACATAGACTCAGAGAATCATGAAGTTGGAAGGGGCCTATAAGGCCATCGAGTCCAACCCCCCGGCCAATGCAAGAATACTAAACAAAGGATTTCTGCCAGTTGCTTATATAAATTTCTCTTGAATGCCTCCCGTGTTGGAGCACTCACCACTTCTCCGGGTAACTGGTTCCATTGTTGTATACTGTTCTAATAGTTAGGACGTTTTTCCTGATATTCAACCAAAATCTGGTTTCCTGTAACCTGAGCCCATTGTTGCATATTCTGCACTCTGGGATGATCGAGAACAAATCCTGCTCATCCTCTGTATGACAGCATTTCAAGTATTTGAAAAGTGCTATCATATCTCCCTCAATCTTCTTTTCTCAAGATTATGCATGCCCAGTTCTTTCAGCCTTTCCTTATAGGGCTTGGTTTCCAGCCCCGTGATCATCCTTGTTGTCCTCCTCTGAACGTGTTCCAATTTGTCAGCATCCTTCTTGGTGTGGTGTCCAGAATTGGACACACTAAAGATGAGGCCTAACCAGTGCCAATTAGAGGGGAACTAGCACTTCACAGGATTTGGAAATTATACTTCTGTTAATACAGCCAAAATAGCATTTTCCTATTTTGCAGCCAGATCACACTGCTTGCTCATAATCACCTTGTGATCTATGACAATTCCAAGATCCTTCTTGCTCGTAGTATTTCTGAGCCAGCTATCTCCCATCTTGTAACTGTATGTTTGATTTCTTTTTCTTAGGTGCAATAATTTGCATTTATTCCTGTTCATTCTGTTGTTTTCAGCACAGTGCTCAAGACTACCTAGTTTATTTTGAATTTTGTTTCTGTCTTCCAGGGCATTAGCTTGTTATTATTAATTATTGTTCTTAAATTTGTTATTTTTTCCTGCGATCCATTTACAACCAGTACTGAAAGAAAAAGACTCCTTCACGTAGGTACAGAGCACCCTAAAGCTGGCTTTCATGCATTCATGTTTGCTCAAGCAGCCATTGTGAAGCCATTGTGTGTGTTGCTGGCTCTGACAATGGGGAAAGAACAAACAGAAAGAAGGAAGGAAGCCACCCTACACATAAGGTAAAGGTAAAGATTCCCCTTGACAATTTGTCCAGTCGTGTCCGACTCTAGGGCACGGTGCTCATCTCCGTTTCCAACCCATAGAGCTAGCGTTTTGTCCGAAGACAATCTTCCGTGGTCACGTGGCCAGCGCGACTAGACACGGAACGCCGTTACCTTCCCACCATGGTGGTACCTATTTATCTACTCGCATTTGCATGCTTTCGAACTGCTAGGTTGGCGGGAGCTGGGACTAGCGACGGGAGCTCACTCCGTCGCGTGGATTCGATCTTACGACTGCAGGTCTTCTGACCTTGCAGCACAGAGGCATCTGCGGTTTAACCCACAGCGCCACCATGCTACACATAGCAATTCACATATAGATTTAAAGAAGATGGGGGGGGGGGCATCCAGCTCATCTGTCTATCTGTGTTTCCACCCTGCTGCCAGTTCAGATCACTTGCAATGCACATGAGGGACAAATTTCCAACAGTGTAGGAAAAAAGACACCAGAACCTAACTCCTGAGAGCTCTGGCTCAAGAAGATCATTCATCTCGTGCAACTTAGATCCGTTTTTAATTTATTTATTTTTCAATCTACCTTTGTAGCCATAAGGGCTGGAAATAGTTGGATGTGGTAGTCCTTCAAGGAGAATGCCATACTTTTGACCCGTTAAAGATTCTAATAGAAAATCTCAGCTTGGATTTGTGCATTCCATGCTAAAAAAAAAACCCCTCTTGAAACTAGAAAGCCAAATAAATATACACATCACATTACGTGAAGCAATTAGCAATCTTGGCAGAGCTTTTCTGCCAAAGTAATTGTCTCCAATTATCCTTGCACAACAGAAATTAGAACTCCTTTGATTTATTGTATTGTTTCCACAGCATTACTCAGTGCCCTGTCTCCTTCCTTCCCAACATTAGACTAACAAGTATCCACCCTCTGCAGTCATTCATTTGATCTCAGCACGTCTCTATGTCTGAATTTCTGTATCTCAGCCTTAACATTTTTTATTATTAGTTAATATGCCAACAATCACACTTTCCCCCATTAAGTAACTCTCACTATGATACAAACTGGTATGCACTGGAAGGAACAAGTTCCAACACAATGCATAAATCTCGCAATATCCATAAGAGCCTATAATGAATCTGGAAGAATTTCTTTTTCAGACCAAGGCAATAAGGAGATATGGGTAACAGTGCAATAGACCAATTAATTCAGGTTTAGGATTATAGAGTTGGAAAGAAACTGATAGACTATCTAGTCCAACCCACAGCCCATGCAGGAAATCCACAATAGCAGCACTTCTTGCTTGTTACTTGCTCCTGAAAATCTTGGTCATCCATTTGCAGATAAAACATAACCACTAGGAAAATATATAGCCAGGATCATAGAAATGCAGCATGTCCTAGAATCCAGCAGGACTGTGAAGAGTTTTAATGCAGAATGTGCACATGCACACATGCGCGCGCACAGAGACAACATGTGAGCTGTGGAAATATTTCTCTACGTTCCTCTAAGTTTTCATGCTGTAGTTTGCATCATAATCTGCGCAGACATGCATAATGAGCAGTATGTTAGGAAAGAGCCCCTTGGTAATACTTTCACCAGTGTGGTTTAACATTTAAATTCTATTAATTACATAAAAAAGATGAACAGAGGTGAATTTATATTATTTCCATATGTAGACAAATGGGTGGAAATACCCACAGATTCAGACTGCAACTTGTTTTAAAACCATATCTATTTCCATAGAAAGTTCTTCAGCCAAATACAGTCAATGTGGAACAAAAGATCCGGCTTCAAACCCATCTGAGCCATGAATCTCACTGGGTGCCTATGTTAGATCTTAGACCTGCAGAGCTGGAAGGGACCCTAAAGATCATCAAGTCCATCCCCTGTCAAGGAGGCACAGTGGGGAATTGAATTCCCATCCTCTGGATCTGCAGCCAGATACCTAAACCACTGAGCTATCCACCCTTCAGCCTAACCTATCTCACAAATTTGCTGAGTGAAAAATAGAAGAATCCCAATGTGACTTCCTTGAAGGAAGGGTGGCACATGGATGTTATGAATAACTCAGCCAGGAACTTTTCTAAGAGCTTTTTCAGTCATCTGTTCCCAATAAATGTTTTTTTTCCCTCCACTTCTCATGTTTACTACTACCAGGCAGTTGTGTTCTGCTTAAAATGGACTAAACATTGACATGTCCTTAATCCTACACATCCAAGCAGAATTTTTAATATACCATTAATCCTGCAAAATGTTGTATGCCTTACTTTTAACTTCAACTACAATAAAGATGAGTACAATTTATTTATTTACTTATTTAACTTATATGCCGCCCACACTACCCAAAGGTCTCTGGGCGGCAATAGCTCTCCATAGGAAAAAAACAAACAATGGAGTGTGGTCTTATTCTACTTTTCTGCTCCATTATTTCTGCTACTACTTCACACAGCTCAGATGGCTCCCCAGACATAAGCTGGCCTACTGATAACTTAACCAGAACGTAGAAATCTTACATTTTTGAATGACCCCACACAAATCCCCCAACCAGCATGGCCAAGGGGGATTTGGGGGGCACAGAGTCACCAAAAAGGAACTTTTCTCAGCTCTGAGAGTGACTGACACAGAGATGTTTCGACTGGGTTAGTGGTGTCTAGAGTGCAAATTCAGCCTTTTCATTCCCAGAATTCATGTGTCCTTGCTTATGATGTTTCCAGCAACGCTCTCCGATCACAAGAAATCTCAACAAGCTTCACATTCTCAAGCAGCTAAGAGGTAACACACAAAAATCTTAGCAGAACATGAAATGGTTGTGTACAGATGTAGAGATTTTGCTCTCTAGTCTAAAGTAAAGAACAAAAAAGTGTCTTCGCATTCTATATACAGAATCTGGATGGACTGGCAATCTAATCTTACTGCAATACTAGTCCTGGAACAGTGTTCTCCACTGTACCTGGGGTTATTAGGTAGGTTAGGGAGCTTAAGACACATTACTGTATATGGCAGAAGAGTTGAGTCTGGGAGGTTCTCATGATTGTTTTCCAGCATCTGCCAACCAAATCAATAGCCCCACCCTGGCTAATGATAGGGCCAGGCCCATGGCACAACCCCCTACCGCTTATATTTTAGGAAGGTGGTAGCAAGGGAAGAAAGCCTCCAAAAGGAATCTGTATTTCCTGATGGAGGTGTTCCCTTTATGGCTTCCACACACAGCCTTTTCTCTGTAAAAGGATTGTACAGACTTCAAACTGTTTAAACAGTTTGGGCATCCTACTGCAAGTGCCCAGCCTTGGCCAAGTTCAGACTTCACATATCACTAAAGGGAAGCCAGGGTGGCCTTCAGTGGGGTGGGGGTGGGGGGAACCATTCAGTGGCATCAAATTTGGCCTCTAATTTCTTACTCAAAAAAGGTACGAGGTTGTATATTAATTTCATTTCAACCTTGAGCAAAGTCAACCCTTGTATATGCCTTCAGCATTTCTATACCACACAACCTGGCAAGGTTGCTTTTTATTAATATGCAGCAGCATTTTAAAAAATGTGGCAAGTTAGTGAAGCCAGCTGGCACACACTGAGGAAACGGGGTACTTACATCTCATTTACTTTATCTTCTGGGCCCTGAACTTGGCCAGTAACCGTTCCTTGTCCGGTATTTCTAACCCAGCCAACTACTCCTGCTTTCCTAGCTTTCTCTTCTGCGTACTGGTTTAAAAAACAAACAAAACAAGAAACACACAAAGTTTATTCAGTACCCCAGAACCCTATTAACCCAGGCCAGCCTCAACATCATGATTTCATTCTGTAGGACTTATTTCCTAAGGATTCACTTTGTCTGAAAAGAATCAGTGCCTGCTCATTTCTCTCAGATCCTTCTGCCACTTCTGGACTTGAAAGTGGGAAAAGTCACCTTCTCAATGGAAGAGAGAGAAGAATGACATTTATTTCCTCTGAACCTGTTTCAGCTTTTTATTTTTTATTATTTATGGCAAATACAGTGAGGCCACTTTTATATTCAAAATTATACTCAAATAGGCTTCAAAAATAAAAATGTGGCAATATCAAACAGCAGCAGGTGCAAACAATACACAACATCTGTAAAAACATGAAACACACATACTGTAGGTACGACCGGTGTAGCAGCAATAATATCAATAAAACCACAATATGGTTTATATGCAATGTTGTCACTTTCCAGCAGGAAAAAAAAAACCCATGTAGAGTAGATTTCTCCTCCCTATTGCAGCTTCGCATATACATTAAAAGCTACAACCTTCCAGCAGCACCAGTCTGGGGATGCACAACCTATAGAGGGGGGGGGGGTCAAAGAGCAAGGGGACATTTAGTGGAAATCTGCTTCTATAACATTGCAACCATGACATTGCACACAGCTCATTAAGAGTGCAGTCGTTTGTATGCCTATTCAGAAAGAAGTCCCATTAAGATTGGTGTGGTTTGCCATATAAAATTTCAGATCATTCATTCATTCTATTTATATACCATCCTATTAGTGCAAGTAATACTCCACAATAACAAAAAAAATACATTTAAAAACAGTAAGATGATGTTTCTCTTAATGTGCTTTTAAATCGTTTCGAAGTGATTTCAATTCAGTATTTGTCACCCTGTTTTAATTTGACGCTTGCTATTTAAAATAATTTGTTTAACTGTGTTTCTGTATAATAATTTATTGTGCTTTTAGGTGTATCTGTTTTAATACATATTGTCAGCCACCCTGAGTCCTGCATTGGGGGAAAGGCAGACTTTAAACAAAACAAAATAAAATAAAATAAAACCATTAAAAGTCTCAGACAACGGTCTCAAATAATCACTGGTGCTTCACATATCTGTCAGGGAAAGGCACTCGGAAAATCTTTTCCTTCATCTCCAGCAACCCAACTTCACTTGTTGGGAGCACCAACAGAAAGGCTTCTGAAGTAGTTCTTAAATTCTCGAGTTTTGCAGCTTTTGATAATGTTTAATTGCTCCAAATGACACCAATTTCAATAAATGACAAAGCCAAGGGCAGTGCTGCAATGTTTCCTTCTTTTTTCCCTTTCCTTTCCTTCTTTCTTTCTTTTGTGTGTGTGCGTGTGTGAAACAGACAGTTCATTTGTCATGTGTGTGCCTCCCACTCAAACTTGGAAATACTTCAGATTCCAAGGAAATACTTCTGGATTTACTTTCCCCTCCAGTACAGATGTCTTATCAATTTACCAACAGATCAGAAAAATCAAGTGATGGGGTTTTCTTGGTGACTTTTCAATTTCCCCCCTCTTTTCATGTTTTAAATATGAATCAGTCTGCCACATTCCCTAAACACAGGCTGTCACCAAACAATTTAAATGCACTAGGAAGTGGTTAAGGCACACCAGGCTTCTCCAGCCAAGACTGTGAGAATGAGTGTATTAACCGCTCAAACAAATATACACAAGACCTTCAGTCCAGGAGCAAGTTATATAATCCACAAGATCTGGATCTTTCTTTCTTTCTTTCTTTCTTTTTTTCAACTTAAAGCTATAGATTTCCACTGTTCTTTTCCAGTGTAAGCTCATACAACCAACTATCATTTGAGCATCTATAGTGAACAAGTTGCTTTTACTTTAGTCTAATTCTCATAAAACAGCAGCTGACATGTCCCTGGAGTGTGATAATTCAATGTTCTTCTGTACCAATACCTCAAAAAGCAAAACTATTTCATGGTTGTTATAGGTTTTTTGGGCTGTTTGGCCATGTTCTGGAAGTTTTTCTTCCTAACATTTCGCCAGTCTCTGTGGACGGCATCTTCAGAGGACAGGAGTTAGAACCAGAACACAGACAGGGTTCTAAACTCCTGTCCTCTGAAGATGCCGGCCACAGAGACTGGCGAAACGTTAGGAAGAAAAACCTCCAGAACACGGCCAAACAGTCCGAAAAACCTACAACAACCATCGGATCCCGGCCGTGAAAGCCTTCAAGAATACAGAAAACTATTTCACATAGAAAACTAGATTTCAAGATGATTATTTTTTAGCCTCATTTTCTTCTTGGCATGTAAATTTATATGCATAGAAGTGCTTTGCTATGTATAGGAGAGCATTCTTCGTTTGTGTGTATGTGTGTTTGTGTGTGTGAGTGAATGAGGGAGTGAGAAAGAGAGAGAGAGAAAGCCAGGCCTTATATTAGGATGGTTCTGAACACATTTTTCTTCTTTGGAACTGTAGTTATACGTATTACTATGTGGGGTCTCTAGGATTTTTTAAGTTTTAACTTGTAAACTGCCCAGAGTAGTGTGTGCACTAATGGAGTGATATATAAATCAAATAAATAAATAATCTGCTAAAACCAACCACATATAGCTGCAACCCAAAGGGCTATTTCAGGCAGACTAAAGGACAATCCTTCTCCACATGGGGATTTTTAGCATTTTTCTTTCTCAAGAGTAGATTACCAGACTCTTCTCACTAAATAGTCTGAGACTTGCCTGTTCATAAAAAAGAGTTTGCTTAATGGATCGGGGGAATGCAATAGAGTAGGCATGCCCCCTTTCAAACCATCACAGTTTAATAAGCCAATGTATGCAAGAGATTTTTGCTTTCAGGCCTTGCCCTCATGGCAAATTGAAACACAAAGCAGTGGACTTAACTGGGGTTTATTGCTGTGTTCAAACTGGGAAACTTTATTTACAAAAACAAGGAAGTTTTTGCAATTTGAGGTCCATTTAAGATCCCACTTGTTCCAAACCTGGAAATTGTGGCTTCCAGATTCATACAAAACAGGATAACTGATGATGCCTGATTTTGACAACAGCACATTGAGATGGGAAGAAACTGCACTGAGTTGAAATGTTCCTTTGAGTACATGGAGCACATTATATAGTTTCTTGAATTCCAGGGAAAAGGGCAAAATGAAACTAGCACAGCTCCATATATAATTTTTCTGCTTCCCCCTCAAAACATAAATAATTTTGTGTGCAAATGTTCCTCCTCACCCACACGTCCAGAAGAGGCAGAGAAGACTAAGAGTGTATCTACACTGCACTCCTATAGCAATTTGATACCACTTTAATTTTCAGGACTATATTCTATGAAATCATGGGATTTACAATTTGGTGAGCGACTTAGATTTCTCTGCCAAAGAGCTCTGGTGCTCTTCCTTGGACTAGAGCCGAGCTAGCTCACCAAACTACATATCCCAGGACTCCACAAGATCGATCTCTGGCAGTTAAAGTAGTACCAACTGCTGTAACTGTGCAGTCCAGCCGTAAGAAAGATATCAAATCTAGTTGGTCTGTTCCTTAAAACTCATTACAGATTGCTCAAGCTCTGCTTTTATTTCCAATGCAAGATAAGCAAAGATCTGCTTAAATTAAGATCTGAAAACGAATACTTTCCAAATCAATTTTTAGTCTCACAAGCACCATTCAAAATCAGCCTCATCCCAAATGCTATTGTTCTCAGGGAGACTGTATTTTAACAAGGACAGAGCTTCATATTTTTATTTATAGTAGAACCTGATTTTACTGAAGAAAAAGGAGTTCATAAAATAAAGTTTTTTAAATATGATATGGTTAAGAATTACAGTAGTTACAGAGTGCTTTCACTGAGAAAGTAATAAATGAAAATGTTTGTGTTGATTTATTTTTCAGTGATAATAGTACATAATCACCAAGAAATCTTCTTTCTTTCAACTTACTAAACCGCACACAGAACTAAGTTGTTTAGTCTTTCACCGTTGCCAAAAATTCAACATTTGTTTTTCACTTGAGGGAAACTGCTATCTTTTGTGCAGCCAAATCCCGTAGGCTTTTCAGAAACAGGAGCTGCACCACATTGCTTTCTTCTTGATCTTCTAGCCACTGGAGAGCAATTTCTAATGCACTGTAGGCTTCTGAATGGGAGGGTCCAGGAACAACTACAGTATTGTAAATAGGCTCAGTGTCACAGCTGTCTTCTGTTTTGAAATCGGAAAGTTCCCGTAACTGGGTAAGTGACTGATTGGCAGATAGTTTCTCATGATGAACTCCAAGGTGATGAATCCCATGGCGAGACTTGAACCGCGCCAACCATCCTGAGCTAGCTTTAAAGTCAGGATTCCCATTCAATTTCCTGTTCATTTCCAAGGCCTTCTCACAAAGAAGGGGACCCGAGACTGGCTCACCAAGGCTTTTCATATGAGAAAACCAAGCGTACAGAGCATCTTCTAATGTGGAGTTCTTTGCATATTTCATTGTTTTCCGTTTCTTTTTGCCATTTTCGCTGCCCATGGTTGAGATAAAATGCAACAGAGTGTCCTTGTTTTTCTTGAGTTGCGAAATGGTTGACTTCCCTATACCAAACTCCTCTGCCAACACTGTTGCTGTTTCACCTTTCTCCAACCTTTCAACAATCTCTATTTTGCTTTGAAAAGTGAGCACAGTTCGCTTGCGCTTCTTTGTCATTGTGAAAAACGGTGTGTTGTTCATACACAATCTTTGCATGCCTTATGTCCTTGAATAGTGACCACAGAGAGATCACAGTGTCCAACCGTTTAAGTGCATGTGATATTTGCGCAATGCAAAAAAATCATACATACGTACCTCAGTCTTTTTTTCTCATCCGGATGAAGGGAAAGGTTCACTAATCCATACAAATAGTGTTCATAAAAACAGGGTTCTACTGCGTTGTAAAAAAGAGTTAAGAATACATTCCATAGCCATATAATAACTGTCCAAAATTAGCACTGAAGATTTAGTACTCTTGGGGTCACTACTATATTTTTATTCTCAAAATATGAAACAGAAGTTATAACAAAATGGTTGTACTTCATATTGTCTTACCATTCGGAAACAAACACCTAGAAGAGAACAAAAAAAAAATTAAACTAATAAATATTAGTTTCTGGAACTAGTAAAGGAACAATTCATTCGTGTTCAGAAACATTTATTATTTTACTCATTATTTATCAAAACATTTTGAAATCACTCATAATCCATATAATATTAGGGAGATGAATGAATACAGTTAAAACAATTAAATATAATTAAAACTATAAAAACTCTAAAACAGGTCATCAAACGCAAGGAAGCAACATCAGTTAAAAAAAGACCAAACCTGCCAATTACAAAGACTTGGAAAGGTAAAAGTATTCTTTCTAGAGCACAAACATGAGGCTTGGGGCATTATAATAAGTGGCATAAGTTGCCATGCAATGTTTGTAATTATAGATGAAATATCTTGATAGGTGATTATGAATGAGCCCTTTGGAGAGCAACAAAGACAGCCCAGATCTAACAAGGGAGAGCCAGATGTGCAACAGAAGCAGGTAGATAATCACATCATGATGCCAATGGGCCACCACTGACCTGGGCACTGGACCCATTTGCCACATCAGAGCCATTAGTAACACTGGGAGGTATTTTACTTACTGTAATATTCATTGATTTTGCCATAGCAATGGCTTTATTTAGCTGCATGACTTTTTTGCTGATTAAGTTTCCTTGTTGCCTTGGCAGGAGGTTCTGTTGAACCTCAGTTGACCTCTGGAATGGGGGAAAGGCCGTGGCTGTGGATACTATCACTACTGAGCTCATCCTCTCAAGCAGTAGAGCCAAACTAGCCCTGGTTTATTAGGGAGCTGGTGGTGATGAAACACTTCAGACAGAGATTAGAGTGACGATGCTGGAAAACTCAGAGCGAGTCCAACCAAACATGGGCTAGGGTGCATTTGAAGGTTTACTCAGTAGTAGTGGCTGCAGGGAAGAAACAATTCTTCTCTGCTGCCATTGCATCTGTGCAAAGCAGGCCAGAGGAGCTTTTTCAGGAGGTCAGGAGCGGGTTACCTGTTTGGCCACAAGAACAAGATGGTGACCACTCAGCAGCCCACATTTTGGAGATAAATTTGCTTGGATTTGTACTGACTTCAATACTGTAGTTTACACAGGTCATGTCAATGTAACTTTGGCTCCTGCTTGTCCTGTTATAATGGAGACATTTCAGTCTGTGCAACCTGGGGATGTGGACAGGAACCTTGGGGAGATTAAGACCATCACATGTGTGTTGGATCCTTGCCCTTCCTGCCTTATAAAAGCACTGCAAAGAGAGACTAGTCAAGTGTGTAAGATGAGTGTTAAACATCTCCTTGGAGCAAGATAGGCTACTGGCCTGCTTAAAGGAAACAACTATAAAACCTTAGTTGAAAGAGTCCTCCTTGAACCCTGCTGTGTTAGGTAATTATAGTCCAGTCTCCAATATTCCATTTTCCATCCCACGAACCATGCTGGCTCAGTAGAAAAATAATCCAATTATATGCAAGAGAAGCCAAAAAAATTCATTTGTAAACCTTTTCTTTGGGACAACCTGCTTCCGCACACTTATCTCAGAGTAATAAGAGCTGGGACATCACTTTACCTAAGAATAATGGATTAATTTTACTTCAAGTATTTCTAGAGACTCATTTTTATATTATATTATTTATTTTATATTATATTAGAGTTCCTCAAACAGAGGAAACTGTCTCATAAAAGAGATTACTACTTCAAATAGTCCAGCTGTGCTGACACAGGCTGGCAGCACCCTCCAAAGCTGAAGGTAGCAAGTAGTCTTTCCCTGCAGTAAATGCTGGAAAACTGAACATGAGACCCTCTTTTGTGCAAAGTGGGTGCTTTACTACTGAGCTATAGCTTCCATATGCCTCAACAACTGCCCTGATGGCAACCCTACATACCACAAGAACCTAGGACACTGAGGCTGCAACTCTATGTCCATTTTCCAGGGTATTATCCCTATTGAATTTATGGGGCTTACTTTTTATAAGGTACGTATAGGAATATACTATTAGACAGGCTGACTTTGCTATCCTAACTCACGACATTCACCAATTCTCACAAAAAATGCAGGTGGCTAAAATAAATTCCCATGATCAAAGATACCACCGCAAATAGATTTTAATTTGTAGTCCTTTCTCTGAGACTTAGTTCTTACAGGGAGCAAATTAAACTGTTTCTGGTCTGCCCCGTTTTGGATTTCGCTGGTGTCTATGCTACTGTGGAAGACACTAGTTAATGCTCTCCCAAAGGGTTGGAGGTGGGAGAAAAGTCTTCACACAACTATTCCAGCTCTGTAGTTCGATGATGATGATGACAACGATGATGGCAAACATACAAAGCTGGAACCTTTTCTTCCCAGTCTTTTATACACAAGATTTAATAATACTTCACCAGCGTTCTTCACTTCAGGGAGCGTGCATCTTCCTAGCGACGTTACTGTTATTAGTAATAACTTATACAGTACTAATAATCGGGAGAACAAACTGCATGGGGCTTTAAATGGTCAATCCCTCCATCCTTTACGCATGGATATTACTGTACTTCGCCTGCAAAGTGCATGGTCCCTCGAGCATGCGCGTAACGACCTTAGTACAAACGAGAAACACCTCGCCCCCTTGAGGCCGCACATTGAATGGCAGGAGACAATTGACCAGGACAGACTCGTTCACGCACGCGCCGTAACGCTCCCTAGCGTGCGCTTTTCGCCTACGGGGCAGCCTCACGCATGCGCCCTAAAGCTAGGTCCCCAAATGCTCTCCTGTTTCCCCCCCCTCCCCTAATAATTTTCCGTTTTTTCCCCTACAATTTCGCCTCTCCTTCCGCGTCGCTCACCTTGCACCCGGCCGAACACTTCGTAATCGACAGACTTGAGCACGCGGGACATAATGCTTGCAAGGAAAAGCGGGGACGGGGTTTGGGAAGTCAACCCTCCTGTGGGTAAAGGGCCAGAGAGCGACACCTGAAGGTGACTCGAGAGCGGCGCTCCACTGCCTCAGCTGGCGGAGGCCGCGACGGAAACGCGTGAGGCTCAAACTTCACGGGATAGCGACCGCCCACCAGGCTGATCCCGAGCGTGCCAGAAAGGAAGGGGGAGGGGAACTGGAGGGAGATATGGGGGAATCTAGCAATTCATCCTTCCTCTTCTTCCTTAGGCGGTCTGGAAAGCCAGAATGTGGAGTGAGGAGGGAACAACTTGAGCCTCAAGAGGTGAAGAAGCAACTGCTCCAGTGGTTGCTTGCTTCTTCCATTTTCATGTTGTGTCTCCGTTGCTGGCAGATTGTCTTTTAATACTTTTTAATATCTTTAGACAATGTTATGTGATTAATAGAGGAGTCAACAACCCGTCTTTTGGTACCTCGTTTTTTTTGCTTTTTGGAGGTGTTTTGTTGCTGCTGTTTTGGGTTTTTGTTGGTTGGTTTTTGCTGCCACCCTCAAGATCCTACCGACCAGAGCAGGGTGGAAAATAATGGCTTGCATGGGTCAACAGATGCCAGGAATTAAGGAATTGGGTGCCTCTGAACGTACCTGAGGCCCAGGCTTTGGAGATCAGTGCCAGAAGCAGGTTCTCAACAGTTCTAAAAGCACATTAAAAACAACAAAAAACAATAGCCCCATTTTAAGAACTGAGCCTGGATGGCTCAGTGGTTTAAGTATCTGA
Organism: Intellagama lesueurii; assembly: GCA_037013535.1. NCBI lineage: Eukaryota > Metazoa > Chordata > Lepidosauria > Squamata > Agamidae > Intellagama > Intellagama lesueurii. Next base: position 340,695,356 of record JBAJHW010000001.1, on the reverse strand, counting down.
CTGCAGAGGCAGAGAGTTCCTTATTGTGTCTCCTGTGAGTAGAGCTAGCCTGTGTAGCCTTGAGCCAGCTGCACAATTCCGGGATGCCCCCCAGACGATGGAAATGGTAAACCGCTTATGACTGTTCTCTACCTGGAAAACCCTGAAAAGGGTTGCCATAACTCAGAATTGACTTAATGGCATCTGATTATTATTCATAGGTAGCCAGTCCCTGAGACAAAGCCTGCCTTAAGAGTTGCACTAGAGTAAGTCCATTGAATCAATGGAAATTTGGTGAGTCAACTCTTTCATAAGTTCTAGTGATTCAAACGTATCTACTCTAGTTGCAACTTACTTTAGGATAGTGTATCAGAAAAAAACAAAAAAGAGACGAAAACATTGTCGCAATTTAAAGACTGCTATATTTCAATATGAGCTTTCGTGAATCAGACTGTATGACTGTGTTTATAGACAACCCCCATGACCAGGAGGAGATACAGATAATGGACAAAGTGTCCGTGGTTTGTTAGTATAGGAATGGGCTATCAGGTTGTGAATAATTTCACTTAATAGCAAGATTGACATAAGTGGCAAACGGTGGGAATCACTGTAGGATATCTGTGGCGTCCACCCTAAGTTATGCATTATAAACTATGCAGTATTCATAAGTTGTATGGTAATATGGTTGTGAGGCAGAGCCAAAGGGGCTGCTGAAGAGGCGGAGCCTGGGAGAGAGAAGTTCAGTCAGAGAGTGAGGGTCAGAGAAAGCGGAGAGGAGAATAGTTGGGGGTTTGGAGGCAGAGAGTGTTTAAGGAGTGATTAGTCAGAGTGTGTCCAGTGTTAATTAACATAGAAGAGATTAAAGTAAAATGTTGAAGCTGTGTGGAACTTTAAGAATGTGCTTAAGAATTATACCTGAAACCACGTGTAATCAATAAACCTGTTTCTGTTAAAAAGTCAGTGCTGGATGGACCTTAGTCTTTCATAAGAAAATTAAGTTGATAAAGAGATCAACTGGTGGCAGCGTCTCATAGGGCGTGTTGAGATACAGTGGTGCCTCGCTAGACGATTGCCTCGCAGGACGAGGAAATCGCTAGACGATGCCTTTTTGCGATCGCTACTGCGCTTCGCAAAACGATGTCTCTCTATGGGGAATTTTCGCTTAGACGATGAGGTTTCCCCATAGGAATGCGCCGACTAGTGGTGAAAAGCTGTCAGTGCAGCTGTCAGTGCATTCCGACGGGGACCCTCACTCGCTAGACGATGTTTCCCTATGGGAGATTTCGCAAGACGACGAGTTTTCCCTTTGGAACGCATTGAAGAGATTTCAATGCATTCCAATGGGAAAACATGCTTCGCTAGACAATGTTTTCGCTAGACAGCGATCTTCGTGGAACGGATTAACATCGTCTAGTGAGGCACCACTGTACCTTTGTGAGCTCTGGGGTTTGGTGGAACAAGCGGCCACGGGGTAAGCGCTGATGGCATCTGATTATTATTCATAGGTAGCCAGTCCCTAAGACAAAGCCTGCCTTAAGAGTTGCACTAGAGTAAGTCCATTGAATCAATGGAGATTTGGTGAGTCAACTCTTTCATAAGTTCTAGTGATTCAAACGTATCTACTCTAGTTGCAACTTACTTTAGGATAGTGTATCAGAAAAAAACCAAAAACAAAAAAGAGACAAAAACATTGTCGCAATTTAAAGACTGCTATATTTCAATATGAGCTTTCGTGAATCAGACTATATGACTGTCTTTATAGACAACCCCCATGACCAGGAGGAGATACAGATAATGGACAAAGTGTCTGTGGTTTGTTAGTATAGGAATGGGCTATCAGGTTGTGAATACAGTAATTTCACTTAATAGCAAGATTGACATAAGTGGCAAACGGTGGGAAACACTGTAGGATATCACATTTGGTAATGACATAGGAATCCTTGATTCACATTCAGGCCTTTTAAGTGGATTCTTAGTGTCTGTATATACCTTATCTCAGTGGTTTCTCATTCAAGTCTGGTTGCGTAGTGTTTTTCCCCCTAAAACAATCACTCGCAGGTAACTCAAAGAATGTTCAGATAGATTGGTTCACACATAACATACTGACTATGATCATTATATATTTAAGACTGGCCATTCATCTCAGCATTGCAGATATCACAATAGTATCTCACATTCCATACCTTAAATCATGTAAAGATTAGCTTTAATGTTCAGAAGACAAACTTTATGTAAGACATAATGCTTTCCATTAAAGCCTGCAGAATCAGGAAGGAAGAGAACTTTGAACAATTATTATTGGATTTCAACCACTGGGAGAGGTTTGGAATTTTGGGGTTCAGTGTCACTAGTATGTAAATGACACCCAACCCTATCTTTCCTTGCCACCTAAATCTGAGGAAGCTGTTTCAGCTCTAGACCAGTGTCTGGTGTCAGTAATGGAATGGATGAGATTGAGTAAACTGAAACATAATCCAGAGAAGACAGAGGTGCTTCTAGTCAGTTGAAAGGCAGATCAGGAAATAGGGATTCAGCCTGTGCTGGATGGTTACACTCTCTGAAAACATAAGTGAGCACCCTAGGGGTGCTCCTGGATTAGTCTCTGAGCCTGGATGCCCAGGTTTCAGCAATGGCCAGGAGTGCCTTTGCACAATTAAAACTAGTGCACCAGCTGCACCTGTTCCTGGTGAGGTCTGATCTTGCTCTGATGACACATGCCATAATTACATCCCGGCTGGATTACTGTAACATGCTCTGTGTGGGGCTGCCTCTGGAAAATGTTTGGAAACTTCAGCGGGTCCAAAACGCAGCTGCCAGATTGCTAACAGGCTGGTCACAAGGATCACATAACTCCCCACCCCTTACAGCAGCTCCACTGGCTGCCAGCCTGTTTCCAGGCACAATTCAAAGTGCTAGTTCTGACGTATAAAGCCGTTAACAGGCTACCTCAAGAACCACGGCCCCCTTTAAGATAACCAGCAAAGGGCTTTTTCTTGGTCCTGCCATCTTCACAAGTGCATTTGATGGAGACATGGGAAAGGGCCTTCTCTGTTGCTGCTCCTAGACTTTGCTGCTCTCTCCCATACTTTGCAAGTTTGTCTACATCTTTGCTGTTGTTTGTCTTTAGGCAAGCTTTCCTTTAATGACTGGTTGTCTGAGTTATGTTTTTGAATGGATGGTTGTGCCTTACTGCTTTGAATGCATTTTTGGGTGTTGCTTTTGTTTACTGTTGTTTAGTGTGGTATTTGTTTGATCTTTTTTAGTATTTGTATACTTACTGTTTTTAGGTTTAAATATTGTCTTTAAATACACCTTGGGTCCTTCTTGAGGGGAAACGTGTGGTTAAAATATTTTAAGTAAACAAACTCCCAGAATTTCCCAGGGGCCGTGATGGGAATAGTCCAAAAATACCAGAAACTGAATGACGTCTCAGTTCCTCTCAGTATAAACTATTGTGTATGAGGCCCTGGGCACTAGACATGGAGGTAGTTAAAAGCAGGGCAGCTGTTTAGTCAATTGATAAAATTGTTTGATTTATAAAATGGTCAGTCAATTACAAAATTTTCCCAGTTAGTGACATTGTAGGTGTTCCCTTTATTACACATGAATGCCTTTTCCAAGATGGTGTATGGTGTGGTGTATATATGCATGATATTTTAAAAAAAAGGATGCATTTCCCCTAATTCTGAAACTAATATGTACAATCATGCAAATATATGGAGATTTAACTGCCAGATAAGACTGGCATATGATTACTTGACTGGATTGTTCTTAATTCACTGAGATCCCTAGCTGAAAGCGAAACTGAAAAATGTTTTAAAGAGCACAGAGCACTGAGGAGAAGCAGAGAGCCTTAGATAAAATTAGAAGCATTGCAAAACAAATAACCTTAACTAACACACCAAGAGAATTCTAGGCATCCTAGAGGCTCATCAGCACTTAGAAGGCTGCATTTTCCATACTGTACTAGATTCCTGACAAGGTCAGATTTCCTCTTGAAGCTAACACAGAGCAAACTCCATTTTGTTTTTTTCAGTACAACATAATATTTTGCAGGAAAGCCTTTTCCTACATGGCTGATACAGAAGGGTTTGAAAATGCTTTATTGTCAGCTGCTGCCCCCTATCAGGAATGTGTTGCAAATCAAACCGTAAGGAATTATCAGATCAAGAACTGGTAGCTTTCTGGACAATTCAAAGCCGCGACTTCTATGAGATGCATAGGGCATGGGATTTCTCCAATGTTATCTCATTTGACAGTTAATTTGTTTTGGAGCTTTGAGGTTTCCAGGAGATTAGATGATGCAATCTCATTGCCAAGACTGAAGTGTGGTCCAGCTGCCTCTCTACTTTGCTTCTGTATGTGGACAATGGACACTGTCTTGTTTGTTGTCTCATGCAGTATGATGTCTTGGCTGGCCCTGCTATTTGTGTCACCAGCATAGAAAGAAAAGAAAAAGGTTTGCAAATCAGAAGTAGCATTGGTGAAAGGGCACATTTTCTGCCACCAGTGCAAATTCTGTGGCAGCACCTGCAGCTCATTGATAGTGGTGCACTGTTACCTGGTTTCATAGGTTGGTCTGGCAATCAGATGTAGCTCAGCAGGTACCTTCTGCAGAAGGTCCCAGCATCTTCTGCCTCCCCTTGTTTATGCATGCCAAATGTTGATCAAGAGTACAGCAGGCATGTGTACTTTAGTGTATTTTTCTAGGTCAGTATACAAGGCAAGATTGGATACCCACCTCTAGACATTTTATCTCCCCACTGCCTCTCTCTTTCTCTCTCACATAAATAAATAAATAAATAAAATATATGCAGCTTAATTTGGGGTGGGCAAAGTATGGGCTAGGATTGTGGACTGCAACAGAATGGACTGCTCTGTCTCTCCACCCCCCAAAAAAAATTCCCAGGGAGGGGAAAATAACACCACCTATGCACTGCTGCTTTTAAAAGCTTCCAGAAGTATAATTTGCTTTTTAAATAGGTTATGGTTCCTTGCTCCACCATTTAATCACCCAATACCCATTTTCCAAACTTGGAGGTTGATGTCTGCTCCCGCCTTTGTATTTATTTTTACTTTTGGTGGGTCACACGGCACCCGGAGGATCCTTGGGGGGGGGGGGTGCAGAACATTGGCTCCAAAACTAGCTCAAGTTCCCATTCCCATTTCTGAAATCAAATCAACAGCTTTTGCATTGTTGAATGTTCTGCTATAGATTTTATCCCCCACAGACTCAGCAGCTTAGGTTATTTAAAGGAATTCAGACGGGTGCTTTGTAGAACTGTTGTTTCCTAGGAATTAGAAGAATTAATTGTTGCCTTTTCATGCAGTGATGGCAAACCATGTGGGAATGATGGGCCCACATGAAAGAACTCAAGCAACAGGAAAGTGCGTGGGTTACCCTCAGCATGGCTTTCAGTGAAAGTGGGTTGCGAGCAATTACATTTAGTAGAAGTGGGAAGTTTTTTTTAAAATGTACTTCCATTAACTGCACGATCCCAGTTGCCTGGAAGCAGCATAAGAAATTCATTAACAATTGAAGATCGGGAGACAAGAGGGCACTTCTTAGCTGAAGTCTCAGTCAATCAAACTGCTGAATGGATTTTATGCTTCACAGAAAACTTTGCGTCTCCACTTGCTTTGCATGCAGTGCCTTCACCTCTGTAGGGCAGCAGTCCTGAAAGGTGAAACATCACAAGTCTGGGGCCAAAAGCAGAAATGGCATTTCTTCCCAGACTTTTTTACACCCGCGGGAATCAGACAGTAGATTTTTGGTGTCATGGAGTGCAAAATATTAGTTTTCATTTTATTATTAATATTAATTATTATTATTATTATTATGTCTGTCAATTCTGCCTTATGCTGACTCTCTTCAGGGTTCTCCAGGTAGTGGTCCTCAGAACTGGTTTACCATTCCCTTCTGGGGATTCCCTGGGATGATGCAACTTTTGCCCAAGGCTACACAGGTTGGCTCTTCTCTCTGGAGGTACAGTGGGGAATCAAATTCCCAACCCCTGGCTCTGCAGCCAGATACCTAAACCACTGAGCTATCCAGCCAGCTAACTTATTATTAGTGACTATTATTTGTGAATTGAATACAGAGTTCCTGATACTGCAAGAAAACCCACTGAAATCAACTCACTTAAGGGCTCGGTTACACTATTGTAATCAATCAGGTGATGGATCGGAGATTTTGAAGTTGATTTAAAGTCATGTGGTTTTTGGTTCAGTGTGTGCATCCTCTTGGGACAACTTTTAATCCATTTTAAAACTGTGTTGTACATCAGTCAAGGAGGCTACACAGGCTTTTAAAATTGTTGCATTTGAGGTTTTGTCCTCCACCCACCTGCCGGCCCTTGTATTGGAATGAGTGCCCAACTGTGTGGAACTTGTCAAGTCATGGATGCCAGGATCATGAGTTTCAGGCTACAGAGAAACCTTGCAGTCTGATCTGTTATTTTTTTTTTCTGTCTGTAATACTGAACTACCACTATGCTAGTGGCTGTGAGAGGCAGCCAGTGCGAGGGCTGGAAAGTGGAAGAGGTGCTTATTGGTCTTTATGTCTGAGGTGCCGAAATAGCTTGGTTGGCTTTGGGTGCTATACACCTGGACTGACAGAGAGGTATATTGCTGTTCTGTTTCCTTCCAGTGCTACTGGCTTTCAAGTGAACACTTCTTTTAATATTTTTTATTGCAAGTCCTTATGATTTGACTTAATAGAAATGTTATAAAACAATACAGTAACAGAGCGCCTATATATATATTTAATGGCAATGCCTTTACAGCACATAATCTGTAAGTTTTTTTGTGTGTGTGACTGTGAGGACTGGAAGCAGATTTCATGCTAACATGTAGCTGAAGATTGTTCCGTTGATCTACCACATGTCTGACTTAATACTGATTGTATTGGGAGATAATGTGGTAAACTAATGGCCAAATTTCTGCAGATTGGAATGAAAGCAGTTTGGAAAGAGATCTTTATAGTCCAGAGCAGTAGTTCCCAACCTTGAGTCCCCAGATGTTCTTGGACTACAACTTCCAGAAATCCTGACTAGCACAGCTAGTGGTGAAGGATTCTGGGAGTTTTAGTCCAAGATCATCTGGGACCCAAGGTTGGGAACCACTGGTTCAGAGCACAGATGAGAAAGGTTCCTCTTTTTTGGACTACAACTCCCAGAATGCCATAGCCAGAATGAGCACTGACACCTCTGGATCCAGGGTTCTTTCAGTTGCACTTTAAGAAAAGCTTTCCTCCATCATACATCCAGGAAAACAAAAAATTCAGCTTAAAACCTCATTTATACAGTGGACAGGGCACTTGCAGAATCAGTTCCTGATGCATTTTCTACACATGTGGGTCCCAAATATTGTTGCAGATGTGTTCCCAAAAGCCACCTTTGCCTCTCTGGGGAATACACTCCCTAAATAGGGCTCACAAAAAGGGTGGGGAAACATCGGCCTTTAAAAAAATCCATCAGTTCCAACGTCCATAGTCAATTCTAGGAATTATACTTTAGATAATAGATTGTTGAAATTATAAACCAAAATATTTAGGGGACAAAATATTTCCCCACCCTGATTGTTAAAAAGTCCCCGTGCATTACATCTAAGTATTTGGGTAGATGGTTACTGTGAAATGTGAGCTGGTTGCCATGCCTTTCAAAAAGTAAATCAATTCACATACGATTCTGGTCCAGATTTAGTCATGTCTATGTATCTTTGGTGATGTTGTGATATGTTAGAATTTATTTTTCTTTCTTTGGGCCAGAAAAAGGAACACCATCATTTGAGACGCTTACAGAAGCTTAGAGTGTAGAACACTTTTTTTGCAGTTACTTCCTAAACATGACGGACACTTGGGTTACCCAAGGAAGATGGCGGCCAGCTAGAGGAGGTCCACGTTTCTCCTCCACTACGGTTTTATTTGTTGTTCTTTGTTCTTTGCCTCTTTCTTTTTTCTTTTTCGTTAATGTGCTTATCTTGGACTGTTGTGCTCTTTATCTTGGGTTGCCTCTTGCTTTTTTGCGGTTATGTTGCAGTTTGTTTTGTTATAGTTCCTTTACAGCTTCTTTAAAGTTCCTTTGCTACTGTTGCGGTTTCGTTTTCGCTTCCCCCATCGACTCCCTTACACGGTCGTTCCAGTTTCAAAGCTGTGGTTCTCTGCTTGCCTTGGTTGGAGAGACGAGATCCGACTTCCTGGGCTGGGTTGCTGCTGCGCTGCTGCTGCATTGTCGGAGGTGTGGCGAGGAATGCCATGGAGCCCTTTGGAGTGTTGGGGCATCTGTGAAGAACTGTGCTCCTGCCTGCACCCTCGGACGGGCTCCTGCTGCGGAAGAAGCCTCCCACTGAGTGGATGCTGCTTTGACAACTGGCAGAATGGCTTCGGTGAGGACCCTCGGCTTGGCCTCGTGAGGACGTCGGTGTTGTGCTGGCCCCTGAGAAATGTGGCTGGTCGGTTGCTGTCCGGACGGCTGAGGATTGGCACGTGGTTCGGTGCATGAAATCTGCCGATATGCCCCCCTTGTTGCCTCCATTTTGTTTGGAGGTTCAGACTTTTGGTGCCTGGTGCGTTTTGTCTCCGGCCGCCTTTGTGATTTCATCACCTTCCTTGGCTGGATCAGGCTTGCTGCCTTGTAACCTGCTGGGGCGTTGGTAGCGATGGCCGAGCCCTAGAAAGGGCTGGCCATATTACCAGGACCGCTGCTTAATGGTGACTGAATCATCCTTGGCAGTGAGCCTGTTGGGAGGACTGAGACCTGTTACTAGGTTTGCCCGGGGTGTGTGTGTGTGTAGTCTGGGTGTGGAATGTCTTTTATTCTATTTTTATTTTTCCTTCTAATGTCTCATTTTTAAATTGTTTAAATTGGTTGTTGTTTAATTTAAATTTATATGTCTTTTTTTTTGGTCATGGTTTAATTAATTTTGTTAATTTGATTATTATTGTATTTTGTTTTATTAATTTGTAATTTTTCTGGTCTTTTCCCTTTTGTTTTGTTTTGTTTTTGTTTTGTTTCACATGGAGTCTCCACTCCACCCAGCGGGGGTCCACTGAACATCCGAGTGATTACGGGTAGAGGGAGATATGGCGATGGCACAGTTCCTACTCGTTGCAGAAGAACGGTGAACAGATGTTTGAAGGCTGTTCACTGTTCTGGCACTGTGACCAACCATCAGATTCGAGGTAGTCAGATCAGCCATCCCTCCACTCTAAATCTGGTGTTGTTGAATGCCAGGTCTGTATCCAATAAATCCCAGATTATCCAAGACCTTATCCTGGAGGAGGATGCAGACCTGGCATGCATAACCGAAACTTGGATGGGCAGGGAAGGGGGTGTTCCCTTCACCCTTGCCTGTTCTCCAGGTTATTCAGTCCAACACCAGGGTAGACTGGAGGGGCGGGGGGGGGGGGAGTAGTCATTGTCTATAAAAACGCTCTAGAGGTTGTTAGGCACTGTGCGGTGGTGACACCTGGTCTTGAGGCCCTACATGTATCGATTGGCGCCAGGGATGGTATTAGGATCTTGCTGGGTTATTGCGCTCCCCACGACCAAGCCATTTCCTTACCGGAGCTGGCAGACTTCGTCTCCGCGGCACTGTTGGAATCTCCAAGGCTTTTGGTCTTGGGTGATTTCAACATCCATGCGGAGGCGGAGGTTTCTGGTCCAGCTCTTGAGTTCTTGGAAACCATGGCTTCCTTGGACATATCCCAACATGTTAACGGCCCCACCCACGTGGGCAGTCACATGTTAGACCTGGAGTTCTCCACTGAGCAGAGTGAGTGTGGTCTGATGGTAACTGACCTTCTGTCGGTTCCCTTGTCATGGTCGGATCACCACCTAATAAAATGCAACCTCTCAGTGGCTCTCCCTCTCCGCAGGGAGAAAGGACCCATTTTAATGGTCCGCCCTCGAAGGTTACTGGATCCTATAGGATTCCAGGACTCCATGAGAGGGATTCCGGCTGATCTGACTGGCACTCCTGTCGAGGCTCTGGTTGATGGCTGGCTTGCCGCCCCTACCAGGGCTGTTGACACAATCGCACCTAAATGCCCTCTCCGTTGCAGAGCTCGTTCAGCACCCTGGTTTAACCAGCAGCTGCGAGCTATGAAGCAAAATAGGAGAAGGCTAGAGTGCAAGTGGAGACGAAACTCGACGGATTATGATCAGAAAACTGTCAGGATCGCGACTAACCTTTACCTTACCAGGGTGAGAGCTGCCAGTCAAGCTTACTTCGCTGTCCGGATAAGTGAAGCTTCAAATCAGCAGGCGGAAATTTTCCGTATAGTCCGTCATCTATCCAGAATTGATCACAGTGATAGGCCTCCCACTAATATTTCACCTGACCAATTGGCAGCATTTTAAAAATCTAAAGTGGAGGCCATCCGCCGGGATCTTTCTCCTTCTTTGAATACAGTAGGTCGAGCAGAGGCGTCCAGCGCTCCACCCTGCCCAGTGAGACTCGATTTTTTTCAGCCTGTGACGCCAGATATGGTGGACAAAGCGCTTGATCGCTATCGTACCACCACCTCCTCCCTTGACCCTTGCCCTGCCTGGCTAATCAAAGCAGCCAGGCCTGTAACAACCGAATGGGCCACTGCAATAATTAATGGGTCTCTCCAGGAGGAGACACTCATTAGGCCTATTAGGAAGAAACCAAGTTTGGCGGCGAATGACGTTGGCAATTATAGGCCCGTCGCCAATGTTTCTTTCCTCAGCAAAGTGGTAGAGAGGGTGGTGGCTGACCAGCTCCAGGCCCTTTTGGATGAAACCAATGCCCTGGATCCATTTCAGTCGGGCTTCAGGCCTTGCCACGGTACAGAAACAACATTGGTCGCCCTGTTTGATGACCTGTTGAGGGAGGCTGACAGGGGCAAAATGTTTCTGTTGGTCCTTCTCGATATCTCAGCCGCCTTCGATACCGTCGACCATGGTATCCTCCTGGGGAGGCTCTCCAAGCTGGGAATCGGTGGTCTGGCGCTTGCCAGAGAATACAGCTTGGGGAGAGTGTATCGGCTCCGTGGAAGCTTAATTGTGGGGTCCTGCAGGGCTCGATTATCTCCCCAATGCTGTTTAATATCTACATGAGGCCACTGGGCCAGGTCATCAGGGGGTGTGGGGCTTAGTGTCTACATCTCCTTTTTCCCAACAACAGTGGATGCCGTTCCGTCCCTTCAGCGCTGTCTGGAGGCCATATTGAAATTGATGCAGGTGAATGGTCTGAGGCTGAACCCGGAGAAGACTGAGGTCCTGAGGGTGGGTGGCCCCGCCACCCGTGGTTTGGGAAACTCCCTCTCTTTTGGGGGGGGGGTTGACTCTCACCACAAAGAGTGAGGTTCGCAGCTTGGGGGTCCATCTGGATCCGGCGCTTACCATGGAAACGCAGGTAGTGTCAGTGGTCCACACCGCCTACTTCCATCTTCGGCGGATTTCCCAGCTGCGTTCCTATCTTGATGTCGGGGCCCTTACCACTCTGGTCCATGCGCTTGTAGTCTCCCCCCAGAAATTTGTCTGGCTCCCTCGCTGGGTGTTTTTAAGAGCAATCTCAATACCTGGCTCTTTAGGCAGGCCTTCCCTCCTGTCAACACCTAATTTATTTCACCATCTTCAATTGTATTAATGTTGTTGTTTTATTTTATTTTATCCTTATTTGGAGTGTTGTTAGCCACCCAGAGTAGACTTCCGTCTAGATGGGCGGGGTATAAATTAAATAAATAAATAAATAAATGAACAACATTTTAAGACAGCCACTGCCCCTACCTATGTCGTGGGCATCCTCAGCTATAGGTGCCATGAAGTCAAGACTCTCAGTACGGCTCATACTGGTCTTTACTAATGCAAGGGAACAGGGTATAAGGTTTGGTTATACTCCACTAGCCCACTGTCCTGATATATCCAGTCCTTGACTGGGCCTGATTTTGCTTACTGGTCTGGTGCAGTCATAGAATCATGGAATAATTGAATTGGAAGGAGTCTATAAGGCCATCGAGTCCAATCCACTGCTCAATGCAAGAATCCATAGTCCTTGGCTGGCTTCTAGTCTTCCACATTAACTCCAGCCAGTTAACACCCTTCAGGAAGGACCTATACTGCTGGGTACTTAGAGGCTCCCATGCACCCCAAGTCCTTGTCTCTACTGAATGTGCTCCTTTTGGTGCTTCCTCCAATACCTTTGCTGAGTCAGGGTGGGTCCTGGGTGAAGGGGCAGTCTCCAGGGGGTTGGTGGTGGTGGTGGCAGGCTGAAGAGTGGCATGCCTCTCCCTACTGTCTCCAGGGGGCGCAGCTTTTGGCACATCCTGCTTCAGCACTTTTGCTGGGTTGGGGTGGTGCATAAGGTGCAAGGCTAGTGTACAGGAGGTTGGTGGCAGTGATGGGCTGACGAGTAGCATGCTTTCCCAATCCCAACCCTTGTCTCTTGGCCAACTGTACCTGGACTCCTCAGTCCAAGGGTTCTCCACCATCAGTGGGCAGTCTAACCTCAAGGCACAAAATACGGGGACCAGTTCCTTTGCTGCTTCCACCCTACTTCCAACTTCGCTGAGGTTGACAAATTCTCTCCTTTCCCTCCTTCTTTAAGCTGGGCCTCCACCCCTTTATCTAAGCAGAGCTCATCTGCCTCCAGCTCTCTTCCCCCCACCCCCAACTCTGTCTCCCTTTCCATGCCCTCCTGGTGCCCTGACATGGATATCTCCATCAGGCCCACTGGGAGGTGCAGGGTGAGGTCAGACAGTTTGCCTGGAACAGTTGGAGCATCCTTTTCACAGTAATATTCTAATTAAAAGGATGTCTCTGTAGAGATACTATTACAGTTGAATTTATGGACTGTTCCCTTTGCTAGATGAAACGTTAGTACCTAAATAATGGAATGTTAGCATGCTAACAAGGGTTCCCAGTGTAGTGTAGTGGATAGAGTGATGGACTAGGACCCTGGAAAACAGGGTTCGAATCCCAGCTCAGCCATGGAAACTGATTGGGGGAGCAGAATGAGTAAAACCATTCTTCAAATATCTCACTTACTTTGAAAACCCTGTTAGAGTCTCTCTAAGTTGGTTCCGACATGTAACAACAACAAAGTCTTAAATTTCCCATGTTCTAAATTCTAATTCTTCACGGGAAGAATATTTTCCCAAGGTTTCTGTTCAGAATGATCGGGTCGTATGTTCGAGTTGAAAATCTGTTATAAATGGAAAGTGGCATTAATGTCGCTGGTGTTAATTGATGTAAAGCAGCAAGCTGTCCAGTTGGAAAAATCTGTGAGTGGTTTGCAGTGCTGATAAGCAGCCATGGTGAGAATTCTCTTCCATGACAGGGCTGCATTTCCTCCACCCTTTCAAAACTCGGATTCCTCCATTTGTTCTCTGGACTGAGTACTGAGAAATGACAGGTGGCTGTGCTATTTTGAATACTATTAAACTGATATTCCTCCCACTTAACAAGAAGGAAGAAGTTAGTGTTACAAGCTGTGCAAATGGGATGTTCAGCCCAGGATGTTAAGCTCTCCATTATGTGCGTCAGGAACTAACTGTGCCTTTTTCATGCCAACAGCAACCAAGACAGGAGGGGGGGGGGAGTGAACACTTGACAGATGGATTTAATAGTGAATCATAGCCTGTAAAATATTTATCACAAATGTATTGTGCTTTCCCCATGATTTAGCAGAAGCTTCCTAGGAGAGGAAATTAAAATTGATTTCCTTTTTAAAGAAAAACAATGACCTTGTTTAAGAAAAAAACATGCAAACTTCTTATCATTGCCAGGTAGTTGAAGCAGCCAGTTTATTCCATATAGACACTGCTTCTCCAGTTTTAAGAGCATGCAAAACTTTGCATTGTTGCTAGTAACAGTGTTGGGCAGCTCTGCACGTGATTGTTCTCTGTCTGAACCGTGTACAAATAACAATGTTTTGAATTTTTTTAAAAAGCCCCCCCAAATCCCACACCAATTGTATAAGTGTTACTAAAACAGTGTATAAAGTGTTCTGCTTATATACCGCCTCATAGCTCTTAAAGCACTCCATAGTGTTTAAAGCACTGTAAAGCGCTTAAAGCACTATATAGTAGCATAGAGCCTTGTGGCACAGTAGTTAAACTGCTGTCCTACAGCCAAAAACTGCTCACAACCTGGGGTTCAATCCCAAATAGCTGGCAGAAGGTTCACTCAGCCTTCCATCCTTTCAAGTTCAGTAATTTAAGTACCCAGTCTACTGCGGGGGCGGGGGGCAATGCGTAGCCTGCATAACTTGTAAACTGCCCAGAGAGTGCTTTACGCACTGTGAAGTGGTATATAAGCAGCATGCTTTGCTTTTCGCTTTAGCAGGTATATGCAATACAGAATACAGTATCTCTTCAGCCAAGGATCATGGAGAATGTGGATATTCCCTCTAAATCTGTATGAGTTAATCACAGGTAGTTCAAGGTTTTGTTTTATTTTCTAGTGTGCAGTTGGACATAAAATGTAGAGATGGAGAAAAACTGTGCAGTTTGCAAGTTGATTGATGCTCATCTGGAAAAAAACGGGGAAATTAGGCATGTTATACATTGGAGACAGTTCCACTGTAAGAGGAACGTTGAACAGCTTGAGCACACAGAAGCCCTTGCAGATAGCTTAATTTTTAAAATAATGTTATGGGACTTAAAATAATGCGAACAAGTGGGGGCTGAGAAGAAGGAAAACAGAAGAAGAAAGGGGGGGAAAGGTGGAAAAGAAAATACATAAGATATAGTCTAGATTGCCATAAGATGGCTGTATATCCCTTTTATACCCAGCGGTGTAGTGGATAGAGTGCCAGACTAGGACTCTGGAGAAAAGGGTTTGAATCCCCGCATGGTCATGGAAACTTACTGGGGGAGTGGAACTGGTAAAACCACTCCTTAAATATCTCACTCACCTGGAAAGCCCTATTAGGGTCACTTTAAGTTGGTTCCGATTTGACAGCATGTAACAACAAAAATCTCTTTCAAAAAATTACTTTTGTGTTGGTATCTATAGAATACATGTTTATGCATGGCCTGAACAGTAGGATCTTATGACCATTGAATGACAGATGGTGAAGGAGTTTACTATCCCTTGCTTGTATTATGTATCAGTGGCAAATTTCTTTATAGTTGACTTCCAACTTCTCATTTGGCAACAGATTCCATGCCACAGCCATATATATACCAATGAGTTTCTTTCTCAAACTTCAAAATCCTCGTCATTATTTAAGTTATGAAAAACACCCGAAATAAAACTGTTTCAGTTGAACACCTGGGCAGAAAAACGGCCAATGAGATTCAATGTTAATAATTTAAAAGTGATATGTACTGGGCGGGAGAATAGAGAAAAAGAGAGCAGTCTGTGACCAAAAGCAGCAAAGCTAACGATTATTTATTTCCAGTATATTTATTGCTAAGGTGTTTCCACTGCAGCGAGTACTCAAAGTGGCTAAATTCAGTAACACAGAAAACAAATCAGGCAAAATAGAAAACAAAATAGCAGAATTTTTAATTCCAAAAAACCCACCAAAACAGGTTCAGAAAATTACAGAGTTGGTTGTTTTCAGTTCCTGAAACATGTGTAGAGATGGGAAGACCTGAAAAAATTGGGAAAAAAACAGCTTCCCCCCCCCTTTCCCCCCGAAACCGTTCTATATGGCTTCAAAATTTCCGGAAATTTTACATCTCTAAACATGTGTTACTTAAGTACTTAAACTTTTCTATATGCTGTCTGGCCTCTTTGGTTTAACAAAGAGGGAACAAATAAAAAACAGAGGGCAGGGCTACAGAGACGCTCCTCTACCCATTTTTCACTTGCTTATCTTCCAAACATGCAAGCATCGTCATCTGTCAGATACATCTGCCATTTTCAAAGATTCTGGTTGCAAGCTGTTTAAAAGGAACCAAGTCAGCAAAGAAGACAGTGCTGCAGTGCAGAGCTTCTGAAACTTCTCCTGAGAACTGGAAACTACTCTTTAGCTATTTTGGGAGTGACTGGGAAAGGTGCCGTGGAAGGAGAAGGAAATTCCATAACACCCTCTGATCCTCACTGCCCCCCCCCCCCCGAGCTATATCTTCTACTCAACAGGAAGGGTAACAGGTGCAACAGGTTTTATTGAGACACTAAACAGTTTACAGAGGTTCTCTTCTCTGGTCCCTTCCCCAATTCCCATTAGTCCTTTGTCTTGGGTGCTGATTAGGTTCCCTGGACCCATACTGTATCCTTAACAATCCACAGCTGCAGCTGTGTTGAAGTCACTAGCGCCAGCAGCCGGGCCTTTCTTAAGGAAAGTATGCCTTGGTCGAAACTGGCCTTCCAGCCACAGCTGTTCCTCCCTCTCCTGAGCTAGTTGTACCAACCACTTGTGTTGGCATTGTCACCTCCAGTGTCTCCTCCTTTGGGCTGCCCAGGATTCTGGGTCTTGGGGACGTCCTCTGACAGGCCTGTGGATGAGGCAGACAACCCACCTGGGTCGTCAGAGCTGTCCCTCTTACACACTGGCACTGTAGGATCAACACAATTGAAACCTAAAGATGTATACATTGACAACTGTGTTAATGGGAACCACTGTAGGTCAGGTTGCACCAGTTGAAGACTAGTCTCCTAATGAACAATATCCCCATTCCAAACCTTTTGCAGAGGCCATTGTTCTAACAGTGTGATCTTCCACACAGTCATGTGAATTATACAGAATTTTGCATGGCTAGTACTGAATTTAAAATAAGCGATGCTCTATGAAGCCAGGACATTGGAAAATAAGGCGGATGCCTTAACCAACATACACAGTTTGGAATGTCACAAACTCCGCTTATTTACCACTTATCCTTTTTATGTATCCAGACTTCTGGACCTTTCAGGGCCAGTTCTCAATTGGGGAAGATGGAATGTCAAGGATTAGAAAGATGCCTCACATTGCCCTGGTCTTGTATTTCTTGTTAAACATCTAAAGTTTACTCAGTCCCTAAGCAACTTCTGTTGCTAAGCATAGGAAGTTGGAGTAGAGTGGCCCATTAAATCAGTTGGTGAATCAACTCCTCCATAAATACCCTTGATTCAAATGGTAAGTCATAAGTAGAGCAGGCTCATTTGAAACAATGGAACCTGTGGAGGAGTTGACTCACCGATCCCCACTGATTCAGTGGGCCTACTCCTGCAACTTACTGTGCTAAACAACAGAATTTCAGCCAACCCGTAGTTGACTCAGACCCAGTGAGGTTACATTCCATAACCGAAGAAATTTACATGGCAAACACAATCTACTAGATTTTTTCTGCAACAGACGTTATCTCTGTAAATAAGAGAGTATTTTGTCTTCTGGCTGTTTTCTGCCTTCAGAATGAAACCAAGCATATATGAGATTACTTTTTTTGCCAGCACTTGCAGCCAGAGGATGTAACGGTACAGGAAACCAGTAACTTTTGAACCACAAAACTCACTAAACTAATAAAAGATTGCCATCTGTGACACAACTGAACACAGCAAATTGATTAGTAGTATTTTTTATTAAAATGTAGACATTCATTATATGCGTATCTGAAAATTGAAATAAAAAGAATATGTCAAATTTCACATGAAAATAATCTTGAGGATGAGAAAAGATAGTGTGGAGAATATTCTTTGGAGCATCAAGAGAAATGTGGCCCTCGGCAGGAGCCCTCATTTGCTCTTCTCCATGGTCAGCTGTGGTGCACTTTTATTGTGATGCACACAGGAAGGCAGGTGACATGAGGGAAATTTGAACCTTCTGCAAGGAGCAATCTCCTATGTCTTTTTTGGCGTGTGAGTGTGAAATTGGCTTCTGTCTAGTAAACTTAAATGCAAAGAAAAATAAAATAAAAATAAAAAGGGACAGTTTAAATATTCTGGAATGGGTTGTAGATAGTACAAATATTAGAGGGGGGGAGTTATTTTATAATCAGAGAACACATTCTTGAGAAATTATTAGATGTGTTCTGAAATAGAAAATACCGTAGATTTTTCTTTCTAAAAGGTTACATAGTAAACACTAGAAGGGCATAGATCTTTTGCATATGGGAAAAGTTTTTAAAATACAGAAGATCTGAAAATCTTCTGAGTACTGGAGGTGGGTGGTAGAAGTTTGTTATTAGTCCTCAGTAATTATGGGAATGAATCATAGAATAATGGAGTTGGAAGGGGCCTATAAGGTCATCAAGTCCAACCCCCTGCTGAATGCAGGAATCCAAATCAAAGAAAAGGCAGAAGTGCTCAATTCTTGCTTCAGCTCATTTCCTCCAAAATACAGTCTATGATCCTCCAGAGAAATATGAAGCACAAATAGACGGAACATGGTTGCAACTTGAGATTGATAAACAAATAGATTTGCACATGACACAAAATTGAAACAGCTAATATCCTGGAAAACAGAAGCAAAATTCAAAAAGATCTTGATAGGCTCAAGGACTGGGCTGAAAACAACTGAATGAAATTTTAACAGGGATAAGTGTAAAGTTCTACACCTAGGAAAAACAAATGCACAGTTACAAGTTAGTTTGTGAGGGTTCTTCCATCGAGATGAGTTGATCCATCCCTTGTAGTGATGGCAGATTAGACTCAAGAGACTTTGGTGATGCTTTCAAACACCCAAGATTTGTTTCCGGAACCTCAAGAAAGCTATGCAAGTCAACTTTAATATTTAACGACTCTTCTGAACATAAGGGAGTAACAAAAGGGTTTTTCTCATGAACTATGAAGAGGTTCTCAGAGGTGGGTTCCCGAGATCCTCCAACACCTTCTATCTCTAAGTCCAGCAGCGCCAGTCCCAGTGATAACGGCAACAGGGACAGTTGTACTCCTGGGGGGTCTTGGATGTTCACGGGTTCATATCATGGGTGTGTAACATCCCAGATCCTGGGGCTGAATATCTCGTCAACCCAGATCTGTTCATCCATCTTTCCATGTCTCTCTTCTCTCTATCTTAGCTCTTTCTTCTCTGATCTTTCTTCCCAAGTCCCAGACCTCTTTTTTCTCTCCAGTATGATGGTTTTTGGGTACCTTCTCCCTCCGTCTCCTGTCAGCCTCTTCCCACAGTACCATCAATTTCTCCCATTTGTGGGTCTATGGGACCTTAACCCAGATCCATTCCCACCCTGGGGTAGGACTTTCTCCTCCTCCTTTCCTTCAGCTGCTCCAGATTCTGCCTCCTCCCCCTCCTGCTCTCTATTTTTTGTATCCCTGGTTTTTCCTCACCCACCCTTTTCTGTCCACAAATCACTGTCACCTCCTCTCCTGCCTCTGCTAATTTTCTCCCTTATCCTTTGATTTTCTTCCTCCCCTTCTCGAGGGGTCTCCTGTCTCCCACTTCTTTCTTCAACTCCCATCTCTTTCATCTCCTTTAGGTTTCCCATTTCCCGGGGGAGGGGATGGACAGCGATCTGGCAGAGATGTTCTCGGATCCACCCCCAGGCTCACAGGGATACTTGACTCAGTAATACTACATGTGAGAATTATTGTAGACCACACGCTGACTATGAGCCAAAAGTGTGATGCAGCTACAAAAAAGGCAAATTCCATTTTATACTGCATTAACAGAAGTATAGTCTGCAAATCCCATGAAGTCCTAGTGCCCCTCTATTCAACACTGGTTACGCCTTATCTTGAGTTCTGTGTCCAGTTCTGGATACTGCACTTTAAAAAGGATGCTGTCAGGCTGGAACAAATTCAGAGAAGGACAGCAAGGATGATCAGGGGACTGGAAACCAAGCCCTATGAGGAAAGACTGAAACAACTGGGCATGTTTAGCCTTGATAAAAGAAGAAGTGGGGGGAGATATGATAGCACTTTTCAGATTAAAGATTGTCATACAGAGGAGGGGCAGGACCTGTTCTTTATCATTCCAGAGTGCAGGACATATAAGAATGGGCTCAAGTTATAGGAAGCCAGATTTAGGTTGGATAGTAGGAAAAACATCTTAATTATTAGAGCAGTAAGACAATGGAACCAGTTACCTCAGGAGGTGGTAAGTGCTCCAATGCTGGAGGCATTCAAGAGAAAATTAGACAACCATCTGTCAAATATACTTGGATTTGGATTCATGCATTGAGCAGGGGATTGGACATGATGGCCTTAGAGGCCCCTTCCAACTCCATTATTCTATGAAAATATATCTATAGCCCCTTCGCCACGACAAGGCAGCAATCCGTGAAGGGGAATAGTTCAGTACCCTCAGACAATTCAGATCTAATATGTCCAATATTCTTTGATATAAGAAACAGCCAACTTTCACCAGGAAGACTATTTTGGGCGCCTGGCGTAATTCCCGTGGCATCACATTCCACAAGGAAGGTGCCATGGCAGAGAAGGTCTGGCTTCTGGTTGTTGTTTTCTGGGCTTCTTGAGGTGTTAATATTTGTAGAGGCATAGTCTGTGAGGACCTGGTCAGACAGGCAGTCAAACTTGGCAGAAGATGTTCCAACAGGTAATGAGGGCCCAAACTGTTCAGGGCTTTGTTTGTTAGAACCAAAACCTGGCATGGAAGCAGACTGGTAACCAATTATCCTATTTCTTCTTCCCGGCAATCAACCTGGCTGCTGCGTTTTGGACCGTTTGGAGCTTCCATGTCAGCCTCATCAGAAGGAAAGAAAGCACTCTGATGGTGGTGAGAAGTTCTTTTTCTAAAGAAGCGTAGTGAAATGGCTAAGTGGAAATTCTTTTGTATGAAAGCAGATTCCAGCAAATCCACTCCAGCAGCAAGGAGCAAATGATGATATGAGGGCCAGGGGGCTACAGATTCCTTGTCATTATGGCAATCTACATGGATTCATTATTTGGGTATAAGGGAACTTTTGTTGTATGGAAGCTGAGGGTAAACGTGAAGCCCAATTGTCTGGTGCCATGTGAGCATTTGGATTCATGCAGAAGTTACACTACTACAGACATAACTTTTAAAGGTTAAGCTCTGGAAGAAAAATTCATTTTTAGATTCACAATAGAAGATAAGTGTAAATGGGTTGGCTAATGTCCATGTTGTCACTATTCCCAGAACGGTTTTGCAATTGTTTCTTAAAAGTACTACTACTACTAATAATACCCACTAATTTTCATAATAATAATAAATAATAATAGTAAACCATACACACACACACTTTTTCTTGTTCTTTCTCTCACAGTTTATTAGACAAATAACATTACTTTAAAATACAGTGGTAAATAAAGGAATTTGCTAAAGACTGGCAAGGGTATTAAAGTAACTAGAAGGGTTTTGATTTGATATGTTTTTTCCACACTCCATGGTTACAATAAAATGGATATATAATATTTTTATGCCTTTGACATTCAAGCCAGCTAAATCTTGTTAAACTAATTTCTGGCAAAATCATAGTAAAATAAAGTTTTTCTTTCTGCAAATTCTGTGAAAGATAGGAGCATTTGGTGTCTCAGAAAGCCATCTGACAAGTTTAGCATGCAGATTGTTCATGTCAAATTGTGTCCCTTCAAGTTGATTCCAACTTATGGCAACCCTTTCCAGAGTTTTCGAGCTACAGAAAACTCAGAAGTGGTTTACTATTTCCTTGGTTTGGGAGCACCCAGTAACTGTGCAGCTTGTCCATGGTTGCAGAGTCTGGCTCTTCTCCCAGGATGCACAGTGGGGAATCAAATCCCCAACATCTGGTTATCCAAACCAGTTATCCAGCTAACCACCCAAGAATAAGTGAACAGCAGATAGCCAAGCATCTATAAATGAATGGATAAAATGTAACCAGTCACAGCTATAAGTGATTACACAACCCATAAAGGAGCTATTAATGGAAATTAATGAGACTGAAGTAGTTGTCAGACCTGAAGGTGAATGATCAAAATGACTTTATTTTAGTTAGACTTTTTTCCTGTCCTAACCTCTAAGTATAGGGCAAGTTATAATACATTCCCATTTTATTTAATCCTCATTTTACCTTAAATTGAAATTAACTTACCCCAGACCACCTAACACCAATGTTGAAACCTGCCTTTCTCATATGTAGTACAATTTCTGTTTAGACAAAAAATTGCAATTCCAGGCAGCCTCTTCATTCCCAAATACTCCTTATTATCTATGACAGCTGACTCAAATGCTAGAGGTCCTGTGCCAGTGCTTCCCAACCTTGAGTTCCCAGATATTATTGGATTACAACTCCCAGAAATCCTGGCTAACACAGCTAATGGTGAAGGCTTCTGGGAGTTGTAGTCTAAGAACATATGGGGACCTAAGGTCAGGAACCATTGTCCTAAGCCATTGCAGTCTAATGGCTGATAAAATATTCATGGAAGCTCTGAAACTGCCCCAATTACTAGCACTAACATTAATAGATGGTTGGACTAAATGATTCTTGGGTCAGTTCCAACTCTACAATTCTGTGATTCTATATTATTGCTGAATATATTTAACACATCTCCACGCAAGAATTGGAGGTTGTTCATGACTTTGTGTACCTTGGCTCAACGATCTCTGACATTCTCTCCCTAGATGTCGAGCTGGATAAACGCATTGGCAAAGCAGCTACCATGTTCTCTAGACTCACAAAGAGAGTATGGCTCAATAAGAAGCTGACGGCATATACCAAGATCCAGTTCTATAGAGCCTGTGTCCTGAGCACACTCCTGTACTGCAGTGAGTCCTGGACCCTTCGTGCACGGCAGGAGAGGAAGCTGATCACGTTCCATATGCGTTGTCTCTGACGGATTTTTGGTATCACCTGGCAGGACAAAGTTCCAAATAGAGTAGTCCTAGAACGAGCTGGAATTTTTAGCATGTATACATTACTAAAACAGCAACGTCTACGTTGGCTTGGGCATGTCGTGAGAATAGCTGACGGTCAGATTCCAAAAGATCTCCTGTATGGAGAATTAGTGCAAGGAAATCGCCCCAGAGGGAGACCATAGCTGCGATACAAGGAGATCTGCAAGCGGGATCTGAAGGCCTTAGGAATGGACCTCAACAGATGGGAAACCTTGACATCTGAGCGTTCAGCCTGGAGGCAGGCGGTGCATCATGGCCTCTCCCAATTTGAAGAGACCCTTGTTCAGCAGGCCAAGGCAAAGAGGCAGTCCCGAAAGCAGCAAAATCAGGGAGCTGGACAGGGGACAGATTGTATTTGTCTTCAGTGTGGAAGGGATTGTCACTCTTGAATTGGCCTTCTCAGCCGCACTAGACGCTGTTCCAAAACCTCCATACAGAGCACATTACCATAGTCTCTCGAGACTGAAGGATGCCTACTGTACTGTATTTAACACAACTCTTACATGTATTCAGAATGACTCACATGCGCTGTCACATAATCCTTACTGTGCATATTATAAGATACATCAATATATTTAGCCATCTTACAGACAGAGATGATGATACTGAAAATGGCTTGCCCAAGGATGCTAATAACATGTCCGTGTCTGACAAATTTTTTAAATGGTGACATGTTACCTCACTTAAGCTTAATGTGGATCAGATTTAACAGCATACTTAAACTGTGCTTTGGGTCGCCTGTAGTATCCTGCCAAAGAGAACTAAAAGCCATTGCACTGGTGTATTTATGTAAAGAAAGGGGTCTTAATATGAAAGTCTGTCAAACCGTGGTACAATTCCTTAGGAATAAGTTCTCTTGAATACTGTGGGAATTATTTCTGAATAAACATTTAGATAGTATTGACACTGTTGTTGTTTTTTTCTTCACAGCAGGATTCACCTGTGAGGAGGCCAGGGTCATGGATACCCAAGTCCTCCAACAGGGTGACTACCTTGGTGATGGCAGAAAGTGTCAGGGATCCGTGGCGTTGCTGCCCAGCCCCTCGAAAGACACCTGAACAGAAATGGATGCCACAGTGGCAATGTCGTTACTGGGAGTTGAGGGATGGGCCCAGAAGGAACTGAGGGAACTAGTCTACCCTTAGAGGATGGGAGTCATAAAAGGGTTTTTTTTTTCCTCCAGAGGGTGGGATAATTTGGCAGGAAAAAAGGGAATGAGGAAATCAGCGGTCAAAGGGAGGGACGGCAGTCAACCTCAGGTGGAGGGCTGACCACCTCAGAGAAGGGAGATACTCCTAAGTCAGGGAGGGAGATTTCCCAGTGACAAAAAGGGGAGGAAACATCTGTAACAGAGAAAGAGAGGTTTCAAGAGGAAAGAAACTTCCCCCTGGATGTGGAGAAGCTGTTAGGGACAGAAAAAGAGAGAGGCTCCAGTGAAGAAGATGGGAGACACACCTAGGAGGAGTGATCAGGCTGAAGAGTCTCCAGAAGAGGAAGATCAAGGTGAATAGGTGAGGGTAAAGGTTCCCCTTGACATTTAGTCCAGTCGTGTCCGACTCTAGGGCGCGGTGCTCATCCCCGTCTCCAAGCCATGGAGCCAGCGTTTGTCCGTAGACAGTTTCCGTGGTCACGTGGCCAGCGTGACTAGACACGGAATGCCGTGACCTTCCCACCGAGGTGGTACCTATTTATCTACTCGCATTTGCATGCTTTCGAACTGCTAGGTTGGCAGGAGCTGGGACAAGCGACGGGAGCTCACTCTGTTGCGTGGAATCGATCTTACGACGGCTGGTCTTCTGACCTTGCAGCACAGAGGCTTCTGTGGTTTAACCCGCAGTGCCACCACGTCCCTCAAGGTGAATGGGACTATATAAAAAAGACCTATGGTGAGGGGTTTGGGTCCAATTCCAGGTGCCCAAAGCAGAGGCACAGATATATGAATATAAGCTACCTCTACAACCTTCTTACTAGGGAAAGAGAGAGAGAGAGAAAAGAGCAGATAAGTGAGGGTGTCTCAACCCGTCTGCACATAAACGCTGGCAGAGAAGGGGACAGTGCGACCAGCAATGTATGGAGGCACAAGGACAAGTAATGATAACATATTTGTCCTCAGTGCAGTCATACTGCCCCTCCTGCAGGGGAATACTCCTAAGAGATAGAAACTTTGGGTTCTAGACTGGACTGATTGAACAGATTAGAGACCCACTGAAGAGAATCGGAGAGTGGCAAAGAAATGAAGAGAATATAGGACTAGTTGAGGAACCCCAACATTGTTGGAAAGCAATTATCCCCTTTTCCCCTGACCCAAGCTTTAATAAATCCTGTTCTAATTGTTCTATTGTCTATCAATTTTGCAGAGGAAAAGATGGAAGGCGTACAGTACCCCCGTCAAATTTACTGGGGCTAGCGAGGCTCACATCACATTTTCTTTTTCTTAATACCTTTCATTGGCTGTAATTCAGATCCCACGAAAATATAATTTTAAGGATGAGTCAGAGAAAATTTCCTCCTTTCAGTTCAGGCAAGTAATTCTGTCAGCAAAGGCTGCAATTACAAAAACTATCTTTTTGCATCAGAAGATAACAACAATTTTGTGCTGGCTCTCTCCCACATATTCTTGTCACACTTTGGCCACACACATCTGGCCAAAAAGCTATTTAAAGGGGAAAAGTAGATACAAAGGAGTGTCTAGCTTTTCGAAAGAAATCTCCCATAGAAGCCTTACTTCAAAAAGTTAAAAACAAATAGTGGGATAGGTCATTAACTTTTGGTAGCTATGCATATTCCCTTGGAATTGCTGCTATAAAACCAATTTAGCTTTCTGTGTATTTTTCCCCTATGGGAAGAGGCATGGCATTTGCTAATCCACATTTTCTAATTAATTACTAGCTTGCTAGCAACCTATCCTCTTTTTTTGACAAATTGTTTTTATCTTGTCAATTTTTATTCTGTTCCTTCCTAAAGGTTCTGAATAGCTAAAACAATATTTTTAAAAATATTGGATAAATCCCTATGCAATCTTTCTTTTTCTCCATTTAAAATTGACCTATTCCTGTGTTTCTAGCATATCCAGTTAACAGAGATTTGCAGTTAGGAATCAGTTTAGGTTCGAGACAACTGCCACTGGTCAAAGAGCTAGATGACCAATTATGTGAGTCTACATTTGCATTTAGTTGAATTTTTCCTAAATATTTCACGAACGCTCCAAAACAGATATTGTCTTAGGACAGCGGTTCCCAACGTTTTTTGAGTTGTGACCCCCAAGCAACTTGCAACCCACCCACCATATTTGCATAAAAAGGACATCCCTGACATAGCGGATGCCACATCCCTGTCAATTATGCTGCTGCTCACCCTCCTACGTCTCCTGCCAACTCTGCCACCACCACTTCCAAATTGGGCAGGGAACAGGCTAGAAGAGGTTAAAGTTATTGCCCAGCTGTGCCCCTATCTGGATGTTATGTCCCTAACAACATTGATCCACATACCGGTAATCTCAAAAATTGACTACTGTAGTGCACTCTACGTGGGTCTTCCCTTGAGGCTGACACAGAAGTTTCAAGAGATCAAACATGTAGCAGCCATATTGATTGCCAGGATGAAGATATATGATTATATCACCCTGATACCGGCTAGCTTACATTGGTTACTCATCCACTTCCGTGCCGGGTTTAAGGTGTTGGTTCTAACATATAAAGCACTGAATGGCTTGGGTCGTCATTACCTGACTGAATGTCTTCTGTCACGTTTGACTGCCCATCTGAGCAGGTCCTCGCAGACCATGTACCTATGAATATTAATACCTCAAGAAGCCCGGAAAACAGAAGCTGGGCTTTCTCTGTTGTGGGACCTTCCTTGTGGAATACACTGCCACAGGAATTATGCCAGGTGCCTTTCCTCTGTGCCTTGAAGAAACAACTAAAAACAGCGTTTCAATGAAGCCTTTGGGGAGGTTCTTCTCAATTGCTTGAATGTGTGGCAGGAGGAGGAAGAAGGGTTCTTGTTGGCCATCTAACAGTTTCTTGCCACCTTCCCCCCCCCCCCCAATCTTTGTATGTTAGAATCTGTTTTTTTATTTTTGCTTTACTTTCTGTATAACATCCAGGGTAGCAATTTGGTAAATGGGCAATATAAAAATGGAAGGAAAGGAGGGAGGGAGGGAGGGAGGGAGAGGGAAAAGAGAAGGCAAAGGACTTCAAAGATGGGCCAGAGGTGGAAGGACATTGCAATACCCGGGGAAGGGGCAAAACCTTTGCACAGAGAGGATCCCCCTCCAAAACTGGCAGAAAGGTTTCTGTGCACCCACTGTAGAAGAGGCAGGCCAGTTGTTGTTGTGTCTCCCTCCTGGGGGTTTGTTGTGGGGCGGGGGTTAGGTCATCTTTTCCCTTTTCCTTCCCTTCTTTAGATTCTGAAGTTATATGCCATAGTTGAAATCCCTTTCTTGCGGAAGCGGCAGCAAGAAATTACTTAACAAGGTCTACGACACATATAAGCCAACATGCAACTCTCCAGAAAGATGCTTTATTTTGGGGTCCCAATCTCCAGGTTGAGATCCTTACGGCAATGATCCTAAGAGCAGACTACAATTTATACATGTTCATACTGACACGAGACTGACTAAAGAATGTGGTTAGATTGGCCATTTTCTGTACCCACAAGGCAAGTGGTGGTTGCAATAATTGGTGGCTGCAAGAATTATTTGTGGAACTGATGGTTGCAATAAGAATTCATTCTTGGGGAAGTTGGACTTAACAGCTGTTGGTTCAACAAGTAAAGCCAGGAAGATGTTAGTGGGAATCAGACAGAAATAAAGCCGCCTTTCTTCTTTTCATCACTGATTTCAGTGAAATTTCTTTCCTTCATCTAGTTACAAAGCAAATTCTTCAAGTTACTTCAAAAACTTTTGTCAATGTGCCACAAATCAAGCTTTTGCATTTCTGGCATGAGTCTGCTGAGCTGGAGTGCAAATAGTCAATGGAAAATTGTCTGATTTAGTTGAATCAGAGAGCCCTCCACTTTCTGTTCAGATGTGGCATGTTTTATTGCCTGGAACACTTATGGGAGCATGTTTGCCACCTAGGAATTCATTGGGGTTTAATCTGGTTCTACATTAAAGCTCTGTTTTCACTTATTTCTTCTGGCAGTAAATGCTAAATGTTGGTGAGCAACACAATGGGACTTTTTTTTCCCAACTGTAGACTTAGAGGATGATTACATGGGTGTTTTGCCCACTGCAGGGACAGTCTGACTTACTCTTAAAGACAGTGATCAGACAACATATTTGCTAGACTGAACCAGAAAGCCCTCAGAGTGGTCCTATCTGTACCTTTCTGAGCCCCTATCAGGGGTTTTTGCTTTTTCGGTGCAGGTACAATCGCCTGATTTGGCTGTGGGCAGGCTCTCAGCTGGACCTTTAAGAGAAAAGCAAACAAAGCTTCTAGGTGGTACCTTTCCATTTGTCTTTTATTTTTTTTAAAGAAGTTCAACAAATATTAATTGCCCTAATACAAACTTAAAAAATTTCCCACTTCCTTCGCTCCTCCACAGAGCTGAGGAAGTGATTAATTTGCCAATATCCTAAAATGGCTGCAAGCTTCTTCACGATTCTGTATCGGCAAAGGCTGAAGACCAAATAGGGTTGCTTGAGGTCTGTGTGTCATTTGGATGCAAGAATCACACCAAATGGCATATCAGACCTCTGAGCAACCCTATATAGTTGGATTCTGTTGGCTCCTTTCACACCATGTAGACAAGCCCTTAGCGTACTTTCAGCAGTTAGCACAAAAAATATAAGAAGTTGCTGTACATTACCTATATCAATTTTCTGCTAATTGACTAAATGGTTACTAATTGATGCCATGTGATAATTACATTGGTAAATATAGCTAGTTGAGATGAAATATTTCATTCAACCAGTTGGATGTATAGAATGAAAAAGAGAAATAATAGCTGTTTCATGCCATCCTAACCTGGCTTAGTTCTACTCTTTAGAACTAAGCTCCAGGAGGATTTATGTGTAGAAGCAGATCACACACAGGCTGGCTCTCTTCATGTGACTCAGGCTATGGTTTACTCTTGTTTAGGGAAAGCTTTGTTGGGGGCAAGTACTCCATTGGCATAAAAATACTGTGAAAAGAGGTGTGAAAGTATTAGTCACACAAACTATTAAGTGAATGAACATACTAGTAACAACACATTCAAAGGAGGAGCCATGCTAGTCCACTAGAACAAAGTCAAGAGTCTCATGGCATCTTAAAGAGAGTAGCAATAGCTATCCCAGAAGCACCAACACCATCCCGTTAATGCAGGGTCCACTTGGACGTAAACAATTGTCCCTAGACATTGCAGTTTCCAGGTCAAATTTGGTTCCATATATCTCTTATTTCTCTCCCTACCATATGCCTTTCCCCTTCTTTGCTTGTAAGTCTACATCCTTCTCTCTTTCTTCATCATCTCACACCACCCTGTTTAGTCTCTCCTTACTTTCCATACAGCCATTAGACTTGTCATTCTACAAAATACCTTTAATTCCTCCCTTTTTACTCAGAAATATCCCTCCAGGCTCTCAATTTCTCTCCATCCCACTGAGTGTCATGTTATGTCAAGCCTTACCTCTTTTTCCAAGTTCCCTATTTCTGGCAACCCAACTTTCTCTGTTTCTTCCCCATGCCTCAGGGCTTTAACAAGTGTAGGGCTTTGTCCCAGGGCACCAAAATCAAGGGGTGGATTTACTGGTGGGTGTTTTGAAAATAAAGGGCAGTATCTCCTGGCTTTATTAGCTTTCTCTTTTTTGTTAAACTTTTTATTTTATTCAGGAGGGGGAGACATACCACATTTTCATGTACTTTCTTCATGGGGGCTCACAGCAGAGTGTGGGAGATGCTGCCACTCGCCCTGGTTGCCAATATGGCTAAGTTATGACCCCCATCAAGTTTCCCTCAATGCCCATATTTCATTCCAGCAAAGGTACCTTGTCCAGGTACTTATTTTTCATCACAAAGACTTCTCAAAAACTCCCCAGCATCTTTTACCTCCACCTCCTGCCACCTCAACCTGATGCAACAGATTCACATATATTTGTTGTTGTTTAGTCGTTAAGTCGTGTCCGACTCTTTGTGACCCCATGGACCAGAGCACGCCAGGCCCTCCTGTCTTCCACTGCCTCCCACAGTTGGGTCAAATTCATGTTGGTCGCTTCGATGACACTGTCCAACCATCTCATCCTCTGTCGTCCCCTTCTCCTCTTGCCCTCACACTTTCCCAACATCAGGGTCTTTTCCAGGGAGTCTTCTCTTCTCATGAGATGGCCAAAGTATTGGAGCCTCAGCTTCAGGATCTGTCCTTCCAGTGAGCACTCAGGGTTGATTTCCTTCAGAACGGATAGGTTTGTTCTCCTTGCAGTCCAAGGGACTCTCAAGAGTCTCCTCCAGCACCACAATTCAAAAGCATCAATTCTTCGGCGGTCAGCCCTCTTTGTGGTCCAGCTCTCACTTCCATACATTCACATATATATGCAACACATTTAACCACAACCTTAATATTGTGTGCGTGTGTATGTGTAATGCACAGACATATACATACATATACACATATGTCTTGCATGTTTGTACATTATCAATTGTATTGGAATGCACTCTGGTGTATAGTGCAAGATAAGTAATAATAATAATAGCTATTATTATTATTTTTAACCCTTCTCTTTCCTGTTCTCTCTTTCTCCTTTTTTTCTGCTGCTTTTAATTTTTCACCTCAGGTCCCCCTGCCCCCGTTTCTGGGCTATTTTAACACAAGCCTGTAAATATTTGATGCATGTTGAAAGAAAGAAAAAAAGAGTAGACTTAAAAACAAATATCATTGAAGCCGCTTGTCAGGACGAACCAAGGCCCCGCCAGGAGTAATTGGGGGGGGGGGAAGAGATTTAGGACAGCCCCCCCCCCCGGTCCCAGGTCTTTCAACGGGGAGGGCTAAACGGGGGAAGTCGGTCAGCGTGAGAGAGGTTGTGTGAATGTGACTCTGGGTGAGTGTGAGAAGGGGGGGGGTGTATTAATCTCTCGCCTCAGGCACCCGAACTGAGTCCCCCTCAGCCGGGGCAGCCCACCCTCCATTCAACCACCATATTCCACCTTGAGGCGTTCCCCCCCCCACTCTTCTCCGCCCCCTTAACGACATTTTTCCCGCCCCCTCCCCACAGCGGAAGTGACCTCCGCGTTGCCTGCCCGCCTGCCAGCTTTGCTCGGTAAGGAGAGCCTGGCGGCGGAGGCGGCGGCGGCCGCCCGAAGGTGAAGCAGGCCGGCGCTCGTTGGTTGGCTGGTTCTCCTTCATTCTCTCGGCGGCCTCGTCACCAGGCGCCGCTGTGTGACAGACGACCCTCTGCCCGCCCCCCCCCCCCCAGGGAGCCCAAGGCGGGGAGAGAGCGAGGGCCGGGCCGAGCCGACGGAAGGGAGGAAGGAAAGGCAGCCTTCAGCGCGACGCCGCCACCGCCAGAGCCGGGAAGCCTTTGGGTCAGGCCGGAGGGCGGCCGCCTGCCTTCGTCGTCGTCCAGGGCAGGAAGGAGGCGGCCATAGCCACCGCCATGGTCGGGGCCGGGCCGCCCCCACCCCCACCCCCGCCAGCGGCGGCGGCTCCTCCGCCCTCGCCCGGGCAGAAGGAGCTGGTGTACAATAAGCTGCTGCCTTATGGCGACCGTCTGGAGGCCGAGGCGAGGGACCTCCTGGCTCAGATCAAGTACCACCTCGGGCGGGCGGTTCAGCTGCAGGAACTCTGGCCCGGAGGCCTCTTCTGGACCAGGAAGCTCTCCACGTGAGTGGGGTGTGGGTGGGTGGATCATGGGTGTGTGGGTGTGTGTGTGTAAAAGGGGCTGGTTTGGGGGGGAGGTCGGCGGGATCAGGCCCTTGGGATGAGACCCCCATCCCACTTTTAAGGACTCCCAAGGAGGGGAGGGGTGGTCGTGAGACCCTCTTCTTCCCTCCCCCCCCCCCCCGCCTTCCCAGCTGTAGTTGTCAGTAGTAACGTAAGTTTGGTGTGGAAGGCCATTCCTCCCAATCTTTTCCATGCCAAAAGTCCTGCCCTATGGAGCCCTTTTTTCCCTTCCTTATCCCTCTTTGAGGCTGGGGGTTCATACCTGAGCGGTGCTTTCTCTCCCACCCCTTGTGACATTGTGGGGCTCTCTCTCTTCCTTGGTTGAGAAAGGGGGGTGCCATCTTTCTTTGATGGAGGCAAAAAGGGGGGACCCTTCCTAGTTCAGAAATAATGAAAAACAGATGATCTTGAGTATGTTTTCTGGTGAGTAATTCCCAGTGGGGATGTGAGTTTTTGTTGAGGTACAGGTGAGGGTTGCAGGGAAAGAATCTCTCCTGTTCCAGGAGAGATTTGTGTGTGGCAAGAGGAGACATTGTGTGTGTTTATCAGTTGAAACAGGAAAAAAAGTCTTCTTGGCTGTCAGTTAAAACAAAGAAAAGTAGTTTTAGAAGAGGTAGCTGTGTTGGTCTGTGCAAGCATATCGGGCTAAATCCAAACAAACAAATGACAAAAACATGTGGCACCTTAAAGACTAACTATCATATTTAAAGTAAGCTTTCATGGACACATCCACTTCGTCAGGCATATTGGAAAAAATGAAATAGTGGATGAAATACCAAACAAAGAAAACTATCCTTGTGGATGAGGATAGTAGGATTTGGTATGGTATATTAAAGCTCGGATATACAGATATTCCATTCAATTTCCATTACAATCAGTGGGAAACAGTTTGTGTGCAGATGTTTGGATTTTAACCTGTCTACTGTTTGGGCAGATAAGAACACCTTAAAACAATGAAACGGTTAAACCTTATATATATTTAAAAGACGTCATGGGAGCCTCCAGGTAAGTGTCTTTAGATGAAGGGAATCATTTGAACAAGTGGAGAGGAAGGGAGCTGCCTAGGCTGAGCCTGGAAAATGCTGGTACTCTTCTGCCAGTGATGGCTAGAAAGTTGGTTTCATCTTCTCTCTGGTAGATCTGCTCAGCTGGGTTTGCTTTGATTACTCAAGATAGCTTGTGGTATAAATCAGCATTCACCTTGATTTGTTGTACACACAGGGAATGTCAGTATTTTTAACATGAGTGATGAATACAAAATCACATCAACTTCTTTCCCCACCCATAGTTCCTGGTAGAGAAGATAATTCTAGGTAACGAGATTCTGTGTACATCAGACTTAGCTAATAGAAGGCCCATGCATTTCAAGAAAAGCAGTTTGTTCCCGATTTGGCACATGAGGTAAGATGGCATCTGGAATCTAATTAGGGAAATGTCTAGTGCTATCAAGATTCTTGACTTTCCTGGGCCAAGGAATAACTAGCTGGTGCTACTCCTTTTATATGCAGCAACTTAGTTCTGTGCCACATGTCTGTCATTGTTTGCTGCTGCCTCTATTACTCCAGCTTCTCCAGGGCTTTGTCTGGCACTATTTATATAAGTGACATGATAGACAGGGGGCTGGATTGCGCTTTAGGTAGTTGTGAGTTCAGCTTTGGTTTGGAGGGAGGTCTTTGAACAAGAGTGTGTGCCTTTGAAGACCTTTTCTTGGAACCTCTTGTTGTGGGGTTGTGTTTGGGAAGTGTCATCTTTCAAGACTGCTGAGTCTCGCATCGTGACTTAGGGAAGAGAAAGATTTTGTTAGCTTTACTGACGGAGGTCATTCCATGAACTTTCTAGTTATGCAGCTGGTAAATCATACATAGCACATTACTCCTAAAAATAGTTGATGAGTCTTTGTTGCCAAGACTAGTGTACAGGTTTTGTTCCCTAACTTCAGAAACTTTGTGAATATGCCCATGTCTTTCGAAACATGATTATGAAATGGCAGTGCTTCTGACTGCAAAACAGGTGCTGTATTTCAGTTACATATGATAAAGCCTAACCAGGAGGAACATGTAGTGTTTAATCTTGTACTGCTCATTCCTGCCAAGAGTTTTCACTTGCTGCTGTCAGCAGATGTTTGAACAAACTATGTTCTGGTTTATGTTCATTCCTTACGTTTCAACTGTTTTCTTTACCCAGTTTTCTCTTTGTTATACTTTTGGCTACTTCCTTTTAGAAAGTTCAGAGCAGCTTAGAGAATGCTATCAGTGTTCTCCCATCCAGGCACTGCCTGGGTTCACACCCACTTAGCTTTAACATTGGTTGCTACTAGAAGACACGGTATCTGACCTACATTATAACAATTTTAATATTCTTTTAATAGAGTTGTAGATGCACAACAAGCCCCCTTCTAATATTTAACTATTCACCTCTGAGGTATTAGCAACTACTTGGTGAGGAGGGATAAGAATGAGGCCTATGAGCTGCTGGCATTTTTGTCACTGTGGTTGGTACTAAAACTTTAAACTGTAATGCTAACAGAAATGATAGACTACACTTGAACGGTTTCTGTGCTGTGTTAAGCTTGACAGCAGCATGAATAAGAAAATCATTCTAGCCCTCCTGCTTTACTAGTGACAAAAAGTGTGCTGCTTATATATAGTAATATAGACAACTAATGACATGGTTACTTAGATTTATTTTTAAAAAAGTAAAAGAAACGCAGTGTGGTTGCATGTTCTCTAGTGATAACAAGTTGTCCTTTCCAGTTTCACATGACCCAGTTCTAATTATTTAATTGTACACATAATTGCTGAAGAAGAGTCTTTAGAAGCTCTCTGCTTCCTAGAAAAAGATTTCCTCATAAGGGCAAGTTGTATGTTTCTTCTAGCCCTATGTCTGCTACATAAATTGTTAATCAACATTCTGTCTTTCTAATAAGCAGTGTGTAGTGTTGGGACATTTATCTTGCTTGCATTCCCGTGCATATTTTCTACGAGGTTTGGACTGCACAGTGGCAGGAGAATAGGGCAAGTTGCCCCCTTATTACAAGTGTACTGAAGAGTAACAGTAGCATTTCCCTTAGCAGTGCTTCCCAATCTTGAGTCCCCATATGTTCTTGGACTACAATTCTCAGAAATCCTGGCTAGCACAGCTAGTGAGTGGTGAAGGCTTCTGGAAGTTTAAGTCTAGGAACATCTGGGGACCCAAGGTTGGAAAACACTGCCTTAGAGGAACGAATTTGCATAAGGCTTAGGGAGAAACAAAATGTGCTTGGGAATACAATACAGTGAGGTTAGACCTATTTCCCCCCTTTAATTTAGGTCACTAACAATCAAGCCTGTTTCTGCCTATATACATCTCTTATCTACTGATAGACGGAGTGTGCCTCTGTTGCTGAGGTCCACAAAGTGGGAGATCCTGTTGTACTTATGCCTTTCTTGTGGGCTTCCCATAGATATGTGTCTGGACAGTGTGTGAGCAGAATGCTGGACTAGATATTTCTTCACTTTCATCCAGCATAGTTCATGTGTTGTCTCCTGATATCAGTTTAGTTTGAAGAGTTATATTATCTTTTTTGGAAGTCAAAATGATTTACAAAACATGTTTGAGGAATTTCTGATATAAATAGATCCACAGAAATGCTTAACAAATTTCTGTTGTAACATCCTTCAGTGTGTCACCTCCCACACACCTTTCTTTCACTCTAATTATGTTTCCTTATCTTTATTCATAGTCTAATCTTGCTGGTTTTTAGTGAATGTCATGTGATTTATAAAGAATCATTAAGATCATTGATAATTCCATCATTTTCATAGAAGATGAAGTAGAACTGAATCATATGATTGTCGTATAGTTTTTTTCAAATACCTGGAGACAGCTTTTTACAAGTTGTTCTTTTGTGACGGCATTCTAGTAGCAGTTTGGGGAGTTGGGTAGAGTAAGGTGGGGCAAGCATTGAAGCCCATAACTGATATGGTTCTATCAGCTTCATACTTTGGGCCGAAATGGAGAAAGCTCCAAGCTCTGTTTTTCCTAGTTATGGCAAAAGATGCACTGAGAGAACAGCATTGTTTCACACCTCCTTGTGTTCTAACTTTGCTTTTTGTTTGCATTTATCTGTGATGAATTTTGAAAAACTGGCATATTAAAATGTGTGCCCAATAATTGTTCATGCATAATTCAAAATGGGAAGCTTGGCCGTCTTGGAGTAGAGTTTAATATTCTGTAAATCCTTGTGTTCTTGTTTACCAAGAAAGATTCTGAGGTAGAATTACACTGGTCAACATAAAATGACTCGCATAGCTGCCTTACAAGACATTTTGAACTTGTGTGGTAGTAGGGTGACACTGTTTATTTTCTAACCTCCCTGTTTACAGTGATACCTCCCTGTTTACAGTGAGACCTGTTTTCATTCTAATAGCAGTTATGTTGTAATCCTGTCAGAATATGTGACTTCAGAAGATTGCAGTATTAACCTTTTGAAATGAGTTGTGGTTGTACTTCAGCTGTCATGCAGGCCTTAGTTAGAAGTAATGGGATAGTCAAACTGTGTGGCTTGATATGTTTCCATGTTGTATTCATCTCAATTTCCTGTGTAAGGAAATAGCTAGGTAGGGAGGTATTTGCTTTACTTATTTTATATATTCATTTATTTACTTATTCATTGCTCAGTCTTTGCTCTCCAAGGTGTCATCATGCCATGAAGATGGGAATTATGATAGATATGCTATCTAATATGTTAGTCTTTTGCTTTTGCAAAAAACCCACAGAGAGATTTTTTTGTTATTACAGAAAGAATTTTTTTCTTCTTATTATAAGCAATTTGTAACAAGTTAAGGTGAGAGCGTGCTTTAAAATAAAAAGGAGAAAAAAGTATATGGTAAGGAAATCAGAGCAAAGTGAAACACCACACTTGAGAAATGTTGAAATTGCATTTGAAAACTACTCAAACTTGTTCCTCTAATTTAACCTTTGGTGTGAAATGATGAAGTGCGAGTAATAACTCTGCCTTGAGGTAACAGTAATTCAGCAACATACCTGAACACTGACACTCCTCTTCTGCGCTCCAGCGGAAGGGCACACAGCTTGTTCTCGGTAAAAGCCTTCAAGGGAAAGAGCAGCTGGAGGGCTGCTGCTGACTTGCATCTCCTGTGTAATAACATCATATCAACATGTTGGATACTGAGGAACCATCAGCTAAGTGAGAAATCTTATTACGAAGGTGTTGCTTTCAGCATTAAACAATATTAAGTTGGCACTTGAAAAGTTGGAGACAATGCTGAAAAGCAAGGGAAAGCATGGTTAAAACAGCAGTTACCACCTGGCTTCTCCAGCAGTTTTGGAAAAAAAAAGTTTTAATCCTCATAAACATCTGAAGGTTATTGCTGATCTCAAAGGAATCAAAATGTGTAAAGCTTTCCTGTAGTAAATTTTGTAGAGTAAATGGCATGGTAAGCCTGGCTGGATAGCTTAGTGGTTTAGGTATCTGGCTGCAGAGCCAGAGGTTGGAAGTTTGATTGATTCCCCACCGTGACTCTTGCAAATGCAGCCAGCCTGTGTAACCTTGGGCAAGCTGCGCAATCCCAGGGTGCTCCCAAAAGAAAGAAATGGTAAACAACTTTTGTGCATTTTCTACTTGGAAAACCCTGAAAAGGGTTGCCATAAATCAGAATTGACTTGACAGCAGATTATGATGATGATAATGAAATGGCATGGTTACAGTTTAGTCTCTTTCACTTACTGATGTTTAATTCTATAGACGCTTTCATGAGTAAAATAATTGTAGATCATGACAAAGTAAATTCTATGTTAGAATCTTGTAAACTGTTCAGCACTGGTGGAGCTATGACCAAGCCATATGCCTCTCTCTCAGTCCCTGAATGAAAACTGCTGATATCTAAAATTGTGGCTGAAGAATGTTGGCTGTTTGGAAAATAGCAGTGTCAGCCTCTGTTGTCTTCCAAATCACTGTTGTAATGTACAAACAGAAGAGATCTAGAGCCTTTGCTGCTTCACAGTTTTTGAAAATTAAAAAAAGGAGGAGGTTCTATTCTCTAAGGAGACATAATTTCTAGAAAGTGATCTGAGGATAAACTACTATTATTCTACAAGTTTCTTAAATAACCATTTTTGTTGTGATATAATATTAGCAAGAATGTACAAAATGTATAAAAACAGAGCATAACATCTTGCTGATTAGAACTTAATGAACATGAGAACAGCCTACTGGATCAGAACAAACCATATTAGCATGCTCTTCCAATAGTGCCACCCCAGATACATTTGGGGAACTGTCAAGCAGAACACCAGGGCAATGGAACCCAGTTTGATTCTGTTCCCCAGCCACTGGTGTATAAAGGCAAAATGCCTCTTGATAGTTGATGTATAGACCTCATGACTAGCTGGATTGGCAACCTTATCTTCTATGACTTTGCCAATTTCTCTTTGAAAGCTAGCCATACCCATGGTCATCATACTGTCTTATAGAACGGAGTCCTTTCATTGTATAATGTGCTGTGTGAAGAATGACGTACTTGTCTTGAATCTCTTAGGTAAGGTAAAGGTTCCCCTTGACATTTAGTCCAGTCGTGTCCGACTCTAGGGCGCGGTGCTTATCCCCGTTTCCAAGCCATAGAGCCAGCGTTTGTCCGAAGACAGTTTCCGTGGTCACGTGGCCAGTGCGACTAGAAACGGAACGCCGTTACCTTCCCACCGAGGTGGTACCTATTTATCTACTTGCATTTTTACATGCTTTCGAATTGCTAGGTTGGCAGGAGCTGGGACAAGCGACGGGAGCTCACTCCGTCGCGTAGATTCGATCTTATGCCTGCTGGTCTTCTGACCTTGCAGCACAGAGGCTTCTGCGGTTTAACCCGCAGCGCCACCACGCCCCTATTGAATCTCTTACTGTTCAGCTTATTTGAATGGCCCTGAGTATGAGAAGAGAGGAAGATCCTCTGTCCCTTCTCTTGTGCCTAACTCTGTTGGGTTTTCTTGTTACTTGCCTTTCGTAAGCTAAAAAGCATATAGTGTTGTATAATTTCCTCCTAGTAAAGTTTCTCCAGCACTTTGATAGTTTTGGTTACTTTTTTCTGTACAATACCCCTTTCGAAGTACTGTAGTGTAGTGACCAGAACTGTAAATTACTATTCCAAGTGTGATCTAACTAACAGATTAGACAGTACAGTGCTAGAAAGATAAGACACGTGTATGTACCTAGCTGTTTAATCAGCTAAAAATTCTTCCATTTATTGACATCATTAGAGATACAGAAATGGTGTGCTTAATACAAAATGGTGTAATATGCAAACATTTGGCTTTCTAGTAATAGAATCTGTAGTTTCAGTGTCTTTAAAGTTTGGAGTGTAAAGAAAGATGCTTTAATTTTATGAAGTATTGGATCTCTCACATACAGGGCTAGTTATGCAACTAATCACTTGCTTAATTGCTGGTCATGCAGAACTTACCCTATTTTGCTGAACTCTTTTTAAAAAAGAACAATAAAAACTCACAGAAGCAGCTCTTTAAGGTATTATACATAATCATGAAACAGAGCCATCCTGTTACAGCTTTCTGTGGAATTATCATAGTCTTCAGTCCTTTAAACTTTGAAAATGTCTCAAAGTTTCAACAGCTTTTAAACTGATTTTCATAACAGCTTTTGTAAGGGACCTCCAAGCTTCCCCAACCCCATTTTTTTAAATTAGCACAAAAATACCCTTTATGAGCTCTAGAACTCCAGGACCCACACATTTTTTGCAATTAAAAAAATTGCTACTAGGAGACTTGAAAGAGAGTAGTAAGTAAGGAAGGAAGTGATTAATAACTTTTTCAAAAAAACTTATTTTAAATAAATTAGGGGTGGGTAGGATATAGAAGACCTTCCCAGGTCAAAGGGGGTATGTGTAGCCTTCAGACTCTAGAAGCTGCCAAATCATATCATGTAACAATCTATGCTGGAGAGACCATTTCAGCTCTCCATTTCGAATCAGTAGTAGAGATGGGGGTATTCGTATACAAATACGAATACCCCTGCACAGGTGGTGTTAACGAGGGTCCAGCTCCATGGGGCCGGACGGTCCACTCACCGATCCGCCACGGATGCGGACAGCGCGATTCTACGAATGACTCCGCAGCGCGCGTTCCGCTCGCCACTCTTTGACCTTGCAGTGAGGCTTGTCCTCCCGCCTCCTGCCAGGACTGGCATGCGGATCGTGCGCTGCGGAGCGATTTGTAGAATCGCGCCATCTGCATCTGTGGTGGATTGGTGAGTGGACCGTCCGGCCCCATGGGGCTGGACCCTCATTAACGCCACCTGTGCGGGGATATTCGTATATGAATACCCCCATCTCTAATCAGTAGCATTACTGCTTAACTCTTGGTTACTATCATTTCACTTTCACATTTGTGTACCATACTGTTTTGCTAGAAAATGTCATTGTTCTGTATGATGCCACACAATACAACCTAACATCATTTTAGATGCAATTGTTCCAGTTGTTCTGTCATCTGTGTGACAGTGTGATGCTGCTGTCCTGATAAAGCTGTTATAATTTAACTGACTATATCTGATGAATGGGTGGTGGTGGGAAACACATGATTACCTTTCAATGCATTTCTCTATTGGCTGGTTTCCTTTTG
The DNA here is from genome assembly GCA_037013535.1 of Intellagama lesueurii. Taxonomy (NCBI): domain Eukaryota; kingdom Metazoa; phylum Chordata; class Lepidosauria; order Squamata; family Agamidae; genus Intellagama; species Intellagama lesueurii. The sequence goes on along the minus strand of JBAJHW010000001.1, from coordinate 340,655,186 downwards.
CTGTAGAAATTACTCTGAAGAATGTTTTCTGAAATGTACATTATTTGGTCAGTGCTGTATACTTTTAAATATTTCCCCTTGGGATTACTGCTGTACATGCATACCAGAGAGAGGCTATTTGATAAGAAGGCTGATAGAATGCTATGGCATTTCCTTTTATGCTTTCTCTTCTACTTTGTGAACCATGCTAGCAGATCTAGCACTAAATGTTAGCTTGCAACCAGTAGAGTACCCTACAATCTGATCACGTGTTCAGACATTTTTCTAGGGAGAAAAAGCAGCTTGAGTCTGTGCGCACCAACTACTATTACTTTTCTTCCACTTCACAGATGATATGAAAGTAACAGGAGAACCCAAATGTATCATGTTTTTCTAACATGGAAACTCTTTATTTGTGACTTTCGTTTCAGCTGAGGGTTGATCCTAGAATCCTACTTTCAAATAATTATTTTATCATTTGGTTTCTTTACTTTCTGCTGAAAAAATGGAGGATGAGGGAGAGCACTCAAACATCAGTAGGTTGAAATTTCTCTCTAGTGAGTAATATCAGATCAGGGCCTATAGTTATCTTTTGTTAAGGCACAAGTTCTCTCTCAGCCTTATCAGAGATGGTAATTTGCAACTTGAAATGTGTATGTCTTTTAAGGTAGATGTTAGACAGTTTGAGATATATATTTTTACATTGTAAAAGTATTTAACATTTCACACTACCCATTTTTTACACTGTAAAAGTATTTAACATTTCACACTACTGTAGCAGCCCTCCTTACTTCTTTGGCAGAACATGCTCATTAAGGCTGAACATAAGGGTTTTCTGTCAGCTTGTGGAGCACTATATTAATAATCACCTAAGTCTTTTCTCTGTCCTTTCCTGCCTTAGTCTGGTAGATGGAAATGGAGAAAGAGTCTTTGCTATGGTGACACCCAAGGAGACTCATCTGGTACAAAATCTGATGTATTTCCAGCATGTTTTTTGAAAATCTTTTTGTTTCCCACGCCTTTTGAGTTGGGTTGAATATGATGATTTTTGTTGTTTCCTGCTGCTTTGGCTTTCTGCTCTCTCGCCGTCTCTGCGTGTGTATGTTTACCTTGAAATAATCATCATCATGTGCCATCAAGTCAATTCTCACTTTTCAGGGTTTCCCAGGGAGAGAATACTCAGAAGTGGTTTACCATTCCCTTTTTCTGGAGGGTGCCCTGGGGCTGTGCAGCTTGCCCAAGGCCACACAGGATGGCTCTTGAAGGATGTTCATGTTTTTGTGTTCCTTTGCATTGCACTAAAGAACTTGCTGCTGAACAAGAGTTATCAAAAATGTATTTTAAATGTGTCTTTGTTTTCCCCCCCATAGATACCTTCGACTCTATGGGAGGAAATTTAGTAAAGAAGATCATGTCCTTTTTATCAAGCTCCTGTATGAGCTTGTAACTATTCCAAAGCTGGAGATCAGCATGATGCAAGGTTTTGCACGACTTTTGATAAACCTATTGAAGTAAGTTGCTCTGTACGTTGCTGTGATGTAATAGATGTTATTTATATTCTGCGGAAAAATAACTTGGGGAAAAATCATTTTAGTACTGGAGGTATAGCTTCAAAGTTGGCTGGGTCTGCACATTCATTGATCTTGGTTGAGGTCTGACATCATGCTGGGCTTTGCTCAGGAGCAGCAACAGTTTAGCAGGCCTGCAGGAATTAACATCCCATCCCTTTCTCCCAAGTTTGTTCAAAGGCTGGAGCTTCATTCCAATAGCTGCAGTTTTGCTGCTTCAAAATCCATCTAGAGCTGAGGCTGGCCCCTGCCAGAGTTTGCAAAAGATTTTTTTTTTTGGTGGGGGGCACAACTTGCAGAATCCCCCAGGCAGCACAACCACCACAGACTGACTTGCCAGATTAAACATGAGTACATTGGAAAATACATTTGTGAGGCCTGTAAAATAAAGAAGTTTGAGAACTACATTTAAGAGAGCAGAATTATACTTACCAGCGAGACTGCAAGGGCCAGTTCTAGTGTAACATTAGGCCTTCAGAGGTGGTGATCACAGCCAGGATGGATAAAAATCAATGATTTTTTAAAATCCAACTGGATTAAATCACAGTTTAAATTTTTAAAAAATCAATGTTTTTACTTAAATCATCAAAAAAAAACCCGTTTTTAAAATTTTAAATAAAATCCATCTTGATCAGGGCTCAATTGTACTGTTTAGGAAGATCATGAAGATCCTATCTTCAAAATTCCTGCATTACAATCAGGCATTTTAAACTGCCTTGATGTTTATTGATTAATTACTATGTTGTTTAATTGGTTTTAGTGTGGATTTTAATTGTCATATTGTTTGATCTGTTTTTTATTACGTCAGCCATGAGAACTTCGTATACTGCTTTTTTCAGTAGAAAGGTATGATGTGAATGAAATTATACCAGATTGTATATGATAGGAGTGGGCTGTGGAATTGTTCCTCTCCCACCCTTTAAGCACATGGATTTGCCTTCCCTTCCCTTGTTAGATGTGGTTAAACATTCTGTCAGCATGGATATAGTGATGATGGTGGACATCATCATAATCGCATTCCCATTTAACTAGAATTTGCAAACTTTGTTCAAATCTGTTTTCCAAACTTGATTAAGAAGGAATCTTGCATAATCCTGTGGTTATCATTATGGTGTAGGCTTACATCGGCATCTAACCACCATTTGGAAAAGTTGCTTTAATCTGATGTGCAAAATCCTGAGAGATGTTTCCTGTAAAGTCAGTGACTGTTAGTAATCTGCACAAAAGAACAGGTAGAAACGGAATCAGATCTTCTGCCATGCTGTTTATGGGTTTGAATGATATGACAGAGTATGAGCAGTAAATATTATTATTATTATTTTTTTAATTCAGGAAAAAAGAACTTCTTTCAAGGGATGACTTAGAATTACCGTGGAGGCCACTTTATGAAATGCTGGAGCGGATATTGTATTCTAAAACAGAACACCTTGGATTAAACTGGTTTCCAAAGTAAGACTTTTTTTTGTTAGGATTTTAACGTTAAATGAAATATGTTAACCTTTCTAATCTGTGAGATACTAATAAAATGTTGCTTTGATTTCCAGAGTAAAGTGAGATAAAATTTAAGTTGAAATTAATTTGTAAGATCAATCTGCACAGTGATATTTTACAGGAACGTAACTGCTTTATGCTTGAAAATTTACATTATTTAATCAAAAAAAGTTACTTTGTGTTCAGATTGCTAATACTTGCTAACTCTGTCTTGCTTATCAAATAACTCGTTTTCTTTAGTCATCTGAATTGAACAGAACAAGATTTAGATCTTACAGGCCCCTTCCAGCTTCCTTATTCTATGATTCTATGTTTCTATTTTCTTTTTCATTATCAGTGAGTATTCTTCTATCCTACTGTCTATGCTTACTTCCTCTGGTTCACAAATAAGATAACATTTTATTAGAGTAATAATCTAACTAGTGTTAAATTATTTGATACTTCTAAGATGCAGGTAAAACATTTGCAGGTGGGAAAAGAAAGAAGGTGTATGCTTGCATTCAGGTTGTCTTCAAATGGGATAAAAGTGGGGAGGAGATAGGGCTGCTCATATAAAATCAATCTCGAACACCACCATCCCCTTAGTTCCTGTTTTTTTTTACATTGAATGACGAGATCTGAATGGATGGATGTGTCAAACCTGAATACACTTAAACATGAAGAGACATTGCTTCATGTAGTGCTTTTCCTGTGTCGTGACATTTCAGTCCATTCTGCTTACAGAGGAAAATGTCAACAGTTGCAAGGCCTCAGGCCCTAGAGAGCTGCCAACAACAGAAAGTTTTGAGCTGGGTTAGGAATAAGGAACCTCCAGCCCATGGGCCTGTTACAATCTGTGGGGGACTACATCTGGACTTCTGATTTCTCTTCAGGATGCAACCTTCTTCCCAAAAAAATAGATATTATCTCTGATCAGTGACAGCAGATTTCCTAAAGTCTCCTCACCCCTTCTAAAGAAGACTGTAAAAATCCCTGGACAGCATGAGGGCATTTGAGGATACTGGTGTCATTCAACCCTTCTCCCGCAGTCCAGCAACCTCTCCTCAAATCATCCCTAGCCCCTTTCCCACTTCTCACAGTCTTTTAAAATGGCTTCTTAAAATTCACTGCAGACAGGATCTTAGAAAAGCTTGTTAAAGAGAGCTGTATGGTAGGGAGAACTTATGGATGTGTAGGCTCTGGACGTCTGTATTATTGAGAGGGACATGCTAGCAGTGGAGTGGCCCTGTTCACTTTGGGACATAGCCCCATCCACTCCTGGCATGTGGCCCTCAACATGTTTCTCTGGAGGCAGTTTGGTCCTTGGGCTAGAAAATATCCCCCACTATTAACCTGACATTATTGTTGAGAGTAAGTTGTATCTAGCCATGTAAGGAAAATTCCTTTTTTTCAGCTTTAAATCATACTGATAGAGCCATAGCCCAGTGGTAAAGGATGAACTTTAGTCTCAGAACATCCATCGTTCACTATGTAGTATCTCTAGTTAAGTAGTCATGGAGCTAATGCAAGGCAAGTAAATTTACCCACCTTGCTGCCTGTGTTCTTTTAAGGAGAGTAGTTGAATCTTGGACGTCTTATAGATAAATACATCTCCTTCTGAATTATGCCAGTTCCCTCTAAGTCTTGTATGTTTCAGTCCATACAGCAGGTTGAGATACACTCAGATCTTTTATGCACGCAGTGGGTCTTCTAGACCAGTGTTCCCCAACCTTTTCCGGTCTGCGGACCGGCTGGGGAAGGCGGGGCACCCCCCCGTGCGTGCATGCATGCGCGAACAAGAGCGCGAGCGCCGCCATTTTGCGCATGCGCACGGCCGCTCGCACGCATACGCAAATGGCAGCACGTGCTTGTGCGGGCCCCCGCGCGCACGCGCAAATGGCGGCGCGGCGCTCGTGCGGGCATTCCAGCGCACACAGGCGCAAACGGGCTGCGCGGGGGTGAGTGCGTGCGGGGAGGTCTCTCTTGCCGGCCCGGTCTGGGCCAGGCCAGGGACTGGCACCAGGCCAGGGACCGGCACCGGGCCAGGGACCGGGGTTGGGGATCGCTGTTCTAGACTCTCAAGAACAGATTTGCATGCAATATTTCACACTGTTACAAGGTATTCTTTTCTATGTGTGTATGTGTCTGCAGGGCAGCAGATCTGGTTTTTATCAAGCCTGAGTCATATACCATATTGGGTGTATGAGGCTGAGTCAGGTTCTGTGAGTTGTAGCCAAATATTGCTTCAGGACAGGCCATTTTCAAAATGCTGTAGGTAAAAGTGTTGCTCAAGTTTAGAGGTTGGAGTCAGTCCTGAGAGGGAGTAAGTCTCAAAGCAAAGTGTTACTTTTTAAAGGCTGTCTAAACTAGATCTTAAAATAGTGCAGTGCGACCTTTTCTGCCATGGTGTTATGGCAACATTGTTTACATTATCTATTTCGCTGTGGTCCCCTTTGGGGGATGAACAGGGATAAATTTAAAAGACAATAAATACAAATGAGATCATTTGACTTTTTGTTTCTTTAGATTAATTTCTGCAGTTTCCTTTTATCTGTGTTTTGTTTTAAAATATTTCTTCTTTATATTCAGTTCTTGTCGACCAGGCTTGTCTTCACCTAAAACATTTGTGCTTAATGTTTTACATAGGTGGTAAGGATGAATTTATTGTTTTTGTCTAGCTCTGGCCAATGTGTTATCTTCTTGCATGGTCTGTTTAGCTATAACACTTGTCACATACACGTAACTTTTCTGCATATAAGACTGAAAAAGAACCAAACCAACCAATGTTAACATTACACCACTGTTTATGGGAATGTCGCACTGTATTTAAAGCTCCTTGTGAGAAAACATGTGTGAAGTGGCTGAAAAATACAGCTATGTGCTAGTGTCTGTTAACCAATAAATGTATTATATGAAAGCAATGCTTTAGTTATTAGATATAATTTGCACAAAGCTTTATAAATGCATGAATTTAACTTTCTGTGGAGAGTGGTGTAGAGTGGTTGAGGAGAAAGCTAAGGAAGATAGTACATTTTTAAAATAACCTTTGATTTGAGATGTATAGTGCAATGATGTGTACTATAGTAAGTGTCACTATGGTCAATAGGGTTTATTCCCTAGTAAGTGTATTTAGAATTCTAGACTCTAAATTTGCCATTGCTAAAGAAGGTTCTGTGACTTGGGTTTGGGAAGGGGGTCTATATGAGCATCCAAAACACATGTGTAGACCTTTGGTCTAGATGGGCGGGGTAGAAATCCAATAAAATAAATAAATAAATAAACATGTAATAAGACCTTGCAGAAGTATCCCATGTCACTGTGCAAATAGAGCTTTATACTCAGCAGAGCTTTAGCCAGATTCAGGCCTGTGTTGTTTTCATCACAAGAAGAGAAGCTCCACTGGAGTAGATCAAGGTTCTATGCAGCATCCAGATCTGTTTAGTAAGCTTACACGTGGGGTTTGAAGGCAGTAAACCTCACTCACTTTATACTCACAAGCAACTATTCAGAGCATATGCCTCTGAATAGGAAGGTTTGATTATCATAGGTTAGTAGTTAATCCTTTCTTCATGACTTTGTCCCTCATGAGTTTATGGCAGAAGGGAGACTTTTCTGGATATATCTTCGTCTCTTAGCTCACTAGGTTATAAATGTATTGGAATTTTTCAGTTGTACATGATAATATGCCTAGTACTTGTGTTTTCTAATGAATTTTTGTAAATAATTTGTTATTTTCAGTGATAAATGGTTGTTACTTGCATTTTGTAGGCCAAAGGAGGCACGGCCTTCCACTGAACCTGTGACTCAACCTTTATGTCAGCTTACCTTTTCTCAGGTTCATAATCAAGGCTTTTTAGCCAAAAGATTGCTTTTGTATATAGTCCTATATGGTGGTACACAGCCACAGTATTAGCTTAGGTGAATCCTTCATCTCTAACCTGGCATCCAAAGAATTTGACTTAAGCCCATGGAAATGGCACTTCTTCGAGTGCCACAAAATGCTGCTTGTTTTGTTGCATGGTTGTATTAACACAGTCACCCCCAGAAATAATGGTGTAGTTTCTTCATTCTTTGATCATGTATAGTATGAATGAATACAGTTTAAAAAAATAACTAAGATAATGCATTCATTCATCGAAGAATCTCGGAGATTAATAGCTTGCTAATATCAAATATATTAATTAGTTGTACTTCATATAGCCAATCACTTCTTCCACTTTAGTCTTGTAGCCTTCTCTGAAATGGAAATAATCAGCTTGAATTCCGAAAATATTTCGTCCTGACTTACCTATCATTTTTCAGCGTTTTCTTAGTAAAATCTGATGCTGTGTCTCCTTGATGAATTGCAGCTCCCCTAAGCAATATTACTGATACTTTACAATGTTTTTGTTTGTATTAGCATAAAGTTATGGTTATTGAAGCACACATTTCAAAGAACATTAATGGAGTAATGGTGAATCCTGTGAATTGTTTAAGTCACTTAGTGGTATTTGACACACCCTACTTCAATTCTTATGGAGAAGAGTCTCAAGTAATTTGTTCTTTAATAAATATGATTTAAGGTTTGCAGAAGTCTGTTGACCATGCTTTAATAGACTGATATGAGTAGCACTTATAGAATTCGATTTTCATAAACTTAAAATTATCCCCACTGGTATGCTTAATTATGGAAGAATGAGAGGAAGCAGAATTCCTCCCCTTCAGTGCTGTGTGACAGACGAGGAATGAGCAGCTGTTGTGGGTGATCCAAGCTCTTTTCTCTTTCCTTAGATCAATGTGTTTGTAGCCATATGGGTACAGTGGACTGAAATGCACAAGAGTAGGTGATGTGAGAATTTCTGTTGTGCCAGCTATGTGTTTAAAATGCCACTAGCTGTTGCACGTTCTCGAGACCTCGGTGTTCAGAGCAAAAAACAAGAAATGTGGGGAGTTAAGTGAATTTTTATTCTTTACACTGGAAGAGGCAGTATGTGTTTCTGCAATTTTGCTTCGTAGACCTTTCCTTAAAGAGGAGTATGTGATTTTGAAGTGGAATATCATTTGTGTAGCTTACTGATCCCTTAAGTGATTGTCAGTATACCTCCTATGTCTCTCCATCCCAGGTGTGGCACTCTTGCTGAACAGTTAGGTTAATGCCTTTTCCTGTTTTTCACTCACCACCCTGTCCTTTGGGTGGCATCACTAGAACAAAGGGTTCTATCACTGTGTGACTGGCATTGTTCTGTGGGACCAGTGAGAATTTTAAGGCGAAACATATAGTGTGTCATCGCCCTTTGTCTTCATATACCAGGATTAATATTAAAAATGAAAAGTAAAGAGTAAAGTTGTTCAGTGTAAACTGGTATTATTCTTTATGTTATATATGCCTATGTTTTTCATTGTAGTGGGAGAAAGTAGTCCTTGAAGGATTGAGTAAATTTACAAGCAGTTCACATTTCAAAGACATTTCAGTGGCATTCATTTAAAAACTCTCAAAACTTCCCTTGCTCATCTGCCTGTAGCATACATCTACTCTTCTTCCCAGGCTTTACTTTCAGTTTTGTATCAGCTGTCTTCCATCCTTTGCTCCTCCTGTTTTCAACATTGGTTTTTCCATTCCTTGCTTATTCAGGTTTCCTACTTTTCCCACTGCTTTTGCATTTTAATTCCCGTCTTAATTAAGTAGTCTCCAAAGAACATCTTTCCCCCCTCTCCATTTTCTGTATTTTCAGTAAGATAGTTGCCAAGCTGCTGTTTTGCTGTAAGCTTCAACACCCTTCCTCAATAACACATAGCTGCTTAGTGACATTTTTTCATTGCCTCCCCGTCAGTTTGCCTTGTCTCCGTCCCATTTGCCTTTTTCCCTCAAGCCTTGTTGTTCACCCACCCCTGTGTCAGATTCTTCTTATTCAACTGTTGCTTATGCCCAATGCTTGATAATCTCTCTTTCTCCCTAATTCAGGTGGATTGGAAGCCATGCTATCCTGATTCAGATATTAATTAATTTAATTTTTTTAAAAAACATATTTTTCCTCCACTTTTCTCCTAAAAAAGGACCCAGGATGGCTGACATAAACAGAATATTAAAAGCTTTCTCTGCCTATCAAAACAGGTGGATGCCACTCTGACTGTGGCCCTCTCCGGCTTCTTGACTTGGAGCTGTAGAAGGGAAGTTAAAAGTACATGGGCATGATTCTTAAATGGGTCCAACACAAGACCAGAGACAATCTCTGTCCTCACCCTTCAGTCTAGCTCTTGAGGGTTAGGGAGTAGAGCTAGGGGAGGAGCAAGAGATTTTTTTTCCACTGCCCTTGTGCTGTGTTTCAAAGATGTAGCATAACATCAAGAAGACTGCCTCTTGAATGCTGGTGGTGGTTCTTGTTGTTAAAAAGTTTTTTGTAGAACAACAAAGCTAGCTAAAGTTTGTAAACCTTTATAGCTTTATAGTCTTCTGTGAGCCTTCTTGCTTTATCTCTTAGTTTCCTCAACTCACACAATGTATTTTCTCTTTATAAATTGTTACTCCAGTGAAGTTTTATCTGCACTCAAATGATGGTTTTTCACCTTGCTGAAATGAGCTGGACTAGAAATGGCTTGCTATTCTGAGCAGCTGAATATTTCAAGTCATTCATTGCCAGAGGCTTCACCAATACATGTGCCCTGTAGTATAAATCTGAAATTACATTAATGGCAATCATAATCAAGATTATGTTGCTTGCATTTACTTTTTGTATTTGTGTACGTATACGTAGTATTATTCACTATAATGAATAAGAGGCATGAATGAATAATTCATGGATCACTGCCTTGTCGTGGCGAAGGGGCTTGAGTAACTCAGAGAAGCTATGGGCTATGCTGTGCAGGGACACCCAAGACAGACAGGTCATAGTGGAGAGTTCTGACTAAATGTGATCCACCTGGAGCAGGAACTGGCAAACCACTTCAGTATCCCTGCCAAGAAAATTCCATGGACAGAAACAAAAGGCTAAAAGATATGACGTTGGAAGATGAGCCCCTCAGGTCAGAAGGCATCCAACATGCTACTGAGGAAGAGCGGAAGACAGGTACTGTACAAGTAGCTCCAGAGCTAATGAAGCGGATGGGCCAAAGCCGAAAGGACGCTCAGCTGCAGACGCGCCTGGAAGTGAAAGGAAAGTCCAATGATGCAAAGAAAAATACTGCATAGCAACCTGGAATGTTAGATCTATGAACCTTGGTAAGCTAGATGTGGTCAGACATGAAATGGCAAGAATAAACATTGACATCCTGGGTGTCAATGAACTAAAATGGACGGGAATGGGCGAATTCAATTCAGACGATAAACATCTACTTCTGCTTCATTGACTACGCAAAAGCCTTTGACTGTGTGGACCACAACAAACTATGGCAAGTTCTTAAAGAAATGGGAGTGCCTGACCACCTTATCTGTCTCCTGAGAAATCGATATGTGGGACAGGAAGCAACAGTTAGAACTGGATGTGGAACGACTGATTGGTTCAAAATTGGGAAAGGAGTACGACAAGGCTGTATATTGTCTCCCTGCTTATTTAACTTATATGCAGAATACATCATGCGAAAGGCTGGACTGGATGAATCCCAAACCGGAATTAAGATTGCCGGAAGAAATATCAACAACCTCAGATATGCAGAAGATACCACTCTGATGGCAGAAAGTGAGGAGGAATTAAAGAACCTCTTAATGAGGGTGAAAGAGGAGAGCGCAAACAATGGTCTGAAGCTCAACATCAAAAAAACTAAGATCAACTAAGACCTCCTGGCAAATAGAAGGGGAAGATATGGAGGCAGTGACAGATTTTACTTTCTTGGGCTCCATGATCACTGCAGATGGTGACAGCAGCCACGAAATTAAAAGACGCCTGCTTCTTGGGAGGAAAGCCGGACACGACTTAACGACTAAACAACAACAAGTTTTATTCACAGGTGTTATTTAGGGCTAAAATACATTTTTAAAATAAAAGTGTATGTTTATAATGATTATTGGATGGAAGCTGAATATATTAATATCCTGGCCATAAACCTTAGAGGAGTGAATCTATTGATAATGTCAGAAAAGGTGGCTAAAAGGTTTGTTTTTACTATTCATTCATTCATTCATTCAGTATTTCTAAACTGTCTTTATATAGTTCAACCAAGGTGTTTTACATAAAGCTGTTAAAAATCAATTCAACAGCATTTTTATATAGTCATACAATTTTTAAAAAACCAAAAACCTAACTGTCATAGTCAAGCATAATACATTGAAAACAGAGCAGCAGCAGCAGCAGCAACTAGTACCCATTAACCATAAGGAAAGAAAAATAAAATAAAATTGTAATTGCTTTTGAATTAAGCCAGAAACGGTTTCTCTTTATTTTAGGGAGGGCATTCCGCTGGTATGACACTACAGTGGAGGAGCCCCCACTCATCATCCTGAATGTCAATTCTGAAAGCAGGGCCAGAGCCTTCCTTGATTATTGCAGTGAATAAGAACTGCTGGATAGCTTAGTGGTTTAGGTATCTAGCAGCAGAGCCAGAGTTTTGAAGTTTGATTCCCCACTGTGCCTCCCTGACAGGTGCTGGACTCGATGATCCATAGGGTCCCTTCCAGCTCTGCAATTCTAAAATGATCATATTACTATAAAGGAGAAGGCAGTCCTTAAAATATCTTAACCCCAAACTTTATGATTTTTAAGCTGGGTTGACAATATGTGGGCATGGGCTGCTTATGTCCCCAGGGAACCAAATGCACCCCACCCATGCTTAAGATTTGGGGACCTGAAAATTTCTCTTTGTGCTCCACATGGTAAATGAAAGGTGGTTTTGTCATGTTTTGAAGGGTTGCAGCATCTCTGGAGTCCCACATCCCCCAAACTGTTTAAATTTTTTTTAGGAAGAACTGTTTTGCCACTGGAGAAGGGTTAGAGGTCTTTTCAGTTTAAAAACACAGAAAAAAATTAGAGTGAGGGATCATGGGAGCAGGTATGGCCACCACAGGTCTAGAAATGGGCATCTGGGTCCTTTGGACCTCTGGGCTTGCCCACTCCTGCTTTAAAAGTTCATAACAACCTTTCAGGATTGAATGGAAACATGGCAGGCAAAAATGTACGTTTTCTTCTAATATTGGCGTATTGTCGTCAGTGGAACAGTTCTTATTTGTGTATGACATTAGAGGCATTTTGAATCAGTTGGATTCAAAAGGTAGACCTATGTTTAATGCATTGCAAGAGTCTAACCTCAGTCTTTTAAGCATCTGAATCACTATGGCAAGTTCTTCCTTAATCAAGAGATTTGTGTAGCCGGCACACTGAGAAATGCTCGGGAAGATGCTTTGAGTTACTGACGCCATTTCAGTGTCCATCGATAAAGATCTAAAAACATTCTCCAATTTAAGGACTTGGTTTCCCCAACTCAAAGACCTATCTTAATTTTTGGTTTAATAGTTGTCATTTGCCCTACAACTGATTACAGGTTTATGTTCATGACATTCATACCATGTCTGAACAGATGAAAAGGAAGAATAGAGCTAAGTATCATCACTGTGCTGGTCATCACAGCACATCACAGATGTCTAGATGGTTTGTCCGTTTTTTTGGTAGGTTGTTAGGAAGTGTAAAGAACAAGACAGAGCTCAGTGGAATTATGCATTAAAACTGCTGTGAGGAAGAGAGCATCTCCCCAAATCACATTGCCACATTGCCTGTCAGTTATGCATTAGGTAGGAACAGGAACACTGAAGATCGGTGCAAACCCCAAAGGGTCCTGTTTATCAGATTGCTGAAATTTTCCAGTGTACAAATTGGACTGAAAGTGAGCCTGGTGTTCCCTCGGAGTGTTTGGAGTGAGGCCATTGCTCTGCTTGTGTGCCTTGCCCATTAAAGACGTGCTTCTGTCAAATCAATATTTGTTGCAGTTAAAGAACAGCTTTTTTGGCACAGTTCTCATTTCTGTTAGGAATACCTGTAGGCCAGATACATTTTAGTCAATTTACTTTATCTCAGAGCTTTGTGGACTATTGTGTCATTCTTCAGCCTTTCTTTCTTTCAAAATCGGATGAACTGATCATGGCTCAATTGCTTACTGAAGGACATAATGAAAGAAGTGGTTATGTTTGGCAGGAGGTGCTCAAGGAGAAGTAAAGAGCAAAGTCAGGAATTGAGGGAATCAGTTGTAATCCTTGTAAGTAGGATTGTATCACAAGGGAAGATTAACTGCTGCATGTACACAGATGGTGTCTAATTGCATCAATATCATCTCAGAGTTTTGCACAATTGTCTACTTGTCTTAATGTGCTTTGTTTGAAACAGGCTGGTGTAATTTATCTAACTGTTCTTCCTCTTCCCTCTGTTTAGCTCTGTAGAAAGCGTTTTGAAAACTCTTGTGAAAAACTGTCGACCGTAAGTATTTTGAACAGTTTTTAAAACTTGCTTAAGCAGATTTTAGGTAATAAGAGAGCCCTGCCCTGGGGATGGGGGGTTTCCTCTTGGTTTATATGGAAGCGGTTTATCATGCATATTCATGAAGCTTTGTTGTGGCAATCAGCAGCAGAAGCTGCTTGTGTTTAAGTGAGTTTGGGCTTTAACTTTTAAATTCTTGAATGGACTGAAAGAATACAGATTCCTGAGTTTACTTTGTGCATGTTTTCTCTACTCCTTAAATTGAGTTCTATTCATGCATGCTGTGGTGACACAGGAAAGAGACTTCTCTGTGGCAGCTCCCAGGTTATGGAGTGTTCTTGCTCGGGAGATCAGGCTGACTCCCTCCCTTTTATCCTTCTGCTGACAGCTGAAGACCCATCTCTTCAGGCAGGCTTTAACAGTCATGATCGAATCCCTGAATGCCTTCTTGAGTCAGATAGTTTGTAATGTTCTCTTGCTTTTAATTATTCAATTGTGATTTAATTTGCTATAGTTTAATTTTTTTAATGTTTAACTTTGTTTTTAACTCTGTTCTTCTTAATATTGTGAGCTGCTTTGGGTGCCCATACCGGGAGAAAGGTGGCATATAAATAAAACGGGCAAACAAAATGTATATACAGATAGCCTTTTCTCCACTTGCCAAAAGGGGGTGGGTGGGCATGATGGGGGAATCAGGTGGAACTAGTCACTTAATCCCTTATGCATTCTTCTAATGTGCATAGAGGGGCATCCCAACTTCTAATAGGAATGTGACACCCTGTGTCAGACTTTGCTGTCTTGTTGCATCAGAACAAAGATTCATAACATAGTTCTCCCATACACTCCCTAACCTGATGGGGGAAGGCCACAGTCAGGACACGTGAGTGATACCCATGTCCTGTTTGCCTTAGTTTTCAATATTCAGAGAATGGCTATTTAGGTAATAATGTCTGCTTCCAGCTGTATTATGGACCTCCCGTTTCTCTGCCTAATACATTTTATACATATCTGAACTTGACAGTGCATTCTATGCATTTAACTATGTGCGGTGTAGTACTCCTTGTGCCTATTGGCTGATTCGTCCTTTTACTCTGCAGGTATTTTCCAGAAAATGCTACAGCAGAGATGTTAGTTGAATGGCGGCCGTTAATGTGTCCTTTTGATGTTACCATGCAGAAGGCTGTCACTTACTTTGAACTGTTTCTACCTACCACGCTTCCTCCAGAATTCCAACACAAAGGTTTTAAGTAAGCTGGTTTTAGCACTTCATAATGTTTTCACAGAATGGTCTATGATGTGGAAAATTGTTGTTCGTTAGTTGATTGCTGGTATGTCACATGTAATGAAAGTTAATATTGTCTTAACACTTGTGTGTTGAATGTCAGTTTGCTTAAGAATGTTCACCAGAATTAACTCTTGTAGAAGCCATAGCATTGTTGTCTCATTTGAAGTTGTAATTATTGGAGTGGGAAGCAGATATGGTTTCAGTACTCAGTGATGCTGCCTGACTTGGTTCTTATACTGGACCTTCTTTGACCTGATGAATATCTGATTCTTATGCAGAATTGTACTGGAACCATGAGCCTTAAACAAACCAAGGCTATTAGTATCCATTCACTTGTTCAGGCTCTGGGCTCTTAGATGGGAGTGATGCTGATGCTGGGGCCTTAAAATTGAGAAAGAGACCATGATCATAACAGTGCCTTTTTTCATTTTGCAATCTGAATCCCAGAAGGTTAGGCAGCATAAAAGTATTCTTTGCATGTCTTAACTCTTCCAGGTTAAAAGAGCTCATTGAAATGCTTTGCTTAAGAATCCTGCAATTAGCATTGGTTTGATTTAAATATGTTGTCATTTATTTTTATGAGTAGGTTTGGCAAATTATGATTTGGCTTTAGTTTCTGGCACACTCAATGTAGCATGTATTTACTTAGCACTGTAATATTAGCTTTAAAATAGTAATAATGTTAGTTTTAAGATAGTGGCTGAAATCCAGTAGTAAGTTGCAACTAGATTAGGCCGATCGAATCAGTGAGGATTTGGTGAGTCAACTCTTATTTAAGTTCTGTTGATTTATTGGGTCTACTCTAGTTGGAACTTCTGCATATCAGCCAATATAATGAAGGATCTGTTGAATATTTGAATCCCCTTTTGTTTGTGAGGTAAGCTTAAAGGAACTAGTCTGGATCCACGGCATGACTGGCTTTGTCCATGGGCAGTTCCAGCTCAGCATTTCTCAGAAGCCAGCTTTCCATGCCATTAGTCAGGCTTATTTTGAAACATGGGAGAGTTTTCAAAAACATTTGGAAAAAAGCATGTAGTCCATCATTCAAAGAGGAGTCAAATATTTCACTAGGCATGTACAAGATGTAGGTCATGCTCAAAGAAATAGATTTGTGCAAACCTGCAATACAGTTGAATGGTTAAGGTATTTTTCCCAGCATGGATTGGCTGATTGACTTTCCAAGAAGATTCTAGTTTTTTCCATAGAAGGGGTTTTATCTTTGGCAGTAACAGTGTTCTGTTTTAAATAATCATTGTCAACGGGGGTCATATGGCCCCTGAGGGGCTCTGACACATTTGAAGGGGGGCACAGACTGAAAACAGTTCTTCACATACCACCTTATAAGGTTCATTATGTGACTTACACAATCCTGATTCAGCCTATATTTCTTTCATATTGTGTTTATGGCCATGGCTAAATAAAGATGTTTATTAGCAAAACAGAATCCCATGGCATCATGGTTAAACTGTAGTACTGCAATCAAGCCTCCTCTCATGACCTGAGTTCACTGCCAATGTGTTCAGGCATCCAGCTTGAGGCTGAATCAGTTTTCTGAGGTTGGTAAAATGAGTACCCAGCTTGCTGGGGGAGGAGGCGAGGGCAAAGTGTTCCTTGCATAATTATGTTGTAAATCACTCAGAGAGTGCTCTAGCACTGTGTGGTGTATATAAGTTGAAACAACGACAACAACAACAACTCCTCTTCAAAACTGCTTAATATGGACCAGGCAAAAAAAATTAATTTCTTGATGCATGTACTGAATATGACTGAAGCTGACTGAATTAACTGCACAACTGTGCATAACAAATGTTATAAAGTGAGACTTCTTCATATTTGCTTTCCTCATAAATTGAGACAGCTGCATATTGATCACCGTTCCCATTAAGGGGCTTCACATCTCAATTATGTTTCTCTTTGGGCTTAGCACTTCAAGGTCATGCTAAGCCAAGCTTATTCAAGGGCTTGTCCACAAAACATCTCCCCTCTGGATTCTGCCCCATCCTTGAGTTCTTCCACAACTTTATGATTAATTGCTGTGTCTTCCTTGTGGGTGGCAATTGGTAAAATGGCACATTCATCAAAACAAACTTCATACAGTTGGAGTTTCTTGAATCAAGAGGTTGCTTTTCCCATATGGATTGAGTTTCTGTTGTTGATAATCCTCAACATTCATGATGTATCATTTATTGTACTTTTCTGTTAGCATATCTTAGGCTGGCTATTGCTTTGTTCGTGTGACCTATAAGAGGCTTGAGAGTTCTTCCTTTTAAAAGAGTTTCCTTCCAGTCTACTGGACTTAGTTCCAAGTACATGGCATAAGAACAATTGTGTGGGAAAGTCTTTGTGCTACTCTTTTTTCAGAGAGAGATGACTGTGCCAGATTGTTTTATCAACTACTAAAACAACCAAAAAAGGCAGCAGTATAGCAGCACTTCTTAACATTAACAAATTTATTTCAGTGTGTTTGTGGATTTACAGTCCATTTCCTGTGTCTGAGGAAGTGGATTGTAATCCACAAAACCTCTCACTGAAATAAATGCATTAGTCTTAAAGGAGTGCTGCTGTACTTTTTCATAGAATCATAGAAAAGTGAAGTTGGAAGGGGCCTACAAGGCCATCAAGTCCAACCCCCTGCTCAATGCAGGAATACAATCAAAGCATATCTGCCAGGTGATTACAGTGGTGCCTCGCTAGACGATTGCCTCGCAGGACGAGGAAATCGCTAGACGATGCCTTTTTGCGAGCGCTACTGCACTTCGCAAAACGATGTTTCCCTATGGGGAATTTCGCTAGACGATGAGGTTTCCCCATAGGAGTGCGCCGACTAGTGGTGAAAAGCTGTCAGTGCAGCTGTCAGTGCATTCCTATGGGGACCCGCACTCGCTAGACGAGGTTTCCCTATGGGAAATTTCGCAAGACGACTGCGTTTTCCCTTGGAACGCATTGAAGCGATTTCAATGCATTCCAATGGGAAAACGTGCTTCGCTAGACGATGTTTTCGCTAGACAGCGATCCTCGTGGAACGGATTAACATCGTCTAGCGAGGCACCACTGTATCTAAGTTTTTCTTGAATGCCTCCAGTGTTGAAGCACTCACCAACTCCCGAGGTAACTGGCTCCACTGTTGTTCTGCTCAAACAGGAAGTTTTTCCTGATATTCAACCGAAATCTGGCTTCCTGTAACTTGAGTCCATTGTTGCGTGTCCTGCACTCTGGGATGACTGAGAACAGATCCTGCCCCTCCTCTGTATGACAGCCTTTCAAACATTTCAAAAGTGCTATCATATTACCCCTCAGTCTTCCTTTCTCAAGGCTAAACATGCCCACTTCTTTCAGCCTTTCCTCATAAGGCTTGGTTTCCAGCCCCCTGATCATCCTTGTCGCCCTCCTCTGAACTTGTTCCAATTTGTTAGCATCCTTCTTGAAGTGTGGTGTCCAGAACTGGACACAAGACTCAAGGTGAGGCCTAACCAGTGCTGAATAGAGGGGGACTAGCACCTCACGGGATTTGGAAACTATACTTCTATTTTGTTGCTGTTGTTTGCACTTTTAGCATTTTCCTGTTTTTTATGTCCATCAGTTTTGGAAATTATATCTGAATGAATTCTTATCACTACACATTATTTGGATGTGGTCCTCTGAGGAAAGGCATTAATTCATGTGATTTTAAATGTTTATATGTTGAACAAGTTTATGTATTGCACAACTGACAATGCACTGGAGCTGGTTTACAAGTATCTAAAAACCTTGATAAATAAAAATCACAAGCTCTACAATAAAACAAAATAAGTCAGCCGCACAAGCATAAAAATATTAAAGTAATTGAATATTAGAAATATTGCAGATGTTGAGGATTTGGATGGTCCACTCCTTTCTAAGTTTCATTGATTCAAAGGGCTTATTCTAACTGTGACTTACTTTACCATAGTAAGTCACAGTTAGATTAGACCCACTTAATTAGTTGACTCACCAAACCCCTATTGAATCAATAGGCTTACTCTAATGTGAGTTACTACATATTGGCCAGCAAGCAAAAGCAAAGCAAAGTGTGCTGCTTATATGCCTCTCCATATCTCTTATAGAATTCTCTGGGTGGTTTACAATTTAATTATTCAGGCTACACATTGCCCTCCCCAAAGCAAGCTGGGTACTCGTTAACCAACTTTCGAAGGATGAAAGGCTGAGTGAATTTCAAGTTGGCTATTTGGGATTGAACCTGGGTCATGAGCAGAGTTTTGGTTGCAGTACAGCAGTTTAACCACTGCGCCGTGAGGCTGTTAAACACTTACAATAAAACCAAAATGGAAAATGAAGGACTGAATGCCTGCTGAAATGGGAAGGTATTTAAATGCCCAATATTTAAATACTACTAATGAAGATACTAGCAGATCTCTCTTGAGGTTATCATTCCAAAAGAATGGGCCACTTGTGAAGGTTCTTTCCCGGGTATCTACCTGTCACATCATATAACGAAGTATTCTGTAGGAGAGTGTGTCAATAATGACACCATTACTCTGGTCAAATTTGACCTTTAGTTACTCTCAGCCTACCTCCACAGGAGGGGATATGAGGTTGCCCGAGAAGATGTTAATAAAAGATCGTACAGTATTACTGTCCAGACTACCATGGCATCTGTAGTTAGCTGCTGCTCCATTAGGATATGGAAAGGTTTTTTCTTGCCTTTTGGAAAAGTGCCCCCATATTTGTCCCTTACTAGCTCGCATGAGCTCAGACAACTGCCAACTAAATGCAGACTGAACTTATTGCAGTTGAAAGAGATTCAGGGACTTTATATGGACCAACATGGTACAGGCAGACATTGCCCTGCATGAGGCTCTAAAATGGAAGATATTGTACATTTTCTAACAGAATGATTTCGTATGCAGAGAGATCAATGTCTTAAACCCTTAACAACTGGGATCAAGAACAACTCCCCTTTATGTACGATTTTATTTCTGCCAGCTGGCACAGACTATTTTATATCCTATATAACTGCTAAATTCGTTAAACAATCCATGGAAAGATGGAACTCATTGCCTGCTTGACAGTCTCTTTAAATTAATATTGTGACTTGATACCTGTTTGAGAATGCTTATTTTATTGGTTTATGCTTTTCTGATTGCTTATATGTATTTATATTAGATACAAAATATTATCTTTTAAGAGTGCTTTAATTTCTGTTTATGTATACAGCCTGATTGGCTATGAAGCAATAAAGTATTAATATTTGTAATGTGAGCTTTCATGGACAAGTTCACTTCCTCAGCCATTGCTATTTTGAGCAGCTGAGGATGATTACTGGTATCATAAATTAGAATGCAAAAGGTAGGAGACTTATAACAAGTAATTGTGGAGGACCTGAAAGCACGTTTTCCTAAAGTTGGGCTTTGCCATTTGTTTAAGAGGACAACTGTGCCTCCTGGAAGCTTCCAGGAGGGCATGGTTCTCTCTGTTTTGAACAACAGCAGCAATGTTTTCCTGTTTCATAGAGGGAGATGTTTAGAAATCTTCAAATCTTTATTAGCTGTCATAAATAGTATTAACACTACGTTGGTTTAGAAATTTGCATAGGAAGTAAGGGAAAGTGTCAGATGATAGCAGATGGAAGAAGCCATAATAATAAGTATATCCAATATGAAGCAGGACAGTGCCTTCACCTTCCAGACATAATTTTATTCATTGTAGTGTTTAAGAGTGTAAACTGTGAGCCTAGAAGCTCTAGTTTAAGTTTCTTTTCAGTAGCAGACTTTGTAGTTTCACTAGCGGAACTAGTTTACGTAAGGAAAATCTGATGTATTAATTACGGTTATGGATTAGGAACAGTGTTTTTAATAATCAACCAGTGGTGTATTTGACACAACAGTAAGCATATTGGCTTGTTTTCATGTTCTTCCAGGCTCTGGTTTGATGAGTTTATGGACCTTTGGGTTTCTGTTCAAAATCTTCCTCAGTGGGAAGGGGTAAGTATTCCTGCCCCCCCCCCCCCATTACTATGGACTTGATATGTGGGCAACTGGACATGTTTATGGTAATTAGAGGGGTCTCAACAGTTGAATAAACAGATCCACATTTTGCATGTTAGACATTATTTAACTGCTTCCTTGTGCAGTTTTTCTTTAGTAACCTGAGGAAGCTGCCATTTTCTCATGCATCTGAATCTGAGTTGTAATAATTGCTGTAATATAGGATTCTCTCAGCTTATGCTGGTGCTTGAAGATCCACTTGGAATCTTCTAATAGGCAGGAAAATGCTACATATATGGGAAAAGGCCTTGTTGTCCTATATTTAATCATGGTTCTCTCTTTTAAAAGTATAACAATGAAACTTGAATTTGGGAATTCTCCTTTGGCTTGGTACACACCATAGCTTGAAAAAAAAGTTACCTCCTCCTTCTTGAATTGTACAACTCACACATAAGGGCCTTATGCCTATACAGAGTTATACCTGGAGTGTTCTAGAGCTGAGTAGGCTTTGATGGGTACTGTGCCCCACAGCTCCACTGTGTACGCCTAAGCACAAAAGTCCTTGGTTCCTTTTCCAGTTTAGCATGGCCAGTGGCCATTTGAACTGGGAAATTCTTGGAACTCTAGCCTCAAAAAGGAAACTTTTACAAGCTCATGTTCAGACATGATGTTCCTTAGTCTTTTAACAAGCATAGTTAGGATTTCAGGAGCATTGTACTCTGTCCCACCTCTCCTCAGCTGTAGCCACATCATAGTGTTAACTGGGCTAAATCTTACATTGAAAATGTTCTCTGTTATGAAAATGTGGTCTTTGGTTTCTTTCTAGCATCTAGTCAACCTTTTTGCACGCTTGGCCAATGACAACATAGGCTACATCAACTGGGATCCCTTTATTCCAAAGGTAATGTCTAAGAAGTAGATAGGATGAGAATGGTTGATCTTTAAAAATTGCTTAGAGTAGTGTCTCACACAAAGTCAACAGTATGTAAATTTACAATCAATCAGTCAGTCAATCAGTCAGCCAATGGAAAAAAAAAATTAAGATCAAGATGACATTTCGGCGCCAGGTCAAAACCTTCCTGTTCCAGAAGGCTTTTAATTGAAATAATATCAACTGTGGGTCCTGATGGCAATTTTTAGAGTATATATTTTAATTGTATTTTAATTGTTTTATCTTTTTAATTGTATTTTAATTGTTGTAAGCCGCCCAGAGACCTTTGGGTAGAGTGGGCGGCATATAAGTTAAATAAATAAATAAATAAAGATTGTCAAATTTAGTTCTGCATTTTCTCTGCTGATACAACCTGTAGATTTTATACCTTGAGAAGGTCTACAGTACTTGATGTATCTGAAAATTTCTGTTGACATGTCATGATTTAATTTGTTCAACAGTTTTATATTGATGCTTTCCGTATGCTAGTGAGGATATATACATAGCAGAAAGAAGCCCTAAACTAATTTAAAAAGAGGTTTGAAGCTACTGTGCTGTGGAAGATGTTTGCGTAAATATTACAGAGCATTTCACTATCTAAAAGTATTCAAAGAGTTTCCTTCTGTAAATACCTTGCAGCTCTGTGTCTGGAAACTGTATGCATTTTTTTCATTAAAGTATAATATGGCAGAATGCTTTTTGGATCAGCTTGTTAAAATGGTATACTGGGATAACATTTTGTAACAAAAATAATGCTTCTAGCACGTTCTGGTTATGTAACCATGAAATTCCTTTTTTTGCAGATATTCACCAGAGTACTGCGGAGTTTGAACCTTCCAGTGGGAAGCAATCAGGTGTTGGTTCCACGATTCCTGACAAACGCTTATGACATAGGACATGCGGTCATGTGGATCACAGCTATGATGGTAGTGTCTTCTCTGGTTTTTGTCTTTTTTGGGGTGTGTGTGCTTGTTTGTTTGTTTGTTTGTTTATTTCCCACCTTTCTCCTGAAAAGGACCTGAAGCGTCTTACAGTTTAAGAAAAAAACAATATTAGAAGCTAAAAGCCACAAATTATTACAGTATTAAAAAGGAATTAAACAGATACAATATTCAAAATAGTAAATAAAAACATTAAAAGCGACAAAAACACAGTCACATTTCAAACTCTCTTAGATAACCAGTCACTCAGGGAAAGCCTGCCTGAAGAGAAAGGTCTTAGCGTGCTTGCAGAAGGACAGCAAAGATGGGGCCAGTCTCTTTTCCGGTTATCCAGACCTTGGCATCTAGCCTCTCAATTGCTCAGATTTACCATGGGAGCTACCTATGACTTCAAGCTCACATGTAGAAATGTACCTCAGATGATAAATGTTTTGGCTGACCTCAGACCACAGGAACAAACAGGAACTACAGTGGGTTGCTTCTCAGCAGAGCCCATGCCAGGCTCTTGCTACATGACGTCATCACTTTCCTATTTTTTATTATGCAAAAATCATAATAAGAAAGAAGAAGAGACAAAAATAGCCCTCCCCGCCATAAAAGTAGAACTACAATAAAATATGAAAATATATATAAGGTTCCACGAAGTGCTTCCAGATATCCAAAAGAAGGTCCGCATTGTGGTGTTGTCTATATGCCATGCATTCCAGTGTTGAAAGAATCATTAAGGTCCTCAGTCCATTGAATAATAAAAAGTTAGCATCTATATTTGTAATATTATAGTATAAATCTACTAGTTGCAGTGGTGGCATGTCAGCACTATTTCTGCTGAACAGTGGTTGACTTCAGGAAGCTGGCAAATAGTTTAAAAGAACATAAGCATCAAAGAATGTCCTGATTAAAAAATAATTAATGTAAGTGATGTATTTTATAATAGCTTTAATTATAATGGTTCTGTGCTTAGATTTGTTTTAGTGGTTGTTTTATGAACATAGTAAGTTGTCTTGAGCACTTAATAATAGAATGTTGGGATAGAAATGTGATTAATAATAGTAACACTAGCAGTAATAGTTTTTATGGAGCTTGGTGTCTTGTGAAATAGTTGTCTTACAAAGAATCTGTAAATTCCAACATTGCATTTCTAGAAATGGAACTTCACTGTAGTTCACATATTTCTAAATCTTTTGGCATCACAGTTTTGATACGTGAGAAAAAGTGATACCATCATCATAATACTGCAGAATGTATGTAAAATTGTGACCTTGTTAGTTCTTTGACATGTTGTGTAATTCAATTGTCTCTGTTTCTTGGCAGGGAGGACCAAGCAAACTTGTACAAAAGCACTTGTCTGGGTTATTCAAAAGCATTGCGTCTTTCTACCACCCCTCCAATAATGGCCGCTGGTTGGTAAGGAGACTTTCCCCTACCTTTTTGTAATCCTGACATTAAGAATTCAAATGTTTGGGACTGAATACAGTATTGATGCTTTTCGTTTTCTTCAGGAGTTTTTCAGTAAAACAGCTACGTTAAAAAATAAAAATTTTAAAAAGGCAAAAACGTGGCGGCACTTAAAAACTAACTTTTATATTTTTTTAATGTGAGCTTTCATGGGTAAGTCCAGTCTTATGTCTGATGAAGTGGGCTTGTCCACGAAAGCTCACGTTAAAAAAAAATAGTCTTCAAGGTGCCACCACGTTTTTGTCTTTTTTATTTTTTTATTTTTATTTTGTTTTCATCTATGATGCTCACATTAAAAAGAATTTTAAACCTTGGTTGATGAGGATGAGGATGAGGAGGAGTATTTAGTGCCATGAATGTGAAAGATGCTTGACAGAGAACAGGATTTTAGAGTGATTCAAGCATAGGAATCGTCCCACGTGGAAATTAAATATGTGCACCAGAATGTCAACAATTACCACCCTAGCCTTCTTGAACCTTCTTTTAAATCACTGTAATCACATCAGTTGTTTCAAATAGTTCTGGTGGTACTTGTCACCAGCTAGGCCATTTTATCTCCATTGTGCATAGCCTCAGTGTATTGCATAGGGAAAAATCTGAGTATTTTCTCCCGTATGGGGAGAAAGCTACCAAATAAATATATAATAAATACAGTGTATTTTTATACACTGTATTTTTAAATACAGTGGATCGAGCAGAGATGTCCAGCGCTCCGTCCTGCCCAGTGAGATTTGAATGCTTTCAACCTGTGACGCCTGACATTGTGGACAAGGCGCTAGTTCGCTGTCGGGCCACCACCTCCTCCCTTGACCCTTGCCCGGCCTGGCTAATCAAAGCAGCCAGGCCTATAACAACCGATGGGCTACAGCGATAATTAATGGGTCTCTCCAGGAGGGCAAGGTTCCCCTTGCTCTCAAGGAGACACTCATTAGGCCCATTAGGAAGAAACTAAATTTGGCGGCGGACGATATTGGCAATTATAGGCCCATTGCCAATGTTTCTTTCCTTAGCAAAGTGGTGGAGAGGGTGGTGGCTGATCAGCTTCAGGCTCTTCTGGATGAAACCAATGCCCTGGATCAATTCCAGTCGGGCTTCAGGCCGCGTCATGGCACAGAAACGGCACTGGTCGCACTGTTGGATGACCTGTTGAGGGAGGCTGACCGGGGCAAAATGTCCTTGTTGGTCCTCCTCGATATCTCAGCCGCCTTTGATACCGTCGACCACGGTATCCTCCTGAGGAGGGTCTCCGAGTTGGGAATCGGTGGTCAGGCGTTGGCCTGGCTCTGATCCTTCTTGGAGGACCGTCCCCAGAGAGTACAGCTTGGGGGGAGTGTTTCAGCCCCGTGGAGCCTCAATTGTGGGGTTCCGCAGGGTTCGACCATCTCTCCAATGCTGTTTAACATCTATATGATTAGATCACTGTAATGCGCTCTATGTGGGGCTACCTTTGAGATTGTTGCGGAAGCTTCAAATGGTGCAGAATGCGGCGGCCAGACTCCTTAGTGGGGTGAGAAAATACCAACATATCTCTCCCACTCTGGCTGCCTTGCATTGGCTGCCCATTCGCTTCCACATTGATTTCAAAGTGTTGATGATGACGTATAAAGCCCTAAACGGTTTAGGACCTCGATACCTGGCAGATATCCCACCTAGATCTACCCGAATCACCCGTCATAGCCAGGAGGGACGGCTGAGGGGCCTAACACCGAGAGAGGCCCGGAAAGAAAGAACAAGAAACCGGGCCTTCTCGGCAGTGGCCCCTTGGCTTTGGAATAACCTTCCATCAGAGATCCGCCTGGCTCCTTTGCTGGGTGTTTTTAAGAGCCAATTAAAAACTTGGCTCTTCAGGCAGGCCTTCCCTCCTGTCAATATTTGATTTTATTTTATTATAATTTCTGTTTTTTCTCCATCTTGAGTATTATTAATATTAATATTATTGTTTTGAATTGTTTTATTTTAATTTTAATTGTTCAAGTGTTTTATATTTAATGTTTTATGGAACCCGCCCTGAGTAGACTTTGTCTAAAAGGGCGGGATAAAAATCGAATAAAATAAATAAATAAATAAATAATATAAATAATAAATATATATAT
Source organism: Intellagama lesueurii (assembly GCA_037013535.1). Taxonomy (NCBI): domain Eukaryota; kingdom Metazoa; phylum Chordata; class Lepidosauria; order Squamata; family Agamidae; genus Intellagama; species Intellagama lesueurii. The sequence continues at coordinate 340,629,128 of JBAJHW010000001.1, read as the reverse complement.
TTTCTCCATCCATCATCTGGCCTTTTAATGCAGAAGGAAATTGAAGAATTGTTTACAGTGGCTTACTTATAATGCAACACATGTAGAGAGGGGGGAAATAGCTTTTGCTGAACTCCTTGCTTCTAATTAATAATAATAATAATTGGAGGTGCCGAATATTTGCTGCGGGGTGTGTGGAGCAGGGAGATGGACGGAGGGGTCCCGCATGTTGTGGGCTCCTGCCAGCTGCTCCCTTGTGTATTGCCATGCTGAAAACTCTATCTGGAGCCTCCGCCCCTTGTTTGCTATCTACGGGGACCAGCGAGGTCTTGGGAACTACATGCCGGGACTGGAAAACGGCAACAGTAGCGCCATTTTCCTTTCCAGCTTTCTTTGCTACTGTTGCCTGTGCTGCTTCTATTATCCCTTCCAGCTTTTGCTACTGCTGCCTGCGCTGCTCTCAATCTCCACCACAGAAGCATTTTACAGCTATAAAATCAGCCCCACAAGCATTCCAACTCGAAGGAACAGGACAGAGAAGGGGGGGGGGGAGTTTAAATTCTTCTTTTTCTTTATTTATATTATTTTATTTATTCTTTAGTTAGCTTATTGTATGTGAGGGGGAGCTTGGGGATATTTTTCATTGTAAATACTTTTAAACACTATTTAGTTTATTGATTATATTATTGTTTATATTATTAAGGCTTATTTAATGTTTTTTATATTTATTTTTATTTCACTGTAGGTCAATCTATTTGCTGAATTTGCTTTCTGTTCTTTTAGGTTACTTGATTAGTAATTGTTTTATGTTTTTTATTTGAACTATCTGCACTTTAAGTTACTTTGGTTAATTCTATGGAGTGGCAGGCTTGCCCTCCCAGTGAGGGGCCACTGAACATCCGGGTGATTACAGGTAGAGGGAGATATGGCGTTGGCAGGGCCCCTACTCGTGTCAGAAGAACAGTGAGCAGATGCTTGAAAGCTGTTCACTGTTCTGGGACCCTGACCAACTGTCAGGACCGAGGTAACCAGATTAGCCGACTCTCCACTCTAAAACTGGTGCTGTTGAATGCCAGGTCTGTATCCAATAAATTCCAGATTATTTATGATCTTATTCTGGAAGAGGATGCAGACCTGGCATGCATAACCGAAACCTGGATTGGCGGGGAGGGGGTCCACCTCTTGCCCTCGCCTGTCCTCCCAGCTATGCGATCCAGCACCGGGGTAGACTGGAGGAACGGGGGGGGGGGGGGAGTTGCCATTATATATAAAAACACCCTAGAGGTTACTAGGCGCTCCGAGGTGGTGAAGCCGGGTTTAGAGGCCCTCCACGTATCGATAGGGGCTAGGGATGGTATTGGGATTCTGCTGGGTTACCGTGCTCCCCACGACCCAGCCATCTCCCTACCAGAGCTGGTGAGCTTCATCTCCGCGGCTCTGTTGGAATCTCCGAGGCTTTTAGTCTTGGGAGATTTCAACATCCATGCGGAGGCTGAGGTATCTGGTCCAGCTCTTGAGTTCCTGGAAACCATGGCTTCCTTGAACATGTCCCAACATGTTAACAGCCCCACCCACGTGGGTGGCCATATGCTAGACCTGGTCTTTTCCACCAACTGGAGCGAGCGTGATCTGATGGTGACCGACCTTGTGTCGGTTCCCTTGTCATGGTCGGATCACCACCTAATAAAATGTAACCTCTTAATGGCCCTCCCACCTCGCAGGGAGCAAGGACCTATTTTAATGATCCGCCCTCGAAGGTTACTGGATCCTATAGGATTCCAGGATACCATGAGAGGGATACCGGCAGATCTGGTTGGCGTTCCTGTCGAGGCTCTGGTGGATGGTTGGGCTACGGCCGCCACTAGGGCTGTAGACACGATCGCTCCTAAACGCCCTCTCCAATGCAGAGCTCGTCCAGCGCCCTGGTATAACCAGGAGCTACGAGCAATGAAGCAAACTAGGAGAAGGCTAGAGAGCAAATGGAGAAGGAAACCGACGGAGTATAATAAAGAAGCTGTTAGGGCCGCGACTAACGTTTATCTGGCTAAGATAAGGGCTGCTAGTCGAGCTCACCTCGCTAACTGGATAAGCGAGGCTTCAAATCAGCAGGCGGAAATTTTCCGTATAGTTCGCGACCTATCCGGAATTGGTCGGGGCGAAGGGCCTCCCCCTAGCATCCTAGCATCTCCCCTGACCAATTTGCAGCATTTTTTAAAACTAAAGTGGAGGCCATCCGCCGGGAGCTTTCTCCTTTTTTGGTTACAGTAGATCGAGCAGAGATGTCCAGCGCTCCGCCTTGCGCGGTGAGTTTTGACCACTTTCAACCTGTGACGCCTGACATTGTGGACAAGGCGCTAGTTCGCTGTCGGGCCACCACCTCCTCCCTTGACTGGCCTGGCTAATCAAAGCAGCCAGGCCTATAACAACCGAATGGGCTACAGCAATAATTAATGGGTCTCTCCAGGAGGGCAGGTTTCCCCCTGCCCTCAAGGAGACACTCATTAGGCCCATTCGAAAGAAACTTAATTTGGCGACGGACGATATTGGCAATTATAGGCCCGTCGCCAGTGTTTCTTTCATGAGTAAAGTGGTCGAGAGGGTGGTGGCCGATCAGCTTCAGGCGCACTTGGATGAAACAAATGCCCTGGATGAAACAAATGTCCAGTCGGGCTTCAGGCCGCGCCATGGTGCAGAAACGGCATTGGTCGCCCTGTTAGATGACCTCTTGAGGGAGGCCGACAGGGGAAAAACTTCTCTGTTGGTCCTCCTCGATATCTCAGCTGCCTTTGATACCGTTGACCACGGTATCCTCCTGAGGAGGGTCTCCGAGTTGGGAATCGGTGGTCAGGCGTTGGCCTGGCTCCGGTCCTTCCTGGGGGACCGTCCTCAGAGAGTTCAGCTTGGGGAGCATGAGTCGGCCCCGTGGAGCCTCAATTGTGGGGTTCTGCAGGGTTCGACCATCTCTCCAATGCTGTTTAACATCTATATGAGACCGCTGGGCGAGGTTATCAGGGGGTGCGGAGCATCGTGCCATCAATATGCCGATGACACGCAGCTCTACATCTCCTTTTTGCCAACTATAGTGGATGCCGTTTTGTCCCTGCAACGCTGCCTGGGGTCTGTATTGCAATGGATGCAGGAAAATGGGCTGAGGCTGAACCCGGACAAGACGGAGGTCCTGAGGGTCGGGGGGCCTACCATCAGCGGTTTGGGAAACTCCCTCTCTTTTGGGGGGGGGTGACTCACCGCGAAGAGTGAGGTGCGCAGCTTGGGGGTCTACCTGGACCAGGCGCTTACCATGGAATCCCAGGTAGCGTCAGTGGTCCGCACCGCTTATTTCCATCTCTGGCGGATAGCCCAGCTGCGTCCCTATCTAGATGTTGGGTCGCTCACCACTTTGGTCCATGCGCTCGTAATCTCGAGATTAGACTACTGTAATGCTCTCTACGTGGGGCTGCCTTTGAGATCTATGCGGAAACTCCAGATGGTGCAGAATGCGGCAGCCAGACTTCTCAGTGGGGTAAGGAAACATCAACATATTACTCCCACTCTGGCCGCCTTGCATTGGCTGCCCGTTCGGTTCCGCGTAGATTTCAAAGTTTTAATGCTTACGTATAAAGCCCTAAACGGTTTAGGCCTCGCTACCTGACGGAACGCCTTCTCCCACCTAGATCTACCCGTATCACCCGATCTAGCCAGGAGGTGAGGCTGAGGAGCCTAACGCCGAGGGAGGCCCGGAAGGAAAAAACAAGAAACCGGGCCTTCTCGGCAGTGGCTCCTCGTCTTTGGAACAGCCTCCCTCCTGAGATTCGCATGGCCCCGTCGCTGGGCATCTTTAAATGCCAACTGAAAACCTGGCTGTTTAAGCAAGGCTTCCCTCCACCCACCGTCTGAATTTAGTTATTTTGTGTTTTCTTCCATCTTGGATCATTGTTTATTTAGTAATATATTGTTATGATTTTAAATTGTTAAATTGTTACATCATATGTTGTTACCCGCCCAGAGTAGTCTATATGACTAGATGGGCGGGCTATAAATGTAATAAATAAATAAATAAATAATTAACTCGCCTTTCTCTGATGCACTGGCAGAATAAGCTAATGAAGCTGCTTCAACGGCTACCCAGCAGTGTTGTCAGAAGATTGCATCGTGAACGTTACAAGAAGGTGACCTGGCTGACTCCTGTGCCTGATAGCCATAAACTTACTGACCAGGACATAACAGACTTTGTAGAATGTATTATTCAGCCTGTCCTCCTGGCAATGTTCAGCAAAACTGGAAGCCTGGAGGCAGCCCAGGCACTACAGAATCTTGCACTAATGCGTCCTGAGTTAGTAATTCCACCAGTACTTGAAAAGTAAGTGTTAAATAGGACTCGGGAGAAGCGATTTAAAATATAATGTTAATGAAAAGGCGCCCCAGAATTTTGTCTTCTATGCAGATGAAAAGCTCAGGTTTCGCTAAGGAAGGACTGATCTTCTTACATGTGTTTGTTGAAATGTGTGCTGTGTTACAATCTATTCGTTTTCCCATTTTAGTTTATGTGGTGGTCTTCTGTTTTATACATTCATGCTTTAACTTGCCATCATTCTGTCAAAATAATTCCCTTGTGGGGACTTGTAGTAATTTTAAGACACAATTAAACATCGACAGCTGTCACGACAATAAGAAAAACAGTAAGTTCTAGGTTTGGCAGCAGATCTCCTGAACTGCAATGAGCTTTCATCTCAGGATTTTAATGTGGTTCCAGATAGAAGCAAATGTAATGCAACTTCTTTCTGATTGTATTTAATATTTCACTGTAAAGCTAGTAGGATGTTTGTTTGAAATCCAGCCTCCCTTCTGTTTCATACATTCAAACCATACAAATATTAATCTGAATAGAACTCCTCAGGTTAGCTTATGTAATGTTAGTGCCTTGCTTTTCAATGTGGAGAGCCAAGATATTGAACTGACACAGTGTGTGCTGGTTTTGTCTTCTTAGTCTTGTACAGTATCTGCTTTCCTATTCATCCACCTCAAAGTACACATATTTCAGCTGCCATTTGTAAAGATAACTATTTGCATATCCTACATCATGCTACTGTGGGAGACTTAACTTTTTTTTTAAAAAAGGTCCTAGTTAAAGTGTATATAAATAGTATAATGTAAAATATCTCAATAAGAAGATTACTTGGTTAGCAGTTCTGCATCAATGGTAGTAGAGGAGCAGTGCAACACAGGGGACATAAGTTGACTGGGGTTTCTAGACCTACTTCCATGTCACTCAGTGCTTCATTTCCCCCTTGTGCTTATGGGAATAAGCTTTTTCCCTTGACATAGTCCATAGTCTAGTGATATAGTAGCTCTTCTTGACTGTCCTGTATCTCATGATTCAGCTTCATTGAATGACCCTAGGTTCTGATATCACTTGAGAGGCTGCCTGTATGTTTTATCCACAGTATAAGACAAAACCACAAGGCTGCATAGTTAAGAACAGACCTTGATCATACTGTTTACAGACCAACATGAGAGATTATCTAATTGTCTGCACCAAGGAAGACATTATCACAGATTTTACAAATTCCTCTCTTAATTTTTCTCCCCCACAAAATTGCATAGAACATATCCTGCACTGGAGACATTAACAGAACCTCATCAACTCACAGCCACTTTAAGCTGTGTAATTGGAGTAGCTCGTAGCCTGGTATCTGGGGGCAAGTCATTTCCTGAAGGTCCAACGCACACGTTGCCTCTTTTGATGAGAGCATTGCCTGGTGTGGATCCAAATGACTTTAGCAAATGCATGGTAAGTATATTAATCTCCATTTTTTTGTTATGGTCCAGTGTCATCTTCTCCTTGGCCTTCAGAACATGACTCCAGGTTTTCAGAGTTTCATCACTTCCTTCTCATGTGACCTCCCACATGTCAGTTCCTTCCACTATCTAATATATTACATGCTAACTCTTCATTTCCTAGCTGTCGCTCTCCCCTTTGCCCAGTTTTAACATGTATAATTTGGCATCTAATATTGGACGCTAACATAATTATACCCCTGTTCAGGCATTCTGCCTAAATGGCTAGTGAGGAAATGGGGTGTGTGCAAATACATCCCCTCATGGATATAAATATCTGAAGATAAGCCTGTAAACATGTTTGGCTGAACATAGTTACAAAGCTTCCATGACTGGAAGCCCTGCCTTGTCAGCGTTTGTGATCATGGTAGCTTTGTAAACATGTTTATAAACATGGTCAGCCGAATGTGCTTCTGGGCATTTCTTCAGACTTTGCGCTAATGTTGCAGTGGTCTGACTACCAGGTGGTGTGGGGGATGCCTGGGTGAAATGTAGGTGCATACCAGTCTCGTTACCACTCATTTAGCTCTCTGTGCCAGCATATTGCCTGAACAGAGGGGGATAAATGAACCAAAAGTGGAGACAAAGCTTCCAGAATTCTGCCTTTCAGTCTCACAAGCAGCAGGGAAGGTTAGTGCATAAGCTGGCCATGTTTCCTTTTATGCAGATCCTTCCAAATCAGAGATGAACAAAGTATGGACTGCATTGCATCATCATTGTCCGTGTTGGCTAGGACTGATGGGAGTAATAGCCCTACAACATCTGGGATGCTCCTCTTTCTTCATCTCTGTGATGAATCATAGTTTAGAATGATGTACAAAGGCAGCCAGTGAGAATTGACTATAAGCAACTGCCACATGTTTCATTATGTGTGAGATGTGTGTTGATTGACAGACTTCTTGCTCAGTTTTTCTGGATTTTAAGCGTCTGAACACACTGTGTGGTTTATCTTACTTTTTACAGCTCAAACTTCAATTGCATTTTAAAAGATAATAACACTGATTTTCAACGTAACTGATATCCATTGAAACTTCCTTTGCATTTCCCATTAGATCACATTCCAGTTTATAGCAACGTTTTCTACTCTCGTGCCTTTAGTAGATTGTTCATCTATTCTGCAAGAGAGAAATAATCTCACAGAGGTAAGATGTTAAAGGAATGATATTGCTGTAATACATATGGAGAACAATTCGTCTGTTTTAAATGATTTTTAAATTATTGCATGCTGAACTACTTAAAAAAGATTTCAAGCATAAATATGGGCAGGCAGGTACCTCCCGTGTAATTATTTATGCCATGCTTAAATTGCACTTCTCATTTAAACACTCCAAATTAGTTCATAAAAAATCAAGTGAAAATTTACTTATTTTGCATGTATAAAAACATGACCAAAAAAGGATAATTGAACAGTAAATGTACTGCATTATGGCATAATGATTCTCATAGCATACATACAGTTGGTCTGAAATGCTTTGCTGCAGTTAGAGACATGTATCATAGGCATGGATCCGATGGGGTCTTTATAGTCACAGAATTTTTTCTGTTAGCAGACTGAGCATGGGGGTGATTCCCCTGTAATCCACTCATTTGCCTTGAGAACCAGCTCTGCAGTGCTTAGACATTCTCTGGGGCCCCTCTTTTGTGGCATAGAGGGCTGCAATGGGAACCAGGGTCGGGTGGGAAATTCTGCTATACTAGCAAGCATTCACTGATGGCATGTTGGATGTAGATCATAGTTTGGAAGTAGCAAGGAAGAAGTCTTTCATTTTTCTCTTGTGATTTTAAATTGTAGGTGGAGAGAGAACTCTGTTCTGCTAGTGCTGAATTTGAAGATTTTGTACTGCAGTTTATGGACAGGTAAATTATGGTGGGAGACTGAGCTAGTAACTCTGTTTAGTAAGCTTTCCCATATACCTCAGCTTGGTCTCTCACACTGCAGGGCTGTCTGATGCGGTCTTGAAAGCATCAGCACTCCCATTTCTATGAGTCACAGGCCAATTTAGTGCATATGTCCTTTTAATAGTTCTGCTTTGGTTCCATGTAGTGTTTTATCCCACTTTTTAATAATGGGGAAAATGGTTGAAGGACTTTTTTTATGAAGTTAAGACACAGGCTTTAAAGAAATAGTTTATTTCAGCTTGAGTTATTTAAAAAAAACTAGTTGGTGTCATTGCATAATAATAGAAGGCAAGAGAAACCATTCAGGTGGTAGAGAAGAAGGAACACAGATCATGTGTTAAAATTTAATTAAATTTATATACTGCCCCAGTAGTGCGATCCACTGTTCAAGAGTATGTCAGGATATGACTTCCCAATAGCTGTCACTTGGCCTTTGGCCTGTTCACAAACAACAACAACAGAAGGCCTTTGCTCCTTTTTACTTTTCTGATTTAGAAGATAGCACAGACTCCAGAGTTGGGAGTTTTTAATGAAGAAGTCTTAATATTTCACTAGTGCTTCTAAATCTTAAGTGGAGAGACAAGTGGATCAGGGGATCCAAAAGGGGGATAATTCTCTTTCCTGCCCACTGGTACTGTCCCATTAATATCCTTATGTAAGACTAGGAAATCCTCTAGAGCAGAGTTTCAAGTGGTTCGGAGTGTTGGGCTGGTGTGGGTGAGAATAGAGCATTCTGTTGATTGATAGGCAGGAGATTTGTGGGGATACAAAGTTCCTCCTGGATCCACTGGGATAGCTTCTTCCCTCTGCTATGCACAGCTGGATCCTGGCCCTGTGCGTGCATCTTAAGCATGGAGAAAACCATGACTTTGAAGATAAATCAACTGCTAAATTTCAGTCTCCTGATTAAAAGAATAGCCCATGAATATTTTTGCCAGCTTCCTTTTGCACACATTACCTATCTTAATATTCTATACTTCATGAGAGAGAGAAAATAACAAGTACAGCTTCCAGCCTGGTCACCAGAAGGCAAGTCTCTGATTGCCATAAGTGACATTGTAGGGTCACACAGAAATCATAGCATCTTGCTAATGCATGAGGGGAATTAGTGGGGATTTTTTTTAAGTTATAGGGTTTTTTTTTTGTTCCAACCTTTTTAATGTAATTTTTTTCTTTGTAGATGTTTTGGGCTCATAGAAAGCAGTACCCTGGAACAAACGAGAGAAGAGACTGAAACAGAAAAGATGACTCATTTGGAGAGTTTAGTGGAATTAGGCTTATCTTCCACTTTCAGCACAATCCTCACACAATGTTCAAAAGAAATATTCAAGGTATGTCACTAACAGTGTGCAAATAAGAACATCGTTCAAATTACTTCCATCGCTCTTAATTTTTATAATGGCAGAAGCCTATAAAATTGCGTGAAATGTTTGTTTCTATGTTTGTCACGTTATTTGTTTAAGATTTGTAATGATAAAATACTGTAAAATAGAAATGGGCAAGAACCATGGTTTGGCCTGGTTCAGCACGGCATCCGCACAGGCATTTCATGAGCATTGCATGCTTCCTTTCCCTGTCTCCTCTGGCAATCACCCACTGGCAGCAGTTTGCTTCCCTCCTCTGCCTCCTCCAGTGGCTGCGCACTCCGACAAGGAGAAGGCGCAGGGAAGCCTGCAGTGGGATTTCACTTGAGGAGGTAGAGAAGGGAAGCATGCTGCTGTCTGTGAGTATGCGGTGTCCATAGAATACCTGTGCAGGTGCTGTACCAAACCACTGAACTGCGGTTCGTGACTGTCTCTATTATAAAATTATGTCACTGCTAGGTGCTGTCAGGGTTTAATAGTGACTGTATGGCTTAATGATCTCCAAAAGGTCCTGTCGTTAAAAACTCTATTCAGATCTTGCAAACAGGCCATGGCTTCCTTTATTGATTCAACTTGTCTCATATTTGGTCTTCCATTTTTCCTTCTGCCTTCCACTTTTCCCTAACATTGCTGTATTTTTTTGGTGACTAAAGTTCTCATGATATGTTTGAAGTACAATAGCCTCAGTTTAGTTATGCTAGCTTCTAATAGCAACTCATGCTAAACTTCATCTAGAACTACTTATTTGTCTGTAGCCAACTCTAGCTGTCTTCTGACACCACTTTTCAAATGAGTTGCTTCCCCCCCCCCTTCCTGTCAGCTTTCTTCATTGTTCAGCTTTCACATTCATGCCAAGTAACCAGGAATACCATAGTTCTGGTTCATGGTCAGTTGAGTTTAGTAATACAAATCTGTTCTCTCCGTTATCTTCAAATTCTTCAGAAATGTTATTTAAATTATATTTTGGCACCAGGGTTGTTACATGGGAAATTTGTGGTCCGTACTACTGTCTGCTCTTGGTTGTGTTTTGGTTACTTCTAAGGCAGCATAGGCCTGTAACAAACTGAAAAGGAGAAGAACTTAACAAAATGGTCCTTTGTGAATGTGGGAATGGCTTATTAAATTAGAAAAGTAAAAAATGGGGTGGGCTTACTGGGCTTACTGTATGGGGGATCTTGAAGTTCACTTGCAGTCTGAAGGCCACACTTTTCCCACCTTTGATTTAAGGAATTGCTAAATGCTGGAATGCTCTGTCTTAATGAGCCCTGGTTTGTGACAGTGTTGCAACTTAGATGTTGTTGTTAAGTCGTGTCCGACTCTTTGTGACCCCATGGACTTAGATATCTAAATCCAAATATGTACAGTACCCATAGCATTTGATGCTTGGATGTCTTGTAATTTATTTATCTTGCTTTTCTCTTAGGTTGCCTTGGAGAAAGTTTTCAATTTTGCTGTTTCAAATATCTTTGAGACAAGAGTGGCAGGTCGGATGGTAGCTGACATGTGCCGAGCGGCTGTAAAAGTGAGACTTCTGTTTTTCTCCCCTATGTGTTCTCAGTTGAGATGCAATCCAAGGGGTAACCATGCTTGCTATGTTCTGCTGGCTTTTGGTATCCTTGCCATTTCCTTTGCTCCTGTTTATAAGCCTTGAATAGTGGATTTTCTGGCCTGCTCCCCTTCAGGATCAAGGCTATGCAGCTCAAAGGCATGTCCCTAATTATTGCTGTAGGATGTTCATTATCTTGCATAATGTAGAATTTGATTCTTTGTGACATTTCAGTGCTCTCCTGAGGAGTCTTTGAAGCTCTTTGTACTCCATTGCTGCAGTGTTATAGAGCATCTTACTCTCAGTAAGTTTCAGTGATCTTGTATTGTAACTGACTTCTGCTCGATTGTGTGTTTTCTCTGTTGAAACTTCAAATAATTTGTTTAGAAAGAAGCTACGATTCTTGATGAGTACTTTTGTTGTTGGATTATTTACAACCTGCCCCCTCCCAGCCACCTTTTTCAGGGCATGCACCTAAGTACTACCTATGTTTGTGGATATCTGTTTGTCACATTCATATAGAATGTTTTTCAGTGTACACCTAAATATAAACTTGCCCAGCATCCCTTTCCCTCACCTTCTAAAAACAAGGCAAAATACTTTCCTTCCTCCTTTTCTTCTCTGTAGCACTAGGTTGGAGAAGAGGAGGAGTGAACCTGTGAGCTAGTTTGCGTTGGAAGAGAAGAGCATATTTTGTGGATGTGGTATAAAAAAGAATCTTCAATATAAATTAAAAAGAAGATACTTACACAGAACAATTATCTTGAAACAATGAGTGAGGGTCAGACTTTTAGACATACATACATCTAAAAAGGTTGGGTGTGAATGCAATAAATATATCTTGACAAAGAACTGTAATCACTATTTACAGCAGTGTTTCTCAACCGTATTATCCGGGCCCACTTTTAATAAGCCTAAAAATCTGTTTGATAAGCATAAAAATGAGTTCCTGCAGGGAAAAAGGCAGAGTAGAAATCAATCAATCAATCAATCTTATTCTCTTTCAAACTGTCAGAGTACAATAGTTTTATTTTGAATTGAAATATGCCTAAAAATGGTCAAAGACTTGCGTAACTTAGGAATAAATTATTGCAATATACTTTACACTGCTGCAAGTCATAGGATGGTGCAATAAGCTGGATAAGAGGAAAGCAATTAGTATAATTGTTTTTCCTGTAATTTTCCAAATTAAGAAAACAACCAATCGCGTTGCTCCTCACAAACGGCACACGCAGCTGTGAAATCTTGACATCTTTCCTCTAGGGTGGGGCATGCCTGGCTGTTTGAGAATCTCTGCCCTAAAGCATCTAGTCTTCTAAAATGCCATCACTCTTCGACTTTTGTTTATTTTTATGAGTGTAATTTTTTGGCTGAGCATCAAGATACGAGACAGTTGAAGGAAGGACAGAAAAGGTTGCTTAACTATCCAGTGGGTTCATCAGGAATACGTAGCTTAAAATTCTGTGTTCAGTTAGATGTTTGTAAATATTTATTCCGCTGCCTATGCTGCAGTGTAATAACAGCTTTAATGTTTTTCATAACTAGATGACGATGTCTTGCGTGATGAAGAGTTAGATAAGGAGCTTCTCTGGAACCTTCAGCTTTTGTCAGAGGTATTTATAAGGAATGCTAGTTTTAATTCTGCATATCCTTACTATGTTTTTACCATATATTTTGTTCCAGTAAAAAGTAACAGCATGTCAGGAGATAACAGTTCAAGTTTTTCTGCGGAAGTTGCTATGTGAGGTATACACGTAAAGCACATAAGCGTTGTGACTAAGAATAAACTTGCTTAGGTGAAGTTCAAGGCAATATGTCAGCTTTATAGATGGACACGAACCACTGATTCAGTGGTTTCTGCTGGTTTGTACTTTGTCTGGACAGGTGTTTGGCACTTCCCAGTCCCAACTCCTCCAACAGGCACCCACTCAGAGGCAGTGCCCCAGCTTCCCTAGCCTGCCTCCTCTGGATGCTGCTTCTGAGTGGGCGCCTGCTGGAGGAGGCAGGGCTGGGAAGCAACGGACACCAGTGGTTTGTACCCATCTCTAGACAGATTGCTCTAATCCAGTACTTGTAGTCTCTTTATAGGCCATGGCTGCTGTGTCTTTATTTATCCTTGAATGGGAAGGGGAGAGACAGAAGCTTGTTCCTTGCTCTCCCCAGGTTCATAGCTGTAAGCTTTAAACAAGCTTTAAACAACCAATGTATTTTATTCTCGAAGGCTTTCAAGGGCGGGATCTGATGGTTGTTGTAGGTTTTTCGGGCTGTTTGGCCGTGTTCTGGAGGTTTTTCTTTCTAACGTTTCGCCAGTCTCTCTGTGGCCGGCATCTTCAGAGGACAGGAGTTAGAACCAGAACACAGACAGAGTTCTGACTCCTGTCCTCTGAAGATGCCGGCCACAGAGACTGGAGAAACGTTAGGAAGAAAAACCTTCAGAACACGACCAAACAGCCCAAAAAACCTACAACCACCAACCAATGTATTGCTCAATAGCTTTGCCAATGCAATGTTACCAGCTGTGGCAAATTGTTGCTAATTGAAAAAAATCTATTTTTCAATTTCTGGTTTTTTGCAACTTTGTCTCATTATGTGTGAGTCCTGCACAGTCCAAAATGGTTCCTTCACATAACTTCACTTCAGTGGTGAAGATACTTTGTTACAAGGCCAAGAAGAGAAAGGAACAGCTAAGCAAACAACTTAAGATCAAAATATGCCTGTTTATCTTGTGTGTGGGTGTGAACCCAACAGTTTGATCATAACTCATCCCTGCAAAAAAAAAAAAAGTTTAAAACACACAACATATTATAATATTATATATACATGTATGCAAGATACGAAGCACATGGGCCACCACTGATTTACTAATTGCACATGTTCACAAGTCTATATTCTGTTATACAAATTTCCAGTCTAAGAAGAAAATCACAAGTACGTCTCCTACATAAATATTATGATTAAAAAAAAAATTATAGAGCCATCGACCCCAACTGGTTCTCTCTTCCTTGCACTGCAGAAACCAATTCCTTGCCATTGCACACAGGTTTTGTGCTTTATCTCGTGTGTGTGTGTGTGTGTATGTGTATTAAATGCAATAAACAATAGTGTCTTTAAGGTTTACCTTGGAAATGCAATGTTTCTGTATCTCTCTTGGTTTCTTTGCTTTATTATAAGGCCCTTTCGTTTTCCTACCATGTTCTATCAGCCACTTACAATACATTTGTTTTGAATTTTTTAGTCGTTCATGTACCTATACACAAGGCACCTGTTTCTGCAGCTGGTCTCACAGTTTACACCTTGGGCAGTTGGGCTTGGTTACTCCGGGGTGCCTGTAGGCCCTTCTTTAATGAGAGGTTATCCTCTCCTTAATACATGACTACCTAAAACGAACCCATAATCCCCAAAGAGCATGACTAGTGGCTATGCTGTTTGGGACTGATGGAAGTTGTAGTCCAGGACATCCCGCTTTGGGAAAGTTAATCTAAGAAAATGGCGAAAGTAATGTATTTATTTATTTATTTAACTTGTAGATCACCCTGCTTAGTGATACCCACTACTCTGGGTGGTTTACAAAATAGACTGGTGAACCCCGCCCCCCCCGCCCCCAAACGTCACCCATAAACAAACCAAACAATATGGAAATTAAGGTTCAAATTAAAAAAATGGAAACACTGCTCTATCTTTAAGGAGAAAGACAGCTTTGTCTTTGACTTAAGATGACGTAAGTGAATTAGTAAGTTTCTCTTCCTGTGTGTAGTGATCATACTGTATGTTTAATGTCAGATATTTCTGCTTTGGCTAGATCACTCGTGTGGATGGGAAGAAGTTGCTGCCGTACAGGGAGCAGCTCTTGAAGATCCTGCAGCGAACCCTCCATTTAACCTGTAAGCAGGGTTACATTCTGTCTTGTAACCTACTGCACCATCTTCTTCGCTCTACTACACTTATCTACCCCACAGAATACTGCAGTGTGCCAGGTGGCTTTGACAAGCCTCTTTCTGAATACTTTCCTATCAAGGCAAGGATTTTAACTTATTTAGGATTAGAGAATTTTCCTTTTTTTTTTTTATGAAAGTACTAAACTATAATTTTTATTTGCTTTTATTTGAAGATTTAGCTTAATGCAGTGGCTTTGGAAAGTGTAATTGAAAGATGCTGTAAGAGTAGAAATCTGCAATGTCAGTTTGCACCATCAACATTTGATTTCATGTTGTAACTCATTCTCCAGCACACTTCATTTTGAATGGATGGGCAATTTAATATATGAAAAGTGAGCAATGGACATGAACGCCTCTATTAAATGCATTCACTGTTAAGCAGCTCAGTAACTAAAGGCTTCCTTTAAACAATTGAAAATTAAGATGTACTGTATAAATCAGCAATGTTCCCCATTGTATTGATGATAAATGCTTCTTTTCTTGACTGCATGTACATTAAACGTGCCTTGCCATTTGCTATCAGATTTATATGAATTATAAAGTGGTCAAAAATCACATGCATTCTTATATATTATAGAATACATTGCAGTATACACAGTGTCCCTATTAACCAAAAATATCTTGTCAAATGACTGTTTCCAACTTCACACAATAGCTACATCTGAGGAATGCGAAACAAAGCATGGGAGATTCAAACAATCCCATTTTGTGCACATTAGCTGCCCAGATTGTCCCCTGGCTCATTCAGGTTGTTGTTCCATGCTGTCAAATTGTTTCCCATAGGCAGGTCCATGAATTAGGGACATCCAAAAGTTTTTGCCATTTGTATAAAATGAATGAAAACTAATTGCCAGGATTTGTTTTATTGTGTCAGTCATCAATTTTATGTTAGAAATTCCTCTTTTCCTACTATCTTCAGTTTTCTGTGGCATTTCTGTCTTTTCCAACGAGTCTCACTTGGATAAACATAGCCAATATAGAAAGTACCTGATTCCACCACTGTGGTGGCATGTTTTTTCTGCTTTGAATGTCTGACTCACACATTGCCAATGTGAATGCACGGCCAGAGATGGTATAGACAACACATGTGGAATCAACATGTTATTTCACTTCGGCCAAGGTAGTTCCGTATCAGTTCAGCATAAAATGAAATCCCATAGTCCATGTAGTAGTGATGTGTGACTGTTATCAACTAGCAATTATAAATTTTGTCCCATAATCAGATGATAGATTTGTCACATAATTTTGATTTGCTTGTGATTTATTTTATCTGACACTTGCAACTATGTAAAAGGGGGCAGAAATCGAGATTAAAGGTGTGATCAGATAAATATTTTGCCCATTGTTTGATCCACTGTGGGGACAGGTTGGTTCACTCCTTTTTCCCCAATGATCACAGCAATTGCTGGAGCAAATGCCCAGAGCATTCCAGCCCACACTTTCCTGAGCCCCTGTCAAGGGCTTCTACTTTTTTTGTGTAGGTAAGGTATTTCTGATCTCATCCTTTTTGAGCACATGCGATCACTGTGAATGGACCGAAAGTAAGTCTTCTGGCTGTCAAGGGTCCTTCTTGTTTGAATTTGTGATATCATGAAGTGACTTAATAAGCAAGCCACTTCAGGATATCAGCAAATTGAACACTTTCTCTGCCTGTTGTTTGAGGGGCAGGGGAAGTGATTTTTTTAAAAGACTGTAGTAGACCATCACTGATGTGCTGGACCATTATATATATATATATATATATTTTTTTTTTTAAAAAAAAAATCTTTTCCTTGTTTGAAGGGGTGATTAAGAAAGTGCCCACAGACAAATCCATGACAGTGGCTCTTCTGCCTTTTAATAAGGGTTATTTCCTAACCCTATCTGAATTGATAATAGAATTATTACTTTACTGTCTAAACTCATGAAAAAGTGGAGGACGCAAGATGCGGATACCTCTTTTCTAATAATATCCTTAATAGAAAAGATATTTTCCAGAATCGTTCTTTAAGCCCTTTGTGATTCTGCCTGGCTTTAAATCCCCTGTATAGACAACTCAACGATAGTACTAAAGTCTGCAAGCCTGATTTTCAAAGAAATGGCCTTGATGTCTCACATTTAATGTATATGGTCAGTATTAAATTATTTGTAAACTCCTGATAAATTGAATAGTCTCTTAAATGTTATTGAGTACAGATATCAAAATGAGCTTTGGTGTTGATAAACGTGCTGTTATCCACATCAAAAGAGGCAGATTCTCAAGGGCGGTAACTATGAGCTTACTAATGGTCAGTTTATTCAATGCTTAAAGAAGCAAATGTCTGGGCATCCACAAAAACCTCCATATAAAACACAAGGAATAAGTGCTTTGATAGCGTAAAGGCAATATACAGAATTGGAACTCAATGCAAAAGGAAAACTTACTCAATGCAAAAGAAAAAATAGCTGGGCAGCCCCAGTATAAACACATCCATTTGGAACAGTAGAGTAGAAGCAAAGTAATCCTGATGGTTTCAGTAGGAAAACCTGAGTCCTCCTGTCAAAATACTGTGCCATCATCCGAAGGCATGTACAGAGTCTCTTTATTTGCCACAGAGCATGGGTGGGCACAGATTTGTTGATCTCAGGAGTCTCTCTATGGGTGAGATAATCAGACTTTGGAACTATTTCCATGGGTCCCACTTCATCAGAATATAGTAGAAAAGATAAAGAACTAACAGTATTACAACTTGCAAGTGAGAACCAATTAATTAAACACCCACAAAGCCAGGATGCATGGCTTAAGAAACCATTACATGAACAAACCCTGAGTTACCTCTTGAATGATAATGTCAGTAAGCAATAACATGTGGTTTAAATTAGACCACCTTCTGGCTGAAAATGAGGGATTCCTATGTGCAATTCCAGACCAAGTTATTTATACTAGATACTATCAGAAAATAATTATGACGTAAGGTGTAAGTGATATACCCTGTTTCCCCTAAAATAAGACCTAACCTGAAAATAAGCCCTAGTATGATTTTTCAGGATGCTCGTAATATAAGTCCTACCCCAAAAATAAGCCCCAGTTAAGTGAAACCCCGCCCTCCACCACTGTACAGCAACCAGAAGAAGATGACATGACTGTATTTGAATAAATGTAGATTGTTGTTCATGAAAAAAATAAAACATCCCCTGAAAATGAGCCCTAATGCTTTTTTTGGAGCAAAAATTAATATAAGACCCTGTCTTATTTTCGCGGAAACAGGGTATGTAGGCCTTGTCATGAATCCAAAGAAACAATTCATCATTTCTTAGTTGGATGCTCTAATCAACAGATTGTGTGCAAGCATAACCAAGTTGCAGACACAATTTCTAGCAGTTGGCTAAATCTTATGGATTACTCACATTTTTCCTCCACATTATAAATTGCATCTACCTCCAGTTTCAGAAAACAAAACTTACAATACTATACTAGGGTAAGCAAATTATTAAGGATAGAACGGTTGATTTTAATAAGCGAGACATTATACTTCTGTATAAAAAAGAAAGGAAAACATACCCACTAGAAGTCAAGAGTTCCATCAACAAACAACCTAAAAAGTACAGAAAGTATAAAAATTGCAAAGTGCCAAATATTAAGGCAAGAAATTAAAATAATATGAAAACAAAATTATGTCATCCTCCTCCTACAAATTTCATTATGTGGAGTCATTCCAAAATCTCTGCTGAACAGTTTAAAACAATTTCCAATAGGTAATAATAATTTGTCTAATAAGTCTAATGATTTGTTTCCTGAAATTAAAAAATCAATAATTTTGCAAACAAGTCATCTCGCCTGCAGATTTTTAAGGCTTGATTCCTATTTGAGAGACAGCAATATGAATTGGTTGTATATTTTTAAACTGCATTTTGTATGTTTTAGCCATAAACATGTTTTATGAGCTGGTCACCTGACCGTAATAAATACATTATCTCTCATACTGTTACTATTTCCAGCAATCCTAACTTTCCAAAATTTGTTCCAAACCTGACTTACCAGTTGTTGATAGCTGCAAACCTCCAGAATAATTTTGCTATGACACATCACTCTAGCTTGGGATGAATGCTGCAAGCACCTTTTATCTCTAATTATCTCCTTGTTCAGTGTGTAACACAGAATTGTTTATGATTCTTGCTAATTGCAAAATGCATGCTCTGGTTTTGTGTGTATAGGACTGCGGTAAACCTGGAGACCTAAGGAACCTTGACATCCAGTGGCATGTTCCATCAGCTGAAGAGATGGCTTTTTCTTTTGAATTGCTGGATTCATTTCTTCAACCAGAGCTTGACAAGTTATCGCACTACGCAGATGGAAATCTTGAAATGTCCAGGTTGGTAGAAGTAGAGTTGGTAGTTGGGGGTGTTCTCTGAGAAGTGCTACAGATTAACTCAATTTCGATTGGCAAGATTTCCTCGTATCAACTCTGGAATGAGGGGTGATGGAAATATTACCGTATTTTTCCGTGTATAAAACGACCCTTTTTCCTAAAATAATTAAAGGAAAAATTGAGGGTCGTTTTATACTCGGAAGTAAGGAGGGACTTATTTTGCAAAGAAAATGTAGAAAAACTACATTTTTTTTGCTAAACCTGGAGGGGGAAAGCTGCTTTTTGCAAAGAAAATGTAGGGGGAAAGCAGGAACTTTCCCCCTCCACTTTCTTGCAAAGAAAGAAATTTTGATTTAGAAAAATGGGGGGCGTTTTATACATGGGGGCGTCTTATACACGGAAAAATATAGTACTTCTTTCTAATTGCTCAGAGGGCTCAGTATTTAGTAGCTTAGTAATCCTGATAGCAGATCTGTGGTGAGAACAAATAACATTATCCCTGTTTCAGAGATGTGTGCATGTGAGAGAGATCTTAAGCACACATTCAGTATACATCTCAGCCAGTCTGGGCTTCTGGTGTGCAGTTGTTGGTACCGAAAAGAAACAACAACAGTCTCCATTATTTTTTATGAAGGAAGTAATGTTCAAATCGCTCAACGACCATAACAGAAGATGGGCACAGCCACTTTATACCTATGAGTTATAGATCTTGAGCTGAGAAATATTTTGTACTCTGTTAGAGAGGACTGCCCTTACTTTTCAAACCTTGAGACATGGGATACTGAAGAGAGCCCTCTAGTGTTGGGAGGCTTAATGGAGGATACAGTACAATAATGGCAGAACACAAATAGAAATGCAGCTGCAGCTGAATTATGTTTGCACATCTTAAATACTGAAATGTATTTAACATTTACTTCCAGAGATGATGTGCAACAGTGTCTTACCATAGTACACAATTGTCTAATTGGTTCTGGGAACATTCTGCCTGCCCTGAAAGGAGACAGAGTAACTCACCTGTAAGTATTTTTTCTTCTTCTATGTATGTAGCAAATGGAATGATTCACAACAGAGTAGATAATTGCCAGGATTTTTGTGCTTTCACCCATTGTTAATGACCAGTTAGTACTCTATCTGTTCAGTTAATGGCTAGTTAGTAATATATTTATCATTTCCTATATCTATTTCTGCTTTGATTTTGTAGGGACCATCTCACTTTCAGTCATATGCAATGCATATAATCTTGAGCTTTTTTGATCACACATTTGGAGAAAGAGATTCTCATTCTCAAATGTAATCCATGTAGTACTTCTGTTAGTTTTAGCATGACACTTTGTGTTAAGTGACAAAATGCTGGATAGGGACGAGCACTTACCATGGTTCATTGGTTTGACACGGTTCAGCAGATTAGGCCCGCAGGTGTTGTGTGGGTGCCTCGGATTCTGCGCTCTGCCTCCTCTAACAGGCAGTGCTGTGGACTTCCTTGCCCTGCCTTCTCTTCTGAATGGGTGGGTGCCTGCAGGAGGAGGCAGGCCACAGAGTCTGGGACACCTATGCAACACTTGTAGGTCTGATCTGCCAAATCGTGCTGAACCGACAAATCTTGGTAAGTGTCCATCTCTAATGCTGGATATTAAATCTTTATTTCAAAAACAATTCTTGATGGTATCCATTGGTTCAATGAGATTTAAAGATATGTATATACATGCAGATAGGTGGAGAGAAAAAGAGAGATTTTATATAAATCAAGCTTACTTATAAACATGTATTGAAGATCATAGTAAATTTAATAGTCCCAACTGAATGTTCACTTTACATTCAGTAGTTGATCCAGTGGGCCTATTCTAGTTGGGCATAGCAACTGGCTTTAGGTCCAAGTTATTATTAAGGATTGTTATCCTTCCTAAAAAAAAGCATGCTCCTGCAGTTCATCTTCCAGAGCTAAATGAACTGAAGATTCTTAGCAGCGCAGCACACACAGTGCTTCTGTCTGTGCTGGCTGTGGTTTATCTCTTCTATGCAACCATTTAACAAGAAGGCATCAAAGGCTTTCAGATAACAAAGTCTGGAACATTTTACCAAAGACCAGCTAAAACGTCTCGAATTAATAAACAATTATATTTTCTGTAGTGTTAAGTCTGTGTTTCCTCCAGTGATGCATTTTCTACAGATACCATCTTGTTCAAATCCCCATTTTATTCTGAACACTGGTTACCTTAACCTACATTACCTAAAAAACATAGGCTATAAGATTACAAAGGACAGTGAAAGCCTGAAACACAAAATTAGCTGTTCATTACTGTTGTAATACTAATAGTCAAGGGATTGTTCAAGGAAATGTTTGCAAAAATATGGTAACTGCTGTCTTCAGATTCTCACTGTAAAACACTCAACAATGGTATGATTCTAGCTTCAATTGATTTCTGTCTTTAAAAACATATTAAAGGACAGAAAATCAGAATGTCAGAATGATTTCCAAAGATTTTAAAGGTGACTAAATGGGCTGGCTAGGTAGCTCAGTGATCTAGGTATCTGGCTGCAGAGCCAGACACAGCCCCTGTGTCCCCTGTCAGTATCCTGTGTGGTCATGGGCAAGCTGCACATCCCATAGTACCCCCAGAAGAAGGGAATGGTAAACGACATCAGAGTATTCTCCATCTGGAAAACCCTGGAAAGGCTTGCCATAAGTCAGAATTTACTTTAAGGCACATAATTTTTGTATAATTAATAATGGAAACTTGAGAAATTACATCCATGGCTGCAGGTGCCTTGTTTAAACAACATTTATCTGTTGTGTCTTCTGCAGGGTGCCAAGTCTAGTGTCCTTAGAAGAGATCAGACTTTATACTGGTGTGGACTATGGTAAGTGAGCCCTAATTCTTAGACAGAAGAATCTCACTACTTCTCAGCACAGCAATCAGCTAACTCCTTGTTAGAAGGTAGCAGCTGTTATTCAACTGCATTTTTAAATTCATGCCTCAGTACACAGATACTGATATTCTATGCAAGGAGACTCAGGTTAACGTCACTCTACTTATGCACAATTATAAATGCCCACATGCTATGTCAGGTGAGAAAGGGCTTATGTATAGAATTGATTTCAAGTGTGTATTTTTTTAAACTTCTACCCCCAAGAACAGACAGTTGACCACTTTCCTAACATTGAGTTTTACATCAGTATATCCTTGTTTTTGCATGTCTGCATGTGTTACAGTCGACGAACCATTGCTCGTTCTTCAGAACAAAAAACTGATCTGGTCTTCTTACACTATAAAAATGTTGTGGGCTTCCTGATCCACTATGACAAAGCTATTTGCAAATACAATGAACATCTTGGGAAGGTAGTGGACTTCCCTTCATTGGAGGTGTTTAAACAGGATTTGGATAGCCATTGATTAAGTGTGCTTTAGCTATGGATTTCTGGCTTGAGTGGGGGGTTTGTTCGTTTATCAACAACATGCCTATACTATGTTATCTAGTGGCATGCCACTACTCTGGGGGGGTTTCTAACAAAAGCATATCATAAATACAAGATAACAACCATCCTCGCAGCCTTACTGTGGTTATATAAAAAGCAACTCACAAAAGGCACGAGGTGGTGACCACGGGCAAGAAGGAATAGCATAGAAAAATGAATAAAGTCAAAAATAATAATTACAAAGGAAGATGGTCCTGAAATGCCTCTCTGAAAAGCAAGGTTTTAATGTGCTTTCTAAATGCCAGGAAGGTAGGGGCATGGCGCACCTCGACAGATAGTGCATTCCACACACAGGTGGCCACTACTGAGAAGGCCCAGTCCCTGGTCATGGACTTCTTGGCCTCCTTCAAGGTGGCTACCTGCAGCATGAAGGCCTGGGAGGTGCAAGTAGCGGATCTCAGGGAGAGGCCCTGTAACAAGTACAAAGAAACGAAACCATGCTGCTTATATACTGTCCCACAGTGCTTAAAGCACTCTCTGGGTGGTTTACAATTTAATTATGCAGGCTACACATTGCTCCCCACCCCCAGCAAGCTGGGTACTCAATTGACTGACCTTGGAAGGATGGAAGACTGAGTGAACCTTGAGCCGGCTACCTGGGATTGAACCTGGTTTGTAAGAGTTTGGACTGCAGTATTGCAGTTTAACCACTGCGCCACAAGGCTCCTAAAGAGGTCCAAAACCGTTTAAGGGTTTATATGTCAGCACTTTAGTTCTCTGCTTCTACAGTAGTGACTGGATATACTCAGAGGAAGGCATATGTGCTGAGCAGTACCTAACAAGGAAATGAATGAAGAAGTCCCTGTTTTCATGTGAGCTTTGTGTGTGTCTGTATGCTTGATTATACCTATCTCTGAATCTTTTTGGGCCTTCCATGTACCATTGTTGGGGGGTTTCTTTTTCTTGTGTTTATTTTGCAATCCTTGCTCCCAGTGACTTGTGCCTTACAACACTGTATAATTTAAAGCATAAGCTTTATAAATAAGGAAGACTCTTTACTTTTCTAGATTTGTCAAGGGAGAATTACAGAGAAACAATCAGCAAAGTCACAAGGAAACTTCTGCGTAAGTAAGCTTTGCAGTTGTCTTTTCCCACCTCCCTTACTTCTGCACAGATGATTTAAAAGATTTGTAATTCATTGAAGTTTTGAAACGTAAGTTGATAAACTAGAAATGAAGGAAATAAAACCCCATTGTTATTCATTCTTGGTTCTCTGTAGAGCATAGACAGTTTCTGTTTAAGTAAAGTGTCCAGTAATCTATAAGTAAGTACTTCAAAGCATTTTACTGAGCTAGAATTTTCTCTCTGCCATTATAGATTATGTGCTTGACAACTCGGAGGATAATATTAAGTCTTTGTTCCTCATAATAAAGGTATGGTTGTCGTTCCTGATGTGTTTTCCTAACATTTCACTGTGAGCGAGTGAAATTTTTTCCATTTAACTATTTTTCTCATTTTACAGATCATTGGGGACCTCTTACATTTTCAGGGGTCACACAAGCATGAATTTGATTCGCGGTGGAAAAGCTTTAACTTGGTGAAGAAATCTATGGAGAACAAGGTTGGTTTGAGTAACTTATCTAAACATAAGTAGCATTTCAGAAATTGTTCTCACCAAAGAATAAGTGTTGAGGCAGTTGTTGAAGCAGGGGCACTATAAAGCAGAGGTGTGCAGTCTCATGTGTTAAATTGTGTGTGTTTTTTCTCTCATTAAGGTTCTTTATTGCCTTTCCATG
Organism: Intellagama lesueurii; assembly: GCA_037013535.1. Classification (NCBI taxonomy): domain Eukaryota; kingdom Metazoa; phylum Chordata; class Lepidosauria; order Squamata; family Agamidae; genus Intellagama; species Intellagama lesueurii. The sequence continues at coordinate 340,605,031 of JBAJHW010000001.1, read as the reverse complement.
TTATTATTTATTTATTCCTTTACAATATTTTTAACTTCTCCTTAAAAAGGACCCATGGCAGCTTGCAACAATTAAAATACAGTATTAAAGCTAACAACAGAGGGTAAAAGGATAAAATGACTACAGTACTAAAAAAACATAAGCATCAACAAACACATTCAATGCATTAAGGTGCAACAATTCATTTAAAAACAGCACTCAGCAGTCAGTCACTCAGGGAAAGCTTGCCTGAAGAGAAAGGTCTTCACCTGCTTGCGGAAGGACAGTAAAGAGTGGGCCAGCCTGGCCTCCTGTGGGAGGGAGTTCCAAAGTCTGGAAACAGCCACAGAGAAGGTTTTCTCCCGTGTCCCCATCAGATGCATCTATGAAGGTGGGCGGGCTGAGAAGACGGCCTCTCCTAGTGATTTTTACACTCTCATAAAGGGAGATGTGGTCCTTGAGATAGCTTGGGCCCAAGACATGTGGGGCTTTATAGGTTAGAACCAGCCCTTTGAATTCTGCCTGTAAACAGATTGGCAGCCAGTGGAACTGCTGTAACAGAGCATTCTGTGATCCTTTTGTCCAGCCCCAGTTAGCAGTCTGGCTGGTGCGTTTTGGACCTGCTGAAGTTTGCTGACACTTCCCAAAGGAAACCCTGCGTAGAGTGGGTTACAGCAATCTAGTCAGTATGTAACTAAGGCATGAATCACCGTGGCCAGGAACAGTCACAGCTGGCGCATTAGTTATAAAAGTGCGTGGCTGCACAAGGGGGTGGAGCCCCACCAAAGCGGGGCTGAAAATGAGAGGGAATGTTGGTGGTAACTGTGCCAATGCATTCCTGGCCGCTGCTGAAACCTGGACATCCAGACTAAGAGACGAATCCAGGAGCACCCCCAAGCTGTGCACCTTAGCTTTCAGAGGAGTGTAAATAAGAGACATCCAGCGGAAAAAGCCTGAAACAAGGACAGAAAGTAGATTCCCAGTATGCATAAAGTTGTTTTCAGGTTCACATAATGGATCTGCTTTTCTGTTTATTTGCAGCTTCAAGGCAAGAAACAACATATTAGAGCACTGTTAATTGATCGAGTCATGCTGCAACATGAGGTAAGGTGTGGTTTTTCATGGACATTGTTACTGGTCATCCCCTTCTCAGTTGTAGTATCCCAAGCTTGAACTTGGATATCCACAAAAGGGGGGAAAAATAAAAAATACTAATTTGACATTTTTGGTTTAGCTGCGAACCTTGACTGTTGAAGGCTGTGAATATAAAAAAGTACACCAAGACTTGATCAGGGACCTTCTGCGTTTGTCCACAAGTTCATATGGCCAGGTAAGCGTGGATCCTTTGTGTAGACAGGACATTAACGATGCTGATTTTCCAGCTAGTGTTTGCATGGAATTTAGTGCTCTTCTCAGAGTTGGGAAACATTTGTTTTGGGGCGACAGTTCCGAGATTCTCAGAGCAAACCTGGTCACTGGCCATGCCGTCAAATAGGAATCAACCAGAAGAGAAGGGCTTTTTTTCTGCCCTAGCACCCCAGCTGTGGAATACCCTCCCCTTGGAGGCTTGATTGGGGCCAACATTTTGCTCCCCAATTAAAACATACATATTTATTAGAGCCTTTGGAGGTTGAGGTTCATGGCCTGCGCAGGTTTGAGTGTTCAAACGTTTTAATTTTGTGTTTTAAATGGCTTGATTTTAAATTGCTCTAATTGTCTTATGTTTTTAAATTGTTCTAGACCGCTCTGTAACCTCACTCTGAGAAGGTGTGATATTGGGTGGGCTAAATAAAATAATTTAAAATATCAAGTAGGTGTAGAAGAAGTTGCTGCTCCGAGTTACAGGACTGTGGATGCAGCAAACCGCCTTACAAACAGAAGCTTATTGTTCCTGTATTTAATTCGAAAATGAAAGTCTGCTGTGTTTCTTTCCTTAGGTCAGAAACAAAGCTCAGCAAGCATTTTTCACTGCCCTAGGGACTTACAATTTCTGCTGCAGGGACGTAATTCCTTTAGTTCTGGAGTTTTTGCGGCCTGGTGGGCATAATGTCACTCAGCAGCAGTTTAAAGTAAGGTTTCTGTTAATTTTCTCTGTTGTTTCTGTGACACTGAATAACTGTATGACATGTGCTTGTTAGTTGTATAGTCATGTGGATGTGCTACTTGTAAGTAGTGTCTAGTGAATTATGGTAATCATGAAAACCAAAATGACATTAATGTCAATGTACCTGATGCTTACTCCTTTCTAAGTTCTTCAGAGTGCAGTTTTAACAATACTGTCCATATACCTAGACGTCAGGTTGTGTTTTTTATTATCTTTCTCACTAATGTATCATTCTTTCCCTTTGGAGAACCTATGACCCTGAGTCTAAACACATTTTTAAAACATTTTAATTTGGCTGGCTGGTAGTGGTGGGCTTAAGCCAGTAGATTATGGGGAAGCATCCTAGTTTTCTCTTTACTTGCGTTACATGTGAATAGCTTAGGTTTTTTCGCAGTTTTCTTTCCACACGTAACATTTTGTTATGGAATGTACAGGAATTTGATTCTTGTGTACCAACTTGCTTTATGGGTTGCAGCTTATTTTGCAATTGCAAACGTCTCTTAGATTTACGTTTTTGTTACCGGTGAAGAAAACAATAACCATAAAATAAAGCAACGAAGTTTACAGCAATTGTCTTCATTAGCACATTTGCAGTCGTGATAGCATGAGGGAAGCACTGCTGTGCTGAACAAGCTGATATTAAAATATAACATGAGAAACACATAGGTTGTTCCCACCAGTGTTCAAAACTGGTTGTACTATGTACTTCTTCTTTGCGGTTTCTGTAACCCACATGCCTGGGTTACTGGGCTTGCATAGAGCCTCCTTCGGAACATTCCGGAGTAGAGCTATTTAGGAAGGAGCCCTGCCTCCGCAATCTACCCACCCCTGTACTTGTGCCATAGCTCAAGCTTCTCAGTTCCTTTTTGTCCATCGCCAGAGCAAGATAGACTTTGAATACCTGCTGTGCTGAATGATCTCTGTGAGGCTTTGGGCTTAATGCTTGTTGCTACTTTTATAGTAGACTTCGGTCTAGACGGGCGGGGTATAAATTTAATAAATAAATAATTTTTTCCCCTTCTATCTTTGCTTTTCCATTTTTGTGGATTTTGGGTTTTTGTGCGGTCTTTGCCCACCGTTATAATCTCCAAGGCCCATTTGTGGGGATAAAATAGCTCCCATGGATGGTTATTCCCACTGTCTTCTTTGCTTAGGTGAATCCCACCTCTACCAGTCCTTTCAATTTGTAAAAGTTTTTCTAAGCAAGGTCTTAAACTTAGGCAATTGAAGCTAAGACTTTTCGTGGGAGGAACAACCTTTAAAGGCATCAGACCAGATGGCGCAGTATTACTTTGCTATTCTAAGAATAGCAAACCATTTAAGTTAGAATTTCTCAAAAACTGTATAGGCTACATTGTGCACAGTCAACAACATCGAATCTCTTCAAGGCTATGACCTTAATTTTAGGAGAATAATTCGTCTTAAAACTTAATTTCTGTAGGGTGCCTTGTATTGCCTTCTTGGAAACCACAGCGGAGTGTGTTTGGCCAATCTCCATGACTGGGACTGCATTGTTCAAACATGGCCTGCAATTGTCTCTTCTGGGCTTAGCAAAGCAATGTCCCTGGAAAAACCATCCATAGTTAGACTGTTTGATGATCTTGCAGAGAAGATCCACCGGCAGTATGAAACAATAGGACTGGATTTCACAGTAAGCATGAAATAATTATTTCACTTAGCAACTCTTAACAGGAATAGCTGCAGGGAGGTATTGTGAGAAGAGGGTCCCGATACCAAATGGTGCAGTGTGCGAATGTTGTACTGCGGTATGGCTGCTGTTAAGAACATCAGTCAGCAGTAATGTTGAGAGGTAAATAATGTACATGGAAAAGCTTGGGATGTGAAGCCAACATTTTATGAATGTATGTTGCAAACTATTGACTGAAACCCAGTAGTACATTGCAGTTTGAAAAATTCCTAGTGGGGATTTGGTGAGAACTCCTGTAAGTTCCACTGATTCAGTGGGTCTACTCTAGTTGCAACATTCACTGCGAATATCCACCATTTTATTCTCACTTTGCACTTGGTCATGATAAGTCAGTGGTTGAACTTTTGCTTAGCATAGTAAGTTGCAACTAGAGGGAGGACCATTGAATCAGTGGAACTTGTGGAGGCTTTCACTTACCAAATCCCCACTGATCCAATGGGCCAACTCCAGTTGCAACTAGTACTGATTTCAGCCAATGATTGCTAATTTATTTTATTGTTCCTATGCATGAAAAGGTCCAAATAAATGTAGTTACAGTGACAGTCCAGAAGCTGTTGGAACCACTGGTAGAGCACATGTGTACATACAGCATGGAATGTGGAGCTACTGTGAGAAGGAAGAAGCATACACAACATCATGTGTGCAGCTATATGTGGAAAGTGGACATGTTTGATTTTCTCTGTGAACCAGTATTGGCCAGCCATAGCTCATAACAAGATGATTTGTTATCTTGTTGCTACAAATAATTCAAGGTTTAGGGGGAAGTAATAGAGGGTATTTCAAGCACACTTTAGGGAAATACCTTAAAGTGTTCTACAGTGTTTCTTCACATTTTTTAAGAAGGTTGAGTCCCTCTGGGAAGATGGAGAGAAAGGTGCAAAGAAGAGTTATGGAGATGATTTGGAAGGTTTCATAAGATAAAGCTAGACTGCTGGACATTTTGAAATATTTTCCTAGAGGAGAGATGAAATGAAACAGATTTTATTCATTTGTAAGACTGAATATGTTATTTCACCAGTGCTTTTTCAAAACATCTTGCTTGTGATGGGGGGGGGGGGGCGGGGTGTGTGTGTCAAGTTCCTTATTTTGCCAGGAACTCCATTTGTGTTTCTTTTCCTTTCCAGGTTCCAGAGAAATGTGTTGAGGTTGCTGTTCTCATGCAACAATCAGGTGATCCACCCAGTGGATGGGCGAGCCTGAGTTCAGAGGAGATTCAGTTGGGGATTCAGCGGCAAAAGGAAAGGAATACAGAATCCTCTCAGTAAGCGCAAAAGCCTGGAATGAAAGAACTCACCATAGAGTTAGCATGTATTACACTTACACTAAGAAGTTGCAGTTCAACCATTTTTCCTTTTTTTTTTTTTTTTGGAAGTGTTGAGGAAATCTGAGAGATACCGTGTCTGTCTCATACAAGCAACAGCATGCCTACCTTCAAAGCTTGGAAGTACAGTGGTGCCTCGCTAGACGATGTTAATCCGTTCCGCGAAGATTGCTGTCTTGCGAAAACATCGTCTAGCGAAGCACGTTTTCCCATTGGAATGCATTGAAATCTCTTCAATGCGTTCCAAGGGAAAACGCAGTCGTCTTGCGAAAATCTCCCATAGGGAAACATCGTCTAGCGAGCGCGGGTCCCCGTCGGAATGCACTGACAGCTGCACTGACAGCTTTTGACCACTAGTCGGCGCATTCCTATGGGGAAACCTCATCGTCTAGCGAAAATTCCCCATAGGAGACCATCGTTTTGCGAAGCGCAGTAGCGCTCGCAAAAAGGCATCGTCTAGCGATTTCCTCGTCCTGCGAGGCAATCGTCTAGCGAGGCACCACTGTAATGTGTTAGAAATAACAACAGTACCTGTAACATGTTTACATTTTGGGGTAACAGTGTCCTTTTTCAGGTTTTAACACTAATGCATTTATTGGGTTACATGTTACTTCAAAAATGTTGCTTTTTAGCTTATTTTGGGGGCTGAGTTACCCATTTTTGGTCATTTTTCTACTTATCAATTGTTAAAGATACTAATTTGTTCCTCATAAATTGGTGGGTAATATTTTAGAGACAGAGATAGAGGTAGATTTAAGCCATAGTTGACACCTGTCTTTGGATTGATAACAGACTTATTGGGGCATGTAGTGTTTACTATAAGTTTTGCATGTATGTTAGCTTGTGGAAAGCCTTTCCTTTGCTACAGAGAATCCAGATTCTTTGGACTGGCACAAAGCCAGGTGACATCCTGCATATCGTTGCTGAAATGTCCCAATATCTGAAGGTTTCTTTTTGTTTTCAGGATCTATGAAAGTTTGATTAACAGGCTGTTAGACTGTGTGGATCAAAGAAATCTGTAAGTGTTTTTCTCCCCAAATTTAAATCCTGCTCTCATCATTTAGCAACTTTTAAACAGGACTGTGTCCTATCGCCTGCTCCTTGTCTATCTTGCTGTGAGTCCTGTGCCAGATATTTTTCATTGAGGGTTTCCACTCATATAAAAAGAAATCAAAAGAACACCCACCCCAGGGTTTTCACTCGAGTCAGTACTACTTGGTCATTCACATGAATGACCAGAACTTAACAGCAGTGGGATGTTTGATCAGCTGATAGTAAATTGTTGGTGATTTGCCCAACAATTGTCTTAGAATAGCTTGTGTTTAAGGGAACTGATGCCTTTTGGAAATTTGTTGACGATTGATCACACACCATCTCTTGGCTTTTAAAATTTGTCTTTGAAAAAACATCATCAAAGTAATGGTGTAAAGTAAAAGCAGAAAATAATCTTTGTCTGGAAAGAGCAGTCCCAAACTTTTATTCTTCATATGGGTACCATTGCTTTACTTTAAAATGCTGTAATTTAGCAGACTTTAATTTAGCAGTAAAATACAGATGTTACTGTATTTTACTACTTCCATTTCTTTATGGTCAAGTGAAAAAGAGAAGTGAAAAGGAAATTGAAGAATGTGGTGGCATATGTGGTTTACTGGAGATATCCTGTTTTAAAGTAAATTTAGTATGCATATGTTCGTATAAAAAGAAATCAAAAGAACACCCACCCCTGGGTTTTCACTCGAGTCAGTACTACTTGGTCATTCACCTGAATGACCGGAACTTAACAGCAGTGGGATGTTTGATCAGCTGATAGTAAATTGTTCGTGATTTGCATTGATTGATTTCTTTAATATGCATATATGAGCATTGTAATGCAATTTTAATTTTGGCATAATAGAGTAAAAACATTTTTTCCACCAAATCATCAGAGTTAAATCATCATGTGCCAGTTTTGGAAAGGAATGGAGTTATGGTAGCCAGAGGAGTTTGTTTAATACACTAAATTCTATTTAGTGAAATCACTCTGTCGAACAGGATTGATTATTTTCTCCTTTCTTTCTCCCATAACTTTGTTTCAGGCCCTGGAAGTTTGAGCACATTGGCATTGGTTTTCTATCCCTTTTATTAAGAGATGACAGGGTGTTGCCTGTGAGAGCCATAACATTTTTTGTGGAATGTCTCAACCATGATGCACTAATCGTTCGCAAGGTAAATATGGCAAACTGATCGCAGTGCAAAGAGCATAAGAACAGAGTGTAAGAGCAGTCATGGGAAGACCCAGAGGTCTGTTTAGTCCAACATTTTGCTCATAGTGGATGCTTCTGGAAAGTCTCAGCAGAAGATGAATAAAGTCACATACTTTCATTCATGATTCCCAGCAGCTAGTACACAGAAGCAAGCCGTCTCTGATGCTGAGGGTAACGTATAATATATCCCACAGTTTATGTGCTGATACTGATCCCAGTGTCCTTAACCCAGCAGTCACACAATTGTTTTCTTCATAATATCAAAGTGATATTTCTTGCTGATCTTGTTTACATGGTACTTTTCTTACCAAACAATAAAAATAAGATTTGCCAGGTATGTAACAGGGCAGTGGTTCCCAGTCTTGGGTAACCCAAGTGTTCTTGAACTGCAATTCCCAGAAGCCTTCACCACCAGCTGTGCTGGCTGGGGTTTCTGGGGGTTGCAGTCCAAGAATACCTGGGTTACCCAAGGTTGGGAACTACTATTGTAGGGAACTACTTTAGTTCCACTTTGCAATTGCAATGCAGAATTAATGCTTAGACTGTACCTTAGTAAATGATTACATAGTCATCACCTGGGCTTTGTAGCAGGGTCATACTGTCTGTTTGTGTAGCCCAGAACTGCCTGTCTGGTCTTGCCGTAGCTTTCTGGAGTTTGAGGTGGAGTTCTTTCCCAGTTATCTGTTCTTGGAGTTGCCAGGGAGTAGACCTGTATGCAAAATAAGTGCTGCTGGAGACTAGAAGCCTTTTCAGATTCATCAGAAGGAAGAAATAAATTCAAAAATCAGTACTTTCTGTGAAAGAAGTCTGGTTTATATGCATGGCTTTCAGTTATGTGAAGTTAATATGTGAACCAAAATGTTCCTTCCTCTTGAAATAGGGATAAAATTTGATACAGACAGAGCTGGAAGGATATCAGTTCTTCTTATTTGTTTATTAATTTCTCCTACTTGGATTCCCAGTGTGGTATAGTCGATAGAGTGACAGACTAGGACTCTGGAGAACAGGGTTTGAATCCCGACTTGGGCCATGGAAACTCACTGGAGGAGTGGAACTGGTAAAACCACTTTTAAATATCTCACTTCCTTTGAAACCCTATTAGGGTAGCTATAAGTCGGTTCTGACTTGACAGCATAAAACATACACACACACTAGGTGGTGGTCTGTAATGTTGGCCTAAATCCTGTTGGTACTTGTGTAAGATTTGTGCAACTCGTGGTGGCTAATTATTTGAGCAGCCTGGGCATATCTTGATCGCATGCCTGATTGCACATCCGAGAATGAGCCCAGGACCTCATCAGTTAGTTGCCGCAAGTTGCAGAAACCTTATGTAAACAGCAGCAGGATTCTGGCCATCAGGTAGGGAAAGGGGTTTCGTTTCAGAATAGGTTTTATTTTTTTAAAGTTTTATAATGAAGCAATTGCCTGCACTAACCTTGTCAAATACATGAGTTCAACCTTTATTTTTTTCCTTTTAGATGGCAATCTCTGCTGTGGCTGGCATCCTCAAGCAATTGAAGAGGCCTCACAAAAAAATTCCCATCTGCCCTTTTCAAATCAGTAAGTGTGCTGAACAACAATAGCCTCAGGTGTGGAGCTGTTCTTAACAACTAAAACCTTTTAATTAGCACCTGTGAGTGTACATGTGAAATATGAAGTAGCTGTCCACATCCATTGATGAGATGACATTCAGAAGCACAGATTCTTCATTTGATTCTGCCTTGAGTTTTTGGCCCAGGTGCTTTTAACCTTCTTCTTGAGAATGGTGTTTTTTTGTTTTTTTTAATTCTGCCCTCTTGGCCACTCCAATTTTAATGTGAAAAACATAAAGCAACAGCCTATTGATAAGTAACAATTGCATCATGTATTTCGGTTAATTAAAACAGAACAAAATAAAAAGCAGTTAAATAAGGTCCTCCAATGCCTAAGTGAAATGTTGACGTCTCTTTCGAGAGCATATTTCACAAAAGCCCTTATACTGCATTTATTTTTCACTCCTCTTTTAATACATGGAGAGAAAAAAATATCACAAGGGCAATAAGTTTATCCATAACAACCACCCAAAGCTTCTTGGAACAAAGTTGCCTTCTGAAATTCGTAGTTTTCAAAGTGTTAAATAATGGGCTGTTCCACTTCTCTTGAAGTATACATTCATAGTGGAGCTGCATAGCTTATTATTCAGTTACCCAGAAAGCACTATAGTGGAGCTGGAGTGCAGTCTCAAAGACACAAAAGCATGCTCTGTGAGGGAGAGCTGCTAAATAGTCTGGTCCTGTACTTGTGCTCACTTAACATACATAAACCAGGAGATAGATTTTAAATTGTTTACTTGCACTGCCGTCTCCTTTAGCCTCAGATTCTAAAGTTTTCTCCCTAATTTCATGTCTGAATGAGCAAGATCACTTTAAAAAGATACTTTTATTTTTTTTTAAATGGAGAAAACTGTGGTAAAAATAATTCAAATAAATAAGTTATTCACGTCTTATAGTTCCTTCTACTCCATTGCTTCAAGATTTCCTTTTGATCCAAGCTTAACTATCCAGTTCATGGTAGCAGAGCTGAACTAAGATGCCTGCAGGTAGTTCTCTCCTCAGAGACAGGATTATTGTGAATCTAACAGAGTACAGTTAGTATCGAATGGATTGTTGTGCAGAGGTGGGTAGTTTGGTAATGAGTCTGAGAAATATATTTAGTATGGACTCTGTACCTGATTATAATAACAGTCAGTCTCCCCAGGGTTCTTTTCACTGTTGATGCTACTTAAACATTAAAAAAAATCATTGATTTCATAAGTTTCAGTGCAGTTCAGTTCCAGGCCTTATTTGGCACAAGGTTCTGTGTACTTCAGGAGACCCAGTGTGGTATAGTGGGTAGAGTGATACACTAGGAGACCTTGGTTTGAATCCCTGCTCAGCCATAGAAACTCACTGGGGAGATGGAACGAGTAGAACCACTCCTTAAAAATCTCACTTACCTTGAAAGTCCTATTAGGATTGCTGTTGGTCAATTACATCTTGGCGCAGATCGCACACGCACTTCTACAGTGGGTTATAGTCCACAAAGCTTATGCCAAATAAAGTTTATTCTTTTATGTTTGTGATAAAATTGTTGGACTTTAAAAAAATTAACCATGGCATATTAGTGAGCTAACTTTTGTAGCTTCTCTCTCTCTCTCTCTCTCTCTCTCTCTCTCTCTCTCTCTCTCTCTCTCTCTCTCTTTTTAATGAACAGGTGGAACCTCTCGGCCTTCTAATATCCAGGCTGGTGACAGATCTGACAACCAGTGGCTGCATTATGAAAGTGCCAGTTTACCAAAGACAAAGCAAGCATGGGAGACCTGCCATTTTGTGGAGAAGACTCACTGGGGATACTACGCCTGGCCTCAGTAAGTGGTAGCTTGGCTTTCCTATCCAGGCCGTGTAAAAGCTTCTCCAGCTGTCTGCTCACCAATTATCACTGTACCCCTCTCACACCTGGTTTGATATGGCAGTGTGTTTGAAACATCTAGTACTATTTTCAATCAGTACCTGATAGAATTCTCTATGCTCTGGACCACCATATCAGGTCAGGGAAGACTACAGTATTCCCCATCCCCAGCTCCTTTGATCACTGTTGCTGTGAGTCATGACAAATTGATATAGCCGCCCAGGAACTGGCATAACTACAGTTTTCATTGATATTCAAGGATATTGTAAGCCGTCAATTGTTTTTTTTCCCCCCTTGCAATTTTTAGAAATATGGAAATCTATGCTTCAGCAGAGGAGCAACCAAAGCTTGGAAGGTGTAGAAAGGAACTTTCAGAGGTGAATATGGTATTTTACATTTCTGCTGAAAGTCTGTCTTGATCTGATTCAAGTTTGGGCATATATATTTATCTGTTTTATGACTGTGGGAGAGATGCATGATCAGAGATCTGTCTTGAGTTAACTGAGTTCTATGTAGACGCTAGTTAAAAGAGGAATGGAGAGATTGACTCAACTATACACAGATTATCAGGGTGATAAGCTCCATGACTGCTGTGATCAACATGACTTATGTGTTCTTGTTTTACCTTGGAGATTAAGTGATTAAACTGTCCTGTCTTTTGTTAATTTATTTCACATGCAAGCAACTGCACACAGTTATTCTGATCTGGTGCACATATGCATCTTTATCAATAATTGAAGCATGAATACAGTGCTCTTTTAGTTTAAGCAGTTGACAGATCTAGATGTCAATTACCAAGTGTTCAGTAATGATATGTAGATAAAATGCATGTAGATCCATGTGTGTTTCAGTCTCCCATGTCAAGGAAATGAGAATGAAGTAGGGAGCAGAATTGAACATACACTATCAGGTCATTGGTCCATTTATTCCACCAGTGGCTTTCTAGGATCTCAGGAACGTGGTTTTCCCATATATGCTACCTGAAGTCTGATGTACTTGGGATCTTTTATGTTTGGACACTACCTCTAAGTTACAGTTACTCCCCAGAAGTGATTTTCTGTGGTTGTCTGGAGGTCCTTTGACCATTATTTTAGTGTATCAGTTTAGTAGATTATCACATTGATTTAGCAGCATATGTGTTTTACTGAATCTAAACATTCAGCCGCCAAAATTCACTTGCTTAGTGTAGTTAATCACACAAGAGTAGGCCTGTTGAATCAATGGAGATTTAGTGAGTCAGCTCCTCTGAAAGTTTCAGTGCTTCAAATGGGCCTACTCTAACTGCGACTTACTGTACTATGTTAAGCAACAGGATTTTGGCCAGTGGCCTCCTGAGGGAAAGGTAAGAGAGCAAAGTAACAAATTTCTGTAGAAAACAACCACATGACGAGTTGCAAAGCTAAGGCATTACGCACACTTTTCCTTGGCAAGAGTATGACTGACCCAAACTCTTTCAGTTATTCACATGAGTGTAAAAAAAAACCACGAAGTTGATTTTGAAGGTTACATGCCACATGATTGAGACCATGCACTATTTAGAGGTTCTTTCACAGTGCAGGGCTATTTAACTTTTGAACTAATTAAGCAGTGCCTCTTCAGTTCTGTTACACCATTGTTTCTTTTTTACAGGCAGAACAAGTCATTTATGATCATTTTTCTGATCCAAAATTTGTTGAGCAGCTAATCAAGTTTCTTTCTTTAGAAGACAGAAAGGGGAAGGATAAATTTAATCCTCGCAGATTTTGCCTCTTCAAGGTGACTCGTTATATATTACTTTTATTATTTCTAAAGTAGACAGAATCCCTGCGAGAACAGCTCTAAATGCTGCATTATACTGATGCATGCTGTTAAGGCGTTGCGATTGTTATACCTGGATGTATTTGTGCAGATCTGGGGATCATTTAAAGGCTTTGTAAATGGTAGTTCATAAAGTTAGTGTTGGTGCCAAGCACTCCTCCTTTGCCCTTTCCCCCTTTTCTTTGCACACTGCTTCTCAGCTTAGTTTCTGCCTTATTCTATGCCAGTTTTTTCTCGTTCAAACCAGGGAACTCTGGCCTAAGGTTAGATGATACACCAGGGTCAGTTTAGCTTCATAAATATAATGCTATAGACTGTGTGTTATGTTTATGTCTCATACGAGTGTCAGAAGCAAGCGACTAACTTTGGCTTAATTGTATTGCATTCTGCATAACATCCTTGTAATAGAAGTGGTTTAGATATTTAGCTGCGAAGCCAGAGCTTGGGAGTTCAGTTCCCCACTGTGCTTCCAGGGAAAAGAGCCAGCATTGTGGCCTTGGGCAGGATGCACCATCCCAGGGTGCCGCCAGAAGAAGGGAATGGTAAAGCACTTCTGTGTATTCTTTACCAAGAAATTATGCAATAAGTCAGAATTGACTTGATAGCACATTTATTATTATTATTATTATTAAAAAATATCAGGCACAGTAAAAAAAAATTGACTGGTATAGAAACTTAAGTATATGTTAAATATCAACATAGTATATATGCTGTTCTGATGCTGCTGCTGATGAAGAAGTGGTAGTACAGTTCTGGGGGAAGCACATTACAAAAACGTTATACATCTCACGAAGAGCATTGTCCATAAATGGGCTTGTGTTAATGTAGCGTGTTTTTTTTTAAATTATTCCTCTAGAGGAGCATTTCTGTTGCCTCCCACTAGCCCTTCCCATAACCTGTATATAGGAAAAGTTTTTCAAACTTGTAGTCTAAGAAGCCACATCCATTTGGTGTGGATATAGGTTGATAAGCTCCATGGCTTCCTGTAATTCAGGAATTGTTGCAGAAGGCACAATTCCATGTGTAGATTTCCATTGTTCTCTTGATCATGACTTCCCTAAGGCAGGGGTCCCCAACACCCGGTCAGCAGCCCGGTGCCAGTCCGTGGCCTTGGCAGGACCGGGCCACGGAGACAGATCTCCCGCCCCCCCCGCACACACTCCCCCCACGCACCCCACCCACACGCATGGCCTGCCCACCTGCACATACGGGTGCCCCGCCCCCCTGTGAGCGTGCCCCGCCTCCGCACACAGACCCCCCCCAACCAGTCCGCAGTTCAGAAAAGGTTGGGGACCACTGTCTTAAGGTAAAGCCAACATCTCAATTTATATAGGCAGCATGTTATATTTTTAAAAAATGTAGCAGCTAAAAAAAGCTGTGTTACATAAATAAGTGGAAAGCTCTGTCCCTTTTGTATGTTATTGATGTGTTCTAAAGAATTAATATGGTCGAATTGCTAAATGAAGAATGCACAAACCTTTCTTCCTCTGGAAATGTAACTGGTGTCAATGCAGGCGTAGCACTAAATGTCTTCTTTTAACAGGGCCTGTTCAGAAACTTTGATGATGCCTTCTTGCCTGTACTAAAACCCCATTTGGAACGTCTTGCTGTGGATTCCCACGAAAGTCCCCAACGATGTGTAGCTGAAATTATAGCTGGTTTGATAAGAGGGTCTAAACACTGGACATTTGAAAAGGTAGTGTTTTGTTTAACTTCACAAAAATGCACATGAAATGGCGGTCATTTTATGGTTGCAAAAACTAGTGTGAATTCCCAAAGAAGACCAATATATACATAAATAATGTGAGTTATGCTTTAAATGTCCAGAATCATAGCTGTTTTTGGTAGTGTTTCCTACCCCAAATAATTTTTATCTTGATTTAAAACTAAGGATGTTTTGAAGCAGTAAAAGTAGTAAGGGCTGTTTATATTTTGCTCTATGAAGTTTTGAGATAGACTGTTTTACTCAAAAGTTGAAGGGCTTTGTGCTGCTGTTGAATTAAACCTGCAGAAACTGTCCCAGCAAGTTTGGATTATATATACAGTGGTGCCTCGCAAGACGAACGCCTCGCCGGACGAAAAACTCGCAAGACAGCTTCTTCTATGGCCGTGCTTCGCAAGACGATTTTTTTTTCCGCAAGACCGATGCCTCGCAAGACGAAAATAATTCGTTCGTCTTGCGAGGTTTCCCATAGGAATGCATTGCAATGCATTCCTATGGGAAACCGCTTTTCGCAAGACGAAAATTTCGCAAGACGGCGCTACTCGCGGAACGAATTACCTTCGTCTTGCGAGGCACCACTGTATTACAGATTTGTGAATTGATTTTTCATTGTCGTTCCATTAAGAGAAATAGCTGAGATAAATTACAGGTGTCACATATGCATCACATAACATCATATTTGTCCACTTTACTGTACAGTTGGAGAACCTCTGGAAAATTTTGTGCCCACTTTTAAGAACAGCTTTATCCAACATTACAGTGGAAACCTATAATGACTGGGGGACGTGTATAGCAACATCATGTGTAAGTCCGGTATTCTTTTTTAATTTGCCATATTCAGAAACCATGCTCCTCTTATAGTTCAGTGGCTGCAGAGCCAGAGGTTGGGAATTTGATTCCCCACTGTGCCTCCTTGTTAGGGGTCAGACTCAGTGATCCATAGGGTCCCTTTCAGCTCTGCAGTTTTAAGATTATTATTACTCAGTCCTTCGATTTGGGTAGACTCAAGCACATTTCAGTTATTTTGCTGGAAACGGTCCAATAGTTAGGCCTTTGCACTTTCTACACCTTTCTCCTTAGTTGATATCACTTTACCTTTTCTACTTCTGAAGTTCCTTTGCAATTGTGATTGTGCATGCAGTGTAAGGCTTGAGGTTTAGCCGCACCTCTTTGCCTGTGGGGCAGACTGATGACTTCTCCTGTGATGTGATCTAAGAGAATGTGGCTCTTCTTGTGACCGTGGGGATGATAGCATATTTTATCTAGAAAGAACATTAATATAGCTCTGGGAGCTGTTTGTTTGTTTTCATTTGCATGTAAATAAAATAAAATGAACTGTATTTTGAGAACTTACAATACAGCTCTCTGTATGTCTTCTAAGTTTTAATGAATTTAGCAGGACCTGTTATCTGAGAAGCATGTATAGGATTGCAACCTAGATTGTAATTCTTTGTTCTCTCATTTGGGTGTAAATCCTGTTGAACTTGTTGAGATTTACTTCTGAATAAACATGCATAGGCTTAATCTTATATCCAAAGCTTAAACATGCCCAGAGGGATTTAATTACTCTGATTAAGATAGAAATCTATTAAAAATAATTACAGGAACATTGTATGTAAGATAGTGTTTTGGGTACTGCATTTTTATTGTTATAATATATTTTATATTTT
Source organism: Intellagama lesueurii (assembly GCA_037013535.1). Lineage (NCBI taxonomy): Eukaryota > Metazoa > Chordata > Lepidosauria > Squamata > Agamidae > Intellagama > Intellagama lesueurii. Next base: position 340,589,060 of record JBAJHW010000001.1, on the reverse strand, counting down.
AAAGATAATGCCTGTCTCGATTTTTGTTTCCTGAGGGGTTTTTTCCCCCTTCAGTAAAGAAAACACTATTATGTGGTTTGATAATGACTTTCAGAGGGCTGTCCTAAGATTCCTGTTGGCTGGAAATGATATTCTTCGTTTTAAAAAATATACAGGAGAGCAGGGACCCCCGGAAGTTGCACTGGTTGTTTGAACTGTTACTGGAGTCTCCATTGAATGGTGAAGGTGGATCATTCGTTGATGCCTGGTAAAAACCTTTTATCTGCTTTTGAGTCAAATCATGGGTGACAGTGAGAATCAGCTATACAGAGAACTGATTTTTCATGTTAGCCTATAGTAGAAGTTACTTACCATAAGTCATGTCACAGTTCTCTCTTTTTAATTTCTAACTGGATTACCTAACTTAATGGGCTGGCTTAAGGTAATGCTGTGGCAAATAAGGGTTTGGCATTATAGCGGTATTGCATTGACCAACATTTGTAATATCATCTCTTGTGTGAGTGTATACAAGTCGTTATTATAAAAAGTTGAGGTACACTGTAACATAGTTTATGTTGTACAAATTCAATGAGGATAAAAAAAATCGACTACTGGAAAATATGTGATTGCTCTCCATTTCATAAGACAATGGCTGGAATTCTGTTGCTTGGCATAGCAACTCACCGCTACAATAGGCCCATTGAATCAGTGCCAGTTTGATGAGTCTGCTCCTCTATAATGTTCCATTGATTTGAGGGGCCTACTCTATTTCCAGTTTACTATGCTAAGCAATAGCATTTCAGCCAGTATAGTGTATGAGATCAATTTTCATCATACATAGTATCTTTTAGAAATGGTATAGGTGCGCTTTCCTAAAATTATAACCATAAGCACTGTTTTCTTCTCCTCCTTCATCTTCCCCTTCCCTGCCCCAACAGTCGTCTGTATGTACTGCAGGGGGGGCTTGCACAGCAAGAATGGCGCGTCCCAGAGCTGCTGCACAGATTGCTGAAGTACTTGGAGCCTAAACTCACCCAAGTGTACAAGAATGTCAGAGAAAGGATAGGAAGGTTGGTAGTGTCTCTTACTTAAATCCTTGCATTATTTTCAGGACTGTTTCTTGAATAACCTTGCTTAAGTGAAATACATCTCTGGTTAATGGAAAAATAGGCTGTTGTGGTACGTACCATCTTAGAAGCGGCACTCCTTTTCTCATATCCAAGAGAAAATACATTTTCTGTATGGTCTTGTATGATCAAAGAAAGTGAATGTGGGCTTTTGTCCCTCAGGTAATGCAATTATTTTTAAGCAAACTTACATTTGATGTGAGGACATTTCACTCCCATCTTGTTTGATCTTCATTGGTTCTTTATTTGTTTCCATGTTCGATTCACAGTACTGGTTCTTACCTTTAAAATCCCAACCACTTGCGGACTGCATTTTTAGTGATGTCTTCTCATATGTGCCCTCACATACATCTCATTCAGTATCTGAGGTCCTGTTGCAAGCAGGTTGGCATAAGCAGGGCCTTTTTGATTGTGGCATTGTTACTGTAGAATGTTTCCTTGGGTAGCTCATAAAGGCCAGTTGCTTTGTGCCTTTCCCTTTGGGGAGGCTGAACCAACAGAAAAGTTGAACTGCTGATAAACTAGAGGTTCTTGACTTCTGTTAGCTCTTCTGTTTTGTTTCTTGAAGAATTCAGTCACTAGGCAAAATATTTGATTGATTATATTTTATGATTCTTCTGAATTTGTACAGTTCTCAGAAAATGGTCACATTATCTTTCCTGAACTTCAGTGGCTGGAGAAAAGGAAGTTCTCTGTGACTATGGATGGTTTATATTAAACTGTGCATTGTTAATATAAAACATATGCATTTTTGTTTTATGTAGCGTTTTGACGTACATCTTTATGATAGATGTTTCCTTACCAAATACCGCTCCAACAAAATCTCCCCATGTCCATGAGTTCACTTCCCGAATACTTGAAAAACTCAAACCCCTTATGGAAGTGGATGAAGAAATTCAGAATCACGTGATGGAAGAGAATGGATTTGGAGATGAAGATGAGCGAACGCTAGGCATTAAACTTTTGAAAACCAGTAAGTGCGTATGTGCTAAACTTGCCAAAGCCTAGTTCAGTGTATAGTGTAGAGCTGTAGATGTCTTTTGAGGTAATTACTAGTTTAGATGATTCTGAATTATGCATTTTCTCTTGTCTTAATCTGTTTCACCTTGTGTTGAGCTATTTCATTTGTCTTTCATTTACCTTCCAACAGTTCTGAAGTGGTTGATGGCAAGCACAGGGAGAGCCTTTTCCACAGCTGTTACAGAACAGCTTCAGCTTTTGCCATTGTTTTTCAAGGTAAGACGTTCATTGCTTTAACTGTATTTAGATTGCAAGTCATTTTCTGAAAACATTAAATCAGCAGTGCTTGACAAATTAAAACAGTATATGAAGCCCTCTTCTCGATCAGGAATAGTACTTGTTTGAAGGACATAAGCTCACTGAATGCAACTCCAGTCATGCTGGTCTATCATGTTGGGTTGTGTAACCTAGGAAGAACTGGCTGTCAAGTGTGGGTGTAGCTGCATGTGAAAATAGACAATGCTTCTGTAGTTCCATCCACTTTGAATTGTCAGTCCCACCCACTTTGCATGACTCAAATGCTCATCACATGCTGGAGTGGGCAAAATTACAATTATTGTGAAGAAATCAGTATACCTAAAACATAACAACCTTCCCTTCCAACTGATTATTTTCCTCCTTTAGATTTAAGAAGCGTTGAGCAGAAAATAGGTTGATGGGGAAAGTTTCATAAACATTCATCTCCAAGAAAATGCTCTTCCCCCCCACCCCTCATCTTTTGAGGAGCCTCGTGACGCAGTGGTTAAACTGCTGTACTGCAGCCAAAACTGCTCACGACCCAGGGTTCTATCCCGGGTAGCCGGCTCAAGGTTCACTCAGCCTTCCATCCTTCTGAGGTTGTTAAAATGAGTACCCAGCTTGCTGGGGGCGGGGCAATGTGTAGCCTGCGTAATTAACTTGTAAACCACCTAGAGAGTGCTTGAAGTGCTCTGGGGCAGTACTGTATATAAACAGCACACTTTGCTTTTGCTTTTTGTGTTTTCGGGAGAGGGACTGCTGTGAAGGGATCTGAATCTTTTAGCAATGTACTCTCTCTGACTTCCATTGAAACCAAAGCACTTTCTTCCTCCTTTCACTGAATCATTCTTGCCGTATTGTCACATAACCCAATCTGATGGGCTACTGAGGTCATACAGATATGATTGTTAGGAAATCTCTGATTGATTGGAACCGCTTGTAGAAGAAGTGAGATTGGAAGATGGATACAGAAGCTTGCTGTTCTGCCTAGAAACAATAGTTTAAAAATGTTCTAATAAGAATACTGTGGGGGGAATGGAGCCATATTGACCCTCCTCAAACACCCCATTTACTTCCAAAATGTTTACCATATGAGATTAAGATAACTCCTATTTTCAAAGAAATTTTAATTTTGACAAAATTTTGCAAGAGTTATGTTTTGTTGTTTAGTCGTTAAGTCATGTCCGACTCTTCGTGACCCCATGGACCAGAGCACAACAGGCCCTCCTGTCTTCCACTGCCTTCCGGAGTTTGGTCAAATTCATGTTGGTAGCTTCAATGACACTGTCCATCCATCTCGTCCTCTGTCGTCCCCTTCTCCTCTTGCCTTCACACTTCCCCAACATCAGGGTCTTTTCCAGGGATGAAATGTTCTATTCAAGAAATGTTCAAGAAATGCTCAAGAAATGTTCAAGAAATGTTGTATTCAAAACCAGAAGAAACTGGGGAAAAATAGTAGGCTTTCTACTTTTGTTTGTGCTGAAATTCTCACACGACCACAATGGAAGAAGTGCTTCTTGAATAAGAAGAAATGTAAACATAACTCTTTTACTCTTTTAGAACAGAAACAAAAGACTAAAAGAGTTATGTTTACATTTCTTCTTATTCAAGAAGCACTTCTTCCATTGTGGTCATGTGAAAATTTCAGCACAAACAAAAGTAGAAAGCCTACTATTTTTCTCCAGTTTCTTCTGGTTTTGAATAGAACATTTCTTGTTGCATCTAGTATATCTAAGAGAGAATAGCTTAATTATACTCTGAATATGTTCTCTGTGCCTTATGTAAAGTTCGAAGGATGGAATATTCTTGGTTGTTTACAGCAAAAGAGATACATTATTTATAAGAGGAGCTCTCTGCATGTTAACCCAGTTTCTGTTTTGCTTGTTTGAGTTCTGATTTATCTCTAAGGAGAGCTTGCTAAAACTTGCAGAACCTCATCAGAAGACATAATCAAACAAAAACAAACAACAAGAACAACAAAACCCACAAATTTTCCCAATCTCTTCTTCTTACTCCAGAGGAAGTAAAAATGTAAAAACAAAAGTGGTATGATTCAGTTCTTCTTCGTGGCCTCTGTGAATCATACTCTCGTGGAGCCTCATCGGAAAGTTCTAGAGCTTCTGCGGTAGCAAAAAACACATTAGAATAAGGCCCCTCCCCCCTCGTATAAGTACCTTGGCGTCAAGGCTCCCCTTTCAATTTCTTTCAACCGCCGCGTTGAGAGCCTCATAGTTCTGCTTCTGTGAGTAAAAGAGAAAGAGAGTTTATTCTTGATTCCTCCCTGTTTAAAATCTTTTTTCCTTTTAACAATTAGATCAAATTTATTATCTCGGAGATATTTTTTCTTCTTTACCTTGCTCGGCCTCCAGCCGGAGCAAACCCCCCCCCCATCATCGTTTTTTCCCCTCCAAATTATTTTTCTTCTATTCATGGCCCCTTTGGGCCCGTTTAAACACGGTGTGGTCTGTGATAACAAAATACCACTCTCCGACAGCCGCGCCAAGTGTCTTTTTTGCTTGGGAGAGGCGCACCAAACGTCCTCCTGTCAGCATTGTAAAAACTTCAAGCGCAGAGTTCTCCGTTCTTGCCTATCGAGGTTAAAACTCCGTCTTTGGGAACAATCCCTTCAACCAACCAAAATGGCCCAACCTCCTTGTAAGGCCACCTCTCAGACCAAGGCGATGGAAAAGGCTCTTTCCGAAGCCTCAAAACAACGTCCATCGACCACACCATCCCACTCTGACGCGCCGTCCACCTCGTCTAAAACTTCCAAAACCCATAAATCGAAGCGCTCAATACCGAAATCTTTGATATCGAAGCCCTCCACTAAACGCCAAATGTCCACCGAAGCCTCTTCGGTTCCGGAGCCTTCTCCACCTAAAAGACCTAAAGAACATAAATCTAAATCTGCAGTCATTTCTCAGCAACCTCAACAAACGTGCAAATCAATCAATATTGGCTCGCTTTCTGATGATGACAGAATCCCTTCTCATCAACCCTGCTCTCAATCACCGGAATGGGATGACAGAGTCGATCGCTTAACATCTTCTCCTCCCAGTCCTCAACACTCTGTTTTTTCGAGCAACCCTTCCGTAGTTGCTTCACCCGACAGGGTCAACTCCGAACAACAACTGGAGACCATACCTTATTCGGTGACATCTGATCGTCCACCACGACCTCCTCAGAGACATCGGCCCCAACAGTCCCTTGAGCTGTCTATTCCATCACGCGTGGTTCAGCACTCTCACCGGGTTGCCATTTGCCCCGACCAGTGCTCGACCGGACAAACCGCAACCGCCAATCAGCCAGTTGATCTGTCCAGTTTGGTCGTACCTTCCCATGGCGGGCCTCGATCTCGAAAGTCATCTGTGTCAAAACGGCCATATCACCATGACCCACATGGACTTCAACCTGCTCCCTACCTGGCAACTAAAAGACCCAGAATGGTTGAGCAACATTCTTCTACACGTGAGGCTTTTACAGCTCCAGCCTCCTGCTATTTTCCTACTAATCCAGACGAGGGAAATAATTCCTCTCGCTCGGCATCTCCAGCGTCTATTTACTCCACTGCTTTGCCAACTCGTCAACAACCTCCGTTTTGACATCACCAAGACACAGGCTCTGATATTGATGATCCTCGATATCCATCCTGGTCCATGGACACTCATTCTGTCCCTCTGTCGACGCACGATTTCCATTGCCCGATAGAATCCAACATCATTATGACCCCGAGTTCGACACCTAAGTTCAACCATATCAAGCAACATCCATGGACACTTGGATGACATCTCTCGATATCGAAAATCCTCGACATTGACAAATGTCCATGGACATGCCGCCTCCATCAACATCGAGTCACAAACGTCAGTACTATGACGTTCAACCTGTCGACACCGAAGTTGATCGTCAATCCGTCGACTCCCGACGCGACCCCGATTATTCCAATCACGGATCCATACCTCAAACTCCATCAGTATTACTTACCTCACCAGAATCTGATCTTGTCGATGCCGACCCACCATCACCGGCGGAAGACTTCCAAACTTACGCCCAACTTATGATCCGTATGGCTAAGTCTCTCGATCTCCAAATCCACCGCCCTTCGACAGAACCGGCCAATCATCTATACGACCCAATCTCTAAAGATACAACTACTCCAGTACATATCTCAATGCTTCCAACTTTACTTAGCACCGCTCAACGATCCTGGACAAAACCAGCCTCTTCCCATACCATGTCTAAACAAATCGATAACCTCTGCAGAGTCCATGACCCTGGAGCTTTATTTCTTCAAAAACAGCCAGCTCCAAACTCCATTTTTGTCAAAGCCTCACAATCCAGATCTCGACATCGACAAACCCTCATACCACCAAATAAAGACAGTAGAAGGATCGACTCAATGGGAAGATGGCTTTATTCATCAGCAGCGTTCACCATGCGTGTCGCTAACTACCAGGGAGCCATGGGTGCATATCAACGTTTCCTTTGGGACAATATGTCAACCTTTGTCGAATCTTTACCAGAAGATAAAAAGGTACTTGCCCAAATCTTCCAACAAGAAGGCCTTTCCGTTGCCAAGCAACAGATGCTTTCTGCTAGGCACATGGTAGACGCCACAGCAAAGTCCATGGCCACTTCAGTGGCCTTCCGACGTTTCTCTTGGCTAAGGACAGCTGGCCTGGCTGAGGATGCCCACGCACGTATCGAAGACCTTCCATTCGATGGGGCAGGCCTCTTTAATGCTGAAATTGATGATATTTTGGAAAACGTACAAAAGAAAAGATCAGCAGCTAGGGTTGGGGAGTTTATCCATCTTACCAACAATGCCCCCAACAAAATCAATGGAGATGACCGTACAACTCCTATCAAAAATTCCAACGTGATCCTCCAAAACAAACATCTTATACACCCTATTTCAGAAATCAAAGAAATAAACCCCATCAACAGCCCATTACTAGGCGCAACGACCGCAAACCCAAACATCACGTTTGACGCTCCCATGACCGAGATCGCACACCACTCCACCCATCCTGCCCTCTGGAAACACCTACCTGTCTGGGAATCCATCACTACAGATGCCTGGGTACTGTCCATCATCCGAGATGGCTACCGCATCCATTTTTTCCAACTTCCTCCGGCAACACACGTCATCACTCCACCATCTCCAACCCTGCAAGAGGAAATAAGAAATTTACTCCTCATACAACCCGTCTCACAACACAACAAAGGGTTTTTCTCTCGCTATTTCACCGTGCCCAAAAAGGACGGAGGTCTTCGCCCAATCTTAGACCTATGAGAGTTAAACGAATACATCATTACCACAAAATTCCATATGGTTACCCTCGAATCAGTTCTCCCTTTACCCCGCAAAAACAACTGGTTCACTGTCATAGATCTCAAAGACGCATACTTCCATATTTCCATACACCCTTCACACAGGAAATTCCTTCAATTTCAACTAGGATCATAAGCCTACCAATTCAAAAGGATTCCTTTCGGCCTTGCAACAGCTCCAAGAGTATTCACCAAGTGCATGGCACCAGTAGCCACTTACCTCAGACTGCAAAAAATTCTCATATTTCCATATATCAACGATTGGCTCCTCGTAGCTCACTCCCATCACAAGGCCCCATGAGACACTCACTTCACCCTTACCCTCCTTCGCGATCTCGGTCTTGCTGTCAATGAACAAAAATCAATTTTGAAACCTACAAAGATTATTCATTATATAGGCGCACACATAGACTCCACACAAGCTCGCACTTTTCTCCCTCCAGACAAAAGAGAGGGTTTAATCACCTTACTTCAAGTTTTCACCCCTCATGCTATGGTACCCGCCTTAACTGTACAACGTGTACTAGGCACCATGGCCTCAATTACTTCAGTAGTGCAGCATGTACATCTCAAGATGAGATCTCTTCAGTCTTGGTTTCTTGCCCTCTTCAACCCGCTCACAGACCCTCCTCACACTCTTTTAAGGGTCACTCCAGAACTCGCCTCCCTTCTTCAATGGTGGCGTTTTCCTCCCAACCTATCCGTCAGGTGACCGTTCCGACAACCACGACCACAAATACAAGTCACCACCGACGCCAGCCTTACAGGCTGAGGAGCTCACTGCAAATCCCTCAAAATCCACGCCAAGTGGTCTTCCAGAGAAAAATTGCTCCACATCAACGAATTAGAGCTATTGGTGGTTATAAAAGCTTGAAAAGCTTTCAGAAATCTCCTTGCTGGCAAGATGATACAAATTGCCACCGACAACACCACGGCAATGTACTACATTCTAAAACAAGGCGGCACCCACTCTCCAAGTCTCCTCTATTTAGCAGTTGACCTCTGGGAGTGGTGCATAGCACATCATATCCGCCTCACGGCTTTAAACATTGCCGGCCACAACAACGACTTGGCAGATCTACTCAGCCACATGAACTCTCAAGCTCACGAGTGGGAATTAGAGCAATCAGTTTTTATTTGCCTGTGCAAACGATGGGGCAAACCAACTCTCGATATTTTCGCCTCCCGTGTAAATCGGAAGTGCAAACGATACTGCTCCCGAGCCGGCATTGGCAAACACTCCCAAGGGGATGCATTCATCGGCCGATGGCCCAAGACCCTCACTTACCTTTTTCCACCATTCCCGCTCCTCCACAAAGTTGTAGTTCGCCTACAACAAGACAAACCTGATGCCATCATTATAGCCCCTTGGTGGCTGAGACAACCCTGGTTTCCAGTCCTTCACAATCTCTCATCAAACATTCACCACCTCCCTCGCCTGCCCCACCTCCTCACGCAGAACAACGCCCAAGTACTCCACCTAGACTTACCTGTTCTGCACCTGGCAGCGTGGAGGATTCCGCCTCGCTAATGGACGTTCTCCGTCAAGCAAAGAAACCCTCCACTAGGAAGGCTTACCTGTATAAATGGAACAAATTCAAATCTTTCACCGAAGCTTCCTCATTGCCTTCTATCAACCCATCACTCGCTACTGTTCTACGCTTTTTACTTCATCTCAAGTCTAGCGGCCTTTCCCTCTCTTCCTTGAGAGTTTACCTCTCCGCCATAGTTTCGTATCAGCCCTCTAACTCTCCAGCAGCTGATTTCTTCAAACATCCAACATTAAAACGTTTTCTTAAAGGTCTAATATCTACCCAGATACCCGTCCACCTTCCCTGCAATGGTCATTAACACTGGTACTACAACAACTTACTAAAGCTCCTTTCGAACCTTTAGCTTCAACTGATTTACGACTACTTACCTTTAAAATAGTTTTCCTCATCGCCATCACCTCAGCTCAACGAGCTAGTGATTTAGCAGCCTTACGTTACAACTATCCTTATTTACAGTTTTTTCCGGACAAGGTGAAACTATCCATGGATATTTCTTTCCTCCCTAAAGTCGTATCTCAATTCCACCTCTCTCAGCCGTTCATCCTTCCTTCCTTCTTACCGTCACTGTCCACAACTCAAGAAAAAATCCTTCATACTCTAGACGTTAGGCGAGCCCTTGCCTTTTACGTCCAACGCACCCAACCTTTCAGACGTTCACCTCGACTTTTCATAAGTCACCAACCACCTACTAAAGGTCGTCAGGTGACGTCTCAAACTATATCTAGATGGGTCGCTTCAACCATTCACCTCGCGTATCAGCTGGCACGCAAACCAGTCCCGAAGGTGATTTGCCCTCACTCCACCAGAGCAGTGGCGACCTCTACGGCATTCCTATGTGGCGTACCTCTTCCAGACGTCTGCACTTCTGCCACCTGGGCACAGCCATCCACTTTCATCCGACATTATAGACTTGATCTCCGGCAGAAGTCTGATGCGGCCTTTGGACGTGCTGTTCTAGCCTCTACCTTGGCGTGACACCCTGCCTCCGGGTAAGACAGCTTACTAGTCACCCAGGGCGTGATTCACAGAGGCCACGAAGAAGAACGACAGGGTACCCACCTGTAATTGTAGTTCTTCGAGTGGACCTCTGTGATTCACACATCCCGCCTGTCCTCCCCACTGTCACGCCATTCTGCTTAATACTAAGCGGCGGTTGACACAACTGAAAGGGGAGCCTTGGCGCCAAGGTACTTATACGAGGGGGGAGGAGCCTTATTCTAATGTGTTTTTTGCTACCGCAGAAGCTCTAGAACTTTCTGATGAGGCTCCGCGCAGGCGCGGATCACCCAGGGTGTGAATCACAGAGGTCCACTCGAAGAACTACAATTACAGGTGGGTAACCTGTCGTTATCGGTGGGAAAGGGCCACAGAACCTAAGGCAGATGGTGAAGTGGTGTCTATAGAAGGAAAATATATTCCTCTGATCGGGAGAAAGGCAGCCTATAAATGACTAATAAATAAATAAATAATAAATACTCTTTAACTTGATGAACCTTTCTTGCCTTTCCTGTTGCAAAGTTATTGATTAAATGACCAAACTTCATATTGTTAATAATAATAAGCATGTGTGTCAAGTCAGTTCTGACTTACGGCGAGCCACAAGGACCGGTGATCACTACACACAAAAGACTAGCTAATGACACCCATCAATCACAGTGACAGACCATCTCCCCCCTTATCACAACAATACACCCATAACAAAAAACACCCTATCATCATAATCACCCAATCTCCTGAAAAGGACAAAAAGCTGATCCCACAGCTACAAATACTCAATTATCCCACACACTACACCCAAACACAGACAGAGTTCTAACTCCTGTCCTCTGAAGATGCCGGCCACAGAGACTGGCGAAACATTAGGAAGAAAAACCTTTGGAACACGGCCAAACAGCCCAAAAAACCTACAACAACCAAAAATAAGTTGGTTTTTTTTAAACTTTTGCTGATGATAAAGATAAAGAGGAAGGGAAGAGATGAAATTCTAAGTGTTGTGAAAAGCAAATTCCCTGCATTGCCCTTTTAAGAAGGACTGTTCTTATTGCCTTTTCCCTGTGGCTGCTTAGGAAGCCACTCTCGTCCCTGCCAAGATCGTGCCTTTCTTCTGGTAGCTAGAAAGAGGAAGGGGGAAAAATAAAAATAAAGCAGAGCGCCTGGATTTGAAGACTGACCTGCTGTGGCCAAAAGCCCTTCTGTGATACCTGCATTTCAGGCCCTGCCAAAACTCTTGCACCTTGTCCAGTTGTAGCATTCTAGCTGCTATTTGGCCCTGTTTCCCCTTGGTGTTTCCACCAAAGATCCAGAAATGCACAGATCTCAACATGTACAAAAACTGGGTGGATGTGTCCCCCCCAAAGGGCAGACTGCATGTGGGGCACCAGCCTGTAGGCTCAACAGAGGCACACAGACTGGGTCAGGGGGGCAGTGCACATCCCTAAGAGAGACTAATATGGTTTGTGGCATTCTTTAGTCCACTGTGCATTGCATTTTACCCACAAAATAAAGACTTTTCTGTTGTCTTCCATAAACCCATGTTTACTAACTGTTCCTGTTCTCCATTCCACAGATTGCACCTGTAGAAAACGACAATAGTTACGATGAACTGAAGAAAGATGCTAAGATGTGCTTATCCTTAATGTCTCAGGGATTACTGTATCCCAAACAAGTGCCTTTGGTACTTCAGGTGCTAAAACAAGTGCGTGATGCTCTTTAAAAACTACAGACTTTTTTTGCTGGCATACTGAGTTTATGTTCATATTCTCTTGAGGACAGTGCTTGACAACAAGTACATTCTGCCCAAACACATGGGGATCTCCTGTAAAATCTGAAATGATTTACTGAGTAGCAGAATGCTTGTTGTTACAAAGGTGGGGTGTGTGTGGAAGAAGAAGAACAGAATATGGAAGTGTAGTACATCTCTGCTGGTTTTGCTTACAGAAATCACTGCCTCTCACCCCACCCACCAGCACACAAACTTAGTAATAGGGCTGAACAACCCATTGTCAAGAGCTAAGGGCAAATTTTGGCCTTGCTCATCCAGAACCCTTGCGAATGGAATGGGATATTTGTAATTTCAGGACTCTTGCCTCAGATGTCACATAGAATCCCCCAGACAGACTCCTCAGACTAGAAAAGGGGAAGGAAGAAGGCAAAAGAGAGGTCTTCCTACTGCCATTATGTGCTTCGCTATATGTGCTTTTGCTGGGAAACAGAAGGGAATATCCTCTCAGTCACACTGCTTGAGGAGAGTCACTTTACTGCTCTGTGGGAAGGTACTGTAGTTCGTTGAGAGGCTTCCCTTATAGAATCTAATGGATAGCAAGACTTCCCTTCCCATGGAAGGGAACAGGTGTAGTGAAGCAGATGGTGGTGGTAGGAAGACCACTCTTTTGCCACCACCTTTTTCCTCTCCTAGTCCCAGAAGTCATCCTGCAAGATTCTGGGGTTGGCAGTCCTGGAATTATATTTCCTAGCCATTGGCTTTTCCCTATAGAAGTGAATATAACCATTCATTTATATTCAGTGGGAAAAATTAAAAGACTTCATAAAATGAGCCAGAGGACTGGCTTGTGTTAATATAGTCTTTTGTATCCAAAGCAACAAAGAGTCTTGTGGCACCTTTAAGACTAGCAAGTTGTCTTTGGAATGTGCTTTTGTAGATTGTGGTCTACTTTACCAGGTGCCTTTCAGGTGAAGAAGTTTGTTTCCGTCCTTAAAATCTTGTACCAAATAAAACTTGTTAGTCCTTTAGGTGCTGCAATCTTGTGGACTGTTTTTGCTACATCAACCATGTGAGGCCTTCTCGATGGCAATATTTGGAGCCATCCCAGAACAGTTTCAGAGAGCTTAATAAGAAATCCTCATTTGGATTTTTGAGGTGTCATCAGTGGAGAAAGGGGGTTAAGGTTGGAGGTTGTAAGGGTCTTTTTTAAATATTTTTTTTACCTGTACTGTGTGTAGATAAATGCTGAAATGTAATTATGGGGTGTTCTGTTTTCATAGAATAATTGATTTGGAAGGGGCCTATAAGGCCATCTGGTCCAACACCCTGCTCAGTGCAGGAATCAAAATCAAATCAGATCTGACAGACAGTCGTCCAGTTTTCTCTTGCATGCTATCTCCCACTCATGGTGAAAACCATACATTTTCACCATAAGTGGGAGATAGCTGGAAAGTTTGATTTTGAGGCTTATCTACTCTTTGTCTAAGGCTTGTCAGTTTGTTTTCCTAATTGCTGTTCTTGTGTTCTTCCCTTTGTTTTGTTTTTGCAGACAGCAAAGAGTAGTTCATGGCACGCTAGGTACACAGTGCTCACCTACCTCCAGACCATGGTATTTTATAATCTTTTTATCTTCCTAAACAACATAGAAGCAGTAGATGACATCAGATGGCTGGTTATAAAACTTTTAGAAGATGAACAGCTTGAGGTAAACAAATACTTGAGCTTGTATTTTGTACCAACCTTTGAAATATCTTCCAAAATAAAAGCTGAACTCTAGTTTAGGACTCAACACAGCCCAGATTGAAGCACAATTTAAAATCCCATTGATCCTGACAAGGAATTAAGAACATATTTCTCAAAATATCCAGATACCATTAAAATCTTGTATTAGTACACCAAATTGTTTCAGTGTGGTGTAGTGGATAGAGCGACAGATTAGGACTCTGGAGACAAGGATCCCTCCTCAGTCACGGAAACTCTCTGGAGGAGTGGAATTGATAAAACCACTCCTTAAATATCCCACTTATGTACCTTGAAAGCCCTAATAGAGTTACTGAAAGTTGGTTCCAACTTGATGGCTCATAACTAAGTAGTCTTCACTTCTACATGGAGTAGATTAGCAGCTGAATGTCAGTTCAGCATGTCTCTCTGAGGGCTGTGGAATAGGTTAGCTTCAGGGCCCAAGGCAGACAGCAGGGCCCAGAGAAGCCCACATCCACCACCCTGAGGGAGCTGGCTTACTCTGGTCTTGCTAGCATTCTTTCACTCTCATTAGAACATTTTTCCAGTAATATAAAACAAACCAATCAACCTTTTTTGCTGTTCCCTCCTTTTAAAAAATGAAAATTTGCAGGACTAATTTGTAGAACAAATTTGCAAACAATCAGATGAATAGTATGTTCTTGCAGAACAGCAGTACAAATCAACTGAACGCTTGCTTGTATATAATCTCTTGTGGCCATGTTGCCATGGAAACCTCACTTTTGCAGTGGCTGTAATCTTGCTTTTCTTCTGAACTGGCAGGTCCCTAATATTGAGCTTGCTCACTTCATCAGTGCTTCCTCATTGGTTTCATACATGTATTGTACATGAGCAGATTTTTGCCATAAGATGGAGGTTCAGTTGTACTTGTCCCTTCCTCGACATGACAACCCTTCAGATTTTTAAACATGGCTATCATGTCCCCTCTTAACCTTATTTTTGTAAGGCTAAACATTCCCAGCTCCTCATAGGACATGGCTTCCAGACCTTTGACCATTTTGGTCGCCCTCCTCTGGACATGTCCCAGGTTGTCAACATCCTTCTTGAATTGAGGTGCCCAGAACTGGACACAGTACTCTAGGTGAGGTCTGACCAAAGCAGAATAGAGTGGTACTATCACTTCCCTTGATCTAGACACTATACTCCTATTGATGCAACCAAGAATTGCATTGGCTTTCTTGGCAGCCGCATCACACTGCTGACTCACATTCAGCTTGTGGTCTACCAAGAGTCCTAGATCCCTTTCACAGGTACTGTTGTCTAGCCAGGTGTCTTCCATCCTATATCTGTGCAGTTCATTTTTTCTGCCTAGGTGTTGCACCTTACATTTCTCCCTGTTGAAATTCATTTTGGCCCAGGACTCTATTTTTTAAAAAAATATTTTATTGTATTTTTTTTCCTACTTCTCTGTGTCTTGTTGCAATCAGAGGTTTATTACAGTATATACAATTCATTTCATCTCATCCTATTCTAACTAATATAGTACTGATCTAATCTGTTCTACTTAAGTCGATGTAGATTCAATCCAGGTGTAAAGCAGTTCCCATTTGTTTTTCTCCACTCCTGTTATTCTGTAATTTAATGTGTCTGTCAAGATGTCCATTTCTGCCAGTTCTAGAATCTTCTCAATAAATTCCTCTTTTGTCGGAAACTTTGTGGTCTTCCAATTGCTAGTGTACAAAATTCTTGCTGCAGTTATCAGATGTAAAATCAAATAAACCTTGTTTTTTTCTATTGTGGGTGGTATCATGTTCAATAGAAAAACCTCTGGTGTTAAGGCAATTTTAGCCCGTAAAATTTTCTCTACAATTTAATGTATCATTTTCCAGAAGTCCTTAGCCCTACTACACGTCCACCACATATGAAAAAAACTCCCTACTTTCTCTTCACATTTCCAGCACTGTTTGGTTACATTTTTATACATTTTGGTTAGTTTCTCTGGTATTATGTACCATCTGTAAAACATTTTATAAACATTTTCTTTTAAGCTTATAGATTTAGTCATTTTTATGTTTCGTCCCCATATTTGTGACCAGGCACTTAGTTCAGTGTTATAACCGATGTTTTGAGCCCATTTTATCATACAATCCTTCACAATTTCATCTTCCATTTTTTGTTCCATCAAAATATTATATAAACATTTAATCAGTTTTTCCTCTGAATCTAGCAGTCCTTTATCCAAAACCGTTTTCTCTTTATAAAACCCGATAGCTTTATCTTTTGCATACCGTGATTTTAGCTGATTTATCGACCACCAATCAAGAACAATACCCTGTTCTGCCAGTCCATCTTTACCCTTTAGATTAGATTCACTATCTAACAATTCTGCATATCTCACACTTACACTTTGTATTGTTCTTACGGGGTCAAAAAACGCTTCTAGTGGGGCCACCCATACCGGAGTATTTCTATAGTGTTGTACCTTGATTGTTTTCCAAACCCACAACAGGGCTCTCCTGATCGAATGTTGATTAAACACTTTACATTGTTTATCATCTTGATACCACAGGAAAGCATGCGAGCCAAGCCTTAAGTCATGCCCTTCAATTTTTAAAAGTCTCCCGTTTTGCAAAGTGATCCAATCCTTCACCCAGGTCAAAGCTGCTGCTCTATAATACTTCATCCAATCTGGTAGGCCAAAACCACCTCTTTGTTTGTTGTCCTGGAGAGCTTTGAGTTTTATTCTTGGCGTTTTTCCATCCCAGACAAATTTACTGGTTATCTTGTTCAATTCTTTAAAGAAGTCTTGTTTCAGTAATACTGGGATCGTCTGAAAAAGGAAAACCAACTTTGGCAAAATATTCATTTTAGTTGCCGCTATTCTACCCATTAAAGACAAGTGAAGTTTAGACCATTTCTGTAAATCTGCTTTGATTCCTTTCCTTTGAGTTTTGGCCCAGGACTCTAATCTGTCAAGGTTATTTTGAATTTTAATCCTGTCCTCTGAGGAATTAGCAACCCCTCCCAATCATCTGCAGATTTAATCAGCATACTCTCTATTCCTTCATCCAAGTCATTGACAAAGATGTTGAATAGCACATCTTCTCTCTTCCCTTGGCAAAAACTCTAGGCTATGCCCTGATAGCCTTGCTAGGTCATAGTAGTCTAGGTTAGCGTAGTCTGATCTAAACTACTGTGATCATATCTCAGATAGAAACGTATACCTTTTAATTTGACAGATCACGAATTAGTTGGCAAGATGGTCAAAATAATTTTTCCCAAGTGTAGTGCACCAAGGTAACAATCAGTTATATCACAGTTGGCTGACAAGCAGCTTGCAGGTTAAGTCTGTCCACTACAGCAAACTACCTTTATTGGATCCCCGGTAAACACAGCAGAAACTGATCAAGGTCCAATGAAATGTTATCCACATCTATATTTATTTTATTTATTATCTTACCTTTCCACTGAAACTGGTTTTCAAGTTGACTTTCCCTCTTAGTGACAGGGAACACAAGGTTATGAAATGGTAACAAAAAGCGGTGTTCTGCATTTTAATATCACACCCCTTTTCTGGCTGTTTTCTTTGGTCCCTCTGATTGCTTAATGGTGGGAGCATAACTACATGTCACAAAATACATAGCTGGTCTCTTGTACATTGTGTAGAGAACAGAATACCTCCCCTCCAGTCTGGAAACTGGCCATTCCTGAGTTAGACGAGGCAGTGTAATGTGCTGGAAGTAGCTAAGGCAGATTCACATCATTCAGCCTCCAATCTGGGTCTATTTACTTTGCCTTTTCAATGTTCCAGATGCAAAGTGGCTTTTACAGTTAGTATTTTCAAGTGTTTTCTTGTTTGTGAACATGTTGTAGCCTGCCCTCGTGCCTGTAAACTGAGAGGACAAATGTTGCCCAATAAATTTTCGGAAAGCACATTCAGTCTTAATTGGCGAAAGAGGGCCCAAGCAATGCTTTTGTCCCTTCAAAGTGGATGTTCCCCCTTCGTCAGTTAAACCAGTGGTCCCCAACCTTGGGCCTCCAGATGTTCTTGGACAACAACTCCCAGAAGCCTTCACCACCACCTCTGCTGGCCAGGATTTCTGGGAGTTGAAGTCCAATAACATCTGGAGGCCCAAGGTTGGGGACCACTGAGTTAAACGACAAAGGCAAGCCATTTGGAGAAGTCCCTGGCAATTAATAATCTAAAACTTGTTAAAATTTGTGGCACTTAAAGAGGCCAGAAGACCTAAGACCAGGAACCGTGCATTCTCAGTCACGGCTCCTTCCCTGTGGAACAAAGGTTTGTCATCCCTGTCAGTTTTTAGGAAATTAATTTAAAAAGATAAGTAATAAAAATTAATTTAAAATTAATTTGAAAGAATTATATAAAGCTTCCTTTTTGTTCATGCTTTTAACCATTGACCTGAGATGCCCAAATTGGTTTGAAATTTGTCAGTTCTATTTAAATGCAGTTTTTAAACTAGCGACAAGGTTTTATTGTATTTATTGTATAGTGTAATTTCGTATTATTGGATTTAATGATTGACATGCTGTGAACTGCCCAGAGAGTGTTCTTGCTAATGGGGTGGTATGGATGATGGGATGGATGATGGATATCTTATTGGTGTAGCATGACATAAGCTGTCAATTGTGTGCTTGGACAAACCTGTTTTGCACAATTGGTTGCATGCTTGCTTGCATTTCTGGGTGTATGACGTGGCTATTAAAAGTAGTGCATCTGCCCTTATATGCACAATATTTCGCAGTAGGATTTTGGCCCAGGTTTTTAAACTCTACAAGGCCAGGAATAAAATTGCAAAAGCTGTAATAAATTAGAACATGACATTATCCAAACTGAATGGAAGAAGCTTGTCAGGCCTGTTTGTATCCTCTTAAAAGTTGCATTACTAAGATGAATTGCTAGTGAACTCAGATTATAAAAGGACTACACAGTAGAGTAAATAAATTCACCAGGGAATGGTTTTCATTGAGATCCTGTTGTACTCGTTATTATCTATTTCAGAAATTAACAGGGACCACCAAGACACCAAATTCTTGAGCGTATACCATGTATGTCATATGGAAATATATCACGGTGATGTAAATACTTACTGGGGTCACTGACAGTCTTGTTTGATTGTAGGTGAGAGAGATGGCTGCCACCACATTGAGTGGCCTACTCCAGTGCCATTTCCTGGCGATTGATGACCCTATGCAGACTCACTTTGAAGAACTGTGCAAGAGGAGGCTTCCGAAGAAGAGAAAGCGAGACCTCAGCACCGTAGTAGATACTATCCCCCCTGCAGGTAAGGGTGGAGTTGCTTAAGACAGAGGTGTGTGAAGTTCCCTCTACAATACTCTGTGCCTGAATAATGGGCATACAGATTGAGGTTGACCTGTCCTCTACCTTTTAAAAAACATCACAGAATCTCTGCTTTTCTGAATCATTGTTAAAACAACAACACCACACACACACTTGCCCATGAATGCAGCCAGGAGGGACCTGAAATGGCTGTTACCTGGAGAGGGCTACGGAGTACCCTTAATGTGTAGCCTATCTAGTCAGAGGGCATGCAGCAATCATCTTTCTACAGTCATATGAACAATGAATCCTAATAGCTTTATAATGGCCAGAATCCTACTGTCTAGTTATGCTTCTGAAGGCAGTTGACGTAACTTTCAGCAGCTCCTCAGTGGCACCAAAAAGCCTCTCCTTGGGTTTTGGGGTGTGTGCAAACCCACTGGACTGACACCTGTCGAGAAATCCAAGCAGAGATTCATTTATTAGGAGGAACAAGCTGCTGCAAATTTTGCTGTTTGTTTTCTTCAGGTGTAACTACACAATAGGATTTTGGCCAACAAAGCTGAGTGAGTTAAAAGATGATGGAGAAGAATGTTCTAGGATGCAAAAAGCCTATTTAAACTATAGCTCTGCGAAATGGCTGCATAATAGCCGCCTGGAGACTCTTGCAGAGTGCAGGCGGCATATAAGTCAAACAAACAAACAAACAAATAAATAAGGGGATATATATATATAGCCATGTGAAAAAGAAAATACATCCTCTTTGAATTCTATGGTTTTACGTATCAGGACATAATAAAAATCATCTGGTCCTTAGCAGGTCTGAAAATTAGGTAAATACAACCTCAGATGAACAACAACATATTACATTGTGTCATGATTTATTTTACAAAAATAAAGTCAAAATGGAGAAGCCATGTGTGAAAACCTACAGATACATATCTCTTGCTTCTTGTCTAACGTGGGAACAAACGACACAGCCAAGAGGAGCTACCAAGAAATCATGTCTAACTTTGAAGCTCTGGGAAGGAAACTCAAGGACTTTGGGGCCCAGATATATACTGCCCATCTGGCTTCAAAGGCCACTCTGGGGAGCTTACAACAAGATAAAACAAGAATCAACAGCATTAAGTTATAACAACATACTGCGTTTCCCCGAAAATAAGACAGGGTCTTATATTAATTTTTGCTCCAAAAAACACATTAGGGCTTATTTTTAGGGGATGTTTTATTTTTTTCATGTACAACAATCTACATTTATTCAAATACAGTCATGTCATCATCTTCTGGTTGCTGCACAATGGTGGAGGGCAGGGTTTCATTTAACTGGGGCTCATTTTTGGGGTAGGGCTTATATTATGAGCATCCTGAAAAATCATACTAGGGCTTATTTTCAGGTTAGGTCTTATTTTCAGGGAAACGGGGTATATCCTGATACGTAAAACCATAGAATTCAAAGAGGGTGTACTTTCTCTTTCACATGACTGTATATACCCCAGCCATTTCACAGACATTATATACACACATACTGCGGGGTGAATTTTGTTCGAACCCTTCTTGGTGTCTCAGTGATTGAAATATCCAGGGGAAACTTTGCGCTTTATTGGGAGGATCAGCTGCCACTCATCTTCTTTCATGCCAGTGGCTCACTCTGCTTTATTAGTTTAAGTTTTGAATGCACTAGTTCCCATTTTTGAAG
Source organism: Intellagama lesueurii (assembly GCA_037013535.1). Taxonomy (NCBI): domain Eukaryota; kingdom Metazoa; phylum Chordata; class Lepidosauria; order Squamata; family Agamidae; genus Intellagama; species Intellagama lesueurii. The sequence goes on along the minus strand of JBAJHW010000001.1, from coordinate 340,568,386 downwards.
ATACATTATTTCAACATCCTTCTGCATAACAAGAATAGTACTCAGAAATTTTTTTTGGAATACAACTCTTGAGAATCTCCTAGCCAACATGGCCACCAGGGATCTCTCTGAGTTGTCAAAAAAAATTTCAACTTTTCCAACCTTAGAGAAAGAATGACTGATTTATTTTTACTGCAGATTTGGTTAAGCGCCATGCTGGTGTGCTGGGACTCAGTGCATGCATTTTATCAAGTCCTTATGATGTACCCACCTGGATGCCTCAGCTTTTGATGGATCTTAGTGCACATCTGAATGATCCCCAGCCCATTGAGGTAAGCATAATCTCTTGTCATGCAGTTGGGGAAGTGGTGTTCTATTCTAGTTTCTATGAGCTCTAGACATTATGGTTGGGGTGATGGGAGCTGTAGTCTAGTAACATCTCTGGAGGTCATGGGTTTCTCATCCCCAATATAAATTGTCCTTGGCAGAAAAGTTCATAAGCGCACACTGTCAGACTGTATGCCATTGGTTCTTGTCTAAGTGACAACCTTTTCTATTGTGTTTCATGGTCTGTTATTCATAGGTTCGTGCTGAGATTACTTTTAGGGTCCATGTTACTCTTATCCAGTTTAGGATAATAGCAGCAGAAGCAATACTTGGAGGGCCTCTCATGGAGAAACATAGCTATTTACTTTCTATCTAGGAGAATATTTAAGGGGACGGTCTAGCTCAATATTAGACGAAAAAGTCACAAAAGATAAAAATGCTATGGCACCTTATATTCATGTGAGCTTTTGTGGATCAGGTCCACTTACTTCCTCAGACATTAGATGAAGCTGTATGACTCATATTAATACATGGCCCCATGATCAGGTGAGGATACAGAGAATGGACAAAATAACTTTTGTTAGTAAAGGAGTAGGACTATCAGGCTGTGAATAATTTCAGTTACCGATCTATGTATGAGTCTACAAGGCAACAGTGTCATTGTTGACACAAGTGGCAAACTGCTGGAACCAGTGTAGGATTTTGTATTTGGTAATGAGGCAGGGACCCTTGATTAATGTTTAATGTTTTTGAGTGGGTCTCCAGCGTCCGTATGTATCTTCTCTGTTTCTCTTTTAAATCTAGTTCTGTAGTATTTTTTCCTAAGACAGTAACTTCCAGGTGATTCAAGGTAGATTGAAATGCTCTGAAACAGTAAAGTAGGACCCTCGATTTGTGGGACTGGTATCCATGATTTCAGTTATCTGTTGTTTACTGTGTCTCTTCTATATACAACATATGGGATCGGGTGGACCTTATGGCCTTTGTCCTGCCCCCTTGTGTGCTGTATATATGGTTCGCTACTATACACTTTTTCAGGAGTCTGGTAGATCGTGGAACCGATCCCCCATGGATGCTGTATTGTCATTTCTGATGTCAGATTTATATTCATTAATTCTTTTGCAGAGACATTTTCCTGCTTTTCCTATGTAGAGTGCAGAAGGGCATTGTTTGCAAAGGATGGCATAGATCGCGTTAGTAGAGGAGGAACAAGTAAATGCACCCATGATGTTGTGTGTAACATTGTTGGGGCCTGTAATTGTGTTACTAGTTTAGATGTGGGGACAGAGCTGTCATCCGGGTTTGTAGCAGGGTTTATTTCCTATCTGTGTATCAGTGTTGTGTAGTCTGTTGTCTGTCAATATTTGTTTCAGATTGGGGGGTTATCTGTAAGCAAGTACAGGCCTGCCAGCAAGGGCGTGGGAGAGTGGTCTCAGTTGTGGATTGAAGGTGATAACTAACAGTGTTTGTTTAATGTATTCTCGATGTATGTGTATGTGTTTTTAATATATGTGTTTGTTTATTTTATCTTCTGGGTCTGTTGTACAGTAGATTGCTTGTGAGTATTTCTCTTGCCTGATAAATTTGTTCTTTAATCATACCTGGTAGATATTCTAGTCTTGAGAAACATGAGTTTGAAGTCTCTATGTTTTGGTTTCAAGCAGATGTGATTTTATCTGTGGCCCTGACTTAGACAGTATATTTTGTTGTGTGCTCAGGATGGAAGCTGGAGGAATGCTAGTACAGATGTATTTGTATGGTTTACAACAAAAGATCCACAACTGCAAGGACAAAACCTTTTGGAACAGCCAGGGGTTTTGTTAAGAGGCTGTTGGTCCCAAAGGAGAATGGGCAGAATGACAGGACTTCCTGCACTAATCCTGAAAATGTTTGCTTCTACCAGCATAGTTGCCTTAAGTACACTGTCTCAACCTGTATCTTTGCTTCCTGGCCACACAGATGACAGTAAAGAAAACCTTGTCCAATTTCCGGAGAACCCACCATGATAACTGGCAGGAGCACAAGCAACAATTCACCGATGACCAGCTGCTTGTCCTTACTGACCTCTTGGTATCACCATGCTATTATGCATAAAGCGGTGAGATTATCTTGTGAAATTTTAGTCTGTTGCAAATAAAACTTCCTTCCTAGGCCTTTCTAAATATCTGTCTGGTCATAGCAGGAATGTAGCTTTATAACAGTGCCTGTTGATTTAACACATGCTAAAATTACATAATAAGGGCATGATTTCTTCTTTCCTACTGGGATTTCTTTAAAAATCTAGAAATTTCTATGGAATACATTTTGCTGGTCTGTTGCAGGAAACTGAACGAGGAGTCTTGTGGCATCTTAAAAGCTAACAAGTTTGTGGGGAGTGGGGCTAAGCTTTCATGGATCTTAGGCCACTTCAAGGTGCTAGATTAGAATTTATTATCTTTTGAGTTTACAGTAGCGAGTTATAAAACATGAGTGACAAGCTTACTGTTTCATACTATTTCTAAATGTCATATATATGAACAAATTTCAGCAGCCCATTTTAGATTGAAGATTGAATGCATCTGTTGGGACCTTGACTCTTTGTTTATTCCAGTAGATCAGATTGAGATGTCCAGTGCACTGTCTTTTCAGGTTTTATTGGATCATTTTCAATTAGTAAAGCCTGAGAACATAGACTACGCACTTGCATGCTATAAGGCTAATACCTCTGTTTTAGATCCTTGCCTGTCTTGGCTTTTAAAATCCACTAAGGAGACAACGGTTGAATGGGCTTCTCGTGTCATCAGTGCTTTTCTCCAGGAAGGCCTTGTTCTCTCCTCTTTAAAAAAAAACCTATCATAAGGCCCATTTTTAAGAAATTTGGCAATGGATGATTTGAACAATTACATATCCATCTCAAATATTCCTTTCCTGGGCAAATTGATTGAGAGGATGGTAGATACACAGTTGCAGGTGTTATTAGAACCGATAGTCTCGATCCATATCAATTGGGGTTTAGACACATTGGTTGCCCTGCAAGACAGTCTCCTAAGGGAGGAAGACTGGGAGTGTAACCCTACTGGGCCTCCTGGATCTTTCATTGACCACGGTATCATTTTAGGATGACTGTGAAGCTTAGGGATTGGTGATGTGTACTTTGGTGGTTCCAGTCCTTTCTTGATATCCCTGGTGATACTGCTTGAGGATGCCGAGTCTACCCCTTGGGAATGCTGTAATGCTGTCCCAATGAGGTTGATCATCTCCACATTGCTCTTTAACATCTATACGAAGCTGCAGGAAGAGTTCATATGGAGATTTGGAGTTTGCTGTCAGCAGTATGCTGATGACATGCAGCTCTGTCTCCCTTTTTCTTCATCTGTAGGCGATACTGTACAGGTCCTTGAGTACTGCCCATCTTTGATAATGGCTTGGATGAGGGCCAGTAAATTAAAAATGATCCAGATAAGACAGAGCTCCTACTGTTAGGAGGGTCATTGGGCCAGTTAGAGAGAAATTTACCTGGCCTCATTGGGATTGCACTCCCCCTGAAGGAATGGGTCCATAGGGGTTTTCTTGGACCCATCACTCTCTATGGAGGCTCAAGTACCTGCTGTGACCAAGAGTGCTTCTGTCCACTTCAGCTGGTTGCCCAGTTGCACCCCTACTTGGGTAAGAAATGCTTAGCAATGTTGGTTCATGCATTGTAATTTCAAAAATAGGCCACTGTAATGCTCTCTATGTAGGGCTGCCCTTGAAAACAGTACAGAAACTTTAGCAGGTCCAAAATGTAGCAGCCAGATAATTACTGGAACTAGTAAATTTGATCATACATCCTCAATCTAGGTGTGCTTTCATTGGCTCCCTGATAGTTTATGTGCTCAATTCAAGGTGCTGGTTATGATCTATAAAACCCTTAAAGGTTTGGACCTCAATACTTGTTGGAATGTCACTCCCAGAAATCAGCTATACATCCTACCCTGCTCCTCTCAATCAATTCTCTTAAAAGTTGCTACACTGAGGAAGGCCAAAAAGAAGGATACGAGGAATCACGTCTTTTTGATTGCAGCTTTTAGTCTCTGGAATAAAATGCCAATGGATACATGCCTCCTTACCTTCTAGATGGTACAGACTGTATTATTTAAAGCTGCCTTTAGTAACTGACTCTCCTGGATGCTGTCGGTGTTTTACCAATTTTAGATTTTTATAGGGTTATTCATATTTATCATTATAATTATTGTCTGTTGTATTGTTTTTGAATTGTATTTTTGTTATTGTAGGGGTATTGAGGGGTTGTGAGTTTTAACCTTGTATAAACTGCTCAGTATAGTGCTTGCACTAATAGAACAGTATATAAATTGAATTAATGAATTAATGAATTAATACTACAAAATGATAACCAAGACATCTTTGATGCCAGTCTTTCCAACCCTTATCCTGAAATTAAATTGCTTACATGTTGGGTCTATCTGTGTAAGAGTGGGGAAAAACAAGTTTAATAAAAGCTAAATAAGAGATGGGATGGGACTTCTCACCATATTTGTATTTTGAATTAGGAAACAGTCAAGTAGAGCTTGATAGTGCTTGTTTCTAACATTAATCAGGAAAGTGGTGAACACAGCACTATGGTTTGAGTAATGGTTCTTCTTTGTGGCCTCTGTGAATCACACTGTGGGTGGTCCGCGCCTGCGCGGAGCCTCTTCGGAATATCCTAGAGCTTCTGCGGTAGCAAAAAACACATTAGAATAGACCCCTCCCCCTTGGTATAAGTACCTTGGCGCCAGGACTCTCCCTTCAGTTTCTTTCAACCGCCGCGTTGAAGAGCCTTGTACTTCTATCTTCTGTGAGTCTGAAAGCGAAACAAGTTCTTTTTACTGCAAAATTTAAAAATTTACTCTATTTTTCTTTATTATTAATCAAAGATACATATTACAAACTGTTTTTAGCTTTTTTTCTCCGTGCCTCGGCCTCCGGCTGTCACACCACCACCCCTCGCTCCATTTTTCTTTTTCTTTTCTTAATTGTTCATGACCCCTTTGGGCCCGTTCAAGCACTGTGTGATTTGCAATAATAAGATCCCGCTATCGGATGGTCACGCAAAGTGCCTTTTTTGTTTAGGTGAGGCACATCAAACCTCCTCGTGCCCTCATTGTAAAAATTTTAAACAAGGAGTCCTCCGTTCTCGCCTATCTCGACTCAAACTCCGTCTCTGGGAACAGTCTTTCCAACCAGCAAAACCTATGGCTCAAACTACGTGTAAAACCACCTCACAAGCTAAAGCCATGGAAAAAGCCATTGCAGAATCATTGAAACATCGTTCCTCTGCTACTCCATCTCATTCTGATGCACCTTCCACTTCATCGAAAACTTCTAAGACGCATAGATCCAAACAGTCGACATAGAAAACTTCGACATCGAAGCCTTCCGATAAGCAAAAGCCTCCTCCCAATCCGGTTCCAGGCCCCCCGCAACCAAAGCGATCTAAACAAACCAAATCAAAGACCTCGGCAGTCCCTACACAGCAGGTCTCCGAACCCAGCAATTTAATTTCTGTCGGTTCACCCTCTGATGATGAAGGGCTTCCATCTCATCAACCGGCCTCTCAGTCGCCGACATGGGACGAGCGAGTAGACTGTCTTACTTCCTCGCCTAATAGTCCCCAACATTCTATCTCTCCTCCTAATCTGTTCACTGACGCCTCCCCAGAGAGAGAGGAACCTGAGCCTCAGCCGGACACAGTGCCCTATTATATACCATCGGGCTGGCCTCCACGGCCACTGGCGCGCTATCAGGCGCATCCAGTATATGAGGGAATTCCACAAGCATGTGTCGATCAATCCCGCGCACAGCACACTCATCAGGTAGACATTTGCCCTGATCAGTGCTTCTCTAACCTGCCGACTGCGGATGCTCGACCGGTTGCTTCCTCCGGTCCGGTATTAGCATCACGCCAAAAACCTCCATCTCAACAACCTTCTGTGTTGAAGAGGCCTTATCACTCGGAGGCACGCAGCCATCATATGACTCTTCATCAACCACCTACAAAAATCAGGGCAGTCGAGAAACACGCTTCCACCCGCGAAGCATTTGCAGCCCCGGTGACCACATATTTTCCAGCTTGAAATGATGGAGACCACTCCTCTCGCTCAGCATCCCCAGCCTCGATTTACTCTACGGACCTACCCATGTGTCCACCGAATCGGCCTCAGCCACCTTTTCGACACCATAGAGACACTGGTTCTGATATCGACGGCTCTCGATATCCATCTTGGTCCATGGACGACCCACCTCAGTCTTTCTCAGTTGCTAGCCCTCAACAGCGGCACCAACCTAGACATGCAGTTCATCAATATTGAGACGCAGTCTTTGACACTGAAGTTCCATCTTGTTTACCTCCGTCCATGGACGCTTAGACATCGATACCGGTCGACAACTCTCGACGTTGACAAATGTCCATGGACATGCCACCCTCTTCAGTGGCAGACCACTGTCAACATTACTATGACCAACATTCTCTCGACACCGAGGTCGATTGACGTTCTGTCGACTCCAGGCTCGATCCCGAAATCTCAGAACATGGTTCTCGACTGCAAACTCCATCTGTGCTTCTCACATCGCCAGATTCCAACCTCGCAGATGTAGATCCTCCATCCCCAGCAGAGGATTTCCAAACTTACACTCAACTCATGATCCGCATGGCTAAGTCCTTGGATCTTCAAATCCATCGCCCCACAACCGAACCGGCGGATCACCTTTATGATCCTATTTCTAAGGACACAACTACCCCAGTCCATATTTCCATGCTACCATCTCTTCTTAGCACTGCTCAGCGATCTTGGACTAAACCAGCCTCCTCTCACTCAGTTTCAAAACAAATCAGTAATCTCTACCGGATACACGACCCAGGAGCACTTTTTCTCCAGAAACGGCCAACCCCAAATTTGATATTTGTCGAGGCCTCACAATCTCGATCTCGACACCGACAATCTCTTATCCCACCTAACAAGGATAGTCTAAGAATCGACTCTATGGGCAGGTGGCGTTACTCATCAGCGGCTTTTACTATGAGGGTAGCTAACTACCAAGGAGCTATGGGGGCATATCAACGCTTCCTTTGGGATAACATGGCCACTTTTCTTGATGCTTTACCAGAAGATAAAGTATTGGCACAAACCTTCCAACAGGAGGGTCTCTCTGTCGCTAAACAGCAAATGTTCTCAGCCAAGCACACGGTAGATGCCACGGTTAAATTCATGGCTACCTCTGTCGCGTTCAGACGTTTCTCCTGGCTAAGAACAGCCGGCCTCGCTGAAGATGCCCGAGCACATATTGAAGACCTCCCATTCGATGGCACCGGTCTCTTTAATGCTGAAACTGATGACATCTTAGAAAACGTTCAGAAGAAACGTTCTGCTGCCAAAAGATGGGGCGTCTATCCCACTTATCAACAGTGTCCCCAACGTAACCAATGGAGGCAACCTTACAATTCCTACCAGAGGTTCCAACACAATCCCCAATGTCAGACCTTCTACACACCATACTTTAAACAACAACAATACAAACGGAAACCTCACCAACAACCTACCCAAAGGCGCAATGACCGCAAACCCTAACATCATGTTTGACGTTTTCCGACCGAGATCGCAAATCAACCTCCCTTCCTATGGAAACACTTACCTGCCTGGCAATCCATCACCACCGACACCTGGGTTCTGTCAATCGTCCAAAACGGATACCGCGTCCATTTCCATCAACTCCCTCCGTCACATCACATCGTCACTCCACCGTCCCAAACTCTACAAGAAGAGATAAAAAATTTACTCATCAAAGACACAATAGAACCTATACAACAAAACAACAACAGCTTTTTCTGTCGCTATTTCACTGTCCCCAAAAAGGACGGAGATTTACGACCTATTCTAGACCTCAGAGAACTCAATCGATATATCATCATCACAAAATTCCGTATGGTAACCCTCGAATCTGTTCTACTGTTCTTCTCAGAAAAAAAGACTGGTTCACAGTCATAGATCTACGAGATGCATACTTCCACATCTCCATCCACCCTTCCCACAGACAGTTTCTCCGATTCCAACTCAGGCCCCAAGCCTACCAATTCAAAAGACTTCCTTTCAGACTTGCAACAGCTCCAAGAGTCTTCACCAAGTGCATGGCCCCAGTGGCTGCCTTTCTCAGACTTCAAAAGATCCTCATCTTCCCATACATAGACGACTGGCTCCTTGTAGCTCATTCTCGCCGCAAAGCTCGCCGAGACACCCTTTTCATCTTATCCCTTCTTCGCGATCTCGGTCTCACGGTCAACATGCAAAAATCCAAAATGAGCCCTACAAGGGTTATTTATTATATTGGGGTTTCCATAGACTCCACCCAAGCTCGCGCATTCTTCCCACTCAACAAACAACAAAACCTTATCTCCCTCCTCCAAGGCTTCACCCCCCACACCCTGGTTCCTGCCATCCTCGTCCAACGTGTGCTGGGCACCATGGCTTCCATGGCCTCAGTCGTACAACACGTACGCCTGGAGAAGAGGTCTCTACAATCGTGGTTTCTCACACTTTTCGACCCACTAATAGATCCTCCCAACACTCTTTTAAGAGTTACTCCCGAACTTGCCTCACAACTCCAATGATGGCGCTTCGTCCCAAATCTCTCTATGGGACGCCCTTTCCAACAACCACGTCCTCAAATACAGGTCACAACTGACGCCAGCCTTACCGGCTGGGGAGCACATTGCGGCTCTCTCAAAATACACACCAATTGGTCCCGCAGAGAGCGTTCACTCCACATCAACGAGTTAGAACTATTAGCGGTAATAAAGGCATGCAAAGCATTCAGAAACGTTCTAACTGGCAAGGTGGTCCAGATTGCCACTGACAACACCACAGCCATGTACTACATTCTCAAACAAGGTGGCACACACTCCCCAAGCCTCCTCTATTTGGCGGTCAGCCTATGGGAATGGTGCCTCTCGCACCACATGTGCCTCACAGCTCTGCACATCGCAGGCCAGGACAACGACCTAGCCGACTCTCTCAGCTGCACAAACTCACAACCCCATGAGTGGGAATTAGATCAAACAATTTTTCTCCGCCTGTGCAAAAAATGGGGCAAACCGACTCTGGACCTTTTTGCCTCCCGCAACAATCGGAAATGCAAACGCTATTGCTCCCGTGCCGGGATTGGCAAACACTCCCGAGGAGACGCGTTCGTCGGCCGCTGGCCCAAGACCCTCACATATCTTTTCCCACCATTCCCGCTCCTCTACAGGGTAATTGTCTGAATACAGCAGGACAGACCCAACGTTATCCTCATTGCGCCTTGGTTCCCAGTGCTACACCACCTGTCCTCCGACATCTATCACCTCCCCCGCCTACCACACCTCCTCACGCAGAACAACTCCCGGGTCCTTCATCCTGACTTACCTGCTCTGCACCTGGCAGCGTGGAGGATTCTCCCTGCTTGATGGATGTCCTCCGTCAAGCAAAGAAGCCCTCAACTAGAAAGGCTTACCTGTATAAATGGAAAAAATTTCAATCTTTTACTACAGCTCTTTCCCTTCCTGCCATCAACCCATCTCTCTCCACGGTCCTCCGATATTTGCTCCATCTCAAATCTTCTGGCCTTTCTCTTTCGTCTATTAGAGTCTATCTCTCGGCAATTGTCTCTTACCAACCACCGACCTCTCCAGCGGCTCGATTTTTCAGACATCCCACGCTCAAGCGCTTTCTTAAGGGATTGTCACACGCTTACCCAGACGTTCACCTGCCTTCTCCACAATGGTCCTTGACCCTAGTCTTGCGACAACTCACTAAGCCTCCCTTTGAACCGCTAGCCTCAGTGGATCTCCGTTTACTTACCTTCAAAATGGCCTTTCTTGTTGCAATTACTTCAGCTCGCTGAGCAAGCGACCTTGCGGCCCTACGCCATGATTATCCTTATATACAATTCTATCCTGATAAAGTAAAGCTGTTTCTTGATGTCTCCTTCCTTCCTAAAGTGGTGTGTCAGTTTCATCTCTCTCAACCACTAGTCCTCCCATCTTTCTTTCCATCACCATCCACAATCCACGAACGACTTCTTCATACTTTGGATGTCAGGAGGGCCCCTCTCATTTTATTTGTTGCATACACAACCTTTTCGACGTTCCCCACGCCTTTTTGTCAGTCATCAACTTCCTAACAAAGGCCTACAAGTCACTTCTCAGACGATTTCTCACTGGGTTGCCTCTACTTGCATACCAGCTTGCTCGACAGCCAGTCCCTCAAGCTATTCGCCCTCATTCCACCAGGGCATTGGCGACCTCTACAGCATTCCTACGTGGTGTGCCTCTCCCTGACATCTGCGCCTCGGCTATGTGGGCACAACCATCTACCTTCGTCCGGCATTATAGACTGGATGTTCAACAGAAGTCTGATGCGGCATTCGGACGTGCTGTTTTGGCTTCCAACTTGGCGTTACACTCTGCCTCCAGGTAAGACAGCTTGCTAGTCACCCACAGTGTGATTCACAGAGGCCACGAAGAAGAACGGCAGGTTACTCACCTGTAATTGTAGTTCTTCGAGTGGACCTCTGTGATTCACACATCCCACCTGACCTCCCCTCTGTCACGCCATGCAATATTTTTCTCTTTGTGGCGGTTGACACAACTGAAGGGAGAGTCCTGGCGCCAAGGTACTTATACCGAGGGGGAGGGATCTATTCTAATGTGTTTTTTGCTACCGCAGAAGCTCTAGAATATTCCGAAGAGGCTCCGCGCAGGCGCAGATCACCCACAGTATGAATCACAGAGGTCCACTCGAAGAACTACAATTACAGGCGAGTAACCTGCCGTTCTTGTTCATATGCTATACCCTGAATTGGGCTTGTAATGTGCAGCCCACAGACTGCGTGTTGCCCCGTGCCTGATTTTGCATCACCCCTTCTGCCATGGGGGGAAATTAATCCCATGGTTTGTTTTGTTTTAAGGGAGAATCTTAATCTTGAAGCCTGCCAGGAGCCTTTAAAACATGCCTTGTGTAAAACAAAACAAAAAGTCTTTTCTTTAGTCTGGAAGTTGGTTTCTTTAACTTCCACTGCAATATTTTGGCAGTAAAAAAACAAGAGCAATGCATGCTTCCCTTCGTAGTTTCCAGGGACAACTGGACTCTAGCTGTCCCAGAAGTTGCATTCCCCTGCTACCTTTAATTAATGTAGACATGAAAGACAGGGCTCCTTTCCTTGTCCAGGAAGAGGAGGAGGAGAGAAGGCAAACTGCCTCCTGCTGATATTTCTTGTGACAAAGATAGGCAGCGCTCAAGGATTGTGATAAGAAGGCTTGAATTATTAGCTTTCTCTTGGATTCCCCCCTAACATCCAGTGAATGGAGAACTCATGCTTGCCATCACACAGTCTCCCTCTACAGGTAGTTCTTCTTGCCAAGAATAGCAAACCAAGAGCTGACTAGACTTCCTTTGTAACCTGTGGTGTGCAAGTCTAGTCATCCAGCTGAGAACAAGCACGATCATGGGGGGCACAGACATCTCATTCCATCTTTAGAACAGACAAATGTATCAATGTTCTTTCTAAGATAAGGTCTGCTTCTGTCATGTTGATACTTCTTTCTCCCTTCTCTTGCAGGTTCTTTAAAAAAAAAAAAGACCTCGCTGCTGTTCCTGCAAAAATAAAGGAAACTCAAAAGTAATTTATTGTGTATAGAGCCCTTTTGGATTAATTCTGAGGCTTAAGGCTGGAATGCTTATCAAAAGTGCGTATGTAACATTTATGGGGATGACTGATGATTTCTACTTTGCTGGAGAGATTGACTGTAGCAGCATGACAAGTCACTGTGTTTGAAGGCCCAATCATGGTATTTTTTAAAGAATGCCTTGCATTAACATTAAAACCCTACACATTTTTCCTTCTCTTCTGTCCAATGCAGTGGATTTTCTGTTCATCTTAATACATTTCACTTGGTCACTCAATACCTAATGGACGTCTGAACATATGAACTATAAATCTTTCATCTGATCTATCTAAAGGTGTGGGTTGTGAGTGGCTTCTAAAGATAGGCCAGATATGTTCTCCATATTTTGTTACTTTTTTAAAGTAAAGATTTCCACCTCATTTCCAACTCTCATGTATGTTCGGCTATGCAGAACTTAAAAGAGTTTTTTTTTTTTTTTAAAGACTCAGTTTCTGAGCACATTTCTTTACTCTCTGTTGTTGTCAAGATCTCTGGAACAGAGGAAGATACATTCTATGGCCAGATTTTTCAACAGGCCCTTCATTTCCCCTTCTCTTTGAAGACAGCAGTTTATTCCCTAATTTAGTGGAGCCTATGGAAAATAGTGTCTCTTACCTGTTTTATTTCAGAGAATGAAGAGCATGTATATATGTTAATAATGAGTAGCTGAAGTCTTTTAAAACAAAATGGTCCCTGTTTGCCAGCCCCCTATCTTGCCATTTATTCAACCTATCCATGCTGGAAGAAGTATTTAACTTATGTTTGAAAAATAGAAGTACTGTATCCCTTTTTTTTCCTCTTTTTTTTGGTCTGCAACTATGGTGGTTATCAGCTGGCTAATTCACAACATGTTCCATAGATGTTACATAGATGTAAAAGACTTGTATAAATTGTAGAGGTACTGCACTGGCAAAGCATTGTACAGTTTGCAAAAAAACAAACAAACCCAACAGCAAACCCATATAATCCATTTGTGAGATTATCTTATAAAGAATCACGTTTTGGTGTTAATATAGTGCTTTCAGCTTTTGTATCTGATTCAAATGCCAATTTCTTCTGATTTTAATATGCCTCATTCCCATGAATGAGATAACTTACCTTATGAGGTAACTTTAATTTTGAGCTTGATTTTCTTATTAGCAAATCTGTTTTTGTCTTGTTTTTTAACTGTGTCATTCTTCCACCTCCCTTTTGGTGTGTGATAAATTATAGAGTGCAAGAATATCTCCCATGCTGGAAAAAAATTGAGAATTGAATGTTCTTCTTCGTGGCCTCTGTGAATGCACACAATTGGGTTTAGACAGCGCCTGCGCTGGTCTTCTCGGAATCTTCTAGAGCTTTTGTATAAAAGTAACAAAGTTAGAATTGCCCCTATCGCGCATGCTCCACCCGCCTCAGCCTTCAGTTCCATTTTACCGCCTCTGGTGCTTGGAACTTCTCGGTATAAGAGCTTCTATTTTCGATCGATTCTAAAAGATATTTCGGCTTTGACTCGGACTTCCTTCGGATATTGAATATTTCTATTGCCCCTCGACCACGGACTGCCTGACGATTCTTTGCTTCGCGGTATATTTCAAATCGCCGTTTTCCCGCCCTTTTACAGCCTACCGCTATAACCTTTCTTCTTTGACGATCGGGAAATTGAATATTTCCGGACTTTCTACCAGTCGATCGTGAGTCTCCCGCTTATCTATTCAACTTTATGTCCCCGTCCGGACCTTTCAGTAGGTGCGTGTCGTGCTCCCGCAAGCTACCCTTCTCTGATGGTCACGACCGCTGCCTATTTTGTTTGGGTGAGTCCCACCAGCCCCATTCTTGTAGGCATTGCAAAACTTTCACCAAGGCTGCCCTTAAAGCCCGTCAACAACGTCTGACACTCTATTTGTGGGAAAAAACCCTTTCCTCGTCGAAGCCGTCCGAGATGGAAACGACTCCGACACCGTCGGCTACCCCCCGATCTGAGGTACGGATTGCCTCCCCTCCACCCTTGTCGACATCGAAATCGGTCGACAAATTGTCAAAGAAGTCGTCCACGTCGACAAAGAAACCTACCTCGGCGTCTAAGACTTCTTCGGCCTCGTCGTCAAAAGACCACCTGAAACAAAAGAAAGTGTCGGAAAAGACCAAGAAAGATAAGAAAAAGGACAGTCGCAAACGGATTCCCCCAGTCTCAGCCTCCTTGCTGTCACCGATCTTGGAGGATTCATCCCGGGACCGGGAATCCTTCTCTGAAACCGCCGCTTCTCTACCTCCACGGCAGCTCGAGACCTCTCCGGTCGGCCCCGACGGCTCGCCGAGCCCTAGCCAGCTAGTGGACATAGTCTCTAGCCCGGCTTCTGCCCATTATAGCCCTGTTTCTACCGGGCGGGCATCACCGGCACCTTCCTCGCCGTCGACGGTCTCGAGACCCGTCTCTCCGCCCCGTAAACGGTTGGCAAAGACAAAGTATTTGTCTCCGGATCGCCACCAATCTCCACGACGTGAGGTGGTGGTCCTGCCTAGACCTTCTCGACGCCGACATAGAAAGACGTACGACGACCCCATTTATGTTGAGGTCGATCGTCACAAGTCCCGTCGTTGACGTCGATATGACGACTCGGACACCGAATCCGTGTCGAGTGATGACGGATTTCGTAGGAAGAAGAGGATTAGATACGTATACGCCTCTCCGTCTTCCTCTTCATCCTCCTCTCCTCCTCGACGTCGACGCCGACAACATCTCGACGTCGACATCCAACAGGCGCCTAGGCGCAAGGAAAAGGCTACGGAGGTGTTGACGCGGACCAAGTCCACATCGACGTCGAAGACTACCCCACCTAGAACATCCTCGACTCGTACACATTCTTTACCTGACCCAGGTAACAGAAAGCGAAAATCAAAGAAATCTTCACAGTTACCTCCCGCCTCCGATCAAGGTGATATACTTACATCTCCTGATTCAGATCAAGACAAGGAGGTCTTCTCAGAGGTCTCAGATGAAACATCTATAGAGGGAGACAACGTGGAGTCAGATGCTGATGACCCCCACCCATCCTCTCCCTCAGAGGATTTTTCATCGTTTGTTCAAATGATTTCTAGGATGGCTAAGACGTTGAAGTTACAAACTGAACAACCTGCTCCTCCTACTGAAGACCTCATATTCGGAGACATTAATCAAGAACGAACTCCTCCACTGAGCCTAGCGTTCATTCCAACTTTAATGGACCTTATCAAAGAGTCGTGGGATAAACCATCTACTTCTGCACCCGTGACTCGCAGAACTGAAAATTTGTACCGCACCCACGGGGAGGACACTAATTTTCTCGTCAAACATCCTGCCCCGAACTCCATAATTGTCCAATCTAGTTCGTCTAAATCATCGGGAAAATCACAAGTTACCCCTACGAATAGGGAAGGTAGAAAACTAGATGTGCTGGGTAGGAAGATATATTCCTTCACTACGTTTTTGCTCAGAGTGGCAAACTACCAAGCTGCCATGGGGGCTTACCAAAGACAACTCTGGTCTAGGGTCCTGCCGACCCTTCAAGCAGCCCCAGAGGACACTAGACAAGCCCTCTTGAACACCTATGCTGAGGCCCTTACTGTTTCTAAACATCAGCGACTGGCTGCTCGCCATTCAGCAGACACAGCTTCAAAAACACTGACATCAGCCATCACCTTGCGACGGCATGCGTGGCTCAGATCCTCAGGGATTATAGATGACGTCAAGACTCATATAGAGGACTTGCCGTTCGATGCTAAGGGTCTCTTCAATGAGAAAACCGATGACTCACTAGAGAACCTTCATAAAATCAAAAAGACTGCTAAATCTTATACAATCCAACAGCAGCCCAGTTTCAACAGATATCAGTGGCGCAAACCACAACAGCGTTATCAACAATCTGCCTCTCAGTCTTACCGTCCCTTCAAGAATCAGAACCAGACTAGACCCTTTCAAGCCTCCTCTTCTGCTTCCACCTTCCGGCTGCAAAATTCTTCACAACGCCGTCAACCATACAGACCACCTGCCAAGAAATCAAAGCAGTACCTTTGACTTGACAGTAATGTCATCCGAACCATGCACTCCCACTCGACTAGCCCCTTATTTTCGCAACTGGGTCAACATCACAAAAGACTCTTGGGTCTTAAGTATTATTCAATTCGGCTACCGATTAGAATTTGCAGAACTTCCTCCTCTAGGACAAATCAAGTTTACATCCTTCGACATTGTGCTAGAAGAAGAAATTCTCACTCTTCTCCAAAAACAAGCTATTCAACAAGTGCCATCACGGGACATTCCACACGGCTTCTACTCCCGTTACTTCGCTGTACCAAAGAAAGACGGCGGAATCAGGCCCATTCTAGACCTAAGAGATCTAAACACTTACCTGCATCCACGGCGTTTCCGGATGATCACATTGGAATCCATTATTCACTTACTAAAAAGAAAAGATTGGTTTGTGGTAATAGATCTAAAGGACGCCTACTTTCATATTTCAATTCATCCACATCACAGAAAATATCTCCGCTTCATTTTTCAAAACACCGCCTACCAATTCTGTGCCCTCCCCTTCGGACTGTCCACAGCTCCTCGCACTTTCACAAAGTGCATGGCCCCAGTGGCAGCTTTTCTTCGTCTACACGGCATACAAGTATTCCCATATATAGACGATTGGCTGGTGGTTTCCTCATCCAGACGAAAGTCAATTCGAGACACAAAGTTTGTCCTACACACTCTGAAAGGCCTCGGTCTCGCAGTAAACGAGAAGAAGTCCCATCTGATACCATCCCGGGTGGTCGACTATATAGGTGCAAGGCTGGATTCAGTCAAGGCGCGGATATTCCTTCCACCAGACCGCATACGAAAGATAAGCAGAGCTGTTCACAAATTTCGACCTCATTCAAAAGTCTCAGCTCATCATGCGCAACATTTGCTCGGCCTCATGGCCTCTACGACATCTGCGGTGACACACGCGCGCCTAAAGATGCGCTCTCTGCAGGCATGGTTCCTGGCTCTCTTCGATCCCCTTCAGGACAGCCCAAAGAAACATCTGCCTGTCACATCAGAACTGTCAAAACAACTACAGTGGTGGACGTATCTACCACATCTTCTGATCGGCCGCCCATTTCGTCCTCTACAACTATCAATACAAGTGACAACAGATGCCAGTCCCACAGGATGGGGTGCACATTGCGGACCCCTCAGGATACATGCCCTGTGGTCCAATCAAGACAAACATCTCCACATCAATCATCTCGAGATGCTGGCGGTAATAAAGGCCTTCCGGTCCTTCCTCCCTCTAATACAGGGTCGTGGTGTACAGATAATCACCGACAACACCACGACCATGTATTACATCAACAAACAGGGAGGGACACGATCCATGTCACTCCTGTACTTGTCCATACACCTGTGGGAATGGTGCTACCAGCATCATGTCTTCCCGGTAGCTCTACACATATCCACGACCGACAACGAACTGGCGGACAGATTGAGTCGTCTCACGGGACAGTCCCACGAATGGGAGCTGAGCGAGGACATCTTCCACATGCTCTGTGCCCGGTGGGGTTATCCCACAGTGGACATGTTTGCGACTCGGAGCAACAGAAAATGCAAAGCGTATGCTTCCCGTGCCGGCAGAGGCGAGGATGCGCTTTGGGATGCTTTCATGATCCCATGGCAATCGGACCTTCTGTATCTCTTCCCACCAATTCCGCTCATACAGAGAACCCTGGTCAGAGCTCAACAACAGAGGGCAGATGCAATTATCATTGCACCATGGTGGCCTTGTCAACCCTGGTTTTCCACCCTGAAGGAGATGGCGGTGGACGTGGTCAGATTGCCAATGGTTCCTCATCTCCTCACCCAGGACTCAGGGAACATCCTCCATCCCGATCTGCAATCATTACATCTGACAGCTTGGAGGTTCACCCATCCATACAGGAGGTGCTAGACAAGGCGAGAAAGCCCTCTACTAACCTACTGTACAAGTACAAATGGACTAATTTTCTCAAGTTTGCCCAAGAGAAGCAGTTACAGACTTCTCCTGTTTCTCTCCAAACCCTGCTCACTTATTTACGTTACTTGTTTGATGCAGGCTTGGCGTTATCTACCCTTAAGGTTTATATTTCAGCAATTGTTTCCTTTCAGCCTCGGGACTCTGAATCGTCACGACTTTTCTCTCACCTACCCTCAAGGCCTTTTTGAAGGGTCTGTCTAACATCCGACCTCCTGTTAAGCCTCCTGTGCCTCAATGGTCTTTACAACTCGTTTTACGCGCTCTTATGCGCCACCCTTTTGAGCCCATGACATCCTGTGACATGCGTTTGCTTTCATTTAAGACTTTGTTTCTGGTTGCCATTACTTCGGCAAGAAGAGCGAGTGAGTTGGCAGCTCTTCGATCCGACACTCCCTACCTACAGTTCTTTGAAGACAAAGTTGTTCTATACCCTGATGTCTCATTTTTGCCTAAGGTTGTATCTGATTTCCACCTTAATCAATCACTAACGCTGCCAACCTTGTTTCCTCATCCATCATCGGACATCGAGCGCATGCTCCACTCTCTGGACGTTAGAAGAGCCTTGGCATATTATGTTTCACGGACTAAGGACATTCGTGTTGCTCCAAGGCTATTCCTCTGCTTCCAAGGATCACATAAAGGATCCCCTGTCTCCTCTTCAACGGTTTCTCGTTGGCTTGTCTCCACTATTGCTCTAGCTTATGAACTGCAAGGCAAGACCCCACCAGAGGGTCTGAAAGCACATTCCACCAGAGCTGTTGCAACATCTACAGCGTTGCTGCGTGGTGTGGATATTCCAGATATCTGTAGAGCAGCCACATGGTCTAATGTGTCCACCTTCGTGACGCATTATAGACTGGACCTTCGGGCCAAGAAGGAGACAAGTTTTGAGAGAGCAGTTTTGACATCTGTCCTGCAGTGACGGCCCTCCTTCCGGTAAGTGAGCTTGCTAGTCACCCAATTGTGTGCATTCACAGAGGCCACGAAGAAGAAAGAAAGGTTACCTACCTGTAACCATGGTTCTTCAAGTGGACCTCTGTGAATTCACACATCCCGCCCGGCCTCCCCACTATCCGTCACTAACTATGTCTATACTAAGCTCAGGCTATTGTGGCGGATAAATGGAACTGAAGGCTGAGGCGGGTGGAGCATGCGCGATAGGGGCAATTCTAACTTTGTTACTTTTATACAAAAGCTCTAGAAGATTCCGGGAAGACCAGCGCAGGCGCTGTCTAAACCCAATTGTGTGAATTCACAGAGGTCCACTTGAAGAACCATGGTTACAGGTAGGTAACCTTTCTTTTTTCGGCTTTCTGTACATCTTGTACTTTTTTTAAATTTTTTTTTGGTAAAAGCAGAAATACAACACATTTTCAAATCATTTGCCTGCTGGGAAACTATACCATGTTCCTAAAGCACAGCAGTGTAACCAGTCCAGTATCCCTTGAGCTAAAACACAGAAATTACTAATGTATAGTGTAGTGCCAAAATGCTGCCGCCTCTTCTTTTTAGTTGTGTACTTAGTTTAAGCTGAATAAACAAATTGTTTGTAAGATCTGTGTGTGTATGAGATGTCTTATTTTTCAGACTTAGGATTGTTGGAAGCAGGACCACAAACTGGATGACATGCATGGATGATATTAAGAGTTCAGTTGGACTGGCATGAATTAGAATAGTGCAAAACAGAAATTTGTGGAAGCAAAAAGGGAGGCCTATATTCAACAATAAAGGGAGAGGATTTTCCATGATAAGTGATGTGAGATAGATAATTTCCAAGTTGGGAATGTTTCCATTTCACAAATTCAGTACAAAAATGAATAAATATCAACTGAGGATATAATACTGGACGATCTTGGCAGGCTTAAAGTGGCAGTTAATATTTTTAGGTGATTGTGTCTATTAAATATATGAGAGATAATATTAAGTTGTAAGTGAAGGAAGAATAAAACAATATGTAATTTGAGAACCATTCATCAGAAGTTATGTATTGTTTTTAACAATAATACCATTGTAATATTTCTATTTTTATTTATGTTCTACTACAAATATATTTAGATAGTATTTATTAACTCTTTAAATTAAAGAATTTAATTATTAACAAATTAAATTCTTATTCTCACTGTGCAGAATAAATCAAAAGCAGAACTAAAATTCTTATTTAATCTTCAACTATTTTATTTATTTATTTATTTTATTAGATTTATACCCCACCCATCTAGACCAATGGTCTATTCTGGGCGGCATTACAACATTTAAAAACAATAGAACCAATAAACATGCAAAAATCCAAGATGTTAAAATGTAGATATTAAGATACAGCAGGAGGGAAAGCCTGCCTAAATAGCCATGTCTTAAGTTTACTTCTAAAGACACCCAGAGAGGGAGCCAGGCGGATCTCTACGGGCAAGTTGTTCCAGAGGTGAGGGGCCACTGCCGAGAAGGCCTGGTTCCTCGTTCTTTCCTTCCGGGCCTCCCTCGGCGTTAACTACAGATGAAAGCAAAAGAAAATGTGGAATTTTGATTTCATTTTCAGAACACACAAGTAGATTTCAGTGCAAACTCTTTTCTTGAAGTAGAAAAAGTGGAAAATGTTAGCTTTTAACCTATTTAGTTATTCTCTGAATCATAACAATGATGAGTCAGATAGACAGCTATATAACACTAGGTAGTGTTTGCAGTTACAATAATTGCGCCCCTGAAGCATGGGTGGGTCATGGGTTGGGATGGAGGAGCTTCACCCCCAAATGTTTGTGGGGGGGGGGATGCCTACACAGTCCTGATTATGAGCAGTCACTGCCCTGACGAGAGAAAAGAACGCTGGTACACTTGGACGTTGTGGTTTGGCAGGCACTGAAAACATCCTGGAAGAATATCAACCCAGATATAAGAGCTAATGCAGTGAAGTGGTGAACTGGAACATCATCATCTTTTGAAAATCCTACTTTAGGCATTATTCTGATGCAATTTTTCCTGATTTGTGTAGAAATTTTTCCACTTCAGAATTTTCTGAAAAAACTATGTCGCTGTCAGCTAAGGATGCGACAAGGCCGATGCTGAGGAAGGGCTTGAAACCCTTGACTCGGAGGACGTAGATCAACAGCAGGATTGCAGGGTCCTGTGAATGGGTAGGCTGGGGCTAATTCCCACCAAAACCAGGGCGCCAGGCATTTTCAAAAGACAAAGCAAAGACATTTCCAGATGCTCCTTCACCAGAAATCTCCAGGGAGTGCCTCCACAGCTTGCAAGATAGGCTGAAGACAATAGCCACTTTGTGGGAGCCATTTTGAACTGCCTTATTCTGTGCCTTCAGCAATGTTTCAGATGGATTTTACTGTGTGGCATTTTGATGTAAGCTACTTTTCTTGACTGCTTTAATTTGGTTATTAGTTAGATTTGTATCCCATCTTTCCTCCAATAAATTCAAGATGGCTTTTCCCTCCAGATGGCTCTCCTTCCCACATCATCCTGACAACCCTGCAAAGGAGTTTGGCTTGAAGAAGAGAAAGTGCCTGGCCCAAAGTCGGCCAGACTGCTCACTTGGTCACAATTAATATAATTGTTATATTATCCTAGGATCCTTCTGGATTTTTACCTGCATCTGCTGCCTACCTTATCAGACCTGAAAAAGTTGCTTTTTGAATACAACTCCCAGAATTCCCCATCCAGATGTAGTCCAAAAAACAAAACTTCCAAGAGGTGTTGCATACTGGCTTTTGAAGTCGTTTCTAGTAGTAATAGGAATACATTTCATAGGATTCAGTTTGTGATAGAAAGAAACTAGATGAAAATTGTGGCCTATTCAGAAAGAGGGATGGGAATCCTATCCTTATCTGATTTGGTCGTGTTCCTGTTTCAGCCCATTCTGATTAGTTGTGTCGTGCTATGATGTCATCACATTTTCCATCCATCTTTAATTGTATGGATAATGTAGACAGCAAGAAGCAGAGTATGGATTTTTTTTTTTAAATGGAGGGCTATGTATCCCAGAATCCTCCAGCCATCCCAGCTAACGTTCATGTTGGTTGGGGGATTCTGGGAAATGTGGTGGTAACACCCGATTATGTTTAAATGTATTGTGTATATGGTTTGGTATGTGATACAAGGGGGTGAGTGAGGAGTATAAAATGTTTATAAGAATTATTTTTACTGGCTGGAAGAAAAAACAAGGGAAGGGCTCCTTGGTGAGGTTGTGAGCAGTCTGAAATTGAAAGATCAGGGAGAGGGTGGTTTTAGAGTGTGGGGTCTGAGAGAGGGAGAGATAATAGAGTGAGTGACGGATTGTGCTGAAAGTTTAGGAATACATAGCGTTATCTTAACACTACTTTAATAAAACCTTATTTTTTTCTATTCAAGCTGAGTCTAGTACCTGAGGGCTGCCTATATGCAAGGTGTTATGTGGGTCCAGATGAAGGGGTAATATACACATACATTGTTCTTGTTAACTCAAACTTATGGCAACCCTAGGAATCAGAGATCTCCAAAATGTCCTGTTCTCAACGCTCAGCTCTTGTACACTCAAGCCTGTGATTCCTTTAGAGAGCCAGTCCATCTTGTATTTGGTCTTCCTCCTTTCCTGCTGACTTCACTCTTTCCTAGCATGATTGTCTTTTCCAGAGAATCCTGCCTTCTCATGGTGAGCCCCAAGTAAGACAGCCTCAGTTTCATCATTGTTGCCTCCAGAGATAATTCAGGCTTTATTTGATGAAGGACCCAATTGTTTGTCTTTCTGGCAGCCCAGGGTATCCACAAAGCTCTCCTCCAACACATTTCAAACAAATCATTTTTTTCCCCGTCAGCCTTCTTTACTGTCCAGCTTTCACACTTATAGATGGTGATTGGGAATACAATACTGTGGATGGCCTTGTTCTCCAGTGACACTTCATTACATTTGATTATCTTTTCTAATTCCTTCATTGCTGCCCTTCCAATTCTCTGTCTTCTAATTTCTTGGGTTCAGTCTCTGGGTGGGCTGTAGTCTCTGGATGTATACCAAGGTATACAAACGTTTTCACTATTTCAATTTCTTCATTGTCAATGCTAAAGTTGTATGGTTCTGTTGTAGTCATGATTTTTGTCTTTTTAATGTTCAACTGCAGTCCTGCTTTGGCACTTTCTTCTTTCACTTTCACTAAAAGTCATTTCAATACATACGCACACAGAGGAGCAGCTAAACGTCGGTGGCAGCAAAAGAGGAACAAAGTAGCTGTGTGAAGATTATTAAAGGAAACATATTTATTCTTGGGGTAATTTAAGCAGACCATTATCTCAAAAGTCAAGTGACACCACAAAGGGAGGATAACACTGGTATCAAAGAGAAAGGGTGTGATAGAATCCACCAAAGGTGAGTCTTCCACTTTCGAAGAACTGTGTTAGAGCAGTGGTCCCCAACCTTGGGCCTCCAGATGTTCTTGGACGTCAACTTCCAGAAATCCTGGCCAGCAGAAGTGGTGGTGAAGGCTTCTGGGAGTTGTAGTCCAAGAACATCTGGAGGCCCAAGGTTGGGGACCACTGTGTTAGAGGAGTAAATTGCATTGAATGTAGAGGGTTTTGCGTCTGAATAGACATCTTAAGGGTTGCATTCGTCTGTTAAACCTCACACTGGATTTCACTATCCTTACAATGAAGTTACTCTATCTGAGAGGTTTCAAAGTCAAACAGTGCACTGGTACTTTGTGTCTTATGTCCAAATATTTACACACATGATTTACACCACAGTAGACATGACTGAAATCTAACTGATACAAAATCACCATGAAACACATGAAACACTATCAAATCCTGGGATTCCACCCCACCCCATCTTAGAAGTGAAGCCCTAATTGTTATGACCTTAATAAATATTTTTAACTATATATATTTTCCAGTCTCTTTGCCCATTGACTGTACCTTCAACAATTCTCTCTATGCACTGTCTGAAAGTATGCATTTTCAGAGAGACCAGTAAGAACTTGACTTTGTCCACACGAAACTGCAGAGGGATACTAGCAGGGGAGGTTTGTTACTCTAAAGGAATTAGCGCAAGGTAGTCAAGCCAATCTGGGCTTCTAAAACTTTCCAATATTATATAATGTTGAGGGCAGGGAGAGGGGAGATCAAGAAATACGGTAATTTCAAAGTTGGAAAGTAGAGCTGATCAAGTCTGTTCTTTCTCACCACCATATATTACTGTTTAAACAATATTTATTTCTGCAGACAAAACTCAGTTTAAGAATTGCAATTTTTTCACTTGATGGCATCTATCAGACTGTCTACTAGTGGAGACAAAAACATACTTAATCTGCACCGAAGCCTATGGAACTCCACAGAACTGAGGCCCCAGTTCAAGAACTTTTAGAACTCTATTTACAAACCTTTTTAAAAAAAGGTTTATATGAATGCACGGTCTCATACAGATTTAAAATTTGCAGTATAATTCTTATTCCATTATGAGATCTTTGAGCTGCAATACCTTTGTTGCTAAAACTATCTTGACGTGTTAAGTGTTGTCACGTTGTGTAGCTAGCAGGCTTTCAAAGTAGTTGAGATATTTAAAGAGTGGCTTTACTATTGCCTTCTTCCATTGAGTTTCCATGACTGAGCAAAGACTTGAACCCAGGTCTCCTGTATTCTGTTTCACCACTCTATTTGCTACATCACACTGGCTCTTATTTCACAGAGCTTTTAAAATGCATTTTAACAATAAATCTTTTGTTAAAATAATCCAGTTTAAACTGAAATCCTTGTTGGGCTACATCTGCTGTAATCTCTACATTTTACTTGGATGTTTGGGGGCAGATGAGAACCTTAAAGCTGGAGAGCAGTCTGCCTAGGTCCATGAGCGTTAACGTTTTCAGAAAGGCACTGTTGATATGATTTGTCTCCTTCCTCCCCATGGTGGCCGACAAAATATTGTTTAAAGCTTGCAGGTGAAATCACAGTAAGGCACAATATTAAAAATTAAAATAAGATAATTAATATTTAAAAATGCAGTGAACCCTCCACTGAATTAAAACAATTTACAAATACATGAGGGAAAGGAGAAATAGAAGAAACAAGGGGGAAAGAAAGCACAGCAACACATGGGTTGTGCTTTTGCCACATACAGGTGGCAGAACGTGGAATTGTTGTTGTTTAGTCGTTAAGTCGTGTCCGAGTCTTCGTGACCCCATGGACCAGAGCACGCCAGGCCCTCCTGTCTTCCACTGCCTCCCGGAGTTGGGTCAGATTCATGTTGGTCGCTTCGATGACACTGTCCATCCATCTCGTCCTCTGTCGTCCCCTTCTCCTCTTGCCTTCACACTTTCCCAACATCAGGGTCTTTTCCAGGGAGTCTTCTCTTCTCATGAGATGGCCAAAGTCTTGGAGCCTCAGCTTCAGGATCTGTCCTTTCAGTGAGCACTGGAAGGACAGAACGTGGAATACCTTGCGGTAAAAAAGAAAAAAGAAAAGCTGGAGCATTATTTGCTTGTCTTTATGTACTGAAGAATTCCATTTCCCACTGTGCCTCTTGTGAGTACAGCCAGCCTGTGTGGCCTTGGGCAAAGCTGCACAGTTGCAGGGCATCCCTCAGAAGAAGGGAAAGGAAAACCACTTCTGAGTACTTTCTACCTGGGAAAACCTGAAAAGGGTTGCCATAAGTAATATAATTGACTTGATGGCACAAGATTATGGAACTGGCTGGATAGCTCAATGGTTTAGGCAACTGGCTGTGGAGCCAAAGGTTGGGAGTTCGATTCCCCAGTGTGCCTCCTACAAAGTACAGCCCGCCTGGGTGGCATTGGGCCAGCTGCACAGTCCCAGGGCACCCCCAGAAGAAAGGAATGGTAAGCTACTTCTGAGTATTATCTACCTGGGAAACCCTGAGAATGGCTGCCACAAGTATTAATTGACTTGATGGTGTATGATTATGGAACTGGCTTGAGGGCTCAGTGGTTTAGGTATCTGAAAACCTGAAAAGGGTCGCCATTAGTACAATTGACTTGATGGCACAAGATTATGGAACTGGCTTGAGGGCTCAGTGATTTAGGTATCTCATTGCAGAACCAAAGGTTGGGAGTTCGATTCCCCACTGTGCCTCCTGCAAGCAGAGCCAGCCTATCCGGCCTTGAGCAAGCTGCACAGTCACCCCCAGAAGAAAGGAGTGCTAAACCTGCTTCTGAGTACTTTCTACCTGGAAAACCCTGAAAAAGGGTAACTCAGAACTGACTCGACAGTTGGTGCTTATGACCTGCACTGAAGACTCTGCACCAGCAACAGAGGGGACATGTTGCTCAGGACTATAATCTGGATGGATCAAGGGGATCGTTCCCACAGGACACCAACACGGCGAGGGGGCTGAAATCTAGAGGTAGTTCTGCTGGTGAGGGTGCGGGAGAGAAAAGACAACATCTCCCGGCCCCCCTTTCCTTTCCTATTCCTCCTGAAAACAGAAGCGCCCCCGTGCTTCTACCCCCTTTGTGTCCTCCCTCCTTTCTCCTCGGGAGCCGGCCACCACGCCTGGAGGGCCCACTCGCCGCCGGAGCCCAAAGGGCTGCTGACGAGTCTAGGGCGGCAGGAGCGGGGGGGGGGGGTCTCTTGGCGGCGGCCGCGCCGCGAGCGGCTCCCTTCAGCCACGCACCCCCTCCTTCCAAGTGGCCGAGGGGGGGGGGGTTCCCGAGCTCGGTCCGTGCGAGCTGACGAGACCGAAGACGGGAAGAAGGTGGGGGTGACGGTGGGAGGGAGGGGCGCAGCCGCGGCTGGAGCTACATTTGGGTCCGGGGAAGCGCGCGTCGCGGTGGCGCAGGGCGTCCGGGGCGGCGGGAGCGCCGCGCGCCCTCTCTTCCTCCCTCCCTCGCCCGCCTGCTTGGGCGAAGGCGCGCCCCGCCGGCCGGCCGGCCGGCCGCCCTCCGAAGGTTTGACTGCGCCAGCCCCCGCGGAGCTCCTTCTCCCTCGGGCACCCGCGCGGGAACCACGGCGGCCAGGACTTCAGCCTCCGCCGCGGAGCTCCCCAACCCCGCCGGCGCCCGAACTCCGGTCTGTCGGTCCGGGCGCGCCAAGGGGACGCGCGGGCAGCGGCGTCCCCGGAGCCGGCGCTTGGTAAGGAGAGGCTGAGTGGGGTTCCGGGGCTTCGGGGTGCCGGGTAAACGGCGGAGCTTGGCCACGGCCCCTCGGCACCCTCGGCGGCGCGCGCTCTGGCCTGGGGGGAACGGATGGAGAGAGAGAGAGAGAGAGAGAGAGAGGGCCTTGGCGTCTCCCGCTGGCCTAAGGCGCACGTCAGCCCTGCTGGGCTGGGCAAGGGCTGGAGCATCGCTGAATGAGTAGGCCCGGGCATTTGGGTTGTTTTTTTTTTTAATAGCTAGGACTGGCACTGCAGCTCGGTGGAAAGCAGGGCCAGCCAACCTAGTAATCTCCCAGCGATGATTTGTGGTCAGGGAGTATGGGAGTTGTAGTCCCAAACCACCGGGGCACGGGGGAGAGGAGCCCTGCCAGATTGCTTACTCTGCTGGAAGCACCTACTTGTTTTGATCTCGCTCTTTGCAAGGCGAAGAGAGGAGAAGGCGGGGCACAGGTGTTTGTTTGTTTGTTTGTTTGTTTATTTAATTTCCCACCCTTCTCCCCAAAAGGACCCAAAGTTTCTCTTCTTTGACTCTACCCGCCCCCAACAAAAAGTTGCCGCCTGATAGCGTTCAGATTTTTCTCTCCAATCCAAAAGGAGTTGATTAACTCCTAGATGAATGAGTTGGGAGACAGACTTTGAAGGTTTCATCCCCTCCCCCTTCATAATGCCTTCCCTCCTTTGGAAATATTATCATGAAAATGCTTAGTTCCTTCTAAGTAATGCATAGAAGATGTAAACCTGCTTTATGATACCACCTGTCAGAGCAGTGGTTCTCAACCTTGGGTCCGCAGATGTTCTTGGATTACAACTACCAGCAGTGTTGGCCAGAACAGCTAGTGGTCAAGGTTTCTGGGAGTTGTTATTCAAGAACATCTGGGGATCAAAGGCTGGGAGCCACTGTGTTAGAGATTCTGGGAACTGAACCCAAAGCCTTCTACAGAAAAAGTGTGTGCTTTAATGTTGATTGATGGTTTCTTTTCCCCTGAGAAATAGTTAAAAATCAAAGTCATTTTTACAGTGGGGAGGTCTATGAAATATTTCTCAGTGTATTGAGTCAATAATCCCCTTTTTCCCTGGTGTTTTCTATGGGTTCAAAGTTAGGAGAGATGGTTTTCAATAAGGTTATCAGTATTTCTTGCTAAGGTATCTCCTGTGCATTCAAGGGTTGTTTTGCACTAATGGAGAAATGGCCTTCCCTATCTATTACACATTGCTTGTTAACTTACTTTTGGGTTTTGTGGGTGGGTTGTACACACAGGCTTCGTCCACCATGGAACTCAAGCTCCTAATGTGAAGTGCTGGATTCTGAGGCGCCAGAACGACAGAGCCTTACTTCCTGTGAGGATGAACCTGACGGACTGGGCTGAGGAGAAGTGGACGGATCCCTCTAATTCCTCAGTGCAGTGGCCTCCACACTCTTGGGGCAGCAATGACACCTTTTCCTTGCAAGGGGATCTCCAGGAGATAATCCATACAGCCACTCTGGTTACCTGTACCTTCTTATTGGCCATTATATTCTGCTTGGGTTCCTACGGCAACCTCATTGTCTTCTTGTCCTTTTTTGACCCAGCTTTCCGGAAGTTCAGGACCAACTTTGACTTCATGATCCTCAACCTGTCCTTCTGTGACCTCTTCATTTGTGGGGTGACGGCCCCCATGTTCACTTTTGCTCTCTTCTTGGATTCTGCTGCTGGTATCCCTGATGCCTTTTGCTTCACCTTCCACCTCACCAGCTCTGGCTTCATCATCATGTCCCTCAAGACGGTGGCAGTGATCGCCCTCCACCGACTGCGCATGGTGTTAGGGAAGCAGCCCAATCGGACTGCCTCTTTCCCTTGTACTCTCTTGCTGACTCTACTGTTGTGGGCTACTAGCTTCACTCTAGCCACGCTGGCCACTATGAGGACCCATAAATCTCGTCTCTGCCTGCCCATCTCCAGCCTGGTCAATAGAGAAGGGAAGATCATCCCTTACTTGTATGTCATTGACTTCATTTGTTGTGTGGCAGTGGTTTCAGTCTCTTACATCATGATAGCCCAAGCTTTGAGGAAAAATGCCCAGGTGCGGAAATGCCCTCCTGTCATCACTGTTGACGCCTCCAGGCCTCAGCCTTTTATAGGGCCGCTGGCCAATGGATGCGCCGATGGGGTACAGGGCTCCATGCCAGCTCTTTACAGAAACCAAAATTACAACAAACTACAGCAGATCCAAACCCATGCGTACACCAAGAACCTCAGCCAACTGCCGTCTGCACCAGCAGTCAGCAGGTTCCAGCTGGTGTCCACTGTTAATTTATCCACAGCCAAGGACTCCAAAGCTGTGGTGACGTGTATTGTCATTGTCCTTTCTGTTTTAGTTTGTTGTCTCCCATTGAGCATCTCCTTGGTGCAGGATGTTCTGTCCGGAAACAGTGGATTTATCCTTTACCAGTTTGAACTCTGTGGATTTACACTCATTTTTTTCAAGTCTGGATTAAACCCTTTCATATACTCACGAAACAGCGCCGGGTTAAGGAGGAGGGTTCTTTGGTGCTTCCAGTACTTGGCCCTTGTTTTTTTCTGCTGCAAGCAGAAAACTAGGCTTCGAGCTGTGGGCAGAGGTAGCCTGGAGGCCAACAGGAACAAGTCGTCCCATCATGAGACCAACTCCGCTTACATGCTGTCTCCGAAGCCTCAGAAAAAATTTGTGGACCAAGCTTGCGGGCCTAGTCACTCGAAAGAAAGTGTGCTGAGCCCTAAAGGGTCTGCTGGCCACCAACATGACAGAGGCCAGAGTAGTTCCACACCCATGAACACTCGTATTGAACCTTACTATAGCATCTACAACAGCTGCCCTTCCCAGGAAGTGAGCACACCCAACAGCTTGCAGGCCACAAACTCTCCCTTTGGCTTTGCCAAGTCTTACGTCGCCATGCATTACCACACGACGAATGACCTAGTGCGGCATTACGACAGTACTTCTGCTAAGCAGATCTCGGTTCCCTCAGTGTAGTTGGTAGGAGCTGAGGATAGTCTAACGTTCTACCACAGTGGTGGCCAACCTTTGCTTGTTGGTTTGTTCATTTTGCCCGCTTGCCACGAGTAGCTCAAAGTATAAGGTAGGGCCACTCTTGCATGTACAGCAGAATTCAGACACCTTCATCCTTTGAGGTAGTTTTGCATTCAGTGTCCTGAGTAGACAGCTGTCAAAACGAGAGAAGTCTGTAGGATTCTGGGGCTCATTTTGTGCCATAGTCAGGTTTCCAAATTTTTCTGTTGCCTTCCAGACCGGTACCACTTCTGGTTCTTGTGCTGCAGGTTGGTGGCCACATGTTCTGCTAGTTCACTGTTCTCTTTTTTCTCCCTTTTAAAGTTTCCTGGTTATTGTATTGAGTGTTATACTCCAGAAGTACTTTTTTGTCCCTGAACTGGCGGCACACAAGATTAAATCCATCTTTTGGTCAAAGCAACTGCTAACTACACATCATAAGTTGTGCACTTGCTTTAGACCCAAACCAGATATTATTTTAACGTTTATGCAGTAAACAGTGTTATTCAGTGTTGTTTAATTTTTGTTTTGTTTTTGCCTGTTTATGCAGTACTTTTTTGAAAGTGCACATTTCTAGCATTAAAAGTAGTTGCTGTTAAAAGATCTTTACTCTGAATTATATATATATATATAATAATAATTTTGAATGATTGGCAATGGGTGTTTAAGTGTGTTTGTTGCAAAACACATGTGGTGGCAGAAACAAATGGCATTCATCTGAAGGCACATCACATGTACATGTTACTGGAGCAGGATTAGGTCTTGCCAGTGGTTGGATGGGTGACTGTTAGAATCCCTTGCATTCACCCTGAGTTCCATAATGGAAGAAAGGTGGCATCTAAATATAGTTAAATAGACAAACAAGCAGAAACAGTATTAGGGCAGAATTGAGGAAGCCCTTGTCAAAGTAGAACCATATGGGCCCAGGTACATCAGAACTCCTGCTACAGTTGACAAATACTTTCAGCCCCTTTCTAAATTAAAACAAATACATGACAAGAGTTTTTTTCTCCACGTAAATACAATATTTTCGCAGAACTACAGAATGTAAGGAAGTTAAAATGAGCTCATGTAAGATAGTTTTGTAAACAGGTCCTCCAAAGTTACTAGTCCACAATATTTTTGTATAAGTAGACATGATTATAAATTGTACTGGTGTGAAAATACTGTAAGTCATGAATGGTATGAAAGAGAAATACTACATATTGGCTGAAATCTAGTCACAACTAGAGTAGACCCATTGAATCAGTTGATGTTGTAAGAATGCTGATTCACCAAACCACCACTGATTCTCTGGTTTTGGATTTCAGCCATTTTATCAGTAATCCTCACAATAATCTTCTAAATTTACTCAAAAAGCAAAGCGCGCTGCTTATATACCGCCCCATAGTGCTTCAAGCACTCTCTGGGCGGTTTACAAGTTAATTATGCAGGCTACACATTGCCCCCCCCCCCCCCAGCAAGCTGGTTACTCATTTTACCGACCTCGGAAGGATAGAAGGCTGAGTCAACCTTGAGCCGGCTACCTGGGATTGAACCCCAGGTCGTGAGCACAGTTTTGGCTGCAGTACAGCAGTTTAACCACTGCGCCACGAGGCTCTTTAACTCAGAATTATTATTCCCACCTTGTAATTGAGCAGGCTGAGAATAAGTCAGTTGCCATAATCTATGGTTGCTGTGAGATATGAGCCAGCAGTGCTAGTCAGCTGAAGTGAGGTGACTGTTGTACAAAAAATGTTGCTGTTTCCAAAATGTTTTTATTCCTATTTAGACAGTAATATATGTCTATCGGTGGCTGCAATTACAGTGGCAAGCTTACTGGAGTGGTTCAGTTTGTGGAATTTTTCAGTGCCAGTGTCCACACTGGCCCGTCAATCTGATGTGGTTCGATCTGTGCTACAGCCTCTCTTTCTATGATCCATCCCTCTGCTGATCTCCAGCTCTCCTTTTATGGTTCATTGTAAATCCAGTGGGATTTTTAAAGTGTTGCATAGTGTTAGGGAAAATGGACAGTTTTTCCAAAGTCCACACACACAGAGACAGACACAGACCATGGAAATATAGTAGTCTGCTCCAGTTTGTTGGAGTTGTTTTTATTTCATATAAATTTTTACCTTTATTTTTTTTTATCCTTACTGAAGTGATATAGCACTATACTAATATATCAGTTCAGGGATAAGGTGATCTAATGTTAAACTTGATAGTGTGTATGGAGCTCCGGGAGCAATTGGAAGGATGAGCGAGGCTGCCGCCGCCACCGCCGGGCACATGAGTGGATGGGCCAGCCACAGGGGCCGGCCCCTCGTTAAGTCCAGCTGCGCAGGGATATAATACCCCCATCTCTACTTAAGTAACAATAATTCAATTAATCGTACCAAACGGGCATGCTGGGAGAGAGAGTTTGGCCTGCAGCCTTCTTCCTCATAATGCTAGGGAGTAAGCTGAGCGTTCAGCATCCACCCTCCGCTGAAATCGTACCTCCCAGCAACTACATTGATTGGGGTTCTGTATAGTTCTCACTGCAGGAAGTGGTGGCACACACTTGTAGTATAACATTTTGCTAACCACAAAAGCAAAAAAGTATTTGTCCAAAGTACCTGCTGAGATTTCAAGGATCTGTTTCCTGTGTTAAGGGTCTTCTTCCCTTTCATGAATAATACAGAAAGTTCTTTGCATGAGTTGGCACTCCTTGTCACCTAATTACGTTTTTTCCCCTAATATCTGTCATGTAAATGCAGATCATCTTTATTGTGCAAGCATTGGTGTTCACAAGATAATGTTTTAGAACACATAAAAATTTAATTTTGGTTAGTTATTAGTAGACAAACTGAAATTAGCAGAAACAAAATGGAATGTAACAAGTAATTCTCACAAAGTATGAGAGAAAAAATATTTTTGCTAATACGTTTTGCCTTCATAATTTTCTAACTTAGAAATAGCTCAAAAATCAGGTGAGGTAGTACAGTGCTTTTTGACCCTCTGGTTTCTTTCAATTTTTTTGTTTTGTTTTTATTTCTTATATGTTTTCTGGATTGTAAAGGGATACTACAATATTAATAAAACATTCCCTTCCCGTCTCTGATAGTATTGATGTATTATCCTGTCAACAAAAGAGATCAATTATTCTGTGATGTTTCAGACAACCCTTCCTATTGTGTGTGTGTGTTTCTAAATGTGATGGTTTCATTAAGATAGCACGGGGATTCGCTTGATGTAGATAGAAGTTAAATAATATTAATAATAGTGTGCTTTCAAATCAATTCTGACTAATGGTGACTCTTTCCAGGGTTTTCTAGGTAACGAGTACTCAGAAGTGGCTTATCATTCCTTTTTTTCTGGGGGTATCTTGGGACTGTGCAGCTTGCCTAAGAGTATATAGGATGGCTCTTTTCCCATGAGGCACAGTGGAGAATCAATCATATACCTAACTGAATGAATTATCCAGCCAGCATAGCGAGAAGGGGGACAAAAATCTTAATACCCCAGTACCCCAATACTGGACTCATCATGGTGAAAACATGGTGAAAGCTGTTATTTAATCATACTCTATGTATTAATATTGATGTGGCAGTTAAAATGTTAATCAGTGAACATTTTCATTCAGTCATTTAGTTTTTAACATGGTACTGTTGGACGAGATGGTTGGACAGTGTCATCGAAGCTACCAGCATGAATTTGACCCAACTCCGGGAGGCAGTGGAAGACAGGAGGGCCTGGCGTGCTCTGGTCCATGGGGTCACGAAGAGTCGGACACGACTTAACGACTAAACAACAACAACAACTGTTATTTTCCAAAGGGTTACTTATGTCCTTCATTCACTTTTTCAGAAGCAATGACTTGCAGTAAAATACAAAATAGACCATAAGTTCTTAACCTGTGGTCCGCAGACCCCCCCGGGGGCCTGCAATGTCCTTACAGGGGGTTTGCAAAGGCTTGAAGAAATGTTATGATCTTTTGCAGTTAAAATAGAAAGAAAGAAAGAAAGAAAGAAAGAACAACGTAGAACAAAATCTTAATTTCCCTTGCTTGTTTGTGTAAAACGTGGCTTTTCTAATCTACCACCTCCATTAAAAACAAACAAAAGTAAAAACTGGTTATGAAAATAACTGTTTGATAGCAAATAACTGTTTGGTATTCCTGCACACGGTGAGAACATGCAAGTGAATGATGCTGAGTAGCTGAGAAACAGCACGTGACACTACTTGCTACTGTGCGGACAGTTAGAAGCTGCGGGAAGAGAGAGTCGGAGTCAGTCAGTGTCAGTGCGAGCGAGTGTTTGGACGGACTTAGTGATCGTGTTCCTTCTTCAATTTCTGCTAATAAAACCGTTTGGTTATTTTCAGGTAAAGTGACTTTTCAATATTATTGCCGTGAATTCCATAACAATACATTTTGGCTGAGCCTCAGAATGGATTGTTGCCTGAATTTGAAATGTAAAAGAACTGATGCTGTTGATGAGGGTACATCCTGTTCAAAGCAAAATGAAGCTTATTCCAGCCATCTTAAAAAGTGTTGCCGTTATAGCAACGAATATCTGTCAACGAAACACATTACGAGGAACTTTAAATACATATTTGATGCACTTTGGGGTTTTAAATCTTGAGTTAAATCTTGGTGGTCCATGGCAACAAATGGTATTTAAAGGGGGTCTGTGGTAAATAAAGGGTCAAGAACCTCTGAAATAGACCATTACACACACACACACACCACAAAAAGCAGCAGATGAAATAAACTTTTTAAAAGTTTACTAATTATTACCAGGGACGTGGTGGCGCTGTGGGTTAAACCGCAGAACCCTCTGTGCTGCAAGGTCGGAAGACCAGCAGTCGTAAGATCGAATCCACGCGACGGAGTGAGCTCCCGTCGCTTGTCCCAGCTCCAGCCAACCTAGCAGTTCGAAAGCATGTAAATGCAAGTAGATAAATAGGTACCACCACGGTGGGAAGGTCATGGCGTTCCATGTCTAGTTGCGCTGGCTACGTGACCACAGAAACTGTCTACGGACAAACGCTGGCTCTACGGCTTGGAAACGGGGATGAGCCCTAGAGTCGGACACGACTGGACTAAATGTCAAGGGGAACCTTTACCTAATGAGGAGGCGGAGCAACGGGCAGCGAGAACAGGGGAATTCTCAGGGCTCTGAGAACCCCTGGGTTTTATTCCGAGTCAGCGGACCCCCCGAGAAAGGGAGGGCAAGTTTTCCACAGGAGAAGTGGGCTTGCAGCAGGGAAGCTGGAGACGCCGGAGAATTCAGACTTGCAATCTGCTTTTTTCGAGAGTTTCCTTTCCTTAATTGCATCTGACTCGTCAAGTCGCCATGATAAATTGGTGTGTAGCTGCCCAGAGAGGGGGAGAGATGAAGATTTATGATCTGACTGCATGAACAGAAGTTGAACGGCTATTTTTATGGCAAGTAACAGACCAGATGTTTTGGTTTTTTCCTGGAAGCCGAATGTGGAGATAGATCTCTTTAAGCGGCAGAGAATCTTTGGCAATGTTGGAGGTTTTTTTTTTACTGCGCCATAACTGATAGAACTGAGAAAGCGAAACTAATTGTCTTTTCCACCTTAACCCTCCCTTCCTAAGATTTGGCTTTTTATAAATTAGAAGCCTGAGAATCCTGAATGACTATGAACAACTTAATCTATGGAACTTTACTTTGAGCCATAAAGGGGGATTATAAATCAAATAGTCACTTTTATGACCAGAGTGTTCTCCGCAAGACTCGGAATTCGTTCTGGCCAAGGAGCAGGGAGGGAAGATTGAGGGTGAGACTCATTATTGGGACTTTAAAATGGAGACTTATCTTGTATGCTGTCTTCAGGAATTTCAATTCAATCTTATCAATCATCTAAAGGCTCAAGTTTCAGAACTGAAGACAGATATCAAAACAATACTTCTTGGCTTGGACACTAAGATAGAGACAGGAGACAAACAGACTGTATTTACTGAATTTTCTGAACAACTACCATCGTTAGAGAGAGAGGAAGAATCTACTGTTCCTGAGCAGAAGGAGACCGGAGACAGAACGACTGACTGCTTTGAATTCATCAAATGTTTACCTCCGGAGAGGGGGAGAGAAACCTTGTTTAAAAAAAAGCAGAATGAAATATTTAAAAATGAGGAAAGGAGGGGTGGGGACAAGGTGGGGAAGCATATTGAGATTACCTTGATGGAAAATAATGTAAAAGGGAAAGCATGGGTGAATTTAAAGGCAGAAATTTGTGATCAGAGATCGGATAGCTCTGTGTTGCTCCAAAATCAAGATATTGATTATATTGGGAGGAAATTAGTAAATCGAATAGAAAATGCCTTAAAGAGATTTCATAGATGGCATTTTAAAACTGGCAAAAGGGGAGCAAGAAATGAATCTCGGAAGTATGATACTGGAGCTGAGAAGCAAAAATGAAAAGGGGAAAAGTAACCTGCGGATTAAATGATTAAAATTTCTTGGTTTTGAGAGATATATAGTTACACATAAAGCAATATGAATAATTTACACTATGAACAATTTTGGCTAGGTGAGAATCTAAATGGTAGATAAGCATATGTAATTATGAATTTTAGAAAGGTTAATGAAGAATAATAATATTGGAAGCTTTTGTTTCTATGGTACATATATAGAGATTAAATATGAGTGCATTACTATACTGATTATATAGACAAGATTAGGTATACATTGTCTTTTTACCTGCAAAAGTGGGGATTTTTGAGAAATGTATTGACCTGGCCTAGAGCTTTTGTGTGTCTGTGTGTGTGTGTGTGTGGATAAGTTACCTTAATGATGAAATTAGAATTGCTTATGATGAGTATTGGATAGAGGGGTATGCAGGTGAAAGATTCTATAGAGACTTTATAGATGGCATCTTAAAAGCTAGTAAAAAGAATGTAGGAAATGAATTCCTAGATTCACAAGGCTATAAGTAATCAGAAATCCCTGGTCTATACATGGAGCTAAGAAATATAACAAAAATTGGAAAGTTACTTGCTGAATGTTTTAAATGGCTGATAAGTACAGATAATGCTTATATTAGATTATATATTCTGATGATAATTGTTTAGAAGGTATTGATGATAAGTCAGAAACATGAAGACACTAAGTAATATATGAATTATAGTTTGGTCTATGCAATTAAGAGTGGCTTGAATATAAGATCAATATAGATTTAAGTTTGTACATTAGACAATGCACGTAGTTAATTATTATAAAGCTAGGAAGTTACTCTATGAGCTTAACAATGGCTTAAATATGCTTAGTAGGGTAATATGGTTTATGTAGTCAGAACTATATATTAGATGGATATGGCCTAAATATGTTTGGTAGGGCAAGATGGTTTATGTAGTCAGATTTATATGCTAGATGGATACATGAAATTATCTCCCCGCATATATGTTTGTGTTTGTTTTGTATGTTTGTTTGTGTTTAAAATTAAAAAAAAAAAAAAAGGGGAACCTTTACCTAATGATTATGTCCTGTCAGGTTGATTTTGATTTTATATTTCCTGAGTTTTCTTAGTATAAAATAGAAGTAATTTAACAGACCCTCCTTCTGGTGATGTTCTGGGACTGTGCAGCTTTCCCAAGACTGGGGATTGAAACCTCCCGCTCGAGTGCTTCAACCAACTTATTGATATCTGCTATTTAAAAAGCCTAGAATTTTTTTTTTTAAACCCTATTTTTTCAGTCAGCTAAAAGAATAGTAATGATCAACTGGGACACCACCACTAAGCAAGCTGTGGTCACAACTGACGTTATTATAGATGGTGGGAGACCATGAAAGGCAGCTTTGAGAGGTGACTTCAGCCTATGTGTAGATATTTCTTCAAGTAACTGGGTCTCAAACTGAATAAGATTTTATGGGTAAATATCAACATTTTGCTTTTAGAGAAGGAACAATGAAAATGAGGTCCTTTATTTGCTCCAGTTGGTGAAAGGTGTAACCAGAGATGATCTGAGGCTATCTACAGATGCAGTTAATTTGAAGATTTATTTGAATCATAGCAGATAAACGTGGAATAAGATTCATGAAATGAAGACACTATAAAATAAAGCAAAGGAAAACCAATGCATTTCTGACACAATGCAATGATAAAATGAAAAGTACAAAGCAGAACAACCTCTGCTATGCAAAATTATCCACAATTAGCCCTTTATGAAATACTATCTTTGCCCCCAACCTTCCACCAGCCTTCTCGTTGAAGCTCACTATGTTGCAGTTGTTTGGCTTAAAGACTGAGAAAAATACATACGGTATAGCTACCTATTCCAAGGAACAGATTCCTGAACACTCGGGATTGTGCAGGAGAATTGATTTAAAAAAATCAAAAGGAAGGGGGTGTAGAATCTCCTAGAAGGAGAGTAATCGAACCCATTGTAAAAACAAGCTTCTCTCAGAATCAAGGCAAACTAAAGCCCAAAGACCCCAGAGCAGTCCAAATCTGCATGTGTAAAAATTACATGAGGAAAAAGTGAACTGAGAACCATCTGCATGTGAGCATGAATGTGAGTGTGAAAGAATGAGTCTCCTTGTCGCAAGCAACAATTGCTTTTTGTTCCACTGCTGCCCCTAATTTTCCTACATTCTGGTTGGCTTCCTTATCTTCACCCCTAAAATTCAGTTCTGTGTTGGCAGAGGGAAAGCTGGGAGGAAAAAGTACATTGCACCACTTTTCTTTCTTCCCAGAAAGTAAACCCTCCCTTTGTCCTGCAGTACACATGGCTCTTGAAAGGTTGGGCTGCAGCTCCTATCAGCATTAGCCAGCATAGCAAAGAGTGAAGGGTCATGGGAGATATAGTCAAATAATATCTTGTAGGTGGGGGACACATTCCCCCATCCCCTCTGTATCCCAGGCTTCCTTCAAGGAACTTGAAGCAACCTGTGTGATTGTTCTGTAGTGTGTGCATGACAGCCCTGTGAAAGAGACTAGTCTAGCGGGATGTGACTGAGGCAAGGCAAGCCAGCAGGAATCCTATCGCCATTGTATTACAAATGTAGATGGGAAAGACCATTGCTTCTCTTGAGTTTGTGGACTGTTGCAAAAACCAAGTTAACTTGCCAAAATGGTTCACATAGTTCAGTTTCATTGCCTTTTCATCGTGTAAATAAAGGCTGTGTGGAATCCATGGGCAGAGGCCATTTGAGTGGAGGATTTCTCGGATTGTTGATCAAAATCTTGCGTCTGTTTTTCACCAAGGGTTTTTTTTTTGTGGGGGTGGGAATTCTTGCTTAGGCTGCACCACTTCAGACAGGAGTAAAAGGTTCCTTTGTGTAATCCTTCCACCTAGAAATCTAGCATGTGAGAGACAAGGTTTTTCCTTAGTCTTCTTCCTGACATGCTAGGGTTTTTTTTTCCTACATAAGGGATAAGCGCATTAGTCCTCCTCCCTTTATAAACTAAAATGATGCTTCCTGGACAGATATTTTAATATCTTTGCTGCATAATTGAATTTATAAACTCTTTGATGTTAGAGATTTGTGAAGTAAATGAAAATAACTAAAAAAGAAGAGATTTTTTTTAAATTAAATATATTGTTAGAACTTGCTGTTGCATTAGTAAAACTGAGGTTGAAATCCTCTTTTATAAATTAGGCCTGCCACTCCCTGCTAGTAACATAATCCAGAGGTGGTAATTTTCGTTATTAAAGACTTCCTGCTTACGTCCCACTGTTCTCACAGCTTTCACACAATTAAATGGATTACTCATGAGTTGAACAAGCTGCTGGAAAGAAGGGTGAAGTTTTTTAATTACCAAAAATCTTCCTCTACCAGTGACGTCCTCGCCCTTCTGCAGATGTAACCCCATGCAAAAGCATTTCAGCCAAAATGCTATTTCAGGAAATGCTAAATGCCCAGTCTGGAAATGCTTGTAGCTGTTTCAACTTATATACTGCCCCAGAGTGCTAAGCACTCTCTGGGCAGTTTACAACAACCCTTTGCTCCCCTCACCAGCGAGTTGGTTGCTTATTTTACCGACCTTGGCTTGTCTGAAACGAAAAGGCTTTGGTAACAATAAAAATAAAATAGTGTGGGCATGAACCTAATCTGGATGGGAAGGATGTATTGTGGCAAGGCCTTAGTTTCTCTGTTAGCTCTTCACATCTTTTATAATACTGTTAGGAACTGATTTGCTAGTTCAGGCAAAGCATTCATTACTCAGTTCAGGGGTAGGTGACAGTTCCTTGTCACCTGTTGTAGAACATTTGCACCTGCTCATTCATTGCATAGGCAGAGGCCGCTGGGAGTTGGGATCCACAACAATTGCAGGATCAGAGAGTCCTTAAACTTATTTCAGCCTATTGGTCTTAAGCTCATCCCACAAACAATGGCCATACCAATTTTTTTTTAAAGGAATTAAATTATACTTAATATTAATGTATAAATTAACAAAATTATCGAATACATAAACAACAAAAGATAGTGACTCGAACTGGCATTGTTGCAACACTGATTCATTGACCACCTCATCTCAACCTTTTGCTTCCCAAGTGGTTGACACATGAACTCCCGTGAACCCAACCAGTGCAGCAAAGGGTTAGGAATTCTGAGAGTTGTCATCCAAAACATCTGAAATGTTGAGAACCATAGATAGAATACAAAATTTACTGAAACTAGCAAGTTTTCCTCTGGCCATTGTTACAGCTCTAGTAGATAGGAATGTTCTCACATGCTTGCCTCTTACTTGACAGTATTCAATCAAGTTGTTTTAATCAGTCCATACCCAAGTTCTCAGTAAGCAGCACCCCCCAAAAAACATTCTTGTTCAATATTCATGCAGTTTCAATTCCACATGTTTTAATCTGTTTCCCGCTGCAAGTCATTTTCTTCCATCAACACCACTGGCTCATTGGTAGTTCTCAGCACAGCCATCAGCTGGGGCCAGAAGAGCCTTTGTCTGTGCTCCTCTGGGCTCCATTTCAAGTAGGTTTTCCTTTTTAACTGCTTTCTAAGCTTGCTGAATGTCTGCAGGATGCTGTTAGGTGGGAGACCTTCCAGTATAACCATAATGAGAGAGTCTTGGTTTTCACTGAGGACCCGACGTTCGGAAAAGTACAGCTCATACTGGCACCAGCAGCTGTTGACAAAGCTGGGTGACAGCACGAAAAGAACTTTATGGCTGATCTCAATGCAGTGGAAAATGTTGCCAAGAATTGGGTGTCCTGGCATTAAGTCTCTCTCATGGTAGCACACTTTAAACCCATCTGTTTCCAGCTTTTCCAACAGACTATCTTTTGTCCAACGGGCATAGTTGTTGTTGTTGTTGTTTTTAACATGTAACTGTGCCCTCAGTCAGGCAACGCACAACATTGCCACGGCTGATAGTGCAGAAAACTGCCTGGTGTAGATATAGATATGGAAGTTGAAGAAACTGCAGTATGGTACTAGAAGCTGAAAACTTGCTAGAGAAATATCAGAACAAGCACAAAACGTTTGGTCACACAGAGAGAAGTATTTTGTTCCAACCACTTTCAACTGTGGTCTCGTTACTTGCTCCACACATCTTATCCACCCCACACCATTTTTTGAAATACCGCATACTTACTTTTTAACTCACTCTGCTGTGGATCTGGAGTCTGTATTTGGAACTGTTGCTGTGGACACAGCTTGGTATTTCTTGAGTGCTTCTTTCTGTATCACATACAAGATAGGCAGGAAGTGGTGCTCCAGATTGCAACATGCAAAAATGTCTTTTTACAAAAGAATGTGAATCTGTAATTTTCGGCTGTAGTTCCCATTATGGTTTTTATAGCAGTAATTCGCCGTGGGTGGAGAAGCTTTAAAAAGATGTAACTGGTAGACCCAGATTGTGCTCTTCACTGGCTTGTTTTCCCCTTGATAAAAATATCAATGTAATCACTCAACAGGAGCCGACTCAGTTGTTAGGACAACTGTGTCAGCTGTTTCCCCTACATGATGAGATTTGCCTACTACCCTCATGTATGTCTAGTGGACCCTTTCTGATTGCCAATTAAGAAAGAATTTTTACTGAGAATGTTGGATAGAATGGGGCACCATTTTGTGATTTGCCTTTAAAATGTCTTTGGCAGACTTTGGTTCTTCACAAATCAGATGGTAGAAAAAAAGTTAATTTTCTCCACGTAATCCTTCCTATTGCAAATGAGCCTCATCCCACCCTGTATGTTGTTGTTGTTGTTGTTTTGCAATAAAGGGTTAATAAAAGAGTGATATTAATTAGGTTTGAGGTCTAAAATGTTGTTCTGATGTTTGTCCATTGCATACCACTGTTTTTGGCACCAATTTTTATTAAGAAGTTCCCTTTCTGTCCCATTCCATTCTGACTTTTACCTAGTCCCTAGTTTGTGTGTGTGTGTGTGTTAGCAAGCAAGCTGTGTTTGCAGCTCCACTGTTGCTTTGTGTATCAACTGTGATAAAGCAGCTTAAAAGAATGCCAGAGCTAACAGGAGTGGTGCTTTATAAATCTTAATTGATTCAATTAAGATTTGCCAACATTACAAAAATGCATCATATGTCTTTTGGCCACAGAACATGGCTATTACAAGTGTCAGATTTTAGTCCCCAGTTGCAGCTACTATGCAGCTGGTTCTTATGAAACTAGACTGTTAGAATCATAGAATGATTGAATTGGAAGGGGCCTATAAAGACATTGAGTCCAACCTCCTGCTCAAGGCAGGAATCCAAATCAAAGCAGATCTGACAGAGGGTTGTCTAGTTTTCTCTTGGATTCCTCCAGCATTGGAGCGCTCACTGCCCCCTGAGGTAATTGGTTCCATTGTTGTACTGCTCTTACATTTAAGACATTTCCCCTAATATTCAGCCTAAACCTGGCTTCCTGTCGGTTGAGCCTGTTATTACACGTTCTGCACTCTTGAGATGATGAACAGATCCTGACCCTCCTTTGTATGACTACCTTTAAAGTATTTCAGAAGTGCTATGATATCTCCCCCTTACTTTCTTGGGCTCCATGATCACTGCAGATGGTGACAGCAGCCACGAAATTAAAAGACGCCTGCTTCTTGGGAGGAAAGCGATGACAAACCTAGACAGCATCTTAAAAAGCACAGACATCACCTTGCCGACAAAGGTCCGCATCGTCAAAGCTATGGTTTTTCCAGTAGCGATGTATGGAAGTGAGAGCTGGACCATAAAGAAGACTGACCGCCGAAGAATTGATGCTTTTGAATTGTGGTGCTGGAGGAGACTCTTGAGAGTCCCCTGGACTGCAAAGAGAACAAACCTATCCATTTTGAAGGAAATCAACCCTGAGTGCTCACTGGAGGGACAGATCCTGAAGCTGAGGCTCCAATGCTTTGGCCATCTCATGAGAAGAGAAGACTCC
This sequence comes from Intellagama lesueurii, assembly GCA_037013535.1. Classification (NCBI taxonomy): domain Eukaryota; kingdom Metazoa; phylum Chordata; class Lepidosauria; order Squamata; family Agamidae; genus Intellagama; species Intellagama lesueurii. The sequence goes on along the minus strand of JBAJHW010000001.1, from coordinate 340,524,945 downwards.
CTGGAAAAGACCCTGATGTTGGGAAAGTGTGAAGGCAAGAGGAGAAGGGGACGACAGAGGACGAGATGGTTGGACAGTGTCACCGAAGCGACCAACATGAATTTGACCCAACTCCGGGAGGCAGTGGAAGACAGGCGGGCCTGGCGTGCTCTGGTCCATGGGGTCACGAAGAGTCGGACATGACTTAACGACTAAACAACAACAACAACATGATATCTCCCCTTAGCCTTTTCTCAAGGCTAAACATGCCGAGTTCTTTCAGTCTTTCCTCACAGAACTTTGTTTCCAGTCCTCTGATCGTCCTTGTTGCCCTCCTCTGAACCTTCTCGTTTGTTGGCATCCTTCTTGAACTGCAGTGTCCAGAACTGAACACAGTACTCTAGATGAGGCCTAACCAGTGCTGAATAGAGGGGAACGAGTACCTCTCAGGATTTGGAGACTGTACTTCTATTAATGCATCTTAATATAGCATTTGCCTTCTTTGCAGCCACATTGCATCATATTTAGCTTTTGATCTACAACAATTCCAAGATCCTTCTCACTCAGACATCCTTGTCTGCTTCTTCTCTTGTTGTAGATTCTTTCCTCATCCCCAGAGAAACCCCATGAGATGACCCCTTCCTTTTCTCCCATAGGAATTCAAGATGAAATCCTGTTATTTTTGGTAAGATCCTCTTAACAATCTTTGTTAATCTCTCCAAGTGAGTGACTCAGGCTTTCTGCTGCAGCTGAAAACAAGAGATGCCTGGATAACATGAACGTAGAGAAGTTTCTGTTGGAAACTTGATTAGCTGCGCAATACTCTGCAGGCAGCAGGAAATTTGTGAGTTTCTTGGAAGCCAAAGTGGTGCTTAATGAATAAACCCAGTGCAGTGACTAACATTATAAAATTCCAACCCTTTGCAGCAGAAAAGCTTGAGTTCTTCCATAATAGCATCACCATTAAATTGATGTTAAATCACGCACATTGTTGGAAAAAAGTGATATCCACAGAGGAAAAAAACAGGCACCTAAAGTAAGACAGGAAAAAGGGCCAGATGGCGCATTCAGAGATGCCGAGTGGTCCGTTGGCTAAGACTTGCTTTTCTGGTAATGGCACGGACTGCACCTGGCTGGAGGCAGAGGGCTTCAGTGGACATTTCAGCCTAGTCACCAACAGCGTGCGTGTGAAATGCAGCTACTCTTCCTAGCCCAATTATGTAAGAATTTCAGTCTACCACACAACTGCTCCTAGATTTTCGGAGTAGTACTCAAAAGGTCTGTTTTTGGTTAAAGGGAAAGGAAAGGCCATTTTAATATTTGGGATAGGTGTGCTGGGTACACAATGGTAGTGGTGGCAAATAGCTAATGGATGTAGAAGACAGTCCTTCAATAAAAATGTTGACCAGTAACTTTGCAGAGTGACAGGAACAAGCCCGGCTACTCTTTCCTCCTATGTTCCTGATGTTTATCCACTCTCCCATATGTATGCAAGGGAAGGCTCACCTGCATCTAGTACACTCCCATTATATATAGATATTTGTGTATACATACATACATACATGCATGCATACATGAAAAGTGTATGATGTTTTCTCAATTAAAGTTGAAAGTAAGCCAATGTGGGCAAGATCAGAGGTAATTAAATTTACATGCTTAAGTTTATAAGGTGGTTGTATACTGGTGAAACCAATGACCATGTGATGCCCAGACCAATTTTTATAGCCTTTAAACTTCAGGGTTCTCTGAACTGTTTTATCTCTCAAATTGAAACGAGATTAAAATGTATGCTGAGGCAACACTTGTAGCTTGAAGAGGTCGCTTATTTAATGCCATCCAGAGAGCATTCAAAGCTGGTTTTTGTCCAGCCCCAGGACACAGAACTTTTAAGCACAGTAGTTAACTAGGATTCAAAATACAACTCGCGAAAGCTTTAGCGTCTACTGACAACAGTATGTCTTCTGCAAGTACAGTTCCTTATTAAAATCTTGATCTTCCCTAGAATGAGCAAATAGCTGTTCATTTCTGTTCCAAAGCACCTCATCATCCCTCCCCCACTTCTAGTTTTTTCCTTTCCCCAAAGAAGGCCAATAGTTAAGACCATCTACCTAATCCCGTCTAGCTCCTTTCTGCAACCGGCCTTTTACAACTTCCCCCTCTACACACATACACCAGAACTCTCTGCTTATCTATTAGGTTGCTTTTCTACTCATTGGCGACACGCCTCTAGAACAGCCATTCTCACTGGGGGTGGGTGGGTGGGTTCTGGCACATTTGAAGGGGGCCACAGACGGGAAAGAATTCTCCACACACCACCTTATAAGGCTCACTGTGTGACCTTTACGATCCTGATTTGGTCTATATTTCTTTGTGTTTATGGCTATGGCTGGAAATTTTTTTTTTTTTGAGAATGGCTGCTCTAGAAGACTACTCATCCTCCTGTCACAGAGCTCTCCGTCAAGAGGGATTGTGCACCTGCTTATACGATCCAAGGAAGCAGTTAAAGTAACATAACGTCTCTTGTGCGCATCAGCCTGCGCCTTGAATACTGGATCCTAGCATCTAACTCATTCCTCCCTTTAAATGTGGGTAGTTACAGGCAGATGTACTGGGTGGTGAAAGCACAAGATGATCCTGTTTTCAGTCAAGAGCCCTGTCGCCAGCTAAATGAGTAAATAAACAATAGCTGTGCCACTTCACAGGCTACCCAACTGGCACCAAGAATTGCAAACAGAGAACACAAGTGAAAAGCAAGTAATCCTGTATTTCCTGCCATTTAACGCAATGCCGTAATGGGTGGGGTGTGTGTCTTAAAGCGCAGCTTTCTCCACTACATAGCATCAGAAGCCAATGCTTACGACTTCCACCACCGGTGTAATAAACTGCTTGGCTGTGGAAGGGCAACAAATCTGACCCCCTTGAAGGCAAAAGGAGGACCATACACACACTTCTACATGCTAAACCATGGTGAAGGCTACTCACTCACTGTGGCTCCTTTTTCCTGGAACTAGGAGGCACTCAGCTCCCACACTGCCATTCTTCATCATCACTCTGTCTTGACACTCTTCATACCTTCCCATGACGGATCCATGGAGCCAAGTCTATGAAGGCCCTTTGCTGAGACCATGCGATTCCTGGCTCAAGCTGAAAGGCTTCAATTGAGAGCCAGGACATGTTCAGTTTGTGTGTGAATCCAATAAGAAAAATCTCTTTTTTTGCTCCGTCCCCATTCACCCTCCTTCTGAAATAGTCCATGTGTTACTTCAGATGTGTCAGGCGAGGCTGCAGAGTCGACTGTCTTCCATTGAGAAAAGGCTTTTTGTAGTATATTAAACATCTGAACCAAACCAGATAAACTGCTCTGTGGTGGTCAGGATGTAAGAGCAAGACTCAGAATAATAATATTTGCTTAAGCACAATTTGCTTAACTAGGAAAAACCCAATCATTTACTTTTATTACCCAAACATTTAGGGTAGAAGATGATCCCAGGTTCCTCCTCATCCCCCTGAAGGAAAGGAAACAATACTTTTTCTTTAGAAGTAGGACGTGAATTAGTCCATTCAAGCCGACATCACAACACCTTAGAAAACAGAGACTCCGTTTTACATTACGGATGCAAGTGCATAAATTCAAGATAAGATTTTTAATTTTTAAAAGTTTATCAATAGGCTTTTATATACATATAATATTCACAGAGTGGTTCCTGATAGCTAGTTGCTTTTCCGGATGGATCTGCTGGTGAGGTCTTTCTGGCTCAGCATTTCTCTTCACTGTTGGTTCATGTACACGAGTCCAAGCGTACTTTCTTCCTTCAGCTTCCATGGCTCTGGACCTTTAATCAATTCTGTGCACTATTAACTGGGCACTGAAAGCAGTCCGTATTCATCCGCTGTATCCAAAATTTTACATATAACTGGTGATTCCACCTGAATGGGAAAGAAGTATTGAAATGTATTAGGAGGCAAGCTGTCTCGAAAGTGCAGCCACAACGGTGATTAGAAGCATAAACCCAGCTGGAGAGTATGGCAGGCAGCAGTACCACTGGCCATGTCTGCATGGCTATTAAAATTTCAGTGAACATTAAAATGCTGATCCTAATATTGTTAGGATCAAAGAAGAAAGACGAGTAGTTAATTTGTTTATCCAGTCATGTAATCTTGTTACGATTTGGACTAAGGGCAGGCTAATGTCCAGCCATCTGCTTTATTAATAATAATCACATGCTGTCAAGTTGCTTTTGACTTATGCTAACCCGTTCCAGAGTTTTCTAGACACAGATAACTCAGAAGTGGTTTTTACCATTTCTTTCCTTCTGAGGGCTGTCTGGGACTGTGCAGTTTGCCCAAGGCGACACAGGCTGGCTGTTCCCTGGGATGCAGTGAGGATCTGAACTTCCAATCTCTGGCTCCATATCCCGATACCCAACTCATTGAGCTATGTAGCCACAGCTGATCTACTTTATTACAGAACAATTTTCAGGAAATCTAAAGTACGTATACAGTGAGCTGGATCCAGGTTAAAACAGACACACTGAAAACAATGGAATGTGCGAGTCATGACTAATTTCAGTTCTGCTGATTTTAATGGGTCTGATTTGAGTAAATCTGGTTTCAAGCTATTTGTTGTGGTCTACTCAAATCTGTTACTTTAACGTATCGTTATAGCTGCGTGTATCTTTTCACACAACCACTGTTTGCTGCAGCTGAGCCCTTCTATATCCCTGCAGCAGGTCATCTGACATTTGAATTCTGCAGTAGAGAGCATCACCTGGATGCATTTTGACCTTTCCATAGTAACACAAGCCTGCCATGATAAAAGGCAGCTTCCAGCATCCTGTCATGAAACAGAATACAGAATGGCATTATACAGACAAAAGCAGGGCTCATTCCTGAGGACTGGTTACACAACGGCCTCCCCCTGTCTTAAAGAGATCCCACTGGGAAGGCACTCACCTGGCCCCCAAGAACCTTGCAAGATCGTAAGTCTGGATACACCACATTTCTCACTATACGCTATCTGGGCAGTACAGTGGAAGAGACTTCCAAAGCTCTTAGTATGTTCATTGTTAACCATCAGCATTTTTAAATTTCATAAAAATAGCATTGGATACTAGTCTTTTTCCTTCTTGTTGCCTGAATTGTGAGGAGTTTGGATTTTTTCGATTCTTTGCAAGGGAGTGGGGACTATCATCTTTCATAAAACAAAACAGACAAGTGCAACCCAGTCAAAAATTCAAGCACTCCGAAGTCTCACTCAGTAGTTCACTTCTCTTACATGTAAATCAACAAGGACCGCTAAGCGCTTAACTTTCAACTGGGTTGTGTCCCATATTCTTTGTATTTAAAGACTTTTATTTTAATGGACAATAACTTCTGCTGGGGAAAAGAAAAGAATTTGCACCTTAAAACCTAAGGTTACCTTCCGTTTGCATCACAGCACAGGCAAAATTGAGTGTTTCTGAGAAGAAATTACTCCCATCAACAGATTTTTCATTAGTACTATAACTAGAATGAATTTCAGTTTTAAACCTTGCGTGGGACATGTTTGAGCTTTAATGTTCCATCCTACATCTTAATATCACAGAAGACAGAATAAACTATTTGAAAGAGCGGTCTCTTAGCTGGCGCCTGCAGATTTTAAAATGCAAAGTGGCTTAGAGTCTACTTCACTGTAGCTTCTGAACATTTCCCCTGAAGAATTCCAGATGGGTTAAATGAGCTCTTACATTAATCTTGATCTATTTTCCGATCACCCTTAATTCTATAAATACAGTGCTTGGAAAGTAGATATCGTTCAGATCTAAGCTCGTTCCTTACATGGCCCTCTCACATGTCTAGAAAGCTGCTCTGTAGACTACTGGGAAAAAAAACACACAACCCTTTAGTATTCAATAAAATGTCAGTGACTCAAAACTGAACATCCTGTGTCTGAGCTTGTTTTCTCTGATGATTTAAATGAGGAGCTTTACTTCTAGAAGCTGGCATGGTTTGGACCAAGTTCACAAGTACGTACCCCAAGAATATACTGGCAGGAATGAGGCTCCAGCATATAAACAGTGACCGCATGGGGAGAATCAGATTCTTTGCATCTTAAAATAAAGGAAGATGTTAGTGAGTGCTCCATACTAGAAATAATAATGCTTCTTGTTTAATCAGCTAACTTTCAGCCCCAACATTTTAAGCAGCATTAATGGCATGAATGTTACTTTCCACGACATTTTGTGGGATTGCTTTTTGTACACTTCAGAAGCCAATATTTAGCCCCCAACCCCTGCTAAAACATGCCTCTGTGGTCTTCATCACATGAAGGATATCTTAAGTACTGAGATTGCTACACCACAGAATGAGGGCAGCAGATACAAACTAAAGTTTGTTTCTTCAGGAGAGGCAGAGTAAAGATAAACACTTAAGTCACCATACAGAAGATGCCAGAAAAGTGGGTCAATGCCCTTGTACAGGGCATGCACGTCTTCAGAGGGACCTAAAGGAGCTACCTGCCTTGTGCCCAGTTATTAATAAGTATAATGGCCTATATACTATCAATTACACCCGCTGGTGTAACACAACATGTGTAAATCTCATTGGTCAACTGCCACAAAAGGTTTCTGCTTTTGTTTTCCACCATCGTAGTTTTTTTCCCTTTTAAACAGAACCAAGCTTCTAAAGAACTGAACACTAAACAGGGCTCTTAAATCCAGGGGTGAAATGCAGCCAAACATCACTGTCCCATTATTTTAGAGCCTTGCACAAATGTTTACCATGTAGTCTCTGTATTCTGACTCTTACGTCTGATGAAGTGGAAATGTTCCAGAAACGCTTACATTAAAACACAGCAGTTGGTCTTTAAGGGACTGCAATGTCCTTTCTTTTTTATTTTTTATTTATTTTGTGATTCTTGTTGACAAGCTAAGAAGTTGGCACAGGCATTTGTTGTTGTGTTACTGTACACACTCAGTGAGCAACAGCTAATGCTTGCTCTAACTTCTTAACTTGCAGCCTTTAGCCAATGAGATTTATACCACTTGCATTATGCCGGCGTAAGAACTCAATAGGATTTTGGCCAAGGTCACGTTGTTCTTTAAAAGCACAAGAGGACACATATTAGAAGTATTTTTTTTTATTAAAATAGAAAATCTAAATAAACCAGTATGGAACTGAATTATTTTTGAAGGATGGGACTCACTTCAGTTTCACGGTCACCTGTCGAGCTTTGTCAGTTAAATCGCAAACATCCCCATTTCCATAGTAGTGAGACACCATTCTGCCAAGAAAAGTACAGATTTCTTAAGGAACAAGAATTGCAGCTCCTCGCCTCCGTTAGTTACAGAACTACTGCAAATTTCACAAACAAAATCACAACTAGTGCTGGATTTTATGTAGAACATTCTCGATAAAGTATATCTAGAAGTATGCAAAGACTTGGGCAATGTTCTACGCTTGGATCTGTCCTGGTCTGGGACCTAGACATGGCTCATAGTGTTTCCAAGATTTTGGTGGAATGGAAAATAATTCCGTATGTACCACATGGATGCTGGTGCTAGAGTAAACTTGGTTTACTTCATAATACCACACATCTTAGTTTCTCTAGAAATACAATGCCATCTTTACAATTCACAAGACCCATAATTTCAGTAGCCACAAAATGTATTAGTCTGTTGGCTGACCGTGCCTCATAGCCGTTAAGACTTGTATTTCTAAAAGCCTCAGAAAATACAGGATGGATAAATAGGAAAATAAGAATAAAAACCAGGCACAATAAACATGATAAATAAGTACAGTATGTCTACCAGTTACATGCAAGCTCAAGCCTGTTCTTACATAAAAGATAGGGGAAAAGGCATGATGGATGTATTGCATCTTCTGTATCGTTTGTAGTGGTACTTGTTGTGGGTCTCAGTTTTGGTGAGATACACAAGACCCAGATGAGTTCCAGGAATTAAACGCAGGGCTCAATGTGGTTGACTGGCATGCTTTTTGCCAGTTCTCTGTAACATATGGTGTGTACACAGGCAATTGCTTATCAAGCAGGAATTCACCATGGTGACATACACGTAGAACTGTGGAAAAACACACTGGCCTGTGGGACAGTGGATAGTTTTATCACACTTCTGCACTATTCATAAACCCAGAAAAGGGCATTTCTGCAGTAATGTATAAATCCATTTGGCAGGCCCAAAGATGCACTCATCTGTATACACTGTGACATGTTAACCCTTGGTAACTCATTTGGGATCACAGGGTTACCTTTTATTTTATATTGAAAATACCTTCCCAAGATGACATTTTCCCATGACACTACACTTCAATGAACTTTCCATCTGCTTCCAACCACTAAGTACAATTGCCAATTTGGCTTTAATTTGCTTTTTTCTATCTACCACAAAGTCTACATTTAATCCATAGTTCTGTTGACAAAAGTTGCTATGTTGCTTTTGCATTTCTACTCTAAGCCAATTTTGGAGCCTGGTGGGTAGTTTGCTGGAGGAAATGGACAGATCTATAAAGCAAAAGCGAAGCAAGCTGGTTACATACAGCCCCATAGCACTTTAAGCACTCTCTGGGTGGTTTACAATTTAATTATGCAGGCTACACATTGCCCCCTCAGCAAACTGGGTACTAAATTTACTGACCTCGGAAGGCTGAGTCAGCCTCAACCTGGCTACCTGGGATTGACCCTGGGTTATGAGCAGAGTTTTGGCTGCAGTACTGCAGTTAAACCAGTGTGCCACAAGGGTCCATAAGAGTTACAACTGGGCTTTCGCCTATGCGGAGAGGGCACAGCTGTGAACTGATGTCTTCCCCTCTTTTGCACTGAATCTGTTATTTCCATTTTGCAAATCAGTCTGTCTGCAGCCTCATGGGCCACTCCATCTTGCAGACTTTTGAACTTTTTTTTTTTGCTTCTTTCCTGATCCCTCAAATTTGGCACCATCTTAACCGGACTTCAAAGCTTGCCATATATGTGACATTTTAGCAAATCAATCGAAGTTTACAGTAAACTATTTCTACTTAGGTATAACATGCTTACTTTTGTTTTCATTTAATTAATCTTGACAAACATAACTTTCTCAATTGATTTTCATGGCTATGCAAGCTAAGTGGACTGGCTCAAACAAAAGGTATTATCTCATTTGCTCTTGGCCAGTGGTTCCCTACCTTGGGTTTCCAGATGTTCTTGGACTACAACTCCCAGAAATCCTGGCCAGCACACCTAGTGGTGAAGGCTTCTGGGAGTTTTAGTCCAGGAACACCTGGGCACACAAGGTTGGGAACCATTGCTCTAGAGAACTTAAGGAAGCTGGCTAAGTGTTGTATAATCCTGTCATAATCATGCCAGTCAATCCCTGAGAACTCCTTTAGCCTGAAATGTGAAGATAGCAAAGATGACTGTCAGCAGGGCCGATTGCCTAGACAAAGCCCCAGTCTGCTACTTGCCCTCTTTCTCACCTGCTCACACTTCCCTAAGAGTGTGTAAATGAGTTAGCATGTGAACAGTGAGGGGGGGGGGGAAAGCAGGTACCTCCAACTGCTCAGCTTCATTTTGGGAAAAGATGAAGTCACTGGGCATTAATGGTGGGAAATAGGAGCGACAGCTGCTGCTCAACGGCCTCACTGCCCTTATGAGCAACGCAAGGGGAAAAAGGCAGCCTTCCGAGGGCCCTCCAGAGACCTGGAAAGCCTGTGTCTGAAAGAATTGCTGTTTCTCTTATTACCTTTATGTCCCTCCTTTTCCGCCCCCAAGGGAGACTACCTTGATTCTTCCCAATATTTTATTCTCACAGCAACTTTGTAAGGCAGGTGAAACAGCCCAAAATATAACAGTGAGATCAACAGATGTGATACTCACCACTATGCCACAGTGAGTTTACTCACATAGGTAAAGGTAAAGGTTGCCCTTGACCTTTAGTCCAGTCGTGTCCGACTCTAGGGTGCGGTGCTCATCCCCGTTTCCAAGCCGTAGAGCCAGCGTTTGTCTGTAGACAGTTTCTGTGGTCACGTGGCCAGCGCGACTAGACACGGAAGGCCGTTACCTTCCCACCGAGGTGGTACCTATTTATCTACTCGCATTTTTACATGCTTTCGAACGGCTAGGTTGGCAGGAGCTGGGACAAGCGACGGGCGCTCACTCCCTCGCGTGGATTCGATCTTACAACTGCTGGTCTTCTGACCTTGCAGCACAGAGGCTTCTGCGGTTTAACCCACAGCACCACCATGTCCTCCAACGTAGTTACTCACATAACTAAGCCCAAATGTCAGCACCTGGCACAACCTACAGGCCTCTGCAAAGCCTCCATGAAACTGGCAGTTCAGAAACCAAGGCTTAAGCAACCTTTAGCACAACTTTGTCTAGTTGCCTACAGGAAGAAACATCACAGGAAGGGACGTTTTTGTAATAAGGGAGGCAGATCAAATGGCCCATGAAGTGAAACTCAGCATTTTTAAAAGCCTGGAGTAGAAATACAATGGGACATTTTGAGCTCCCACTATGCACGTTGGTGGCTTAAAAAACAACTTACTATAAGCTCATATTACGAATCTTAGAACTGTAGAGCTGGAAGCAAACCCAAAAGATCAAGTCCAGCCCCTGCCATAGAGGCTCAGTGGGGAATCGAACTCTCAACCAGATGCCTAAACCACTGAGCTATCTATTAAGACAAGTGCTACAACTAAATGACTAGCCCCCTCTCCAGCAATGTATCTGAAAAGCAACTCTTACATACTTGATTGTTTGCACGCCGTCTTCTTTGAGGTGATAAGCTCTTGCCACATTCTTCTGAGCCCACTCAAGATGTTCCTCCTTATTCCACGTACCCACAACTATTGTCGTTTTGCCATTTTCCTTATCCTAAAAAATATTTTTAAAATTCCCCTTAATTTAATTAAGGCTTCTTCTGTCGTGACACTTCATTCATGTTCCTGGATGATTGATCATTGTTATATTTATACTACTTTTAAATAAAATTCCCAGTGCAGTAAATATAATAGCAGATATCTGTCCCTCTCCGGAGAGGGCCCCCACATAGAAAGAATACTTTCTGTAAATTACCCAATCCCGCAGTTTGAAAAACACTAAAAATCGTTTTTCCATGTTGCTGACACATGATCTGGCAATCTGGAATGTGCTCACAAGATCAAGCAGAGCATATGACTATCCACAACCATGGACAGCACATGACAAGAGGAGAAGTCACATTATAGTCACTCTGTGTGGGCAAAACGACCCTGTATCTTCTATGCAAAAGGGGAAATCATTCCACACTTCCCTCCTTGCATGCACAAGGAAACCAGAAAAGACATAATCTAGCAGAAGATCTCTTACTGAAGTCTCAGAGGTTGAAAGATGAGATGTTACACAAAAGTCCACACCTCTTGGGCAGCTGCTGTTCACTCCAGTGGTCGCTTGTGCCACAAATTCGCCCACTGGATTGTGCCCAAAGTATTCCACCCACCACACTGATTTATATGATGAGGCAGAGTTAGAACAGGAAGTTTAGCTAGTCTAGGGCTATTGCAGCCGGCGACTACATCTTTGTGATGTGCAAAATAATGCTAGATGCGGTTTTGGCCCTCTCTGACCTGCAGCATCAGAACACACCGGCACGTTTCATAGAACACTTCCTTTATCCAAATCATAGCACCTAAGGACAGTTTGACCATACCAGGGAGATAGTTTGGAACCGTAGCTTATTTGTGTGATTGAAAAACAATAGCTGGCAAAGGAAGGCTGAGGAAAAAAAGCCTGGGATCAAAGGAAAGCTCAGGAGAAGATTCCGTCCGGACTCCTGCGCTGAGCCAAATGTCATGTAGATGAGGGAATCCAGAGGGACAGAAGGAAAAACAGAAGCAGGGGAAAGGAAAGTGTAGCACAACATAAGAAGCAGAGTAGAACATTCTGGAAGGCAATCAGTTCCTCTCTCTTGCGAGGAGCAAGGAGCCAGAAAGGGCAGATGGACGGAAGGGAGAGGAAAAGACATCCCCTGTAAGTGGAAATGAAGCCTGGTGGGTGGGTGGGAAAAGGGAGAGGAAAAAAAGAGATGGGAAAAAGAAAGAGAAATAGACTCTCCTTTTCCTATTTTGGCCCTGCCTCCATCACCCAGAGTGATAGGCAATTCCCAACAGATTACTCATGGGACATTTTTATCAACAGGAAAAAAAAGCTTCCCAACCCTTGCTGAAGAAAATACTAAGCTAACTGGGCCGGACAAAATGGCAGAATTAAGAGAGGTTCCTTTGTCTGTTTAGCCTCAAAGTGGATGTCCATCGGGGCCAGCAGCGTGAGGGCATCCGTGATTATTCTACAGACTTGGCAACCACCCTTTCAAAATGCTAAGGAAAAGCACAACGTTGGGGGCCCTCTAGTGGCAGAACCCGCCAACTGTTGTTTCTACATACCTTGTGATACTGATGCACGTACTTGCCGTAGCAGAATTCATACCTCCACCAGCCAACGCCCTAGAAGAAAAGGAAATACCTAGCACACCGACACATTTCTGTCTTACTGAAGTGAAAGTAAACAGAGAGCACAATTCCATGCCCACAACTCTGTGTCAATAGAAAAAGACGTCCTCCATGACACATGGTGGCTCTGAGATTAAAAAAGGGAGATGAAAGGAGGGACTTCTGGGGTTATGTGAAGCCACTGTAACCTTCTTTGTTCACCCGAAGTGATTTTTAGGGTCTCGCTGTCATAAGAGGTGGTAAATTAGTGTGTGCCTTTGTGGTCTGTATCATTTAAGAGTTCAGTCAGAAGCTCACCATGAAGGAATGTTCTTGTCAACAAATGAAATGAAAACAATATATATAGAAAGCAACCATTTAGAGAGCAAGAGTCTAACCTAGCCTTTTGCTTAGTGTGGCACTTTTCTATCGAGAGAGAGAACTGCTTCGTGTTAAGACCCACCTTTCAGGCCCTGGTCTGACAAGGGACCGTCTAAACACAGCCGGCCACCACCACCAAACAAATCTCAAGTCTGGCCCATCAACAAGACAGATGCATATTATCTCATGTTTGCCTGACTCCCTCAGCCTGCCTCCGTTTGTACTGCTTATTTTGTCTAAAACACTTTTTGGATTACTAATTTCTTGTTTTGTCACAGGCAGTTAACTATTTTTTTTATTTATTTGTTTGTTTTATTTATAGGCTGCCTTTCTCCTGATAAGGGGGGCCCATAAGCAACTGTAATATTGTTGCTTATAAACTCCTTGGGTGCTGAAAGTCTATGATCTAGAAGCAGTGCTTTTGCTTCCAGGAACTTCAATTTATTTTGAACTGTCCCCTTAATTGTTTTTTAAAATCCAGGCACACATACAGAGTTTCATTTTCAAAACACCATCTCCCTTTCCATGTTGCCTCTGAGCTCAAAAGCATACTGTATGATGATGCATGAGAGCAGTTGGAAAAGAGCCCTTCCCCAGAGTAGAGGCATTCCTCTGACCGTTTGTCCTCAATGTTTATTTTTGTTCACGAGTCTAAACAGCAGCCTGAATCAACATCCCCCCTTATTTTCAGAGGGAAAGTTAGGCGCGCACGGCTCCACCCCTGCAACTCTGTCCCCCCCCCCGTGTGGGGGTTTGCCATGACCAGAACCAAGGGGGCTGGAAACATTCGCTGTGGGTGTGTGGAGGGGGGCGGCGCAGCCATGCAGCTAAGAGGGAACCTTGGTCTGAATGTTTTGTATGTGCCGACATGCATGGGTGTGTTTGAAAGTTTAGAGGAAACAGAGAGCACACAGAAATGGATACACACTAGACACAGGCAATCCATATTCGTATCCCTGGGGATACAAATATGAATTGCGCCACCACAGGAGGCCCATTCCCTCCCTGCAGAACCCGGCGGTCCACTCACTGGTTGCTGCACAGCAATCGGGTCCTTCGTTGTCACGCCCATCCGGGAAGGAGCCTGGCTGGGGCTTCCCTGCACAGCTAACCACTCCAGCAAGGAGGCGGGATGGGGAGTTTCCCCACTCAGCGAATGAGTGGTTGGCTATGCAGGGAGGCGGGGAAGCGCCGTCTGGGCTCACTCCCAGATTGGCGCAATGACAACGAAGAAGGACCTGAGGGCTGTGCAGCTACTGGTGAGTGGACTGCCCAGTTCTGGGGGCAGGGAATGGGTCTCCGTGGCACCTGTGGTGCCATGATTCATATCCCCAGGGATACGAATACGAATAGCCCATGTCTAATACACACATGCACTGGATACTGTTTGTGGTTATGTGTTTTGGGGGCAGGAAGATTTGAAAGAGGACTGTAGGAAGAAAAAACTTTCTTCAGGGAGGTGGAACATGCCATAGGAAACCTCCTGGGATTCTAACCGGTGTTATTTTCTAAAGTTTTGCTGTTTTTCTAGGAATAATGTGCATTAATTAAAATAATATAGCTTTGGCACACAGGAGTTCTCTTCTGAATCAAACTGGATTTGATGCAAGATCAAGAGATAGTACTGATACGAGGCACACATAAACATAAGTAGGAAGCAGAGTCTATTATTTCATATGCATTTCTCACCCCATGGAAGCAGTAAGATCCACTAAGGAACTCTTTTATGAGCTGATCATCTGTCAGTTTGGAAATGTGTGTTGTTCCAACTGTTAACAGTTGGGGGTTACCAACAGCAACTGGCTTGTGGAAAGACGAAAATTTGTCTTCTTTTGCTGAATTAATTTCTTCCTGAAATTTAAAATATGCTCAAGTTTAGATGTGGCTGACATTTATTAACTGCAAGTACATTAAACCCAGGGTTTGAAAAGTAACTTTTAAAAACAAACAAATTCCTGTTAGTTATTACAATGGTTGCTCAGTAAACCAATGAATACTCATGAAAACTTTGGAAAAGTAACTCATTGTGTTACTTGCAGCTCTGCAGAATGCTTTGTCAATTATTTCCAGTGTGTCTTTTTTTGGGGGGGGGGGGGGGAAGCTCTTTGCAGTCAAAGAGACGGCAGAAATGGGCACCAGTCGGCCTGTATTTTGAAGGCTCCATGTTCCAACTTTAGCATCTACAGACCAGGCTGGGAAAAAGTCCTGAAACTCAAGAGTAGACAATATTGAGTTAGATGGACCAACAATCGGAATTGGTATAATGTAGCTTCCTATCTTCTTGGGGGTCTTGAGCTGCAACTGATACCACAAATCCTGCCTTATATACAGCAGCAACAACAACAATCATAACAGTTGCTGCAGTTTATTGTTACGAGTGCGTATTTCAGACATAGGTCATCAACATGGCATAAATGGGTTCCTACCTCCTTGGCTCTCCTGAAAGGCATCTTCAGCATTTCCTGTTGCTGCTCCAGCTGTAGCAGGTTCTGGGGTTTAAGTGGGGATCCTGGCAACGACTGGCAGAATATGTCATTCACAGGGGAAGCTCTAAACCTTTGCAAACAACATCAAACATTGATATACTGCTTTCATTATTCAGCCACTGTTGAATATCCTTTGCAAACAAAATCAAATAATGATATAATGCTTTCGTTATTCGGCCACTGCTTGAGAAAAGTGATTTTTAAAAATATATATATTTTTAATAACTTCTAGAATGCTTCTCCCAGCATGCCCACCTTTCCAGTCTTTGATCATCATACACAATATCACAGCTAAAGCTAGAAGAGACAGCGGTTTGACTATCTCCACATCAGTGAGCACAGGTAGGAAACACAGCAGATAACTATATGAAAACATCAGAGCACACAGATGATTTCAGGCATTACAGATGAAAGGAGAGACACTGACAGAGCAATGCCACATTTCACCCTTGAACTTTCCTTGAAGCAGCTTAAGCTCCAATGTGGAAGTTTTATGGAAGAGCTGGTGAGAGGGAGCCTTTCAGAAAATAGGATGTGTACATAACAACTAGAAGGCAATGCCCAGGCTGTGGCCTTTGACCAGAGGTAGGAACGTTAAAAAAATAGAGTTCCCAAGCTCTTTTTGTGAAGTTAGTTGATTCTAGAATGCCTTACCGGTATTTAGGATGACTGCATAACAGAGGAGTCAAAATGACGACTTCATATTCACATGTAGTGACTTCAGTCACGGAAAGGATTTCGTGTTTTGCTTCGGGATGGCAAACGTACATCACTGAACTCAATCTGGGCAGGTTTTGTCTCAAGCTGCATGGGGTGCCATTTCCCATTTCCATAGCATAATACGGGGTCATCTGCCCTTCTATATTTTTGGTAGGAATCTACCAAAATAGTAAAATTAGAAAAAAAATAGCATTAGTTTGGAAAACAATTCATCTTTGCTTCTAGGCAAGCATAAGCCTTACTAAAAGTCCCTATTTATTTGTTCAAAGTCATTACCTTCTGTTTGATGGGGTTCATTCTACTGTAACTCCAGAGGAAAATTACCTTGCAGAAAAGCTAATACATCTGAATAATGTTCTATCTTTGTGACAGAAAGCACTAGAAAAAAGTTATCAATCTCTTCCTTAAAATACAACTGCATCAATAAACACAATTCTGTATCTAACTCGGCAAGGAAAGATGAGTTTTAATAATCAAGAGACAGATGTGAATTACAAAATCTGGTCCATCTTCTCACTTCCCACTTACCTCTTTTCCACTATCCTTTTCACTTTCCTTCTCTTCATGCTCTGGAAAATATTACGAGGGATAAAAATGAAGTATGGGCTACCAATATCTCTACAGTGACTTCTGTATAGCAAAGAGATAAATCTTCAGAAATAAAGATTATCCATCAACACTGCACTCTGAGTATAAAATCAGCATACAGTGAAAAATCTGACAAAATGTTCACAATCCAACTGAATATTTGTATCTCTGTAATGGCCGTGGTGTAACTCATAGTAGGAAATTGCTGCTAATTAATTAGTCCTTGACTGAATTCCTGGTAGCACACAGTTGCATAAAAACTAGGAACTTTATCAGGGATTCATTGTGGAACAGCTATTTACCATTCCAAGTTATACCATCACATTTACTCAGGTGTAAATATTCAATTGGATTTGGGCCCAAATGCTAAGCTATATAATTACTTTAGATAAAAAAAGATTAGTTAACTTTTTACTCTAACGGGGTTGGATGGGGCTGTATGCACCGTCCTTTCCTGAGCTGTATTCATCCTGCTAGGCTTCCTTGCAAGTCGTTGAGCAGAAGCACAAACGTACCAGGGGATCCCATGTTTCACAATGCATTAGCTTAGGAAGAACTACGCATCACACAAATATACAGAAACACTCAGGTGCTTCATTCTGCTTTTTCAGTGAAAGTTATTTTGTAATGACTCTTTAATTGTTTAAAGCTGCTGTTTTAAATGTATTCTATTAGCCAGAATCCTATCAGCATTTGTGTAACATCTGTATAACATTTCACGGCTAACTGCAGCTAATTTACAAAATGCTGGGGTGCACCTTGGTGGTGTGCCTGGTCATGCTGCTGACTGTGCTGTTGAGATGCTCCCTAACACCATGTCAATTAGCCACAATAAGCTACAGCAAGTTTTACAAACCTTCACAAACCAGTAAGATCCCAGCCATTGCTTTAAACGTTTGCCTCTTCAGATATGCATACCAAACAAAGACCTGATTAATTTCCTGGTAGGGAAGGATGGGAGGGCAGTGCATACATGCATTGCCAGCGGAACTACAACGCTATTCATAGGTTTGGGAAGACCAACTGAAGAGGGCTTTTATCTGTGAGGTCTCTTAAGAAACTCAGTAAATAAAAATTCAATAGATCAAGTGCTTAATGACCAGATGCGAAGAAGACTTCAAAGCAGGCTGGTGTCTGGTGGACAGGTACATAAAACCGTCTTCACCCCAGCAGTTTGAGAACTCTATATACATTGGGTGCTTGTATGAAAAGTCTCCGTGACAGCCTGTCATTTGCTAAAAGAAAAACACGCCAAGAGCTTGTAAAGTTACCAATACTGTTTTTGAAGCTGCATTTTGCTTCTGTATAATGAAAATGTCCCTTAAGCTATCATTAAGTAACTGGCTTTCTGGAAGAAACAAAGCATCAAGTATTGGCAACATGCGATAAAATGAAGGTCTTCAACACAGTTCCAATTTTTCTTCCAAAGGAAATGTTTTCAGTGGGAATCACAGCTGGAATATTTAAATGGCCACACTATAAAACCAGGGCTGCTCCCCGTTGCTTTATAAATGCAAAATAGAAGACAAAATGACAAACCTGGATCTAACAATATGCTTTTTCGTAGCATATTTCCAAGATAGTATTCTTGAATATTTATCTTCTACAAACAATAAAAAAGAAATCTCCATTATCTTTCATGACCTCCATTTCTGCTCAAAAGTATCTGTTTTTGTTTTGTCTCAGGAGACCAGAAGAGACCAAATGAACTTCAGGACAAAAACATCGTCATCATTATTGTTTATTACATTTCTACCACATCTTTCCACTACTAGCTCAAGGAGGCTTACAGCCCACATCATAAAAACACTGATAGAAATAAATAAGAGTAAATTCAATGATATAATCTTTAAGATTAAATAAAATCAAACGTGAAAATAAAAACCATTAAAAGCAATTAAATATGCAAATAGTTACAATGATCACAGTTCTAAGGACAAGGGTCCCCCCCCCCCCATGACTCTTAAGAGTAGGTTTTGTAGTCAATTCCTTATTTTACCCTTGAGGACTAAATGCAATGCATACCTGACCCGTCTCCTTCTCTTCGTGATATTGGCGAACATGCTTGCCGTGGCAGACTTCATAAGTCCAGTATGACTCAATCTAAAAAGACGTTGTGTTAACCAACATAGAACACGATGGTCAAGAGCAGATTTTTTAAAACAGCAAAGTTGCAGCCAAAGTTAAATTACAATCTTGGGAATCAATTATTTGTTACAAATGAGGGTGGTAAATGTTTTGGTTATATTTGGGATCTCAAAACCTGTATATGAAACATGAGGTCACTATTCCCTTATTTTAACAGTGACTGAGACCACTAGGACTTAAATCCTGCTGTAGAAAACTGCCCAAAGGGGCAATTGGACAACAGTTTTGGCTATCTTGCTCACCATCCATCACAATTTTTTTTTCCTAACTAGAGGGGGACCATGACAGATGGCCAGTTTGCACAATGGCCTGTTTAGGCTGCATGATCCTTACAGGAGTCTGGCTTATGTATCTGTACTGGGTTACTGTCAAAGCCAACTACTGAAAAATCATCTTAGGACAATAGCCAATTCCAGGTTTGTCCAACTATTGCAAGCACAAGAGAGGTTTTTCAACTGGCCTTCTGTCTACTTCCATAGCATGGTCAATTCTCCACCAGGTCCAGAGATAATGCCTTGCTCTGAAGGCTTGCAAAGCCAAGGTGTTGTGGGAGTGTCAGTAAAAAAAAAATGCCTTTGTCATCCCTACCACAACATATTGGCCCCAAGGAGCCCAGAAGACAGACATTATTTGAATAGCTGGGTGAGAAGTGGCTGTGTTATGGAGGTGGGAAGTGGTTCAAGGACCAAAGGGTGCTGGTGCTGCCGCCGCCCTCTTTTCCATCATCCTCTGCTCTGTGAATATTGATGTGTTGCACAGGAGGAGGACTTTAAGTGGCATTCTCCATAACTGTGAACAGGATACTGTCTATTGTCTTTAACATTCCCACTGGAAAATGCTAACAAAATCGCAACTCTTTCTGTATGTCGCTGAGCCTTGATACCAGCTGCATTTTTAGCAATGGCTTTTCGATTTCAGAGCCTCTTAAAGAGGACAAACATGGGAAGGAATCTGTGGGACTACAAGATACTTGGAGGTCTTTGACGAATTGTGCACAAGGTGAGTCTAATGAGAACAACTGGAGAATAAGGACTTGTAGGAAGTCAAAAATTCAAAACAGATGGAAACAAAAATGCAGAGAAGGTTCACAAGAAATAAGTACACACTTGTATATCATTTATCCATTTAACACCTTTTTGTCTCAGTTACTGATGTAGACATTGGGATCAGGGCCCTTCTGTCTGAAACCAAAGTGGACGTACTCTGTAAGAACAGCTGCTTTGTTTAAACAGGGGTTCCAGCAATTCTGTAGGGCTGGGTCCTTGGTAATCCTTTTCCTCCTCCTGAAACAAGAAGAATCCAATGTCAATTCTGCCCTGGAGAAACACCAGTATACTTCCCTACTTTACAAACACTTCCCTACTTTCCCTTCCTTTCATGAAGCAGATTGAGGTGCTTATCACAGGCAACAGATTTTCAATGGGTCAGAAAAGGGGAGCAAATTGATTTGGTGTTACCAGATCTTTGCTGCTGGGAACACGGACAGATACTTATGGGATGTTTTACCATATGTACCAAATAATTTGAGTGCTACGCATCTGGTTGGGGTGATGCGGGGATGTTATTAGCTGGGTTGCCTCTCGTGGCAAAATGACTCAGACCAGCCCTGCTTACAATGTGCATTGCTTCATTTTAATAGGTTTCCAACAAATCTCATTACTGAAAAGCAAAGTAAGATGAACTGAGATAATATGTTTCCTGTAAGTTCTTAGCTTTGTATTCGTATATGAATACCCCCATCTCTAATAAGAAGCTTACAAGTACAACATAAGGAAAAAGGCACCCTCTAGTTCACGGTTTCTAGCAACTGGTATCAAAAGTCATACTACATCCCTTGCCCAAGCTGTAGGACTCCTCTTCCTCTCTCAACAACAACATCCTTCTGAAACTGTGGAGATTTTGTACTGTAGAAAATTATATTGGACTGGCAAAAGCCCTTTCCATGGATTTAGGGAGTTCTTTCAAATACAGTATTCTTACTATTTGTATCTGGGCAATCCTCTCTCTCTGCCCAACATATGCTACATACAAAACTGTGCGTGTGTGTGTGTATATACCAAGATCTTTTCATTTATAAAAATTTTGCTTAAGCAGCAGTACTTTCAGACCTACCCTCATTTATTTTACAAGGTAGATAAAAAGAATGTTTTGTATGCTAATATACACAAAACAAACTTGAAAACATTAACTATAAACATGTCAATAATAAGTATTAAAAACTCAGCTATTCATGATAAAGTACCGAAAAAAGATATCGGAAAAAGACACCAGTCTAAATCCAACACAACTCTAGCAGAATGAGAATTACTGCAAGTGGAAGTTTGCTGGGTTACACTGTTATGTGAACAGTTCAACCTCCTCCAAGACTGTAAGTTTTCTAAAACAACAAAAAATGCAGTACTATAATTACAACAGTGGGTAATCATTACCATAATGGATTTTGTGCTAGTGCAAGGACATCATTCAGTACAGGACATCCCAAATTTAAGATAGATTTCATATTTCTACTGCAATACCTTTGCCATATGTTTTTGGCTTAGCACTATGACTAAACTGCCCAAGGATCTCTTTGCTCTGACCTTACTTCCAAAAGGATACAGTGGTGCCTTGACTTACGAACGTCCCTACATACGAACAATTCGACTTACGAACAGCTCCGTTCACATAATTTTGCTTCGACTTGTGAACGGCGTTTCGACTTACCAAAAAAAAAACAAAAACAAAAACAAACAAACAAAAAAAACACACACACACAGAAAAAGCAGGAAATGCACTTTGGACTGCCCGGGTACTGCCTGGTACTGTAATTTTGAAATGCAAAAATTGGTTTAAAAGGTGCTTGGTTTGGTTTAAAGCTGCTTGGTTTTAAAGGTGTTCTGTTTAAAAGCTGTTCGTTCCCTCCCTCCCTCCTTTCCTGCCCTTTTTTTAACCTTAGGTCATCTTAGGTTAAAAAAAAAATTCTCCCCCTAGTGGTAGAGGACGGATTAAACGCTTTTGCATTAGTTCCTATGGGAACGAATGCTTCGACTTACAAACCGTGCCTCGACATAAGAACAAAAAACAGCCGGAACGGATTAATCGGTTTTCAATGCATTCCTATGGGAAATGCTGATTCGACTTACGAATGTTTCGACTTAAGAACATCATTCCAATACGGATTAAGTTCGTAAATCGAGGCACCACTGTATGTCCACGTTCAGATTGTCCAAATTGTCCCCCCAAAATGATAAAACTTGAAATTGCCACTGGAAGTCATTCCCACTGTCATGTACCTGTTCTCCTTATGGCACAACCTGCAGCTACATTTTTAAAAAGACTGCTGTTCTGATGATGTTCTAACATTTTTATAGGCTCTAATTACAAAAAGGTAGTTCACATGTGCTACACGCAAGCCGTTGCTACTGACTTATTACTCTAAAACTTCGAGTCTAAATCAAAATGAACACACAACTTGCCTCATCTCCACTGGTTAATAATGGAAGAATGCATTTGTACTTTTCCTTATCTGCTGTTGTCATGATGATGTAATGATCTCCTTTGTACAAAACCCCAGCAGTCGGCTAAAAAAGAAAAGAAAAATGAGCAAAGAATGGAAATACCTTAGATGTGAACATATACTGAAAACTAAACAGTGTTCCTAAATAAGAGCAAAAAAGGTCTGACAATGCATTGCTGGAAATGTATTTTTTCAGCTGTTAAACCTGTTCCTTGTGCAGATGCAAACTTCACACATTCTGGTTTAGAACATGATCTATCGAGTCAGGTAGTGCTAAGACACAGAACTGACACAAAGTTCTCCTCTGTGACTGCAAAAAAGTTCACAAGATGCAGTTTTACTGATCACAGAAGAGAAGTGACCTTTTCCAACTCTCAGCTTGTTGAGGATGGTGTACCTACTCAAATGACTGCACCCATTTCACTCAACTCATCAGCTCATACATTCAGACATGTATGTTGGCATGACTGCAGGGTGTTAAGGCCATGGCAAAGCAAGCTGCTTTACACTCTATCAGACCATTAGCTGATGCAGCTCAGTATTATCTCCAACTACTGTACTTGAAGTGGCTCTCTGCAGTTTTAGACAAGGGTTTTTCGCAGCCCTACCTGGAAATGCCAGGGTTGGTTTCTCTTCCCAGCAAAGTTTCCACTCTGCTGGTTTTCTCCCACCATCAACTTGTTCTCTTTACTGCCTTGCTTTTATACACACACTGCTGCAATTACTGAGCATGGTAAAAAGCCAGAATCAACAAGGACACCAAAACATCTTTCCAAAAGCTTTACCTTGGATTTTTCTAATTCTTTGCTCTTAGGAAACAGAAATATTTTTCCAACATTAAGAACAGGAAAGTTGACATTACAAAAGAAACCCCCTATTTGTATCAGCAACAAGAGGGTGACCAAACAATACTAGTTTTAGAAGAGGAAGCTGTGTTAGTCTGTGCAAGCATAGAAACAAACAAAACAATACAAAAAAAAAAAAGACAAAAACATCTGGCACTTTAAAGACCAACAATTATACTTTAATGTAAGCTTTGGTGGACACATCCACTTTTGTCAGACATTAAGAGACAGAATGTTTCTTTTATACTCCTGTTGTAAAAAATACTTCAGGAAGACAGAAAACAGTCTTCTGTCTTCGTGAAGTATTTTTACAACAGGACTGTAAAAGAAACATAGGCCTAATTGCTGCATGTAACCAATGAACACTTAGAATGTGAAACTGATATTTCACCTACATTTCATTCCGTCTTTTAATGTCTGACAAAGTGGACCTGTCCACCAAAGCTTACATTAAAATATAATGGTTAGTCTTTAAGATGCCACACATTTTTGTCTTCTGCTTCTTCTTCTTCTTTTTTGTATTGTTTTCAAACAATACGACTAACAATTACTAGTGAATTGAAAAATACTGTTTAGCCTCGAAAATGTCTTTGGAAATAATTTTCTCTTAGGATATGATTTGCATTTTCATCACCCTAACTAACATTTCTTTCTGTAGCCCACCTCTTGCACTCAGAATATACCATCTATGGTTTACCGTACTTCCTCCCCAGACAGGGAAACATTGTTTGCCGGAAAGAAATTTGCATGCCACAGAGACAGGATTGTTTCTCAGTTCATACAGCCTTAGAATTTAACTACTGTAGTCATTTTTAGGAACAACAAAAAACTGTCCCTAGCACACAGCTTGTTAGAACTAATGTACAGCTTACCCTGTATCACACCACCTGGCCACTTGCAGGTACCACATGGGTAACTTTTCTGTGGATTCGTAAACTTTTGTGCTCATCTGAAAACCTGATTTAGTAACACATAACAGCATCTCCCTTTAGCATCAAGAAGCCTGAATAAGCACCTTGGCCAGAATCCTACTGGTGTTTGTATAATGGTTTGCACTAGTTGCCGCTAATTACAGGTACTTGGCAAGATGAAAAGGTGCATCTTGGTTGTGTAATGTGACAAATGACTAGGCACACAACTCTGACACACCTCAGTACCTTATTAATTAGCCATAGCAAGTTACACAAACCTTACAGAAACACCAATAGGATCCTGTCCGTTAAAGGGAATAAGCACAATCCTATAATTGTACACAAAGGTAGCCACACCTGTGTCCAAATGAGGGGGAGAAATTAACTTCTTTATATTTCTTATAATAGGTAAAGGTTCCCCTTGACATTTAGTCCAGTCGTGTCCGACTCTAGGGCGTGGTGCTCATCCCAGTCTCCAAGCCGTAGAGCCAGCGTTTGTCCGAAGACAGTTTCCGTGGTCACGTGGCCAGCGTGACTAGACACGGAACGCCGTTACCTTCCCACCGTGGTGGTACCTATTTATCAACTCACATTTTTACATGCTTTCGAACTGCTAGGTTGGCAGGAGCTGGGACAAGCGACGGGAGCTCACTCCGTCACGTGGATTCGATCTTACAACTGCTGGTCTTCTGACCTTGCAGCACAGAGGCTTCTGCGGTTTAACCCGCAGTGCCACCACGTCCCTTTTCTTATAATACCAGGTGCAAAATAAGTTGAAAATAATCAGGATTAAGAAAAATGTCTTCTGGATCAGAAACTGAATTTTCCCCCAAACTGTTTTTATTAAAAATTCTCACCTAGTTTTATCTTAAAATGCTGGGAGGAAAGTCAAAGGTTCCATGGACACCTCATCACATTCCACATCACCTTACTTCCCAACATCCCAAGTAAAATCTGTTTCTTTGGGGGACGAAGATGTCTTCTGTGTAAGTACATTTGTAAACCACTTATCTCCTCCTCCTTAGTGCCTGGAATTTACTACAGGCTTCATTTAGTCTAAGACCCATACTCTTTACTACATCCACACTGAAAAAGACACCAGATAAGAGTGATCCTAATTATTTCACTGTACTAAAAAATTCAAGCTCTAGACACAACAGTAACTGGGTTTGAAGTAGAAGAAACACACAGCAGAGACGGCACATAAAGCTTTCTAAATCCAGATTCAAGCAGAATCTCCAGGTCCTATTGGATGTAATTGTTCCTTAGAAATATGGAGACCCAGAAATGTCCACGCGCACAATATCTTTCCACTTATTATTATGATTATAAAGGTCATACTCTTCCAAACGGTCTGTATGTGTTGGATGATTGTGTGGTCATTTTAAAAGCGAAACTATTTTTTTTTGCTACTGAGTGAATATTGAAATGCCTTACTGAAATAGTTATATTTCTTTTAATTTTAGCCTGGAAGAGTCGTGACACTTATTGAAGATCTTGAGGTCGAGTGATCTGGACCATCTCCCTGAACTCTTGCCACCTCAGTGGTGTAACACAAAGGGATTCGGTGTGGTTTTGTCTAGCGGGAGGAATTAAGAGCCGTTAGCTTCTGAAAAGACCTGCTCTCGTGTGTGTGTTTGTGTGTAATCAGAAACCGCTCTCGAAGTGGACCGCGACGGACACGGTCCTACAGCGTCTCTGGCATTTGGGGTCTCTCTCTCTCTCTGGGGTGGGGGTCAGGGGCGGGTGGCCACACTGTCGAAAAGGGCCACCCCGAGCCACGGCTCCCAAAGGGCCCAGCCCTCCTGCCCCACACCGGGCTCTCCTCCTCCTTCCTCGGCCGGTCCCGACTCCTCGCCCCCGGCCACCTACCAGGCTAAACTCGCTGCCCGGCCAGTTGATTCGGAAGGGGACGTCGTCGCTGAACTGGGCGAGCGACCGGCCGCCCCCGCCGGCCGCCCCCGCCTCCAAGAGACCCCAGAGCAGGAGCAGGAGCGGCAAGGCCGCCGCCCCCGCCGCGCCCCCCCTCGGCAGCCGGTGCCTGCGACGCTTCATGGTGCTCTGGAAGCCCAGGCGGGCGGCAAAGCGCCCCCGGAACTGCCCAGCGCCTCCCGCCCCGAGGAGCCGGCCACGTCTGCTTCCGGAGGGAAGTGCTACGTCACTTCCTGGCCGCGGGAAAAACACACCCACGTGCTCACGTAGGGCGAGGAGGGTCGGGGGAAGGTAAGCGGCCACCACTAGGGGGCCCTAGAGCAGGGTTTCCCATCCTGGGGGTCGGGACCCCCAAGGCTGGAGAGTGGTGGGGGGTGGGGGTGGTGGTCACAAAGGATTGGGGAGGGTGGGTTTGCAGGTCATCTTGTATCTGTGGAAATAAAAGGGAGCCCTGGGGTCGGTACAGAAAGGCGAGCGGAAGAGGAGGCGACGCCTTGATCGGCCGCCCTCGGAAAGTCGGCTTGCAGAAGAATCATCAAGCAGGGGGCGAGGCACTGAAAAACTTCCCAGTTTGCCCAGGCCTTTGCAAACCTCGTCCCTTTATGTAATGTTCTTGTTGTGCTGAGTTTATGCCGGCCCAGGGCTTCGCCCAAGGGGTTTTTGTCTTGATATGTTCCAACTTTTTAAATTGTTGGGCAGTGTTATTTCTGTTATTTCCTGGAAGCCGCCCAAGAGTAGTGGCTTGTCCACAGAATGGGCGGGGTACGAGTTTGAATGAATGAATGACAGCCTCCCCCGAACTGGTTGAGAGCCTCTCTCCAGCAACCTGCCTGGCGGGTCATCCCTACCATAATCCTCTGGGGACTTTCATAATTTTTCTCCTCTAAGCCTAAGGAAATGAATTGTATTCATGGAAGCCTGTTTGATTTTTTTTTAAAAAAAGTGGTCTAAATAAAGATATCACTTTTACTGACAGATCAGGAGTGCGGGGTCTTTGAGCTCCGGATCAATTTGGACTTCAATTCCCAGGCGCCCCTGCCAGCACAGCGAATGCACAGGCTTATGGGAGTTGTAGTTTTCCCAGCCTTTCTCCTCGCCAGGATCAGTTTGAGTGGGGCAGCTGAAGGGATGACTGGAGCGCTCTAATTTCAAATCAGGCGGTGGGAAAAGCAATTTCACCGTCGAACTACCATGCCCAGCAGTCTCTGTCCGCAGGGCTAACGCGAGGAATGACGGGTAGGGTAGTTCTTGAGAACGTGGAGGACAGCAGAAGTTCCTCCGTCCGGGAACTCACCGCATCGGTGGCCCCATAGAGCTAGAAAGATTAGAGTCATATATAGACCCTACTTCCGTTTTTCACCTAAACTCGATCTTCTTCTCACGTGCTAAGCTTTAATTCTCAATAGCTGAGTAGGACTGTTAATGATAGGAGTTTCGGGCAGCGATTAATTCAAAAGACTTGAATTAAGAAGCGGCTCGACGACGAATAGTACCTATAAATATGGCCTTTACCATAGACGATTTACGTCCTAGAGCGGTAAAGCTCCGTCGCTAGCCGGTTAACGGCCAATAGCGTTCCTATTTAAAACCGGAGGTTAGGCCTACGTGCCGCTCTAGCCCTGGTTACACCCCGCTCGCTGTCCCTCCTTCGGTTCGAAGTAGAAGCGGTTCTCATTTCGTCTTTCCCTCGGATCAATGTCGAGGGGGCCCACCGGCGCGTTGCCTGGCGAGGCGAGGTGAGGTAAGAGCGGGAGACCCGAGGGCAAGAAAAAAAAAATTCACTGAGAATTCACTCCTCCCCGGAGTCGCCTCTCGATAATGTACGCCTGAGGCAATTCAGAGCTTGTGGGCGTCTGCCGCTAGTACGCATGCGCCTTGTTGGGAGCATGCGCAGTAGCTGGGGCAGGGTTGCTCCTTCTGAGGCGGCAGAGCCGAGCCGGGGGGGGGGGGGGGAAGGAAACGGGGGTCCTAATTCGCCTTTTGAGGAAGATTTCGACGCCCTCGCTTGGGAAAAAGAGGAAGGGGGGGTCCCGTGAGCGATTCAGTGCGCCTTGAGTTAAAACAATAATGCTCATACAGTAGGACCGCAGTATCCGCGGGGAATCCGACTCCGCAAAACGCGGAAGTCGCGGACGCTAAACGTAGCCCTGTCTGTGGCTCCCTCTGGTGGTTAGTTCTGGTAAATACACCGCGAAAATACGTATATGTACCTGTTTCTATTATTTAATACCCTGTTTCCCCGAAAATAAGACCTAACCTGAAAATAAGCCCTAGTATGATTTTTCAGGATGCTCATAATATAAGCCCTACCCCAAAAATAAGCCCCAGTTAAGTGAAACCCCGCCCTCCACCCTTGTGCAGCAACCAGAAGATGACATGACTATAAAATAAAACATCCCCTGAAAATAAGCCCTAATGCGTTTTTTGGAGCAAAAATTAATATAAGACCCGGTCTTATTTTCGGGGAAACACAGTTCAGGCAGCAGATAAGTGAATCCGCGGATGGGGGCGTCCTACTGTACAGAATAATGTTCTTTGTGTATACGTGGCGTAACGCATGATAATATATATATTTTGTGACCCATAATTGCTTTAATACTTAAATAAACCCCTCGTTTTGTGTTCGCAAGATGTTATAACCAGGCCTAACCCAAGATATTTTGCGGCCTGAGGCAGAGGAGGGAATAAACCCTGGAAGTATTCCTCTAATGCTAAAGGCATTGTAACCTAGGATATTAGAGTAATTTCGGTACCCGAGTCAGAAAAGCATCTCTCCCATCCCAGAGCAGAGAGGAAGAAAATGAAATAAATTTTAAAATTATGAATTTGATGGACTTTCACGACACCCCAGTTCAGCTGAGACAGTTGCCTGGTAGTAAGACTAGCCCTGTAAACGGCACAACAGTAAAGAGGAGAAAAGAAGAGGGAGAAGTGTTACTAATACGTAGTGATATCTTTTCTTTTTTGTGTGTGTCAGAACCACCATAGCACAAATAATAAATATGTCATATAAATTTTGCCCAGCAGTGGGTAACATCAAGAGAATTGGGGGCAGCTAACATCTGGTCTTCTATCATACAGGTGGATATGGAGTATACTGGCTTAGGTGTAAAGCTGCCTGTTATTCTCTGTGTGAAATGAGGCAGAGCTTTTACTGAGTGTTTTTAGGCAAGGGATTGTTACCTTCTCTGAGCCTCTCCATGCCTTGTGTATGTGGGTTATGTGTCATCAAGTCTGTACTAGCTTATAGCAATATAGCAACTCTAATAGTGCTTTCAAGGTAAGCGAGATATTTAAAGAGTGGTTTTACCAGTGCTGCTCTCCCCCCTTCAGTCAGTTTCCATGGCCAAATGGAGATTTGAACTCTTGATGGCAACCCCTTCATCCGTCTGCAGTAGAGGGATGCATGGGAGGAAGGCCCACCCCATTTGCTCCAATACAGTGGTTCCCAATGTTTTTTGAGTTATGATCCTCCTTTTATAATAGTCAAGTAATCAGCAATCCCCTGTCAGATTTGCATAAAAAGGCATTTTAATAGGGTCAAGTAATCCCTTCTCAGAAACTTGAGGCTTCTTTCTTCCCCAAAGGTCCTGTTTCTCATACATATACATACCGTATTTTTCTGTGTATAAAACAACACTTTTTCCTAAAACAATTAGAGAAAAAATTGAGGGTCGTTTTATACACAGAAGGCAGCAGCAGGAGGCGGAGGAGCAGCCGCTCTGGGCTGCCCCTCGCGGCTGCCCATTGACTGCTCCTCCGCCTCCGGCAAGGGTAAAAATTAGGGGGTCGTCTTATACATTGGGGGGGTCATATACATGGAAAAATACGGTACATATGAACTTTAATATCCCACTCTGAGAGGTCAAGAAAGAAATTATTCAACAAGGGCTACAACACATATAAGGTGACCCATGACACCCCCCCCCCCCAGAAAACACCTTGTGACCCACTTGGGGGGTCACAACCCCTAGGTTGTAAGAGAGAGTAGTTGGTATTTGGTCTGGACTGCTTGCTCTCCTTGTGGCAGATCATTAGAGGAACTCCTGTGTAACTTTAAAAATAGGTATCTCACTTTGCTTGTTTTCTTTTTCCTTTCCTATCCCATCTTTATTTTCCTTTCGTGATGTGCTCTTTCGGATGTAAGCCTGAGGGCATGGACATAGTTAATAGATATTAAGAGTAAAATAGTATTCATGCTAAGGGAGATTAGAAACATAGCCTAGTCCTGCATTGTGGCCAACCAAGTGTTGATGGGAAACCCCAAAGTAGGATATAAAAGGAAAAGTCCTCACACTGTTGTTCCCAAGCAACAGATATTCAGGAGCATGTACAGTCATGGCCAAAAATATTGGCACCCTTGCAATTCAGTCAGAAAATGCAACCCTTCTCTCAGAAAACTGTTGCAGTTGCAAATGTTTTGGTACTCACATGTTCATTTCTTAGGTTTGCGTTCGAAAAACACACACACACAAAAAAAACAGAAGAAAAGTCAGATCTGATACAATCCCACACAGAACCCCAAAAATGCACTGGCCAAAATTATTGTTTCCATTCACAGGCTTCCAGAAGCAGCAGAGAGAGAGATTCCAATATACATATTCATATTACCTTGTGAAGCAGCTTGGAGTTTGTGTCTGAGTCCCCTCTCAAGTCAGATTTGGGCTTAAAAGCTAATCAGCTGGATTGGCTGTTGTCTGATCAATGCTTGGAAAAGTGACTATTTAGACTAAAACTACCAGACTTCTCCAGTAGCCATGCTGGTTGGGGGATTTAGGACACTATAATCCCCAAATCTGGAAGTTGAGTCATGGCAACTGGACTTCTTTCTTATTAGACTGAAATGTTTCTCTACTCATCCAGGTAGCTTCTTCAGTCTGAGGAGAGTTGGTAGGAAACCCCTCATACATCCTTCAGGTTGGTTTCACTTCCCCCTGGTCTGAATAGGCTCATTAGATGGACACAGGATGGGGGAGGGTTTGAGTGAAAATCCCACCTCTGCAGTCCTCCACCCATTTTCATGGGTCATTAACAGTCGTTAACAGTGGTCTTTCTGGTGGGTGCGGTCCTGATCTTTCTGGGGACGGATGAAAGGGCAGCATTATAAATCTAACGAGCCTATTCAGACCAGGGGAAAGTGAAACCAACATGGAGGATATATCAGGGGTCTCCTACCAACTTTCCTCAGACTGAAGAAGCTACTTGGATGAATAGCGAAATTTTTCAACCTAACAAGAAAGAAGTCAGTTGCCATGACTCAACTTCCAGATAACCTCACCTGGATGATTGAGAATCTTCACAGATATATAGTCCCCAAAGTAATTTTTCCAAGTTCTGCTTCTGAACATCTGTAAGCATAGAAACTCTTTTGAATTATTTTCAAGGAGCCTCATGGTGCAGTGGTTAAACTTCTGTACTGCAGCCAAAACTCTGCTCATGACCCGGGTTCAATCCCAGGTAGCCAGCTCAAGGCTGACTCAGACTTTCATCCTTCCAAGGTCGGTAAATGGAGTATCCAGCTTGTGAGTGTGTGTGCTAAGTGTAGCCTGCATAATGAAATTGTAAACTGCCCAGAGTTCTTTAAGCACTATTGAGCAGTATATAAAGAGCACACTTTTCTTTACTGAAGCTCTTCTCTCCATGTTTTCTTTCTGTAACAGTTAACAGTGATATATGTTGACTTAGAATTTTTGTGTTGCAAAACAGATACGAACTCCTATTTCCTTATAAGGAAGAGAAAAATGCAGTATGCTGTAGTTGTTAGACCTGCCGTAAGATAACACATGAATAAAAACTATTGCTGCTCTATTAACGTCTGATATTTTTGTAAGAAAACAAAAGTGTGGATATGAAAGCGGTTATTTCTGATTTTCATCCTGTATATCAGAATAGCTTAATTCTCGGCATGAGGACGTATTAAAAATCCTGACAGTGTTTATTCAGGTGTAAACTTCTATTGATTTCAGAGAGACTGGCAGAAGCATGTTTAATTTTATTGTCTTAGGAAATTTTCATTTGGCTTTTAGTACAGGACAATGTTACCCAGTTGCTAGAGCTGTATGCATGAGTAATTACGACCATGCTCATTTGGGTTGCTTCACACAAATGTGCTAGATCATTATCTGCTGATGCTGCATATGCACGTGTGAACTAGCTTCACGTCATACCAATTATCAGTACTTCTCTTGAAAAAGAATAGTTGTAGATGCCTCAGTAATTAATAGAAATTGAGGTGACTTTGTAGATTAATATTTATAATGGTGTGAAATTTGGTCCAAAGCCAGTATGAAACACTTCTCTTTTCTAATGGCACTGAATAAATAGGATGCCTTTTTATTGTACTGTAGTTACATTCACAAATGGTATATTTTACAACAGTGCTTCCTGCAGTGTGATTCTCGGAAAAAAAAATTATATGGAATATACCTACAAATATCTTAGCAAACACAGAACCATGAAGAAATCTACTACTCTAATCATTGTGCTCAGCATTTTAAAAAATATATATTGCAGATGTAATTGTAGGTATTCATTTTGCTCCGGACAACAACCTTGGAGGCAAATAAATGTTTCTGTGAAAAAGTATCGGTGAAATATATTTATTGTTATTTGAAATAACAATATGCAAACAGTAATATAATAATAACTGTGTGCTGTCAAGTCAATAATGACTCATGGCAACTTTTTCCAGGGTTTTCTAAGTAGTGAGAACTCATGAGTGGTGTATCATTCCCTTCTTCTGAGGATGCCCTGGGACTGTGCAGCTTGCCTAAGGCTAGAGGCTGGCTGCACTCCCAGGAAGTACAACAGGAAGTCAAAACACCTTATCTCTGGCTTTTCAGCCAGATAGGTAATAGCAGGATAGTGTTCTCTTATACAGTATATCTGCTTTTAGTAAAAGGGAAATACTTAATGGTCCTCCCATAGTCCAATGTGAATACCTAATGTACTTAGGAGGGTTGGTCGTTTTGGCACTTCAACCTTTGAACTAAATGGCAGTGCATTGTCAACCTTTTGGGTCTTCTGTATCTAACCAGGATCCTCTGATCTTCACTGGTATTGAGATATCTTCCCCCTTTTGATGCATACCTGTCTGGCACAGAAAATGTGCTCCAGCGTGTTTCCAAGCTCTTCGGGACAGGCTTCCAGGAAGCTACAGGAAGAGGGGGCACATGTACTGTTGGATCTTGGCCTCTGACTTCACATACTTCATGACAACACTGTTTGGTGACTATAGCTGGGATCCAAAGACATATTTTAAACATGCTGTGGATTTTTTTGGGGGGAGAGGGGAGTCCCCCCCACAATTCCACAAATTACTCTTTAAACTCCTTTCAGCAGCAACAGTAGTAGCTTGTCATACAGTATGAGTGTTCTTATTTGAGAAACACAACTCCCAAGCTCCCTTGTAGAAACACTGCTAGTTTCACAGCTTTCTGGATCCTAGATAGTGAAACTTAGTTAAGGTAAAATCCTACTCATAAAAATCTATGATAACATTTTTTGATTTTAATGGTGGGGGATTGTACCCTTAGTAAGGGTCAACCTATAACAACCTCTTGCATCATTGTTTCTATTGTAAATAAAGTAATTTTCCAATATTCTCCTTACCTAGCCTGTAAATGATTTTTAAATGAAATATTTTTGTGGAGTCCTGGTATCTTGAGTAACTTCTAATTAAGGCCTTCTTATTCTCCCCCCCCCCCAAAAAAAAACCCCTCACACAAACATTTTGTGGGTCTGTTTAAAATAGGTATCTTCTACAACTGAGAGAAGGCAGTATAGAACACACAAATAAAGAAAGCAATATGGTTTGTAGACACAAAAACATAAATAATTGTTCTGTTACTGATGCAAAGTCATACAGATTGTAGTGTAAACACTGGACACAATTCAAGAGCCATTTTTGCTTTATGAGAATGGGACGGTGCTTGATATTCGGAAGAGAACTTTATATTGTGAAGGACAAAAACATGCTTTTGTTGAAGTCTTAAATTAACTTAAAATTCTGAGAAGCAAAGATATTCACAGTTGGGACGGAAACTCCTTTTGATTCTTCAGCTGCAATAATGAGACCATTCATTTACATCCTAGAAAAGTATTCTCAGTGGTGAGAGTTGTCCAGAAAAAGGTCAGTAAAGGAGAACTGAAATGGTTAAACGATTGCTAACATGGGCTGAAATCTAGTAAGTCACAACTAGAGTAGGCCCATTGATTCAATGGGGATTTGACACAATAATGACACTGGTTCTGGCATAGTCCTATATAAGTTCCACTGGTTCAGTGGGCCTCCTCTAACACTGGAACTGGAGTGGACTGTGATGTCTGCCCTTCTTTCCTTCCTTCACCTTGTAACTCTAAGCATAGTTTCCTATTACTCAGAGATGGGCACGAACCTCAGTTCGGAGGTTCGTGCCTGTTCATATGCATGGCACCACAGGTGCCTCATGTTCCTTTCCCCTGCTGCCTCAGCTGGATCCCCCACTCACCAGCTGGCGTGTATTCCTCCTTGGCTGTTCCACCAGTTTCTGGCAGGAGCATGGGCTTCCCTGCCCCACCTCCTTGGCTGATTGCCCACTCAGACAGGCAAACTCGTGCTCCTGCCGGGGACTGGTCAAACTGCTGAAGAGAAGGAGAAGAAGAGCACGCTCTGACTGGGGAGGTGGGGGAAGGTTCTTGCCCAACTCTATTACATCAAAGGGAGCTGTTGCCCAGTTCCATAATAACAAATCCTGGTAGAAAAACATGTGGTTAAATGTTAATTAATGATAGAAGCCAAGTGTGGGGGTTTTGAATGTGAATTTCTGTCAAAAAGCTTTACATAATTCAAGTGAGGTTGAGATGTCTTTGAGATTCAGATGCAGCTAATTATAGGATTTACTGCTTTCCCAGCTGCTGCTCAGCCGCCTCCATCTCTTTTTCTAGAAAAAAATTACTTTTGAGAAGACAGGAAACATGGGATTTGTAGTTTCCTCTGCCTCCCCATTCATTCTGGGAGACAGGGGAAAGGACATCCCCTATCTTCCATGGCACAAAATGATGATCCTTGCCAGAGGAGAGTGATAACATAATTCTAATCTTTTATCTGAACTCCTTTGTGAGTGTTTAAAAGGGAAATTGTATGAACAAAACAAACTGAGGTGACTTAAGGGGAGTTTGCCCATTAGTAAAGTCAATAACGAAGGAAAACAGAGGAAATCCTGCCACAGAGGAAAGGAAGGGGTATATGCAAGACTATAGTCTGTTCCAGTCCTCCTAATGGTGACTGAGATCTGAAGCAGGCCACAGATTTGTACTTGATGGGGTCTTGGACACTATCGTGTCTGTACGTTAGTCGGGAACAAAGAGCAGCAAAATTGCCGCATTAGCAATGATGCGGGTGGTGATTAAAATGCTGTTTTGATAATAATAAAGTTTGAAGACTAGGTTCTCAAATCAAAAATATTTCTGGAAAATGTCTAGTCTAGTGATTAAGGATGGGAGTTTCAGAATATTTTTGCTACCACAGTTCTAAGTCATACCCTTCATTATAATTGTTTTAGAATGTATTTTGATATATATGGCATGAGCCATTCGTTGCTTCTGAAGAGCTTAAAAACAAAGTGTCATTTCCTTTCTGAAGCATTTCCTTATCTTCTAAAAGGGCATACAGTTCTTAGAGAAAACTACTGGCCAGGATTGTAGTAGTGATTTATGCTTGCATAAGGAAAATCAAGGTCATTAATGAGACCCTAGTTGTGTTCTTGGACCTTTTTTTCAGAAAAGAAACTAGCACCTGTGAGTGAGTGGCAATTTGTTGCCACAATTTCAGTGATTTCCCTTATACAGGTATAAATCACCAGTAGGATTCTGGCCACTTTTTCCATCGTGTTGAACTAAATGATACAAGTCCTAAAACAAGCAGCTTCTGAAAACATTTGTAATGTAGCTTTATAAAGGACTCAGTCCTTGCATAGGAATAACTGCTATTTACAGTGAAATCATATGGATGTTTACCTTAAATTCCTTACTTCCATGGAACTTACTCTTCAGTAAGTATACACAGAATGTCTCCATTAGGACTATAGTGCTCAAGTTCCACTGGGCTTTTTCTTGAGCTGGTGTGATTCAGGTCTAAACTGACATATAAACATTCAGTCCTGTACATGTTTATCACTGGAAG
Organism: Intellagama lesueurii; assembly: GCA_037013535.1. Classification (NCBI taxonomy): domain Eukaryota; kingdom Metazoa; phylum Chordata; class Lepidosauria; order Squamata; family Agamidae; genus Intellagama; species Intellagama lesueurii. Next base: position 340,488,859 of record JBAJHW010000001.1, on the reverse strand, counting down.
CTAGTCCCACCTTGATCAGGGGTACTTGCTTCAGAGTAAAAATGCATAGAATTACATCCATAGTCTGCCTGAGTGCAGGATCTAGTCCAAAACTACATTTTTTCAAAAACACAAAACAAAACAAAAGCAAAAAAAAAATTAGGAAAAGAAAAACCCTAAATAACTTAAAACCAGTAAAGTTTTCTTTCAAACTTAAAATGGGGCCTAAAATAATTCTTCGTATTTGAGACATGAACAAAAGCATTCTTTAAAATTTTACCAAAATTCAAAGCTCCCTTAAACCCCTGTAGATACCTGTAGATATAACTATAAACATTGTGTTTTGCTGATTACTAACAGTAGTGCCATTAATGAAACATGAAAACTGATATTTGAAGTCCAGATAGAATTTCTCTAAAGTATACGTTTATCATCAATGAAAGTTACTCTGTAGATGAAGAGTGTCTGGAATCACGTTGATCTTTTATAGGGAATTAATATTCGTTGGTTGTTGTTCCAAGAGTTTCTTTACTAGTTTCTCTAACGTAAAAACATGTTCATCTACATCTTCTGGTACAAGATCCCTGAGAGAATTGCAGAGTTCAAAAAGGTATTCTGTGTTTCTTCCACTGGGACCAACAGCATTCACAATCTGCTCAGCAATTTCTTCCAGAGGTGCAGGTCCGAGGTAGTTGGGATTTTCACACGTTCCAATATATAACAGCACATCAAATGGTTCCACTGAGGGATCTTTGGGATAGAAAATGACAGTTGTAGTCCTGTAGCCACCTTTCTCTCGAAAATCAAGGTATGCTTTTACTTCACCTTCTTGTCCTATTGGCAGTTTGTATGCAACACCCCATACACAGCCCTGTTAAGGAACACAATCAAAATGGTAAAATATACTTTGCTTCAGTGATGTGTTACGTTTGCACATTTTAGATTTATTCTACATTCAGCCTGCCTCTAAATACATCCATAACACACAATTTCTCTTTAATAAAAGAACTGACAAGAAATCAGATGGATTTCTGTTCTGAAATTCTTATTTTCTGGGCAATGCCAATGTGGTGTGCCTGCAGGCAGGTGGGGAGAATCCATTGCTGATTTGCAGTCTCCTTGTCCTGTTGGAGGGAAGACAATCAGGAGGAGGATTGGCTATTACAGAAAAGTTAAGGATACTGTTTCTTCCAGTTGATTCTCCCCTGCCGATATTTCACCCTACCCAACTTGCATTGCCTAGGAAGTACAGTGGAACCTCTACTTATGAACTTAATCCGTATTGGAATGCTGTTCTTAAATTGAAACGTTCGTAAGTAGAGGCAAAATTTCCATAGGAATGCATTGAAAACCATTTAATCCGTTCCGGCTGTTTTTCGTTCTTATCTAGAGGCGCCGTTCTCAAGTAGAGGCATTAGTTCCCATAGGAACTAATGCAAAGCCGGTTAATCCGTACTCAACCACTAGGGGGAGAATTTTTTTTTTTAACCTAAGATGACCTAAGGTTAAAAAAAGGGCAGGAAAGTTTTTTTTTTGGTTCGTATCTTGGAGCTCCGTTCGCAAGTAGAGGCAAAATTTAGCGAACGGAGCTGTTCGTAAATTGGATCGTTCGTAGCTAGGGACGTTCGTAAGTAGAGGTTCCACTGTACATGTGAGAAGCCCTGTTTCTTTTGTAGCCTCTCGTTATAGTCTAAAACAAGACTGTATTTAAAAGTAACATAGTCAATGGCTGGAATCCTGTACATCGCCACATAAGGTAAAGTTCATGCAGTTGCAACTTTGCTGGGTGTTATGCCCAGCCAACAAGGACTGCACATCAACTGCATAATTGGGCATTCAGTTCCTGTTGTTACGAAATATGCAATGTACCTGTGGAAGTGCTTCGTGAATAGCACCTCTGCTTTGGCACTATTACATCTACCTCTTGCTTAATGTTGAGTTATGCAGATGTAGCTATGCAACAGAATATCAGCCGCTGTTGATCTTCTGAAGGCTTAAGTGCATAAAAAAAAATCAAATTTCTTGTTCCTTTATTAGAAAATCCCCTTTTCTTGTTTGTCAGACATTTCCTATTTATCACCCTGCTTAAGCTAATACAGCAGCATGTAACTGCAAGTGCTGATAAAGTGTTGAAAGAAGTAAGCTTTTGTTAGTTTAGTGGTATTTAAAATGAAACCTAAGGCAAGAACATTGCCGTTTAGCAGTTTCTCCTCTTATTTTTTCTCTCCTGTTCATTGTACATTAATAATGGAAGACTGTGACAAAGTATAGATTTTGAGAGATGCTGCCTGCATTTTTTTGAGTTTCTGTTTTTACAGTTCAAATATAGGAGGGAGAGAGGGTTAAACACAAGCTGAACCATTCTTTGCTTATAGAGGAATCTGTCTGTTAGCATAATGAGGCCCAACTGCAGAGCACTGTGGAAAAAAACTTACCAGAAAGGTACAGAAAAGTCACAATGACAGACACTGTATTGCATTTTGCTGGCCTTGTCAGCTACAAAAGATTGAAGTCTATGGCTGCTACTACATCGATTTCAATTCAGTGTTGGCATTAGAGGGAAACCATCCCTGTTTCAAGTAGTTTTCCCGTGATGAAATGGGAAGCTGATGTTCTATTTTTTGAGCCATGTTACATTCAGATGAACTTACGAGGACATATAAAATAGAAATGTGGAGGTTTATTACCCTGCTTTCAGGGGAATTCTGGAAGCTGTAGTCCAAAGACACAGATTTGCACACTTCTAGTATAAATATCGGTTGATATCACGGTTTACATTGAACATGGATAAAGTCCAGAGAAGACAATGATCAAACTAACGCAACATTTTTAACTTTATGAATGGCTAGGATGGCTGACTGCAGCTAGCAGATGGCTAAGAAGGGACGTAATCGAAGCATAAGCTGAAATTTCAAGAATATGATTTAGAATTCGTTTCATACATTTGAGCTTCACAGTTCTTCACACACATTTCTCAAGAACCATTACAATAGTCTGGCAAAGAAAGAGCATTTTTTTTTGCATAGTGCACCTGGAGAGGGAAGTGGAGATTAGAAACTGTGAAACAGGGGCTTACTTAAGTTCCTCCCGTGAGATCATAAATGATTTTGAGATGTGAACGGGGAATCTTATGGCTCACATTCTTACAGCCTGATTGTAAGTATGTTTACTTGGAGTATGTAAGACCAGTAGTGCACATTATCAATTAAGTGTGCACAGGATTGCAGCTTTGGCAACTGTGCCAGTTACTCACAGGTTACAGGAACAAAGCAATTGTTCAGTCTTTCCCATCATCTTACAAGCTGAAGCACTGACTTTTAAATAAACTTAAAGTGATTCCACTAGCCAAAGTAGTGGTGGCTTAGAGGGCCTGAGAAACACCAAAACACTGAGAATGAATTATTTCGTTGAAAAGTTAAGAAATGCTAGGATAGGAGAAAGGCCTGCAGTGGTGGTGAGGGAAGGATAATTAGTCACTATAGCACATCCTGAAACTCTGGATCTAAAAAGTTTATATATATATTTTTCATTTTAGAATGAGAAGGACATCCAGTTGGTCAGACAAAAGAACATCTTGCGTATTTTAGTTATTATATTGTTTGTTGAAACCTATTTATAATACAGACTAGGTGAGTCTTAAATAAAATAATGCTTTAATCTAGAAATACATCTGGTGGGGCCAAGTTAGTGTTTGTCTAGTAATTTTAAGATGAGGAAGGGCACTATATTTTCTTTCTAGTTATCTGAGGGTGTAAACAGAAATAAATAGGCATATCTACATTACAAGTCAGTAGGGGACTTTTTTTTACATAGATCTAATGGAATCTAACAGATACATGCCAGAAAGGAACAGGTATCTTCTTTCCTTTTCTATGTAGAATGTTAAAATGCCACTGGGAGGGAACATTTAGTACATATTAAGTCCCACAGGTGCTATATCATCTGTTTTCCAGTTACATGTACATCTTGTTTGTTGTGTAATACCTGCGTCGACTGGCATTCTTAAAAGTGAATAGATATATTTATTTTAGTTTATTTAGTATGGCTAATACACTGCTTAACAAAGGATTTACCAAAGCAGTGTATAATAAAGAACATGAATAAATAACATGAAATCATTAAAATACCCACCATATATACATATTTAACAGATTCAGAGAGAAGGAAACAGAGACTAGCAACATACTTGATCAATAAAATGAATCTAGAAAAGGTAGCGATTTCAGCATGCACTCAAATCTCAAAATTGTTGATGCACGTCTCAGTACTAGGGGCAAGATATTTCAAAAGATAGTGGTATCCAGTTTCTTCTGAGCAGCCAACAAACTGATTAGAGGAGCATGCAGCACCAGTAGAATGAATGTAAGAGAATAAGGCACTGTGTCCTATCCTGGCCCTAAGTTGTTTAGAGTCTAGTTCACTAGCACAAGCAGAAAAATAACTTCTTACAAATGCTTTGCTGGTTGGGTAGCTCAGTGAGTTAGTTATCTGACTGTGGAGCCAGAGCTTGGGAGTTCATTTCTCCACTGTGCATCCCAGCCTGTGAGGCCTTGGCCAAAGCTGCACAGTCCCAGGATGCCCCAGGAGGAGGGAGTGGTAAACCACTTCTGAGTACTCGCTAACTAGAAAACCCTGAAAAGGGTCTCCATAAGTCAGAATTGACTTGATGGCACGCAATGAAATAATTATTAACAAATGCTTTAGAAAGCATACCTCTGTGTTTTCTAAAGCATCTACCTCCAAACAGGCCACTGAATCTTGTAGCTCTGACTCCTCCAATTTCCCTCTGTGCAGAAAATTATACCTCCTATAAGTAGATGAGGAAAGCAGGGCATTTTGTCTACTTAAAAAAATCTCCACAGCCAGGCTCTGAAAGGGATCACAGACGTGGCTAGGAGACAAGTCTCATTGGGGCAGGAAAGCATCTCTAGAGGTGAACTGGTGGGAGGAAAGATGTTTAACACTCTTTACAAGAAGCTGGCAATTATATTAACTTTTTCAGGCCAAGCCCCCCCCCCCCCCCCCATTCTGATCACCCTCTCTCCATATTTTGGAAAGTGTGGATTTGGAAAAAGGCTTTTTAAAAAAAACTGTTATGCCATCACCTGACATCTTGTCCAGAATCAGGGCTTCCCAAACCCAATGTCTGTCAGTGATTGACAATTCCTGGGGGCCTTGGACTGTCTGAGATTCAGGAGGCCAACGTTCTAGATGGCGGTGGACCCCTGAAAGGTCTAAAACCCCAAATCGAGATGGTGCTGAGACTGAGTGGGAGGTGCCTGGACCCATTCCAGATAAAATCCAACAGGCTGAAAACAGAAGTCCAGAGAGAGACTGTAAGTAAAAGTGCTTGGCTTCAGGGAAGGTCTCCTCTGGAGAAGGGGCTTCCTTGGGAGTAGGAGGTCTCTCTTCTGAGGGACACCAGTGGTTCAAACAGTGCAGCTAAGTTCTCTGACCAGCTGCTGAAATGCCTGCAGTTCAGAAAAGGGTGGGGCTCAGTCAGCCCGGCTATATAGACTCCAGCTTGGGGCAATGTTTAATGGAAAACAGCATTTCTTTGGGTTCTCGATCCTATCTGCCTTGTACCCTGTTCTTGTTGCAGGCTTCTTTTTATGTTGATCTTTTGAATGGCTTGACTACACTCTCCCTGTTTGCTTGAATGACAATTCTACTGGTTTGACTTGGACTCCTTTGGACTTTGGCTCTGGACTACCTGCGCCTGGTTTACCTTACACTTTGGTAAGCCTCTGCTTCTTGGCCCTAAAACTAGCCCACTCCAGGAACAGACAAAAACGTTTTTTGGCCTCCTGTCCTTGCCATGCAGGAAAGAGCATTATTACTGGTTGAAAACATTATTTCCATTATGACATCTTCTGATTGTAACACAGTTTGTGAGGCGTGGGGAATGGACAAAACCTTTTTTGTCTCTTTGGCATATGAAGCAGGCTGTTAGGCTGTTTCTGATAGTTTTTACTTTCCCTAAGAAAATGATTTAGGCCATTTTATTGAAGCTACAGCATGGGCTTGGATAAAAATTAGAAAGAAGGGTGAGAAAGCTATACAGGAAACAAAGATGAAAGGAGACCTCAAAGGTGCACAGTCCTAGTTCCTGCCAGCTTACTAAGATGAGAGTGAAGAAGTTGTTTTTCTGGTGCAAGTAAACTAGTTTCTTAGATGAGTGGCTCAAATGGTATTGTATGCTGCCATATAAGACTGGTTACATCAGGATTGGGCAGCTGAGGCTCCTGCCCAATTTTATGTCCTCCAAGGTCCCTCCTCTGCCAATGAAATAGTTGTTTTCATTAAATGTTACACACCTGATAACTCATAGCTTATATGATAGCTCATATAAAAAAGGCACAAGAAGAAAGCCAAAGACAGATTTCAGTTCAGTTCCAGTTTCCTTTTTGGGTGCTGTATCATACAGCAGCTCTTGGGTGGGTGGGTGGGAGTTCTGGACTTCCAGAATGTTGCCACCCCCCTTAAACTTCAAGATATTTCTTCTGAAGAAATTGCTTCAGTAACCCTTGAAGAAAAATCTATTTGCTTGCAACATCCTAGGCTCCAAGAAATGGATTACAGGTAGAGATGAGCACAAACCTCAGTCCAGAGGTCTGGCTGAATTTGTTGCAGTGCTTGTATAGGTGTTGTGCAGGCATGGCGCCCTTCCCTCTCCCCTGTACTCTTGTCCACTCCTTGGGAGATGGGTGCTTTCCACCCGGCCTCCCCAGTACGACTACCCACTCACCTTTTGCAGTGTGCTCTTCCCTCTTCCGCCTCCTCTGTTAGCCGCCCACTGAAAGGCAGCGCTGCAGGAATCCCTGCCCCGTCTCCTTGTTTGAGTGGGTGGCTGACGGAGAAGGCGAAAGAGGGAAGAACATGCTGCAAAAGGTGAGTGGGTAGTCATGGTGGGGAGGGATATGCACATTGCCTGAGGAATGGGTGAGCATGCAGGGGAGACGGAAGGGCGCTGTGCCTGCACAACACCTGTGCAAGTGCAGTGAAGAATTGGGCTGGACCTCTGAACCAAAGTTTGTGCCCATCTCTAATTACAGTGTGCCTTTGAGGTCTCAGTTTAGTTTCTTCGGATAAAAAAATTGACAGTTTTTCTAATAGCTAAATCCTATAAATATTTATCGAGAAGTGTGCATTAAGACTTACTCCAAGGTATGTGTGTGCAGGGTTACAGTTTTAAGTTCCTGGCTTTTTTTGTATTTCAAAATCAAGTAAATAAAGCATCATACTATAATGAAAATATGCTTTTAGTTTGCCAGGTCAGTGTGTGTACTATAAGTAATATATAAAAACACAACTACTATACCTCAGGATCTTCAATAAGTGTCACAACTCTTCCAGGCTAAAATTAAAAGAAATATAACTATTTCAGTAAGGCATTTCACTGTTCAATCAGTAGCAAAAATAGTTTAGCTTTTAAAAATTGGAGACCACAAAATCATCAAACACATACAGTCCATTTGGAAGAGTGTGACCTTTATAATAATAATAATCATCTTCATCACCATCTTAGAATTGCAGGGCTGGAAGGGACCCTATGGATCTTTTGTCAAGGAGGCACCGTGGAGAATCAAACTCCCAACCTTTGGCTCTGCAGCCAGGTTGTTAAAGCACTGAGCTATATTCATATATGATTCTGAATTGTTTGTTTTCTGTTAGGAAATGACATTTGAAAAGAATATAGTTGGAGATTCTGAATCCATGTTTAAAACTTCATACCAGTTTCACAACTGGACTAATAAACTGCTCTGGCTGACAGCCAGTCCCTTGTTCTTTTCCTAAAAGAAGTTATATAATACTGGTGAAAAATATGTGCCTTAAGGCTACTGGAGATGCAATCTAATGAATGAATTCATTAATTTAATGTTATGAAAATAACAACTAATGGTTATGAGAGACTTCATGCTTCCTCTGCCTCCTCCAGTTATGGACTGCGACTTGAACATTCTGAGCATGGACAGCCAGTACAGCAATAAGGGTTGGGTTGCTTGACTAAGACTGGCGAGATCAGACTGTGAAATCTATTGAACTCAGCTGGGCACGAACTGCTGGTTCAGTGGTTTCTGCTGGTTCATTTACCATCCAAGCAGGGAGTTGGTGGTTTGCTGCCCCAGCTCCTCTGGTGGGCACCCAATCAGAGGCAGCGCCTGGAGGAGGAGGGCAGGGAAGCCAGGATGGTGCCTCTTAAGTGGGCATCAGCCGGTGAAGGTGGGACAGAGAACTGCCGAACACCTGTTTGTATTGTAAATGAACTGGCATGAACCGCCAAACCTCTCATCTCACCTACCTTGCAGGTTGTTACCTGCATCATTTGGGACAGGGAGAACTGCCTGTTCTACTCTGAGCTGCTTCAAAGTAGATTAAACGTCATATACTAGAAGCGCATATTTCCAAAATGAGAAGCAGTCCCCTAGGTAAGAATGACAATGATGTGCCTAATCCTGGAACAGCCTTCCTACAGAGATCCGCCTGGCACCCTCGCTGGGTGTTTTTAAGAGCCATTTAAAGACTTGGCTATTTAGGCAGGCCTTCCCTTCTGTCAATTCTTGAATTCTAGTTTTTCGTTTTCTATCATTCCCCATCTTGAATACACTATATTATTGATTTAATTGTTTAATGTTTATGATGTTTTATGATATTTTATGATATTGTAAGCCGCCCCGAGTAGACGCTGTCTAGGGGGGCGGGGTAGAAATCTAATAAATAAATAAATAAATAAATAAATAAAATAATCCGACAGCCATTTCTTAAAAGCACAAACCAATGTTAGTGGCATGAACTGTTCTGATGATTTGTTAACACAAATGCACTTTTATGTTTGTCTAGCTTTGTCGTGAATGTATCTATTGTTTTATGGAAAAAAAGGTATACCTGGTCTGGCATTTGGGAAAGGCCGGGGAAGGTGGAACTGGCAAGATTTGCCTCATGGCTGCGTCCTTACTGCAGAACTGGTAGTCTCTATGAAGGCTGCTTCTGCTATTTGCATTTTAAAGGAGAGTATTGGAAAAACAGCAAAAAGTGGCTGAGCTATTTTGTCTGCAGTCTTGAGAAGATCAGTAGCAAGTGTGGCTTGCAGGAAGGTCGGACCTTTGAGATACCCACGCTAATGTATTCTCTGACCAATTTAGACACCCCCTACAGCTATAACATTTTCACCAGTCTTTGCCCTTAGAGTCTTCTTGGCCCCTCTGTAATGGGTATTCACACTGGCAAGCCAAGATGTGACTTTTCTTCTTTCTGACTTTTTTTTTAAATCATTTCACATACTCATTCCACTCTCATACTGCCACCCCGAGTGCCTGTTAGAAAACACGGACCTGAGTGGGGAAGATACTACAAAAGTGGCAACAGCCATGTCAAGAAACTAGTTAACATTGCAAGCCTACATATGTCTACACAGAAGCCAGCCTCATTTTTGTTCAAGGGTACTTATTCTCAGGTAACTATAAAGATTCATCTTAAGTCCATCTAATGAATCTATTCAGACCAGAGGGAAGTGAAACCAACATGGAGGATATATCAGGGGTCTCCTACCAACTCTCATCAGACTGAAGAAGCTACTTGGATGAGTACTGAAACATTTCAACCTAATAAGAAAGAAGTCCAGTTGCCATGACTCAACTTCCAGATAACCTCACCTGGATGACTGAGAATCTTCACACATATCGTACTTAAGTCTGTTTAGTACTGTTGGCTTCAGTGAACTATCTTAAACACAACTAGTTAAACTGTTTTGTTAATTGGCCTTATAATTTGGGTTGTAAGGTATTTCTTTAGCATAATGTAGGTTATTGTCCACAGTTAACCAAATAAGCAATTTCTAGCTTCTCAGAGCTGTGCAGTTTATGGAGTTGTGTTGTTTTCAGGAATAGCATGAAACCAAACTCCCATTTCTGATTTCATGAAAAATCAATGTGCTTAATTCTTCACCTCCATAAGGACTGCATGAACAAAATAAAACCAGTATGTATACTAACAGCTAACTTAGTGCAAACTTTCTGTTTCCTCTCTGGACAATGTAAATATAAACATAGCATGGTTATATCAGATTATTATTTTCTTTCTCCTTATTCATCTCATTACCCTTCAGAAACACCTGTGAATTTGGCTGGTAGAGGTCCATATGGGGAAGTTCATGAATTCAATTATTTCCTATGTGTGCCAAAAAGAAATTAGTTTATCAGGACATCTGTATTTCCCCCTCTGTGTTTATATTTGCAGGTGAAACAGGAAGCACAATAGTTTCCTTTTTTTGCATTTCAATTTTTAGGCCAAAAAAAATAGTTCGAAAAAGAAAGGAGAAACAATTTTGCTCCCTTGACAGTTTTGACATTCTATTATCCCACCAACTTTTTTCATCTCCTATTTTCAGCTAATATTTGATTACTGTGCTTTTAACATTAGTGTTGTGCAACCAATTTGTTAGGCTGTAATATATTTAAGAAGTTCTAATTGATCATTAAGTTATTACTTGCTCTTGTGTATAACTGACTCCATTAAACTGAAAAACAAAGTATGTTTTTCTGATGGGCCACCCTGTTTCCTAGATGATAAAGCTTTATTTTTGCAACTATATTGGTTATATGCTGATAGAAAATGCAACCTTTGCAACACTGCAATATCTTTCCACTTGTTGCATAGCTATTAGCTCCTTTCTTGCACCCTCCTGACTCTGTGCATTGATAAAAATTCTGAAGGCAGAGCCAGCTCCTTCACATGGTTTGAGAGCCCTGCATTGTTGGAGCTCCAAGTTTGAGGAACTTCAGTAAGAAGAATGTTCCCTGTCATACATTGAGTGGAGGCTGCGAGAAAGTCCAACGTGTTTCCCTGCTTTTTGTACATACTCTGAACTCTTCCATATAATGAAATGTATAAAGAGACAACTGTGTCACTTGAGCATGCTGATTTCATCTGATTTCAGAAACTAAGCAAGGTTAGGTCTTTTCAATACTTCGATAGCAGGCCTCTAGGAAGTATCGGTTGCTGAACAGTCACAGCTTAAGATTCCCAGCATCTTTGTGGAGGGCTTGGAAAGACCCCTGTCTGAAATCCTGGAGAGCTGCTGCCAGTTAGAGTTGATTTCTCATTTAAATATTTATCAATTTAAAATGTTTTTAACCTGTCTTCCTCCTTAAAAGGACCCAAGTCCAGAGTTTATAGTAGTGGATTTAATGTACCAATGGTCTGACAAATGCTCACTTCTTATGCTGCTTTAAGAGTGTGCTGCTTTAAAATGTGTTACAGAAGATGTTTTAGCTATGGAAGCATTACCTATGTTGTTCCACCTATTTTTTCCTATCCAACAAGTTTTATTTGACTTGTTGTTGTTTAGTCGTTAAGTCGTGTCCGACGCTTCGTGACCCCATGGACCAGAGCACGCCAGGCCCTCCTGTCTTCCACTGCCTCCCGGAGTTGGGTCAAATTCATGTTGGTCGCTTCGATGACACTGTCCAACCATCTCGTCCTCTGTCGTCCCCTTCTCCTCTTGCCTTCACACTTTCCCAACATCAGGGTTTTTTCCAGGGAGATTTCTCTTCTCATGAGATGGCCAAATTATTGAAGCCTCAGCTTCAGGATCTGTCCTTCCAGTGAGCAGTCAGGGTTGATTTCCTTCAGAATGGATAGGTTTGTTCTCCTTGCAGTCCAGGGGACTCTCAAGAGTCTCCTCCAGCACCACAATTCAAAAGCATCAATTCTTCGGCGGTCAGCCTTCTTTATGGACGAGCTCTCACTTCCATACATTGCTGCTGGAAAAACCATAGCTTTGACTATGCGGACCTTTGTCAGCAAGGTGATGTCTCTGCTTTTTAAGATGCTGTCTAGGTTTGTCATCGCGTTCCTCCCAAGAAGCAGGCGTCTTTTTTGTGGCTGCTGTCACCATCTGCAGTGATCATGGAGCCCAAGAAAGTTAAATCTGTCACTGCCTCCATATCTTTCCCTTCTATTTGCCAGGAGGTGATGGGACCAGTGGCCATGATCTTAGTTTTTTTGATGTTGAGCTTCAGACCATTTTTGGCGCTCTCCTCTTTCACCCTCATTAAGAGGTTCTTTAATTCCTCCTCACTTTATGCCATCAGAGTGGTATCATCTGCATATCTGAGGTTGTTGATATTTCTTCCAGCAATCTTAATTCCGGTTTGGGATTCATCCAGTCCAGCCTTTCGCATGATGTATTCTGCATATAAGTTAAATAAGCAGGGAGACAATATGCAGTCTTGTCGTACTCCTTTCCCAATTTTGAACCAATCAGTTGTTCCATATCCAGTTATAACTGTTGCTTCCTGTCCCACATATAGATTTCTCAGGAGATAGATAAGGTGGTCAGGCACTCCCATATCTTTAAGAACCTGCCATAGTTTGTTGTGGTCCACACAGTCAAAGGCTTTTGCGTAGTCAATGAAGCAGAAGTAGATGTTTTTCTGGAACTCTGGCTTTCTCCATAATCCAGCACATGTTAGCAATTTGGTCTCTAGTTCCTCTGCCCCTTCGAAATCCAGCTTGTACTTCTGGGAGTTCTTGGTCCACATACTGCTAAAGCCTGCCTTGTAGGATTTTGAGCATAAACTTGCTAGCGTGTGAAATGAGTGCAATTGTACGGTAGTTGGAGCATTCTTCGGCACTGCCCTTCTTTGGGATTGGAATGTAGACTGATCTTTTCCAATCCTCTGGCCACTGTTGAGTTTTCCAAACTTGCTGGCATATGGAGTGTAGCACCTTAACAGCATCATCTTTTAAGATTTTAAATAGTTCGACTGGAATGCCATCACCTCCACTGGCCTTGTTGTTAGCCATGCTTTCTAAGGCCCACTTGACTTCACTCTCCAGGATATCTGGCTCAAGGTCAGCAACCACACTATCTGGGTTGTCCGGGACATCCAGATCTTTCTGGTATAATTCCTCTGTGTATTCTTGCCACCTCTTCTTGATGTCTTCTGCTTCTGTTAGGTCCCTCCCATTTTTGTCCTTTATCATGTCCATCTTTGCACGAAATGTTCCTTTAATATCTCCAATTTTCTTGAACAGATCTCTGGTTTTTCCCTTTCTATTCTTTTTCTCTATTTCTTTGCACTGTTCATTTAAGAAGGCCCTCTTGTCTCTCCTTGCTATTCTTTGGAAGTCTGCATTCCATTTTCTGTAACTTTCCCTATCTCCCTTGCATTTTGTTTCCCTTCTCTTCTCTGCTATTTGTAAGACCTCGTTGGACAGCCACTTTGCTTTCTTGCATTTCCTTTTCTTTGGGATGGTTTTTGTTGTTGCCTCCTGTACAATGTTACGAGCCTCCATCCATAGTTCTTCAGGCACTCTGTCCACCCAATCTAGTTCCTTAAATCTGTTCCCCACTTCCACTGTGTATTCACAAGGGATTTGGTTTAGATTATACCTGACTAGCCCAGTGGTGTTTCCTACTTTCTTCAGTTTAAGCTTGAGTTTTGCTAAAAGAAGCTGATGATCAGAGCCACAATCAGCTCCAGGTCTTGTTTTTGCTGACTGTATAGAGCTTCTCCATCTTTGGCTGCAGAGAATATAATCAATCTGGTTTCGGTATTGCCCATCTGGTGATGTCCATGTGTAGAGTCGCCTCTTGTGTTGTTGGAAAAGAGTGTTTGTGATGACCAGCTTGTTCTCTTGACAAAACTCTATTAGCCTTTGCCCTGCTTCGTTTTGAACTCCAAGGCCAAACTTACCTGTTGTTCCTTTTATCTCTTGACTCCCTACTTTAGCATTCCAGTGCCGTATAATGAGAAGAACATCTTTTTTTGGTGTGTCAGTTCTAGAAGGTGTTGTAAGTCTTCATAGAATTGGTCAATTTCAGCCTCTTCAGCATTGGTGGTTGGTGCATAAACTTGGATTACTGTGATGCTACTCCATCTCTTCTACGGGATTCTTGCCCACAATAGTAGATATGACAATTGTCTGAATTGAATTCGCCCATTCCCGTCCATTTTAGTTCACTGATGCCCAGGATGTCAATGTTTATTCTTGCCATCTCCTGTTTGACCACATCCAGCTTACCAAGGTTCATAGATCTTACATTCTAGGTTCCTATGCAGTATTTTTCTTTGCAGCATCGGACTTTCCTTTCACTTCCAGGCGCGTCTGCAGCTGAGCGTCCTTTCGGCTTTGGCCCAACCACTTCATTAGCTCTGGAGCTACTTGTCCTTGTCCTCTGCTCTTCCTCAGTAGCATGTTGGATGCCTTCCGACCTGAGGGGCTCATCTTCCAGCGTCATATCTTTTAGCCTTTTGTTTCTGTTCATGGAGTTTTCTTGGCAAAGATCCTGGAGTGGCTTGCCAGTTCCTGCTCCAGGTGGATCGCGTTTAGTCAGAACTCTCCACTATGACCTGTCCGTCTTGGGTGTCCCTGCACGGCATAGCCCATAGCTTCTCTGAATTACTCAAGGCCCTTCGCCACGACAAGGCAGCAATCCATGAAGGGGTTTATTTGACTTCCTCCATATTATTGGGATGAGGTCTCAGAAGTTGTGACATGTGGCTTTCTTTGCATCTATGTTATAGAACATTTGGCTAGTGCTTCTTATACCTTCTGCTTACTTATTATGGTTATTAAATAGTTTATCCAAAATGTTAAGCACCAGTAAGCTACAAGAAAGGGGTGGTGGTGTCTTCTTGATTATCATGTATTTTCAGAGCAATATTTTTTAAGTCCATCATGTAGTTCTCAGGAACTGGCTTTCGTTGCAGTTTAGTATAAGTTGTTTGCAAGTTATTTGTTGCCTTGTTTTACTTTAATATGCTTATTGTCTTACTACATGCCACTTTCACCATCGTGTTCTTGAGCAGAAAGAGGATTCGTAATTTAAAGCGACTTCATCTATTGGTGATGAGCACATGTACATTCCTGATACCTGTGTATTCTTTCCACCTTCCCATTCACCCACAGAAACACAGTAGTCCTCAGAAGTGGCTTTACCTAACTGGCTTAAGTCATGTAGCGTGGCAGCCAAGGGTGTGAGCATGTATCATCTTTGTCTGTAACTCCATAAGGAATCTAAGGTATACTTTTGTCTCTCAGAGTCCATCAACAAAACAGGGATGAGACAGATCTGCTTTACAGTTAATTATGTAGTTAGTCTCTCTGCACTACTGAAGAATAGTCATGTATGCTTGTTCTGTGCACTAAATGCTGTTGACATTTGGCTCAGTGTTTAATTAATGTAGTCAGTTGTTCCCCCCCGAACTTTTAGTTCAGAACACTTTAAAACAGAACTGTCATTAAGTCATCCATTATGTGTTTCCTTCAGTTAATATGTTTCCCTATGCTGTTGCATAATCCATTTGCTACCTTGGTACAGGTTTGAGCTGGGTTGCAAAATTTTATCTTTTGTTGCCTCCTTGCTATTCCAGAACAAAATTAAAATGCATAAATCTATAAAATTTACACAGTTTCTGTTGATTTAGGGCTGCTCCTCTATCATGTTGAAATGTGATGAGCACAAGCCTCCCTATGAATTCTGGAAATCTGTTTTAAAGACTTTGGTTTGGAGGTGTGAATTCAGCATACATGACTCTTGCTGTGAACGGTGCAAGCTTTAACAAATAACAGTATTATATATTTTTCATTCACAGAAGAATGCCAATTATTTCCAAGTGTTGCTTCATGTATGTTGACAGTCAGCTAAGTTTTTCTGATGACTGAATAATTTGCCGCATATGCAACTGTAAATAACATAGCCCTGCCCTGTCAATGCTATTCTCCTAGATTGCTGGACGTTTCTGAACTCCATTGTTTCCTTGACGCAACAAATGCTATTTAGGATTATATAAGCTCTATAGTCCTTGTATAGTGAGAGGGGCGTTAGGTTTCAAAGTACTGTAAAATCTATTATTTTCATTAAGGCAGTTTAAAAATGTAGTTTTTCTGAAATAAGGGCTTTAGAACTTAATCTGTAGGTTTATTCTTAACCTGTTGCAGGCACAGTGAAATTCTTGATGCACTAATTGTGGAGAAACACTAACTCAATCATATTTGGGTTTGTGTGTTCCTGTACTGCTCCTAAGATTTCTGTCGCTAGAATTCAAAAGCTAGGACTCGAAGCCCTTGATTCCTCTTATGAGGAGAAAGGTGGCTTATAAACGAGACTAAATAAATAAATAAAATCAATACATTGGAACTTTTAATGTGTCCCTCCCAGATTCTAGAAGGATGTGAACTCATCTCCAATACGTAGCTTATCCTCTTGTCCTTGATTTAAACTACATTCGTAAAATATGGCTGTAACTTGAAAACGATTTAGGCGAGAATCCTATCAATGTTCATATAAGGTTTGTGTAACTGCCATGGCTAATTGTGGTTAATTAATGAGGTGCTGAGGCAGATATAGATTGTTTAGTAAGTCGCGTGACCAGACATCTGACTGAAATGTACCCTCAGTGTGTCATCCCTTAGCTACAAATAACCACAGCAATTTACACAAATTTTATGCAAACCCCTTTAGGATTGTAACCTTGGACTCCTGGCTTCCTGACTATTCCTTGCACAGGAGGGCCGTAACAGAACTCCCCAAAAGCTCCTTAAAACTCCCCTGAATTGGTTAAAAAAAAAAAAAAAGGATAAGGGAATGAGCCGCTGTAAAGGGAAGATGCCATTTAAAAAACAATAACGTCCTTGCATAGAATCCTAAAGGTTTATTTTGAATCAGATTAAAGTAATTTGAAAGGAGCCCCATGTGAGTGTCTCTGGGTTGGGAGAATCATGAGTGCTCTGTGGCTTAAAGCTTGAGTTACAAATTACTCTTAATAGCATACTATGACTATCACATAGACACTAGTTAGAATGGGCGCCTGTTGCTTGATCCTTTTTTTGTAGATACTGTACAAATGATGTTACGGCTAGAGCCTATTTATTTAATTATTATTATTATTATTATTTATTTCATTTATACCCCGCCTATCTGGTCTTGCGACCACTCTAGGCGGCTTCCAAACAACATAAAACAACAGATAAAATCACAAAATTATTACAAAAACAATTTCCATAACAATTATAAAACAAAAAATAAAGATAAATAGAAAAAATAAAAAGATCAGGTATTGACTGGAGGGAAGGCCTGTATAAACATCCATGTTTTTAATTGATTTTTAAAGATACCCAGTGTAGGGGCGGCACGAATCTCCAGAGGAAGATTATTCCAGAGGCGAGGAGCCACCGCCGAGAAGGCCCGATTTCTTGTTCTTTCCCTACGGGCCTCCCTCGGCGTCAAGCTCCTCAGCCTCACCTCCTGACTCGCACGGGTGATCCGGGTAGACCTTGGTGGGAGTAGGCGTTCCGCCAAATATCGAGGTCCTAAACCGTTTAGGGCCTTATAAGTAAGCATTAAAACTTTGAAGTCAATGCGGAACCGAATGGGCAGCCAATGCAATGCGGCCGGAATAGGAGAGATATGCTGGTATTTTCTCACTCCACTAAGGAGTCTGGCCGCCGCATTCTGCACCACCTGAAGTTTCCGCATCAACCTCAAAGGCAGCCCCACGTAGAGCGCATTACAGTGGTCTAATCTTGAGATTACGAGCGCATGCACCAAGGTAGTGAGCGGCCCCATATCAAGGTAGGGCCGCAGCCGGGCAATCCGCCAAAGATGGATTAACTGTAAACATTCATGATTATTTACCTACTTTCTACATAGAATGCAAAAAACAATGGGTGTTACAAGTTATGAGTGTTTTTCTCATAAATGTATTCATAAATCATGAGAAGTGAGTTAGCCTGGGTTGCACAGTTATTCACAGTGGTCAAATCCCAAACATCCTATGCAAAGCGATTCACAGGTTTCCCTACAAAAATGCGTGAATGGGCAGAACAGTGGAAAATAAGACCAATATAAGTGAAAATGAAGAAATGGAAACTGGATGGAGCGCTCATTAGAGTAGGATGCCAGGGTGGAGAGCCAGGTTTAGGTATTTAACCCTCATTGTGCCTCCTGGCAGAAGAGACAGCTTGTCCGGTCTTGCGCAAGCTGCGCAGTCCTAAAATGCCACCAGAAGGAGTGACTGGTAAACCACTTATTAGTATTTGATACCTAGAAAACCTTTGGAATGGTTGCCATAAGTCAGAATTGACTTAATGGCACATAATTCATTATTAAAGTAACTTACATTCAGGCAATAAATCCAAGGCACATTAACTAGTGTTTTTTTTTTTTTAAAAAAAAGGATATTTGGGACATAGCTGAAAGCACTCTGTGCTGTAGTAGTGAGAGAAGGCAAATGTACTGTAAGGAATTATTGGGAAGTAGAAGAGCAAGTATCACAAATCTGTAATACACCCAGAGTATGGTATCATGGAGAAAATGCAGGAAAAGTCAGCTTGTACTGTAAGCCTATGTGCATGTTCTCAGATGTTTACTCCAAAGTAAGTGGGCTCCCCTGCTCTAGGAAAAAAGGCCAGAGAGATTGAGCTGCATTTAGAAAATAAAATCGGGAAGAACTGGATGTGTTAGAAGTTTGTAAAACAGTATGTGTGGTGTCTGGAAATTACATATATCTCAGTATTAGAAGTTGGGATTATTCAGTGAAACTGATTCTGCAGCAGTAGCAGGTTTATATTTATATTCTGTGCCCCGGGAGGGAGCGGGCAGATTTTCTTGGCATAAGAATACAATGAGTTGCTATACTGATACTTGGGCAGGTGATTAATTTAAGTAAGTGTTGGCCTCTCTGGGTAATGCCCAGTTAATCAAAAATGTCTGTCACAGCAAATTTCCCCAAATCGGTGGGTTGAGGCCTCTTTAACTGAAATGGAAAAAAGTAATGTTGGTTCAGGCAAAAGAATGGGCAAGCGACAGAACAAGGGTTGAAAGATCACCTTTGGGGCAAACGTCTTAAAATTGTTCACTTGATCTCTAACAAACACCAGCACACACACAAGGGCATATACCTGCTTAGGTCACTACTGCTGATACATGGTGTTTGTGCATTTAAACACTGTGACTTATGTCACAAAAAGTTGTGACTTGCACTCTTGCATCTTACAACGTGCTTTTTCCAAGTATGTATACAAACTCCCAATGCCCACACTATATACAAGGAAGTGGGCATTTCAGAGAAATTTCCACAGTATCCCTTTAACACGTGTAGTTGTTTATGCCTAACTGAGAAATAAATTCTATTTAAGTTTATTTGGACTTTTTTCTCGCTATGTCTGTATAGGGATTGACACTTTCATCTTAAATATATTTATCATAAAATATGCCACTCTATTCAGTGTGACTTGCTTATGTGTAAATGTGTGTAGGATTGGGTTGTGAAATATGTAAAGATACCTGAAATGGGAACTGTGACTTGGGCAGGCTCATCCTAAAAATGAAAGCCTAGATTGGTGAATGAGGACTCACAAGACCAAGATCAGTGAGAGTAAAGTGATGGCCACTAGAATAGTCAGTCCAAAATTGCCATCCAGAAAATATCCTGGGATACAATGGAAGGTGTTGTGATAGCAAAAAAGGCAAATATATTGTAAGAAATTATGAAGAAAAAGGCAGGGGGAAAAAAAAGTTACTTCCCCCCTTCCCGTTTATGTTAAAGACAAGATGTTACTGTAAAAGGGACTGAGGATTTGCATAACAGCAATTTTTGGGGATGAGTAACTCCACTCTCTTTGTCCCTTTCTAAACAGGGGAAAACCGTCAATCTTCAATCGTCCCACATTTTAAAAACTGTGTTCGTTAGGGAAACTTGCCCAGCTATGGATGTCTTATTATGAACTTTTAAACAGCAAAAATCCAATAATTATCATTCCAGTTCCATCAAAATTTTTTAGAGTATATATTTTAATTGCATTTTAATTGTTTTGTCTTTTTATTGTATTTTAACTGTTGTAAGCCGCCCAGAGACCTTTGGGTAGTGTGGGTGGCATATAAGTTAAATAAATAAATAAATAAAAAACAGTCTGCCCTGATATTAAGGTAAGGTAGGATGCGGCTTGGTCGTTAAGCTAGCTTTGCTTCTTGTTTGCGTGTACGCGGGCGGGCACGCGTATTTCTCAACGTCTGAACTAATCTTACTTCCCTTTGATCCCACTTCATATTAAATCATGGCAGGTTCCGTTTCGCCAGTGTAGGTTTCACCGGTCGACCCAGACAGCTGGTTGGTCATCTTGCACGCGATTTTTTCCCTTTCTTTCTGCACTGATTCCTTGTCAGCGGTTACTGTGAAACCCGCGTGTGCACAGATAAGGAAATGAATTGGTTGCAAGGAGGACGAGCGCAAGAAAGAAGAACGGTCGGGCCGCGCGGGGGTTGCAAACACGCCTGGATCCCGGGGGGGGGGGCTCTTTAGATGCGAGACAAAACAGAGGCACCCTCTTGCTTGTCCTGTAGCGCTGCACACGCGGACGCGGCTTCGCGGTTGTGTGTACGCGCAAGAGGCGGCGGAGGGGGGGAGTCCATCGGGTGACACCTGCTAAGGAGCTCCCCAACAGGCTGGACCATGCAACTTTTGCAAGCCAGGGGCAGGGATCTCCTCTCTCCCCCCCCCCCCCCCGATCCTTCGCCTCCTACACTACACCAAACAGATCCCGATTTCACCCCGGGGTGAATCCAGGTCCCAGAAAGTGATGAGCTCTGCTGGACCTGCTCCTCTGGCCCCGGCGACGTGCAGCCCACCTACCCACCTTTTTCCCCCTACCCCGAGCTTGCCTTTCCGCGGCTCACCTTGCCCGGCACTCCACGGTGATCGGTGCTGCCTTGCCAGAACCTCCGGCTGTAGCCCGTGATGTAGCCGACCATCTTGTCCTCGTAAGGGAAATCCACTTTCCAGATGAGGGAGCCGTAGCCAAACACCCACATGTTTCTCGCCCCGGCACGCTCTGCTTGGTTCTCCCGGGAGTAGGGAGGCAGGGGCCCTCCCCGGGGGCGGCTGCTGCTGCTGCTGGAGTTCTCCATGCGTCTGTGTGCTGGCGCCCTGCAAGGCACGCTGGGGCTTGTAGTGTCGGGAGAGGCCGGGGCCGGGGCCGGGGCCGGCCGGAGCCTCTCCACGCGGGGCCGGCGGGGCTCCTGCTTCCACGTCGACGCGCGCTCCTCCTCCGGCGGCCCTCCCGAGAGACGGGCGGGGTCGTGCCGGTCGCCAGCGGAGCCGGCGCCTCGCCCAATCGCGAGGGCGAACTACCACTCCCAGCGTGCCTTGGGGTGCCGGGCGAGAAGGGGAGGTTGGGCTTGGAAGGAGGCTTTATTATCGGGGCTGGGATGGGGGGGGGGGGAATCTTTTGCGGTTCCGAAGGGAAGGCTTGGCTGCTGCTGCGAGGTGGTGGCTGGCTTTTGAGGGGAGGCAATCTCCTTGAATCCGGATCTGAAGCCACGTAGTTCTCTGTTATACTCTCCAGTTGGTTCAGATCTTCCGTTCGAACCGTAGGGTTGGGGGAAAGTGACCTTTGAATTCCCAAGCTCCCTGTGCTGAGAGGTCCCTTTGAATTTGGCCATTCATCGTTGTGGCCGTTTGCGGGTTCACACACACACACGGGTCCTCCTTCTGCGCCGCCGGGGGAGACAATTCCCCAGGATAAGCCAGAGCTGAGCAGCCTAGCCGTTGACTGCCCCTCCTTCTCTAGGGCACAAACTCCGGCATCCAACAGCGGCTTTTCAGTTCCCTCTCAACTGCTGCTGGAGCAGAACCTGGCGAGTTCTGGAGTGCCTCAACCCTCCAGACTGTTGGAGAATCAAAGAAGAATTGAGTTGGAAGAGGGACCCCTAAGGCCATCCAGTCCAACCCCCCTGGCTCAGTGCAGGAGTCCAGGTTGTAATGAGTTTGATCACTTCTCTCTCAGATTCTAAATATTTAGTTTTTCACTGTATGCCTCTTTTACTGCACTCCTTTGGTGGTCTTTCTGAAAGGTTTGTTTCATTTATTTATTTATTTATTCGATTTTTATCCCGCCCTTTTAGACAAAGTCTACTCAGGGCGGGTTCCATAAACATTAAATATAAAAACACTAGAACAATTAAAATTAAAATAAAACAGTTCAAAACAATAATATTAATATTAATAATACTCAAGATGGAGAAAAAACAAAAAGTATAATAAAATAAAATCAAATATTGACAGGAGGCACCCTCTGCTTGTCCTGTAGCGCTGCACACATTGAAATGCAATTTCACTGCATTTCAATCCCACTCTTCCAGTGGCAGAGCACAAGATGGGCAGCTAACAGCTGTAAAAGAAATAATAACCCACCCACCAAGCACAAACGCCCAATTAGTAAAAAGAGACGGCGGGGGGGGGGGGATTTCCAGAGGCAAAGGCAGACAGAATTCAAATTAAAAACTCATGGGTTTGCAAAATATCAGAGAGAAGGATCTTACCAAAGGCCTCTTTGAAAAACTCGGCTTTCAATCCTTTCCTGAAGGTCAGAAGGGAGGGAGCCTGGCCAAGGCAGGCTAGCCAGGATCGGGGAGATATGGCCGTACTTCCTTGCTCCCAATACTAACCTAGTCACTGCATTTTGTCCCTGTCACCTTCAGCACCACATAGAGACCATTGCAGAGATTACCAATGCCTAGACCAGGGTGATTAGAGAGTTCCTGTCTAGAAAGGGTTGCAACAGTGCAATCTGCAAAAGAAGAGAAAAGGCAGACCTGGCCATGGCAGATACTTGCTTCTCTGTACTAGGTCCAGAAGCACCCCCGATTTGCGGACCTTGTCTTTTCGGGGAGTGTGACCCCATCACGCCGAGGCAGAATATCTCCAATTCAGGCAGGTCCCTCTCCCAATAACATGACCTCAATCTTGTCTGGAATTAATGTCTGCCTGTCTATTAGACCTCATCCGGTCCATAACCAAGGTCAAGTACTGCTTCACGGTCTGCCCAGCTTCCATTGCTGATGATGAAAAGGAGAGATTGAATTGTATGTCATCTGTGTATTGATGACAATGAACTCTTATGTGGGGCTGCCTTTGAAGACGGTTCGGAAACTTCAGCTGGTGCAAAACTTTGCAGCCAGACTACTGACTTGAGCCAGCTACAGGGAGCCTACAACGCACCTGTTACAAGAACACCGGCTACCAGTCCGTTTCTGAGCCCAATTCAAAGTGCTGGTCATTACCTATAAAGCCCTATATAGCTTGGGTCCAGGCTACCTGAAGGTCCGTATCTCCCTATATGTGCCTATAATCAGCAATTAAGATCAGCAGAGGAGGCCCTCCTCTTGGTCCCATTGCCAGCACAAGCACAGCTGATGGGGACACGAGAGAGGGCCTTCTCTGTGGCAGCTCCCAGGCTATGGAACGCTCTCCCTCGGGAGATCAGGATGGACCCTTCCCTGTTATCGTTCCGAAAAAAGCTAAAGACCCATCTCTTTAATTGTATTTTAAATCATATGTTGTTTAATTTATCTTTTAATATTTAACTTACTGTGTTTTTAAATTGTGTGAATTTTAATCTTGTGAGCCGCTTTGGGTCCCTTGTTGGGAGAAATGTGGCATATAAATAAAATGAATAATAATAATAAAAATAACTCCAAATCTCCGGTTGGCCTCCCCCAATAGCATTAGGGAGATAATTGACCCCTGTGGGCCTCCACAGCGCAGAACCCATGGAGACAAAACAGCATCCCTGAGCTGCAGTCTTTGGACACGGTCGTCAAGAAAGGACTGGAGCCAATGTAACACAGACTCTCCAGTCCCTAAACCTGACAGCCTGTCCAGGAGGATACCATGGTTGATGGGATCAAAGGCCACCGAGAGATCCAGGAGGACCAGGAAGGTCACATTCCCCCGGTTGGCCTCCCTCACCATGTCATCGAGCAGAGTGACCAGAACTGTCCCAGTCCCATGGCATGGCCTGAACTCCGATTGATATGAATCAAGACGATCACTGTCTTCCAAGAACATCTGCGATCTGCCACAACCCTCTCTATTAGCTTTCCCAAAAATGGGATCTTCACGACAGGTCTGTAGTTATTTATATCCTCTGCAGCTAAGATGGATTGATTTAAGGATGGACCAAATTACAGTTTCTTTCAAACAAGACGGCATAAAGGCCTGTCTGAGTGGTGAATTAATCATCTGGGTGGCCCATTCCATCGTTACTACCTTGGCAGATTTCAAAAGCGGGGTGGGGGTGGGGGAAGGGCATGGGTCCAGTAGACAGGATGTGGCTTTGCAGAGGGCAAGGGACTTGTCTACATCGATGTTCTCTCTTTGACCAGCACTTCAGGTTTTCCTTAATGTGCAATTGTTGTATAATTTGTTTGTTTGTTTATTTTATTTTATATACTGTCCATCTAGTGAATCGCTGCTCTGAACAGTGTACAACAAACTATACAGTAATACAGACATTAAGCTATCCCACAGATAAACAGCAACCCAAGTCAGGCAGTGAAACAATTTTAGGAATATACTGTAGTACTACATTATTCCTCTTCTCCTTCCTCCAGTGTCCCAGCTATTTGCGGTAGGTCTCCCCAAAAGGTTCCCTGAATAGGTCTGTTTTTAGGAGCTTTCTGAATACACGAAGGAAGGGCTGCCTGCCGTAGTTCCTGCAGGAGAGTATTCCATGGAGACGGTGCCACTGCAGAGAAAATCCGGTTTCTGGATACCATTTTCTTTTTGTGTGCATCTTTCTCTTTTTCTAACTTTGACCCCTTGGAGTTGCAGACTCTTCCTAAGGCTTTCCTTACTCACCTGGCTTAACCCCACAGCACTTTAGGGTTGCATGTGCATGTGTGTAGAGAGCATAGGTGAAAGTGAGCTGCCATTTCAGCACAGAGTTTTGGCACTAGGAGCAGCCGCCTCACTTCTCCCTTGCTCCCTCTC
Organism: Intellagama lesueurii; assembly: GCA_037013535.1. Taxonomy (NCBI): domain Eukaryota; kingdom Metazoa; phylum Chordata; class Lepidosauria; order Squamata; family Agamidae; genus Intellagama; species Intellagama lesueurii. The sequence continues at coordinate 340,464,101 of JBAJHW010000001.1, read as the reverse complement.
TCACCGTGGCCGGGTGTTGCAGTGGGAATTTGACATGCCGTCTTTCCCACCGCTGTACCTGGAGAAGAGAGGGCGAATGAGCTGGCACGGGTAGTGACTGTTGCTCAGCCTTGTCTCCCTTTGTAGTCCTTTTCCTTCCTCCTGTCCTGCCTGAAGAGAGAGGAGGCGTAAGCAGGCTAGTCACTGCCACCAACCCTTGTCCACTTCTTGGAGTTGAGAGGAAAAAAAAAAGGAACACGTGCCTATGAATACAGCTAAGGCACCTCTCTCACCCACCATCTCCTTCACTGCCATTTGCCTGCTCTACCAGATCCCCCCAGACTATGCTCTTTTGTGTTGCTATTCCAAGGGAGGCCTGGAAGTCTTCAACGAGGAGCCGGGCCTTCTTTGCAGTGGCCCCGACTCTATGGAACCAGTTGCTGGTGGAGCTATGACTGGCCCCCTCCCTGCTAATGTTCACAAGGCGACTAAAAACACTGCCCTTCAGGGAGGCCTTCCATAACGACTGCCTGATGCTGCGCCTCTGTTTTTGCTGTCATGAAGAAAGCGCCTTTGTATTACTGCTTTCTGATGGTTTTGTGCTTTTTTTGTTGTTTTACACGTTTTTGTTATCTCTCTGTTATTCTACTTGTGAATCACTCAGAATATTGCCTTGCACTAATGGGGCGGTATATAAAGCTAAAGAAACAAATAAATAAATAAAATTGATCTGGTCCATCGCAGTAGAGATTTGGTCTCCAGACTGTAGCTGGTCAGTAATATGGCAAGGACTTACCTCCCCTAAAGGTCCTTCGAAGAAAGAATCCAGAGGGAGAACTTGATTGCACCAATGAAGGGAGAGGATGCTTTGTACAGAACTGCATTCGTTTAGGGGGGGAAAAATTATCTGTAGATTACTCAACTATCTTACTGTATTACTGAGTACTCAACTATCCCACAAACTGCACCAGAGCACAGACAGAGTTCTGACTCCTGTCCTCTGAAGATGCCGGCCACAGAGACTGGCAAAACGTTAGGAAGAAAAACCTCAAGAAGGAAAAACGTACAACAACCATCGGATCCCAGCTGTGAAAGCCTTCGAGAATACAATCTGTAGATTGTCTTGATTTATTGCAGTCAGAAGTTGCCAATTGCTTCAGGTTATTTAAAGAATATCAGACTTTTTGTTCCGTTTTCTTCTTTTTTAAAAATCGTAATTGCACTGCATGTGCAAAGATGCAAATGCTTGACAGAGAGCTGGGCAACTCCATTGATAGCCCACTATAGTTTAAAGGGGCCCGCATTATGTATTCCTTGCACTTCCTGCATTTTGGATCCCACTGGGCGGGAACTGCTTGGAAAGGGGATTTTGAAAAAAGGCATTCATTTTCTCTTATACACAGGTGTCTAATAAGTCTTTAGAAGTCCTATGAAAAGATAACAAATCTCTATAAAAATATAAAAATCAGGTGTTTGAATGTAAGTGGATCATAAGAGATTCAGGGCTGGTTGCACTTCAGCTGCGGTTTGTTCTCTGTGTTTTTGAATAGCTTGAAAATCTAAACTGATTCACGGTGTCAGCTGGAGGATAAAAGAGCAGAATTTTTATTTATTTATTTATTTTATTTAATTTATACCCCGCCCATCTAGACCGAAGTCTACTCTGGGCGGCTAACAACACATTCATAAAAACAATAACAGTATAAAATAAAACAACAACATAATATGATTCAAGATGGCAAAATTAAGTTAAGTAATGACAGGAGGGAAGGCCTGCCTAAAGAGCCAGGTCTTAAGTTTGCTCTTAAAAACACCCGGCGAGGGAGCCAGACAGATCTCTGAGGGGAGACCGTTCCAGAGGCGAGGGGCCACTGCCGAGAAGGCCCGGTTTCTTGTTCTTTCTCTCCGAGCCTCCCTCGATGTTAGGCCCCTCAGCCGCCCTCCTGGCTAGAACGAGTGATTCGGGTAGATCTAGGTGGGAGGAGGCGTTCCGCCAGATATTGAGGTCCTAGACCGTTTAGGGCTTTATATGTCATTGTTAACACTTTGAAATCAATGCGGAAACGAACGGGCAGAAGAGAGAGCGAGAGAGCCATCCCCTCACATGTCTATAGAGGAGGATAGAGATAGAAAGGATGGAGATAGAGAAGTAGAGAAGGTTACGGAGGAGGTGAAAGGGCTGAAGGCGGGAGAGAAGGGGGAGGAGTTGGAGAAGACAAAAAAGAAGGGGGTAGATGTGTTCTTGACGACGGAGGAGGGAGATAAATCAGGGGAGACAAGAAAGGTGGTGGTTTGGGAAGACGAGGGGCAGGAGGAGGAAGGAGGACCAAAAGTGTTTAAAATACCGCAGAAGAAAGAAATAAGAGATGAAAGGCGTGAGAGTCTAGAGCCAGATAGGAAAGAGAGCGAAGTAAAAATACCAATAGAAGGATTAGGACCAGAAGAATGGACCGTGCTGGTATATCCTCGAGGCCGGGGTCCTTGGAGGAAGGTAATCCGTCCGGGACCTCTCCAGCCGAATCAGAAGCCACCCGAGGGAGATTGGTCTCGTCACCCCTGTTGCGGGACTATATGCGCGGAGAGGAGTGGATGTTTGAGAAAACCAACTGATCAGGAGAGATTCGGACACTCTCCCCGCTGAGAAAAGAGAGCTATGGAGGAAGTTTACTGTTACCATGGTCAGATTTTCCTGTAGACTTTGGTCACATTGACCCTACAGAAGGTGTTGTAGAAAAACCTAAAAGTTCTGTTAATAAAGATTTTGTTATGAAAGAAACATCTCTCTTGTCGTTTCCCGCCAAAACTGAGGAACTGCCATATACAGTGGTGCCTCGCAAGACGAAATTAATCCGTTCCACGGTTAATGCCGTCTAGCGAAAATTTCGGCCAGGAGGGGGGCCAGGAGGGAGACTAACACAAAATGGCTGCCGGCTCCCTGCTGGTTGCTCGCTGTTTGGCACTCTTTTTCCGGCTGTTCTGGGGCTACAACGCACTGTGAGGAGCTGGACTCAGTCTACTCTACCTGGTAAGTAACTTTTTGGTGACTTTTTTTTGGTTTCTGACTTTTTTTTCCCCATAGGAACGCATTAATTAAATTTCAATGCATTCCTATGGGAAAACGCGCTTCGCAACACCAAAAATCTCAAGACCCTTTCGTCTTGTGAGTTTTTTGTCTTGCGAGGCATTCGTCTTGCGAGGCACCACTGTACTGACAACGAACCCTATCACACACGGAGACAAAACCTCTGAAAATCTTGAAAAGTAGCCTGGAGGCAGAACCCTTACACCTTTTCCCCCCAGTTTTTGTATGTGGAAAAAATTAGAAAGACAAAAAATATTTATTTTCATACCAATTAAACTTATTTTAATGTTTTAGCTAATTTTGAGGTTTCAGTCATTATGGAAATTGTGGTAACACAACACCCCCCAAGTTTAGAAGTTTTGAGGATTCTCCACTGCTCCTTTTTGTAATTACCATCATAAGCTGTAATTTTTTTTTTCCTTGAAAGTCATTGCTGGCACTTAGTATTTTTAAGGTGAGTGGCACAGTACAGTAGTACCTCGGTTTATGAATTTAATGTGTTCTCCAGGGCGTTTCGTAATGCAAAAAGTTTGCAAACTGAAACGCGGTTTCCCATAGGAATGCATACATGGGGGTGGCGCTATAAACCTCCCAGGTGCAATGCAAACTTGCTTCGTATTGCGAAAAAAATTCGTAAACTGAGGCATTATTTTCAATGGATTTTTGTTCGTAAACTGAAAATTACGTTAACCGAGGCGTTCGGAAACCGAGGTACTATGGTATTAAATATTACCCAGACAGATCCAATACAAGACAATGGATTTAAATAGCTCAGCGAGTTAGGTGACGGGCTGGGAGTTCAGTTCGCCATTCTGCATCCCAGAAGAGCCAGCCTGTGTGGCCGTGGGCAAGCTGCACAGTTCCAGATGGCCCTCAGAATAAGGGAATAGTGAACCATTTCTTGAGTACTCTCTACCTGGAAAATCCTGAGAAGGGTCTCCATTAGTCATAATTGACCTGACAGCAGTCAATTATTATTAATCATATAGGAAACAGACAGAAGTATTTCTTGTCAATATTTTTGAGCTGTATTTGATAAATAAAATGCCTACAGCTCTCTGTGAAATTTAGCAATATTGCTGCATACTATCTGAAAGGTATAAGCCTATGCATGGATATTTGTCCATTGTGTTTAATGAGGCTCATCCCTAGGCAAGTGATGACAGAATTGCAGCCTTACTTATTATCAGGAAGTTGATCCCACTGAAATTACTCTACACTTGCTTTTGAGTAGATATTGCTGTACCAGGCTGTTAAGCCTTCAAACGTTTTAATTTGTAAGACTTTTGAGACTTGGACCGGTTGAGGATAATTTGTAGAATTTTGCATCTTTTTCATCTAGGCTAGGGCATGGCCAGTCATTGACAGTTTTTAAACATCAAAGCAGTTTGAAGTAAAAACTTCAGATGTCAATGAGATACAAAGCAATTTCTTCATTACACATATCTGTGAATGCTTCTTTTGAATTATTTTATAATAGAGGCTTCCCATCAGATAAATTGGACTTCATGGATTTATAATTCAGTTTAATGTAATGGTTGTTGAGATAATGTGCGTTGTTGGCTCTGCAATGACTTTTAAGGGTTATTTTTTTCCCCTTTTCTCCCTCCCTTTCTTTTTTTGCTCGTTCTCTTAGCATGGATTTTACAGAAGCCTATTCCGACAGATGTTCTACTGTTGGGCGTGCTGCTAGAGAAGGCAATGTCAAAGATTTAAAGAAGCTTATCAGAGAAGGATACAGCGTCGATGTCCCTGATAACCGGGGTTGGATGGCAATCCATGAAGCAGCATTTCACAATACAAGTGAATGTTTGAAGGTCTTAATTCGTGCAGGTAGAGAAAAATAGAGTCCTGTATAGAAATAGCAGAGCTTGGAAAAGTTGCTTGTTTGAATTACAGCTCCTGTTTCACATTCAGCTCTGACGATAAAAGCCTCGGACAATAAGGCAGATGAATTTCTCTTTCTGGGGTGTCCACTCTCTTCACCTGTACAGGTTTTTAGAATAATTTGGAAAATCAGGATATACAATAAAGACACTTGTGCCACTCCAAAAACTAGCAAATGTGCTCTGGCATAAACTTTTGAGGATGGATGTCCATTTCATTGGATGCATGGAGTACAGTAGGAGCCTGTTATCCATGGGATCAGTATCTGCTGATCCATTTAGTATCTGCTGAAAATATTAAAAATATTAAAAGAAAAATCTCCCCTAAATATGTTTTAATGATGAAAATACCAGAACAGGCCACTAGAGGGAGACAGAGACCATGCTATGTATAGTGTATGCCAGTGATGGCAAACCTATGGCACGTGTGCCACAGCTGGCATGCAGAGCCCTCTCTGTGGGCACGCAGGCCATAAGTTGCCATTGAGAAATACTTACCCATCCTCCGATCCCAGATTTCGGCACTACCCTCTGCTGGTGCAGTGGTCCAGCGGAGGGGTGCAATGGCGGCCATTACTGGTCTAACCCGATGGGGGATTGGAGGACTGGTAAGTATTTCTCTGTTAATACTGCCCCTAGGGGAAAAAACCAAGCATTTAAACGTTGCAGTGCAGGAGCAGTTTTTTTCCTAAACTAAAAACTCAGTATTCAGGTTTAATTGCAGTGTTGGCACTTTGAAATAAATAAGTCGGTTTTATGTTGCAGTTTGGGCACCCGGGCTCAAAATGGTTCACCATCACTGGTGTATGCTATTAAAATGCTCAGTGTTTTTCAGGATCTGCACGGGGGCTTGGAGCCAGTACCCCACGGATATCGGGGTCTGCTGTATAGCCTTAAAGGCAGTGGATAACATCCCCTGCTCCTGAAGGGAAAAACTGGCAGAGGTCCTTTAGCCTTCCAGTATGCAGAGTGCCAGTATGAGAACTAAGAGACTATGCCACCAATCAGGAAGTCCCTGGTTGAAGTCCTATCTCTGACATGGCTTTCTCAAAATCAGGAACTATGGAGAGAGGGCTTAGAACGTGTGAAGGAGGAGGAGGCAGAGAAGGAGTTCAAATCCTACTAAATTATGGTTTCAGGTTACATGTAAACCGAGGTAAATGTGGAACTAAGTAGTTAAAATTAACTACAGTGTAGCTAAGATATAATTGGATTACATTATGATTGTAAGTTAATCGGGGATGACTTCATTCCTTTTGCATTGTAACTTAATTTTTTACTTATTTTTATAATTAGTGGAATTGAGAGCTCAATGAATATTGGAAGTGGAATATCCTATGGCTGAAGCATGACATGCTGTGCCCTGCAGTGGTGAATGAAAACAACAACAGATATTTGAAAAAAATAACAAAACGTAACAAGTTTAGTTCTTTTTCAAAAACTGAAATAATTTTTAAACAAATTATAACTACGTTTTCTCGCCATGGAACTATATAACTAATTGCCTTTAAAAGGTAACTGCCTAAGCTCTGAGGCTAAGCTTCAGCCTTGTAGTTAAAATGTTAGTAAAATGCATTACAGGCTTCTTTTATGTCAAGCTCCTAAGATCCAGAGTCACACAATCAATTTCCTTTTCTCCGTGAAATTTTTCTCATCGTAATGACTCTGTGGCAAGTGTCACACAGAGCAATCGTGGACAGCCTGCCGATCTCCAGATATTTAGGACTTTAAATCTCCTGTCCCTTAACCATTAGATGCTCTGGCTGGGATGTTATGGGATTTATAATCCCAAATGTTTGCTTCCTTGAAGCATAGTATAGTCCCAGAAAAAAAAAAATCAACATTGCACTGTGTTCTTACTTCTTTTTTTTTGGTATATGGGTATTTAACATTACCCAAGGTGGCACAGAGGAAAATGCATCTGAATAGCGGGCTACATGAAAGCTGTTGCCAAATACAATTTGCTAGCCTTTGTTGGTTACCAAGGAGAGAACAATTTAACATTTATAGAATATAAAAAGAAAAGAAAAAAAACATTTTTATCGAGTTAGCATTACTGTATAATAAATAAATAAATAAATTTATTGTCATTGTAAGTCTATACATAGTATACACATACAACGAAATTCACACAGACACCCAGACACCAGACCCACATGCACACACATAAAAAAAATCCCCAAACACTCCCCCCCACTAAAATGGGTATTTAATATGAATAATGGGTATAATATGAATGCAGTCTAAAATCAGCCTCCCCTAAAAGACCCCATACATGGTAGGTCTTCTGGTGAACAGAAATGGTAACTGTTGGACTGTGGCTCCCATCACGTAGCTCCTGGTGCTTGTGTTAGCTGGGGCTGATGGGGGTTGCAGTTCAAGAATATCTGTGGGGGTGTTGTGCATTCCCCATTCCATTGTTTTTTCAGTTTAGTTCCCCAGCTGCTCTACAAGCCCCACATTTGGTTGGTTGACAGAAACATGGTTTTGGTTCATGGGGTAACCTGATCTATTTCCAGTACAACTGCTTTTCATGTAGATTTCCTCAGCTTCTGATTATATTCAGTCGTCTTGAGCTAGTGAAGTTATCAGATACCTGAATCCTTCAACCCATGCTAAACCTAGTCAAAATCCCTGTAGGGCAGGGCAACCAAACTGCTAAAACTGAAGTTTTGGAAGAGGTGGTCGTGTTAGCCTGTGCAAACCTATGAACCGAGTGTCAAATCACACATTAAAGGGAGAAATGTATTGCCGGTTGTTACAACATTCTTCCCTCCACTGGCACACAGTTCCTGCCTTCAGACTTACAAATGAAACCCATCTTTAATGACCACCCATAAAACAAAACCACATTTTTTTGCAACGTGAGACGCTTAACCACCATGTGCTAGGCTACACAGGCCTCTATGACAGGTATCTGCTGAATGTCTGATGGTGACCTCACTGTATTATCTCTTTTGAGCCTGAGCTCACTACAGAACAGATCATGCCATCTTTAAAAGAACTTTTGCAAAGCTAATCTTTCCCATGTTCCTGTTCCAGCACCCTCTGAGAGCTACATAAGAACAAAGACATTTGAGGGCAGTTGTCCTTTACATCTGTCTGCCAGCCGTGGAAGCGTGGAATGTGTTGCTGTTCTCCTGAAGTCTGGTGCTGATCCTAATGAGCTCACTAATGATGCGACAACACCATTATTTTTAGGTGAGTACAGCCTCTGCTGAAAATATAAGAATGATCCAGCACATTAGGGAAACATTTCCAGTACTCCCCAACGTTTCTCTTTCCATAGGTTATGATCATCATCTTAATTTTAGCAGCCATGAGCTGGGAGGTAAAATGCAAAGATAGAAAGACAGCAATGGTCACAAATCTTAGCATAATCCCAAATGCCAGCTGAAAAGAAGCTGTATTTGTTAAATGTATTGTAATGGAGCTGTCATTGCAGGACTTCCTCCTTCAGCAGGACAGGAGATCATGTTCGGTTGCAGAAACCACGCTGAACATGATCTAGGCATTTTGTGACACTGTCATCTCAAGAGATGTAAACGAAGTTTCAGCGACTGGCCACCCAGGGTTGTTGTTGTTTTTTTTTTTTAGCAAATGGAAAACAGCTGAGACACAAAATCTCCCTAAAAATCTATTGCTTTCTTTTTCTCGTTGAGATCTTTTTTGTTTGTTTGTTTGTTTGTTTATTCCCAGTTGATGGCTAAAAACCTGTTGCTCCACTTTGCATGTGCCACTGAGAAAAATGCTGGAAGCAGCAACAGCAGCAAGATGCTATTGATATAAAGCAAATTGTGTCTAATGAAAAGCAGTTTTGGGGCGCACACAATTCATACACAAGGCGATGAAGTCATGTGCAACTGACATCACTAAAGGAGGCTTTCAGCCAGCAGTGAATTGCTGCTGCTGAAGTCATGGCCATTGCACCCATGGCATGGTGCAGCAGGGCTTCAGCCATCATGGTCTAATTGGGATTTAAAAAAGTCTCATTCTGTTTTTCAGCGAACAACGATACCAGGAAGCATGGGTAACATAACCTGGTTATCGCTAGATTAGCCCCATTCAGAGCAGGTGTTCAGATTCACAAGGAAGTCAGGAAGTACGAGAAATGTAACCACGATCATGTTGCTAACCCCTAACATACAGGATTCTTGTTAGGGTCAAAAATTATCTCACAACTCACTTAGTGCAAATCTTTCTTTTATGCTGGCCCATGAGGGTTAACATGCGCTGGATTATGGAGAAGCCAGAGAGTTCCAGAAAAACATCTACTTCTGCTTCATTGACTACGCAAAAGCCTTTGACTGTGTGGACCACAACAAACTATGGCAAGTTCTTAAAGAAATGGGAGTGCCTGACCACCTTATCTATCTCCTGAGAAATCTATATGTGGGACAGGAAGCAACAGTTAGAACTGGATATGGAACAACTGATTGGTTCAAAATTGGGAAAGGAGTACGACAAGGCTGTATATTGTCCCCGTGCTTATTTAACTTATATGCAGAATACATCATGCGAAAGGCTGGACTGGATGAATCCCAAGCCGGAATTAAGATTGCCGGAAGAAATATCAACAACCTCAGATATGCAGATGATCCCACTCTGATGGCAGAAAGTGAGGAGGAATTAAAGAACCTCTTAATGAGAGTGAAAGAGGAGAGTGCAAAAAATGGTCTGAAGCTCAACATCAAAAAAACGAAGATCATGGCCACTGGTCCCATCACCTCCTGGCAAATAGAAGGGGAAGATATGGAGGCAGTGACAGATTTTACCTTCTTGGGCTCCATGATCACAGCAGATGGGGACAGCAGCCACGAAATTAAAAGACGCCTGCTTCTTGGGAGGAAAGCGATGACAAACCTAGACAGCATCTTAAAAAGCAGAGACATCACCTTGCCGACAAAGGTCCGCATAGTCAAAGCTATGGTTTTTCCTGTAGTGATGTATGGAAGTGAGAGCTGGACCATAAAGAAGGCTGACCGCCGAAGAATTGATGCTTTTGAATTGTGGTGCTGGAGGAGACTCTTGAGAGTCCCCTGGACTGCAAGGAGAACAAACCTATCCATTTTGAAGGAAATCAACCCTGAGTGCTCACTGGAAGGACAGATCCTGAAGCTGAGGCTCCAATACTTTGGCCATCTCATGAGAAGAGAAGACTCCCTGGAAAAGACCCTGATGTTGGGAAAATGTGAAGGCAAGAGGAGAAGGGGACGACAGAGGACGAGATGGTTGGACAGTGTCACCGAAGCTACCAACATGGGTTTGACCCAGCTTCGGGGGGCAGTGGAAGACAGGAGGGCCTGGCGTGCTCTGGTCCATGGGGTCACGAAGAGTCGGACACGACTGAACGACTAAACATGAGGGTTAAAGCATCTTGTGCCTACTCTTTGACGGTGCTGAGACAAATTCAGCTGCAGTTATTGTTGCTTCACAGTTCTTTTTCAGGTAAAATCTAGATGGCCTATGGTGAAGACCTAAAGATCAAGCAATTAAGATCATGGCTCTAAACAATGAGAACTTCCTTCTAAAAGAATCAAGGGCATAATTCAGATTTTCTATTGGCCTTAACCACCAAAGATTCAATTCCTAGCAGTTTTTTTTTTGTCAGTCAAGAACACTAGAGAGCCTACGTAGAAGGGAGATTTGAGCTTGCTTGTGTAAGAGGGTCATATCCAACCTACAGAGTTTCCAACTTAAGACGGAGTTTTCAAGCATATGAGCATTGTGTTTCAGCTATGGAGCATTTTGATGTATGAGAATGTACAGCTGGCAAATCAATATGAACAGCGGTATCACTTAGCTAGTTTCAAGTACTGACTGTATTTGAAGAATGCTTAAAAATGTCAGTTGAGTGCACACACCATGATAAAGTAGCTTAACTCTAGACATCTATGACCTTGTAAGTGAATGGCACCATTCATGTCTTCTGTAAGATGGACAGCATGGGATCTGCCAGGATCCTTAGAACCAAATGTAACTTTCTCTTTTTAGGCCACTGTATTTGGCAAGTCCGATGTGTGAAGAAATCATCTGGTTGGCATTTCAATGCAAACTTTCCACATTTATGTAAACGAACTGGAGTGAGATTTGCCTCCAGAATCTTCCATTGTGATTTATTTCAAAAGAAATGCACACACAAATACATACACTTCAAAATGCAGAGATGTGCATTTTAAAAACATGTGCCTATAAAAAGGCTTTCTGGTGAACTTTGTTGAGGAAATATGATACTTTTCAAAAAGTGCACTCAGCGCTGTACGTTTTAAACAATTAATACAACAACGTGTGTGTGTGTTTGAAAGGCACATTAAAATACACACGGATTTCCCTGCAGACTAAAACTTGATTGTGTTCTAATAAGGAACAGAGATGGGGTTAGCATCATCCTTCCCTGGTTTTACAGTTTATAAAATAGGTTTGTCCGGTTTTTATATGCATGGAACTGCTTGGCAAAAAATTCACCACTGCTTCTTCTATGGAAGGGTGTAGCCATAGAGAAGGTGGTAGAACGGTGGATTGGAATGCAAACCTGTGTGGGTCAGGGTTGAGAATCCCCATTCTGCCTTCCTGGAGATGGCCAGCAGGTTTATGAGCCCTGGTACCTGTGCAACCTCCAGTAAGCTGCCTGGTCCCAGAGTGTCTCCAGAAGGAAGGAATGGTAAATGACTTCTGAGTGCTTTATATTAGAACCCTGAGAGGATAGCCATTAATTGGAACTGACTTGAGGGCATACTTATTATTGCAATTTTAAACAACAAACCTCCCATAGTGAGGAGTAAACTGCTCATATCTTGAGGGATAAAATATTTCTGCTATTTATGTTGTAACACCTGTGTATGGAGAAGTTATCAAGATGGATCCAACTGAATTGTCTAAATTGATATTATGCATACTTGACAAATAATAATCAGAATCCTGTTGGTGTTCATGGAAGTTTTCTTAAGTTGCTGTGGCTAAATTGATGAGGTGCCAGAGCACATCTTAGCTGCGCAATCAGGCGCATGACCAAGCATTTGATTGAGATTCCTCCCGCCACCTTGCCAATTAGCTGCGAGTAGCCGCAGCAAGTTACCCAAGTATTGAGCAACACCCGTAGGATTCTGGCTAGAGATGGGGGTATTTGTAACCCTAACCCTAATTCGAATACGAATATCCACACACAGGTGGCATTAACGAGGGTCCAGCCCCATGGGGCCGGACAGTCCACTCACCGATCCGCCGTGGATGCGGACGGCGCGAATCTACCAATGGCTCCGCAGTGCGATATCGGCTCGCCACGTCTGGCAGGAGGCAGGACGAGAAGCCTCGCTGCAAGGTCGAGGAGTGGCGAGCGGATTGCGTGCTGCAGAACCATTGGTAGAATTGCGCCGTACGCAGCGGATCGGTGAGTGGACTGTCTGGCCCCATTGGGCTGGACCCTCGTTAACACCACCTGTGCGGGGATATTTGTATTTGTATACGAATACCCCCATATCTAATTCTGGCCAATTGGTAGCTGAATTTCTGTTTGCCTTGTTTCCTCTTTTTTTAAAAAACGGAACATAACAGCTTTTAAATCAAAACCAAGACTGTTCTCCTCTATTTGACTGGTACTTCTTTAACTGGTGGCAAGAAACTGAGAGTAGGCTGGCCTTACTAATAGGCAAAGGGTAGATGGCTGTCTTGGGCAAACGTTCTTGATTGCTATGAAAGTCTTGGCCTGAGTCCTTTTAATGACGGCCAGTAGAGGAGGGTGGTGGATACTGGATCCACTCCTATATTTCTCCTGAATCCTCCTCTGTTTCTCGCACTGACGCTTTCAACACCAGTGCCACAGCTGGGCTAGAGTAGGTGCCACTGCTTCTGTTGGATGGCTTGGGCACAAAGGTCACAGAGGTGGAACTGAAGGCTCTGGCGGTCCTGACACAGGGTCCCCTTGACTACAGACCTTTCCTCTACCGAACTGGCAGGGCTCAAGGACCTGTGCTTGGGCTTCATTCTCCCACCCGCTTTCTACCTTTCCCAGGGAGCAGGAGTGGGGGTCCCAAGCCTCCAGCACATCTCCCCAGGTTTATTCCTCCTCCAAGGTCATTATGACTCCCTCCAATCCTCTCGAGGAAGCCTCCAAGTACTCCTGCTCCTTTATCTTGGTCACTGCCACCTCCTCCTCCCTCTGCAGGTATCCCTCTCCTGCTGGCTTCTCCCCAGACAGCTGCTGTCCCTCTCACCCACGGGCCTGGGGACGAAGGACTCTCTTGGACTCTCCCGGGGTGGCTGGGTGAGGGCAGGTAACCCACCCAGGGCATCCGTGGTGACCCCTTAACAAGGACACAAAAGATTAACATTCAGATGTCCCTCTGAAAGAAAAATCTCTTTTGCAAAGCTGCGATTCAGAGCCACACTTTGGAAGAGCGCAGTGTAGAACTGCACAAAGCCACAGGCTTTCAATTGAACTAGGAGAAAATAACTTCAGGCTTCTTCTGGAAATTCTGTCTGACATCTCTGTGGTATTCTGTGCTTTGTTGTTATTTGGTCTCAGACCTCATTAAATCTCCTGTTTTCAAACTATTTCCTGACTCTGTAACCGCCTAGCGTGTGGGGATTCTGGGTTGTGAAATTGCAGAGTTAATAGATCAGTGGAAGAGTCAAGTCCACTGAGGGAATTAGGAGCAGTCAAGGTAAATTCTTGGCGTAATGGGGAACAGAGATCTTGGTAGTGCTGTGAGACTAGAGTAATCAAAGAAGGAAAAGCTCAGGCTGGATGCACATGTTTAATTTTTCCTCTTTCATTCTTATTTGAAAACTGAGCAAATACACCTAGAGACTGTGCTTTTAAAGGGCCCGTATTTAATCCTCGTATGCATTTTGGGGAATAACTGACCTCTGAAAGTTATAAAAATATGCAAAACTTATTCACCCTGATCTGTTCATTTTCCTGCAGTAAATAGGTTGATAGTTCCGTTGTGTTTAAATGCCGCCACCCCCCTAATTTTTTTGTTTTGAATTTGGAGGTTTCACTGAAAATATATTGAAGCCAGACGCCAATTAAAACAAAGGCGCAAGGTGATAGAAATGTAATGCTTCAAATCCAGATTTAATGATTTCAGCCTAATGAAAACTTCTGTTTAGCAACACAATAGTTATTTTTTTAATTTTTTAGAAATGTAATTGAAATAAATGCAGGTGTGTGTATGGGGTGGGGGGGACAATAAACACACATGTAACATAAAGCAGAATGCCAGTCACAGTAACCCAAGTTTTGCATCCAGTTCAATTAAACCATTTCATCATCATGAAAACTCTCACTTCTAATACAGCACCTTTCAATTAAAAAAAAAAGTTCAACTGAATGTATTTCTTATCCACACATATACATGCAGAATATACATAGACAATATTAAAATATATACATTAAACATTATCTTCATTTATCTGTTTAATTCTGTATAATTCAGTTAATTTTCATGGAACAAAATTCAGCAATTGGGTTGTTGCCAGATTTATTTATTTTTTTAAATCTTCATATGACTTGTTACATTCTGGTAACTAACCAGTTGTGGAGGTTCTACTTTTCACACTCATTTTAAGTAACTTGATTGATTCATTAAAGATATTTGCTACTTGTGTTTTCACCTTCATCCCAATTTTTCATAAGGCTAATCTTTCCTGCAGCTAATAAGTTTTCAGTTTATTCCTGGTTTTCAGGGTTAGTACTGTATTCAAGAAATCCCGAGAGCACAATGAATGGAACATTTAGGACATTTTTCTCCTGCCAACCTAGCAGTTCGAAAGCATGTAAATGCGAGTAGATAAATAGGTACCACCACGGTGGGAAGGTAACGGCGTTCCGTGTCTAGTCGCGCTGGCCACGTGACCACGGAAACTGTCTACGGACAAACGCTGGCTCTATGACTTGGAGACGGGGATGAGCACCGTGCCCTAGAGTCGGACACAACTGGACTAAATGTCAAGGGGAACCTTTACCTTTACATTTTTCTAGGAGTTTTAAAACATAACCTTTTCAAGCTGTAATTCAGAATTTCTTCCATATCCTCCTACTTCATCTGCTAGTGGACATGCATAGAGTCTAACCGCTCTGTATTGCTGGTACTGTTCTGTTTTTAAAATTCTTTGTCGAAGTATAGCACCATTAACATAAAACGTATATTATAAATTAGCTGTATATCCATCTGGAAAAAGAAAGGGAGACAGACAAGAGCGAGTGACTGAGTGTATTAATGGCCAGTTTAACGTATTTCATATATAATTATTATTTCATAATTAATGCATGCAACAGCATTTCCATATGGTCTGCTCTCTGATGATAAGGTCTTGAGCGTCGTTTCCTGGAATAGCAGGAAAGGACTTGTGAGATGCTGATGTTTCTAATGCTGCTTTAGCACAAAGGGAAAATTGTGCTACAATTATTGCATTTGTTGCTAGAGATGAGAAAGGTGAAGTGATATAAAGAAAGATAAACAAACAATAGATCTTCTTAATTTTGTGATAGCATGAAAAGCACCTGTTGAAGTAAAAAAACTGTAAACATATTGTGACTTCCCTGGGTGCACATTTTATCCTTGTCCTAAGAAACAGATGCCATGGCCCGTGAGTTTGTAGATGCTGTACCACCAACGAGGGAATTGGACTGTTCCTGATACAGAACTTAAGGGCAGTAGAGAAGTGCTTGTAGAACCTGGCCTAAGACCTTCATTGCTTGTTTGTACGCTGCCCAGAGTAGTGTCAACTCACTTATTGAGCAGTGTATGAATAAAATAAAATAAATTCATGTGTTCTTCCCTGGAGAATGATTAACTTGCAGGGTCAGATACCTCTCACTGTACTGCTGTTGAATAGAGGAGATGGAGCATGACTCACCTAGACCTCTTAAGGCACTCCAGCAAAACCACTCATACCTATATTTTAAGAACATAAAATATAAAGTAGTCTTGAGTTTACATAAGGGGCTTATTTCAGAAGCAGTGGAAACCTGCCGTGCCTGCAAAACATTGACTTGTTTACACGGCCTTCCTTCCCATCCTCTCAAATAGTCTCAAGGATGAAATCAGTAAAGAAAATTTTGCTTCCACTTCTAATTGTCCACAGTTCCACATTATCTCTGAACTTTGGAAACGATGGGTTGTCTGAAATGGCGTTTGCTAGAAGAAATGAGGAACTGAAATCAAAATTTGATCTTGTCGTATGAACAAACCAGAGCTTAAAGAAACTATATTTCAGAGATACTGCAGAACTGTAGAAGAGAAGCAGATGGAAGGGCAGGATAGATGTCTGATAATCCTGCATATAATAAGATGCTGCATACCCCTGATACATGTGAACAGATCCAGCGTGTAGCTCCATTTTTAATAAGCAGCTTTCTTTTTTAAAGGACTCTTGGATGGGTCTCCATTTGGTGGAGAAAAGGTATTTGTGCCTTTGTCATTCTTACATGCTTCCCCCTGTAAAGCTGCATAATCTGGTAGGAAATGTTTGATGTACCTACTCTGTCTTTTATGTTCTTTAAAATATAGGTATTAGTAGTTGTGCTGGAGTGTCCAAGAGTTGAAGTTCTATAACATAAACAATGTGCCTTCATGTCAATTCTGACTAATGGTGACCTTTTTCAGGGTTTTCCAGGTAGAGAATACTCAGAGGTGGTTTACCCTTTCCTTGTTCTGGGGACGCCCTGAGACTGTGCAGCTTTGCCCAAGGCGACACAGGTTGGCTGTGCTTCACAGGAGGCACAGCGGGGAATTGAACTCCCAAGCATTGGCTCCAAAGCCAGATCTCCAAACCACTGAGTATAGTTAGGTATAATACTACTGGATAATTTATTCTGATATTGATAGTAGAAGACAAACTGTGTTCTGATAATGCTGGTGATTAAAATGAAAGGAATATGATGATGATTTTTAACCGTTTATTTGAAGCTGTGGAGAATGGACATATCGATGTAGTAAAGCTTCTCCTTCAACACGGAGCAAATATTAATGGGTCACATTGTTGGTCTGAATGGAATTCTTTGCATGAGGCAGTTTTTCAGGTAATCTATAAATCCATAATTTCATTTCCATATAAATAAAGTATTCTCTTTCTCTCTCTCTCTCTTACAACTGACAGTGCTGTATAATCTTTGAATTTCCTTTTTTTCTGATTTACGACAGCCGGTTGCTGAACAGTCAGTCTAAATGCAAATGTACACTTGGATTGAGTTGCCATGGGTGTTAAACAGGGGACATTTTAAGCAGGAAAAGGATTACATCTGTTTAAGAAATGATCAGACATAACATGGAAGATAAATCTGTTATTGGATATAAATTTACTTGAAGTAATTGTTTTGCCCAGGGTGCTGGAACCCTCAAACAGTTGGCGGAGGTTTTGAAATTTAAAAGGTAAACACCAGCTGGAGAGTTTTAATGCCTATGATTCCCTGTATGAATTGAGTTTATTAGCTCCACAACTCTGTGCTCAGGAATGCCTGCTGGATCGTGATACTAATAAAGGTCTTGAGGTGGGCTTATCCTTCAAGCCTACAATGGCTAGGATTATGCAATTAATCACCTGTAGGTAATATAGTCGTAAAGGAGGTACTATCTGTTATTGATTGGTTGATTTAAAATATCTGTACTCTGTCTTTTTCCTCAAAGGGGGGACCCAAGGCAGCTTACATCATATTAAAAGCTAACAAACAATAAATTATTACAGTATTAAAAAATTTAAACAGATATCAAATGAAAAGCTAGTGGATAAAAATAGCTTAAAATAGTTCTAAACACATTAAAAATAACAAAACATGAAACCAGTGTATTAGACTGCTTGATGGAAACTATATTATTCTCCTAACATGGGTTTCCAGTGGTTGAAGTCTTCTCAGTTGCCATGATCTACTTACTGTTGTTCTCCCATCTTTGTGGGGACCTTTTTTGAACAACAGTCACATAATCCTTGTTTACAGATTGGAAACACATAAAATAGATGTTGGTCTTTAAAAGCCTATGTTACAATATATCTGGTGGTCTTTAAGGTGCCACAGAACTTTGTTGAATTTGTGGAATCTAAGTCCCACTGAAATCCCCAAGATGTTTCGTGGAAGCATAAAAACGACTTCTGGATATGACTGTACACACATTTCTTCAAGATGCACTCTATCCCTCTCCCATTGCATCACCCCTCAGGTTCAAATACAGGCAGCTATAGTAAGGAAGGAGGAAGGAGCTAGGAAATCCTCATCATATGACTAGATATCCTCTCAATCTTCTCGTGATCCAGATAATCCACCCAGCCAAAATGCTAAAAAATGCCTTTTTTATTACAAGATTCATTTTGGTGCCAGTGGAACACTTTGTACATTGTACTTTTAAAGATCAGAACATAATTAGCTTTATAGCCTGCTGCATCTCTTTAAATTATAGTCTGGTTCTTCTTCAGATCATGTTCCTTTAAATTCTGGCATAATAATTGTTCAGTATGAAACCTGCCAAAAACTTGCCTATGGAATATAAAATTAACTAAACTCCATTTGTCTCAGGTTTCTTTTAAAACAGTGGTTCCCAACCTTGGGGCTCCAATGGTGTTGGACTACAACTCCCAGAAGCCATCACCACTAGCTGGGCTGGCCAGGATTTCTGAGAGTTGTAGTCCAAGAACATCTGAGGACCCAAGGTTGGAAACCACCAGGAATGTTGGCAAGTCTTTGGGTCTGAGTCCTGAGTCCAAATCTTTGGTATCAAATCCCAAGTCTGAGTCTTTAGTTCCAAATCCCAAGTCCCAAGTCTGAGTCCCTATTAAAAACAAGCCTTTTTCCCCTAGAAAAAAGAGAGGCGGTGGGTTCCAAGTAGCAAGTCAAGTCCAAATCATTGATCCCACCCCCTGAGTTGAGTCACCTGTGTGACTTAAGTCCGACTTGACAGTGAGTCCTGCGACTTGGTCCCCATCCCTGGGAACCACTGTTCTGACCGATGGGAACAGATTGGAGGCCCAGGAGGGGTTGCTGCATTCCATCATCTGCTGCCTGAGGCAGTGACTTCATTCTGTCTAACAGCAGTGGTGGCTGTGCCTAGCACAAAGCCTGGCCCATGTCCTCAGACATCCTAGTCTGACATTGGTTATAATAGCTGAAGCAGACAAGTTTTCTCATGGAATCTTACGTGTTTTTCCTCCTTTTGTGGGAGCTTGTGTTTCGCAAACCAGTCGCCTATCTAGGCGGATGTCAGTGTTATTTAAAACAGGCATTGCTGCTTAAAATGGCAGCTATGTCTCAGAGCTCCTACTGCAGATTCTTAATGTTTAAGAATACAGCTTCGCCGATATCTTGTGGCGTGTGTCCCAAGGCAGGTGTGTCTATCTTGGGTAGCAGAAAGAAGACGAGTTGCGCTAGAGACTGATTGGAGAAATTGGATAGACGATGTATATAGCAGTAGATACAGCAGTATCTAGAGTTTCATGCAGATGGAGCACAGGGAAATTAGCTTTGGACCTCATATCTCCTAGCTGGTATGGGTGATGGCCATGCTGGCTTGGGATTCCAGAAGTTGTATTCCAAAAAAGTAACTTTCCTTTTCAAGATCTATGTCCTCAGATTTGACTAGTTTTTGAAACGGGATGTGGTTTTAACTTGGCAGTGTTCAAAACAAAAGGAGATGTAATACTGTAGCACCTTTAAAAGTAGAGGATTTGGATCCACAAAACCTTGCACGGAAAGAAATCATTTGGTCTTTGACTATTTTGTCCTTTGTTTTGTTTTTCTTTTCCCCCTTGGTTTTATTCTCATGTGCACTTTCATGGACTGCAATCCAGGTCTTCAGGTCCTCAGACTCTGTCTTTAAAAACTACTCCTTCTGAATTTTATCTTTTGAAGATGGTGTCTGAAGATCTGGATTGTAATCTGTAAAAACTCAGACTGTAATAAATCTGCTAGTCCTAAAGATTCCAGAAGGTTTTGCTTTGTTTTCCGTTCATCCTGAAGCAGCTGTCATTTTAAAATTTAGCAGTTCTTTCAAGTGACTACTGACTTCTATGGGAGTTGGGAAGTCAACGTTGGGCAGTGACACCCTGTTGCTCCACCTCCTTTTGAGATACTAGCTCGGGGATCCATTAATCCTTCCCAGTCTCTCAGGTGCTTCTCTTAGCATGAGTTCACTGTGAATTGCAGAGAAATGAGGGAAGAGGAAAAAATTTCTTAGCTCTTTGGCCTTGGTTTTGCCAAAAAAGAAAAACAAACATCAAAAACAAACACACAAGACTCTGCTTTGCTGGAAATGAAACGTACTCAACCCTTCCCTCTTCCATTCTTTTTGGCTCTTGCTAGAAGGAGCTGAGAGTAGGAAGGAGAACTGATGCTGTCAGCCAGAAAGAATAGCTGGCTGCTAAAGTGGAGGTCTTGAGAGACTAAATTGTAGTTCTTTTGCTTTGTTCCCTATTGAGTTTTTGCTCTCTCAACAGAGATATCCTGAGATACTGAGATTACTCCTTGACCAAGGAGCTGACAAAGAATCGGTGGATGACTTTGGGATCACGCCTTTGTTTGTTGCTGCACAGTACGGAAGACTGGAGTGTTTAAGGATACTTATATCATACGGTAACTCTTAACGGTTTCTGTGAAACGACAGATTCTAGGCGAATTTCTTTGGTAAAGGACAGCAGACCGAATGTTTTCTTGGTGCCTTTGCTTCCCTTTGAAAGCACCCTGTTGGAGCACCTGACTGAGGATAATTTTGTAGCAGAGTATGGGTTCACAGGATCACAATGCTGGGACTTTTCGATTAGTGTGGCAGATAATGTTATCTACCACCAGGCCTGCAGGTGCTTTCTGAACTTAGCTGCAATCTCGAGGGTGGGACAGGGAGGGGGGAGAGATGGATTTTCCCCAATAACAATATATTCTTGTGCTTTCTGTGTGTGCATGCAAACAGATAGACACAGAGCAACACATCTCTGTGTTTTGGGATTCTCTTTGGAGCGTGGTTGTGGGGATTGGCACTACTACAAAATTTGCTTTAAATGGGGGTGCAGATGGTGGAATATTTATTTATTTATTCTATTTTTGTACCATCCCATAGTGAACAGGTACTCTCTGGGCAGTGTACAATCACCCAGGATATCAAATTGTAGACAACAACAACAAAACCAACAACTAGACATAATAATAACAAGCAACAATTAGACAGACAAAGTAAAAAAGATACAAAAGCCATAATATCCTCTGCTAAAATGAAGAGAGTTAAATTGAAAACCCAGTTTAACATCCCAACTACTTAAACCTAGAATAACATGGCAAATGCTGTAGTAGTGCTCATGGGTTTTCAAGTGTAAGACCATTCAAAGCTGTCCTGAAAAGTTCATTTTTTAGCATCTTGCTGAAGGTCAGGACGGAGGGTGCTTGGTGAAGTGCCACTAGCAGCTTGTTCCATAATAAGAGGGGTGGTAGGGCAGAAAATGCTCTACTTCTAGTTGCGGGTTTTCTGGCCTCCCTTGCTGTTGGCACTTTCAATGACAAATCCTGTGAGGAGCAAAGAGGACGGGTGGTTTGCTTCAGGGAGAGTTGTTCCATGAGATATCAAGGTCCCAAGCTATTAAGGGCTTTATAGGTCAGAAACAGCACCTCGAATTGAGCCTGGAAGCAAACAGGTAGCCACTGCAAGCAATCCAGAACTGGGAATATATTATCAAATCTACTAGTCCCTGCAATAAGTCTGGCTGCCACATTCTGGACCCAGTGAAGCTTCCATACTGGGACATTGCCCTACCCCAAAGTCTTTGGGTGTCACTCTGGATGAAACCCAGACCTACAAAAACATTGTCTAAACACCAAACAGAAAGTTGCCACCAGAAATAACATACTAAGGAAACTGCCTGGGCCAGACAGAGAACACACCCACAAGCAATAAGAATAACAGCTTTGTCCCTGTGCTACTCCACAGCAGAATGTGCTAATGGTATAAATCAACTCAAACCAAACAAATGGGTGTAGCTCTTAACAGATTCTGCAGGATTATTGCTGCCTGCCTGAAACCTACCCCCACAGAAAAATTCTATTATATATCTGGCATTGCCCCTCTGGTAGTACATCAAGAAGTGCTGGCAAATAATGGATGAAATGATACAGCACCAAACGAATCCACTTTATAGACACCGAGCCCCTTGTCGATGGAAATTTTTTTCACACACGTCTCAGTCTCTTAAGTATTAAACCAAAAGAGGCTAGGCTAAATCTGTGAAGAGCTAAGACAACACACCTTACCAAATGCATGAACACTGGAGAGTGTCTCCCACCAGGACAAGATTCTGTTTGGACCATCTGTAAGTCACTTAATTGACTTTGAAGTGAAGTAGCAAGATCGAAGAATAATCCAGTATAATGAGGCTACTTGGACAATGGGCAGATTTTCTGTGACTGGAGAAATCCAATCCATGCAGCGCATGCAATTTATGACCTACCACGTGAACTTAAGATGATGTAGTAAATGGCCGAGATAAAGGGATTGAAGTAGCCTGCTTCTGGTCAAAAATAATCATTTTAACATCTTAAATTTGTTTGAACTTAATCTATATCTCATGTATGTCCATAATTTTAAATTGTGCAATGCTCTGATACAAATAAAGAAAAGCACTACTTTCTTAAAGAAGCCCTCAAAATGCTGGCTAATGCTTGAAGCAGTTATCACTTGACTGTATTGTTAAAAAAAAGAGGGTTGGAAACGGAGCTCGCCTCTCTTTCCTGAGCAGATGTGAGTCTGGGGGTGGCCTGTTTAAAGGCAGAAGATGTACCGCTTTTGTGGAGGCTTTAATCACCTCCTTAAAAAGAAACACAGTCAAAAGTACAAGCGAAACACAGAGGATGCAGAAGGAGGTCGCATAACCTTCGCCACAGTGACCCATGCTCTGGTGACCTCTAGGTTAGATTACTACAGTGCTTAATGTGTCGGGCTGCCCTTGAAAATGATTGAGAAGCTTTGCCTTGTTCAGAATTCAGCTGAGCCATTTTTCTAGATGCAGCCGAGTGAACACAAATGCTGGGGATTGCATGGTTCCCTGCTGGTTTCCAAGCCCAGCTCAAGGTGCTGGTAAATGGCTTGGCCTCCCAAATTTGTGAAGCCTCTGTCTATTGTTGGTGGGACGTGGTGGCACTGCGGGTTAAACCGCAAAAAGCCTCTGTGCTGCAAGGTCAGAAGACCAGCAGTCGTAAGATCGAATCCACGCGACGGGGTGAGCTCCCGTCACTTGTCCCAGCTCCTGCCAACCTAGCAGTTCGAAAGCATGTAAAAATGCAAGTAGATAAATAGGTACCACCTCGGTGGGAAGGTAACGGCGTTCCGTGTCTAGTCGCGCTGGCCACGTGACCACGGAAGATTGTCTTCGGACAAATGCTGGCTCTATGGCTTGGAAACGGAGATGAGCACTGCCCCCTAGAGTCAGACATGACTGGACTAAATGTCAAGGGGAACCTTTACCTTTACCTTTACCTGTCTATTGTTTCCCACCTGTGTGCTGAGATCCTCAGAAACATCCTGCGTGCATGTGCCATTCTGGGAGGTGTGCCTTGGTCTAGCTTTCTAGACTACAACTCCCAAGAATCCCTCAGCCAGCACAGCCACCCTGAGGGTTGGTTTTCGGGGGGCATAGTTTCCGAGGGGACTTTCACCACTGCTTGGCCATCTCTCTGTGTGATTTTATTCTAAATGATTTCTTTACCTTCTGATTGTTTAATTGTTCCTTCTATCGTGTTCGTAGTCATACTGTTCTTTAAGCCTTGTGAGAACTGGTAGGGTTTTGTTTTGCAAGTATTTTCATCCTCACTCATCATACAACACATGCAACCTGCAACTCAGAAATAGAAGCAGGAATGTAAATAGTCTGCAAGAAAAAACCTTACTCATGCTTAACAGGCCTCTGGTCTCGGTGCCCTTACCTTTAGCAAACAGTACTGGCTATCATTGAATAAGAGCAAAATCCTGAAGTGTATCTGTTATTTCTAAATGAAAAGTCTGTCTGAAAGACTGTTCATCATATCCACTGATAAATCTGAAATTGTTGCTCAGTGTGAAAAACAAACCTGGGTGACTAAATGCCTGCCCTTCACTAGACAGTTGGTATGTTTTGTTGTTACTGTTGACATACTTTTCTGTGGAAAGGAAGACTGATGGGATGCCTTGTTAGCATTATTGTGGGCTGTAATAAATCCTACTTCTGTATTTCTTTCCTGCAAGGGAAAAAAAATCTCATTCCTGAGATAGTATTTAGGGGAGTAGCTTTGTAGTTTTCCTTGAAATTAAAATAACAGAATCATTTTGCTTCTTAAAGATAAACCATTTTTACTGGATATAGGTTTTCATGGACTTCAGCCTACTTCTTCAGATGCATTTTTAAAAAACTAAATTATGACATAGGGACGTGGTGGCGCTACGGGTTAAACCGCAGAAGCCTCTGTGCTGCAAGGTCGGAAGACCAGCAGTCGTAAGATCGAATCCACGCGACGGAGTGAGCTCCCGTCGCTTGTCCCAGCTCCTGCCAACCTAGCAGTTCGAAAGCATGTAAAAATGTGAGTAGATAAACAGGTACCACCTCGGTGGGAAGGTAAAGGCGTTCCGTGTCTAGTCGCGCCGGCCACGTGACCACGGAAACTGTCTTAGGACAAACGCTGGCTCTATGGCTTGGAGACGGGGATGAGCACCGCGCCCTAGAGTCGGACACGACTGGACTAAATGTCAAGGGGAACCTTTACCTTTAGGCTTGCTGAATCAATGGGAATTTAGTGAGTCAACTCCTCCATAAATTCCCTTGATTCAAATGGGCCTACTTTAGTTCCAAAGTCTGGGAGCAGCCGCAGAGAAGGCTCTCTCCTGTGTCCCCATAAACTGCAACTGTGAAGGTGCTGAAACGGAGAGAAAGGACTCCCCGATGCTCTTAACACCCAATCAGGTTCATAATGGGAGACACGGTCTTTGAGGTAACTTGGGCCCAAGCCGTCTATGTACAGAGCTGTGTACAGCTGAAGAAGTTGTGCTGGCTAGCCCTTTGCCTTACAGCCCGAACAATGAACACGTTGGATGCTTACTGGTGTATGCTCACACGTGATTTCTGGCCAGTCAGGATTCCCCCATCCTCAAGATCCTATCCAAATATGTTCTCAACTTATGACTACAGAACATGGGTTGCTGAGGGAAAGGTCCACCCAGCATGATTGTACAGCCCTCTTATTTGCTTGCTTGCTGTCCAGGATTGTGTGTAATCGTAAACGTTCAGTCACAGTGTTAAAGCGTGAGAAGTAAACGTTATAGTTATAAAGCTAAACAAGACAGAGCAACTAGTTAAAAGTCCAGGGCAGCTGTTCTGGCCAGGCAGCTGCTGTATCTCCTGCTCCTTGGAAGATGTGCAAGAGTCACCTCATTCCACTTTGTGATCTTTCAAACAAGCTGAGATTCACAAGAATGGACTTTAGCAGAATGTAGGAAAGGTCTGACAGCAAAATGCTCCGTTGAGGCTCTGTCCCCTGCCGGAAAATGGGAGGAGATCCCACTGAATTCAGTGGGGTATCGTTAAATATGAATAGAATTGACTAGATAGGGGAGCTTTGTACTTGTTCTCCTGGGGGAGATGAATACGAAGCTTGCCAGCACAGGTGGCTGGTCTGATCAGACCCTCCTCCACTGAACCGGGTGTCCACTTACCACTTGCCGCACAGTGTGCGCAGCTGGCACCCATCGTGGCAGTAGCCCGGCTGGTGCTGCCGCGCCTCCCTGCTCAGTTGGACACTCAGCAGCTGAGTGAAGAGGCTTGTCATCCCGTCCCCTCGCTAGAGTGGTCAGCTGAACAGGGAGGTGGGGCAGCGCCAGCCGGGCTACTGCCACGATGGGTGTGCTTTTGGTGATGTTGGCCATGTGTGCTCCATGGCGAGTGGTAAGGGGACCAATCGGGCTGCCCCCGGGAGACGAATACAAAGCTCTCATCTCTAGAATTGACCTATAAAGCTACATTTGATACTATACATGGCAAGCAGATTTGGTTTTAGCTTGGTGATGAATCTCTGTGGCTTCACAATTCTCTGTCAGGAGCGAATGTCAATTGTCAGGCCAAGGACCGGGCCACACCGCTGTTCATCGCTGCACAGGAGGGCAGTGGCGGATGTGTGGAGCTGCTGTTATCCAGTGGAGCAGACCCGAACCTCTACTGCAATGAAGAGGAGTGGCAATTGCCTATCCATGCTGCAGCGCAGATGGGACACCACAAGTAGGTTTATGCAATAAGCTGCTCCTGTTCTTTTTTTTTACCCCCCTGCCAACCTTGAATTCCCAGATGGAAGAAAGGTAGGATATACTCTGAATACCTTGAAGATGCCTAGTGTCATTTAAAAAAGTAGTATCTCCACCAGTGTATATCACGACTACTCCATACTCCATTGTGCTCATTATTGGTGTGGTCCATTCATCCCTTGTTGGCCAACCTTTTGGTGGTAAGCTTTTCTGTACAGTAGGACCCCACTATCCGTGGGATCAGTATCTACAGATTCACTTAACTGCTGCCTGAAAATGCTAAATAAAAAAACCCCAGCAATATATATTTATGTATATTTCCAGAGTGTATTTACCAGAACTGACCACAAGGGGGAGGCAGAGACCCTGCAGGGTATAGCATTCAATATTTCTTGAAACCGATCCCCCACGAATACCGCAGTTGTACTGTACAGTCAACCCTCGACTTACGAACGGCCCTAGTTACGAACATTTCGACTTACGAACCGCTCTGATAGAAAAATATAGCCTCAACTTGTGAACTTTGCTTCGAGTTACGAACCGAAAAAAAAACGTGCGGGAGGTGGGGAAAGCGCGAAATTTGAACTTTCAAGGTGTTCTGTTGAAAAGGTGTCTGTTCCCTCCTTCCCTCCCTCTTTTCTTTCCTTTTTTTTTAACCTAAGTCATCTTAGGTTAAAAGGAAAAAAAAAGAAAAAAATTCTGCCCCTAGTGGTAGGAACGGATTAACCGGCTTTGCATTAGTTCCTATGGGAACTAATGCTTCGACTTACAAACCGCCCCTCGACCTAAGAACCAAAAACAGCCGGAACGGATTAATTGGTTTTCAATGCATTCCTATGGGAAATGCTGATTCGACTTACGAACTTTTCGACTTAAGAACATCCTTCCGGAATGGATTAAGTTCGTAAGTCAAGGGTTGACTGTACTTTGTTAGGCTGGTCCATGCCATGATGGGTAGGTGGCAGTCTAAGGCTAGGTCCAGGAAAGCAGAATACAAATATGTTAAAGGAAAATTATCTACAGTTTTGAGTTTTGCAGAGGCAAGGTTTGCTCTAGTATCTCCCACAGTGCATTGAATTGATTTGAAAGAGAGTTCAAGATCATGTTGTATAGACCTGCTCCTCTCATGGTGGCATGCAGAAGCCCCCTTTTCCACTCGCCGAGTATTCATCCGCTTCATATATCCACAGCATATTGCGAATGCTCATACCAGCTACAGACCGGTCATCTGGCAGTGCGGAGGGAAAAGTGAGCCCTGTGTACTCAGCGATCTATGGTGATCATGAAGATTGCTTGGAACTCTTGCTTAAGGAAGGTTACAGCCCAGACGCCCAGGCTTGTCCAGTCTTTGACTGCCGATCACCCATGTCTCTTGCTATCCCGAAGGGGTATGTATACTGTTATAGGCCCAGGGCACTGTGGTCACATACAAGGGTGGATGGGCAAATAGTGTGGAATGGTGATTACGCTGCATCCAGAGCTTTCCATATTTTCTACTGATAGGGAATTCTTTTCTATATTAAACTACTTGCTGTAAAACCCACATCTGTTGTAACAGATTGTGAGGGGTGTTCCATGATACACATCAGTTAATGTAGAACCTTAGTCAGCCCTATCTAGCTTCCTTGTTGTCCTGCATGATCTGAGAACAAACCATGGACACACCCTGTCATGAGATTGAAGGAGAGTGGGATTTGTAGTCAATGAGAAGGAAAGAAAATGGAGTCTGTTAGGTATTAAAAGTGAAAGGAGTTGAAGACATGGGAATGTGAGAAAGACAGAGAGGTTGTTTTTCTTAATTTACAGCCAGGCTGGTACAGCGTGAAACCTGATAAGGATGCAAGGACAAGGAGGCCCAGCGCAAAGACCCCACAAATTCTTTTCTAATTGGAATGGAGATAAACCACCTGCATCTCCATGAGAATTGGGGGTGGATCGGACAGTTACGCCTCTTTGAGTTAATTGGTTTACAGTCATGAAGAAGGAGGTCCGAGGAAGGTAGAAAAATGGAAGATGGGTTATGTTGGAGAGAGACCATTTTGTGAAAGAGAACTTTTGCCTGAGAGAAGTTCTTGATGGTTTGTGTTATGTAGCTTGAAGGAAAAAGAATGTAGGTAAGAAAGAAGGAGGTGGGGCTAGCCCACCTTAGCCCAGTTTTAGTGTTTATTATTTTAATGGGAATTAGTTGTTGTATTTAACTATGGTAATCCTTTGAACATGTCTTTATGCTAATGCTTGAGCAAAAACAAACTGTTTCTATGAAACTATATTTTCTTAATAAAAAATAATTATAAAAATCATCACTGAAGACTGGTCTCTTGGATCAGCAGGATTTGGCTAAATCCAGAGGAGTGGTGAAGGCCATTGACTAGCTATCATAGAGAAATCCTATTTAAATGAGCTGTTGTGAGTTCTAAGGAATCACAAAGCCCATGTTGCTGTACTTGCAAAGTACTGAGTAAAAGTAAAGTGTTCTTTTAAGGTCAGGCTTGTTCCAGGTGCAAATGCTACGCACTGCTGGAGGTTGAGGACTTGCCCCAGCGTAAAGTGGTAGATTTGTGGCCTGTGAACTCCCTGCCCGAAGGACCTATGTTCATTAGGGAGATTTGGTCCTGACACACCCAACATTCCCTGGAATTTACCATTCCAGTGGACAATTGGTAGTGGTAGGTAAGCTGTCTCCAGCAAACCTTCTCTGCCATTATTCATCTTCCCATGTGACAAACTCTTGATAAGCTCCAATAGCATCCTGTCATTTTCTGTTCAAGTAAACAGCAACCCACAATTTGTTTTCCCTGCTAAATATGCATTTTATATGCCTTTTAACAGTTTTTTTTTAAGTTCAGGAACTCTGAAATTTAGTATTAGTATTAGGCATCCTTCAGTCTCGAAAGACTATGGTAACGTGCTCTGTATGGAGGACTTGGAACAGCGTCTAGTGTGGCTGAGAAGGCCAATTTGAGAGTTACAATCCCTTCCACACTGAAGACAAATACAATCTGTCCCCTGTCCAGCTCCCTGGTTTTGCTGCTTCCGTGACTGCCTCTTTGCCTCGGTCTGCTGGACAAGGGTCTCTTCAAATTGGGAGAGGCCGTGATGCAACGCCTGCCTCCAGGCTGAACGCTCAGATGTCAGGGTTTCCCATCTGTTGAGGTCCATTCCTAAGGCCTTCAGACCCCGCTTGCATATGTCCTTGTATCGCAGCTGTGGTCTCCCTCTGGGGCGATTTCCCTGCACTAATTCTCCATACAGGAGATCTTTTGGAATCCGACCATCAGCCATTCTCACGACATGCCTGAGCCAACGTAGACATCGCTGTTTCAGTAATGTATACATGCTAAAAATTCCAGCTCGTTCTAGGACTACTCTATTTGGAACTTTGTCCTGCCAGGTGATACCAAAAATGCGTCAGAGACAACGCATATGGAAGGTGTTCAGCTTCCTCTCCTGCCGTGCACAAAGGGTCCAGGACTCACTGCAGTAGAGGAGTGTGCTCAGGACACAGGCTCTATAGACCTGGATCTTGGTATATGTCGTCAGCTTCTTATTGAGCCATACTCTCTTTGTGAGTCTAGAGAACATGGTAGCTGCTTTGCCAATGTGTTTATCCAGCTCGAAATCTAGAGAGAGAGTGTCAGAGATCGTTGAGCCAAGGTACACATAGTCATGAACAACCTCCAATTCTTGTGTGGAGATGGTAATAGAGGGAGGTGAGTCCACGCCCTGGCCCATGACTCTGAAATTTAGAGATGTACAAATTTGGGATCTGTATTCTAAATTACATTAGTCTACGATACGTGTATTGGGATGGTTGTCTCAAGAATGCAGATTGAGTGAAATCCTTGAGGATCCATAGCAAAAAAAAATTAAATGCTCTTTTGGTGCAGCATCGGCCTTTGTGGCTCCTCTTGCTAAAAGCAAAAGACTCCACTAGGTCCAAACCAAGTTCTCCTATCGTCCTTTGGCCCCTTGAATTGTTTGTAATTTGCCTCAGGGCCAAACAGTATCTTCTTGCTGGCCCAACGTTAGAAGCTGAAGTTATTGTTCCAGAAACATGATTCTACTGTGTCCATTAGACATTTTCAGCACCTAAAGAATTCCTTTGCTAATTATGGGCATAGTTTGGCCACTGGTGATGGGGATGGTTCATTGAAAATCTGGGTGGAACATTCCTGTCTCCTGTACATTGTCATGGCCGGAAGAAAAAAGCAGCCAAATGACAACAATCAGTAGATTTGGGGGGAACATTTTTGCTTCATGCTATTTTTGTCTCTAGGGGCAGACATATTTTTGTCTATATATGGAAAGTGGATGAAATTTGGGGTCATTGTGACTGTAGCTATTGGGTAGCTCTGGAGGTCAGTTGCCCACTATGACTACTCAGCCGTTGTGTAGACTTGGGCAACCTACACAGTCCCAGAGCACCCCCAGAAAAAGGGAATGGTAAACTACAGTTGATCCTTTCCTAGAAAAACCTGGAAAGGATCAACATGAGTTGGAACCAAATTGACGCCCTCCCACAGGAGGTCAGGCTGGCCCCATCTTTGCTGTTCTTCTGCAAGCAGGTGAAGTCTTTTCAGGCAAGCTTTCCCTGAGTCACGAGCTGCCTGAGTGGGGTTTTTAAATAGATTATTCACTGCTTTGAATGTGTTTTTGATATTCCTTTTGCTTATTGTTTCTTAAAGTGCTATTTGTTGGCTCCCTGTTAGTATTTGTATACTTACTACTTTAGCTTCGAATATTTTCTTGTAATGATGTAAACCACCCTGGGTCCTTTTAAAGAGAAAGGTGGAGTAAAAATATTTAAAATAAATGAATACATTCATACAATCATAGAATAGTGAAGTTGGAAGGGGCCTTTAAGGCCATCTATTATCTATGACTGTGCAGGTGACAGTGTCAAAGCATGTCTGTATTTTAAGTGTAGACCCTGCCCCGAAACATGACCTGGGAGACAAAAAAATAAAAAAGCCACACCACTGCATGTGGTTGAAACAAGCAATTACTTCCTCCCTCCCCTTCAAGTTGTTGTTGTTGTTTAGTCGTTAAGTCGTGTCCGACTCTTCGTGACCCCATGGACCAGAGCACGCCAGGCCCTCCTGTCTTCCACTGCCTCCCGGAGTTGGGTCAAATTCATGTTGGTAGCTTCGATGACACTGTCCAGCCATCTCGTCCTCTCTCGTCCCCTTCTCCTCTTGCCTTCACACTTTCCCAACATCAGGGTCTTTTCCAGGGAGTCTTCTCTTCTCATGAGATGGCCAAAGCATTGGAGCCTCAGCTTCAGGATCTGTCCTTCCAGGGAGCACTCAGGGTAACCTTCAGGTTACCAAGGTGCAATCCTGTCTTCATTTTCTTGGAGTAAACTGCGTTGAGCTCACTTCAGGGTAGATAGGCCTAGGATTGTGGTATAATAATCTTAGAACTGCAGAGCTGGAAGGGACCCAGGGAGGCACAGGGGGGAATCGAACTCCCAACTTCTGCTCTGCAGCCAGGTGCCTAAAACACTATCCAGCAGTTCCTCAGCTCCTGCAGTGCCAAGTCCTAAGCAGGTGCTAAAGAACTTTGTTGGAATCTCCTTGGGGAACTGCTCCTGCTTGAAGCAGAAGCCTGTGAAACACACAGCCGGTCTAATTTTCTTGCTTTCAAAAGGCCTTATTAGCAGTCTCTCTCTCCTGGGAACTTGATATGATTTTGTAATTGAGTTGCGTATATTCTTAATTAGCACGATTCTCTTTTTTCATGGTCTCCTTCTGCCTGCAATGGCTGTGGGTATCCTCTCGCCTTATCAATCTTTCACTTCCTTGCTTCCCAAAGTGAAGAAAGAACGGTCGTAATGTGGCAGTAGTTCTGAATTCTGCTGGGGCTTCCTTTTCGTTTAACCCTGAGAGGTGCAGTAGGAACGTTCGTACTCCAGCTTGCAGTGTGAAATCAATATTGACCTGGAAGCATAAGTAGCCAATCATTTGCTTATTTTGTTTTTTGTGTTTTTTTTAAACAGATCTGGATTAATTCGCCTTCTTCTGAAGTATGGGATCACCCCTCTAGAAACCGATTTAGGCCTTTGCCTTCACCACAGAGCATTCTCTTTATTTCAGCATCTCTTGAAGCAGGGTTGCAAACTCCCATCTAGGCAGCACCTGGCAGAATTTTTAAAATATGCGATTAATGCAGAAAGCGAGTATCAAAAGTGGCTACCTTCTCTCTTGCTGTCCGGGTTTAATCCAGTCAATCTTCTCTGTCTGTCATGGTAAGCAAGCACATGTATGTATACATATAGATAAGCATGCACATGCATCTCTATGGGTACGAAGCAGAAAAAATGATGGTCCGTGATGGTTTGCGGTTCACCATGAACCACGAACCAACAGGAAAACTGAACCATTGCAGGCAAGTTTTCGGTTTGTGCCTTGGGGTTTGGTTTACCTACTCCTGTTGCACCACCTCTGCCGCTATCTTCCCCCTTGGCTCTTCCCCCCTGTTTCTGTGGGCAGAGAGCGAGAAGCCAGCACATTACTCAAGAAACATTTTTTTCTTTTCATGAACAATTAAGGGCAACACCCCTATGTTTAACAGCTTATGGCAAAACTGATAAGATTAGGAATCCTGGATAACAGTTTGTTGGCAGTTTCTTTTTTACATCGCCACCTGCTGGGGTATTGCAAACAAGCTATCAACAAGGCTTCCTCTCTCCCTCCCTCCCTTTGTGTCCAGTTAAAGTGGAGAGGCCTGGGGAAATGTGCATTTCCTGGTGTGACTTCCCAGCGAATGAATGCTAGTGAAATTGCCTTTCCCTCACTGTGTAGTCACACCCTTGGTTGTGATTAAGACCCATGGTGAGAGCTTCTGTTGGAGAGAGGAAA
The DNA here is from genome assembly GCA_037013535.1 of Intellagama lesueurii. Taxonomy (NCBI): domain Eukaryota; kingdom Metazoa; phylum Chordata; class Lepidosauria; order Squamata; family Agamidae; genus Intellagama; species Intellagama lesueurii. The sequence continues at coordinate 340,431,064 of JBAJHW010000001.1, read as the reverse complement.
TGTGTGTGGGTGGAATAGTGTCTAATCCTTTAACCAGGCTTTTCACAGTATTATGTCTTTGAAAGAGAAGCAGACTTAGAATAGACATGAACAGCTATTGGCAGACAGTGAAAATGGGACAGAAGTGGCAGCAGGACATGCTTAGTGCTCCTCTGTTACAAGATTGTGTTTTGTGTCAAGTTCCAGCCATTTTGCCTCGTCCCTGAGGGCAGGAGGTCTGATTTCTTCAAGTGAAAGGGGAAAGGAGCCAGCCTGCCAAAGCTTTAAGCATGAAAAAGAAAACACACACCCCTCCTTCAGGGAAGGGCGCACAGAATACCTTTTCTTCGAAAGGGCAAAAAACATCTTGTTGCAGAACAGCCGAGGCTCACAAGCAGGTTAAAATAAATTTTAAAAAAGCCTTGTATTTTGAAGCCAAATATCATTAAAGGTCACCAGATGTAGGTGGCATAAAAACTGTTCTTTCAACTACTTTGGTCCCTGGCACATTTTGCCTTGGAAGCAATGAGCGGCTTCCTTAAATCAGATGAAATAAATCCTTTAATTATGGCATTTGAACAGCTGAGGGGTCCCAACTGGCAGCCTGCTTTCTGAATGTTAATTTAATGCTGTTTTGTGGGGCTGGGTGGCGGTGGGAGAGGTGGAGAGAGTTTAGGAAGGGGTTCGTGAGCCTGAGGAGAATTTAAGTTATTGGTCCCAAGCATAGTTCAAGGCTGTTAAGATCAGAGCCCAGAGGTAAACAGTCACACATCATTAGTTACTTGTGATTAATTTATTTTTCTAGTAACCAAGGTATAACTAAGTTACCTCATGATTGTATCTTAACAACCATAATTTGTAGTTATTCTAGAGTGAGAGTGTATGGCTTCAACACACTGTTTAGAAAGTGTTGTGCCTTGTTTTGCTGGGAGTGGAGTGGATGGCAGGAGAGTGGTTTGTATCACAGGATTGTAGGATTCAGTGTTTTTTTTTTTAAAAAAAAGATTAAATAAAATCACTGTTTCAGTAACTTCCGAGAAATGGGAGCGTAAAGAATTACTCTCATCTCGTTCAGGGAAATGAGAAGGTGTTGCGATTGAGTGATGGCTTTTGCTGGGCACAAGAGTCCAGCAGTTAAATTTTTTTTAACCTGTTTATCAAAATATTTACATCCCATGCTGTATCCAGGGATTTTAGGGCAGGGTTCAAGCAACAGAACACTGATAAGCAAATTAAAACAGTATAAACCAACAATTTAGAACAGTTACAGGGCAATTGGAATGGTTTTAAAGTGTATTAGAGCAGATTAACAGTGTATGATGAGCACCCTCAAATAGAGATCAAGAACACAATCGAACTATGATAATTAGACCCTGGAAACGTGGGCGCAGTGTCAAGTTTTGATTTGCCGTTGAAAATGTCATCTGTTTGTCCTCCAAGGAAAGGGCATTCCACATCTAGGGTGCCACTTTGGAAAAGGCCCTTTTCCGAGGTGGCACCCTAGATGACATTTTCAACGGCAAATCAAAACTTGACGCTTTGCCCACGTTTCCAGGGTCTAATTATCATAGTTTGATTGTGTTGCTGGTGGGATACAGAAGAAGGCCTCCCCAGCGGATCTTAATGGTAGGGCATTAAAGCAATACACAATCAAGTCTTTAGTATACAGTGGTGCCTCGCTAGACGATGTTAATCCGTTCCACGAGGATCGCTGTCTAGCGAAAACATCGTCTAGCGAAGCACGTTTTCCCATTGGAATGCATTGAAATCGCTTCAATGCGTTCCAAGGGAAAATGCAGTAGTCTAGCGAAAATTTCCCATAGGGAAACCTCGTCTAGCGAGTGCGGGTCCCCATAGGAATGCACTGACAGCTGCACTGACAGCTTTTCACCACTAGTCGGCGCACTCCTATGGGGAAACCTCATCGTCTAGCGAAAATCGCCATAGGGAAACATCGTTTTGCGAAGCGCAGTAGCGATCGCAAAAAGGCATCGTCTAGCGATTTCCTCGTCCTGCGAGGCAATCGTCTAGCGAGGCACCACTGTAAACTGTTTGGGTAGAAGCCTGTTGAATGCCAGTAAGAACAGCATCGTTCTGTGCGATCTCCTGGCTTGCCATTTGCACTAGTTGACACTGAGTAAATGAAGGAACACAGCACTGAATATCTCCTTGTGTGCGTGCCAAAAGAACCTGAACCACTTGCATTAAAACTGTTGTGAAAGCAAATGAAAATTAGTTACGTTGCACCCATTCCTTGAGAGGTCTGATCTGGCTATGGTGACGCATGCCTGAGTTACATCTTGGCTAGATTACTGTAACATGCTCTACATGGGGCTTCCTTTTGGAAACTCCAGTGAGTCAAAAATGCCACAGCCAGATTGTTAACTGGGGATGGTTATAGGGAACATATTACTCCTGCAATACAGCCGCTCCACTGGCTGCTGATCTATTTCCAGGCACAATTGAAAGTGCTGGTTTCTAACTCATAAAGCCCTAACTGTCTTGGGTCCAAGATCTTCCGGGGAGGCCTTTCTCTTCGTCCCACCACCCTCACAGCCACATTTCGTGGAGACACGGGAGAGGGGACCTTCTCTATTGCTGCTCTTGGAGTCTTGAACTCCCTCCCACGGGAAGCCAGGTTGGTCCCATCTCTGCTGTCTTCCCGCAAGCAAGAACCTTTCTCTTCCAGCGGACTTTTCTTTAAATAACTGGTTAACTAAAGGAGATTTTTTAAAAGAGAGAATTTTATTCTGTGTTTTGCTTGTGTTTTGAATATTAATCTTTTTATGAGTTTTTGATATGTTTGTCGTTTAATGCTTTGTTAATATGGTAATAATTTATTATTTGGCTTTTAACTTTGTTTCTTTTAAAAACTGTAAGCCGCCTTGGATTCTTTAGGAGAAAGGTGGCGTATAAATATTTTTAAATAAATAAAATTACTAAATATGTCAGTGTTTGTTCATAGCAGGATATATATAGCAGAGTTTGGAAGCTTATTTGGTTTGGATTGCAGACCTAGAATTCTCCAGCCAACATGGCCAGTGGCTATGCCAATTCAGAGATTATGTGATATGTAGTTGAAACCCCTCCCCCCCCCCCCCACACACATTTCCAAGCTCTGGTGATTTAGATGACAGAGGACTACTGGCCTAGGGTTACCAGGGAGCCACACAGCTGAGTGGGTAAACTGAACTCTCTTCTCTGGCAAACACCCAACCCTACAGCTGGCACGATAACTGAATTTTGTTCAATCCTAGGGTGTGCTCTGTAAGGAACGAGGCCCTTAACTTCCTTCTGGAGTTTACTAACTGGAAGAGGCTTCCTTGGGTGATGGAACAGATCCTTTCCAAACACAAAGGAACTTCCTCATGGGTGCCCTTTAGTAATTTTGGTAAGTGAACCACCAGCTAATGCATTTATTCCCTTTACTTTGCCGCATCAGTGGTAAAGAAGCCCTTGAACAGATTGACAAGGATTAGGCTGACATGCTTGTTATAAATGCGCAGGGAAGATAAGAAATGAACAAAAACATTGAGGTGTAAAAAACGTTAGTTCCTTTTTAGAAATAATCCAGAATGTGTATCGTCTTCCTGCTTGGTTCATGTACCGGAGGGATCCCCTGTTAAGGAAGGAGAAAGCAAGCCACTAGGGCTGGGAGTTGTTTCAAGGTTTTCTTTTGAATATTGTACTTCCCAGAACCAGGGAAAGGGGCAGACCCCCAAATAAAATTCCTCCTATATTTTGGGTAAGCCAGGGCCCCATTTATCTTAGACGAAAGAAAGGGGAAGAGATGGTGACTAGAGATGGGCACGAACCTTGGTTCGATGATTCGGCATGGTTTGTTTCCTGGCTGAACAGCTGATCTGTGGTTCGGCACCTCATCCCCTCCAACGGGTGCCCACTCAGCAGCAGCACCCCACCCCACCTCCTCAGGACGTTGCCTCTGAATGAGCGCCTGTTGGATGAGACAGGGCGCCAAATAAAAGATTAGCTTTTGGCCAGGAAACAAACCGAGCTGAACTAGTAGTTTGTGCCCACCTCTAGTGGTGACAGCTGCTAATTTGAGGTGATATACCAGTAAGCTCCCCCTCCCACACTGGCTTTTCATAGAGGATTGGTGGGGAATAGACTGTACAATTTCAAAAGTATTTTTATTTGCAATAATTGCCTTTAATATTAGAAAAAACAAGAGTTCCTGCCTTATTGCCTTATGGCTTCTTTCCTTCCTTTCCTCATGGCTTCAAAAGTCTGGTATTCATGATCAAAATACCCTCCAAAGGTGGAGAAATGCTATGCCTTGTTTAATTTTCTAGATACATTTTTTTGTTTAATTGGCTAGGTATCTCCTGTTCTGTTACGGATTTGCTGAGTTCTCTATGGGGGGGGGGACATTGTTTGAGAGGGACCCCTATAATCCTGCTATGGTCATTTTCTGTTACAAATATTCTTTCATATGCTGTAATACAGAAACAGCTGTGAACTGGAGGGCGATTTTTCAGTGTTTAAATGCGTCTGTTCCTCTGGTGTAGTGAGCTGTGTTTGTATTATGAATACCTCTCCCACGTGATTGTGGGAGAGAGGCATTCGTGGAAGACTTACAGGGTTGTCTCATCTTGCGACGACAATAGAGTGAGTAAAATCCTTAGGGATGACTCTCACCCGGGACAGCACTTCTTCATACTTCTGCCATCGGGCAAGAGATATAGAAGCATAGCCAGCCAGACAAATAGGCTGAAAAATAGCTTCTATCCATGGGCCATCAGACTTCTAAATGCCACATAACACCATGACTAGACTTAATATAACAGACTCACAGTGCCAGTATAACATGCAATATGTACATGCAATATGTACATGCAATATGTACATGCATATATGTACATGCATATATGTATGTATGTATGTATGTATGTGGAAACATGTGCCTAGCCCCGGTATTTCTGGGGTTGGGGATTTGTTTAAGGTTGGAGATGTATTCTGTGTCTGAATGTATTCTGTGTTTTGTGCTTTGTGTGGTTGTACCAATGGAGGCTCATTCAATTTCACTGCACACATGTTGTGCATTGACAATAAAGGTTCTTATTATTATTACTTCTGTTTTTAAAAACTTCCATGAAAGGCGTAGTTCAGAAAACTTACTTCTTCGCAGGGGGATTCCAGGAGGAACAGGAAGTTGTGATCCCAGTAGGTCACTTTCCCAAGCTGCAGAGAAGACTAGGTAAACTTAAATGTAGGATGTCACTGTAAGACTGATGATAGGACAGCTTTAGCTAAACATCAGTTTAATAAGTTGCAATACCGTGCAAATACCATTGACAATTTCAAATCTCTTGTGAATCTTAAGCATTGCCAGAGAAACACAATTAAATCTACCCTCCAACAGACATTTTCTTGCCTGCTGTGTGTGGGTGCAGCAGCGTCATGTTCAAAGTTGTCTTCAGTTTTGGAAAAAGAAATCTAAGACAGGGTGGGCATCAGAGAATCATAGAATAGAGTTGGAAGGGGCCTAGAAGGGCACCGAGTCCAACCCACTGCTTTCTGCAGGAATCCTGGGAGGTGTAGTTCAAAACAGGCTCTGGTGCACTGTGATCTCAGAGGCATTTATACCGTTAGGCTTTTCCATTTGAGTTTCTAAAATCAATGTGCTGTTGGCTTTTAATAAATGATCAGATGGCCCTGCTTGATTCTGCTCTGGAGATAAAGGTCATCCAATTACTCTAGCAATAGTGAAACTGCTGACCACCCACCAGCCTGAGCAGATACACTATGCAATTATCAGTTGCTAACTAGAGACTTAGGAGAATGAAATACCATCTTTATGAAAAACAGCAGAAAGGTTAGGCTAGACTTTGATCAGAAAATGTCTCTTCTCCCATATGTACAAGGCTAGCAAACATATGGAGAACTCAGCCTGAAATATTTGTGCAATTAATTCCTCTTCATGGTCTTTATTAGATCACCTACTAAGTTTTTTAAAAATATTATTTTGCCTGTTTAAAGTCTTGAAGAGGGGAAGGAATTGAGTTATACTTTTAAACAGAAGATTAACTGACTTCACTTTCAGTTGTCTGGTATAGTTTTTTTCCATCTTTACTGGAATCCTTGTGAACCACTAATGTGAGCTTGAAAATGTTGAAATAAGAGTGTTGATTCAGATTCTTCTTTGTGGTCTCTGTGATTCACATCTTCTTTTTCGTGGTCTCTGTGAATGCACACGAATTGGTTAAATTGCGCCTGCGCAGGACTCTTCGGAATATTCTAGAGCTTAAACAATTGACTAATAGAACGTTTCCCCCGTGGTACGCATGCTCTGCCCACCCGTGATACCTCAGTTCCTTTTTGCCGCCGCTGCAGTCGGACTCTTACACGACGCCTAGAGCTGTTTTTAATTCTTTCACGTCTTCTGGTTTTGATTCTGGCCTGGTTTCTTGACTACGTTTCTGATTTCTGGAGTATTTTGATTTGGACTGTCTCGATTTATGATTCTTGGATTTTGGATTGGCTACCGTTGTTGTGTCTGGTTTGTCTGACCTTTGGACTGATTACCGTTTGTGATTTGGATTATGGACTTTGTCGTAATAATTTTGGCCTCTTATCTTTCTCGTTTTTTGATCCTAGACTGCAATCGTTGACGTTTCCCAAGAGTTCTTCCCTTTTTCCCCTCCCCCCCTCCTTCCACCTGTTCCCGCCAGATTTTATGGCCTCGTCAGGCACTTTCAAACGCTGTACGTCATGTGCCAATAAGATCCCCTTCATGGACAGCCACGACTGCTGTTTATTTTGTTTGGGGGAAAGACACCAGACCCACTCCTGTCCGGAGTGTAAAAAGTTAACCAAGCCCGCCCTTAAGCTCCGCTCGTATCTTTGGCTCCGCTCGTATCTTTGGGAGAAATCATTAACACCCTCGAGCCCGGCAGCCATGGAACCTACCGTGACTCCTGCTCCTCGCACTCCTCGGCCCGAACCCGCTGCCTTGCCGGCTCCTGCTACCCCTTCTTCGAGAGCTTCTTCGAAGGCGTCCAAGCCAAAGAAGTCGTCGGCATCGACATCGATGTCGAAATCACCATCTGTTAAAGACCCCAAGAAAAAGAAGGAGGTGGTTAAGCATAAGAAGGCTAAACAGTCTTCTAAATTTATACAACCTCGGGAACTCCCTCCAGTTCGAGTTTCCCTGCCATCACCGATACTTGAGGAATCATCCAGGGAGCTTCCTGATCCTGACTCACTTTCTGAAGGGGATGGCTCTGTACCACCGCCGCAGACGCAGGCTTCGGTATTGATTCCGAGCCTGTCTCCAAGTCATGGCCGTTCTGAGGCTGATGCAATCTCCAGCCCGGCCTCAGCCCATTCGAGCCCTATGTCAATTGGGCGGGCAACAGTGATTCAACTGTCGAACTCGGAGGTGTCACCTCAGCAATCCCCTCCTCGTAAACATCTGGCAAAATGTCGGCATATTTCTCCAGGCCGACAGCTCCCTCAGCATTGGGAGGTCACAGTTCTTCCACGTCCGTCTCGACGTCATACTTTCATGGAGTATGAGGAGCCCCTTTATGTAGAGGTTCATCGGCGTGGTGGTCGATGTCGATATCATGGGGACGATTTCGATCCCTTATACGACACCGGCGATTATGTCAGGCCCAAGAGAGTGTGATATGTCTATGCCTCTCCTTCTGAATCATCTCCATCGCCTTCACCGCCTCGGCGTCGGCATCGAGCCTATTTCCAGCTCAACCCTATGCCATCGAAGCCTGCTACTAAGCGCCATTTACTGCAGCAGGATCAACAAGTATCCCATCCTGCGAAGCGTTCTCGGGCCCCATCAATACCGTCACCCTCGGTATCCCACCCGAGAGCGTCTCACGCTCAGTCATCTTGTCAGACTGCGTCTTCTAGAAGCGCTCATCCACCTGAAGTGGATACGTCCGTACCGATTCCCCGAGCTTCAGCCTCCATATCAAGAAGTCATCCTCGCTCACCTTCACCACCTCTGTCCTTTGCTAGAGATTCCTCAGTTTCATCGGTCTCCGAGCAAGATCCACCTTCGGAAGCATCCAGGGAATCCCCTTCAAATTTACCAACGCCGGATTCAGATGATGCTGATCTTCATCCCCCATCGCCATCTGAAGATTTTACATCGTACTCGCAGTTAATTCCCAGTATGGCAAAATCTTTGGAGCTCGATATCAAGCAACCCCCACCTCCCAAACGGGACCTTGTTTTCGATGATATAAACCAAGATAAGTCCCCCCCCCCGTTGAGTTTGGCTTTCATTCCAGCTATGTTGGACCTCATAAAGGAATCATGGAATCAACCGTCTACGTCTCTTCAAATCTCTAGACGTGTTGAGAATCATTACAGGACACATGGTGGCGACACTACCTTCCTCGCTAAGCACCCTGCACCGAATTCGATTATAGTGCAATCCAATCAATCAAGGGCTGGAAATCGTTCTAAGGTCACTCCTACCAACAGGGAAGGCCGGAAACTGGATGTCTTGGGCCATCGCCTCTACTCTCTGGCTTCATTTGTCATGAGAGTTTCAAGCTACCAGGCAGCTATGGGAGCCTATCAGAGGCAATTATGGAACAAGGTTTTACCAGTTCTTCAAGCTGCTCCTGAGGAGACTAGGACCACTGCTCTCAATGCTCACCTGGAAGCAACGACGTTGGCTAAACAACAACGTTTAGCAGCCCATCACACGGCTGATGCAGCATCTAAAGCCATGACATCGGCTATTGCCCTCAGGAGGCACGCTTGGCTGCGTTCAGTGGGAATCAATGACGATGCGAGGTCCCGCATTGAAGACCTCCCATTTGATGGTATCGGTCTATTTAATGAGAAAACGGATGAGGTCATGGACAATTTACATAAGATCCAGAAGACAGCTCGCTCTTATTCTGTCTAGCAGCCCCGATACCAACGTTACCAGTGGCGTAGGCCTTTCACCTCACAGCAATCTTATCAACAACCCTACCATCAGACCTATCGCCCTTACAAACCTCCTGCCCAGGAAAGGTCAAATCCTCCTCCATCTTCTTCTGCTACCACCTCTTTTCGGTCACAGGCTCCTGGTCAACGTCGCCAAACTTTCCGTCGTCCTGCAAAGAAAAATAAACAATATCTTTGACTGTCCTCATCTGAATCCTTCTATCGACCTATCCCACCTTCCCCGGCTAGCCCCTTTCTTCAACAAGTGGTCTATCGTCACCAAAGATGCTTGGGTGTTCGCCATCATACGTTTTGGTTACCTTCTGGAGTTCTCAGATCTTCCTCCCATCGGTCACCTCAAAATCACAGCTTACTCACCTGCTCTAGAAGACGAAGTCTCTGTTCTTCTCCAGAAGCATGCTATTCAACGCGTTTCTTCTCAAGAAGCACTAGACGGCTTCTATTCCCGTTATTTTACGGTTCCCAAGAAGGATGGCGGACTACGACCAATCCTAGATCTCAGGCTCCTCAATACTTACCTTCGTCCAAGGCGTTTCCAAATGGTCACCTTAGAGTCGGTCATTCCGCTTCTTATGGAAATTGGCCATGACCTCATCCGTTTTCTCATTAAAGGCAATTGGTTTGTGGTGATAGATTTACAGGACGCTTACTTTCATATTTCCATTCACGAGCGTCATCGCAAATATCTCCGCTTCATCTTCATGGAGTCAGCGCACCAATTCTGCGCCCTAACATTCAGACTTGCCACCGCCCCAAAGACCTTCACAAAGTGTTTGGCTCCAGTAGCAGCCTACCTGCGTCTACACAATATCATGGTCTTTCCGTATATAGACGACTAGTTGATCGTCTCTGGCTCTTACACTAGGGCACAAGAGGATACAAGCTTTGCTCTCCAGACTCTGACAGATCTAGGCCTCCAGTTCAACTTTGCGAAGTCCCATCTCCAACTGTCTCAGACCATGGACTACATTGGTGCTCACCTGGATTCCAACAGAGCCAGGGGCTTCCTTCCTTCCGAAAGGATTCACAAATTGAGTCGGGCTATTCATCCATTCCGCCCATATGCCAAGGTTTCTGCTCATCACACGCAGCATCTCTTAGGCCTCATGGCTTCCATCACATCTGTTCTTCCTCACGCTTGGTTGAAGATGCACTCTCTACAGGCGTGGTACCTGTCTCAGTTCGATCCTCTGTTAGACAACCCTGCCAAACGCCTATGTGTGACTCCAGAGTTAGCAAGTCAACTGACGTGGTGGACTTTCGTGCCGCATCTTCTAGTTGGCTGACCCTTCAGGCCCCTTCAGCTGACAGTCCAGATCAAGACGGACGCCAGCCCAACGGGTTGGGGCGCACATTGTGGCGCTTACGAGATCCATGCCCTGTGGTCCAGCTCAGAGAAGCTGCTACACATCAACCATCTCGATATGTTGGCAGTTATCAAGGCTCTTCGCGCTTTCTATCCTCTCGTGGTTGGTCGTGGAGTACAGGTGGCTATGGACAACATGACCACGCTGTATTACATAAACAAGCAGGGAGGCACTCACTCTTTGTCCCTTCTGTATTTAGCGATCCACCTTTGGGAGTGGTGCTACGATCCCCACATATTTCCGGTCGCCATCCACGTATCTACAGAGGACAACGATGTGGCCGATCGTCTGAGCTGCCTAACCACTCAAACTCATGAGTGGGTTCTCGACGACTCTCTGTTCTCATATCTGCTACAGGTGGGGCACACCAGCCATCGACGTCTTTGCCACTCAGATGAACACAAAATGCAGCAAATTTTGCTCTCGAGCAGGGAGAGGCATGGGCTCTTTGGTTGATGCCTTCATGGTGACCTGGGATGCTGTCCTTCTTTATCTTTTTCCTCCCATCCCGCTCATTCAACGGACGATTGTCAGGATCCGCCAGTTGCGAGCCAATGCCATCCTGGTAGCTGCATGGTGGCCTCGGCAACCATGGCTTACCACCCTCAAGACCATCGCATCCGACTTCCTGAGGCTGCCTCCCCAACCATTCCTCCTAAAACAGGACGGAGGCAAGGTCTGTCACCCCGACATCGAGTTGCTCCACCTTACAGTATGGAGGATTCTCCCAGTATAAAGGAAGTGTTGGACAGAGCTAGAAAACCTTCAACCAAGTTATTATATTCTTATAAGTGGTCTGTTTTTACCAAATTCGCTGCTTCCAGAGGTTTTTTGGCTGTTCCAGCTTTGTTAGATACTCTTATCGCTTTCCTACGTTATCTGTTTGATCGAGGGCTGGCACATTCTACACTGAAGGTTTATATTTCAGCTGTTGTTTCTTATCAGCCTGTGGGTTCAGAAGCTTCCCGTTTATTCTCGCACCCGACCTCGAAGAGGTTCCTTCGGGGTCTGCGTAACATTCGTCCACCTGTACGGCCTCCAATCCCTCAGTGGTCTCTTCAAACTGTTTTGCGGGCTCTTGCGCGCCCGCCATTCAAACCTATGGCTTCTGCTCCTCTAAAACTTCTTTCGATTAAGACTTTGTTTCTTGTGGCTGTTATGTCTACACGGAGAGCAAGTGAGTTGGCTGCCCTACGGTCCGGTTTCACCCGGACAAGGTCGTCCTATACCCTGATGTGTCCTTTCTCCCTAAAGTGATTTCGAGTTTCCACGTTAATCAACCTCTGATTCTCCCAACGTTTTTTCCTAATCCCTCTTCCGATGTTGAGCGCATGCTCCATTCCCTTGATGTTTGTCATGCTTTGGCCTTTTACATTTCTAGAACTAAGGACTTCCGCAATTCTCCTAGACTGTTTGTTTGCTTCCACGGTCCACGGAAAGGTTATCCAGTCTCTCCTCAGACAGTTTCCAGATGGGTAGTTTCTGCCATCACTTTAGCCTATGAGCTGGCTGGCAAGGCTCCGCCAGATGTGTTGAAGGCACATTCCACTAGAGCTGAGGCTACCTCGACTGCCTGGCTGCGTGGCATTGAAGTCTCTAACATTTGTCGATCAGCTACTTGGTCTACACCATTGACCTTTGTGACACATTACAGGCTGGATGTCAGAGCCAAAAAGGAAGCAAGTTTTGGAAGGGCTGTGCTGACTTCAGTTTTACCGTGACGGCCCTCCTTCCGGTAAGTGAGCTTGCTAGTCACCCATTCGTGTGCATTCAGAGACCATGAAGAAGGAAGAGAGGTTACTTACCTGTAACCATGGTTCTTCGAGTGGTACTCTGTGAATCCACACGTCCCACCCAACCTCCCTGCTGTCCGTCACGGGTTGTCTAGAGCTTTGTAATTCTCAGAGCTATGACAGCGGTGGACGTTAGGAACTGAGGTATCACGGGCAGTTGGAGCATGCGCACCACGGGGGGAACGTTCTACTAGTCAATTGTTTAAGCTCTAGAATATTCCGAAGAGTCCTGCGCAGGCGCAGTTTAACCCATTCGTGTGGATTCACAGAGTACCACTCGAAGAACCATGGTTACAGGTAAGTAACCTCTCTTTCTGTTCCTGCACTGGCATCTTAGGAACATTCTAGAGCTTAAAACAGATCAATTAATCCACACCTTCTCCCTACTGTGCATGCTCCCCCTACATCCACAGTTCCCCTTCAGCCGCTGCTGAGATGTACGTAACACCTTAGAGTATATAGAGCCTTTTATTTTGTTGAAGTTTCGACTGATTTTTCCCTCTCCTTCCAAGTTCTTACCTGTTCTTACCTTCCAGTTCCTTCCTCGCTGAAGGACACTCAGTGCCTTTACTGCTTAAGGGAGGAACATCAAATGCAAAACGGCCAATTGTATAAAAATTTACCAAAGTAGTGATTCAATTTTGGAAGTCTAGATCAAAGTTCTGTCTGTGGGGAAAATCCCCTCAAGCTATTGATACCGTCTTGAAATAAACTACTTCAATTTGAAAATCTCAGTTTGGAAGATACCGTGTCGACCACCTCATCCTGTACATGGGCTATAGGAATATCTTCCTCCTCATGGTCAGTAGAAGTGGTGGTGGTTATGGGATCAGGTCTCTGTCTACTATTTTCCTCCCCTGATTCCACTTGCTTGACACAATACACCTTTTTGGTTAGAGAATCATTTCTCTGCAAGTTGGGGTATGGTTGCCTACACTGGAATTGTAAGTGGCCTGGTTGCCCACAGTTAAAACATTTAAAATTCCTTTTGTCATTCTGAGGTACTTTGGCAAACCGTGCCTCAGGGTTTGATGTTTTTGGCGGGCTAGCCCTTGGCAACTTTGGGGAAGTCCCGCCCTGACCTTCTCTCTCAGGATTCCTGCTGAGGTAATTTTTATTAAAAGGCTTTTTATAGTTATTGTCCCAGTTTGGTTTATTTACTCTCAGCTCTGAAAATCTAGGGTTCCTGTAAGCATTAATCAAATCAGTTTGTTCTCCCGCTTCCCATAAATTTTTAGGATTCTTGTCCCTTACTAAATACCGTAGTTCTCCAGGTAATAGGGAGTAAAACTGTTCTAGCCCAATTAAATCCTTCAACTGTTCTAAAGAAGTGATCTCCTCTCTTTCAATCCACTTATCCAGAGTCTGCGCCAATCTAGCTCCCAACTGAGAGTACGATTCATCCTGCTTTTTAGAGAGAGAGCGAAATTTCCGCCTCAGGTGTTCAGAGTTCAGACAAAATCTTGAATAAACCATCTTTTTATATGCCTCAAAATCTCTTGCCTTCTCGGGATTCATCTGGGCATATATTTCTGCCAGATCTCCGCTAACCTGCGCTCTTAAAACCATCATTCTATCTTCATTTCTGATTTCAAAGTCATTGCAGGTGCGTTCAAAAGCAATGAGGAAGGATTCAGGACAGTCCCCTCTTTTGTACTGGGGAAACTTCTTCAAATCTATCTTTGACAGGATTCCACCTCCCCACTGTTGTTATTATTTAGATTATTGTTTAGAGCAGAAATCTCTAGCTGTCTCATCTGTAGTTGAAAATCCATTTCTTTTTGCCTTAATTCTAGTTCCCTTCTTCTCTCCTCCTGCTCAAATTGTCTGGCCTCCTGCTCAGCTCTTTCTTTGCTTTCCTGTTCCCTCCTTCTCTCCTCCTGCTCAAATTGTCTGGCCTCCTGCTCAAATTGTCTGGCCTCCTTCTCAGCTCTTTCTTTGCTTTCCTGTTCAAATTGTCTGGCCTCCTGCTCAGCTCTGAGCTGTAGTTCCTTAAATTTAAATTCCCTTTCCAGTTTCCATCTCTCAAATTCTTGAGGGCTTAATTCCTTATGTCCCTCTGAGGTAACCTCAACGCCTATTTCCTTTTGGTCTCCCTCCAATTCCTGAGGCAACCCTTCAGACTCAGGACTCCCCCTTGTGGCGCGTTTGGGAGGCATCTTTTCCTTTTTGTTTATCTTTCTCTGAGGTGATTAGAGCAGCGTTCACAAATTTTCTTTTTAAAAGGACCTGTTTTTCTTATTTTACTTCCAGTTACTGATATAAATTTTTCAAGCCTTTTCTTTTAGTACTTTCCCTCAGATCTGCTATGACCTGGCTTCTGCCTTATCCACAGCGCTCTCCTATCTCAGAGCCTGGGATTTTACAGTAAGCCCTCTGATCCTCAGATCCTGAGGTAAACTCAGAAATTCCCTCTCAGAGAATCCAAGCCTTTTCCTTAGGTTCTCTCCCTCAGATCTGCTATGACCTGGCTTCTGCCTTATCCACAGCGCTCTCCTATCTCAGAGCCTGGGATTTCAGAGCAAGCCCTCTGATCCTCAGATCCTGAGGTAAAACTCAGAAATTTCCTCACAGAGTCGTTCCCTATCTTAGACCCCCCTGATCTGGGTTCTGAGGCCCCGCTACTAAGCTTTTCCCAAAAGCTCTAGCAGGAACCAAACCTCATTGCCACAGATCCTGTCTAAAAGGTACCCTTGACTCAATAAACTCTTTTATAAAGGCTTCACTGGATTTTTTCAATAGGCTTCACTGGATTATTTCAATAGGCTTCACTGGATTACTTCGTATCCCGCCGCTGGACACCAAATGTCGCGATTACCCTCGTCCCCTTACTTGACCGTCAAGACTCAGAGCACACGAAGGCAAACAATCCCCTCTTTTCCACTGCTGCCACCAGGTGATCACTAAATCACCATTACTTCAGGAAGATGATGCAGGTCCACACTTCAAAGTATTTTAAATATAACGTGTTTATTGTTTACAGAACTTGATAATAATTCATGAACATCTTCTTTAGGTAAATTTATTATTAATAACAATCATCTGTTTGATAATACACCCCTAACTAGAATCACTCCTCAGATTTCCCCAAACTCCACACTCTATCTCTACTCATCTCTCTGACTATCTCTCCCTCTGACTCCGCCTCTTATTCTCTGCCTCTTGGCTCCGCCTCTCAGCAACATAAATATGCATGACTCACTCTAACTAAACCTGAGCCATGACCACATTTAAAGGAGAACGCTACAACCGTGTCGGCCACCTCATCCTGTACATGATCAAATAAATAAAAACATAGCAACACACAATCCACATAGCCATGTTACCTTCTCCATTGGACCTTGTTAAGCAGTTTTGGAATGAACCATCCGTGTCACCACCTACCTCCAGAAGGGCTCTATACAATTCAAGATAAAGAGGCCACTTTCTTCCTAAAGCATTCCCAACCCAACTCTATTGTCATGGAGGCATCTCAAAGAAGAACAAATGGTCATAATAACGCCATACTCAACAATAGAGATGGACATAAAATGAGCACTATTTGGAGACAAATTTACTCCACTGCAGCCCTTGGAAGCAAATTACCAAGCAGCCGTGGGTGCATACAATAATTTCTTTTGGGATAAATTGAAACCACTTCTCAACAGTCTACTGGACAACGAAAGGAGAATAGCCCTCACATTTCAGGAGAAACCTCTTGTGTTGACTTCACAGCAGATGCATTCTGCAAGACATGCAACTGTGAGAGCGCAACTAAGAACATATCGGCAGCCGTAGTCATCAGGCATTATGCATATTTGAAATCTGCCGGATTATCCGAGGAGTCTAGATCCAGAATAGAAGACTTATGTTTTGATGGTGCGGGCTCTTCAATAAGAAGACGGACAGTGTCATGGATAACCTGCATAAGAAAAGAAATACAACAAAAATAATGGGTTTCTGTTCTCAATATCAACGGAAACAATTCCGGCCATATTGGAGACATCCATACCCTTCACGCCAGCCAGTAAACAAGCTTGTCAGTCACCCATTGGTATGAATCACAGAGGCCACCAAGAAGGAGGAGAGGTTGCTTACCAGTAACTAGTTCTTCAAGTGGTCATATTGAATTCACACAACCCATCAATCTTTCCTCAGTCTGCCGCTCTACTGCTCTGTTTTTCTCAGTCGCGAACTGAGGATAGAAGGTGGGGCAGAGCACGCATAATATGGAGAGGGTGTGGATTTAGTGATTTGTTTTAAGTTCTATAATGTTCTGACGATACCAGTGTCGTGCAGCAGGATCTCCTTGGTGTGAATTCACAGATGAACACTTGAAGACCTACAGTTACTGGATCACCCTTTGCATCTTACCTTAGCAAACTTTTCAGGGTTTTTTTTTTAAAAAAACCCTTCTGGTAGTAGAAAAATGCCCCCCAAGAGCCTTCTTACGTTGCCTCTTCCTTTTCTAAATGTTCGTCATCTTTCTACTGACGAACACAGGAATGATTTGAATCGGTAAACAAAGAATGAATGCTGTCTTCTACCAGAGAAAAAGTTGTGAGTGTATAATCGTACCTTTGGAACAATTACAAATCTGGAAAGCCATTCTCCCTGTGGGAGGGAATGGCAGGAAGCTGAGGCCTAGGAGAACATTTTATTTATTTATTTATTTATTTATTACATTTATAGCCCGCCCATCTAGTCATATAGACTACTCTGGGCGGGTAACAACATATCATCTAACAATTTAACAATTTAAAATCATAACAATATATTACTAAATAAACAATGATCCAAGATGGAAGAAAACACAAAATAACAAAAATTCAGACGGTGGGTGGAGGGAAGGCTTGCTTAAACAGCCAGGTTTTCAGTTGGCATTTAAAGATGCCCAGCGACGGGGCCATGTGAATCTCAGGAGGGAGGCTGTTCCAAAGACGAGGAGCCACTGCCGAGAAGGCCCGGTTTCTTGTTTTTTCCTTCCGGGCCTCCCTCGACGTTAGGCTCCTCAGCCTCACCTCCTGGCTAGATCGGGTGATACGGGTAGATCTAGGTGGGAGAAGGCGTTCCGTCAGGTAGTGAGGCCCTAAACCGTTTAGGGCTTTATACGTAAGCATTAAAACTTTGAAATCTACGCGGAACCGAACAGGCAGCCAATGCAAGGCGGCCAGAGTGGGAGTAATATGTTGATGTTTCCTTACCCCACTGAGAAGTCTGGCTGCCGCATTCTGCACCATCTGGAGTTTCCGCATAGATTTCAAAGGCAGCCCCACGTAGAGAGCATTACAGTAGTCTAATCTCGAGATTACGAGCGCATGGACCAAAGTGGTGAGCGACCCAACATCTAGATAGGGACGCAGCTGGGCTATCCGCCAGAGATGGAAATAAGCGATGCGGACCACTGACGCTACCTGGGATTCCATGGTGAGCGCCTGGTCCAGATAGACCCCCAAGCTGCGCACCTCACTCTTCGCAGTGAGAGTCACCCCCCCAAAAGAGAGGGAGTTTCCCAAACCGCTGATGGTAGGCCCCCCGACCCTCAGGACCTCCGTCTTGTCCGGGTTCAGCCTCAGCCCATTTTCCTGCATCCATTGCAATACAGACCCCAGGCAGCGCTGCAGGGACAGAACGGCATCCACTGTAGTTGGCAAAAAGGAGATGTAGAGCTGTGTGTCATCGGCATATTGATGGCACGATGCTCCACACCCCCGATAACCTCGCCCAGCGGCCTCATATAGATGTTAAACAGCATTGGAGAGATGGTCGAACCCTGCGGAACCCCACAATTGAGGCTCCACATGAGCTATCTTCGACTTCTTAAAGGACAATTTCTGTTGAAGGCCTTGGAGGCTAGTGTTTAGGGAGAAAGAGTGAAGCAGCCTTTGCTGTCTTTTATTGAGGTTGCTGCGTTGGGTCTGTGATGGGGATTGGTCAGGCAGAAGTTCTGGTTTTAACCTATAAAGCCCTAAACGGATTCGGTCCAAGCTGTCTAAAAAGCCACCTCTCCCTCTGTCAGCCTGCCCGGGAATTAAGATAATCAGGGAAGGCCTTTCTCTCAGGTCCACAACCCTTACAGGTGTGCTTGGTGAGGGCATGGGGTTAGGCCCTTCTCTGTTGCTACTCGTGGACTCTGGAACTCCCTGCCACAGGATGCTAGGCTGGCTCCATCTTTGCTGTCCTTCTGCAGGCAGGCAAAGACCTTTCTCGTCACATAAACTTTTCCTTAGTCACTGGCAGCCTGAGAGGGTTTTTAAAATGGATTGTTGTGCTCTGTTATTTTTAGATATGCTTTAGTATTGATTTTATTGGCCGTTTTTAATACAATACTTGTTTAATTCTTTTATAATATTTGTATACTCACTGGTTTATTTTTTCAATATTATCTTTTAACTGTTGTAAGCTGCCTTGGGTCCTTTTAAGGAGAAAGGCAGGGCGAAAATATTTTAAACAAACAAGCAAGCAAGGAAGCTTGAAACCCTCAAAGCCATTGTGCTCCTTATTAATTTTCTTTCTTTTTTGTTTTTGACAGACTGTATTCCTTCCTTGTCTCATCTTTGCCGCCTAGAGATCCGCTCACTTTTGACCAGCAATCATTTACGAACGGACCATTTTGTCCGTCAGTTGCCACTGCCCACTTGCCTGCAGGACTTCTTACTTTACTCGGACGTGTTAAGGACATCCACCATTTCTGAACATTGGCTTAACTTGTGGGAAGAGTATGAAGGAAATGGCTTGCTCTCTGTTTCTGCTTCTGAAAATGTGTAAAGAAGAGGAACGTAGAAGTGGCACAAGATGGTCAAGGTGTGTGGTGTCCCGTCATCAAAAAGACCAAACTGTTGAGCCTGCATTATAGATACCGGAGTTGTAAATATCTACATTATTGCTCCTTGTAGGACGTCCTCTCTTCAGTGACGTCGTTTGGATGTCTGCAGATGAGCTTGTAAACATTTTTGTTTTCTCTCAAAATAGTCCAAAATTCAAATGAACAACAATAATGTATAGGAATAAATATTGCGGATCACTCCAAAATAAAGACCATTTCTTTCTATATGTTGTTATCTTATTTCAGCATCACAGGCAGAATTAGGAAAGACATTACCACAGCAGCTTCCATTCTGTAGTCTCAAGCAATGAGGCATTTCCAGGTAAAATCGCACATTCTCTTTCCCCGCCTCCCCGGGCAATGACCCCACTCACCACTCAGAGTGCGCTCCTCTCCTCCGTCTCTTTGGCTGTTCAGCCAGTCCCCAACAGGAGCATGGGTTGGCCTGTCCTGCCTCCTTGTCTGAGTGGGCGATCAGCCAAGGAGGCGGGGCAGGGAAGCCTGAGCTCCTGCCAGAGACTGGCTGAACAGCCGGAGGAGGAGGAGGAGAGGAGCAGTGTGCATGGGCTGGTGAGTGGGGGATCCAGCCTGGAAGGTGCGGGAAGGGAACACACAGCACCAAACTCTGAATCGAGGTTCATGCCCATCTCTACCCGCAGATTTCCATGGGACAAAAGTGTGACTTGACATCTTCTGCATCCACACCCAGAGAGAGGCTGCTTGGTTTATACCAAAATTAAACACGTCATGTTTTGCTTAATATTATGGGTAAATATGTAAACGCTGGACTGGGATTTCGACCGTGAAACCTCTAGCCCAGGGGTCAGGGAACTTTTTTACCTTTTACCCCCCCCCCCCCCAAAAAAAAATTATATACGCCGACATTACCCCCTTTATGTGAAAGGAAGGAAATCATACATTATTTGAATTCAAAATCTTATTGAATCTATCCAAAATTACTTTGAAAGCTTCAACCAGATGGGTGCCGAAGAGGGAAAGCCGAGGTGGGCACCCTTGCTCTTGATGCTGCGGTGGAAGCTAATTCATGAGGAGTTCTTGACTTGACGGTGGCTTTACTGGGCTGTTGAGGGCGGCCACGTGAGACGAGGAGGGAGAGTGAGGGATGGGAAACACAGCGGTTGTCTGGGGAAATGGCAGGAGAATTCCGCCTACTTTAGCTCGCTTTCTCTCTTTTGCGAGAAACGGGGACTGAAGCCCATTGAAGCCTCCTTTCCCCTTTCATCCCCGACCCCCAAATGACTTCCTCAGGGGCCTTGGGGACGGCAAAAAGGAAAAGGGCTGGGAAAGCGGAGCGGCGGGGGACATGGCTCTGCTTCCTCAGTGACCCTGAGGTGTTTTGAGGAGTTCATGCGTAAACAGCCAGGGCTTCCCTTCCCCATCCACCTCCTCCACCTTTTTACATCTTCTCAGCCATTCCAGCTTTTCCTGAAGGGGGGGATGCCTGCCGCCTGCGAATAGCGCCTCCAGGCTTGTGAAGGCGAAGGAGGAGGAAGGGGCAGGAAAGCTGGGCTGCCCCCCTACACCTGCTGCTGCACCTTTCCAAATTCTTCTTGGGGCCGCCATTTGGGGATTTGGTGACGCTGGGCATGTAGAGCCGTGTGGGCGCATGCCCTCGCCATCCCCAACCCCACCTCCCTGCCAGTCTGCGCGCTCTAAGGTGAGGGCGAAGGAGAAGCGCAGCCTGATGGAGACATGGCCTGCAGCGATGAGCGCGGGAGGAGCTGGGGGGAGAGGACTTTGGACACCGACGGCCAAAGACTTCCCAGTGCTCGCTGGCTCGCTCTTTGGCTGCTGTTGCTCGACGCAGCGCAACGAGGGACAGCTATGAGAAGTCGCCTGTAGCCGAAACCTTCCCCTGTGGATGTTTGTCCCTCCTTCGGAACCTGCTCTGAAGAGAAAAGGGAGCGGAGGTGGTGTGGCGGGGTGGGGGTAGTAGTGCGCTGTGGAGAGCGAGGGAGCCCGGCTGCGGTACCTCCCCTCCTTGCCAAGTTGCACACTCACCTGCTCTCTTCACCCCTTCTTTTGGTGGAGCTCACCCACAGCAGCGGTACAGCATGTGGATTGGCTCCCCGGCTTCCTCCAGTGCCTCTGGGCCCCGCCTCTATCAGCAAGGCAAGCACGCAGACACAAGGACCTGACGCTGCACTGCACTGCATCAGGTCCTTGCAGGTATACACATTGTGGGAAATAAAATGCCTGGGGGTAATGAGGACGGTCGCGCTGCCGCGACCGTCCTCATTACCCCCAGGATTTTCATTTTTACCCCATTTGGGGTAATTTAGCCCTGTTCCCTGACCACTGCTCTAGCCTGAGATAGCCGTCTTCAAGACTGGCTCTGTCATTCAGCAGAGAGAGGTATCAACTTCAGATGGCAGAGCAGAAGGCATGGGTGACCAGCCCTAACATGGGGAATCACCCTTTTTTACTGCCCTTTTCTTTCACCAGGCTTGCCTTAAGCCCAAATCATAAGAGCACAAGTGGTTTTTAAATTGAAAGATAAAAATAAGATCTTTATTGAAATATTACAACGGTTAAACTGCACAGTCTTAAGCTTCAGGTTACATGAATCGTAAGCGTCAACTTTCCTAGGCCAGATCTAGCTCTCCCTGATCCAAAGTATTTATCTTATACAGCCCACTCTAAAACTCAGACTCCTTTCCTTAGATATAATTTAACGCTCTCCCCATCCGTCCTGTTCAGCTCTTCTTTATATATCTCCTGCTGGCTCCTCTGGATTGGCTCTCCTGACTTCTTCCAGCCAATCACTTTCTTTCTGTTGTTGCTGGGTAAAATGGGAGAGAGTTGTGCCACAGCATGACAGACAGTGCCCTTGTGTCCTGCCAGTGAGGGTTTCAGCTCCTCCAAAGGAGCCTTCCTGTCCAAAATGCATTGGTGCATAGCTCTCCAGAGGCTGGTCCAAAATGCATAGCTCTGAGGGAGGTTTCCTCAAAGATGGGTCTAGTTGGCACCAGCTGGTTTGTGCAAGTGGTACTTCCCTCCACAGACCGTGGGTTATGGCAGGAATGGTTGGTGCAGTGATGATGAGAAGAGTGTGGGGGATTTCTGCATCAGGTGTTGATAAGAACTCAGGTTCTTATTGTGTTAAGTCTTTTATCACACCTCCAACCCCCCTGCCGTAGGGGCCTAAGCTTCCCTAAAGGGAAAAAAAATGCATTTCCAGTAATTTCTCTCATATCCTTTCTCCGCCGATTGATTTCCCCTGATCTTCCCTTAGCCCTGCTTTCTTTCCAGCCTCCAGATCTTCAGCGTTGAAGGATGGATTTGAATCACAAATGGCTCCCCGGTTTCTGAATGTAGAGTGCAGCTTCTTCTTTTACAATGCAATTTCACTCTGGGGAGAAATTGCATTGAGAGCTGTTTTATGCTAACAGGAGCACGCATAAATATTTGATACGCTATTCAGGTCAAAACCATGAGAAGGTGGGAGTCTAGACAGACTTTTTCTGTATTAGTATTATTGTGCTATAGAAATGATGACCTCTCTCCCCCCCCTCCCCAAATTCAAATAGATAGATTTGATTTTAACTGCTGAAAGCGGGGAAAGCACAGGTATCTTCTTGGCAGAATGTAAAATACACTTATTTAGCATTTTATATTCCACATTTAGGGATGTGGTGGCGCTGTGGGTTAAACCGCAGAAGCCTCTGTGCTGCAGGGTCAGAAGACCAGCAGTCGTAAGATCGAATCCACGCGACGGAGTGAGCTCCCGTTGCTTGTCCCAGCTCCTGCCAACCTAGCAGTTCGAAAGCATGCAAATGCGAGTAGATAAATAGGTACCACCACGGTGGGAAGGTCACGGCGTTCCGTGTCTAGTCGCGCTGGCCACGTGACCACGGAAACTGTCTACGGACAAAACGCTGGCTCTACGGCTTGGAGACGGGGATGAGCACCGCGCCCTAGAGTCGGACACAACTGGACTAAATGTCAAGGGGAACCTTTACCTTTACCTATTCCACATTTCTGACTGTGTAACATCATCATGTGAGAGCCAGTGTGGTGGAGTAGATAGTTTTGGATCTGGGTCCGAATCCCTGCTCAGCCTTGGAAACTCATGGGGGTGGTGGCACTGGTAGAACCACCCCTTCAAGATCTCCCATATCTCAAACATCCTATCAGCGTTGTCATAAGTCAGAAATGACTTGACAGCATGTAAGAACAACAGCAACACCACTGCCGCCGCCCCACAGCATGGTGTAACAGTGGGGGATCCTTTTTCACTTCAAGGGCCAAATTCAATTTCAAACATGTTCTTGGGGGAATTCACTGGAAGTCCAGTAGTGAGTGGGGCCAAAAGAAGGTGTTTGCTTAAAACTCTTAGTGCTGGTAAGTAAGCCTTAGGAGAGGCACTGCACCTTTTTAGAATGGAACAAACCCATACAGGAGCTGGGAAATAATTGCATGGTGGTATCATGGGGGAAGGGCCGTGTTGGGACACCCAGAGGGTTGAATTCACTCTTGGGACCTGAAGTTCTGCACCCCCGATTGAGAATCACAGCAAGGAAGACTTGGATCCCATTCTTTACTCAACTAGTTCACTCATGGCAGTCTGGGCCAATGTCTCACCCTACATTAATTTGTAGGATCGTTGGAAGGATAAACATATTTGGTGGAAGCACTTTCTACTCAAGTCTGAGCACTTTGGAGGCAGTGTGGGACATAAACTGTATCGGGTAAATAAAATTCCTCTTTAAATCAGCCGTTTCCCAACCCAGCAACCTTATAAGATGCAGGTCCACTACTCCTATCATCTCCAGCCAACAAAGTCCATGTGGATTGTAGTCCACCACATCTGAAAGCCACCAGATTTGGCAAGACTGCTGTGAACCAAGACTGGTGAATTGAAATTAACCAAGCCCTTTTATACATGTTTACTCACAAGGAAGCCCCACTGAGCTCAGCAAGATTCCCAGGTAAGTGTGTACAGCAGGAACAGGAACGTTTGACCTGTCACACATTCTGGCTTGTAAATCCTGCATTCCCTTATCATTGGCCACAGTGGGTGGGATGATAGAAATTGTAGTCCAGAGCATCTGGAATCTCACAAATTTCCCACACTGCAGCCAAGAATAGTGAGCCATAAACCCTGTGCATGATGAGCTGAATGTAGCACTCAGAGCATGCCGTGTTCACAGTACACCTGTACAGAGTCGATCCTTCCCTATCCAAGCCCTGCATCAGTTGGTCAAAGAAAAGCCAGTTAGCCTGCCTGGCTTTCCTCTGACTAGAATCCTTCCCCTCCTGTTGATTCAAAGGGTTGCTTCCTTCTGTGTTGTTACAGTGGAAGGAAGGCAGAAGCTCTTAATTCTCATAGAGACAATCTAGAGTTCGCCTGCATTTGGATTCTAAGGACAAAGTTCTTAGGAGTTTCCTTGAGCCTCTGAGTAAGAGGATGACTCTTGGGGAATGAGCAGGGAATAAACCACCGGAGGAGGAGAAAAGGCAGAGACTGGAGTACCAGCATCTCAACTTGTGAGTCTTCTTGTTAACACAAGCCCTGTTGGCGGCAGCAGAAAAATATTCCCAATTGGCCGATGATGAGCCCTCCATTGCTGGAGCAGCAGTGTTTTGTTATGTGTTCTCAAGTTGGTTCTGACTTATGGTGACTCAATGAGCAAATGACCTCTAGAAGGTCCACCTTTGATCAGGCCTGGCAAACTAGAGGCTGTGTCCTCCCTCAAGTCAGTCCATGTCTTGTCTTTCCTACGGCCTTCAGTTTTCGTAATGTTCTTGCTTTTTCCAAGGAGTCTTGCCTTGCCTTTTTTTTAGCTATGGTGTAGAACCTGGAAAAACTCCTTGTGTGTCATGTGTGCAATAGATAAGACCATGTAGATGTAAGTCTTAGGAAGAGTGGTGGCAGATGTATATTGCCCACTTGTCCAGCCACCAGAAATGTGTTGTTTCACTCCTTGTTCTGGATTACCAGGTAAAATATAGGTTTTACCAAGATTCTGGATCTCTGTACATGGATACTGTTCATATCTGTTTTCAACAATCTTCTACTCCCAAAGCAATCCAGGCTTCTTTCTCAACCCTGCCCTGCCTCTGTGATGTCACCATGGCCTGCCCACCCTGACAAGGACCTCCCCACCTTGTCTGAGATTTTTGGCCCTGAAAGCAGAAGGAAAAGGGTGTTGCCGACATTTCAACCCTTGTAAGAGTTTTTTTTTTCCATGTCACCTTCCCTTTTCCTCAAAGCACCAACCTTTTACATGTTGAGAAATTATTTCCTGGCACAGTGAATGTTTGTTTTTATAGTTTATGGTGGAAACGGAGCCCCTTATCGACTGATGATAAATCCACTTCAGATGCCAGAGCACAGAATGGTTAAATCCGTGTTCATGCAGCAGAGGAATGTTAAACATTTGGCCAGGGAATAAACTTCACTAGCTATTTATTTTGAGTCAATAAAGGTCTCCACTCCTCTCGGCTTCCCTGTATTAAATACTGCGTCCCAGTGGAAGAAATACAGCACAGCATTGGTTCCTTGCTGGAGGAAGACGGGTTGCAACGGGATGACCTGACAACAGCTATTGACGTGGTAATATAATTGAGAGCTTGTTGGGAGAAATGACGGGAAATTAAGGACATAATTAGCATGGAAGAAATCGTTGTTGCTTACAACAGGGTGCTGTAATCGTTCAAAGCAATTTGTTGATGTCACAGGCTTTCTCTGTGTGGTCTGTTATGGTAGGAGAAGTGAATGTAAAGTAGAGCTAAGCATTCATAACTTGTTTCAGAGTTGTGAAACTTGCTTTCTTGGACTACAACTCCCCAAATCCCACCAAAAGTCGTAGTCCAAAACACTAACATTTCCCAGGCTGTGGCTTAATTATTAGAACGTGAGTAGAGAAAGTTTGTAATGCTGCGTAATGGTTGTTCAAAAAATCTGCAATTACATCTTCAGGCCATTACATCTTTCCCGAAGAGGGGTCTCCCTGACCCATTGTTTGTCCTCACAACTGTCCTGAATCTTCTAGTGAGTTAAAGGTTGAGCAGCAACTTGAACTAGGGTGGCAGTGAGGTCTCTCCTTCACTCCAATCTGCTACCTTGCTTCCAGTGCCTCTTGGAGGTTCCGTAGGGACGGGTGGACTCCTCAAGGTCTAGTCTTGCAAGAATTCACCCCAAATGGGTTGATTTACGTGAATTCTTGAAAGGGGAACTTCTAGGAGAGCAGGTTTAGCCACTGAGTACATGGTTTCTCTGCTGATAGAACAGCTTCCACCAGTGGAACTGGTAAGGGGGAGAAATTATCTTCTATTCACAGCCCTTTGAAACCTTCTCCAAAAGTCTGAGAAACCATCTGAAGTAGGTTTATGGCTACTTACATAGCTCCAAAACAGAGCCCTGTGGCATAGTGGTTAAACTGCAGTACTGCAGTTGAGCCTTTGCTTGTGACCTGAGTTTTGATCCAGACAGATTCAGATAGTCGGCTCAGCCTTCTATCCTTCTGAGGTCAGTAAAATGAGTACCCAGCTCACTGGGGCTAAGTTATGACTGCTCCTCCCTGCTATAAATTATGTTCTAAACTGCCCAGAGAGTATTTTAGCACTGGGAGGGATATATAAGGCAAAACAACAACAGCAACAAAGGAGAACTCTGATTTGCATACAATTGTAGATGTTAATTTATATGGACAGATGCAACATTAGAAATGATCTTTTTAATTTGAAAGAGGATTATAATGCATCACGTGAGCAAGTAAGACTTTGATCTGTGTGCCTGCCAAATCTACTGTCTTCAACCATTTTTGACACTCCCCTCCAAGTAACAATAAAAACTAACACATAAATATTGTGCTGCACAGAAAAAGTGACGACAGTCGTTGAGATCTCACCGTTCCCCCACCCTGCAAAGTAAAACATTTCAGGCCACGCCATTACTTTTAATGTGTTATTTCTAACCTATGGAGAGATGTAGCCCTGGATTATATGACGAGTTGCAGTTGAGCCCATTGAAAACCATTGCACTTGAAGCATTATAACAGGGCACAAAAATCACATCTCTGAAGGCTCGTTCACATATCTGAGCTACTGTCTGCTTTTACTGCAATCTTGTGTGAAACAGATATGTGGGAATCAGCCCCAAGGTCTCTGAGTTCGGCAGCTTTCATTCAGCCTGCTGACTTCCTTCGTCTTGACTAGCTCCTAATTTATATCAGGGAGGAACTGTCAGACAAGAATATAAATTTATTACCAGTGAGTGATCATCTTGGCTTGGCTTTTAAACTTAGTAGAGTGGGAATTAAGAAGGGGAACCTTCTCCCCGTCTCTTCAGTTAATAAATACACAACTCAGGCCATTCAAGAATGTAGTTAGAGCTATACAGATCAATGAAATTCAAATAAAGTTAGAGAGAAATGCTTGTAAATCATGAATGAAAATTCTGGAAATACAGTAGCAGACCAACAGAGGGAGCTAGCTGACATGCTATTGCTAAGGAAAACCTTTTTCCCCCACCCTCTAGCTTGCCTTCATCGGCTGTATGAGAGCATCTTTAAACAGTAAACAGAATGCATCTCATTGATTATTCTTGAAATGAGAAAGGGACTTCTAATTAAGTGCATTCAGTGAGCAATAGTTTTCTATGTGTATGAATGATTCTAGATGCTTTCCTGATGCCCGTGCAAAAAGAAATGTGTTTCCTAAGGTTTTGTGTGCGTTTTTATATTGCGATCCATTTAAAGTAAGAAGAACATACATGTTCACCAACACAAGCTGTCCACCCTGAAACCAGATTTTAAGCACCTATGGGGACTCTGTAAGTCTGCATAAAAATTATTATAGATAAAATCCAAGACATTGCTACAATGAGGAATTCAGGATGCTTTTAGAAGTCGGTAAAGAATGAACATGGTTGAGAGCATGCATTTGCCCTTTCCTGGAACAATCAGGTTAAAAGGAATGGATAAAAAGGATGATGTAAGCAACGTCAACGGTTCCATTAGGAAACATTAAAAGATAACGGGAAAATAGGCACTGTTAGAGGAAAATGTTGACTGTTCGTTATGAATTGGAATCTGTGAGCAGCAAAATCAACGGGTTCTTTTTGTTGGAAATGGAAACATGTGCAAGTATGTTTGCATAAGTAGCCTTGTGCCTAAAGGAAGCAGTAGAGGCACAGGCTAGCGTTCTCTGGAGTGTCCGGTCTTGCTCTGTTTCATCCTTATCAATAGACTTACATTCACAGGTTTGACTTTTCATTCTTCCTCTTCCTGCAGACATTACCCTTCTGTATCTCTCTGGCATGTGGTTCCATAGCAGAATCAGAGAGCTGTAGAGAGGTAAATAATTCCAAGAGCCCTCTGTTTGAGCCTCGTGCCAGTGAAGGAATCTACCTCTGATGAAGGAGAGTCCACCACCTTCCAAGGAAATCCATTTCGCTGTCAAAAACTCATACCATCAGAAAATTCTTTCTTAACGGTTAGATGGAATCTCTTTTCTTAAAATTTGAATCTATTACTTTGCGTTTTACCCTTCAGAGCAGGGGCTCCAACCTTGGGTAACCCAAGTGTTCTTGGACTGCAACTCCCAGAAACCCTGGCCAGCACAGCTGGTGGTGAAGACTTCTGGGAGTTGCAGTCCAAGAACTCTGAATTACTGAAGGTTGGAAACCACTGCTTTAGAGCCACATAAAACAGTCTCCATCTTCCACATGGCAGCCCTTTAGATATTTAAAGATAACTGTAATATTACCTCACAAGGTGGCAATAAATACATTTGGTAAGGTGGCCATTGATTATATCCAACCATCATCCACACAAAGCCAACAGGTTTTTGGGGTGACTACAGTTCCCAGAATCCTTCAGCCAACATGGCCAGTGGTCATGTGATCTGGGGGATTGTGGGAATTGTAGTCCAAAAGGAACTTTTTCAAATTTGGGTCAGAATAAAGTTAAAATTTTAATCAGGAAGTATAGGTCATTGTAGCCTTCTCCAACCTGGTGCCTGCCAGATGTTTTGGGCTTCAGCTCCCATGGGCCTTTGCCCTTGGTCATGTTAGTTGGGGCTGATGGGAGCTGAACCCCAAATTATCTGGAAGGCAGCAGCAGGTTGGGAAAGGCTGCACTTGGATATTCAAGTATAGAACAGAAGACAGCTGTGTTGGCACTCATATTTGTTGGACCACATAAGTCAACATGAGTCAACAATGTGATGTAGTAGAGAAAGAAGCTATTGTAATAGTAGGTTGCATCAATGGAAGTATAGTATCCAGATCAAGAGAAGTAATAGTACCACTAAACTTAAAGACATTGAGGATTAACTGGGCCTAGCTGCTTAGTTTCTTGTTCAGAAAGGAAGCTCCCAGTTAGCACTAGGGCAGGATCAAGAAGCTAAGCATTAAATCCTTTCAGTTTAGGCTCCCCCCTCCCAGGTGAACTACATTTTAGTGTCTGTAAGTCAAGTGGAACTCCCAGAATGTGGAATTATAGGATTTGTATTCCGAGAACTCTACAAATCCCAATTCTGTTGAGTTCTGAGTTGCCACCATTCTGTATGTACCAGGTTTAGGGACTCCAGATACATTCAAAGCCCTTCCTAAGCACCAGGTCACTTTCTCATTCTGCCAAAAGCCTTTCTAACCATTGGGTCAAACAAACCTGAAAGGGTTTTTTAAAAAAACATTGGCCAATCTAAAGCTGGTTGGATGAAGCAATGATCCCACGCTGACATGTTCTCACTCCAGCTAGACCAGCTGGCTAATTTATTTATCATTTTATTAGTGACATTTCCATCCTGCTTGTCCTTTCATGAGCTCAAGGTGCATCATGTGGAGCTTGCCCTTATCCTTCACCCTCACACCCTTGTGTTGTAGGTTAGGATGAGAGAACAGAACTAGCTCAACGTCTCCCAATGCATGTCATACTTCAGTGGACAGTAGAATGTGAGTGTCTAAAACTCAAGACCAACACCATAAGCCCTGCACGGCACCAATTCTTGCCACCTGGATACTACTCCTGCAAGTTAGTTTCAGGTCTGTATGGCAACAGCTTGGAATCTGGGCATTACACTGAGTTTTTGCAGAATCTCAAGTCAACTGTGATCACACTTAACCTTCAGCTAGCTTCTTCTTCCTTGCCTCTTTTCCTTAAGCTCTTTTACTTCCTGCTCAAGCTACAGCAAGCTAGCAAGTTGTAGGAGTTTGGGGTTACTGGAGCACAGACGTGTCCCCATTTAGTTTAGAAATACTCTGCAACAACTTCAAGGCAACAACTTCAAATTTGTTCTGTACCAATATGTTTCCTCTACAGTAGTCCTTAGCTTGTTTAGGTGAAACAACCGGCTTCCCCAGATAGACAATTATCTTGTTCCCTAAATGGAATGCAATGTTTTTAGTTTGAATAATAATAATAAACACATGCCATCAAGTCAATTTTGACTTATGCTGACCCTTTCCAGGGTTTTCTAGGTAGAGAATACTCAGAAGTGGTTTACCCTTCCCTTCTTCTGGGGGCACCCTTCTTCTGTGCAGCTTGCCCAAGGCCACACCAGCTGGTTCTTCTCCCTGGAGGCACCATAGGGAATCAAACTCCCAACCTCTAGCTCCACAGCCAGATACCTAACTCACTGAGCTTTCCAGCCAGCTTTAGTTTGAAAAGATGCAAAGAAATTCTTCGAATTCAGCAGGCATGGGCCTTATGCAATCTATCAATGTAGCAATCTCTCTCTGGTACTCCATATTAACTCATGCAGAACATCTGTCATACTCTGTGGTTTCCCCTTACTAATGAAGATTGAAATCATGCAGGAGCCTTTGGCAAGAGGACAGGAAAAGAAACCCACAGCTTAACCGTCTGATCAGGAGCATGAAGAAGTGGTTAAAGGTAGTTAAAACTAATTTCACCATGATAGCTTAACCTCCTCTGATATTAAAATTTATTTCCCCCCTGACATGCCCCAAATTCCATTTTCCTTTCAACTTTAACAAATGTCTAGGAAACGAATAAGTAGATTTTTAGTCTCTGGGAAATGCTGTATTTTAGTCTTCCCCAACCTGGAGAACTGCAGAAGGGCTGTGGACAACACCCTTCCTGTTGTCAGCACCCCCAGGACACTTATGCCTACCACCTTTTACCAGTGTGGCCATGAAAAGCCCCCTCTTCCTTAATTGCTGCATGCTGTTGATCCCAGGTGCAACAGACAGTCGCTCCTGCTTATAATCCATCCATCCATCAGTCAACCAAGATTAGAAAGCAGGTGGAACAACTCCACTGGAATGTTGTTACTTAGACTACGCCAGCCTCCCCCAATACAGGGCCTTTTAGCAGTGGAGTTGAATGGGTCCAATATCAGAGCAGAGGTGAACATCCTCTGGGGCTGAGTCCAAACTCTACGGGAGTTCAGGTAGCTTTTTCAGACTAACACTGAGACAGCAGATTCACCACTCCACTGATTTCACAGCACCTAGACTCGACAGCTTCTAGATGTATTGGAGTGCAGATCCAAGTACCAGCAGCAATCATGGGTATTGGACAAAGTGATAGGCATTGTAGTCCAAATGCATCCAAAGAGCATTGGGTTGGGTAGGGCTTCATAGGTGAAATTTCAGTCCTGGTATCAGGCACTTTCCTGTGCCTATCATCCATACATTCTTCTGTGGCAATCAATAGCTACAGGGCACAGAGGTAGACAATTTTTTTTTTTTTTTTTTTTGCGGAAATGATGGAAACATGGAGGATGGGATGGATAAAATCCTTGGATGACAACAGCATTAGCCAAGTCTGAGAGTGACTCATACACCTAAATACAGCAGGGAGGCATGTATTCTGTCCATGAAAAGAGGTGGGGGAGAGGATCCTGTCATTTATCACAGATAGTAAGATGTCTAGGGTCAACCCTGCCATGTGTGTGTGTGTGTTTTTAAAATTAATTTTTAAGGAAAGGCATATACATGTGCAATATATGCACAACTGTTTAGGGATTAAGGGTCACCTACTCCTGGGTGAATGGCAATAGGGTTGCAATCTTGGTAATCTAAATCTTAAACTCTGTAGCCAGAATCTTACTGCTGATTTATGTCTGGGTAAGGAAAACCACGTAGGCCTTGGTGGCAAATAGCTGCTCATTAATAAGGTGCTGGTTGCATTCCTGGGCAAGCAAGTAATTGCAGTATCAGGCACACATGTAGGAAAGCAACCAGCACCTTGTTAATGAGTGGCACTCTGCCACCAAGATTTACGGAATTTCCCATAACGCTACCATAAATCAGCAATAGGATTCTGGACAATATCTCTTATCCTTGGCTTGCACAAAGCCTTCTTGTGCTTGAAAATATGTGAATCTGCTTCTTTGTACAAGGAATGAGCAGTCTGAAAATATTATTTTATTTTGCTTTATTTAATTTAATTTTGTTATATTTTATTTTTACCTTTTTGTCCTCCTTAAAAAAGGACCCAAGGCAGCTTACATAATTAAAATACGGTATTTAAAAAACAACAGCAAGTTCATATAGAGCAATCTGCTCCTTAATGTCTACTTTAGGTTTACACACCTTTGTAAACACAAACTTGGGACCAACCTATGACCTCCCCTGTGTGTAAAAGGTCTTTCGAGGCCTCAAAGAAGTCACTGTCAGAAATGATTCACCTCTGTGTTAACGTCCTATTATTTGCATGTCTGTAGAAGCCATGGAGGAAAGTGACACAGAATCTCAAATAACGATATCAGGTGATCTTATTATGGTGTTGGGTTTCAGAATAGATACAGGCTTTGTCAGGAAGCAGCAAAGTAGAAAAGAGTGATTCTGTGTTTTGAAAATACAAAACCTGCTGTCAAATTCTGTGCAAAATTCTCTCAAGCTCCTTTGTTGGTAGAAAATTGCAGGCAGCCAAGCTGGGTATAATTTCAGATACTGTGTTGTGAAAAGAAGACAACAGAAGCCAAACTGGGCAGCTTTATGTAATGTTCAGATGGGGTGACTGCCCTTTGCCCTCAAGAATGAATCCCAGTAGTATGACATCCTGCTTTTTCCGTGTATGGCCACCTTTAGCTATGATGATGATGATGATTTTATTTGGATTCCCTCCCGTGACCACAAAACAAACACCCTTTTCATTGGATTTCACTGCAAAGCATCTTGTGAGCAGAGAGGGTAGGCTGCCGAAGCATCTGCATATTTTTAATTATGTCCCTTTGTTCGGCTCATGAACTCACTCTTATTTACTATTCTGGCATGAGTACATATGGCCATTTAAAAGTCCCCGGCATGCTGCTGCTTAAAACGATCACATTAGACCGATTAGTATTTTTGGACTGTTTTTAATTCTATAGGAGTTGCCCCTTGGAATGTAATTAAATTTGATCTCGTTTTCTCTCTTTCTCACTAAGCCCAATGAATAATTCATCGGCTTTAGTCATCATCAGGTTTTGTGCTTTGTGAAATTCTCAGATGATGCACAAAGGTTACATATGTCCCCCTCCCCTCTCAAAAAGAAGAAGAAAAGGAAGAAAAATAAAACATTTTTTTTCAAAAGAACAAAAAGAAGAGGGGGAAAAAGAAGGAGAAAAGAACTGTCTCATTTCCAAGAAAGATGCTGAAGATGTAGGAAAAGATCTTAGATGCACGTCGCCTAGGATATCCTATAATTTGGTAACATGGTTTGATGTGGTGGGGAGAGGGGAGAAAGAAAGAGAGAGATAGTGTGGTATAGTGGTTAGACAGGGACTTGTGTGACCTGTGTTCAAATCCATACCTGAAGTGGGGAAGAGAGCCACGTTCATAATTTTTAAGCTCATTGGAGGCAAGGCAGGATGGAAAGAAAGAAGGAAGAGAGAGAGAGAGAGAGAGAGAGAGAGAGAGAGAGAGAGAGATTGGTGCGTGCAACTGGACTGCTGAACTAGACCACCCCACCTTGTCCTTTTCATTCTAGGTTGAGGGATTCTGCCAAATGCGTTGAGCTATGATGAGAACAATACATGGAAACTGGCTGCAGGTAATCTTGTGTGAGTGGAGCCTTCTGTCCCCAGATGACAGATCCAACCAGTCACCCTTGCTTTAGATCCAATAGCGTCTAAGTAGAACTTGTTTGGAGGGTAGCAGGAAAGCATTAATGTTTTTAGCCTCTGCTGCTAAAGACTGAAATAGAGAGGGCTATCCATCCAAGTGAGGTAATGCAGGATTTGGACTTCGAGATTGGGAGCACTGAACTAACTGGGAGCTGTCCAGCACAAGCACTGCTGAATTCTCCAAAACACATCACTGGAATGAAAGGATGGGCAATTGTGGCTCTCCAAATATTTGGGACTGCATTTCCCATAACCCTCCCTATTGATTATGCTGGTCAAGGGTCACAGAAGTTACAAGAAAAAAGAAAAATGTGTCTAGAGGGCTACTGTTGTCTATTCTGGTGTAGACAATACAGTCTGCCTTAGTGTAAGGAAGGCCATCGTGTTTCTAAGGTCGTTCAGACTTCCCTCTCATTCTGTTTATTTTTAGGATGAGAAGCAGGCAGACGGGAATCGATCTTGGCTGTTATGCAGCAGATTGGCCAGGATTTTAGATTCCCAGTTCTTTTAATCGTAGCAGCAACAACTATAAAAATTCCCAGTCCTTGCACATTAAATTGGGTTGTTGAAAAAGATTGATTGGGGAGAAAACAAGAAGTGGGTTGGATTTGTGAATTTGATCCCAACATGGATCACAAATTCTTGAGCATGTGGATCCTTAATTCTTAGTGCCCTCTTGACACGCTGTTTTCCAATTGACTCCATTGGGTGGACCTCAAATGTTTAGGGGGAAAAAAAAGTAGGTGCTGTTAACTCTACTTTTGATTTACATATCCCAAACTACTCACATGTATTGCCTTCATGTAGTTAATATCTAATCTAGTTTGACCATCAGGTTTGGAGAGACGTTCAACATGGCCAATGCAGAGAAACACTGTTCACATGCCTAGTTTTAGACACGTGGTCATCGGAAACGTTTCCACGTAGTGACCCCTTCCTTGTGCATGACCCTAAAAAGGCTCAAGTAGACCCACTGCAGTGCACAGGTTTCAGTTTGAGAGGTACCTTTTATTAATGCTTCTCAATTAGAGATTGGTACCCTTAACTTTTTTGGTTTACAGCTTAGCATTTTTCTGGCATGGAAAATAAAGGGCAGAGATCTCTAAAAGGTACAGATGGAGCTTTATGACTGCAGCACAATGAAAGCTCAAGGAGAAATTAGACAGCTGCAGTCATTCACCTCCTGTCAAAAGGTGGGGCAAGTGCTGAGCTGAAAAAGTTACTTTTGGAAGTACAGCTCCAGATATTTTAAAATCTAATAAACTATCAGGTATCTTATTTAAAGAAAATATCACAATTTTTTTCAAATATGTGCGTCATCATGGAACCTAACCCATAAGATAAGATAAGATAAGATTGAATTGAATTGAATTGAAAAAAACACACAGAATTTTGCATGACAGCACATCTCAAGTATACCTGGCTATGTGAATTTAATATCTTACACTGGCTGAAATCTGGTTGCTTAGAGTAGTAACTCACACTAGAGCAGGCCCATTGAATTAGTGGGGATTTGGTGAGTCAACTCCTCTCTAGGTTCCATTGATTCAAATGGTCCTACTCTAGGTATGACTTACTATGCTAAACTAAGTCACAACTAGAGTCAGCCCATTTGAGTCAAAGGAACTTACAGAGGAGTTGACTCACCAAGTTCTTGTTGATTTAATGGGCCTACTTTAGTGCAACTAACTATGCTAAGCAACAGGATTTCAGCTCCTGAAGCAACAAAACAAAACACGGACCGTTTCCCATACTTAAATGATATGTCGTACCTCTTCCTCAACATTATTGAGGTTAGGATTTCTATTCTTATAGTAGACAAGAGAAATCTCTTCCAAGCAAGACCATGCCAGCCCCACATTTATTGTTCTTCTGTCTCTAGAGGAAGAGGTTTTCATTGAGGTGAGTCTTTGGCAGTGAAGCTGCCTTGCGGTAAAATGGGTTTTTAATCTAGGCAAGTGCTCTCGTGTGGAGGAGTATTTTATATTTCGTAAAATAAATCATAATTTTAGTAAGTTGTCTCATGTTTTAATTAGGCTATTTCATGCTTTCAATTTCTGCTTGTTTTATTCATTTTATGTAAGCCTCCCTGAGTCCCATTTTTTGGTAAGGAAAGTTGGGATCTAATAAATGTATGAATGAAGTGCTATGCCAGTGTTTCATTTCCCCCCCTTTTGCCTTTAACATCTAAAGCAGGTCACCTTATGTAGCTTAATCCTATGCTATAAATCCTTTTTCTTACTCCTCTGTGATGTGATTCCATATGTGCCTTCTGTTGAAAGATATTTCTTCTTCTCACATGTGCCTCTGGTGAATAGGTCAGAGTTGTATTACTCATTATTTGGAGAGAATCAGGTCATTGTTATCTTTATAACTGCTGGATAGCTCAGTGGTTTATGTCTCTGGCTGCGGAGCCAGAGGTTGGGAGTTTGATTCTCTGCTGTGTCTCCTACGAGTACAGCCAGCCTGGGTGGCCTTGGGCAAGCTGCACAGGATTGCAACTTGTTTTCTGCAATGGGTTGCTAACTGTAGCAGCTAGAAGGCAAGAACATACAACAGGAGCCTTTCCATAAGGGCAAAATCTTTACCTATTGAATTTGGTTGCTCCTCCTCATAACCCCAACCCTTTTTCCCTTTTACCTTTTGTATCCCATACCCTATCCCAAGTTATCAAAATAAATATTTAAATAACAACAACAACAAAAAGAATTTGGTTGCTGCAGATGGGTAAGCATTTCATTTGATTCTTTTTTTTATAAGAACCTTGCAAAATCCACAAATTTGTTGCAGAGCCTTGTATTCCAAACTTCGCCTCTTCCTCATTGAGCTGCCATCGTTTGTTTCCTTTTTCATGTTAGTTGGAGTGTTAGTTGTCAACAGGCATGTATCTCCCCTCCAGTTGCATTGCAACATTGGATATGTAGTCTTGTAATTATACAATTCCCAGTATGGTGTAACAGATAGCATGACAGACTAGGATTCTGGAGAACAGGGTTCAAATCCCTACTCAGCTATGGGAACTCACTGGGGGTTTGGAACTGGTAAAACCATCCCTTAAATATCTCACTTACCTTGAAGGCCCTATTAGGGCTGTTATAAGTCATTACTGACTAGAAGGCACATAACACACATAACTATACAATAACATAGTTATTCAT
The DNA here is from genome assembly GCA_037013535.1 of Intellagama lesueurii. Classification (NCBI taxonomy): domain Eukaryota; kingdom Metazoa; phylum Chordata; class Lepidosauria; order Squamata; family Agamidae; genus Intellagama; species Intellagama lesueurii. The sequence goes on along the minus strand of JBAJHW010000001.1, from coordinate 340,393,968 downwards.
AGCTCCACAAAATTTGATTTAAATTGTAATACTGATGTTACTGATGTATTAATTGGCAACTGTTTAATTAGTGGCCTTCGTCTCTCCTCTCCCCTTCTCACTGCATTGTTGATAAGGTCTATCTCTCCCATGCTTGTAATAAATGAAAGCTGAAAAATGGACATGCAGTTATATGATGTAGATGGAGTGCTAGGGATGGGATTTTTGGATTACAAATGCTAACATTCTCCATTCTGGGAGTTCCACCTGATTTACACCTTACACACACAGAAATGTGGCTCCTGTGGTGGTGGGGGGAAAGCCTCAGTGGGAAGGCTTTGGGACTGAGCTAGGCCGAGGTCCACCCAGTTGCCTGTTCAGAAAGAAAGCTCCCAGCTGACACTAAGGCAGGAACAGGAAGCTTTAGTAGAGCTAGGCCTAGCTCAATCTCAAAGCTGAGGCCTCTTCTCCCAGGTGAGCCACATTTAGATGTCTGTACATCAGATAGTTGTTCCAGAATAGTGATTATAAGATTTATAGTCCAAGAAGTAAAAAATGTATATCCCTATTGAGTGCAATGTGTGGGTTTCTGCCAGTTGTAATCTCCTGGTAGAACAGATCTTTTGGAAATTGAATCTTGAGTCTCTGTTGGATGGTTGGTAAATTTTCACTCATGCATGTTTTTAAAAGAGCCATGTCTCACCTTGCATACTTAGCATCATCAGTATACCAACCTCAAGGCATGAACCTGCAAAACCCTGAATTAATAGGCCTTGACTTGCCTTTTGAACCTGTGAGCAGCAGGCCTTGCTTGGCTATTACAAACATATTTATTACGTTATAGTTTGGCAGCAATCACTGGTATTTTGCTTCAAGCAATGGTCCTTCCACCTCATTTATTTGGTAATAGGTTTGAAGCCTATTTGTTGAAGCCTCTAGCAATTTTCTTTCATCATTCTTGTCTAACTGCTGCAGCTAATCACACTCCTGAAGCATGACACCTTCATTTCTCACCGAGCTGCATGCTTCCTTTAATATTGTGTCCCACCCCCTTCTCATCATCCTTTTTGGTATCTTCACCAACTTGGTCAACCATGGTTGTGTCAAGATAATTGCTGGGACAGAGATGGCCATACAAACCACTGAGCCACAGTACCTTGACTTTCTTGAAGTGGGTAACTTCCAAGGATGGCTGGGAAAAATCTTCCTGCCCTGTCCTTTCCCAACACTTTGATTCCTGAGTGCTTGAGCCTAGAGAATACCAAAACTCACAAGGTTGCACTCTTTTAACTTGTACACCAACCTTGCCAGGTAGGGAAACTAAAAATACCCACAAATGTAAAGGGATGCAGTAGGTGACTGAGGCAAGACCTGGATTTAGTACCAAAATAACCAGACAGCTATGATTTTTTTATTGTTTTATTAAAGATGTTGCAAAAAGTAAAAAAGAAGTTCAAAACAGTTTCAAAACTTGGCTCAAAAGATGCAATAGCAATAAAAAATGGTGATGCCAATCCACATTCAAAAACGTTTGAACCTAGGGGATTCTAGAACAACTTCCAAAGAAAATAATAAAGTTAACTATCCTGCATTGTTACCATTAGAAATGTGCATGAACTGCCAGTTCATTGGTTCAAGCTGGTTCATCCTTTGGACGAACAGGTGTTTGGTAGTTCCCAGTCCTGCCTCCTCTGGCAGGCACCCACTTAAAGGCAAAGGCAGTGCCCTGGCTTCCCTGCCCTGCCTTCTCCAGCTGCTGGCAAATAGAAGGGGAAGATATGGAGGCAGTGACAGATTTTACTTTCTTGGGCTCCATGATCACTGCAGATGGTGACAGCAGCCACAAAATTAAAAGACGCCTGCTTCTTGGGAGGAAAGCGATGACAAACCTAGACAGCATCTTAAAAAGCAGAGACATCACCTTGCCGACAAAGGTCCGCATAGTCAAAGCTATGGTTTTTCCAGTAGCGATGTATGGATGTGAGAGCTGGACCATAAAGAAGGCTGACCGCCGAAGAATTGATGCTTTTGAATTGTGGTGCTGGAGGAGACTCTTGAGAGTCCCCTGGACTGCAAAGAGAACAAACCTATCAATTTTGAAAGAAATCAACCCTGAGTGCTCACTGGAAGGACAGATCCTGAAGCTGAGGCTCCAATACTTTGGCCATCTCATGAGAAGAGAAGACTCCCTGGAAAAGCCCCTGATGTTGGGAAAGTGTGAAGGCAAGAGGAGAAGGGGACGACAGAGGACGAGATGGATGGACAGTGTCATCGAAGCTACCGACATGAATTTGACCAAACTCTGGGAGGCAGTGGAAGACAGGAGGGCCTGGCGTGCTCTGGTCCATGGGGTCACGAAGAGTCGGACACGACTTAACGACTAAACAACAACAACATTTGTTGGAGGTATTTTTGTACATTTTAGACAATTTAGTTGGAGTCATATGCCATCTATAAAACATCTTATATATATATTCTTTAAAATTTACTGATTTTTTAAGTTTAATATTATTGTGCCCACTCCTGAGTACTCTTTAATGTGAATTGGTGGAACCCCATTCAATTCAACTTTTGCCCTTTCCTATATTTGCTTACAGCTTGTTTCCTTGCTTGCAGTTTACCACTGACCACAGAAATTATTTCATGGTCCATGGTTCTCCTATAATCAGTGAAACAGAAAGACAGAGCTGAGTGCCGGCTGTATGCTGATGATCCCATTTCTCTCTACATCTCTGGATACTCTCAACTCCCAGATTCAATTTAAGAGCTTATACGAGTACGGTAGTGCATAGTTTTCAACCTTGAGCGCCCATATGTTCTTGGACTAAAACTTCCAGAGGTGTTCACTACTAGCTGTGCTGGCCAGGATTTCTGGGAGTTGTAATCCAAGAACATCTGGGGATCAAGGTTGGAAACCATTGGTGTAGTAGTTAGAATGTGTTCTCTGTGTGTTTTCTTCATAGGTTTTCTCATGGACTTCTATTTTGCTACAGACCAAATTGGGCATTACAGGGTTTGTGTATTCCCTACAATTAACTCATTAGTGTATTTCTCCTCCCACAATAGGATTAACTCAGAGACGTGTGCCTTAGCAATCAGACCTGCAAATTCTGCCCAAGTTTATTTTCCAACAACTAATCACAAAACATGAGATACATAAAGAAAATCATGTGTTGTGACAAATTAACATCTTTTAGTATTTGAGGTAAGCACTTCCTCCAAAAACATGTTCACTGTATATCTTCTAAGATTTCTGGAATCAACCAATAGTAGGACCCTCTGCCCACTTTACTTCTGTGTTTACTTTGGAAAGGAGCCTAAGAGCACCAGCCTGTTAGTGCTTGGGACCCACCTGAATAATCCGGGGAAAGCTGTCTTTGCTTCTTTGAATCTATAGCATTTGATTCTACCCTGATATCATTCTAGGGTTAGCATGACCTGACATCCTTAGATCAACATAATATTTCCTCCATTCCATTTTATATAGTGTGGTTTGGGGCTTTTTCATTGTGTTATTATACCCCAGTAGTTTTTAAAAGTGTAATATATGGCCTGATAAAGATTTTTTTTATAAGTTTGAATGCCTGTTCATGCATTCAAAGAGTTCTTTTTTTGTAGAGGTCCTACCCTGCTTTTGCTATAAATTAGGTAGGTTTCATAAAAAGAGGATGGTTTAATTAGAGCCATATTGTTAGATCAAAAGACAAAAAACTGGGAAAGTTATTTTTCAGAAGTTAAAGTCCTCATGGAAATGCTGGCAGGGGCATTTTGTGTGTTATAGTCTGAAAAGTAACTTTTCCAGGCTCTGGAAAATATCAGATAGCCATCAATGTCTTTCTTTAAGCTGCTAGGCAGTCTGAGAAATATTCAACTATGGTATTTATTTTCATTGCTGCTTTTATGTGAAAAGTAAACAGATTCAATTTCTTTCTGCAGGCATAGAAAACTGAATTGGGGAGAAATGCCGAACCATCTTCTCATAATAAATACCACGTTAAGTACCAACGATCACAATTTTACCAATCCTCTTAAAAATAAAGAGGCAAATTTCACATTGGACATTCAAATTTCACATAGGATATTATTTTTTAGTATAGCGTTGACTCCTACCAGTTGTTCCAAATGGGCATGAATGCTGAGTGACATGTCTTCAATTCAGAAATTGCTTCTTGTTTCCCTGAACAGCAAAATTACTGGGAGACCTGATATGCAGTCAGTCTCCATGTTAGGAGAGGAAATGGGTGGTTGATGCTCACATGTTTACAAATGAACTGGTGGCCTCTTTCGGACAGAGATTTCTTGGTGCCAAAGAAGCATGCAGAAGCCCAACCTCCTCTTTAAAAAAACCAGTTTTCTTCTGTTTGTGAAAACTGCTTCCTTCGGCTATCTCTCACTGTCCTAAAGAGTTAAAGATTGGCTACTTCCTGTCTCCTTCTGTCAGTTCTTTCTAAACCTCAAGTTGCTAACATCTCTTTTTTGAGATACCCCTCCTCGCTGGGCCATGTGTTCAGGTCTTGAGACATGTGCTTCTATCTAGTTTAGGATAGCTTTTCTTTCAGATGTTTTTCAAAATAAACCTAGTAACCTTTGTTGGTTTATTGCTCCAGAAAATAGAACAATAAGGTGAGTTTAAAAGCTCACAAGCACACTGTCTGGCTGTTTACTCTGCTAAGAGATCTCCTAACAGAGCTTCCCACAGACTTAACAGTCCGAATCAAAATTTACAACTGGTTTCAGTGCTTTTTGAAAGCCCACATTAACATCCATGGGAGGCACCATAGCACTAAACTCCATCCCTCCCTACAAAGCAATATTAAAAATAAACCATGCTTTCAGCAGGGACTAAATGGAGCAGAAAAGCACACACACACACAGAGAGATGCATTGCGCTATGCAAGACAAGGTTGTGTGGATGGTGGCAGGACTGGCATCTGGGTCAGGATGGGGTACAACACCTCACTCAAAAATTTGGTCATGAATTTCCCTCAGATGACATGATAACTACCAGGCTCAACAGTACAGAACCAGGTACTTTTAGAAGAGCAAATATTCCACACATAAATTGCCCTGTGAGACAAGCAGAGAGCCAGGTAAAGGTAAAGGTTCCCCTTGACATTTAGTCCAGTCGTGTCTGACTCTAGGGCGCGGTGCTCATCCCCGTCTCCCAAGCCGTAGAGCCAGCATTTGTCCATAGACCGTTTCCGTGGTCACGTGGCCAGCGCGACTAGACACGGAACGCCGTTACCTTCCCACCGTGGTGGTACCTATTTATCTACTCGCATTTTTACATGCTTTCGAACTGCTAGGTTGGCAGGAGCTGGGACAAGCGACGGGAGCTCACTCTGTCGCGTGGATTCGATCTTACGACTGCTGGTCTTCTGACCCTGCAGCACAGAGGCTTCTGCGGTTTAACCCGCAGCGCCACCACGTCCCTGGCCAGAAGTGACCTATAATTGAGGGGAAAAAACTCATCATTTCCTCACATGTGAATCAGAAGCACGCCTTCATATACGTTAGATATGTTCTTACCTTGAAACAGAAGCTCCGAGGACTTCAATGGAAACATGTAGGAATAATATCCCTTTCTGTGTTCCTGAAGTTCTGAAGCTAAACAGCAGCTGCTGTGCCTTTAACTGTACAAATTATTTCTCATTTAACCTTTATATAAAAGTTCCAAATAAATGCCAGACAAAAAACTAGGAATGATTTGCATTCATGATTAGATAGCAATCAAGACTAATTGTAAAAAGGTTGGCTTTCTATAAACACAGAGAGAAAAAAACCCGCACATGAAATTCAAATACACTTTAATTGATTCCCTCACTTCTCCACAGCATTCATGTTTTACTGTTGCCTCTTTCCCTCATTGCCTCTGCTTAAGCTGCTTTGCAAATAAGATTACTGCAAGTTACAGAAAGGAAACGGAGGGAAAAATACCCTGCTGTGTCAATTTGGTTTTTATTTGTTCACAATCTTGAACTGAAGCCTTTTCTGGAAGAGGTGGTGTATTCAGGGTGTGTTGTTTCAGTGTGCAAAGTGCATTTATGATGATGGGTTCATTCTAATAAACAGCCCAGTGTGTCAGCCAAAGTTAAAATGTAGGAGAACTGCTGGGTGACAGGAGGCAGCAGGAAATGTGACTGAGTTTTGTTAACTAGAGAATATTAACTGAAGAAATATCTTAACTGGCGAAATCCTTTCATCATGGCTTCTGGTGAGGCCCCAGAAGGGCAGAAAGAAAGTTAAAGATGGCAAAGAGAAGGAGAGCTTTATTATCTGTTACCGAACAGTGACCTGTTACCATCTGTTTGCCATATTAATGAGGGAACAGCTTGTATTTGCCAGGAGCTGAGGAAGATCTGAGTGACTGGGATCTTTGGGGAAAGGAAGAGAACATTTGACATTGTCAGATTTTTTTTTTGTTTCCTTTAAGGTTTTGTACCGATGCTAGGTTTTTCAGAGTTTTTAAAATTTAAAACGGAAATGTATTTATGGGATATGGGAAAATCTCTCTTTATTTGTATCAGAGTGTCACACATTAAAAATATAAGTAACATTAAAAACACATTAAAATGTTAAGTTGATTAGACTGCTTTTGACCAGAAGCGGCTACTTCAATAGTGTTATCTTGGCCATTTGCTAGATCTTCTTTTGTACACGTGGTGGGGCATAAATTGCATGCGCATAAGTGTTGCATGGATTGAATTTCTCCATAGTCACAGAAATTTTGTCCTGTTTTCCAAGTAGCCCTATTTTACTTGGTTATTCTTTGATCCTCCTACTTCATTTTGAAGCCCATTAAGTGACAAGCTAGTCTCTTGTCCTGATGGGAGAGTCTCTTCGGCATTCATTCATTCATTCATTCATTCACCAAGGTGTGCTATTTTTGTTCCCCATAGGTTTAGTCTAGCTTCTTCTGGTTTAATATTTAGAGCTTGAGATGTGTGCAGAAAACTTTTCATTGATTATTGCTGTAACTGCTGGATAGCTCAGTGGTTTATGTCTCTGGCTGCGGAGCCAGAGGTTGAGAGTTTGATTCTCCGCTGTGTCTCCTATGAGTACAGCCAGCCTGGGTGGCCTTGGGCAAGCTGCACAGGATTACAACTTGTTTTCTGCAATGGGTTGCTAACTGTAGCAGCTAGAAGGCAAGAACATACAAGAGGAGCCTTTCCATAAGGGCAAAATCTTTACCTATTGAATTTGGTTGCTGCAGATGGGTAAGCATTTCATTTGATTCTTTTTTTGATAAGAACCCTGCAAAATCCACAAATTTGTCACAGAACCTTGTATTCCAAACTTCGCCTCTTCCTCATTGGGCTGCCATTATTTGTTTCCTTTTTCATGTTAGCTGGATTTTGTAGGTCAGTGTTAGATCCAGAATTACACCCAAATACTTTGGGGTAGGGTAATGTTCCAAAATCTTGCCTTCAGAACCTCCTCTCTGCTTCTCTGTTCTTTAAGTGGAAGGCAGAGACCTGTTTTTTTTTTTAAGGGCTTGGTTTCAGCTGCTTGTTTATACAGTATAAGAAATGATGTTCTAATGCAGAGGTTAGCTGGTGCTTGATGCCCTCAATGCTTTTCAACTGGGCTGTTAAGGCAAGATCATGATGCATTGATGAATCTCCTGGAGTATGGGAATGCTGGTTGAACATTGGTGTAAATGTTAAAAAGTAATGGTGCCAGGACGCTACCCTGTGGGCGACCGTTCCTTTGATTCCTCCTGTGACTGTGCCTTCCTTGAAATTCAACAACAAAACTTCAGTTTTGAAATACGCCTCTCCCTTCAACAACACTGGGGTTAGGGCCACTGGACCCCCTTGTAGTTCAAAATCCATGTATAACTCTTATGCCACCCAAAACCTAACTACAAAGTACAAGCAGCTGATTAATACACACATACAGAACAGATGAGTTTATTGGATTAACTGTACAACATTCCCCAGCACTCTCCTCAGCCGCCACATGGAGCTGCCATGTCAGGAGAGGGGGCTAGCCAGGCTGATGCAGTTGGACTAGGGGCCGCCCCCGCCCCCCACCAACAGGGGCCTCAGTAAGTCTGACACCCACTTCCTAGAGATGAATAGCAGCGCAGTATTTATTGATTATTTATTTATTTATTGAAATATTTATTTATTTCTTGGAATATTGATTGATTGATTAATTGATCGATTGGAATACTTATTTATTGGAATGCTTATTTATTTATATATTGAAAATAAAATCAGTCTATAATCAAAACCAGGGTGTTTGTTGTGACGTCCCCTGACCATGGTTTCGGAAAGCAATCCTGACCTTCAATCCTGGACTGGTCACATTAACCAGGGACAAGGGTTAAAGTTGTAGGGAACTGAGAAAAGGCTGAACCAGGATAACATAAGATGACTAAGAGTTCTTCTGTTTGTGGCAATAGTGAAGTTGTTATGGCTAATCCTCTTGATCCAAATTTAATAAACCCTTGTTCAGCAAGAAACTCTTGTGTGTCGTCTGTGGAGTCTATGATAGAAGAAAGATTTCCTTCAGACCTCAGTGGATCAGGACGGGCATCACAGTTGCTCTACTATTTTTAAAATTGTATTTTCAAGAGGCTGTAGTACCAAGGGGCTAAATTTACAGTGTAGTAGAACCGGTTGGTGTCTAGAGAGCTCATATGGTTTCGTTTCGACCTGGTTCAAGTCTTCACTGAGACTTCACCAGGTAGTCTTGGGGCAGCCATTCACAAACAAGCCTGTTCTATCTTACAAAGTTGTTGCGAGGGGAATGTGAGGATGATGAAAGCCATATATGCTGCCTTGAACCCACAAGAGGAAACATGAGATATAAATATTACTGATATTGTTAATAATTGATAATACAACTCTGCCTCTGCGTGTAAAAACACACATTGGCCTGAATCATCTTACCAGTTATACTGCTGCAGTGTATACTCATACTTTCCAGGCTGGATAGTTGAGGATGCTGATTCCCAGAGAGACCCAGAAGGAGAAGCCCAGCAACCGGGCCTTCTCGGCAGTTGCATCTTTGGAATCCACTCCTGCCCAATATTTGCCTGGCCTCTTCACTGATTACCTTTAAGAGACTTTTGAAAACCTGGTTGTTTAGACAGGCCTTCCAGAATATTCCACCAACAGAACGCAGAGTACCGACCAGCCCCTACGTTATTGATACCGCCATCTTGATTGCTTTCTTAAATGTTTTCTATGTTGTATTTTAAGTTATGTTTAGTATAATGCTTAGTATATGCTTATTCTTTTTATATTAATTCAGTAGTATGTTCTTATGACTTAATGCTGTTGATTATTGTTTTATCTTGTTGTAAGCTGGCTAGAGTGGCCTTTGAAGCCAGGTGGCAGCAACTAACTAACTAACTAACTAACTAACTAACTAACTAACTAACTAACTAACTAACTAACTAACTAACTAACTTTCGGAAGCAAATTACCCCAAGTTAAGAAACCACCATAAACATTATCAGTTTCATCCTGAGTTGTGTGACTGGTAATAACTACCCTAGAGGATTTTGGCCATTAATTTAAAAACACAAATAACAAATGTATCACTTACTTCCTTTAAACCTCTGCCCATGTGATGTTTCTGATTTTACTGGTATCCCCCTATATGTAGAGGCAAGGCTTAACCTAGGAACCCAAATGCAGCCCAGAGCACCACTGGGCTCTTCAGTATTTTCCAATTTATTTCATTTTTTTTAAAAAAATGTTTTTGTTGGCTCAATAAGTCCTTGCACCCTCTATAAGGTGCGGAGGCAATTTTACAGTTCTCATGTTCTGAGGTCCCCCAAGCATCCTTTCCCCCTATATGTTCAGCCACCAGAATTCACCCCAGGTCTGATTTTACTGCTAACCAATCCCCCCTTTTTTCTATATGGTTTGAAAAATAACTCCCCATTGGCAGCAAGGTCAAAGGTCATCTAAGCCTAACATTTTTCCATACCAGTCCTTTGACACTGATGAATTCCTGGAGAGAATAAAAAATGTTAACAGAAACTGCAGAGAAAGCCTTCTGTGAAATCTCTCCTCAGAGCCCATCTTCCCCAAAAGTCAATTCATATGTAAGTGTTGGCTTGCTAATATTCCCCATATGTTGTGATATGGGATTTTATTTTCACGGCTGAATTTTAATTGGCTTTCACTCAACCATGGAGGCTGAGGGTTTAGTTTGCCGTTCTCAACGTTTTCTTCTAGCTGGGAGTTCGTATTGTTGGGGAATAGGAAGAGAAACTTAAACATATTTATGAACATGAGTTATATTTGCAGCAATCAAATTATTCCATTTCTTAAAATGTATTTATACCTTTGTTCAGTCTGCCTCTCAAGCTATTATGGTGCCATGTCATCAAAATTTCATGCCCTATGAATATTTATTGTTTCTTATATTTATATAGTTGGTCTCTACCTTTTTTTTTTAATTTTTAAAAATAGATTAAATTTTCATGAGATTTTTCTCGGGGAACTCTTCTTACGGAATACTTCTGCAGCATCCTGGTTGAAGTTTGTAAAATGCAAATGGGCTCCTAAGCATCAGACTTCACCCTTTTCATTTTCAGAGGCTTTTATCTGTAAGTAATTAAGGTAGATCATTTTTATATGAGTGTGTTCCCGATTAATAAGAACATTCCTGTTTATGAACGATCAAAGGGCTAGAATGATAACTTTAAAATGTTGCAACCATACATAAAATATAAAGGTTTAGCTGTTCCAAACAATGCTAAATTAAATTATTACTGTTCTAAAATGTTTATTTCTGCTTTCTGTTCATGTTTTGCAAAATAGAAGATGTTGGAAGAGGACTGTTGGAATAAACTAAAGGACCATCTAGTCCAGTGTTCTTCATTATGAAGTTATTATGAAGAAAAGGCAGCACTACCAGTGTACAATAAAAATGTTAATAAGCAGGTCACTAGAAAAAGGAAACTACACAGCTAATGGTTGCTTGCAAGCCAGAATGGAAATGGAAAGCAAAGCAAAGCAAACAAAAAGTGTGCTGCTTATATAATGCCCCATAGTGCTTCAAGCACGCTCTGGGTGGTTTACAGTTTAATTATGGAGGCTACACATTGCCCCACCAGTTTACTCAATTTACCAACCTCAGAAGGATGGAAGGATGAGTCAACCCTGAGCCAGCTGCATGAGCCCGTTGCGATTAAACTCAGGTGGTGAGCAGAGTCTTGATGGCAGATTTAGATTAGGCATCCTTCAGTCTCGAGAGACTATGGTAACGTGCTCTGAATAGAGGACTTGGAACAGCGTCTAGTGTGGCTGAGAAGGACAATTCGAGAGTGACAATCCCTTCCACACTGAAGACAAATCCAATCTGTCCCCTGTCCAGCTCCCTGATTTTGCTGGTTTCGGGACTGCCTCTTTGCCTCGGCCTGCTGGACAAGTGCCTCTTCAAATTGGGAGAGGCCATGCTGCACCGCCTGCCTCCAGGCTGAACGCTTAGATGACAAGGTTTCCCATCTGTTGAGGTCCATTCCTAAGGCCTTCAGATCCCGCTTGCAGATATCCTTGTATCACAGCTGTGGTCTCCCTCTGGGGCGATTTCCCTGCACTAATTCTCCATACAGATCTTTTGGAATCCGACCATCAGCCATTCTCACGACATGCCCGAGCCAACATAGATGTCGCTGTTTCAGTAATGTATACATGCTAAAAATTCCAGCTCGTTCTAGGACTACTCTATTTGGAACTTTGTCCTGCCAGGTGATACCAAAAATGCGTCGGAGACAACGCATATGGAAGGTGTTCAGCTTCCTCTCCTGCCGTGCACAAAGGGTCCAGGACTCACTGCAGTACAGGAGTGTACTCAGGACACAGGCTCTATAGACCTGGATCTTGGTATATGCCGTCAGCCTTGATGGCAGTACTGCAGTTTAACCACTGCGCTACCAGGATAATACTGTGATGGTTCATTTTCTGGTTTGACAAGGCTGGAAGGCCAGTAACCAAGAAATGGGTTTTCCCCACGGCTAATCTTTAGTTAATCCAAGGATATAAAAACAACACCCCCACCTGTAATAATAATTAAAAAATCTATATAATTGTCAGAATCCTTTTGTTTATGTATACTGGAATAAGTGCAGTGGCATAAATCATAGTAGCAACTGCAACTAATAATGGAGTTGCCACCAGTATTCCTTGTGATGTGCTGGTCTGTGATGCACTTAACGCTGGTGTACATAAGCAATAAGAATCTGACCAACCTGTCTACATCTGTACAGCTTTTGCATCCGAACAAGAGCCTCCAGCATGATTTACAAAACCAAACAGGGAAAAAAAAATCTAAACTAAACTAATTTGAACAATAACAGAATCTATACAGAATGTTGAAGCAAAACAAAGCTGGGACCTTCGGTCTCAAAACTCTTATAAATCAGAAAGAGTGGAAGTATTCCTGCAGCTCACCTTAAATCAGCAGGAAAATTGCTAGTCTTGGAAGGAGTTTGAGGATCAGGGGTATTCCCACAAAAAAGTCCTCCTGTCCCATGAGCCCACCAACTGAGAAATATTTTAAATTTTCCAAAAAAGCCCAGAAAATAAAGAATATTATTTGGAATGATAAAATAATACTGTGTGCTGTCAGCTGGGGCATGTCGTGAGAATGGCTGATGGTCGGATTCCAAAAGATCTCCTGTATGGAGAATTAGTGCAGGGAAAGCGCCCCAGAGGGAGACCACAGCTGTGATACAAGGATATCTGCAAGCGGGATCTGAAGGCCTTAGGAATGGACCTCAACAGATGGGAAACCTTGACATCTGAGCGTTCAGCCTGGAGGCAGGCGGTGCAGCATGGCCTCTCCCAATTTGAAGAGACACTTTTACAGCAGGCTGAGGCAAAGAGGCAGTCCCGAAAGCAGCAAAATCAGGGAGCTGGACAGGGGACAGATTGGATTTGTCTTCAGTGTGGAAGGGATTGTCACTCTCGAATTGTCCTTCTCAGCCGCACTAGATGCTGTTCCAAGTCCTCTATTCAGAGCACGTTACCATAGTCTTTTGAGACTGAAGGATGCCTACTACTGTCCTGTCAGTTCTGACTTATTCTGACCCTTTCCAGGGTTTTCTATGTAGAGGGTATATACAAGTGGTTGACCATTCCTTACTTCTTGGGCCCCCCCGAGACTGTGTAACTTGCCCAAGACCACACAGGCTGTCTCTTCTGGGACGCACGGTTGAGAATTGAACTCCCAACTTAGATACCTTACTCACTGAGCTACCCAGCCAGTTGAAAATCAACTTCTTTAGTATTGCCTCTCTGTATTTCTGACTCATGGGCTACACCTTCTCAAAGAGCAGTTTTACCAGCAAATAGCACTTTCAATGCTACCTGTTCTCAGTGACATGAAAGCTTCTTTAATTTTTTTTTAAAAAATTATTATTATTATTGCAGAAGGAGAAGAGGTTATCTCTGATATGAGGGTACCATGTTCTGATTTCTATTATGAAATCCATTGTAGCACTCAACTCTGGCACATGGTTTGGGATGTCAATCAGATTTATGAAGACTTATCTCCTTTTCGTAGCTGCCCAGACATCTTTGAAATTGCTGGGTGTGAAAATACCTTGCCCAAGGTAATAATCTAAGTAATAGACCAAAGCCTGGCATTCTTCTTTTAACACCTTGAGTAATTTTCTCTGGCTTCTGAGAAAATGACTTGTATTCTTAGCCACTGAATGAAGAGATCTTTTAAAATTCTGCCAAATAGCAGTGTCAAAAATTTCCCATCTCAGCTTGGCTGTGCTGAGTTACTTCTGAAAGCTGGTCTAATTCTTGCTATAATTTCCATTGTTTCATTGCCTACATAAACTATTTTAAAAGCTGATAGCCTGGGTTGTTCCAGGTTGGAACTTATGTGTGTTGTGAAACAATTTTCGGACGATATTTCAACCTCAGCAACGAACGTTACACAGAAACCAGAAATGAGAATCAGGAAGTTAGATTCTAAGCATTAGAAAATATTATGTAAGAGGAAAAGTTAAATGATTTGGAGCTTTTACGTTTAGGGGGGAAATGAGTGAAGACGAACACGATAAGAGTTTTATAAAATTTTATATTATGTAGGAAAAGCAAAGAGAAAAATCCACCACTCCCATATTAGAATATGGATTCCACAAATGAAGGGAGAGGCAGTATGTTTGTGACAAGGCTAAGAAAGAAATTCTTCATACAAAGTATTTTGAAACTTTAATTTATTTTAAATATTTTTACTTTGTCTTTCTCTTTAAAAAGGACCCAAGGTGGTTTACATCATTATGAGACAATATTTAAATGCTAAAAACAGCAAACATACAGATTAGAGATGGGCAGGTTCAACGGTTCGTGCTGGTTCGTATGCACGGCACCACAAGTGCGATGCGTTCCCTTCCCCTGCCTCTTTGGCTGGATCCCCCACTCACCAGCCGTCGCCCGCTCCTCTCTTCCTCCTCTTTGGATGTTTGACCAGTCTCTGACAGGAGCACAGGCTTTCCTGCCCCGCCTCCATGGCTGATTGCTCACTCAGACAAGGAGGCGGGACAGAGCAGACTGTGCTCCTGCCGGGGACTGGTTGGTCAAACAGCAAGGGAGGCGGAGGAGAGGAGTGCGTGCTGGGTGGTGAGTAGGTCATTGGCCAGGGAGGCAGGGGGAAGGGAACACACAGCACATGTGGTGCTGTGTGTATGAAACGGCACAAACCAATGAACCGAGGTTTGTGCCCATCTCTAGTCGCGCTGGCCATGTGACCACGGAAACTGTCTTCGGACAAACGCTGGCTCTACGGCTTGGAAACGGGGATGAGCACCACGCCCTAGAGTCGGACACGACTGGACTAAATGTCAAGGGGAACCTTTACCTTTACCTAATACAAATATTTGGGATGTGGTGGCGCTGCGGGTTAAACCGCAGAAGCCTCTGTGCTGCAAGGTCAGAAGACCTGCAGTCGTAAGATCGAATCCACACGACGGAGTGAGCCCCCGTCGCTTGTCCCAGCTCCCGCCAACCTAACGGTTCGAAAGCATGCAAAATGCAAAAATGCGAGTAGATAAATAGGTACCACCACGGTGGGAAGGTAACGGCTTTCCGTGTCTAGTCGCGCTGGCCATGTGACCACGGAAGATTGTCTTCGGACAAACGCTAGCTCTATGGGTTGGAAACGGAGATGAGCACTGCCCCCTAGAGTCGGACAAGACTGGACAAATTGTCAAGGGGAACCTTAACCTTTACCTTTTAATCCAAATATTTTTTAAAAATTAAACAAAAATCACACTAGAAATGGTAAACACAATCAACACCAAAAACACATTCAAGGCAACAAGGCACAACACTTCATTTAAAACCCCTCTCAGACAGTCAATCAGCAAGGGAAATCATGTCAGAAGAAAAAGGTCTTCGTCTGTTCGCTGAAGGACAGTAAAGTTGGGGCCAGCCTGGCCTCCTGTGGGAGGGAGTTCCAAAATCTGGGACCAGCAACAGAGAAGGCCCTCTCCCGTGTGAAGGTGGCAGGACCGAGAGAAAGGCCTCTCTTGATGATCATAGCACTGGGGCAAGTTCATAAAGGGAGATACAGTCATTGAGATAGCTTGGACCCAAGGTGTTTAGGGCTTTATAGGTTAGAACTAGCACTTTCAAAAAGGGATGTGGTGGCGCTGCAGGTTAAACCACAGAAGCCTCTGTGCTGCAAGGTCGGAAGACCAGCCGTCGTAAGATCAAATCCACGTGACGGAGTGAGCTCCCGTTGCTTGTCCCAGCTCCTGCCAACCTAGCAGTTCGAAAGCATGCAAATGCGAGTAGATAAATAGGTACTACCACGGTGGGAAGGTAACAGTGTTCCGTGTCTAGTCGCGCTGGCCACGTGACCACGGAAACTGTCTTCAGACAAACGCTGGCTCTACGGCTTGGAAACGGGGATGAACATCACCCCCTAGAGTCGGACATGACTGGACTAAATGTCAAGGGGAACCTTTACCTTTACCTAGCACTTTGAATTCTCCCCAAAAACAGATTGACATAAGTTACGGTGAAGCTCATTGGTTTAGAGGGTTTTAAAATGGAGACTTGACTGGTATTTTGGTCTCCACATCTTAAAAGCCCCAGCCAGCATAGCCCATGGTCAGAGATTATGGAAGCTCTAATCCAATACATATATCTGGAGCGCCAACCATTCCTCGCCCCTAGATTAGATGGATTCACCAAGAACATGCCTGTCAATGCCTATTAACCAGGTCAAAGAGAATCTACACCAATACGTCTGCACAGATAAAAATGCAAGACAACCCCCCCCCCCCCCACGCCAAAGCCTTAAATGCTTGGAAAGCAGCAAGCAAAAATCTGGGCTTTTAGAATGTGATTGTCAGGATAATGAGTCCGCAGAGTTTTGCACTGAAAATTCCTGAGTGGAAGTAAGTGCTTCTGGCTGGGGCATGTTATTGATTCCTTTTTCACCAACCACAGCAAAGCAAATGCAGCGACGGAACCTGCTCAGTCTTACTGAACGCGCTAAACTTTCAGCTTCAGCAAATTTCCAGCGAAGAAAATGGCACAGAGAGCATAAAATGAACCAGGGGCTCTGCATGTATATTGCGTTTGGCAAAAAGGCAAGGAAGGAAGAGGATGTTCGTAGCCAAATTTGAAGCAAGACAACTGGAACCTGCAGCTAAATGCTGTCATGTCATGTTTCTGTAAATGTAATAAATGATAAATAAATAACAATGTACAGGGGTCTTCTTCAAGGTTCTGGCTGGCCAACCAAACCTTTTTCTAGGACAATTCATTCCACCCCTTTCTGGTTTTTGGGGTTCTCCACCCCTGATGGAGAGAATTATTTGCTCCTCTGTCCTTTATGGATACCTCCTGCTGCATATTTTTCAGTACGTTTATTTTGCATTTCTGTAAATCTCAGGGTTTCTTCACTCTGCTGATATTCTCTCCTGTGAGTCCTTGGTGCTTTTTTCGGCTCTCTAAAAATAGGCCTTCTTAAGCATAAGCGCATCAGTCCGTATTAAGGATACAGAGTCAGGCCAATACTAGCAGATTTTCTCGTTTCCAACAGAAAAGGGTATGTTGACACGTGGAGACATCCTGTGGAACTGCTGGAAGATTTTTTGTTTCTACACACACACAAAAAGAAGAAAACCCCCAGCATTTTTAGAGTCAGCAACAACATAGGACAGAACTAAATGAAATGAAATGAAACACTCATGTTTGTTAAATGAAAAATATGCATTTTGCAAACATGGAAGTGGCTACTTTGATATAGAGAAGTTGAGTTACCTGTCTGTCACAAGGCTGCTTGCATGAGCAGCCACACAGGCAGGCAGGTACCCAGACCTCTCTGCGCCACCGCAACAGATTCTCTGTTTGCATTTATACATATGCTAAATTGAGTAGGATATCCTTGTATTTTGTGTAAAATATGGGGGATTTGCACAAAACCACCTCTCTAAATATTTGACAAAAGAAGTTCTGAGATATGCAAAGACATGCAAAAGCTCTTGCATATTGCCCGTAATGGAGAGAAAATATTTGAAAGTTTTCAAGGCCTCCTGTGAAAATAAAGTAAGCATGGTTTCACATCTCCAGCCCCTATTTCACAAGGCTAATAAGGGCTGATGACAGAAACAGGAAGAGTCTGTGAACATACTAGGTTGTCAGACAAGCCTGCATTGCAAACCCTTATGGGAAAATATGCTATCAGAGAATGGCATTCAATCTGCGAGACACAGGCTTTAGAAGCAAGTCGTTGTGAATAAGTCCCAACTTGCAAATTATTTCCTCAGTTACTGTGCAGAACATATTCAGAAAGCCAGATTACAGTCAGTTGAAGGAGAAGTGAACATCTGTGAAAGGAACATAAATAATTTAAGAAGCGCAGATGATGCCATCTTGCTGGCAGAAAGCAGCAAAGACTCGAAATGATTTCTGGAGAAAGTGAATGAAGAAAGTGCCAAAGCAGGATTGCAGTTGAACTTTAAGAGGAAACAAAAAATCATGACTACAAAGGAATGGCATGTTTTAACACTGGCAATAAAGGAATTGAAACAGTAAAAGGTCTTCTATAGTTTGGTTCAGTCATCAATCAAAAGAAAGGAAACTGCAGAAATCAGAGGAAGACTTGAGACTCAGAAGGGCAGCTATGAAGGAACTAGAGAAGATCATCAAGGGTAAGGATGTGCCACTGGAGACCAAGACTAAGATTATTGATACTATGGTATTCCCAGTTAATATGTACAGATATGAAAGCTGGACAGTGGAGAGAGCGGACAAGGAAAAAAATAATTCATTTGAAATAAAATCCTTTGATTTGTATTCTTGCATTGAGCAGGGGATTGGACTCATTGGCCTTATAGGCCCCTTCCAACTTCATTATTCTATGAGTCTATGGTGTTGGAGGAGAACTTTTTATGAACCATGGGCTGACAGGAAGTGGGTAAGAAGTGGGTAGTTTTGTTGTTGTTTAGTCATTAAGTCGTGTCCGACTCTTCGTGACCCCATGGACCAGAGCACGTAGTAGATCGAATCAAAACTGAGCTCTCTCTAGAAACAAATATGTCTCAACTGAGGCTATCATACTTTGAGCACATCCTCAGAAGACAAGACACACTGCAAAAGAGAATAATGTTCGGAACAATTGGAGGCAGTAGGAAAAGAGGACCTTAAACATGAGATGGATTGAGTTTGAATGCCACTTCTCTTTGAAGCCCCTTCTCTTTGTCCCTATATATCAGGGCTTATCACAGAACCTTAGAATTGTTGTAGGGTTGGAAGGGAACTTGGAGTTTTTCTAGTCCAACCTCCTGCCCAAGGCAGGAGACCTCATACCATCCCGGACCTCATACCATCCCGGACAGATGGCTGTCCAATCTTTTCTTGAAAACCTCCAGCAATGGGGCACCCACAACATCGGGAGGCCAGCTGTTCCACTGCTTAATGGTTCTCACCGTCAGGAAATTCCTCCTTACGGTTAAACTAAGCTATGGTAAATGGGTCAGAAATCAGAATGAGAGACTAGGTCTCAGGATGTAGAAAATGGTAATAATCTTTATTCTATTTTTAAAATACTCAATACGTTTCAGCGCACAGCCTTTTTCGGAAAACCGACAGTGTTATAACAATGGATATGCATACAGTTTTTCATGTGAATTCTCTACAGCATAATCTCTGGATTCTGGAACTCAACACTGTAGTCTCTTACGGACTTAATGAAGAAATAGGTTTTCTGCCTTGGTTGTAGCACTACCCCCATAGTCTTGCAGACAGAGAGATCTGGTGTTATCTAAATGTCCTTGATTAGCTACTAGTTGATAATAAGTGCATCTTATTCTTCCTGTAGTTTTGAGTATTTGGAGCTGGTGTAGAACAAATGGGTTAGTGAAGTTTCAATTCTACCATCTTGGTATGTATTATGCATGTTGTTTTAGATTCATATTGGCAGACTAGCACCCCTAGAAATATAGAGAATATACTGAATGTATATCCGTTGTTATAACACTGTTTGTATGTACAAAAATGAGCATTAGTTACAGATGGCTATGGTTGTCCAGAGCCTGTTGTTTATAATTTCCCCCCGTTTTTATACATAGCTCCTGAAGAAGGTTGTGCACTGAAACGCATTGAGCATTTTAACACTAGAATAAAGACTCTTACCATTTTCTACATCCTGAGACTTAGTCGCTCATTCTGATTTCTGACATCATTGGATGTACCAGTTCCCTATATTTCTGCTATGGTAAATGTGTAGCATGTGGCTTAAGCTTTCTTTCTTTGTTTACACTGAAATAAATGTGTGATAGGATCAGGACCATTGTAAGTAGATGTTGTGCTGTGCCATCAATGTGATTCTCATGTATGGCAACCCTAGTAGAGTATTCAATGTTGTGTAAGATGTTCAAAGAATAGTTTACCATCGCCACCTCCCAGTGAGTTGTTGTTGCTGAGTGGGGATTTGAACCCAGGCTGCAGTCTCCATCTGTATTGATGACTGAACCAAGGTAGACAAAAATATTTAACAATTTCAGTTTCTTCGTTGTCAACATTAAAGTTGTGTAGTTCTTCCATAGTCATGATTTTTGTCTTAATGTTCAGCTCCAGTCCTGCTTTGGCACTTTATTCTTTCACTTTCACTCAGAGTCGTTTCAAGTTATTACTGCTTTCTGCCGTCTATATATATATAGATATATATAATAGATATAGATATAATTATTAGATATAGATATAATTCAAGATATCTATATATCTTGAATTACTGATTTTTCCTCCACCAATTTTTATTTCTCCTTCTTCTGAATCTAGTCCAGATTTCTGTATGATACATTCTGTGTACAGATTGAACAGACAGGGAGATAAAAGGCACCCTTGTCCAACATCTTTGCCTATAAGAAACCATTCTTTCTCTCCATATTCTATTCTAATATTAGAGTCTTGTCCACAATACAGGTGGACAATCAATACACATCAGGACAATCAAGTGCCAAGGCACACCCATTTCTTTCAGAACAATCCATGATGCATACTTTGCTGTAGTCTATAAAGCCTTCTGATGTCCTTCTGAAATTCTTTGGTGCACTCCAGTGGATATTTCCAATATGATCTCAAGTGCCTTTCCCTTTTCTGAATCCAACTTGAACATTGGGCATTCCTCACTCCATATAAGGTAAAAGCCTTTGTTGCAGCAACTTGAGCATCACTTTGCTTGCATGGGAAATTAGAGCATTGGTCCTACAGTGATTGCACTCCTTGACATCTCCTTTCTTAGGGATTAGAATGTATATTGAGTGTTGCCAGTCTGTGGGCCATTGTTTTGTCTTCCATATTTGCTAGCATATTCTTAGGATTTTGGCAGATTTAGTTTCTGTGGCTTAAAACAGTGCTATTGATATCCCATTTATTCCTGGTAGTTTATTTCTTTCAGAGTGCTTTCAGAGCAGGTTTTACCTTACTTTCTAGAACTGCAGGTTCTTCATCATAGGATTCTTCTAAAGTAATATCATCTGTTTATTTCTTCTGTTTTGCTGAATTACTGAAGATTTCCCATTCCAGTCCACTTTAGTTCATTGACATCAAGCATTGCAATGTTTATACATTCCAGTTTTTGCTTTACACTTTCCAGCTTATCTTGATTCATACTTCTCATCCTCCATGTTCAAATTGTGTGTGTTGTGCAGCATTGGACTTTCCTTTATCTTCTGTGCACATCAGCCACTAGATGTACTTTAATCTAGTTGCATCATTAGTGACAGTGCAATTTATACTTGACCTTTGTTCTTCCCCAGTAGCTGATTGACTGCTTTCCAACCTGGGAGTCTCATCTTCCAGCACTATCTCTCGTTTCATTTTGGACTATCTTCTCATAGGTTTTTCATGGTAAGAAAGATTCAGAAGAGGTTTATCATTGCCACCTTCGATGCTATACTACTAAAAGTTAGCTTGAATGTCACTTCCACTGTCTTTGAAAGATCCTCCACTAGTGTCACCTTCAGTTAACACTGCTACCCACTAGCTGTCCTCCAGAAGTTTTTCCACCCCTATCGCCCTGGAACTATCTGTTGTCTTATGCTGATGCAGTTGTTATTCCTGAAGAGGGCATCTGAAGTTTAGTTTGCTATCTCAGCTGTGAACATTCCATTCCGCCTTGCATGGCCCTGCTAGAAGTCCTGGCTCATAATGGTACTTGGACTTCTCCACTGTAATTCAAGATTTCAAATTGGTATAACTTTACTGTGTAAAAGCACTCCATGATGATTATTTGAATATTCAAGGGAAAGCATCTACCCATAATAAAAAGCTGCGGCAAATGAATGATGCAGGAATAGTCTGACTCAATGTGGCAGTCTTTGATGGGCAGAATGTGATTTGAGTCAATCCATATGACAGTATGGTGGCTTGTTCCTTGGTAGGAAAACTTAACAATGCAAAACTAGATTTCTTATTTCGGAAGAGACATTCTAGCTTAATTAGCAGCAATACAGCAAGCTGAAAATTGAATGATGGCTGGGGCATTAGAGAAAAACTTGTTGTGAACTTAGAAATTCTTCGAAACAAATAAATTTCTCATCTGTCTATCAAATGTGCAAAGCAACTGTCTTTCATTTTCTACTAGTGGGGTTTTTCAAAGACATATTACAATATAATAATAATAATCTTAGAATTGCAGAGCTAAAGGGACCGGACCTTGTTGAACCTCAAGTCTAACTCCTGTCTAGGAGGCAGAGTGGGGAATTGAACTTCCAACCTCTGGCACCACAGACAGATACCTTAACCACTGAGCTATCCAGCAATTCTTGTACTGGGCCAGTGTTACACAGCTGAGATGTTTTTACCTTTCTCTTCTTTTTTGTTTCTTTTTCTCCCTCCTTCCTGCACAAACACATATTGGCTGCAAAAGACACCATGACTTTAGAAACACCCTTTTCTGATCAAAATTTGGTTAACAATGAATACTATGTTCTGCATGCAGTATCTGGAGAGTTATTTGGGCACTGCATGCACTAGGTGGAGCTCTCTGGCTGCCTTTTTGAGCAGTAGTGAAAATACATATGAAGAACTTATTGGAGAGCAACAACGGTAAGTATTCCCAGTGTAATGTAGTGTAGTGGACAGAGTGATGGGCTAGGACTCTGGAGAACAGATGCTAAGAATTTCTTGGGTCAAAAGAGTGACCAGCAAAGAAGTACTAAAGTGAGTGAATAAAGTCCAAGAAAATATGAAACATAAAATGCATGGAGCTAGAATATTTTAGGGATGTAATGAGAAACCAAATGTACAGATTTTTACTGGTTATCATTCAAGGAAAAATGAATGGGAAAAGAACTACAGGAAGGAGAAGAATTGTATGGTCTGGTGGGCATGGGAGACCTTTTTTGCATTCAGAAGAGCATTGATGAGAACTGCTGCATCCATAGCCATAATGATACTCAACATTTGGTAGGAGAGGAATGGCAGGAAGGAGGAGGAGGAGGAGGAGGAGGAAGAGGAGAAACTTGCTATTGCTTAAGCCTTCATAGTACTTCTTGTCCTACTTTAGGCACATCATGAGATTCTCTGGATAAGACAATAATGCTCGGAAAGGTGGAAGGGAGCAGGAAAAGAGGAAGACCAAATATGAGATGGATTGACTCCCTAAAAGAAGTCACAGGCTGGAGTTTACAAGAGCTGAGCAGAGCTGTTGAGGATAAGACATTTTGGATATTCATAGGTTGGGGGTGACATAACGACACATAACAACAACAAAGCCTTCATCATGTTTTAATCTGTTCCAGATAGTTATAGCTCCTTTTTTGCGCTAAGAAAGTATGCACAGCCGGGGGCATGGTCAGCAGGTGACTTGTAATTTGGGTGCAGGAATCCAATGGGTGCAATCTGATTCCTTCTTCATCTTACCACCCCACTCCTTAAATGCATAAGTACTTACAGCAACAGTCCTGCCGTTGCCATCAGCAGAACGACCAACTCCGTAGAAATGCACAGTGAGCTATGTGAGGAAGGAAAGCTCCTGATTCCAACTCTCCAAAGTTCTCCTTGGTTCACTTTCTGTTTTTTGGAGCCTTAAAAATGCCACCTCCCAGCCGCACTTTCAAACGGAAGAGCCCCCCAATTAAAAACCACTCTCCCTGCTTGCAGTTTCAAATGTTACAGTTCACAATTATGCTGCTTCTCCCTACCAGCTCATTCTGAGTAATACATCGACTGGGAGAAGGAATAAATTAGAATTCTGGAGAGCTGGGTGAATCTCTAGCAGATAATTAGTCCAGTAAAATGGAAATTAAATTGAAACTGAACCGGAAAGCTAAACTGTCTTGTCTGTCTTCACTGAAAGTCTGGGAGAACCGTATGTGGTGTCTGTAAATAGTGTTTAATGATGAAAAAAATAGTTAGGGTGGGAGATAGTGCCACCGGGAAGAAATGGTAGCAGCATTAATCCTCAAATAACCATAAACCTGGGGTGTGGTGGAACCCCAGAAAACCACTGCCCGAATGTTACTCACTTATGCAATAATGTCAAGCGAATAGGGGAAATGTCCTTCCTCCACCCCACTGCAGATTCTTCTTCACAAGACGGCATGAAATTGGAGACCTCCTGGAGCAGAAAAACCACGTATGGTTGGCCTCGTCCACACAGCAAACATCGGCAGGATTCTTTCTTTATTCGTATCAGAGCGTTGCACAACTTCAGATTATGGACACACGTGACATATAGGTGAAGTTTAAATGAATTTGAAATGTTAAAAGGATTAGATTGTTTTTGATCAGAAGCAGTCGAAACTCTACTTCTAATAGAGTTATCTTGGCCATTTACTAGATCCTCTTTTGTACATGTGGTGGGGCATAAACTACATGCACATAAAGGAAGCTTAGATGGTTGTTTCTGCACCAGAGTGCTTTAAGAAGGCTTCAGTGCAATATTTCATATACAGCGGTACCTCGCAAGACGAATGCCTCGCCCGACGAAAAACGCGCAAAACGAAAGCGTTTTGCGATTGCTTCCGTGACTCGCAAGACGGCTTCTTCTATGGCCGTGCTTCGCAAGACGGTTTCTTTTTCGCAAGACCGATGCCTCGCAAGACGGAAATAAATCGTTCGTCTTGTGAGGTTTCCCATAGAAATGCATTGCAATGCATTCCTATGGGAAGCCGCTTTTCGCAAAACAAAAATTTCGCAAGACGGCGCTACTCGCAGAACGAATTACTTTCGTCTTGCGAGGCACCACTGTAGTAATAATAATAATGACATGGGTTCTTACTTATGACAACCCTTGCCTGGGTTTTCTAGCTACAGAATATTCGGAAGTGTTTTACCAGTCCCTTCCTCTGGGAGCATTCTGGGACAACATGGCTTGCTCAAGACAACACAGACTGGTTTTTCTCCTAGAAGACACGGTAAGGGAATCAAACTTCCAAACCCTGTATACTGAACTCTGTGGGGAGGACAGTGATGCAGCTTAGGTCTAGAGAGGATAGTTTGGTTACTTGCATAGATGGGAAGCTGGCTGGATAGCTCAGTGGTTCAGGTATGGTTGAGAGTTCAATTTCCCACTGTGAGCAGAGGCAGCTTATTTGGCCTCAGGCAAGCTGCACAGCTCCAGGTCAGTCCCAAAAGAAGGGAATGATAAATAACTTCTGAGTATTCTCTACTTGGAAAGCCCTGAAAAGGGTTGCCATAAGTCATAATTGAATTGATGGCACATAATTATTATTATACCGATAGGAAAAATTCTGCATCTGTTCTACACCTCTCAGAATACACCAGCCACATGACTACTTTATGGTTAATTCCGAAGACTTGCTGCTTAGGGCTGTGGGACCCAATGGGTAGCCATGGAAAAGAAGACAAGGTCTTTCCCCCCCCCCCCCTTCTTTTTCTTTAATAGCTTTGGAATTGACTTAATGGCACATAGTAATACATCTATGGAAGAGATTAAAGTTATTTATTTATTTTAAATAAAACAGAATGAAATGAGGTCAATTCTGTCTTATGGAATCGACTTTCAAAAACATTCAAATAAGAATCATATCCTGTCAAGGCAGTTCCATCTTGTGGCGACCCTCTTCAGGGTTTTCTAGGTAGAGAATACTCAGAAGTGGCTGGCCATTCCCTTCTTCTGGGGGCAACCCGGGATTGTGCAGCTTTGCCCAAGGCTACGCAGGTTGGCTCTTCACCCAAGAGACACAGCGAGAGATTGAACCTCTAGCCTCTGGCTCTGCAGAGGAAATTCTGGCTGGTGTAGCTTGTCATGGAAGCTTCAGTTACCAAGGTTTCCCTGTCTACAAAACTGTTGAAGGTAGAAGAGACCAGTTTTCTTCTGAGAGCGTTTTGGGCCAATCAAGACCCTTCTCCTTCCTGACCTGTGGGGCACTGGGAAGCGATGATTTGGGGATGCACCTGCCATATACCTCTGTGGCAGTGGTTCCCAACCTCAGGTGTTCTTGGACTAAAACTCCCAGAAGCCTTCACCACTAGCTGTGCTGGCCAGGATTTCTGGGAGTTGTAGTTCAAGAATCTCTTGGGACCGAAGACTGGGAACCACTGCTCTATGCTATGGCTTAGGAAAGGGAATGGGGAGTGTTCCCACCTCTTACCTATAGCAGAGTTCAGCTTGCCTGAATTACATGCACTGCGTGACTGCAGAACAGCTGGGAAAAGTTTTGGGCACTGCCATGGTGCAGGTCTTGAATTGCTGTTAATGTAATAAAATTGGCTCTAATTTATTCCCCCTCTACTTCTCTTGCGCTTGCCACTGTCCATTCAATTATTAGCATTCCCCTTCTCCCCTTTCTTTTAAAGCAGGTAATTGCTTTCTTCCTCTTCAGTCACCTTGGCCACAGCATTCTTGAACTGTCCATAATTACTGAGTTCATAGTCCCTGATTCTATTTTGCTAAGAGTACAATTGCATGTTTTTTTTTAAAAAACTAGTTCTTGATCTAGCTAAAAGAAAACCACAACATGACACAAAAACCAGAGAGTTGGGAATTCTTTTCTCACCAGTGCTGTTCTTAATAAAAGAGCTTTTTGGGAATTCTAGAACCTGGTTGGTGGACCTGGGAGTATGCACCTCTCGAGAAGAAAAGAGGAAGGAGGCAGCCACCAATGAAAGGGCCTCTTGTGCTGGGAAGCTTCAAAAGTGTATTACTGTTCCCAGAGCAAGCAACAGACAAGCTAGCCTGTGGATTCAGCCCCCTGAAATTCACTTTGGTTCGCAGAGCACATTCCTCCATTTGGAAAGAACGCACAACTCTTCACGTCCCAAAAACAAAGGCAAAATGGCTCCTCTGCTCTTTCTCAAGAAGAAAATGTGAGAAGGATGATAGTGACATAAGGTGCCCTAGGAATATCAGTTTAGATTGAAGCATAGGTCACAGTGAAGAAAGTACAGTCTAGGAAACCTGAGGAGGACTTCTCTCTCCCCCCTTTCTCTCATCTTCCATGTATAAAAACCATTGCAGAGTTTTGAATTTTTAGTTGAATTCTTCTAGCTGTGTGGCAGAAGTGCAGGAATTCACAGAGCAGAACAGCTTCAAGTTCTCTAGATTAGTCTACCCCTTTTTCTCATCAACTGGCACTTACAGTAACTCACTCTGAGACATTAGTAGTAGAAAGAATAAAAAGATTTCATTACTTACAATTGAACAGATCAAAACAGAAGAGTGACTAACATGACTGGTTTCAGCAACAGACTTCAACAGACTCTAGAGAAGGAAAAAGCACAGAGGAGAGAGGTGGAGCTCTCTTTGAATTCAGAGGCAAGAGGGAAAAATTAGTTAGTGCTGGTTAGATTGATAGTCACCCAGACCAGAAAGGTCCCTCCTAGCCACACATTCTAAAAGCAGCATTAGAGGTTGCAAAAACTCCAACAGAAACACACATATTCCTCAGTGTAAGCAGTATTTCATCCAGTCACATTGAACACGTACAAAGTCTCCATGGATCAGATTTGGAGAAAGGTGCAAAGACAGCACAGCAAAGAATTGAAATGCAGGAAATCGACAGTGATGTGGCCTGGATTTTCCATCAAAAGTGAGTGAAAAAAGATGTGAGTGAATGAGAGAGGCTATCTGATTTAAACAAACCAACAAACAAAAACAAAGAGTGAAGCAACCTGCATGTCAATTACTTTTGATCATAATAATCTTAGAACTGCAGAGGCAGAAGGGACCCTATGGAGTCCAGTCCCTGTCAGGGAGGCACGAGGGGGAATCGAACTCCCAACCTCTGGCTCTGCAGCCAGATGCCTAAACCATTGCATTTGACTTGAATCACAAGAGATGTAGGAAACTCTCTGAAGTTCTTCAATAAGCAATAGCTTTTGAGATAAACCTCAATTGGGTTGAAATACTGTAGCTACTGTTGTACTTCTTCCCACCTATACGTGGTCTTAGTTATCAAGACAAGAAAATATCACGCATGAGATCAGACTGTTTGTTCCTTGGCCCCATCATTGTGTAAACCAGGGGTTCTCGACCTTTGGCCCTTCAGATGTGTTGGACTTCATCTCCTTTATTAATGACCTTATTGGCTAGGGCATCTGGAAGATAAGAGTCCAAAAAACTGAGAATCACTGGTCCCGTCTACACTGGCAGTAGGTTCCCAGGATTTTAGATCAGCATAGCCAAAGAGAGTCTGGGAGTTGCCTGCCATAAATAACTTTTCAAGCTCTGTGGCAGGTAGAGGTCTTCCCCAATGTTTCTTTTAACTGAAGACAACAGAGAACAAACATGGGATCTTCTGCTTGCAAGTCACATGTTCTCTTATTATGCTCTCATCCTTCTGTTTAGATTTGTTTTGGCTGTTTGGATCCACAACAGCAGCAGAAAGAGATAGCAGAAATCTATCTATACTGGTAGAGCAGACAGCAGGCCATCAAGCTGCCATCTGGAGTAGTTCAGGACTGTGGCTTCGCTGGCGCTTAATCCACATATTTGTAAATGCAGAAATTTTCAGACACCACCAAGTCTCCAACTACCTCCTCCCAAAGGGAACTGGACAAGGGTCAGACTAGATGGGTATTAGTCCTGCTGCTTGTGCCATCGTGAAGGGGACCTTGGCCAATTCTCTTGTTAACAAGGTGGCAATGTGATTGGATGGATGGTATATGTAGTTAGCCTATCCTGGAACGTGAAGGAGGAGGGGGCTGGAGTAATGAAAGACAGAGAGAGGAGCCCAGGAGTTTGGGGGAAAAAGTGGGGGAAAATTATGATGAAAAGTGGGAAAATAGAATTGAGCAAGTGTTAAAGCTTAGGGAGAAAGATAAGGAACTTGTGGGTATGAATTATCTTAATTGGTTGTTGTAGCGGAAGAAAATGTCAAACTCAAATTTGTTCCCAATCTACTGTCCCATATAATTAAAAGTTATCATTTTCACTCTTTAGCCACTGGGTCTGTTGCGGTTAATAGCTGGTGTCAGACACTCTGCTGGATAGATGTTTTAAAAGGTGACAGGCCTGGGTTGGGGCTGATCACAGCCGTGTTCCTCACTGTTTTTTCTGATATTTATTCTGTCAATTAAATAATGTTAATGCATACTCATTTGGCATGAGTATGTCATATATTCCATTTGGCTGGCAGGACTTGTCCTTTTTTGTGGTGTTTCTGTTAACATTATCTTGTATTACTTTGGGCTTATGTGATTGCCTCTACAGATCCTTGGGGCATTATTGGGGGTGTTCAGATGATGTCATTGATGACACACTGAGGGGTCATAGTGGGGAGGTGAACCCTACTTTTTTGCTTGCCCTCTAAACTGATAAGGACTAATATGTCTGTCTGTGTATCACTTTAGCTACAGCCCTAAACTAGGAGTGTATACACACCCACCCACCCACCCACACACACCCACCCACACACCCTGGTTTAGTGCTATAGCTAAACTGATACACCACTGATTCACATGCTTACTGTGTCTTGTCCGTTTCCCTTGCTAAACATTAAAAAAAGAAGACATTTGAATACCAGTGAAAAGGGCTGGTGAGAGGATGACGACAGTGGCAGGGAAAGGTCAGAGGGGAAGGGATGTGTGTGATGTGTGAACACTTGAAACACACCTTTCCAGGATAATTAAACACTTTTGTGTGAATGATAATAGCAATTTAAATGCCAGGGTGAGCTATAGAGACGACGACCACCTTCCGTGTGGTCACACTCTGAAGTGCTCGGAAAGGCGTGATTGCCAAGTCGCCACAGGAGGAATTATGTTGATTGCCCCATTGTTTTCCAGCATTCAGTTGGGGGGGGGGGAGCAGAGATCTTGCCCAAGGCACCTGTCTGAGATGCTTTGCATGTCTGAAGAAAATATATTTTGTCCATGGCCCCTTCACAGCGATAGCCCAGATTTTTCAGCCTCCTGAGAACAGCCGTGTCTCTCTTGGGCGGCTTTCTAGCTTTGCCCTCTCTTGTAAAGACCAACAGGTGGATTTGCAATGTAGGTCAGACAGGTTAGTTCACAACACGATGACACCCTGCTCTGGAAAATAAACGGTTGCGTAGCCACCAGTAAGCTGTCTGTGGTGACTGTTGAAAGAACCAGCTGTGCTTAAATATATGCTTTGAAGAAAAGAATGCGTAAAATACACCCACTGGTCAAAAGAGCTAAGCATGGATTACAACAGGCAGAAAAGCAGGCAAAACGGAACAACCTCCGCACATTTGTTTTTAAAATACAGCTCCTGGGTTTTTCTGTTTCTTTGTTCTAGGCTAGCCCAGCCTTCCTCCATCTAGGGCCCTTCCAGATGTTCTGGATAACAAGTCCCATCGTTTCCAACCCATTGATTGCCACCTGGAGGTCGTCAGCAATAGGTAGAAGGCGGCTCTACTACCCTTCTCAGGATGGGCCCAAAGTAAGATAGCCTCTGTTTCAACATTTGGCTTCCAGAGAGAGTTCAGGCTTGATTGGATCTAGGACCCCTTTGTTTGTCTTTCTGGCAGTCCAGGCTATCCGCCAAGCTCTCTTCCACCATGACATTTCAAACTAATCCATATTTTTTTTTCCTGTCAGCATTCTTAACGGTCCAGCTTTCACACCCATCCATGGTGATCCGAAATACAAAAATATGGATGATCTTGGTCTCCAGTGACACATCCTTACACTTGAGCTGTAGTCCAAAAAAGTACATTTGCCAAGTTCTGTTGTTTATGGAACCCACCAACCAGTGCATTGGCGGGTCAACCATTCATCCATCTCTCTCTTCCTTCACTCAGGCAGGCCGTTCAACTTGTTTCTCTCAGTATTGCATTTTCCTCACACACAATGTTCTGGAGAGCCTGAGGGGCTAATGAGCTTCCTCAGTCCTAGTTGGGTGAACTGCTCCTCCTTAGAGGTGTTCCTGCCTCTCCTCAGATTCTTCTTCTTCTTTTTCGAGTGTCAGGGAAGTGTCTTTTTAATTTGTGAGATGACAACAACAGGTTTATTTAAGGAATCACGACTTGTTTTAAGGGCAGGAAAAAAGAAAGAAGAAGACTCTCTAAAAATTTTAGTGAATTGATTCTTCAGCAGGAAGTAGATGAATGAGGCAAGGTGAATGCACTACCAAAGACCACTCCCCACAGAGCCTACTTACTCAAGACTTTCTCAAACTGAATGTAGGTTTTTCCACAAACACAATTACCCTCATTATTTATCGGACTCTGCAAAACGGAAACCATAACAGCCTATATAGCAAACATGACACTTCAATATTAAATATTAAATAAATATTAAAAATATTAATATTTTTATATTAATATAAGAATACTTAAATATTACAATTTTATTATTATTTATTATTATATTAATGTAATAATATTTAAATATTAGAATTTTGTATTACAAGCTACTAAGTGGCTTTCTATAATTGATCTCATCAGAACAGCAGAAAGTTGATTAAGCAATTAGTACACCTGGAATGTTTTGTGATGTAATCACATTGAGTGTATATCACTGTATGCAATGTAGTTAGTATGCCGTTTGTTATCCTGAAGATGAGAGGGTGTGTTTTCCTTGTTGAAAGCTTGACCTTTTATTGTTTTATTAAAGTTTTTACTTGGAAGCTAAACCTGTGAAGTTTTTTGAGCCAATTCAGTCTGTTTGCCTGGGATTGGTCATCTTTTTCCATGATGCTCCAAGAAACCAGAAAGGTTTTCAAGCTACAGTTTCCTGTATTTTCAGTCTCATTTTCCTTTTCTCTCTACTCAGCCACCAATACAGAAGCAGAAGGAAAAAAACTTATCTTCATTGCAGTGATCACTAGCTCCATCGGTTGCAGTAAAAGTTGTGGACAAAATAAAACCTGCTGAGAAATATTTTTCACCCACATGCTACACATCATATGCTTTTTAGGCATGAAAAAGTTTTTATGGAGGTCAAAACCTGTCCTGCTGTTTGGTGCACTGCTGGTGAGGTCACGGAAAGCTGACTGAAGGCTTTTTACTAATTATAAAAACATCACTGATAGTTTTAAACAGAAGAAAGGTGGAAACCCATCTCCTCATTGTGATGAAAAAGCTTGCATTCTCTGTGGTTATTTAAAAATGTTATGAAGAAGGTTCCGGAGAACCTGCAGATGAGGTCTTGGAAGCCCTAGAACAGGACTGAAGGATTCTATGGAGCCATTATCAATTCAGCAGTGCAAATAAATAGGCTACTTTAAAACAGGGATCCTTTTCATGATGTCCCTCAATAAGTTAAAAAGTGAGACTTCTGGCTTGACGCTGTGACGAGACAGCAGAAGAAGGACGGAGCTCCATCCCCTGGGCTGAATTCCGACCTGTTTGGGACCACCCAGGGGGTTAAAACCACCCCGAAGAGGTGGTGAAATGGTGGAGAAGCCTGTTGATCACCGGGGTGGTGGTGGTGGTGATGGCCGTTACCCCCGTTTGATCCGGGAAACTCCTCAATCAACCAGCGGGCAGGAACAAACAGCTGAATAGCTCGCTTGCATGTCGTCGGCAGCTGGCAATGGAGAAGCGATAAGTCAGCAATTTAACATCGTTGTTACTATTGGGTGAGAAATATTTTATAACTATACTGCTTTATGACTATCCCTGGATGAGAAATCCCTATAACAGAAATAGCGTCTCTTATCCCCACCACTTATAGAGCAGCAGTGAATCTGGAGAGAGGGAAAAGATGCAAAGAGATGCAAAGAAAATAAATTGGACACTAACTAGACATTTAATTATACTTCAAGGAAGGAAGTTTGGTATTACTTTGGCGTTAGAAACTTAAGAAATCCTTCTCTTAAAATCATTATTAGCTAAAAAACTCTGGGAGTTAAACTTGTTATGTTATGGCTATCTAAGCATTGGCGAAAAGCCCAGAAATATGACCTTGAACACTCTATGGCGGCCCTAAGCTGGGAATGTGTTTTGACTCTCCTTTTTTTTCTTCTGAGAACTGACTGAAGCATTGACAAATTAACCTTGGAAAGTCTAACAAAGACAATTCATCTTGGAATATATATCTGGCTAATATGGACCTATGTGGATCAATAAAAACATTTGGATGTATCCTGGACCACTTCTGGGGCTGGATTACAAAAGACAGCAGGCCATGAATACAAACATAGAGTGAACTATTTGGTGAGCAAGTGTCCTTGAGCCTCCAAGCAGGGGAAACCCTTTATGTCTGAGACTGAATTCAAGTTTAGCCCTAAAGATGATCAATCTATTAAAGTGGACCTATGGAAACAAGTATTGATGGAATAGGACTGATTACTTTAAGCAACTGGACAACTTTCACTTGGAATACAATTATTTGATATCTGGGACATAATGCTACAATAAGGAAAATTTTGGGATGAAACAAAATCTACCCTTCAAGCAATTTTAGAAATAGTGAGATCCCACAATGAAGAGGCAAAATTATTCAATGAGCAGTTAAGGAAGGACTATGGTCAACAGGAGACCATAATGAACAAGGAAATGAGAGGGTGGTGGATGATGTATGCCAACCAAAGGAGGGGCTGGAGGAAATCAGAGGAGAAAATTTAGGAGATCTAAATCTAACCCTGGAGCCAAGGAGAGTCTTAGGTGTGCCAAGGGAAGATAAGGGGAGAGAACCAGCAAATTTAATTAAAAATAGCCTGGAAGTTCTACTGGAGATAGATCAAGTGCATAAAATGACCTCAGATGGTACAAGGGATGGCAGAATTTTTAGAGAGATAGGAATAAGAATTGGGAAAAGACAAACAAAAGAAGGAGTTACTTAGAAAGATAAAGGAAAAAAAATATTAAGGTGGCCTTCAACGTTGAAAGCATGTATATACCTAACTTCTGGAATTGTAAGGGGACACATCTTATATATTAGAAAAGGGAATCAAACTGAAATAAGAGATCACTAATCAGGGTAAAGGCGTAACACGGTGGTTCTTACGGTAAATTGAAGCTAGACATAAGAAATAGGTAAAACAAATAGTACTTAATTAACATATATTAGATATGATATTGATATAGACATGACAAAAATGTGGAGATAGAAATGGCTAAACAATTATATAAAGAAAATCTATATAAAATGCTTTAGATAACGTTTATTGTGTGTTAGGAACCTATTTAGTTATTATTGGTATGAAATACAAAGTTGGTCGGTCAAATTTATTTATTTATTTTATTTATTTATTCAATTTATACCCCGCCCATCTAGACTGAAGTCTACTCTGGGCGGCTAACAATAAGACATAAAAGTAATATAACAAAATAAAAACAACAGTGACAATATAATTCAAAATGGCAAGGTCATTAGGTGATGACAGGAGGGAAAGCCTGCCTAAAGAGCCAGGTTTTAAGTTTGCTCTTAAATTGCCTCAAAATTATACAGATTTGAAACCAGAATTGCTTTTATTAGGTATTTTATTAGAGGATTTTGAGAACATCGTATACTATGAGAGCAATATTATGATAGTAGCCAATATTGTACGCTAAAATATGCACGATTGGTTCAAATGCTTAAAAATGTATAGATTTTGAAGGGACAACTAAGAAGACACCAAGACGCAAAAAACAAATAATTATAAGCAACCCATGTAACACGATGTTTAACAAGCACGAACTGAATGTAGATAGATTGAAAAACTAATAAAATGTTAATAAAAAAGAAGAAGTTAAAAAGTGCAGAAGCTCCACAAGGAAGAAGAAAGAACGGCCAAATGTTAAGAAGATAGACATGACTAAAAGAAAAAACTGGTGAACTGAAGTGAGATTGAAAATGAACAAGTGGGAAGATCCAGTTGTGCCAGGAGACATGAGGTCAGCCAGCACAAAGGGGTTGTGCCAGCTCAAGGGCTGAGGTTTCTGCCTGTTCCAAACCCACTACGACTGGCATATCAAAGAATCATAGGATAACGGAGTTGGAAGGGGCCTATAAGGCAATTGAGTCCAACCCCCTGCCCAAGGCAGGAATCCAAATCAAAGCAGATCTGACAGAGGGTGGTCCAATTTTCTCTGGAATGCCTCCAGCGCTGGAGCACTCACTACCTCCCAAAGTCATTGGTTCCACTGTTGTACGGCTCTAACAGTTAAGAAGTTTTCTTCTGTTTCCTGTGTCTTTGTGTATTGGTTACATTGCCTGTCTCATTGACTTCAGTCAGACTGTTATACTACTGCTTACTGCTGCCAGCAGCACTCCCTCTTGACATTGGTTGCATTAAATGGTAATGCCATTAAGCAAGTGGCCAGCACAAACTACTTAGGCATACAACTGCAGAACATGGGATCTTGGGTAGAACAGCGTAGGCAGGGGACTAATTCAGCTAGTTTTAGTCAGCAGCAGATCTTAAGGTTTTTCTACATGCAAGGGGGTCAATATATCCCTTCTGCTATTCAAATTTATAAGGCCAAGACTCTGGCCCAACTTATTTATGGCATCCCTATTTGGATACAGTGGTGCCTTGACTTATGAAAGTCCCGACTTATGACCATTTCGAGTTACGACCAGCTCCGGCCGCAAAATTTTGCTTCGACTTGCGACCGGAACTTCGAGTTATGATCGGAAAAAAGGCAGGGAAAAAGACGGGGAATTCAAACTGCTAACTGTTGGTGGTGAAGAGCCTGCTTCTTTGTAGCTCTTTTGCCCCAGTGGTTAGAGAGTGTACGTTCGGAGGAGGCTTTGGACTTCCTGGTAAGGTGCTGCTTTCTGCTTTTTAAAAACTGCCTGTTCTGGGTGGGTTTTGCAGCGTGGTTTTGGGCTGGGGGGGTTATGTTTCTGTGCTGCGATGGGTCTTGCAGTCTTTGTTTATTTTTTGGGTTTTTTTTTCGTGTTTCCGATGGGTCTTGCAGGGTTGGTTTGCTTTTTGGGTCCCCCCCCCCCCCATTTCCGATGGGTCTTGCAGGGTTGGTTTGCTTTTTGGGTTTTTTCCCCCCATTTCTGATGGGTCTTGCAGGGTTGGTTTGCTTTTTGGGTTTTTGTTTTTTTGCATTTCCGATGGGTCTTGCAGGTTTTGTTTGCTTTTTGAGTTTTCCCCCCCCCATTTCCGATGGGTCTTGCAGGGTTTTTTTTTTTTTTTTTTTTTTTTTGGCATTTCCAATGGGTCTTGCAGGGTTTGTTTGCTTTTTTGGTTTTCTTTTCCCCATTTCCGATGGGCCTTACAGGGTTTGTTTGCTTTTTGGGTTTTTTTTTTTTTTTTTTTGCATTTCCGATGGGTCTTGCAAGGTTTGTTTGCTTTTTGGGTTTTTTCCCCCTCATTTCCGATGGGTCTTGCAGGGTTTGTTTGCTTTTTGAGTTTGTTTTTTTTTGCATTTCCGATGGGTCTTGCAGGGTTTGTTTGCTTTTTGGGTTTTTTCCCCCCATTTCCGATGGGTCTTGCAGGGTTTGTTTGCTTTTTGGTTTTCTTTTTTTGCATTTCCGATGAGTCTTGCAGGGTTTGTTTGCTTTTTGGGCTTTTTCTTCTTCGGCCAGAACGGATTAATCGTGTTTCCGATGGGTCTTGCAGTGTGTGTGTGTTTTTTTGGTGATTTTTCCCCCCTGGCCGGAACGGATTAATTGCGTTTCAATGCATTCCTATGGGAAATGGTGCTTCGACTTACGACCATTTTGAGTTACGACCATCTTCTGGAATGGATTAAGTTTGTAAGTTGAGGCACCACTGTACTGGGATTCATTGCCCAAGTCGAAAAACTTCAATCTTTCTTCTTAAGGAAACTCTTGGGCCTTCCATCTTGTGTGGGTTTTGCTGCTATCTATCTGGAACTGGGCATTTGATCAGTAGAATGTAAGGCATGGATTGCGGCCTTTAAATGGTGGCTACATCTACACTTTATAGCAGTCCCTGGTAGTTATCTCTCTCTATTGCTTAAGGATACCTATATCACCCAATGGTCGAGAGAGATGGAGAAGAATCTGTTTAAGTTAGGTCTCTCAGTAGAAGATGTGGGTAGTCATGACTACCAGAAGGTTGAATCCCTTGTTGTCCAGAGATTAACAGACTTGGACCTACAGCACTTTAAGAACTGCAGCTAATAAACGCTGCTCTTCACTGATCTACAATAAAAACTACGGACTCTTCATTGCTCCATACTTATATGCATTGTCCATTCCAAAATATAGGAGAGCATTCATGTTAGCTCGCTTTAATGTATTGCCATCAGCTATACTAGATGGGCGATTTAGGGAAATTCCGTCTAATGATCGAACTTGTCCTTGTGGAAATGGGGATATCGAATCAGTTGAACATGTTATTTTTCACTGCAGAATGTATGATGATTGTAGAAAGAAGTTAATCTCTCTACTAATAGGTGTCTCTCTGCACGGTAGCCCCACAGATTTGTTACTGTCCTGCTTAGAGGGTGCATCCACTTATATTACTGACAGGGTGTCTAAATTTTTGTTGATTGCTATGAGAACTAGAGAGGAAATGTTGCAATCACCCTGAAAGAAGGTTTTATATACTACATATAGGAGTTTTTTCTGTATGTTCTGTATATAATCTTGCTGGTCTATGACTGTATTAAAGAATTATGATGACGTTGGTTGCATGGTAATCAACTCCTACTCTTTGACTACACTTTTTTTTGGTATTGGTGCTGTCACGATACAAGATTAAAACTTGTATTTTTGAGAAAACAATCTCCATACCAGTCCCCGCCACCACCAATTTGTTGTTGTTATGTGCTGTCAAGTCCGAACTGGCTTACAGTGAACCTATCAGGGTTTTCAAGATAAGTGAGACATTTAAGGTGTGATTTTACCAGTACCACTCCCTCAATGAGTTTCCGTGGTTGAGCAGGGATTCGAACCCTGATCTCCACAGTCCTAATCCATCACTCTATCTACTACACTACACTAAGTGTCCCCAACTTCTTATAGTATAGCCTATTTTGTTTGCTTACCTGTTTTGTATTCCCTTGTCCTCTGTATCCTTAATCTGCTTTTTCTTATATAACAAGATATTAGTCAGTTTTTTAAACTCTTCTTTCTGTTCACTTGACATTTATGTAGCTTATTATATATGGTATGACCTCCTTATCTGCGGGATCAGTATCTGCTGCTTCACATCCACAATCTGAAAATACTAAAAATATTAAAAGAAAAATCCCAGAAATATATATTTCTAAAGGTGAAGTTACCAGCACTCACCACTAGAGGGAGCCAGCGACTATGCTATGTATAGTGTTATTAGAGAAATGTATTTCTACAATGTCATTACTAGAACTGGCCATTGGAGGGAGCCAGAGACTATGCTATGTATAGCATTCACCATTGAAATCATGTTAGCTATAATCCGTGTTTTTCAGAATCGGGGGGGGGGGGGGCTTGGAACCAATATCCCATGGATACACGGGCCCTGCTGTACACTAGCAAACTTTCTCAACTGAGAGGAGTGAGGGAGAAGAAATTTTCTTTAACGTATCTTTGCCTGGCCCTCACACCCTCTTAGAAATGAGACTACCCCACCGAACCAGAACGGCAAGCAACAGTGACGCCTGTTAACACAGAAAGCAGCTGTAACCACAAGAGCCCTAGTTCCCCATCCAATTGCAATGTTGATATGATGCAACTCTCTCCCGAAACTCTCTGAGCTCCAAGATTCTAGCCAGGAAGTATGAAGTAAGGCTATGCACAGGGTGTGGGGGGGACAGAAAAATCAAGCCTGTGACACTGAAACAATGGGACCAAATAACATGCCCCCGACAGCTCTTTTTGCTCTCAAGAAAACAAAACAGCTGCTTAGGCATATCGCTGTCAAGCGCAGCACTGAAGAGATACCAAAATAATTCTGCAATATTCTGCACCTCAGTGGAGGGGGGTTATGACATGTCATGGTGGATTGCAGAAGCAATTAGAAAACACTGAACCATGAAGTGGGTGGATGGCTTTTCCTTCTTCATTTTTAAAAAAATCTGCTCTGCCACCCGAGTCGGAATTTGAGGAAGCAAATGGCAGAGGCACTGCTATTAATGGATATGTTACCTTCATTGTTTGCAAGAAACTGTTGTGTTTATTTTGCTTCGGGTGTGCTGGCAGCACACCAGTGATGTTCTCAGCTGAGGTGACGCTTGTGTGAATACTAGGTGTGAAGGACAGGAGGCTTAGGGGAAAATGTCACACCACCTTTACAATTTGGTTTTCTGTCAAGTTCTGTGTTATCTGGAAATAATTAGGTGTCTTGTTGTGTGTGTGAGAGTGTGTTTTTGAGAGAAAGAATGAGAGACAGACAGGGGATGAGATAGGATGGATGCCTCTACACAGTTCCAACTGAAAAAGAATGTAAGAGGCAGCAGAAGGATATTTCCATTGTTGTGGGATCAATTCTGTGAGGTGCTCAGGCTCAGAGCCTGGAAAAATGACATAAACACACCTGATCTCTTATGATTTCAGAAGCTAAGCAGGTTTGGGTCTAGTTAGTACCGGAGTACAGGTAATATTGGATGCTGTATTATCACATATTTAGGACACAGAAGGTCCCAGTTCAATACCAGGCATCTCCAGGTAAGACTAGGAAAGACTCCTTCTAGAAATTCCAGACAGCTGCTGCCAGTCACAGCTGACAGAGCAGGCTGGATAGACCAAAGGTCTGATCTAATATAAACCAGCTTCCTACTTTCCTCTGTTCTTTGTTTTTAATTATAACATCTGGAGTCTTCCAGCTACCATGGACACTGGTCACGAGGACTAGATTATTATTGTGAGCAGTAAGCAAGTACAGTAGGAACCCAATATCCGTGGAACAGTATCTGCTGATTCACCTATTCACAGTCTGAAAATATTAAAAATATTAAAAGAAAAATCCTACAAATATATATTTCTAAAGATGAAGTTACCAGACTTTATCACTAGAGGGAGCTAGAGAACATGCCATGTATAGTGTTCACTATTAAAATAGCATTCACTATAATCTGCATTTTTCAACATCTGTGGGGAAGGCTTGGAACCGATCCTCTGCAGATATGGGGCCCCTACTGTAAACTGAAGATGAAAAGGAAGTCTAGAAGCATAGAAAGGAATTAGAATACTCTGTATTTGAGGAAGTAGACGTCAATCCACCAAAGGTCACACTGAAATAAAATGGCTTGTCTTTTAAGTGCTACAATATTTTGATCCCTTCTTCCTTTCCCTTTCTTTTGCTAATGTGTTAGGCACACACTAACGATGCGACTACACAGCAAGAAAAATGCAAACTGACTTACTTTGAAACTGCACCTGGAAAGCAGGATTTCCTAGGGTTAATCTATGTTAACTGGCCACACAGGGAGAGAAGAAGAAATTGCCAAACAGCCTCATCAGCTTGTTAACATAGCTCTCCTATAGCCCTCTTGATTTGCAGGAAGCACGGCTACAGGAGAACTACCTTAATAAGCTGTAACCAAGGGCTGAGTGGCAATTTCCTCTTCTCTGCCTCTCTCTGTTGCCTAGGTGCCTTTAAAAAAAGAGAAAAGAAATAGCATTATTTGCCCTCCCAGTGTTTCAGCACTGGTCCCTATCATTCTGGCAGCTCCTTTGCAAATACTTTTCTGCATTGGTTCAAGTGATCACAACATTTGAACTGATGCAAATGGATCTGCTGTCAGAAAAGAGTAGAGGTCCCAGCAGCAGAGTTAAAAACTACAGATTATGGAAGGCAAAGTCCAGGCTGATCTGCATTGGTTTTTACATCATGTGGTCAATAGAAAAAAAAAGTGAATCATTCTATCCCAATCCTGTAGCATTTCCCACACTATACGTCAATGTAGTCACACCTGGCTACATCTCTGAGAACTAGCGTTGGCCTGAGCAGGCCTTCAAATAGAGCACATATTTAAAGAGAGAACTATCTTATGGACAGTTGGATGCGTGATTGGATGTATCCTCAGCATCTGCTTCATCATGCCTGGGTTGAACTGGGGTTGGGAAGATCTGGATTCTAGTCCCCACTAAGCCTTGAAATGCACTGTGCGACTTCGGGTGCCTCTCTGTCTCTCTCTGCCTCACAGGGTTGTTCTGAGGAGTTATGTACTTCCCCTGAGCATACTGCAGAAATACTGGGATGTAAGCAAATAGCGAATTAAAAAGACAAGCAAGCAAATAGACCCTCAACCTGCCTATCATTCTGCAATCAATGCTTACAAAAGCATGAAAAGCCCCAAAACATTAAAAAAAAATAGAGGACAGTTATCTTTGTTAGAAGTATTCAAATATACAAGCAAGCTAGCAAACTCTGATGTTCTTAAGAGAGGGTGCGGACATGTTTGAAGCCTGAACCATGTTGAACTGGGGAAAAAAGCAAAAAACCTGTAGTTCTGAACTTGGTCCAGCTTCTCTGGGTCACTTCTGTAGCTAGAGGGTGAGAGCCATTGTTAGTCACAACCACAGTCGTCTCCGAGGGCAAAATAACAGAAGCAAGGAAGAGTTTAGTAAATGCTTTATTGCCTGAGATGCTGAAAATTGAGACTATAAGTACCAAACTGGTGGGTTGTGTCCATAAGGCACTGCAACCATTTATCATGTTTGGTGATGGGTCAGCCTTGAAAGTTCCCACGATTCTGTTCTGTTTTGATAAGGGCTTAAAATTGTGGCTGCCTCTCATCATGAGGTGAAGAGAAGAGGCAGTCTAGTCTGGTTTGCTGAATGTGTCCAGTTGAATTTGATTGCTTGCTTGCTTGTTTCTGGATTTGAACAATTTGGCTTAAGGTGTCATGTCAATGCATTGCTCAGGAGTGCGGTTAATAATGTGTGCACCTCACCACCCAACTACATCCCATTTCAACTGCCTTTGGCTTGCCTCTATCCTTTTTCTCAGAATCTGGAAAAGCGGGGCTGGAACTAGGGCAAAGCAATTGCAATTTTGGTCCAGGCTAGTGATGGGCCCGAACTGATTTGTCACGGGTCATCCCGGGTGCTGCTGCTCCCCTCCCCAGCTCCTCAGTCGATCATTTACTCACCAGGCCCAGCTTGGGCTAATCTCCCAGTCAGAAGCAAGAGCACAGCCTTCTCTGCCCCGCCCTTTTGTCTGAGTGGGAGATCAGTCAAGAGGGCGGGGCAGGGAAGCCTGAGCTATTGCCGGGACTGGAAGATCAGTTGAGGAGGTGCAGGAAGCTACCCCGCTCGCCCTGGTGAGTGGCTGTTTGAGCCAGAGGAGGTGGAGAAGGGAAGCAGCAGCCCATGGGCTGCCACCTTGACGAACTGGGAAAAATTGGGACAAACCGGTTCGTGCCCATCTCTAGTCCAGGCTGTGAAAATGTAGAACACACCAACATCTACAGGTGGATCTACTGATATATTTTAGAAAAATAAATGGCAGCCCCTCTTGGCCCTATTTATTTTCCCTCTGTACATTTTCTTTGGGGTGGGTAAAGGCTCTCTTCTTTTTTCTTGGTGTGGGCTCAGGCCCATTCCTAAGAGCACAGTGGTTGAAAGGTAGTCCTAAGTGTCCGAGGTACCCAAATTGGTAGTTTTGAATTCATGAAAAATTTCCTTTTTTTTTTTTACTACAGTTCTCAAAACCCCTCAAACAACAAGGCCCAGGGTTATGCTGACTGGGGGATTCGGGGAATAAAAGACACTTTTCTGAGCTCTGCTATTTCCACACACCGAGAAAGAACCAATTTTATAAGACCAGCCTGCTTTTGTTTATCACATGCTTGTTGGAACTGTGATAATTTCATTAGCAAAGCTGAAGCAGGCTGGTATGGTGAATTTATGGTAATAGAATCATAAAGTTGGAAGGGGCCTATAAGGCCATCAAGTCCAACCCCCTGCTTAATGCAGGAACACAAATCAAAGGATATCTGCCTGGTGGTCATCTAAATTTCTCTTGAATACCTCCAGTGTTGGATCACTCACCACCTCTCCAGGTCATTGGTTCCATTGTCATACTGCTCTAACAGTTAGGAAGTTTTTCCTGATATTCAACCAAAATCTGGCTTCTTGTAACTTGAGCCTAGTGTTGCGTGTCCTGCACTCAGGGATGATTGAGAGCAGATCCTGCCCCTGTCATAATTAGGAAGTCATCACTCAGGATGCTGATGGTTAGGGGAAAAGGAAAACTTACATTTATTTTTCCAAGAAATCCATTCTGCGTGGGAGAAAACAAAACCAGTCAAGCTCTGAATACCCTTAGAGTCGGCTCCTAAATGTGCAGGCCTGCTGATCGCTGTCATGGAGAAAGAGCTTCATTTGAACTGTGAAATGCCAACAGAGTGAATCTGAGCAGTGGCTACTGAGCCCTGGAAGTGGTGTAGCCCCCAGTGAGTTGTGGTGGATCCAAGGTGGTCCTGTGCCCACATACACTAGAAAGTTGCCTATTCCAACCCAACACGTCTAGGGGAGGAGTGACATTTGCGAACATCTGTGGATACAAACATATGGTGATGACTTGCATTGTGCACCTAGTAGTAGGTGCAAGTGAAATATTTTGCACTTTTCTCTCTCTTGGTGGTGAGGAACTTAAAATACTAGTGTGAAACTCTTACTTTACTCTTACTCTTATTTAATGGAAGTCTCAGTGGCTTGCATGCAAAAGGTTTTGCACATGGGGCCCTATGTGAACAGAAACTGTGACTCACATCCTAGGGAAGTTACTTTTTTGGACTACTCCCAGAATTCCCCAGCCAATTTTGACTAGTGGTCATGTTGGCTGGTGGATTTTTGGACTGACAATCAATCAATCAATCAATCAATCAATCAATCAATCAATCAATCAATCAATCAATCAATCAATCAATCAATCACCTTGCCTCTACTTCTCTGATTCTGTTCTGAGTTTTTCCTAATTGATAATGTTCGTGTAGGAGCTGAGCTCATCTGATATTCTCTCAAGCTTCTCTCTGTTTTGCTAGAGACATTTTTTAAAAGAAAGATACATTCTTCAATATATATTTCAAATACCTCTGCCTCTCTAATCAGCTCCTCTTATTCAGAAGTTCCTTATTTTCCTCCTTGACGCAGACGGTTCCCTCTCAGAGCTGAAAAATGGCAGGGTGATTAGGAGAGCTGATTGGATGAAAACACATCCCCCTGGCCTTAATAGAATAGCTGAAGAAAGTCGGTTGGATCTAAAAATAAACCTCTCCTTAAGCACAAGTGTTGCTCAGCACCGTTTATCATCGTGCACTGTGGGGAGCCTTCATCCAAGTGTCCCATATTTGCATTTTCTGCTAGGATTCACCGATTTTTTCTTTTTCTTTTTACTATTATTGGCTGGAAGGAGGAGATGGATGTTGGTGAGCAGGGAGACAAGAAGAAGAATGTTGTTAGAGGCTGGCTTTCATCAACGTTGGCTGAGAAAGAAATGCTTGGGATGGTGTATCCTGGAAGTTGAAGTCACTACTTCAATCCAGTATTAGATACCTGCTGAATCTTCCTACATCCCTCTCAGTTTTCAGGAAGTTACTTAGAACTGAGCTGTATAAAGCTGCTTTTACTGGTATTTTAATGATTGATCTGGGATGTTCAAATCTGTTTTTAAAATTTGTTTAATTTATTTAAATGCAGACTTTATCGATTGCACAAGAGACAGGGGTTTTATTGTATTTTCCTATTTGCTTGTACGACTGCAATTGTTTTGATGGGTTGTGAACCTCCAAGAGTGTGTTCACATTGATGGGACAGTATAGAAGTCAAATACCACTCTGATGGCAGAAAGTGAGGAGGAATTAAAGAACCTCTTAATGAGGGTGAAAGAGGAGAGCGCCAAAAATGGTCTGAAGCTCAACATCAAAAAAACGAAGATCATGGCCACTGGTCCCATCACCTCCTGGCAAATAGAAGGGGAAAATATGGAGGCAGTGACAGATTTTATTTTCTTGGGCTCCATGATCACTGCAGATGGTGACAGCAGCCACGAAATTAAAAGACGCCTGCTTCTTGGGAGGAAAGC
The DNA here is from genome assembly GCA_037013535.1 of Intellagama lesueurii. Lineage (NCBI taxonomy): Eukaryota > Metazoa > Chordata > Lepidosauria > Squamata > Agamidae > Intellagama > Intellagama lesueurii. The sequence continues at coordinate 340,349,250 of JBAJHW010000001.1, read as the reverse complement.
GACGACAAACCTAGACAGCATCTTAAAAAGCAGAGACCTCACCTTGCCGACAAAGGTCCGCATAGTCAAAGCTATGGTTTTTCCAGTAGCGATGTATGGAAGTGAGAGCTGACCATCAAGAAGGCTGACCACCGAAGAATTGATGCTTTTGAATTGTGGTGCTGGAGGAGACTCTTGAGAGTCCCCTGGACTGCAAAGAGAACAAACCTATCCATTCTGAAGGAAATCAACCCTGAGTGCTCACTGGAAGGACAGATCCTGAAGCTGAGGCTCCAATACTTTGGCCATCTCATGAGAAGAGAAGACTCCCTGGAAAAGACCCTGATGTTGGGAAAGTGTGAAGGCAAGAGGAGAAGGGGACGACAGAGGATGAGATGGTTGGACAGTGTCATCAAAGCTACCAACATGAATTTGACCAAACTCTGGGAGGCAGTGGAAGACAGGAGGGCCTTTTGGTCCATGGGGTCACGAAGAGTCGGACACGACTTAACGACTAAACAACAACAACAATAGAAGTCAAAACAACAAGAACAACAGCAACAAAAAAAATTTGCCAGAACTGGCAGCTCTTTCCCCCTTCTACAGCCTATACCTTGATTCCCAATAACCTGCTTTGGAGTCTTGAGAACAGGGCTTGGAAATAATAAGGGAATTTAACATGTTAGAAGCAAAACAAGTACTTCTTGTATTGATAGGAGGGCGAGCTGACCAATGTGTGTGAAGACTAACAATTTAAAGTAATATTTTAACATTTTAAAGTTATTCTTTTAAAAATGTAATTTTCTTAAGACTAGATGCATTCCTCATTTTTAACATGAAAGTAACTATCTTAACATTCACATCGTGTTATTTCCAAGCTTGTAAAAAAAAAAAATCCTTTGGTCACCATGGGGGTTACAACAAGAGGGGGAGAGCAAGCAGGTCCAAAGTTCTGCTGCAGCTGCATGCCAGAATGAACTGCTCAATCTTGGCTAGAGGTTGGAAGTAACATTTTACAAGTAATAATGATGACGTCTCATCAAGTTGTAGATGCCCTCGTTTTTTTAAAAGTATAAAATACTCAGAAGAGGTTGCTCTCTTAGTGGCTCAGAGTAGTGGCTCTGCCACTAGTTGGACAGAATGAATGAATGAATGAATGAATGAATGAATGAATAAATAAATAAATAAATAAATAAATAAATAGGACCAGGTAGCAGGTGATGAGGAAAAGTTTCAAGTATGGCTGGAGTTCTAGTGTGAAAGAATAACTTCCCCAGGCTCTCACACTGTACATAGGTAAAGGTAAAGGTTCCCCTTGACATTTAGTCCAGTCGTGTCCGACTCTAGGGCGCGGTGCTCATCCCCGTTTCCAAGCCATAGAGCCAGCGTTTGTCCGAATACAGTTTCCGTGGTCACGTGGCCAGCGCGACTAGACACGGAACACCGTTACCTTCCCACCGAGGTGGTACCTCTTTATCTACTCGCATTTTTACATGCTTTCAAACTGCTACATTGGCAGGAGCTGGGACAAACGATGGGAGCTCACTCCGTCGCGTGGATTCGATCTTACGACTGCTGGTCTTCTGACCTTGCCACACAGAGGCTTCTGTGGTTTAACCCGCAGCGCCACCACGCACACTGTACATGGTAACTCCCAAAGCCCTTTTGATGCTATTATGTTTTCCCATCAAATATTATTATCATTTCTCATCACATCTAATGTGGTTCACCAGACCTTACTGTGCAGCTTCCACAGTTTATCTGAAGCTGGAAAAAGTTACTTTTTTTGGAATAAAACTCTCAGAATCCCTCAGCCAGCATGCCAGCTCTTCAAGTAATTGGCCACTTAACTTTTCTAAGGTCCTGTTTTTTGCCCCCCTTGACAAACATGCCATTGATGGCTAGTGGCATGCTAGTGCAACCCAGCAGAGGGGAAAATATTTTGGTTCAGCAAGATGGGTTGCTGTCGTTATATGTTAGGTTTCTTATGCAGGACGGCCTGTCTAGCTTTCCTCAAGATGTTTATTGACGGGGATTAAGGATCATGGCTTTAATAGGCTGTGGAGACTTCTTTATTGCTGTTAGTTTTAATGTATGATGTGTTTGTTAATGTTTTAAAGGCTTTTAATTGGCTTTAAAACATTGAATTGTTTTATATTGGTTTTTATTGTGATACTCTGCCCTGTGATTTTAGGAGATAGGGTGGAATATAAATGTCACAAACAAGCAAAGGTGAGGGACAATTCTGAATACCTAGGCTGAGCTGGTTTGGCTTTCAAGGGTGGCAGTGTAATCCGGGTTGTCTGAAACTTTGGTCAAAGATTATGGATGGGATTTTCAGATTTATTTTGAATACAAGTTTTATAACTCCCCATTCCGGGAGTTCTTTTTGATCTATATGCACCCAAAAGACATCTAACTGCAGCTCACCTGGGAGAGAAGGTCTAAACTGAGAGACTTTGAGAATGAGCTAGGCCTAACTCTCCCTAGTTTCCTGTTCAGAAAGAAGGCTCCCAGCTAGCACTGGGGCAGGAACAGGAAGCTTGGGTGGAGGCTAGCTAAGCTCCAAAGCCTTTCACTTTCGGCTTTTTCTCCCAAGTGAGCCACATTTTAGTTAGCTGGATAGCCCAGTGAGTTAGATATGAACTGAGGTGGTGGGAATTTGATTCCCATATTGTGCCTCCTAGGAGAAGAGCCAGCCTGTGTACCCTTGGGCAAGCTGCACAGTCCCGGGGGGCCCCCAGAAGAAGGGAATGGTCAACCCCTTCCGAGTACATTCTACCTAGCAAACCCTGAAAAGGGTCACCTAAGTTGTAATCAACTTGAGGGCACACATTATTATTAATTCTTAGTTGAAGATCAACTGGGAAGCCCTTAATGCCTTTGAAATGGCTTAAAGCATCCTATAATAACAGTCACTGGTCTACAAGCGTTGCAAAGTATGTATAAGACCAGTAGAATTCCTAGAATGGGGAATGACAGCACTTGCAGTCCAAGAAATCAAAAAATCTTATCCTTATCAAAGACTTCCTGTGTGATTTTCAGCGTTGAATATTGATGAATAGTTGTTTGCCCAAAGCAGAAGCAACATTTCCCAAGGAACTGGCAGAGAGGGGTGGCAGAGTTTCCCTTGTGTTCTTCCTCCATTTAGATGCAAAACCTTTATTGCATTTGAACTCAGCCAAAGGCTTTACTGAAGAATACATGCATTCTATTTCCACCCCAAGAGCTCACCTGCATGTATTAGGAGGCATGGCAGCCAGCCAGATAATCCCCCTTTCCAAAGGTACACGGATGAGATTAATCAAATCACATAAGCCGCCCTCCACAACCACCTCCTTAACTTCCCTTCTGCAATACATTTTTTTAATTTCCCCAGTGTTCAGTGGCACAGCAGCATTTTTTTTCTTAAGAGAGAGAGAGAGAGATCAGCTTGCCTGATTTTGCCTGGATATATTTCTGAGGAGGAGAAATTTCATTGTTCCGATGCAAGCCTCAATGTCATTCAAGTTGTTGCTGTTTACTTTTGCGGCTTCTGATCAGGATGGTGGGCTAAGAGGTCTAGAGGCCAGAAGAACATGAAAAAGGACCAAGTTAGATTTGATGCACTAGGATTATTTGGTATTTGACTGGCACAGTGCAAGGGTCTAGTGCTGAGTTTAGGGATACTGCATAATAGCTGTCCGCCTACAGACTGGCCATGGGGGGGGGGGAGTTATTATTTATTGTATTAGGGAATCCATTTGTAGATAGCGCAGGAGAAAAAAAAGTATCCTAGAAGTGTTTGCAGACCCCCGGAGCAGGCTTACACTTTTACAGGCCTGCCTCTCTAGCCAAGAAGAAGAAGCAGGAAGTAATCCCAGAAGATCCTGAGAGTAGCAATCTGAACATACACTACAGAAAAGACAAGAGAGGAAAATGCCTTGGCTAGGCGCTCTGTTTTTCTATCCTTCTCCCCAAATCTTTTCTGAGACAGAAGGTTCATTCTGGAGATTAGCATCAGACTTCCAAAAGTGACCAGGTGATGTTTGAGAAGTTTAGAAGCAGGACCTGAAGGAGGGGTCTGATTGTATTGTATTGATAAGGTGTCAGGGATAACAACTATTGTAACTTTATTTTAAACTGCCCAGGGCAGTGGTTTCTCAATCAATCAATCAATCAATCAATCAATCAATCAATCAATCAATCAATCAATCAATCAATCAATCAATCAATCAATCAATCAAAACATTGCTAGTTGTGTTCTTCAGTGATATTTGGTCTGGTCTATACTCATCGATAGCAAATTTCTTTGAGTAATTATGTGTTACATTGACATAGCCCTTCCTCTTAATCCCTTCTGAACACTGCATCAGTGAGTTCCTATAGATGACCGTGATCACCAGCATTATGAGCTGGCTCCAACACAGATATTCAGCACAGCAAGAGTGCCTTCAACCTCTGGTGAGCAAAGCAATCACTGTGAAGCATATCTGAACAGCTGAGCATCAGGATTCCCCACCTTTCTCCTCCCAAAGTTGGGAAGAAAAGCTGGGCATTGTTTGGCACATGCTCGGAGTGGCCCCATGTATCACCAAAAAGGGAAACACATAATAATAATCTTAGAACTGTGGAATTGGAAGGGACACTATGGAGCATCGAGTCCAGCCTCTGTCAAGGAGGCACAGTAGGGAATCGAACTCCCAACCTCTGGCTCTGAGACCTAAACAACTGAGCTATCTCACTGTGGGTGGGCACCTAGGAGTCCCTAATCTCCCTCCTCCTTCTGGTTCTTTCTGTTCAAATCTGTCTTGGACTAGACAGTCCTTCAAATGGAGAACACTTCCAGATGAACACTTCCCTGGCAACCCATTGAGGACTGTCCTCCTTAAAAGGAGACACCTGGCCAGCCTAGCCATGTAAGGGATCAACAGCAGCCTGTTCCTCTACTAGCCTTTTCTGTTTTGATCAAGGAGCCCTCTCAAGTAAAGAAGCTGCTCCTTGATGGGGCCCATCAAGAACTAGGAAACCCAGTGACCCTTCATCCCTGGAAGTGCCTCCATGGTGAGGCCAAGACATAAGGCAGGATAGCAAATGGCACCCTTACCCCCTTGCCCCAATCAAGGAGCATAATACCTAAGCCAGCCCAAGTTATTTTTTTATATATAAGACTGAAAATCCAATAAAAACAAAGCAGGTAGCTAAATAACTAATGATTTGTTGCCTTTTTAGAATACATTTGTCTCACTCTTACTAACAGTAGAGCTGGCCCTGCTTTAGTCTTAGCTTAAGATCTGGTTGATGGTGACCAAACTAAACTAAACGACCAATGAAACAAAGGCTGAGGGTGAAGCTTTATGTTGTTGTTGTTTAGTCGTTAAGTCATGTCCGACTTGAAGGAGAAGCTGAGGGAGGAAGTGAGGTATGTTTTGGGTAGATATTTTCTTTGGTGTGATGTTTTTTCAGGCTGACCCTTGCTCTTTCTAACCGCATGGGCTGAGGGGGCGGGGTTTCAGCTTTTAAAAGGGGGTTGCAGAAATACTTAAGCCCCTTTCTTGAAGGAGAAGCTGAGGGAGGAAGTGAGGTATGTTTTGGGTAGATATTTTCTTTGGTGTGATGTTTTTTCAGGCTGACCCTTGCTCTTTCTAACCGCATGGGCTGAGGGGGCGGGGTTTCAGCTTTTAAAAGGGGGTTGCAGAAATACTTAAGCCCCTTTCTTGAAGGAGAAGCTGAGGGAGGAAGTGAGGTATGTTTTGGGTAATTCTTCAATTCTATTTTTGACCCTAATTTGGTAAATAAGAAAGCCAATTAGCATTACATACACCTGGGGTAGGAATCTTTTAAGGGTCAGATCATACTTCCGCACTATTAGAGAGCAGGCCGGGTAGGTGGGGCCCGTCAGCCCTGGAAGGCAGCCCATCTAGGAGAAGGAAAACTCTGATCTCAAACCTCCACTGCCTTGTGGCTATATCCACTGATGGAAAAGGCTTCAGGAGTTAACCTCGAGGCAAAACCCGGAGCGGGAGTCCCGGAGGCAGTTCGTGTCGTTCTGGCAACTCCTGCGACGTCGCTGGAACCAGTTGTATTGGCTCTTGCCTTTCCACTGGACTATCTCAGTGACGTGGAGAGGGGGGATTTGCTGCTTGGGTAACAGCCTATCCTCCATATTATTTTACCCAGGCTTCGTGCTCTGGAGAGGACACTCCAGCTTCGCATACAGCGTCGAAACAACACGGGAAGTAGCAGTTACCGGTTATAAGTCTTTGCTCGATTGGCGTAGAGCATGACGCCAGGGGCTACTTCTGTCGGTGGGAGAGGTCATTGCACCTCACTAGGTAGATACCGCCTGCCTTAAGCTGGGCAGCCCCCAGCCAGTAAGGTGCTACCTCGCCACGGTCTGTTAACCTCACGGGGTGCGTGGGGTTTAGGGTGAAAGCCGACAAGCAGATCGATAACCCTGCACCATGCAACAATCATAAGAAAACTTCTGCCCTAAAGCTGGGCACCTGGAATGTACGGACAATGACCCCTGGCTTTTCTGACCACGGCTTTTCTGACGACCTGCAGGAAATAGACGATGTGCACAAGACAGCTTTCATCAACATGGAACTGAGTAGACTGCAGATGGACATTGTTGCCCTGCAAGAGACGAGATTGCCAGACTCGGGATCTGTCAAAGAAAAACACTTCTCATTCTTCTGGCAGGGAAAACCATTGAATGAGACCAGGGAATATGGTGTTCGCTTTGCAGTCAGAAATACTCTGCTGAGATCCATTGTTCCACCTACTGTGGGGAGTGAAAGAATCCTGTCTCTGCAGCTCCACTCATCAGCGGGACCGGTCACCCTCATTAGTGCATATGCACCAACACTGTCATCCACTACAGAAGTGAAAGACAAATTCTACGACGATCTGGCAGCTACTATCAAAAAAGTCCCTGAAAGAGAGGCACTGTTCATTCTCGGAGACTTTAACGCTAGAGTTGGTGCTGATCACAATTCTTGGCCCACTTGTCTAGGCCGTTTTGGAATTGGGAAGATGAACGAAAATGGCCAACGCTTGCTGGAGTTTTGCTGTTATTATGGTCTTTGCGTCAGCAACACATTCTTTAATACAAAGCCTCAACACAGAGTTTCCTGGAGACATCCAAGATCCAAGCATTGGCATCAGCTCGATTTGATCCTCACTAGACGTTCTAGCCTTCCTAGTATTACGATCACACGCAGCTACCAGAGTGCTGATTGCGATACTGATCACTCCCTGGTGTGTAGTAGAGTAAAACTGCGAACAAAGAGATTATATCACACGAAAAAGGAAGGAAGACCACGTATTGACATCAGCAAGACTTGTGATCAAAGAAAAGTGGAGGAATTTGCCCAAGCGCTTGAGGAAACCCTTCCAGGCCCGGCTGATGCAAATGCACCTGAATGATGGGAACATTTCAAGAACGCTGTGTATAACACCGCCTTGTCCACATTTGGCAAGAAGACCAAAAAGACGGCCGACTGGTTCAAAGCCCATTCGGAGGAGCTGATGCCAGCCATCAAGGATAAGAGGAGAGCTCTAGCAGCATACAAAGCCTGTCCTAGCGAGTACAACTTGCAAGCTCTTCGAGCTGCTCGTAGCCAAGTCCAACAGGCTGCCAGGAGATGTTCCAACGATTATTGGCTTCAGCTCTGCTCTCAGATACAGATAGCAGCCGACACAGGTAACATCAAAGGAATGTATGACGGTATCAGGCAGGCTTTAGGTCCAATACAGAAGAAATCTGCTCCCTTGACGTCTGCTACAGGCGTGATCATCCAGGACCGAGCACAGCAGATGGAACGCTGGGTGCAGCACTACTCTGAGCTATATTCCAGAGAGAATGTAGTAACCGAAGAAGCATTAAATAACATTGAGTGCCTGCCTGTCTTGGAAGAGCTGGACAGTGAACCAACCTTAGCAGAAGTAAAAGCGGCCTTGGATTCCCTCGCCTCCGGCAAGGCACCTGGAAAGGATAACATCCCTGTTGAAGTGCTGAAGTGCTGTAAAGAGACCATCACTACCGAGCTGTATGAAATCTTTTGTCTTTGCTGGAGGGAAGGTGGAGGACCACAGGACATGAGGGATGCAAACATCGTCACATTGTACAAGAACAAAGGAGACAGGGGCGACTGCAATAACTACCGTGGCATCTCTCTTCTCAGCGTTGTAGGGAAGCTGCTTGCCCGTGTTGTGCTGAAGAGGCTCCAGGTGCTCGCAGACAGAGTCTATCCAGAATCACAGTGTGGATTTCGAGCTAATAGATCCACCACTGACATGGTATTCTCCCTCAGACAGTTGCAGGAGAAATGCAGGGAACAACAACAGCCACTCTTTGTCGCCTTCATAGATCTCACAAAGGCCTTTGATTTGGTTAGCAGGGATGGCCTTTTTAAAATACTTCCCAAGATTGGATGTCCACCTCGACTCCTTAACATCATCAGGTCCTTTCATGAGGGAATGAAGGGCACTGTAGTTTTTGACGGTTCAACATCAGATCCCTTTGACATCCGAAGCGGAGTGAAACAGGGCTGTGTCCTTGCACCAACCCTTTTTGGGACCTTTTTTGCTGTCATGCTGAAGCACGCCTTTGGAACTGCAACAGAAGGTGTCTATCTCCAGACTAGATCAGACGGAAAGCTCTTTAATCTCTCTAGATTGAGAGCGAAGACCAAAGTCCAGCTGAAATGCATGTGGGACTTCCTCTTCGCCGATGATGCAGCCATTGTTGCCCACTCTGCTCAAGACCTCCAACAACTCTTGAATCGTTTTAGCAAGGCCTGCCAAGACTTTGGACTAACAATCAGCCTGAAGAAAACACAAGTCATGGGCCAGGGCGTGGACTCACCTCCCTCTATTACCATCTCCACACAAGAATTGGAGGTTGTTCATGACTTTGTGTACCTTGGCTCAACGATCTCTGACACTCTCTCTCTAGATGTCGAGCTGGATAAGCGCATTGGCAAAGCAGCTACCATGTTCTCTAGACTCACAAAGAGAGTATGGCTCAATAAGAAGCTGACGACATAGACCAAGATCCAGGTCTATAGAGCCTGTGTCCTGAGCACACTCCTGTACTGCAGTGAGTCCTGGACCCTTTGTGCACGGCAGGAGAGGAAGCTGAACACCTTCCACATGCGTTGCCTCCGACGCATTTTTGGTATCACCTGGCAGGACAAAGTTCCAAACAGAGTAGTCCTAGAACGAGCTGGAATTTTTAGCATGTATACATTACTGAAACAGCGACGTCTACGTTGGCTTGGGCATGTCGTGAGAATGGCTGATGGTTGGATTCCAAAAGATCTCCTGTATGGAGAATTAGTGGAGGGAAATCGCCCCAGAGGGAGACCACAGCTGCGATACAAGGACATCTGCAAGCGGGATCTGAAGGCCTTAGGAATGGACCTCAACAGATGGGAAACCCTGACATCAGAGCGTTCAGCCTGGAGGCAGGCGTTGCATCACGGCCTCTCCCAATTTGAAGAGACCCTTGTCCAGCAGACCGAGGCAAAGAGGCAGTCACGGAAGCAGCAAAATCAGGGAGCTGGACAGGGGACAGATTGTATTTGTCTTCAGTGTGGAAGGGATTGTCACTCTCGAATTGGCCTTCTCAGCCACACTAGACGCTGTTCGAAGTCCTCCATACAGAGCACGTTACCATAGTCTTTCGAGACTGAAGGATGCCTAATACAATACATGTCCGACTCTTCGTGACCCCATGGACCAGAGCACTCCAGGCCCTCCTGTCTTCCACTGCCTCCCGGAGTTTGGTCAAAACTTTATAGTTTTATAGTCTGAAGCTTTATAGTCTGCAGTAAATCAAATTAGGGAATGTTAATCTTGACTTGGTTCCTTCTCATGTGGTAAAGAAGAAGAAAAGTCTCCTGAAAGGCAGCAAAAAGATCCCCCTTCCCCCTGCTTTGGAGAGATTTTGTACATTTTGCAGACTGATTTTTGCACACTTGTGTAAATGCACAAAATCTAAAACTGCAATAGTGGTTACATTCCTATCTGGACCAATAATAGCAAAAGCATTGGATAGGTCCTTTGAATCTGTGGCCGACCATCCTGTCTTTTCATGCTTGCCTTCTCTCTTTTTCTCTCTCATCTTCCTCATGCAAACACATGCATCACACAGGCAGAAGACACTGATTTTGCTTGAAGACACTTTTGCATCAAATTGTAGAAGAAACAGAGAAAAAAAAATCAGTGCGATTTATATGTCCTTACACTGTTTTATAGGGGATGGTGGATTTTGAGACTGGATATCTCGTCATGTTCGGTCAGCCTGAAGAAAATAGGACATTACTTCATGATTATATAAGCCACAGTCTTGAGGTGGAATTTGAGAGGAAGATGCAGACCTTCAAATCAGGATCTGTTAGATGTTTCTAGGATGAAGAAATGAAAATGAAAATTAAAAGCATTTTACTGACTTGTTTTGCCCCACACATGTTCAAGTGCTCTGATATCCTTCTCACAAAGGACACGAGAAGCATGTACCATGTTCCAAATGTAGTCATACAATCGTTTTAAACCAAGGCATAAAACTGCCTTGTATTTTAATTCAATGTCTTATAAAATTTTAATCCATTTAATTTTAATCCCTTTCCAATTAATTCTAAGCAATAACTTTTCCATTTTTCCACTGCAGCAGAACACTTTTCTGCCCTAATACGTGGCACTGAGCACTTAACTCATACTAAATCTCACTGCCGTTTCGTTGCCTCTAGGACAATTCAAGCCGTTTACTTTAATGGGGACAAAGGATTAATTCCTTTCGTCCCCATTAGATTAGTTTTAGAGCAGACTTTATAGGTTCTATCCAAGTAGCTGAGCCCTGCTCCTGAAATTGTTCAGCACCTTCAATGGCTCTTTTAAAGTTTGGACTAAAACTCAGAGTGATTTCACAGCCCCTGAGAAATTAGAGTTACCAGGTAGGTGCCACTGCCCCTGGAAGGTCCAAGTTTGCAATTTGGGGTCTTTCTGGACTACTCGGAACTGTCTGTGGAGGCAGAGAAGCAGTGTTGACAGGAAGGGCCCTTTACCATCTTAGACTAGTATGTCAGCTGTGACTGTACCAAAAAGAAAATGGGTCTAGCATCGACCATCCATGTGCTAGGTACATCCAACTAGACTGCAGGAATGTGCTCTGTATGGGGCTCCCATTGGGTATGACATAAAAGATTCTGCTAATGAAAAATGAAAGCACATAATTGGGGTTAGATCAAAGATGGGCAAATCTGAAGGTCAGATTTCCACCCGAGGACACATGGGGGAGTTGCACTAGCTATCCAAATAAGCAAAAATGGGCTATACGGTCAGAACATATTTGGATTCTTCGTCAGTTATATCATTTGCTCTTGCATTCCTTTGCTGTGTAGCTCAAAGTGTTGGTAGGATCAGGTTATTTTGAGGACACTTGCACCCATATAAGCCTGTTCGTTTCCTAAGATCAGTGCTGGATGCTTCACTCATCGGCTGGAGACGAATTAAAATTTTGAGCACTTAGGGACAGGGCCTTCTTAGCAGTGTCTCCGCTTTATTAAATATAATAAGAACCTTCGAACTGCAGAGCTGGAAGGGACCCTATGGATCATTGAGTCCAGCCCATCTCAAGGAGGCCCAGGTAGGGAATTGAACTTCCCACCCTCTGGCTCCGCAACCAGAGACCTAAGTCACTGAGCTATCCAGCAGTTACCAAGAGGTGTGTGATTGGCCTCCTTTTACTGATGTTCTACTCCTGTGGCTCTGCAGATTTTTCTCTTATGCCAGCTGGGATATATTTTAATATACTAAAGAAAATCCAGTTGCTTAGTTAGGCACAGGGCCTAACTTATGGAGATGGATTGCTTCAAGTTCAGAAATTTCTCCCATGTCTTGCACATTGGAAAATGACATAATTAGTTTGTTTAGCTTCATTGCTAGTTAGGTTAAGGCATAGATCCATATGCCACGATTGGAGCCATTGTTCTGAGGAGCATATTCTTCTGTCTGCAATAGAAGAACTTTAGACCAGCTTTCCTGTGCCCTTGAGATAGCCTATACTGTACTGTTTTCCTCCTATAAAGACTCATGTAAGTCCAGGTCTTCTCCATTCCCTGAATTTAGGTTACTTGTTGCTGACAGAAATCCTTACTTGCCTCCTCTTGGCCTTTGGTGGCCGCTGAGGGTCAATCCTACCATTTAATGCCGCCTACCACTCTGAATACACCTGCTCTCATGTTGAAGAGTTCTGAATTTCTGATAAAGTTCCTTTTTGCTATGCAGTAAAAGTACAGAGACCCACAGAGAAGACTAACTACAGGTTCCTCAGAGTCCACCCGTTTCTTATTACCTGGCAAATAATTCCCTCTGAGATGTTTTTAGAACAAGGAATAAAAGATATTTATTTACTTACAGTTACTTGAAGTTACGGACTTGTGTGTACTGCTTTCTTTACTGCAAACGTGCTTGGCAACCAACGGAATAGATCAATAGCAAAAAAACACAACAACACTGCCAGTAACCTACTCAAGAGAGGGAAAAGACACTCAACAGAGAGACCTGGCTTTCTTTGAATTCAAAGGCTCAAAGAAACAATTGTTTAGTGCTGGATAAATAGTCACCCAGCTCAAAAACGTCTCTCCCAGGCAAATAAACTACAGATAACATGTGAGATTGCAAATAAAACCACAACATCTACTATTGTTGTCTGCTTGTTTACTGCAGGATGGAGGTGAGATGCTTGTGGAATGTTCTTGTGCCAAAGTTACTCGGCTGGTTTTTAGGCACCATATTCACCCAACCTTGGTGAGTAGGGGGGGGGGGAATGTCATTTGGAGCTTCACCTCTGGGAGTAAAATATCTTGTGCTCCTTCACCGATGCTCCCACTAGCAGGAGGCAGGAGAGGGAGATGTGGTGAGAAGCAAGGTCATTCCGATATTCTTGCTGAAAGGCTACTTTCTCATGACCTGTTAATGTCTACAAAGGGTGTGTGTGTGTGTATTTGGGGGGGGGGGGTAGGGCTGTCTCCCATTGGGTACCAGCAGAAGTATCTGGCTTCACCAGAACTAAGCAATAAGGGGTGGTCTACGGTGGGAGACTTGACACTAATTCTGCTCTGTAGGTCCCCGAACTTTTCTGCTGCATTGTAAGAAGGTTTTTCAGCCATATAACATTTCCACACTCTGCCAATAAGCCACACAGAAGGCCATGAAACAGTTAATCGGCGTGCACACTTGGTTAAATTCCCACTCAGAAGAACTTCTTTCAAAGTTGCTTTATAGACAGAAAACTTAAGATTGTGATTTCCTATATTCTTCGCATGTAATACAGGGAGCCTTGTGTAAACTTCAGCCCAAGAGACAGTTATGGCCCCTTTTCTTTCCCATCATCTTACCGCTCCTCGTGCACAGCCTATAACGAAGCTCCAGGGCCTTTGACAGCTTCAGAGGAGGCAGATACTGAACAAGAAATCCTTTCTCAGGAGTAAGGCTTTGACCAAGGTTGGGATCCTACTTGGGGCATCTACGGTTACCGAAACACGCCCAGACTGAGCCCTGGAGATTCATCCGATTTTGGCCCCGATCTGATTAGGGCTCCCTCTCTGAAGACTGACAAACTGGGAGTGAAGCCAATCCATATATAACGAATGAAAACTCATTTACCACAAGGTTACAGCGTTAATGGCTCAACAGTCGCTCGACAGCAGTATTGCAATTAAAAGCTAAGGATCTTAAAAGGCTATAAGGAGCTCAGCCACCGATGGCTGTGTCATGGCTGTCACAAGCAAATTATCTTCCACGGAAGGCCTGTTCAAAATGTGACATCTGGAAATATTTTTCTGGCTCATTTAATCTCTAGCTGTGAGAAGAGGGAGGGAGAACCCACAACACCCACCCACTCACCTTAAACACCTGCCTGTTTTATACTGATTGCCTTGTAGCTTTGAATGTGCCTTTTGGAAACTTCTCATTCAAACCATTTTGGACCATTGCCGTGAAGCAGCCCAGTCAGTTTGTGAAATTTTTATTTCATGTTTATGCCTTCGTAATTCTGTTTTCTGTTTACTCTTCTGTTTCTACACAGCTGCTGAATTACTTATGGACAGATAAATGGAACCTCCAGCTTCAGAGGCAGTTTACATTGGAACCCCAGTGGCTGAGGGAATCCAAATGAGAGAAAATGGTGGCTTGAAGGCTTCAGAGTAATGAATTACAAGCAACATGTTACTGCAATTAATTCCTCCTAGCAATATCAGCAGTTTACTACAGAAACCTAATAAAGGATCATTGTACTCTTTTGGCAGTGTCACTGTTGCTTTTAGTTTCATTGAGGGCTGCACCCACGTCCCCTGATTTGGAGGTTTTTTTAATGTATTCTGATTTGGTCTGCAGGGATATACGTACATCCTATCTGATTTGATATGTATCTTATATCAATTTTATTTGTATGCATCCTGTTAATATGCACTGGAAAACCAAAATAGGTATAACTCATTCCCCTATGCTGATGTATATGAAATCTGGAGACATGATACACCCTAAAAAGGCTTCCTGTGTTTAGGTTTGCCTCTATGTATGCCTGACATAGGAGAGTAAATAGACCTGAAGTGACCTTGGAGAAAGAAAGAAAGAAGCAAGCCTAGGATGACCAATCTACATGTAGATCTAGAAGTAAGAAGAAAAACAGGGGACACTTAGACTACACAAGTATCTATTGCTCTTCCACTGGTTCAAATCACTGGCAATGTGCATTGCTGTCCTATTCTAGCAGAAGACAGTGAAGACTTCCTTACTGGAGTTTATTTTTATTTATTTATTTATTTATTTATTTATTTATTTATTTATTTATTTGCTTTTACCCCACCCATCTAGATTCAAACAAATTTACTCTGGGCGGCTTACAGTCCGAGCAATATAAAACAAGGATTAAAACAGACAATATCCAAAAATAAATAAATAAATAAAAAAGAAAAGAAAAAAAAGAAAAAAAGAAAAGTAAGTAAAGATGGAAAAACACAGGGAACTAAATGATGGAAGGGGAGAAGGCCTGCCTGAAGAACCAAGTCTTCAGCTTGTTCTTAAAGACTCCCAGTGAGGGAGCCAGGCGAATCTCAAGGGGCAAGATGTTCCAGACGTGAGGGGCCACCGCCGAGAAGGCCCGGTTTCTAGTTCTCTCCTTCCGGGCCTCTCTCGGGGTCAAGCCCCTCAGCCGCCCAGCCTGGCTAGATCGAGTGACACGAGTAGAGCTAGGTGGGAGCAGGCGCACTGCCAGGTATCTGAACCGTTTAGGGCTTTATATGTAGGCATTAATGCCTTGAAAATGCGGAAACGAATGGGCAACCAGTGTAAGGCCGCCAGGGTGGGGGAAATGTGATGGTATTTTTTCACCCCAGTTAATAGTCTGGTGGCCGTGTTCAGGACCAAGATGAACCCCCAAGCTGCGGACCACACTCTTTGTGGTGAGAGTCGCGCCCCCCCAAAAGAGAGGGACCTTCCCAAACCACGGATAGGAGGGGCACCCACCCTCAGGACCTCCATCTTGTCCAGGTTCAGCCTCAGTCCATTCTCCTGCATCCATTGCAGTACAGCCCCCAGGCAGCGCTCAAGGGACGGAACGGCATCCACTGCTGTTGGGGGAAAAAAGAGACGTGGAGCTCCTCAAGGAGAGACTGGACAAGCTGTCTTTTGGGATGCTCTAGCTCTGGATTTTCTGTATTAAGTGGTGGCTGACTAGACAACCCATAAGAACCCATCTAGTTCTAAAGATTGCCTATACTTGTTCCCGTTTCATGGCCTCCATTCTATAAGGAGCTTTGCTATAAATGAAGACACTTCCTTCTGTCTGCCTTTGCAGTTTTGGTATGACGCATAAATGCTAATAAAGCCACAAAAACTAATATATTCCATTTGATCTTCAATAGATTTTCTCTTATGTGTAAAGGGCAAGGTAACTCACTGGTTAAAAAGTCGGCTCTGCAAATAATGTAATTCATAGCACAAAAATCTGCCTGCTGAGTAGAAAGCTGTGTTACAGTCGCTTCCAGTGTATTTCCGACTAGGTTGCCAACTGACCAAACAGGGGCACCTGTTCAGGTCCTGTGTGTTTCAGGAACTTAATCTGCAAAGAACTACAGCTGGGACTTCTCACAGTCTTGAGTTAACAGAACTTAGAAAAAAATATCTTTTTTTAAACTACGGCTCCCCAAATCCCCCAGCTGGCATAGCCAGTACCCATCCTGTCTGGGGGAATCTGGGAGATGTAGTCCGAAAAAGCAGCTTTCCTAGGCTCTGGAGACAAACAGTCTCTTCTACTGGCATGTACACACTAGGAGGTATTAAAGGTGTCCTGTTCCCACGTGGCCCTTGGTTGTTTCACCAAGCAAAAGGCGCACACTACGTGTCGTTCAGCTGCCACCAGTTGATTATGTTGAAACCAGGAGCTAGTCTCTGGAATAGCGAGTCAAAGTTTGAATGGCAATAACCTTGACACGAGAGAGAGAGAGAGAGAGTTGACTTAACGGCACACAATTATTATTGTTGTTGAGTTAAGGCCTAACCAAAACAAGAGCTGCCCCTTCATGGCCAAGGTGGGTTGTCCATCCCATTTTATAAAGGACAGTTCTCTGTTCCAACCACTGGTCAGACCAGGCCAGGCTGGGCCAGGTTTAAAAATAAGTAGCCATAAAGAATGAAAATATGTCCCTCAGGAAGGAGCTCCAGTGCAGCAGATGAGATGCAGAGGTATTATCAGCTGGACTGTGGTGTTCAATTATACAACACAAGGGCTATGTTACCTTCAGAGTGTCTTGCAAATTTATCACAGTCAAGGGCATGACCAATTCTCTTTCAGGGTCAAACTGTAATAAACTCTTCACCTGAAACCGCTTGGCAATAGAGGTGTGTAAAACGATTCCTTTGGTGCTTAACTCCCTTTTAAAGTTGCCTAAGCTAATAGTTGTCTATGGTGCCCACTTACTCATCACTGGAAAAAAATGACATCAATTTGCATAAAATTGCATATGGTAATTTGATGAGTCACACTATCAGGGACTGAGAGAAATGGGGAACAGACTACGATTCTAATCAGTGTGCAACGTAGCTCCTTTACAAGGAAACTAGGAATGTATTGATCAGCTATTTGTGGGGAAGAGAAGACAGAATCCAGAATTCCATCTTAACAGATAGCAGGATCCTCTCTGCTTTAAAAAGGCTTTGTGTGGGCAGCTCTTTAATCAGTGGTTCCCAACCTTGAGTCCCCAGATGTTCTTGGACTAGAACTCCCAGGAGCCTTCACCACTAGCTGTGCTGGCCAGGATTTCTGGAAGTTGTAGTCATAGAACATCTGGAGACCCAAGGCTGGGAAGCACCATAGATGGAACTCAGGAATTTTACACAATTGTTTTATACAGTTCTGCATCAGTTCTTATAGCCCAGTAAAACATAGAATAGTGAAGTTGGAAGGGGCCTATAAGGCCATCAGGTCCAACCCCTGCTCGATGCAGGAATACAAATGAAAGGATATCTGCCAGGTGGTTGTCTAAGTTTCTCTTGAATGCCTCCGATGTTGGAGCACTCACCACCTCTCAAGGTAATTAGTTCCACTGTCATACTGCTCTAACAGTTAGGATGTTTTTCCTGATATGTGGCACTTCAATAGATCTTTCTCTTATGCAAATATGGCTGTTCATGATTTTTCCTTGCTTTCTTGCTTATGTTAGCCACATTCCCCTGGAAATGCTGGACTAATGCTATGTCTTGGTCCCAGTCAACGTTCCCTCTAATTTTCAGCCCCACTGGGCGGGGCTCCACCTCTCTTGTGCGTGACTCCACTCCCCATGTGCACAACTCTGCCCCCTTATGCTGGGTTCCACCAGAATCAAAGGGGCTGGAAATACTTGCTGTCCAGAGGAGGAGGAACGCAGAAGGGGGGCACAGCACTGTATGCTCGTGCAGCTGCCCACCTCAGAGGGAAACTTGGTTC
Source organism: Intellagama lesueurii (assembly GCA_037013535.1). Lineage (NCBI taxonomy): Eukaryota > Metazoa > Chordata > Lepidosauria > Squamata > Agamidae > Intellagama > Intellagama lesueurii. Next base: position 340,331,300 of record JBAJHW010000001.1, on the reverse strand, counting down.
TAGTGCATTTTTTTTAAAAGGTAGCCTTTAACCCTTGACATGAACTTGGCTATAGGAAGTGAATGAAACTGTAATTTTATTATTGTATGGACCAGACAGATATGGTAATTATGAAGAGTGTACATTTTTATCTGCAGTAATCCACACTAGAAGAAACTTGAAAAAGGAGAATGCTGTTCCTTGCCAGGAAAGCTCTGAGTTTTAAGGTGTTATTGATTCATCATATCCTGCAGAGTCTATATACTGTCAGGATTGAGCCATGGCTTTCTGAATAGCATGGACAATGGCATCACCCAGCCTTTCTGAGTTTCTCTCTTCTACTGAATTTAGTTGCAATCCTCACATTAGCCAGAAGAAATGGATTGTCCTGGAAGCAATATACTGTTGCAAGTGATCCCTGTTGTAGTAAAAAGTAGTGAAGGGTGATTTGGTCTTCAAGAGACAATTAAGAGCCATTTACTTTACAAAAGAACTTATCTTCCTTTGTTGATGTAGACTTATCCAGATGGCTGCATTTTTGGACCCTTTTTATATGGGGGATGGCTATGGATCATGCCATGATGGTTACCAAGTTAAGGACAGGACATTTTGGAGACCACTCATTGATCGGGTTACCATAAATTGGAGGTAACTTAAGGGCACATAACAACGGTAACAGAAAACTGACCGAAACTTGTTAATATTCTTTTTGCTGTTTTTCCTAAACCTTTTCGCTGTCTTTGTTATTCACATGTTCTATATTTGGGACTTGGAAATAAAAAGAGATATACATCTTTTAAATAATTGCCTAAGCTGACAGCAACCACAACATCTTGTGGTAGGAAATTCCACATTTAACTATGTGTTGAGAGAAGATAAACTTTGATTTATCCTTCTTGTGTCTCTGACCATTAAGCTTCTGGGATTACCATATGTTCTACTATTCTGAAAGAAGGAGAATCTATTTTCTCCACTCCATGTATAATTTTTTACAGTTCTCTCATGATTTATATGACTAAAGACTCTTAACCAAGCAATAAGGGCTATATCCATACTTAATATTTTTCCTAAGGTAGTCCCATGGGAGTCAACCTAGTACAGTGGATAAAATATTAGACTAGGGCTCAGAAGGCCTGGGTTCAAATCCTAGTCAGCTATGCAAACTCATTGGGGGCTTTCACTGGAGGTGTTCCAAGAAGCGTGTATAGCTGTGGAAAAGATTTTTCTACTCCTCACCTCCTTTTCTGTTTGTATCATAGTAGGTGTAGCGTTTTCACCCTTTTGACGTCCCTCACCGCTAGCACCAATGTGGCGTTGGACTCACTCGTGCCTTGGCCTGTCCACCTAGGCTCAGACCTCAGAGCACACCAGGGCAAAACTCCTCTCTTTTTTCTTCCACTGCTGCCACCAGGAGATCCCTAAATCCCCATCACTCTTTTAGAAAGAATCAGGTCCACTCTCCAAGGAAATAGAAAGATCTCTTGTTTATTTGCTTATTGGTTTCAGTATTTTAATATTCAGTTCTATTCCTTCTCCCTTCCAATCACTGGTCAATCACTTCTCTTATTGCTATGTACTTCTTTCCTTTCACAACTATCTCTTCACCTGCGTTTCTGAGAAGGGTCTGGTCATTGCTGATATAGAAACAATGGACTACTTGGGCTATAGGAAAATCTTCCTCCTCATGGTCAGTAGAAGTGGTGGTGGTTATGGGATCAGGTCTCTGTCTACTATTTTCCTCCCCTGATTCCACTTGCTTGACACAGTACACCTTTTTGGTTAGAGAATCATTTTTCTGCAAGTTGGGGTATGGTTGCCTACACTGGAATTGCGAGTGACCTGGTTGCCCACAATTAAAACATTTAAAATTCCTTTTATCATTCTGAGGTACTTTGGTGAACCGTGACTCAGGGTTTGATGGTTTTGGCGGGCTAGCCCTTGGCAACTTTGGGGAAGTCCCGCCCTGACCTTCTCTCTCAGGATTCCTGCTGAGGTAATTTTTATTAAAAGGCTTTTTATAGTTGTTGTCCCAGTTTGGTCTATTTACTCTCAGCTCTGAAAATCTAGGGTTCCTGTAAGCATTAATCAAATCAGTTTGTTCTCCCCGCTTCCCATAAATTTTTAGGATTCTTGTCCCTTACTAAATAACGTAGTTCTCCAGGTAATAGGGAGTAAAACTGTTCTAGCCCAATCAAATCCCTCAACTGTTCAAAAGAAGTGATTTCTTCTCTTTCAATCCACTTCTCCAGAGTTTGCTACAATCTAGCTCCCAACTGAGAGTACGATTCATCCTGCTTTTTAGAGAGAGAGCGAAATTTTCGCCTCAGGTGTTCAGAGTTCAGACAAAATCTGGAATAAACCATCTTTTTATATGCCTCAAAATCTCTTGCCTTCTCGGGATTCATCTGGGCATATATTTCTGCCAGATCTCCGCTAACCTGCGCCCTAAGGACTATCATTCTATCTTCAGTTCTGACTTCAAAGTCATTGCAGGTGCGTTCAAAAGCTATGAGGAAGGATTCAGGACAGTCCCCTCTTTTGTACTGGGGAAACTTCTTCAAATCTATCTTTGACAGGATTCCTCCTCCCCCACTGTTGTTATTATTAAGATTATTATTTAGAGTAGAAATTTCTAGTTGTCTCATCTGTAGTTGATAATCCATTTCCCTCTGTCTTAATTCTATTTGTTTAGCTTCAGACTCAAATGCCATTTGTTTCTCTCTGGCCTCAGCTTCAGCCCTAAGCTGTAGTTCCTTAAATTTAAATTCCCTTTCCAGTTTCCATCTCTCAAATTCCTGCGGGCTTAAATCCTTATTTCCCTCTGAGGTAACCTCCACAAGTATTTCTGGTTCTCCTGACGTTAAAGGGTTTCCCTCCAATTCCTGAGGTAACTCTTCAGACTCAGGGCTCCCCCTTGTGGCGTGTTTGGGAGGCATCTTTTCCTTTTTGTTTTTCTTTCTCTGAGGTGATTAGAGCAGCGTTCACAAATTTTTAGAAGGACCTGTCTTTCTTAGTTTACTTCCAGTTACTGATATAACTTTAATTTCCAAGCCTTTTCTTTTAGTACTTTACCTCAGATCTGCTATGACCTGGCTTCTGCTTTGCTTATCCACAGCGCTCTCCTATCTCAGAGCCTGAGATTTCACAGCAAGCCCTCTGATCCTCAGATCCTGAGGTAAAACTCAGAAATTTCCTCACAGAGGCGTTCCCTATCTTAGACCCCCCTGATCTGGGTTCTGAGGCCCCGCTACTAAGCTTTTCCCAAAAGCTCTAGCAGGAACCAAACCTCATGCCACAGATCCTGTCTAATAGGTACCCTTGACTCAATACTCTTTTATAAAGGCTTCACTGGATTACTTCGTATCCCGCCGCTGGACACCAATGTAGCGTTTTCACCCTTTTGACGTCCCTCACCGCTAGCACCAATGTGGCGTTGGACTCACTCGTGCCTTGGCGTGTCCACCTAGGCTCAGACCTCAGAGCACACCAGGGCAAAACTCCTCTCTTTTTTCTTCCACTGCTGCCACCAGGAGATCCCTAAATCCCCATCACTCTTTTAGAAAGAATCAGGTCCACTCTCCAAGGAAATAGAAATATCTCTTGTTTATTTGCTTATTGGTTTCAGTATTTTAATATTCAGTTCTATTCCTTCTCCCTTCCAATCACTGGTCAATCACTTCTCAGATCTCCTACTATTCCCATCAGTCTTATCACACTCCTATAAATCTCTGAACTCAGCTAATCAAACTCCTTCCAAAACTCTGATCTAACTTCTCCCCCTCAGGCTCTGCCTCTTATACTCTGCCTCTTGGCTCCGCCTCTCAGCAACATAAATATGCATGACTCATTCTAACTAAACCTGAGCCATGACCACATTTAAAGGAGAACGCTACAGTAGGTTTTTTTTTAGCTTTTACGCTGATGGCAGGAAGTGTCTTGTCTAATAAATAGTCACAAATATTTTCATTCTCGATGAAAAAAGCTGTCAATATACTGAAACACCACACTGAAAAAATGGGCAAGTGCTGTTAGATTTCCCCCCCCCCCCATTCTTATGTGAGAGTAAAAAGGCTGATGCTTCTTTCATCAGCAACAGGATTTTCTAAAAACTGTACTTTTTGTTGTACTTCGTATTTGACTTCTTGCATTTTACATAAGATTTTCTGCTCCAAATTCAAGGCTTCAATGCAAAACAAAGCTGTTTTAAAGAAAATAACTCTTTGGTGAATTTTTTGCAGAAAATTCGGAACCCCTCTGCAAATTAGCAAAAGCCCACAAAAATTCTTGTAATCTTGTCCAGTGACGCCCCCCCCCCCCCAATTTTGTGTTCCCAACCATGACAACTGACCAAGGTGATCTTTAGTCTTGTCTTTTTTTGCTGTTAAATAATTCTTGCTCGGAGAACCTTTTCCTGTTATACAGCATGGTTATCAGTTCTATTAGTAAGCAGATAAATGGGAGCATTACTACTTGGTCGTTTCTATGTGCTTTTAAACACACAGCAGCAGACTGTGTGAGCTTTTTTTTAGCCAGTTCGCAACTTGAGCTGGTTAACCAGACCTGCCAAGCCTGCCCCGCTCATTCAAAGAATTTCCTGCTTTTTCATTTCTCCACTGTGATCCAACGTCTGTGATCCAATGTGATCTAACGTCTGCACTTGCATGAGTAATAATGACTAGAGATGGACACAAACCACTGGTTCAGCTGTTTGGTGCCCCACCCCCTCTGGTGGGGACCTACTCAGATGCAGCATCTGGAGGAGGGAAGCCGGGGCACTGCTTTTGAGTGGGTGCCTTCCCGAGAGGGTGGGACACCCAACTGCAGAACACCTGTTTGGCTGTTGGCTGAACAGGTGGTTTGTGCCCATCTGTAGTAAATGACTCATAAGACATGAAGAGTCCAACATGTTTTTTTCAGTTTGCGAACTGCTCCGGCAAGGTGTGCCCAATGCTCATGTCATTCAAGGATCTGCAATGTCATGATATTCAGTGTGGATAATGAATCATGTTTAGCCTCACCCCGCAGCAACCGGCATTATGAGTGAGTCAAAGCTCTTTCAGTTGCATTATTAGTGTGAGCTAAGCAGAAAGCAGGCCTTGGCATGGTTCAAGATCACAGGCATTCATGAAGGCTGGGAGGACAAAGAGAAGCTAAACATATCCTTGCACACTGATTGGATTTTCGGTAACCTTTTCCGTCAACCTGAAGGGCTTTGTGAATAAGCAGAATATTCTCTGTGCAGTCCCATCACCGCCATGCTGTTGTATATGTTGAAGAAGCAAATTTCCTTATGTCTTTTGGAACGACCCTTGAAACTGGACAAATCTCCTGGCCTGCGGATTTTAAATAAACAGAGCAAGTTCGCAGAAATGTCTTGGCAGCCATAGGTCATTCCTTACAGAGGGCAGTCGGGTCTGGTTTAAAGACAAACTCTAGAATCTTGTTGGAAAAAGCTGTGCCTGCAGTTGTAACCATGCAAGGGGTTTCCCTCCATTGCTGGGATGTTTGTTCTGTAACTAGTTGTGCACTGGTTGTGAAATCAGTGGAACAGAACAACTAGAAGAACCATGAAAGAACAGAAAGAGAGGACTCCGTTCAGTACTTCAACAACAATCAAAGCTGCACTGGGCACTGATTTAAACTAAAGACTTGACCTATGGCTTTGTGAATTTCCAGAGGAAAATTAAGAAACGGAAAACTACATTATTCTAGGAGAATTCTAGTTTTTGTGAACATTGGTTGCAAAGTACAGATTTGAGAGGAATGCCATATTTTGTCCTCTTATTCTGGTCACTGCAGTGCTAATGCTAAGAACCCACTCTCTCTGCCACTTGTTAATTGTTATATTCAAAGGCAGAAAAAGTTACTTTGAGGAACTGCAGAGTCTAGGAGATGTTTTAAAATGAGATGGTTTGCATTTTGTTGCCTCTAAATCTGCTTTGGTGATGCTTTCCCTAATATTTTTAATATAATGTTATTAATTCATTTAATATTTGAATAATTCGTTGTTTTAGCTTTAATATTCTGTTTTAGTTATGTAAGCTGCCTTGGGTTCTTTCTTAGGAGAAAGGTGAGCTAAAATACTTTGAACCAACGAACCAACTGACCAACCAACCTCAATCAACATGGCCACAACCATGCTTTCTGGACTCATCTGAGAACTGTAGTTAAGAAAAACATACTCAACTGTGCTTATACTTTTCAATATTCCTGGCAGAAGTATGCATTGTCAGATCACTAATGACTAGAAATGGGCATGAAACAAACCACGAACCAAACCCAAAAAACCCCCAAAACAACCCACGAACCAGAATGGTTTGTGGTTTGTTTCCTGGGCAGTTCAAGGAACCACACTTTCATGAAGCAAAATGAAATGCCAAACTTTTTCATCGTTGGTGTTTCATTTAGCTTCTCCCCCCCCCCCCCATACCTGTTCATGGGGCACAGCAACTATCTTCCTTGCTCTGGGTCTCGTCCTCCTCCCCTCCCCTGCCACTGCCCAGCTGAGTAGGACTGTAGGTTGTCTTGGGCCTACTTTCTGCTCCAGTGCTTCCTGCAAGGCTTAGAGTATTGTGGGAAGTGTAGTTTTGCTGTCCATTGGGCTATATATTTTGTTGTTTAGTCGTTTAGTCGTGTCCGACTCTTCGTGACCCCATGGACCAGAGCACACCAGGCCCTCCTGTCTTCCACTGCCTCCCGGAGTTGGGTCAAATTCATGCTGGTAGCTTCGATGACACTGTCCAACCATCTCATCCTCTGTTGTCCCCTTCTCCTCTTGCCCTCACACTTTCCCAACATCAGGGTCTTTTCCAGGGAGATTTCTCTTCTCATGAGATGGCCAAAGTATTGGAGCCTCAGCTTCAGGATCTGTCCTTCCAGTGAGCACTCAGGGTTGATTTCCTTTAGAATGGATAGGTTTGTTCTCTTTGCAGTCCAGGGGACTCTCAAGAGTCTCCTCCAGCACCACAATTCAAAAGCATCAATTCTTCGGTGGTCAGCCTTCTTTATGGTCCAGCTCTCGCTTCCATACATTGCTACTGGAAAAACCATAGCTTTGACTATGCGGACCTTTGTCGGCAAGGTGATGTCTCCGCTTTTTAAGATGCTGTCTAGGTTTGTCATAGCTTTCCTCCCAAGAAGCAGGCGTCTTTTAATTTTGTGGCTGCTGTCACCATCTGCAGTGATCATGGAGCCCAAGAAAGTAAAATCAGTCACTGCCTCCATATCTTCCCCTTCTATTTGCCAGGAGGTGATGGGATCAGTGGCCATGATCTTAGTTTTTTTGATGTTGAGCTTCAGACCATTTTTTGCGCTCTCCTCTTTCACCCTCATTAAGAGGTTCTTTAATTCCTCCTCACTTTCTGCCATCAGAGTGGTATCATCTGCATATCGGAGGTTGTTGATATTTCTTCCGGCAATCTTAATTCCGGCTTGGGATTCATCCAGTCCTGCCTTTCGCATGATGTATTCTGCATATAAGTTAAATAAGCAGGGAGACAATATACAGGCTTGTCGTACTCCTTTCCCAATTTTGAACCAATCAGTTGTTCCATATCCAGTTCTAACTGTTGCTTCCTGTCCCACATATAGATTTCTCAGGAGATAGATAAGGTGGTCAGGCACGCCCATTTCTTTAAGGACTTGCCATAGTTTGCTGTGGTCCACACAGTCAAAGGCTTTTGCGTAGTCAATGAAGCAGAAGTAGATGTTTTTCTGGAACTCTCTGGCTTTCTCCATAATCCAGCGCATGTTAGCAATTTGGTCTCTAGTTCCTCTGCCCCTTTGAAATCCAGCTTGTACTTCTGGGAGTTCTCGGTCCACATACTGCTGAAGCCTACCTTGCAGGATTTTGAGCATAACCTTGCTAGCGTGTGAAATGAGTGCAAATGTACGGTAGTTGGAGCATTCTTTGGCACTGCCCTTCTTTGGGATTGGGATGTAGACTGATCTTTTCCAATCCTCTGGCCACTGCTGAGTTTTCCAAACTTGCTGGCATACTGAGTGTAGCACCTTAATAGCGTCGTCTTTCAAGATTTTAAATAGTTCAACTGGAATGCCATCACCTCCACTGGCCTTGTTGTTAGCCATGCTTTCTAAGGCCCACTTGACTTCACTCTCCAGGATGTCTGGCTCAAGGTCAGCAACCACACTATCTGGGTTGTCCGGGACATCCACATCTTTCTGGTATAATTCCTCTGTGTATTCTTGCCATCTCTTCTTGATGTCTTCTGCTTCTGTGATGTCCCTACCATTTTTGTCCTTTATCATGTCCATCTTTGCACAAAAGGTTCCTTTAATATCTCCAATTTTCTTGAACAGATCTCTGGTTTTCCCCTTTCTATTATTTTCCTCTATTTCTTTGCACTGTTCATTTAAGAAGGCCCTCTTGTCTCTCCTTGCTATTCTTTGGAAGTCTGCATTCAATTTTCTGTAACTTTCCCTATCTTCCTTGCATCTTGTTTCCCTTCTCTTCTCTGCTATTTGTAGGGCCTCGTTGGACAGCCACGTTGCTTTCTTGCATTTCCTTTTCTTTGGGATGGTTTTTGTTGCTGCCTCCTGTACAATGTTATGGGCCTCCATCCATAGTTCTTCAGGCACTCTGTCCACCAAATCTAGTTCCTTAAATCTGTTCTTTACTTCCACTGTGTATTCATAAGGGATTTGGTTTAGATTATACCTGACTAGCCCAGTGGTTTTTTCTACTTTCTTCAGTTTAAGCTTGAGTTTTGCTATAAGAATCCAAGGCCACTTTTATTTCTGCTAAAGTTGGTTCGCTGTCCAACTCTTCCAAGACAGGCAGGCACTCAATGTTATTTAATGCCTCTTCGGTTACTACATTCTCTCTGGAATATAGCTCAGAGTAGTGCTGCACCCAGCGTTCCATCTGCTGTGATCGGTCCTGGATGAACACGCCTGTAGCAGACTTCAAGGGAGCAGATTTCTTCTGTATTGGACCTAAAGCCTGCTTGATACTGTCGTACATTCCCTTGATGTTACTTGTGTCCACTGCTATCTGTATCTGAGAGCGGAGCTGAAGCCAATAATCGTTGGAACATCTCATGGGAGCCTGTTGGACTTTGCTATGAGCAGTTCGAAGAGCCTGCAAGTTGTACTCACTAGGACAGGCTTTGTATGCTGCTAGAGCTCTCCTCTTATCCTTGATGGCTGGCATCAACTCCTCCGAATGGGCTTCGAACCAGTCGGCCATCTTTTTCATCTTCTTGCCAAATGTGGACAAGGCGGTGTTATAAACAGCGTTCTTGAAATGTTCCCATCATTCAGGTGCATTTGCATCAGCTGGGCCTGGAAGGGTTTCCTCAAGCGCTTGGGCAAATTCCTCCACTTTTCTCTGATCACGAGTCTTGCTGATGTCAATACGTGGTCTTCCTTCCTTTTTCATGTGATACAAAGTAGAGTAAAACTTGTTCGCAGTTTTACTCTACTACACACCAGGGAGTGATCAGTATCGTAATCAGCACTCTGGTAACTGCGTGTGATTGTAATACTAGGAAGGCTAGAACGTCTAGTGAGGATCAAATCAAGCTGATGCCAATGCTTGGATCTGGGATGTCTCCAGGAAACTCTGTGTTGAAGCTTCGTATTAAAGAATGTGTTGCTGACACAAAGACCATAATAACAGCAAAACTCCAGCAAGCGTTGGCCATTTTCGTTCATCTTCCCAATTCCAAAACGGCCTAGACAAGTGGGCCAAGAATTGTGATCAGCACCAACTCTAGCGTTAAAGTCTCTGAGAATGAACAGTGGCTTTCTCTCTGGGACTTTTTTGATAGTAGCTGCCAGATTGTCGCAGAATTTGTCTTTGACTTCTGTTGTGGATGACAGTGTTGGTGCATATGCACTAATGAGGGTGACCGGTCCCGCTGATGAGTGGAGCTGCAGAGACAGGATTCTTTCACTCCCCACAGTAGGTGGAACAATGGATCTCAGCAGAGTATTTCTGACCGAAAAGCCAACACCATATTCCCTGGTCTCATTCAATGGTTTTCTCTGCCAGAAGAATGAGAAGTTTTTTTCTTTGACAGATTCCATGTCTGGCAATCTCGTCTCTTGCAGGGCAACAATGTCCATCTGCAGTCTACTCAGTTCCATGTCGATGAAAGCTGTCTTGCGCACGTCGTCTATTTCCTGCAGGTCGTCAGAAAAGCCAGGGGTCATTGTCCGTACATTCCAGGTGCCCAACTTTAGGGCAGAAGTTTTTTTATGATTGTTGCATGGTGCAGGGTTATCTATCTGCTTGTTGGCTTTCACCCTAAACCCCACGCACCCCGTGAGGTTAACAGACCGTGGCGAGGTAGCACCTTACTGGCTGGGGACTGCCCAGCTTAAGGCGGGCGGTAGCTACCTACTGAGGTGCAATGACCTCTCCCACCATCGGAAGTAGCCCCTGGTGTCATGCTCTATGCCCATCGAGCAAAGACTTATAACCGGTAACTGCTACTTCCCGTGTTATTTCGATGCTGTATGCGAAGCTGGAGTGTCCTCTCCAGAGCACGAAGCCTGGGTAAAATAATATGGAGGATAGGCTCTTACCCAAGCAGCAAATTCCCCCTCTCCACAATTCTGAAATAGTCCAATGAAAAGGCAAGAGCCAATACAACTGGTTCCAGTGACGTCACAGGAGTTGCCAGAATGACACGAACTGCCTCCGGGAGTCCGGCTCCGGATTTTGCCTCGAGGTTAACTCCTGAAGCCTTTTCCATCAGTGGATATAGCCACAAGGCAGTGGAGGTTTGAAATCGGAGTTTTCCTTCTCCTAGATGGGCTGCCTTCCAAGGCTGACGAGCCCCACCTACCCGGCCTGCTCCCTAATAGTGCAGAAGTATGATCCTACCCCTAAAACATTACTGCCCCCCAGGTGTATGCTATGCTATTTGGCTTTCCTATTTACCAGATTAGAGTCAAAAACAGAACCAGAGAATTTCTGCTCACACTCATTTAAAGCTAAAACAAAGGTCAGCCTAGAAGAAAATACCTCACCAAATAAAATGTCCCCCCAAACACAGCTCACCTCCTGCCTCAGCTTCCTCTTCAGGAAAAAGGCTTAGAGCTTCTGCTCGCACTCATTTAAAGCTAAAACCCCGCCCCCTCAGACCATGCGGTCAGGGAGAACAAAGGTCAGCCTAGAAGAAAACAAGCAGATCAATAAATGTTCTAGGGTATTTGGTTTAGACCTCACTTAGTCCCATCCTCAGTGTTACGGATCGACTCCTAAGTAGCTGCCAGGCTGCTAAGAATCCAGCATTTATTAAACACTAATTCAGCCTAATGAGTTGGGTAATTCAGACGAGAGGCATGTTATCCACCAGCTGAATGAGGAAACATTTTAAATTGGCATTAGACATGTTTGCAAATCTGTGATGCATGACGAGGTTGTGACAGCAATTGTGGGAAGAAATACATTCACTAAGGTGAGATGGAGGGAAGGAACTGTAGCAAGAGCAGTTAAAACAAAATGAGATTCATTCAGATCCCTCACACATATCTAAGATGCTCCAGAAGAGAAATTTGTTTTTGGTAACCTGGGCTGCTAGTGTTGAGCTTTAACACTAAGAAGGATTAATAAAAAATTATGAATTTTTTAATACATAGCTCTCTGTTTGGTTCATACCTTTCTCCATAAATGGCTTTCTATATCTGTATAAGAGAAAGTGAAAGAAGAAAGTGCCAAAGAAGTATTGCAGTTGAATGTTAAGAAGACAAAAATCATGACTACAGAAGAACTACAGAACTTTAATGTTGACAATGAAGAAACTGAAATAGTCAGAGATTTTATATACTTCAATCAAGCCAAGAAATCATAAGACTGAAATTAGGAAGGGCAGCAGTGAAAGAACTGGAAAAGATAATGAAGTGTAAGGATGTGTCATTGGAAACCAAGACCAAGGTGCTGCACACTCTTGTATTTCCAGTCATTATGTATGGGTGTGAAAATTGAATAGTTAAGAAAACTTGATTTGTTTGAAATGTTGTGCTGGCAGATAGCTTTGCGGATACCCTGGAATGCCAGAAAGATGTACAAGTGGGTTCTTCTTCTTCTTGTTGTTAAAAAACACTAGGCACAGTCAAAATTATAAAAACATTGACTGGTATTATATAACAGATACTGTACAAGTTTTAACCAAAAACCTAAGTATCTGTTAAATATTGACACAGTATGTATGCTGTTCCTAATATTGCCGTTTTTTGTAGCTCTGATGTTGGTGTGGTTTCTGAGATCTGCAACTGCTTATAGTACTGTGTGAAATTTCTTGATATTGTTTCCAAAGCCGCAATGACTACGGGGACCACTGAAGTGTTTATTATTATTATTATTATTATTATTATTATTATTATTATTATTATTATTATTATTATTATTATATTAAAGCTCAAAAGACGAATTCTAGAGTGAAAAGCGTATCTTCAAATGTTCTTTTATCTAACATTAGGTTAGCAAAGAAAGAGAAAATGAACAATGCCTACCAAAAAGAAAAGAAAAGAAAAGAAGAACAGTAAGGGGGTGGCTCACGAAAGCAATATTTCAGATCATTTTTTCTAAAGCTCTTTGCTTTCTCCTCAATATTATTTTATTCTAATGCTAGGAGATTATCTCCTTGAGATGTTTCTTCTCTCATCACATCCTAGTCTAGGAGGAGATCAAAGCAAAGAAATCCCGCCCCACAACTATGACATTACTAGTTTTAGGAGGGGGTTGGAGAGAGTGAGAAATCAAAAGGCAAGTTATACATCATTGTGGAGGATAGCAGTTAACACTTGCTTAGAATGAAATATTGGATACAATCCTGAGTTCTGCTTAGGCGGGACTGTCCCCCTAAGTACACGTTATTTCTTGTTATGTTTTGTTTGGGTTCATTGATAATGTACTCTATTTTTTACATGGATCAAAGACTACAAAGCCCATGGCTATGTGTGAAGCTCACATATCCTGAAACTTCTGGAGTTTGTATTTGAAGAGTTGAAGCAATGCTAGTGGAACAGGTTGAAACCAAAAAAGGCAAATAGAATTTCAGACAAAATTCATTGGTTTGGACACAGGAAACGAAGCAAACAATACAACTTCTCCTGGAGGATTCTTGTATCTTTAGTGTATCACAGTTAAGCTTTCTTTTGACCTGGAATTGTGTGCGTGTACTAAATATATTAAAGCAATGACATTTCTGTTGCTACCCCAGGTCACAGAAAGAGGGAGCAGATCTATCAGACATTTGATCAGTGGAAATACAGTAAGGGAAATATAAATATGCATTCATGTTTATTTTCCCTTCAGTCTTTGAGCAGTGGAACAGTGGTTCCCAACCTTGGATCCCTAGATGTTTTTGGACTACAACTCCCAGAAATCCTGGCTGGCACAGGTAGTGCTGAAGGCCGCTGGGAGTTTTAGTCCAAGAATATCTGGGGACCCAATGCTGAGAGGATTTCCTGCCCTATGGGAGAATGGAATGATGGGAGAATGAGATGATGGGTCCACCAACACTGGAGATAGAACACAAAAGAAAAGCGAAAGCTACACAGTGGATTTCCCTCCCAATTATAAATAACTAAAGAAACAAAGCAGGTATTTACTCTCTTTTTTTTCTTTGTTACCTTCTATTTTTCACTTCCCCTCACTATTAAATCTTAGTATTTTCCAGAAATTCCACACATCAATGCTTTGCTTTGTTTCTGTGTTTCGACCCTCGTACTTTTTAAATCTACTATATTTATTGGCCCTTCTTGTGATTTCTGCATTCAAATGTGACTCCCAGTCTTGATTCACCTGCCTTTCTTCACCCGCCAACCTGTCCCTCTTCGTCTGTTACTTGACACTCTCCCCCTCCTCGGGATCCTTTCATGTCACAGCTCCTCATTTCCACCTTGCAATGCTGGAGCTTTCCTCCACCGTTGCCGAATGCAGTCACGGCACTCATCTGACTAAAGCGCTAACCAATGAGAAGCATCAGCAGACTAAAATTCTGTCCTCTGGAATAAAACGATACCAACCCAACCCAAACAATGCAACCCTTGCAAAACAACAAAAAAACAAGCAAAAACAAAGCCAACACTTCCTCCCAAACTTGATTTTTGATAGATAAAATGGTCTGCATACTCATGAAAAACAACAACAACAAAGCAAAATAGGAGGAGCACCATCTGGAGGTCAGGGAAATTTCTGATAAGGTCAGTGCATGACCTTAATGCAGAACAAACATTGCATCTGGAACACTCCTTAAACTGTAGGAACATGAATGGGACCATTTAAAACAACGTGATGGAACACATTGCCCTTGTGCCTCTTTTGAGTCTTGAGAGACACATATGGCGTTAACCCCCTGAAATTTTATTAGATGAAGCCAAGGCATCAATGGAAGTAGGTCCAGGGTATTTTTGCAGCTCCATGTCTTTGGATTTCTCTGTCTGTGGCAGCCCATCCAGCCGATTTCGATGTTCTTAGACTAAAACGTCCCGAAGCCTTCACCACTAGTTCTGCTGGCCAGGATTTCTGGGAGTTGTTATCCAAGAACATCTGGGGACCCAAGGTTGAGACTCACTGCTCTATACCCTTTAAAGGAAACAGTTGTAACTGGCTCAGTAAAGGCTGAGAAGTCTTGTGATACCTGTCCAAAAGTTGGGGGACCTGCTGCTTGTGCTGCAGTGCAAACCTGGAATGAACAACTTTGATGGGAGTTTTCTCATCTTGCACCTCTGGGCTGCACTGGGCCTTGAAATGACCCCAAATGGCCAAAGCTCTTGTCCCAATGTGGAAATGACAAGATGTCCTTTATTGATGTCTTTTGTTTTGGGGTGGAGAGCTACTGAGACTCCTGCCCAGGCAAAATGACTGCTCCTGGAGGTCTTCTGAAGCAGGGGAAGAATTGATTTGCTATTTTTTTTTAAAATCCTGATTCATGGAGGAGCTCTAAAAGGGCTTCAAAAGTGGCCTTCGGAGGCCACATGTGCTGTTCAGAGTACACTTTACCTACCCCTGGTGTAGTGAATGCTGAGGTGGTTGGAAGAGGTGGAAAGGGCCTCAAGGGTCATGAAGAAAAAAATCCCCTGCTGAAGCAAGAAATTCACAGCAAAAGCTTCCATGACAAGCTGCCTTGACTGCTGTTTTAAAACCTCCAGTGGAGGAGAAATCACGTCCCTCTGAGCCATCCATTCCACTGTCCAATAGCTATTACCGTCATGAAGTCCTTCTTAATAGTTAGGCAAAACTTCCTTCCTTATAATTTAAATCCATAACTTTAAGCCCTACCCTCTGGAGCTACACAAAATTCAAAAACAAAGCAAAAACCAACCAATGAACCAAAAACCAACTTGCTCCTCAGCCATTGTCTTTTTCAAGATGTCTATCACACCTCCTCCCTTTTCCAGGCTAAACATATCTAAGTCCCTCAAGCATTTATCACAGGGCTTGGTTTCCAGACCTTTTATCACTCTGCCAACCTTCTTCCAGAAACATCCCAGCTGCTCAATATCCTTCTTAAACCGTGATGCCCAGAAGTGGGCACAGTGTTCCAGATGAAGTCTGACCAAAGTACTGTTACTTCCCTTGATTTGGACACCATACTTCCCGTGATGAACTCGTGGTCTACTAAACCATCTAGATCTTTTTCACATTTACTACTGTGAAGCTAGCTGTCATCCATCTTATATCTGTGCCTCTGATTTTTCCTGCCTAATTATAGAGCTTCACATGTTTCCCTGATGGGGCTCATTCTGATTGTTTTGCTTCCTGCTATCTGCTTCCAGCTTTTGCTAATGTAACATGCATGCAAATACCATGGTATAGGTTGGAAAAAGTAACATTAGCCATGGGATCAGAAGTTGAGAACTTTCCTGTCACTTCACAGCTGCAGATAGATTGAATGTTTAGGCTAAATGCAACATGGGAAAGGAAGAAAGTTTCCCATAAAGTTACCACTGGCTCTAAAACAACTGTTTTGCCAGAGAACAAAATGTTCAAGGTTAATGGTACAGCAAAGCAGAGAATGGAGAGAAGTGGATGTTTGACTAGCAAAACAGTGATACGTCATGGGGAAGAAAGGAGCTGATAACTGTATAGCAGCAATCTTGACAAACGCAGATGAAAAAGCGAGGGCTTTTATTCCTACAAAGAGACAAATCTTTTTAAAAGGTAATAAATACATGACAAGGATAGCTTTCCTGGCATTGATAAATGGTGACAACTCCGTCTGGCTACAAGAGAGAGCTGTCCAACATATGGAATTAAGAGTCATGAGATTCAGGCATGCCTAATGTTGACATTGAACAGTAAGGAAGAAAAATGAGATTAAGGAAGAAGAAGGCCTTCGCATCTCATTAACCAGGAGGTCATGGCATCCCTTGGCTATATTTTAAAAAATGTCATTGATTTGTTAGAGAGAAGGAAAAGGAAGCCCAGTTTAGCTGAGCATTAAAAAGAAAGAAAGAAACTGAACAATGTAAATAAGAGTTGGGTGCAGGCAGGCTCTTTTAAAAGCCATTCTCTGTTTGAGGGAAGAAATCATTAAAACCACTTTTTTTTATATTGTGCGCAGTTAGACCCTTGTAAGCTTCATTGATGTCTGGTTTGGAAGCAAGAGGGGTGGAGAACAAAAGATGGCACCACTCAGAAGTTTGGTGGCATATAACGAGGGAGGGAAAAATGAGAGCAAGTGCAGTGAGACAGAAAGGGAGGCTTAGATCATTTACAGCACAATAGATGAGAAGAACAGTTTGATGCGGATCACTGTAAAGCAAATCGCGGCTTTGATGAATCTCTTTCGCGCTTTGCTGATGGTTTCACAGAAAGGGAGGCTGGGAAGAGTGGCATGGGGGTAAAGGTGTGGGAATTTCTGTTTGGTTCTCATATCAATATTTTAAAGTCAACTGACCTAGTTTGACTCATCTTGAACTTGTATGGGAATGAAGGTAGTTCTCCTTTGGATTATGTACGTTTCTATATTTTGCAGTAAGACGTACAGCTGAAAAACTGGAACAAGAATGTGCACGTTATGGAAAGCAGTAAGGCATATGTACGTTAGGAAAAGCTGCATGTTGAAAAGTATATATTGGGGAAAAGGGAAGTTGTACACCAAATTAAGGGCGAAATGTGATTTTTCTATGTGTTTTCAAAGAAAAAAATTGACAGACTGATGAAGCTTGTCATTGAATATATCTGAAATGGACATGGCGTAGATGTTGACTAATCTGTCCATTCCTACATTGAGTCCTCCTAATGAGGAAGCACAACAAGCTACGCCACTTAAACAATCAGAATGAGGAGACCTAATGACTGTCATCATGCGAAAGGCAGGACTGGATGAATCCCAAAACGGAATTAAGATTGCCGGAAGAAATATCAACAACCTTAGATATGCAGATGATACTACTCTGATGGCAGAAAGTGAGGAGGAATTAAAGAACCTCTTAATGAGGGTGAAAGAGGAGAGCGCAAAAAATGGTCTGAAGCTCAACATCAAAAAAACTAAGATCATGGCCACTGGTCCCATCACCTCCTGGCAAATAGAAGGGGAAGATATGGAGGAAGTGACAGAGTTTACTTTCTTGGGCTCCATGATCACTGTAGATGGTGGCAGCAGCCACAAAATTAAAAGACGCCTGCTTCTTGGGAGGAAAGCGATGGCAAACCTAGATAGCATCTTAAAAAGCAGAGACATCACCTTGCCGACAAAGGTCCGCATAGTCAAAGCTATGGTTTTTCCAGTAGCGATGTATGGAAGTGAGAGCTGGACCATAAAGAAGGCTGACCGCTGAAGAATTGATGCTTTTGAATTGTGGTGCTGGAGGAGACTCTTGAGAGTCCCCTGGACTGCAAAGAGAACAAACCTATCCATTTTGAAGGAAATCAACCCTGAATGCTCACTGGAAGGACAGATCCTGAAGCTGAGGCTCCAATACTTTGGCCATCTCATGAGAAGAGAAGACTCCCTGGAAAAGACCCTGATGTTGGGAAAGTGTGAGGGCAAGAG